>JAIFGZ020000473.1:2714246-4071370 GCA_019925245.2 Oryza australiensis | reverse complement strand
TTCTTTCAATTTTGAATTCCTCATGTCTTCATTGGTCTTTCTTGTTTGCCGATACGGTAGAAGAGATCCCCAGTTTGCGATTAGCCGAGGACTGGGTTCCTCCGATCATAATCGAGTGGCGGGACTCGGGCGAGGAGACGGGGCATCATCCTCGGCCAAGCCCAAGTTGAAAAGGATGAAAGGATGCCCTCGTCGATTGAATGAGGTGATTGTCACTCCAACGTATTCGTCTTTCTTTTTGATTATATCTTCGTTATCCTTGATCGATCGTTCTTACCTTTCGCATGCGAAAGAATATTGCCTCAATGGCGAAATCCGAAGTCTTTGGAGAAGCTAGTCCCCCTAAACTCCTTGGAGGACGTTCGGCGGCAGTGAGAGCCACTCGGGAGCCGCCAAGGGAGGCCGCTTTGGGAGGAGATCTCGGAGCTTCGGGAAGCGAACCTCGACCTCCGCGGATCAATCGGAAGTAAACCCGCCTCTCAGCTTCATTATGATTCTTATGTTGATCTTGGCTATTGATGATCTTCTTCGTTGTAGAAAATTCTTGAGAGGTCCACTCGCTTCAAGTCCGGTTGGAAGCGTCGGCCTCGACAAGGCGAAATGGAGGCCAAATTTGAAGGTAACCTTCTTTGAAGTTGAATTTCATGTCTTTGCTTCATTTCCGAATTAGCGAATGATCTGGGACTCCTTGAAACGCCAAGATGAAGACCCGAGCCCAATATGACGTCTTACTTGGGCGGATCAAGTCAGGGCCGACGAGATACGGGAAGAGGTCGCCAGCCACGCCGATCTTGGCATCCTTGTTTGATCAAGGAGTTGGGGCCGAAGCTGCTGGAGGCAATCGAGATCTTCGACAAGCTTGGTGGCTCCTGATATCGAAGAACATCAGGCGGCCAACATGGGGGTACGGTGGCTGCCGCACGGAGACCGTCCCTCTGCCCCAGAGTGGATATCCATTCGGTCGGGAGGGCTTCATTTGAGGAACAATGACGAGCGGGCCTTAGATATGCTAAGCGAGGCGCAAGAGCGGCGAAGAAGATATCGTTGGATGTAGTGAACAATTTTAAGCTTTGAAAATAGACTTTGCTTTGTAGATATCATGTAATTGTAACACTACGCGTGGAATCTTTGTGACTATTTTTAGTTTATTTATGTCAATGCCTTGATTCGAGCCTTTGTGTGAAATTTCTTAAGTAGTTTTCGTCATTTTGTCATCAAGCCTAGGCTCGATTAGGTCATCGGAAAACTCTCGATCCTGATCTTGAGCTCGAGTCGAAGGACATTAAGCAATGATAAACCAAATTGTGCACAAAAATTCGATGAGGAAAATTTTGAGCTTTATTGATATGTGTAGGACCCCAGACGCTAGCTCAAGAAGTCATCTTGCTTGAGGTTGGCAGGTCAAGGAAAACATGAGGCCTTAGCCAAATTAGGCGTAGAACCGTCGAAGATGCTCGATGTTCCGGAGTTCTCCACCATGGACCCGTCTTCACGCTTTAGCCAGAAGCACGGGCAGTCACTTCGGCGATTATATACGGTCCTTCCCATAAGGGAGATAACTTGTCGGTCTTTGGTGGTGCAGGATCTTGCGTAGGACCGGGTCGCCAATAATGAAAGCTCGTGCTCTCACGTTGCGGCTTGTGATATCTTAGCCCTTGAAGGTATTTGGCCGAGTGGATGAGGGCGCCTCGCGGGCCTCTTCCAATCGGGTGAGGTCATCCACTCGGTCGATGTCGTAGCGTTCATCGTTGAAGGCTGCGGACCGGAGGAACTCATACTCCATCTCGTTTGGCAACATGGCTTACGCGCCATAGAGCAAAAACAAGGAGTTTGTAGGTGGCCCGAGGTGTGGTTCGCGACCATAGGGCCGAGGGAAGTTCTTGGACCCACTTGGGCGTAAGGGCTTAGCGGTCAAAACGCGAGCCTTGATGCCTTGAAGGACCATGCCGTTTGCTCGCTCGACTTGCCCATTGCTTTTAGGGTGAGCTACGATGCATAGCGAATCTTGATTAGAAGTCTTCGCGAATTCCTTGAAGATGCCTCCGTGAATTGTCCCATTATCGGTTATGATTCTGTTTGGGGCCGACGGTGCACAATGTTGAGGAAAGTCTCGCGCTTTATCGGCGGTGATTGTGGCGGCCGGCGGCCTCAATCCATTTGGAGAACTTGTCGATTGCGACGAAGAGGTGTGTGAAACCTCGGAGCTTTCTTGAAGGGCCAACCATGTCCATCCCATTTACCGCGAACGGCCGGAAAGTGGGATTGTTTGAAGCTCTGAGGGCGGGACATGGCTTTGTCGGGCAAAAGCGGCGGCCTTGCGGGTTCTTACGACTTTATCCGCGTGGAGACCGCGGTGAGCCGAAGAATCCTTGTGCTGAAGCTTTGCCGACCGGAGTGCGTCTTTGCCGCGTGGCTTCATATGCCCGAGTGGATATCTTGGAGTAATTGTCCCTTCTTCGGGTGTGATGCACCTCATTAGAATTCGAAGGGGCTTCTTGTATAGATCGGAGTCGACCATGACGTACGCTTGGCAACGGCGCCGGACGCGTTACGCTTCATCCGGTCATCAGCGCTCTCTGCTTGAGTTAAGAATTTGATGGCGGCGTCCTCCGGTCGGTATCGATCATGGTGACCGTTCGTGGTTCGTTGAGAGCTTGTCTTAGCCATGACGGTTGGCTCGTAAAGATGTTCGACAAAGACATCGTTGGGCTTGACTTCGCTTGGATCCGAAGCTGTGCTAGCTCATCGGCGGCTTCGTTGTTATGTCTCGGGACATGTGAGAGTTCTAGCCCATCAAACTTGTCCTCAAGCTTGCGGACCTCTTGTCGGTAGGCCTCCATAGTGTCGTTTAAGCGGGGACCGAGTCTTTCATCACTTGATTGACGACCAGTGGGAGTCGCCTTTCCAATGCGCGACGAATCCAGTGAGGCTGCGAGGCGCGATCCATGTAAAAGCTTCGTATTCGGCGACGTTGTGTGATGCGGAGAAGTGGAGGTGAAGGGCATATCTTAGCCTTTCCCGGTCGGGGAGATCGGCACACTCCTGCTCCCGGCAGGTGATCCTCTTGGATCCGTCGAAGTGCATGGTCCGGTGTTGGAGGTCTTCTCGGGGCACATGCTCTTGCTGTTCGATCCACTCGGCCGGAAGTCCGCTAAGGCTTGTGACTTAATGGACGTCCCGGGCTTAAAAGTTAAGTCCGCGGCATCGGTTCTAGGGCCCACTTGGCGATGCGCCGGTTGCCTCGCGGTTGTGGATGACGTCGCCGAGTGGAAAAGAGGTGATGACGGTGACCGAGTGGCCACAGAAAGTAGTGTGCCAATTTCCTTGCGTTATTAGAACACCATAAAGTAATTTTGTACACAGGGTATCGGATTTTGGCTCTGCCAATACTTCGCCGACAAAGTAAATTGGCCTTTGAATCTTGGGCCCGTCCTTCTTCTTCTCGTTCAACCACAAGGACCGTCTGACCACTTGGTGAGTGGCTGAAAGTCTGACAACGGGGGTTCACAGGGTCGAGGCGAAGCCGGGACGGGTGGCGTGGTAAGAAATTCTTTGAAATCTTCGAAGGCCTTGTCGCCTCGTGGTCCACTGGAGTCGTCTGTCTTCTTCGGCAACTGAAGAAGGGCATGCCTCGTTCGCCGAGTCGGGATATGAAGCGGCTTAGTGCCGCCATGCAGCCGATGAGCTTTTGGACGTCTTTACGATTACTCGGGGGCTTCATGTTTAAGATAGCGTTGATCTTCTGGGTTTGCCTCAATGCCGCGATGTGATACCATGAAGCAGAAGCGGTTGCACGATGGAACGCCGAGGTGCACTTCTCCGGGTTCAACTTCATTCGAAGGCCGGATGTTTGCAAAGGTTTCTTCTAAGTCGATCGAGTCTTCTTTTGCTTGGTCTTGATGACAACATCGTCGACATAAGCTTCAACGTTTTTGCCGATCTCTGCGTCTGGCATCTTTGGATCATGCGTTGGTATGTAGCTCCGGCGTTCTTGAGCCGAAAGGCATGGTGATGTGAAGAGGCCCGAACGGTGTGATGAAAGATGTCTTCAAGCGGTCGGATTCTTTCAAACGATCAGTGATAGCCCGAGTAACAATCAAACTTAGGAGTTCGCAGTGGAGTGTGGAGTCGACGACTTGGTCGATGCGAGGCGGCCGAACGGATCTTTGGGGCGAGCTTTGTTGAGGTCGGTGTAGTCAACGCACATGCGCCATTGCCCCGTTTTGCTTAGGACCGGGAGTAGGGTTGGCTAACCGGATCGGGATGAAGGACTTCTTTGATGGCCCAGCAGCCAAGAGCTTTGCAAGTTCTTCTTTGATCGCGTCTTTTCGATCGTGCGAACTGCGTAATCGTTGTTTTATTGGTTTGGCGTCATCTTTGACGTTCAAAGAGTGCTCGATCACCTCCCTAGGAATTCCGGGCATATCGAGATGGTTTCCAAGCAAAAACATCTTTATTATTTTGGAGGAAGGTGACGAGCGCGCTTTATTTAGGATCTAGGTCGGCGCCGATTCACGAGCGGAGTTTGGAGGGATCGGACGAATCAAGGAGATCTTCTTGGTCTTGGCGTCGCCGGATCGATTTGGCTATCTTCTTCGCGGGGACTTCGCCTCTACCGGTTGATGCAGCCAATCGGACTTCTTGTTGGCCACGTAATCTCTCGCGAGATTGGGCCATGTCGCGGCTCTCCTTGTCGCAGGTGAAGGCTTGCTTCACGCAGTGATAAGAGCGGGTGGGACCGGCATCTTCATGCGAGAGGTAAGTGTAGTGAGGATCGCCATGAATTTGGCAAGCGCAGCCTTCGATGATGACATGATATCTTTGTTTAGTCGGCCACCTCGAAGGTGACGTTCTCCGTTCGGAAGTTCTCTCGGGCTCCGAAGGTGACTGGGAGGGAGATGTGCCCGAGTGGTGTTGAAGATAGGCCCGGGATAACTCCGTGGAAGGGGGTGAGCTTGCTTTGAGTTCGGACCTGGGATCTCGCATTTCATCCATGGTCTTGGCAAACAGATGTTGAGGGCGCTGCCCCATCGATGAGGACGCGCTTAAGCTGCGATGTTGCGGACCACGGGGTCGGGGACGAGTGGATATCGTCCGGGTGGACCACTCGGTGGGATGATCCGAGCGGTCAAAGGTGATGGCCACTTCCGACTATCGCAGATCTTGAGGGACTTAGTTGTTGCACGCACACCTCCCGTCGGTTAGCTTTTGCTTCCTCTTGGACTCATAGGCTAGCGGACCCCGAAGATGTGGTTGAGCTCCCCCTGGGTCTTGGCGTTCGGCGTTTTCAGCCGCGTTGCTCTTTTTGGCCGGGCCGGCCAGCCTCGTCGATCGGCTTCTTGTTGAGTTGCGCGCGTCTTGTTCGTGGCTTGTAGATAAAGCGGTCCTTCGCCGCGTGCTTGTGATTCGGATGGTGGGTGCTTGGGCGTTCATGATGGCGTCGTAGGCGGCGACTCGGGGCCGGCGTTGAGTGTGGAGGTCGCGGCCTAGGTCTTGAGATCGCGCTTGCGATCTTTCGGGCCTGTTGCCGTTGTTGCCGCCATCCTTCTTAGGATTTCGGCTTCCTCCTTGCTTGTCCTCCCTTGTCGGGCCGGTCTTGACGGCGGCCTTAATGGCGTCGTTCGATTTGGCGTACGAGTTCGCCGTCTCGAACATTTTTCACCGTCTTCGGTGGCTTGCGCCGAACTTGCCGATAAGCGGCTCATCACGGACTCCCTTCGGAAGGCGGCGATGATGATGTCATCGGTAATGTTCGGATCTTGTGCGCTTCTCGGAGAAACGACGAATGTAATCCTTCGAGGGGCTCAGTCAAACCTGGATGACGTTGTAAAGGTCGAAGTGTGTGCGGAGCCTCTCGAAGGTGCACTTAGAAGTTCGGCGATGATGGTCCCTGGCTCGCTCCCACGAGCCAAGTTGCCCAGGCCTCGCCGGCAAGCTAAGTGAGCCAATTTTAAATTTGAGTTTGCGAGGGCCACGGGCGATAGTTGGCCATGGCTTTGTTATCGCCACACCCAGCTCGGATGGCGAGGGTATATACGGTTAACCAAGATTCGAGTCGGTCTTGCCATACATTGCGCTGATCCACCCTTAGGCTTAAAGCCACTCGGCGAATGCACTCGGCGAGCTCAGTGAGCGGGAGTGCTCCATGCGTCGCGCTATCGGGTGATCCTCAGATCTTCCCGAGTGCGGCAGTCGCGCCTCTTAGTAGCGAGCGAAGTCGAGGACTTCCGCCGAGATCACTCGGCGGGGTCTGTTGGTTGGGTAGCTGGAATTGTTGTGGCGGACTCGGTGGTGGACGGGTGGACGTCCATGTCGTTTGTCGCGGAGTCGGCAGTCTGCGCTCTTGGTGCCTTAGCGTGGACTCGCGAGGTGGGCCTCTTGACTTTGGTTGTCGGCCGAGCGGCTCGGGCCTCTGTAGTCTCCCGACTTTAGGGGTGGGAGCCGGCTCTTGTGCGGCGTTTGCCACGATTCGAACTCGGCCTTCGGCCGGAAGTGGTGGGAGGCCGATTAGCCAAAAGTGGCAAGACAACGATGGTCTTGATCTTACAAGTATAGGAGTCACGTTGGCGGGAGCCGTCTCCATGACGGTGTCCAAGAGCGTGAGTCTCACGGCGGCGACGTTCTGCGTGGCGTGGAAGACGTTGGTGTTGCGAACCGTGTTTGGAGGATGGCCTCCTGGGCGGATCGTCCGTGCACGTAGATCCACCTTCCTTTTGTCGGCCTCGTCTTTGCGTTGTTTGTCCTCCTCAGCCAGTCTTGCGCTCAAGCTCCACTCTAGCTTGCTCCTCTTGGCAAGCCTTCGGCCATGGTGGAGTCGGACTCATCCGCTCGGCCATGAGGACGTCGAAGCACTTGCTGCAGATCCATATGACGGTCGGAGTTGTCGGCTTTGTCGGAAGGGATGCCGTAGAGATTGTCGAGGCCGGCGGAGCCGAGGTATCCGTTGAGCTCTGAAGATGAGCGGAGGCGAAGGACGGGGGAGGATGACGGCTGACCTCCCTTGATCCCGAGAAATTCGGATCCGGATCGCTCCATCCGAGGGTCGGAGCTTGGGGATTAGGCTCCTCCAGAGTGGATCGCCATCAACTCGGGAGAGGGTTGACTATAGATCTTGGCGACGTTTGGTAACCCAAACGGCACCGAGAGGTCTTGGTGAGTAGATTGCTTCCGTCGGGAGGCCGAGAAGATTAGGCGCCAGATCTCGTCGGCATCCGATAATCCGAATGGCGCGAGTGAAGTCCGTCGTCGGAGAGGGTGGATCGCATCTTGGTCTTCAAGATGTTGTCGAAGATCTCGCGCTTGTTGGGGAGCCCGAACGGCATAGAGTAGGTTTTTCCTTCGGCTCGTTCGAATCAGTCGAAGGATGAGTCGTGCCGCGGAGTTGGCGGCTAAGTCGCCGAGTCTTGAAGGAGATCCCATCATGCTTGTCGGCGAGATTGAAGAAGTCTCGACGCGCGGTCCCCTACACAGCGCGCAACTATCAAACTTGGTTTCTAAGCAATATATTTTATGGGGTCGCAGTCGAGATCGCCAAGCACAATGGGTTAGAAGAAGAAGAAGATTTAGACGGAGTTCGGCCCTCTCGCGTGAGGTAATACCCTACTGTTTCGGTGGATTCGATCCGCCGAGTGTCTTTATTGATCTCGTGATCTAAAGCTCTCGCATGAAGTTGTATCTCGAGATCTAGTGTTGGAATATGATCTATCGGAATATCCACTCAAGGGACGCCCCTACCCCACAATATATAGTCTTGGGAGGAAAGGTTTACAAGTCGGAAACCCTATCTTACTCTAAGTCGGTTTCCTCAATCTTACCAAACCGTGACTATAGGCCGATTGCCTTATCTCTATCGGCAACCGTAACACCCAAGTCAAGTTCGGCGGATATAGCGGAGCACAATCTATCCCTACCTTGATCGGATAAGCTTTCATGTAGATACTCCGAGGTGCCACAATCTCCACAGTCACCTTTTTGTGGAACCTTGTCATAAATTGAGTTTTAAGTTCCAAGCCTTCACGGAATGAAAGTACACCGTCGGGGCTTCATTTCGATTGACCGATGAAGTATTAAGTTTTCTAAGTCCCGGTTTCATGGAAATTGTCACCGGCCAGATTTTCGTTCGGGATTAAAAATCATTAAATAAGTCATTTCCGAGAAAATAATTAAAATGAAAGCAAAGTAATCAAGTGAATTAAATAAGTAAATTAAATTTTCCTTTAAAAAATCATGGCTGAAAATATTTTTGAAATATTCTCCATGCCCTAAAATATTCTTTGAAATTTTCCGTGACATTTTTGGAGCTTGAAAATAATTTTAATAATACAAAGAATAATTTAGTAATTATTTAAATAAATAAATGAATTATTAAATTAGTTGGTGATATTTTTATTAAATACTTTGAGTGTCCATATATTTTTAGAAATTTTTTTGGAATTATTTGAGCAAAAGCATTTATAAAAAAAATCAAAGATCATTTATCGATTAATTTAAAAGAAAAACAAACTAAAAATCGTCACTTTTGTTATGGGCCAAAAACGGCCCAAAAAGTCCTCTTTTGCTCCCTTGCGGCTAGCCGTGGGCCTTGCCTTCTTCTCTCCTCCCTTGCGTCGCCCAAGCTCCGGCCGTTGCTCGCTTTCCGCAAAGTCCAATTTGCATCCCCATCTTCGGAGTCACTAACCATGTGGGGCCCCAGCCACGTCACCTCCCTCCATCTTGAGCGCCAGACGAGGTGGGCCCCTGTCGAGGGGGTCCCCTGGCATTCCACTCCGCCTTTCACGGCGCCGCGCCATAGCCGCGCCACGCCGCCACTTCTCCCGCACCGCCTCGGCCCACTTGCGCGTGCCGGCATCTCCGCAACCGCCACCTTTTCCCACTTGTGCCGGCCCGCATAATGGCCAAGCAGAGACTTTTATGCGTGGCCTAACCGCCCCGTCGCGTTTTTCGCTTGCATCCCAGGTCATGTCCGAGCCTACCACGGGCGCTACAAAAAATCCACCCACGAGCACTCCCCGTGGTTTTCCCAATTTTCCTTTCGAGCCCTTTGTGCCCCACTAACGTGCTCGCCGTGCTCGGCCTAAGCTCGCGCTGCATGATCGCTTTTTGGTTGCATGCCACCGCCGCTCACGGTCGCGCCACCACTCGCCCAGAGCTCCGTGTGTTCGTCGCATCGGCCCGCACCTCGCCGCAACTCCCCGCCCATCGCTAGTCACAGGAACCGCCCAGTAACGCCACAAATCCCGAACCCCACCGCGCTTGTCGCCTCCCGACAATTGTCGCTGCTCCGAGGCCGTACTACATGCTAAGGTCGTCGCCGCCTTCACCGCATCCCGCCGTACCCGGCCATCACCGTCCGCGCCCGTATTGCTGCCAACTCTCCCCGGGGCCGACGCGTCATCTTCCTTGTCTCCGACCACCTCGTGAGCAATGCCTCCCTCCTCTCTTCCTCTCTCTCAGACCATTCCCAAACCACGTCGCCTCGGTTCGTCGAGTCATGCCCTGCCGCATTGCTCCGCACCTACACGCGCTTGTGTGCACGCCCTACGCCGCTTGGGAGGTCTTATTGCCCTTTCTTGTTGCCTGGCCAGCCGCCGTCGGTCGCCGCGCACCGCCGCCAAGCCTAGCCTCGGCCGTCGGCGTCGGTCCCGTGGCCGCCCGATCACCTGGTGATCCGGGCCGTCCACGTGGTGGACCGTGGACCGTCCCCATGGACCGAGTCCACCATGGACCCGTGTGCCGCCGTCACCACCGCGCGTCGGCCCGCCAGCCTACCGACATCGCCCTCGCTTGCGTCACGCACGTGATGTCGACATCGGTTTGTGACATCATCCCACGCCTAGGCGGCGTCGACCCTCATTCTGCCGACGTCGGCCTCACCTTTTTCCTGTAAAAATAATTAAAAAATTGCACAATAGATCATTTAATTTCGAATTTATTCAATGGTCCAAAACTTGTAAAATTCATATCTAATTCATACGAACTTCAAATTGGGCCATTCAAATTGCAAAATTTATCTAAAATTGAGCTCTACATGTTTGTTTACTTTTTATGTACTGTTATTTGGTTTTTATTAGGGTTTTCCTTGTTTTGCATGCCGGTGTGTAGATTCCATTGTTTCTAGAGTTTGCGCTCGTGAGGAAAAGAGTCCGAAGTCTCATTTGAAGAAGCAAGGCAAGTCATATTTCCTTAAAGCATATTGATCCTATTTTTATAAATATTTTACTATTTGCAAAATAAAATTGCATTGCTTTGCTAATTACATGAAATGATGGATTACCTATCTCGCTTGTTTGAGCCTTATTTACTTGTTATCCGTCCTTTGTTAATCTTGGGTGTTAATTTGACTAGCTTTAGTTATCGATGTTGATTTTAGCTAGAACTATATGGTTAGTCATGCTTAATTACCACTAGCTCACTAAATAGGATAATTATACTATTTATTCTAGTCTCTGATGAGCTGCAAGCTCAAAACACCTGGCCATGTCTTATTGGTCATAATTATCTCAACTAAAATATGGCTTAATGGTGGGCTGTGGGTGCATGGTTTTGGATAGTAGCACCCATGGCAATTAAGGACTGGTTCATGGGAAACTTGGAAGAATTATAACGCTTACCACAAAGAAGAGCGGGCAACTGCTAGACTCATAGTATAGCTTTCCTCTGGCCGATGTACCCTAGTGAGGGTGAGCATGATGGAGTTGGGTCGGCCCTGGTTAAAAGGGTTGATCGGCTACCGGATTCACCACGACACGTGGGGGGTGCCCATTGCCCTTAGGGGAGTGGGGGTGAAACCTTGGTGTGGTATCGTTTGGTTAGGGGAAGTTATGTGAAAGGTTTTGTCACGATTTTCCCTTTGTAGTATCATGGTGATACTTCGGGCATGGTAACATGTGTGAAATCATGTCTTGTTTGTAAAGTTGTGCACCTCGATCGGAGTAAATCTATTCAAATAGTTGTGCCTCGCGGTTATGGGCGATCAACTGATTCACTATGATTAGTCCCACACTATTTGATAATTGGAATTAATGGGAAGTTAGTTCGGGTGGAATGGTTGGGCATGTTCAACGTGGGGACAGCGTTGAAACTGGAGGATAAAACATGACTCAACTTAATCAACTTGGCTTTCTTTGTTTTAAACATTAAAGGTTTGCAACTCATTTTTGCAAAATAGCCCAAGCCACTCTTGTCCTCCCTTGCATGTCTACGGTGTGTGGTTTGTTGAGTACTGTGGTTGTACTCAGCCTTCTGCGATTTTCCCCTTTCATAAGTGCGGTGCTTCCAGTTGAAGACGATGTTAGAAGACCAAGGCTTAGGACCCCGCTTGAGTTTGCTGTGGAGTGGAGTGAAGCCCGTAGGATCGTTTTCTTTTCAGCCGCTTTGTTTTGGGTGTGAGGACTAAGTGCCTTTTCGATAAGTATTTTATTTTATGTTTTATTTTACGTTTGGATACGTGTATTAATTTGTCATTTGTGTACCTGGTTGATTTACGGACAAAGGATTTAATACTACAAAATAGTGGAAATTTGGGATGAATTTCCTAGGAATAGTAATCAAAGAAGTTTGGTTATCCTCAAGGATAGCAGGTTTAATGGTTCACGGTTAGGCAAAGCTCGACTACCTTGGTAAAGTAAGCTTGAAGTTAAATTCAGTTTATCTCGTAACCATTTTCGCTGAAGATTTAGCCAAGTGAAACAAATTGGGTTGTAATCAAAGAAGTCAGGTTCAAGGTGTTAGAAGAGTTGCACCAAACTCAAGTTAATAGGTTGAACTCTAAGGTGCACCTAGCCTGCTGTGTCAATAGTTCAACGTAGAGAAGCAACAAACCAGAATGCTCATGATCCAGATAAAGGACAGACCAAGCAGCTTCTTGAAATACTTATCAATTAGGTCGAGAGCCGTTCAAGCAAATTCAAAGTCTATGGGTTTTAAGCCAGTTACAAGGTTTTAGGAAAGCTCCACCAAATTTCTAGTCAGCAGAGTGAATTCTCAGGCTATAAAATATGCAAGCACTAACCGTTCAACTTTGGGAAGCCTCAGAATAGTAGGATCGATGCCAATAGGTGCAGTTATGCAAGTCTGGTCAATAGATCGGTCAGTGCAGAAACAAAAAACAAAAGTGAGCAGACTAGTCCAAGACGACCCACACCTAGCTTTCTTTCTAGCCATCACTGAATCTCGGGACTAGATTTTTGTTTGGGATTAAAATCATTACATAATAAATTTCTAGAATTTATATTCAAATTTAAATCAATATCAAATGAATTTAATGTGGGAAATAAAATTTCCTCTAAACATCATGGCTGGAAATATTTTTGTAATATTCTCTATACCCTAAAATACTCTCGAATTTCCCATGAATTTTCAAAGCTCAATATTTAATGTTAAATTGAAAAAAATCAAAAATCTCTTCCTTGTCTGCTCGCGACCGACCCGCTCGTCGCCTCTCACCGCAAGTTCATTTTCCATCCTTCCCAAGCCGCTCGACAGTCGGGCCCACTGTTAGCTCCTCCCTCCTACCTCCAGGTGACTAGCAACCGTCATGGCCACCACTTCCCCACGTCACCGCCGTCTCCGCGCCCCGCCCTCTCCAAAGTGTGCGGAGACACGGTCACCACGCCACCTCTTCTATCTTGTGCCCTTACCCCACTTCCCTCGAAAATCCGCCGTGGCCGAGCCCTTACCCACGTCAATGCCTCCACTCCGCCTAGCAAATCCACACCGCTCTCTTGGCCAGGATCCACCTCCCAAGCCTATAAAAAGTACCCCATGCCTCCTCTCATTTTCCGTTAACTCCCAAGATTCCCCGTGCCCCAAACCTTCTCCCCGTCGCTCTATCCAATTGCCACTCGTCTGCACTGACACCTTGGCCACAAAACCTCGAGATGTCACTAAAATCCACACGCGAGTAGCTGCTTTGCTAACTAGTAGCGTAAAATTTCAGCAGCAACTCCTTGTAATTTCAATAACGCGGAAGCAAAATAATTAATAGATAGGTTGTAAGCAACCGAAACCATAAAGGATCATCCTAACAGTCATTAGAGATGGAAATTTAAAATTACATCATCATCACTAGCCTTCCACCACCAATATTAACCAACAAGCTTTAAGGTATAACATTATTTTCAAGATTAGCAAAAGAGACATTCGGAGAATCATGAAGTGTGGATCCGTGCAGCTACATCCCTTCCCACATGACATGCCTCGTGTACTGGAGGGGGAATACTAGGGTGAGATTCAAAAATCTCAGCAAGTAAACTTATTTTGACAAGCTATTTAAACTACAATTTGATTAGACGTTGACTTAATACTTCTATAATTGACAAATCATTATTAGAATATCAAGTGTCATATCATTTTCACCATTAAGTCATATTTCATTTTTTGCCATCACACCAAACAAGTACTACTAGAATAACTTTTGTAATAATGGAGAATCATTAGGATACTAACAACTTAATATCCGAGCACATAATATCAAAGATATCATGATAAGAACATTTAAACATATTCATCCTACTACACCCAAACTACTATTTTTCTTCATGTAAACAATATTTGACCAACCCAAAATTACCACCATTTGGGGATTATAGATCACTCATGGGAAACACAAAAGAGTCCATGACAAATTAGCAGAGGACTAGACTAAGAGATGCAGTGATCCCTTTCATACTAATTCCAAATACAATAATAATTATAAGACGAATGAAGTGTATAACAATACAATGCAAATCCACATAAAATCCTTCACAACTCCATCAATACAACCCCATGTCGGAGACTGCCCGGGCCTCTCATTATGTTTGCGAGATGAAGTGAATCGCTTCAAGTCATCTAACAGACATAACGAAATGTCCGACGTCCCAAGAGAAGGATATTGGAGACATTGCTGGGCCTTTAGCCTGCCCCAATCTTAAGCTGAGATGTGCTGTCAAACCACTCGAAGGCGGTGACCGAATGTGTTACACATTAAGGAGACTTGACAAAAATGGCTAAAGATCTACAACATCTCAATTATCCTTAACTCTACTCGTGTGAATCTAGCTCCCGAGGATGTGCACTAGATTCACACTTTAAGCATGGATATACATAGTGAATATATGTAAGATGAAAGGAATTTAAAGGA
The DNA here is from genome assembly GCA_019925245.2 of Oryza australiensis. Taxonomy (NCBI): domain Eukaryota; kingdom Viridiplantae; phylum Streptophyta; class Magnoliopsida; order Poales; family Poaceae; genus Oryza; species Oryza australiensis. The sequence goes on along the minus strand of JAIFGZ020000473.1, from coordinate 4,057,248 downwards.
TTTACAACACATAAATAATTACATAGGTCGACCGGCCAAACAAATATAAATAATTCGAGAACAACGGAGGCTTAATTACCCACCCACAAGCACACCGACTGAGGGGTTTACCCAGTTAAGTTCAATCCTAGAAGAAGCGATCGTTTACCCGCATCACTCAAAAGACTAAGTCTAAGACACTGCAAACAAAATGGATATTCCGGTGGCAAGAGTTAGTACATTAAATAGGTAAATGTCTGGCAAGCGCACAATCAACCCTACATACATGCCGAAGGCTATATCATAAAGGAAGGCCATTTATGTAGTTCATTTTCAAGCATAAAGCAAATTTTATTTCACAATTTGTTTACAAAGGAGTTGACAATTCAATTAACAAAGACAAGTCTTAAGTTTAATTATTAATTTCATTATGGTTCCATCATAACATTACCTTGTCATCCTCCATGACAACAAGTCACAATAAATTACCACACTCCCACAACTCAATGCATTTTATTGGAAAACACATGTTCACATTTTTGAAACATTCGAGTCTATACTTATGACACTTCACCAAAGTGCTCTTGACCATGAGCATGGCTAATCGATTAGTTTTATTAACTCGCAGAGTTTGTACACTTTACCCAAGTTTGTACAGGCTTTACCCACATGATATGAACACTCTAGTTTGTTTTGTGCTCGCGATGCACTACCACACTCTTCATGTTGAATGTGGCCTAGAGGTCATAACGAAGCCTTTACACTACTGGTTCCTAGCCTTGCACCAGCACGATACGTGTTTCCTCCATCCTAGGTTACACTGGAATGTGACCTAGAACCGTTAAGTGGCGGGCCAATGCCTTAAACTTAACGCCGTGATGACGAACGTGACAGGAACCCATCCATGTGGCACAATATCGTTGTTTGGACAGACTTAGTCACCTAAACTACCACATCGGTGGTAAATAGGAAGTTCCTCCGGGTTATCCGAACCCATACTCACCGTTACAGGAATGTAAGGCGAGGTGCTAAGTAGATTATTCAGATTAGGCTATCCCATACTAGCACATGTGGTTATACGGTAAACTTTAAGTTGGTGACACAAGTTCGGTCCTTAGACTGGGCAAACACTCTCTCATCGGCTGCAAATACATCAATTGCATGCCACTTGCTGCCCAAGTCAAAACTACATTTTCACACATTTTAGTTGCAAATAATCATCGAATTCAACCCATTCAGCAAGGGTTCACTTTTAGCAAAATTCACACATTATATATATAGATGGAACAGAGTATTTGCAAAATATATTAAAGGGCTAAGCATTATGTTATATAAAGCACATTTAAACCCATTCGAGCACAGAGAATGTACTCTATTCATTTCTAGGGGTACAATCAGCAAGGAGTACGATTTATCAAGGTGGGATGCCGCGCAAATAGGTCATAACTACCATTACCAATTTTATATACTAATATAGTCTAAGTACTCATGCAATTTTACAATCAAATAATTTCATCCTCAAAACATGGGATTCAAACAACAAGGAAGGGGAAGAACTTTCCTGGATCTTAAGAAATGTTAGCACCTAATCCACTCCATCACTAGTTATGCAATTATCTCCAGGACAAAATACGTCGATATGCAATTAAACACCGAAACTAGGCAAAAATCCAAAACCATGCTCTAAAATGTATGATTTGTGCATATTGAGTGAGTACTGGTCTAAAATTAACTTAGGTGAAAGAATTACTAATTTGTTTTATTCCATTTGGGAGTTATTGATTTTGTAGAAGTTTATCTATATAGGACTAGGTGATGTTTGACTGTGTTTCTATAATCAGATTTTTATTACTTTGACTTCACAGGAGTGAAGGGTTATGTTTTATAGAATTTTCACATTTTGTTTCATAATTTTTGGAGTTACTATGATTTTCTTATAGATTTTATAATTTATAACGGGTCCTAGGCATTTAGCCCTATGTGTATATGGCTTTGGAGGTTTAGGTCTAGAACTTGTTCTATTTGCTAGTTATGTAGAAAAATAAATAATTTAGGTAATAAATATAATCTGTGTTCAAACTTTTAGAGTTTAATTTGCTTCACTACATATTTTATAAACTAGAGTGCTCTCATGTTAACTATTTAACATATCAACCTAGGATTAGTCATATGAGCTAAGCGCTCTAAATCTTAGTGTATAGAGATGGAACTATGGCCTCTCTGGTTTAACAAGTTCTAATTAGGATTTACTTGGAGCTAAAGTGCATATGTATATTTTTATACATTTACATGTATATAGTGCTTAGCATCTATTGTAGTGATTAGCACCCTAGTTGTCATTTAAATTTTATGACACTTTCAGTTTATGACTGGCCATATTTTATTTAACCTAATTGAATTTTATCATCTGCTGGTTTTATAGAAATTTAATTCACCCCAAGTGGACTCAAGATGAATTTTATACAAATTTTGCAAGTTGAGGAGTGCTCTAGGTTGTTTATTCCTTAAATAAATATTTAAAAGACTTTACTATACAGTGAGCATATATTTGTGTTGTACAATTTGAAAGTACATACTTTGGTGATTCTACAGAATTTGAGTTTACTCAAAAAGGAGTTAGGATGAATTTTAAATAAATTTCTAAAGTCCAGCTTTCCTAAATCATATCATTTTTAATGTAAATAATTTTAAAGGTATTTGGTACAAAGTAACTATAGGTTTTCATTTTTCCTAAATAGAGGGTGTAAGTTGAGGAATCTATAAGATTTGGGTTTGTCCAAAAATAAGTTAAATTGAATTTTCTAGGGATTTTATAAGTTTGTACAAGTGTTATGGGTGACGATTTCTAGAGCCCGCCAAACAGACTCACAAGTTGATAGGAAACGTGCATTAATGCACTCTTCTATTTCGTTGCGTTCAATCACATCGTTGTTCGTGTTGCTGCTTGAAACGGTTGTTTGTGCTCTGGCAGCATCACCACTATTAGGTACGTCGCCACATGCATTCCTATGAAGCGAGCCAAGTGAGGCAATGTATGTGGGGAAGGCCGCGCTTCCGGAACTCCACCATGTAGAGGACTATAACACAACAAGGGGAAATAAGGCGTTATGAAATAGACGGAGAGGAAAGGAAACAAAGGGGCAAAACAATTGCACCGCTAAGGACGGGGCCAAATGTCTTGCCCTCCTTAATGTTGGGAGATGAACTCCACGCTACTTTCATGTTTAAAACTCGACAACTATATCGCACCGGTCACTTGGAAGCTGGCTGGTTCAAATACCAACACGTCGAATATCTCTGCGGCTTGGGATTGCAAGTAAAGGTCACAAATAGGTCAAGCGCTCCAAACACACACGACATATAGCCATTGCATCTTGGTAATTCGGCATGATGCAGCCTGTCTACCACCATTAAACTGGAAGGCAAGATACACTTTTTACCCGAGAATCTCCGATCAAAAGGTCATGGTTAATGGCATCAGATATCCCTTGCACGGATTATGCCCATAGTTCAGGGCTGGTTTCTGCGCTATGTATTTCAATGCGACCCTTCTACAGGTTGAGTAGAGATCGACACAAATGGAGTCGCCGAGGCGGCGCAAAGCAAGTGAACGGATTTTGCTGATCCAATCGATAATGCGATCGGTAATGGTACTATTCGAGCATCGTGACATATCGTCATAACGACCGAAAAGGAGCAAAAGTCGGTGTACTTGTAGACCTCGATTTTTGCAAGGGAATCAATCATGTTCATAGTACCATTTTCCTCGGATTGAGTAGTTTGGTACCCACGAATACATTGTTGAATCATCGGGTGCACGATACATTCATCGACACACACAAAATATTACAATATAGGGCCCGAAGGCAATGTCTAGAACATAGGACCAAACGGTCCGAAATACAACCAAAAGCAGAAAATAGATAAGGCAGCGGAGAGAAGGCAGCGGCACGCCATTGCCACAGGCAACGACCGGAGCTAAGACCTCTGGACGCCATCATCCTCCACACCCTCCCGGTAGTACACGTATGGATCTTCCAGGTCTTCCTCGCCAACATCGAATGTTTGTGCGTATAGCAAGGGTGAGTACCAACCGTACTCAGCAAGTCACCATAACAAGGATGCATATGATAGGGGATAACCAAAGAATGATTGTGGTTCTTTTGCATAAAGCCACCCCTGTAATTCTTTTCACAAACCTAAGACCTAAGCCTAATCAAGTTTTATTTCCATAGTTCATTAAATCTAAGTGATGGTTCTGTCCACCATCCATTGTGATCCCAAGGATAGCTTCATCCGCCAGGATCGTCATGATTTTCTGGGGCTACCTTCTCGCTTTTAGAAGTTGATCCACCAGCACATAAAAATCATCATGCAAGCTCATCCCATCATTTTAAAATTTTGAGTCTAGCCAAGAGAGAACTTGTCACGCCGATCCATATCCGTGAGCACGGCTATTCGAATAGATTGATTTACTCACACTTGCGGTGGATGTACACTTTACCCGTACTCGTGGCCCTTGACAAATGAGCCTACATCCCAACACATGAGACTCGGTCCACTTCGCAAAGCTTTTCAATGTACCTCACTTTTACGGTACACTGCTCCATTAACTTAAATCCTCTTGCACTATAGCCATCATTTTCTAGTAGTGTGAGGAGTTAAGCGCTCCCGGGGCAAGGGGAAATCTTACTCATTCCTTGTTGTACTTAAGTCCAATCTCAGATTACGTTACCCCACAGGTGGTAAGCCCGCCGTGAGCCTCTCGCTCATTCTTCTCATTCGGTTACCCACGTGGGTAATTCCCACGCCGGTAGGCCCTCATCGAGCTCATACATAAGAACCATTATGCGGGAGTACGCCTCCGCTCGGCTATCTACGCTAGGTCTATAGCCATTCGAGAAGTACGGTTGTACTAGCTCGTTTCATGTTTAAATCTCATAGCTCGGTCCTTAATTGACCGGGGACGACACTTGCCTTTCCTCGAATCCACCCAAATCATCCAACCGTCCCATCTAAAACATTGGTTTTGTCTTTTTGCTTTTCATCAAAGATTCATGTCATCATTGTCAAGGCAAAGTGGCGCTCATGTCACCACATGCCGAGATATCAACCACCTTTCCCAAGGTAGTTGCCCAAGCATATAGCCTTTGATAAATATGAATATGCAAGAGTCTAATTTAGCATGGCTAAGCAATCCGAAGATTTCCTTCGGACACATCATGTCGTAGGTTACAAAGAATATATGTACAGGTAATCAACGTCAAGGCATGGCATATAACAAGTAGGAGAGTTCATATGTATATATAGCATGTATTTTTGATTTAAAACAAACATAAGTTCACAAATGGGTTCAACATGTTCAATGGTAGTGATGACTTGCCTTGCTCGCAACCTTGTTGAACGGGTCTTCAACGCACTCAGGTGCTCCTCGGACTCTACAATAACATGCGATAAAACCGATTGAATTCGACTAGAATACAAATAAAATCACCAAAATTCCAAATAAAATCGCGACTCCTAAAACTAGTCTACGATTTTAGATGAATTTAGGTTCCGAGTTTCGATGAAATCCGAGTTAAAGCGAGCGAGATACACATATTTGAAGCTTCGCATCACATCGATTTAACTACTATGATGTGGCATTATTTCAAGTTGTTATATTTTAATTTTGATAAATATTATGATTAACGACTCAATATCGGAAATAAATTGTAAACTACAATTTTTAACAAGCCAACAAATCCTAGGAGTTGCAATTAATTTGAATTCTAAATAATTTACCCTAACACGTAATATTATTCTAACTAATTTGGAACTTAAACCCTAATATTTCTATATGCGAAGTTTAGGGTTTACTAACAAATTAAATTCCTAAATAATTCATTCTAACTTAATATTGTATTTAAAATTTAAAAATTGGATTTAAGCAAATCCATAAGACAAAATAGGATTTAACTACAAATTAAGTTATAATTAAATTCTAATGTCAATTCCATAATATAATTAAATTCCTATCATTTAAAATTTATATTTATTTTATAATTATCTCCTAATTAATTTTTATTTTAGGAAAAATAGATTTTCACTTTAAACCTTTTCCCTAAATATTTTTTTCTATTTTTTCTATTTTTCTTCCTTTTCTTTTTCCTTTTGTTTTTCTTCTTTCTTTTCTTTTCTTTTCTCTTTCCTTTTTTTCTTTCCCTCTTTCCTTCTTCTTCTCTGCTTTCTCCTTCCTTCTTCTCCTCTCTACCTTCTCCTCTCTCGCTGGGATTCTCTCTCTCTCCTCACTCTCTCTTCTCCTTCCTCCCTTTCTCTCGGCGGGGCGCGCACAAGTGGCGGCGGCTCGGGACGGCGAAGCGCGGCGACAGGGGCTTGCGGCGAGGCGCCAGGTGAGAGCGGCGAAGCGGCGTGGGGCGACGACGATGAGGCGGCGCGGCGCGATGAAGTAGGGTGGCGCGGCTCGAGATGGGAAGAAGGAGGGGGAGCGCCGTGAGAGGAGAGGGCACGGGCTCCATTTTATAGCGCGGTGGCCGGTGGCGAAAGGGTGGCCCGGCGGCGCGACACCACATGATGCGGGGCGAGCGAGGCGCGGCGTGCGGTGCGGAGGAATGCGGCCGGCGCGTGTGTGGGGGCGGAGGTGGCGCGGTGTGCGGCTCGGGCGTGGGGCTCGAGGGCGGCGGACGACGGTGGTGCGGGCGGCGCGCGGCGGCGTGCGGGTGTGGTGGCGCGGCAAGCACGCGGCGGCGCGGCGGCGCGGGCGGGTTGGCGTGGGGCGGCGACTCGAGCGGCGGCCGCGAAGCGCCGTAGGGGCTACTTCACGGGCGATGCGGCACTGCAGCGACAACGTCCTGCGCGTGCATGTGGCCGGCCGTACGGCATGGGCGGCGCGCGAACACGTGGGTGCGCGGCGCGCGTGGCATGCACGGGAGGGGGTCCGGGCCGGGTGCTGGGGTCGAACACCGGCGCCGGTGCACGGTGCAATTTTTCTTTTTTGATTTTATTTTCCTTTTTTATTATTTTATTATTATTATTGTTATTTGTTCCTTTTTGCATTTCACCCAAAAATTAAAATATAACTTTGGCCCCAAATAAATTTAACTTTAAATTTTCAATCTTTTCTTAACTTTATTAATATATATATATATTAATAATCTTGTTATTTATAATCTAATATTTTATTTTATTTTTGTATTTTCTAAAAATACGGCTTTGATCCAAAAATAAATTTTTATCAAACTTATCTTTTCCCAATTTTATTTCTAATATTTATTTTGGAATTTCCTTTTTGTTTAGGGTTTCCAAAACCTTTTCGACTTTTTCACCATTCAAATCAATAATCGTTTATTTATAACACGCAACAAAACTCGCGGATAAGAGGCAAATAATTACGGCAAGATGCAACAATACAAAAGTTTTTGTAAGTTTCGAATTTTAAATTTTGATTTTTAAGTCTCGATTTTCGGGGTGTTACGATTACTTTATCCCTAAATGGATGGGCTCTCCATACGGAAAGAGAACGAGAGGGTATCGAAGAGCCATGTACGATAGATGCAAAGCAAAAACACGACGTAACCTAGCATCGGTAGATCCGAACCATCACATCGTACGTAAACTCACCGCTTGAGTAGTCACCTACTACTATCTCTGCGATCTCACCACTCGTTGGGAGCTTGTACTAGACGTCGTCCTCGCATCACAACGTAATCCTCTCACGGTCGCCATGGGCTCTCAAACGATCTCTTGCAAAGCGAAATGCTATAACCTGGGCATTATGGTTGTCAAGCATAGAAGTCGAGCCATCAACAATTTTTGGGTCTAGATCATCAGCAGCAGCATCTCTCCCTTTCATATATACTGATTATATTACATGTTTCGTTCTTAGTGTCGTATATATAGAGTTGCGCAAATTTAGGCTGAATACGGTCTCAGCGGCGAGGCAAAGCACAGGTTTCCAATCCGGTGGTGCACAACACCGTTGCTTTTAAACACGGGGCGCGGACTCCATTATTGATCGCTCTATGAATGTTAGCTCCCAAGGTGAAGTGAAAGCAAACATAGAGTTGTACGATCGGATGTGCCGCATAAATCGCTTCGATCCTGGATTGCCATCAAAATTTAGAAGGGTGGATAGAAAATGTGGAGGCTTCTTGTGCTCAGGAAGGCTAATCTTACCACCTCTGCAGCACTGGTTGTAGACGATCTTCCGCTCCAACAGCATAGTGCCTTTTCTAACCCTCTCTTGGAACCAAAAAACAGTACGGGCATTGGTGGGACGGCCCACCATATTATGATCGTTTAGGGCACGGCTGACAAACGGAAGCATAAGGTAGGCTTCGAATGGCAACTAGACAGGTAAGTACCAAAGAATCAGCAGGGAACGAAGCTTTCAACGATTCAACATAGTCCTTAGGCAATGGCAAGATGGACTCAATGGCAGGAACGGAGCCTATCAAAGGGAAAAAGAAACATTTTCAGAAGAAAGGAGAAGCAGAAGCCCTGACTATGTAGCCACGCGCTCCAGAACATATCATGACAACATCGATCAGTGAATTGATCGGCTGCGCACCAGATCGTTTCACACGTCGTGCATGCCTATTAACAGAAGCAATATCTCGTGGCACATCTAACAATGTCCTCCTCCCTACGTAAATGAATGGAAATACAGATTGGGGATAAAAAAACATCACTGGCCTTGTCTATGCCTGCATGGCGGGGTGTGTGTGTGTGTGTGTGTGTGGGTGTGTGTGTTTGTGTGTGTGTGTGTGCGTGCGTGTGCCTTTGTGGGGGACGAGGTGAAGGGGGTGGGGTGGCTGGTCTATAAAGGGGAGGAGTAACGCCCTTACTCTTTCTATCAGGCAACCCATTCTCAGTGTTTGGCCAAATGTCGCTCGACAACTGCACCCCAGGACCGGCAAATAAAGGATGAATCGCTGCGAAGAGAACGATGGCACCATTCGTGACACATCGGGCAGAGGAGGATACCCTGGGCCAGTCTGCATAGCATCTGCACCGAAACGCAAAGAAGAAAGAACCGGGAGGAAAATATTGGTGGGCGTGAAACACCTGACAAAGGCAGTTGTCTAAGATCTCCATTCCCTGGGCTGACGGATTGGATCGGGGCATCAGAATGCACTGAACCACATAAGAGGCCTTGCCGTACTCAAAGAATACCGCCTTAGACGGCTTTCTCTCGCACCTGCTGGACCCGTAAGCTAGGCCGAGGCAACATTCCCGGTAAAAGCAGCACTCGGATGACGGCGCTCCACAGCACTATAATGGACAGATAAAAACCATATATCCACTGCAGTGAATGCATGAAAAACATACAGCATAGCACGCAAACAATAAGCAGGAGAAACATAGAAATGATTATTATCAACGAAGCATGAAACATAGGACAGACTCGGTGTTACATAGATAGCCGTAAACAACACAGAACTTAGCCGACAGGAATCAAAGGAGCCTAGAGGGAAACAACACTATGGTCTATGAGCACTGCAGAAGAAGTGGTCCTCCCTAGCAAAGTGGAACCATACATAGCTGCATTGCCTGAGAACACTATTGCAGTGGATATCTGTTGGACCATAGCATGACTGCAACCTGGTGAGGTACGCAACCGCTGTTATAGTTGTGTCCACTACAAACGCAGCTATCTTTTTCTATAGACAGAAGCATCTGGAAGTTATAATCATGGACAGCAAACCATACTTGGCCTATAAGAACCTAACAGCCTGTTGTGCGACCATTTCATGCGGAACGGCAGAGGTGTCCAGTGCAGCCACCCAAAAAAAACTTATTGACCACACCACAGGGTAACTGCTTATCAGGAAGACAAAGCTCGATGCCTGGTAACAGCGCTTCATCCCCATCGATCTCCCAGAGATATGACACCAAAGGTAGCTAGCAATGGCAAGCAACAGCGTTCAACAAAGAAATGCATGAAACGGCAACCGTAGCCATGTCGCTCGTAGCACGCGAATTGTAGAGAGTTTTTTAGATACATAGCAAAGAAGGGCAAAAAGGGCAGGGCACTATTCGATCGAGGGTAGGTAAGATATGTATAAGAAAGATATGAGAAAGGGAAAACTAACACAAAGGAGATGCACTACCGAGCTGTTGACGGTAAATTGTCACGCACTTCGAGAGATTTGCTTTACTCTAGTGTAGGTCCAAATTTTGCTTTTGAGGTTCGTAGGGCGTGCCGGACATTGGTTTGATCCGCAACCAACAAGAAACAAAGAAAGAAAACAAAGTTAGTCCGCAATGATAGCCGATCGGCTAGTGGCCGATGACGTATCGTTCGATGTTGAGCCGATGCAATATGCAATCGAATCGGCCAAGGGAAATAAAATCTAATCGATCGCTATAGATATCCATAATATATAATCTAAGTCTCAAAATACGTTCGAACCAAGTGATTGGGATAGATCGGTAGCGTACGAGACACTATAAAACACTTATGTCTTAAGACGAAGATTATACATATTTATAGCATAGCCGATGTTGTAGATCTAATATGTATCGGCTAGTAATCCGATACCACTTTATACTAAGATATCAATATAGATTAAATACATTAAACAGAACCAATCAAGTGTTAAGATAACCTACGATCGATAACAAGCCGATTAGGGTTAGGTCGCGATATCGATCTAGATTATATAGCATATATGATAACCCGATAATTTACGTAAACATGATTAGAGTATCATAATGATGGAACCACTAATCCCGAGAGTGCAAGCCGTCATAACAAGCTTTACCTTTCGTCGAAGATCGAACCCGATGCAGCCCAACTCAAAGCAAAAACTCATCGAAGTGATTGAAAGAAAAAAGGTGGCGATGCGCCGAAGGTTGTATTGAACTGATTGTTGTTTAATTACATGGTCTTGGGTCGTATTTATACCAGATACAAGATATGTCCTTGTCGGACACGATTCCTATCTCTATTACAATTCAAATTATAGATAAGTCCCTTTAGGCGGACTCTTACCGACATAACTGTATGGAAACTATTTAGAATAACCTAATTAATAGATACAATTGCCTTTCTTGGACTCTATCCATGCATGGCAATCCTCATGAAGCACTTCAAATGAATCCGAAGATGATTCCAATGTTACTCATCGAATTGGCATACATCGGCTTATCTTGTCCGATTCGGTATCGACCGACGAACACCTTAGCCGATCTCGGTCATCACCACGAACTCTCTAGCCGATTCGGTATGCATTGGCACGCACTCTGTTTCCAAAAATCCCGATTCCCTCCAAATCGGCTTCGGCCTTATCTTCACTTCCGATGCATAATTTACTGCATTTGGTCGTTAACACATGCCCCCAAGTCTGCTATATTGATAATATTACGGATTTGCCAAATCTTATCTCCACGAAAACTTAGGGCTTTCCATCTAGCTTACCGTGCCTCTTTAAATAATAACCATCGCCTTAAAGTTTTTCACGCCGTCACTTGCGCTATCACCGCTTTAGCCACAAACGCCTCTAATCTCCACCAACCTCCTCGAGCCTCGCACACCGCAAGCGACCACCGCAGTTGAACAATCTCACACCCGCTATGTCGACCTCAACTACTCCCTCCACAGCGCCTGTCACGAGTTCCCGAGGTAAGCCCCATCGCTTGTAACTCCTCTTTACCGCAATTTGGTTTTTACCGTTCGTGATTCGCCTTTCTCTTTCTTCATTGTAGCACCTCTCGAACCAAATTGCAACCCCTAATCTTGTCCATCCCAACCAATTCTTCTTAGGGCCAATCGGCAACCTGCACCCCATAGAGTTCATCAAAGTGAGACAAATAGGGTGCCCTTTAGATTATCAAACCCCGTTTGTCGCACCGGGTCAGAAACTTTCAAATCATGGCCATCCACCGATAAGACTTGGCGAGAATGGTATAATAGAGTATCGCACTAGCTAGCGGAGCCACTGGGAAGAACTAGGATAGCGCAGGCTTAGCCCTAACCATAGCCGATATGACCAAGGACGAGTCCATTTCGTCTACCGCTAGCTATTTTTGCTCAATACTCTCAATGCTTTTATGTTCCAACAAGGACCAATGACACCAACCTCCTGGATGTGGTTATGATCACCGGCCCGGACATTACAAAGACGGCTAACCCCGTTAGCTTGAACACCAAAGGTCAATTCTCCTTCAAAACCCAAGGTATTGGCGGGCCGGAATGGATTCATCACCCAAAACATGGGAACCAGCCCAAAAGAGGCCCTAGGGAGCACGCAGCCTTCTCTTGATGTGGCTAGAGAAATTTCTATTCGTGGTCCGAGCTACGGCCCCACAACCAATCGGCAAAAGACATAGCCGAAGCCCTAGTAGAGAAGAAACAAATTCCTTTGGGCAAATACCGCTAGGGTATCTTTACGAGACCTCGAACAATGCATCGGCTAAGATTGCCACAAATTCGGCATCGGCCGGTGGCCCATGGTGGTTTCTCCAACTTTGGATCAACTTGTATACACATAAAGTTGCTCGAGGCCGAAATGTGGGCCGACTTCCCAAGGGTACACTGGACACGATGAAGATGGCAATGAAGTGACAACACGTCGATGCATGTCTTTCGGAGAGGTAGCATCCTCATCGCCTGGATCCAAACTATCGGGCTGATCCGTTCAAGGACCTGGTTTGGCAATTTCTATGATGGATTTCCAAGGGCCTCATGATCCGGTTTGCCTATGCCAACTCGCAGATTTTGAGCTCCCTAGTGACTTCGATTTGATGAAATAAACTCGAGAAGTTTGACAAGTCTAGAGAAGTCTTCACAACAACTATCTCTCCTTGCATCCTCCCAGGTCGGCATTCATCGTGCGAAATGTCCAAATTTCATATGAATTTTATCACCCAATGAGTTGTGCAAGACAGCTAGGCATGGGACAACTGCGATCGGCCTATATTTTGCCGACAAGATTCGACTAGGGGCAAAATCGGCTCAGCCCTAATGATGGACAGTCGCTAAGCATTGAAGGCCCCACTCGGCAAAGATTGACAATATCGAACTAGCGGTAATGACGAGTGCAACCTTCGACCGATGGTGGATTGAATGGAAAAAACAACTATTTCACCAATCGGCTTCAATGTACCCGACCACCATGTATCCGGATATGGTTCCACAAGTAAGCACTTTTCCTCCTTTTGTCAAATTCTTCATTATCGGCCATCATTCTTCAATATTTAACTTCATCTTTCTTTTGTTTGCGGACTACCGATTCCTCTCTTCCCCATACCAAAGAATATTGGGGCAACCATCTCGCTACGCCGTTGTCGGCATCCTCCCCAACGGTTGTGGGCTAGCCGCATCAAGGATCGGCTACGATGCCCCCAAGATGGCATCTTTACTTTATGGACAAACACGCCGCCGATCCACTCCGGTTGGGAAAAGGAAAAGGACTAAGCCATTGATTGCCAATCCATCGCCGCAAAAGAAGAAAACACCCAAGAAGCAAAAGAAAGCCAGTAGCCGATGATCCGCCATCCTTAGATCTAGATGTGGAGGAGTTTCTTGAACCAAGAAGAGATAGAGGAAGTTGTCGACAACGCTCACTGGTGAAACAAGTGAACCAGAACAACTATGTCGACGTCGCCACCGATGATTAGGCTCCATCGAAAACTCCAAGTCCTCCAAAACGCCAACCTCGTCCCGCTCCGTATGCATTTTCTTCGAATTCTTCTTCCTTTAAATAATCACATTTCAATTCTGACCAAACTCCTTCATTTTGCGTAAAAGAAATTGGCCACCGAAAGAAATTGGCTCCAGCTCCACTCCAGTAACTTTGACTTCAAACTTTTCTCAAATTTCAATTAACCGATTCTGAATGAAACTTGTTTCTCTTCTCTGTCAGACCTCCCTTCTCTCCAACACCCGCCCCCACGTACATCAAGTAGAACGCACTCCATCGGCTAGAGGCAGCCATCATGTGGAGGCAAGGAGAAGCCGCTCATGTCATCCTGTAAGTATTTCCAATACACCATATCGGTTGTTCTAAGTTCTTTCAATACTTAACAATTTCATCATTTCCTTTTCGTGTCTTGGCCGATATGTTGTCATTTGACATAAGACAATTTTTAGATGAAGAGGAAGAGACTACAAGCAAGGCCTTGGCTCCCATTGCTTAGATGATTTGAAGGCCAAGCTAATGGACATTGCTCGTCGGTGGAGAGCTCCTTACATTACCTAGTCGCCAACTCTCCGATCGGGGCTAGGTTTGAAGAAATACAAGATCAAATCCCGATAACATTGCCGACATCATCTCCCAAGCCGCATATCTTGAACAACACGATACAAGCCGGAGAGGGCACGACAGAGGATTGTTGATCGGCGAGAGAGAAAAGCTCACGAAGCTACCGTTGAAGCCAATCGGCAATCAATCATAGCAGAAAAGGTTGAGCTTGATGAGATGACCTTAGGACCAAGCTCCATTCAAACCAGAATCGATTGGCTGGAAAAACGCGAGAAAGAACTACAAGCTGAGCTGGAGAAGTGCAGAGCTGACTTGGCATCTAAAGGGCAGAAACTTGCCGATCTCCCTAGGGCTATTGAAGAACAAAAGTCCAAATTGAAGACTTCAATCAAACATCTGTCAGAGCTTACGAAATCTTTGAAGATAATCCTGGGGACTGATGCAACCGATGCCCAAGCCATAGAGGACATAGAACAAATTAGGCAAAGGGCAATATCGGCTATCAACAAGCTGGTGGCCGGATGAGCCGATCTTCTGTAATAGAGCTTAGCACTGCTGTGAACACTTGTAAACTTGAACTTTTATGCCGATTCTTATAATCCTTGTGAACTCCTGTGAATTGTTGTAACATAACTTGCTTGCGTTGAAATTTTTTATAGTCCACATATTTTTGTATGCATGTATGCATCACATATTTTTGTATGCATGTATGTATGCCCCCTAATTTTACAATGTCAAACATTGATAAAATTATGGCTTGACCAAGGACATCACAAATATATCGGCAATCACACATCAGCAAAAACACAACCGATTATGATAAATTGAAAATACTAAGGACGATATAACTTATATGGGCCGTCTAAAGGCGATGTCAACACATCGGCTACCATGTATCGGCATAACGTAGTCGAATCATGAATTGATCCAAACACTTGGATAATATTTTTCAAATATTTTCCGTCGATAGCCCTTCCAAAAACTTCTCCATCAATCCCTTGTAACATGTAAGCTCCTTGAAACAAACTTGTAGATTCAAAAAGGCCCTTCCAAATTTGGCGACCACTTGCCGAATTTATTATCACAAGTCCCAATCGGCAAGATCAACTTCCAAACCAACTCGCCTTCTAAAAAAGATTTCTGGCACAACTTTCTTGTTATAATGACGAGTGATTCTTTCTTTATCCCTTGTCACCTTTTCCAAAGCACGCATCCCGGATTGAACTAACTCTTCCGATTCATCTACCATGAGATTATGATAGTCATCGCCGTCAACTCATCTTGTAAATCGATCTTCCTTGAGCCGATGACGCTCTCCCACGGTAACACGGCTTCATGCCCATAAACTAGCTTGTAGGAGGCACTTGGATTGACCCATGACAAGCCATCCGATAGGACCATAAAGCTTCAGTCAATCGGCTATGCCACTGGTTTGGAAATTCAGAGATCTTCCTCTTTATCAACTTGATCAAACTTTTGTTGGATGCTTCCGCCTGTCCATTAGCTTGTGCATAATATGGTGATGAATTTAATAATTTAATCCCCAAACTTTCGCAAATGGACAAACTCATCTAATACGAAGATAGATCCCGATCGGTTGTGATGGTCTCGAGAAATACCAAATCGGTATATAATATGCTCCTTGACAAACCGAATTGCATCCCCGGAATCAACCTTCTTCAACGGAATTGCATCCACCCACTTTGTGAAATAATCGGTTGCCACCAATATGAACTTATGTCCTTTGCTCGAGGATGGATTGATCTAGCCGATCATATCAATTCTTCAACCTCCGAACGGCCATGGCTTGATTATGGGATTCATAGCCAATGCGGTGCTCGTTGGGTTGCTCCAAACTTCGGCAATCTTGACAACCTTTGTAATATCCGAAACAATCCTCCAACATTGTCGGCCAAAAATATCCATCTTGTCGAAGCAACCACTTCATTTTGTGAGCCGATTGATGAGTACCGCATATGCCTTCATGTACTTCGCCCATCACAACTTTGGCTTGATCGGCGGTCAAACATCACAAGAAACCCCATCAATCATCCGATAATATAGCTCATTATCCAGCAAAACATATCTCAACACTTTGTATCGCAATTTTATCAAAGCCGATTGAGAAGGATTCTTCAAATAATTAACATCATACCTCCAATCATCGTCTGCGATGGTAGCGATTTCTACCTCAACATGTTTCATCATCGGCTTGTATCCCGATGCCCCCTGAGCCAAATCATTAGCTTCAACATTTTGCTCTCAAGGAATATGTATCAAAGTCACTAGCCGAAAACTTTCCATCAATTCTCAGCACTTTTCATAGTAGATCATCAATATATCATTCTTGCATTTATATTCTCCGCTAATTGATTGATGACCAACAAAGAATCACCCATGATTTCCACGGCATCGGCTTCAACTTCCTTCAAGAGTTGCAATCCTTTTAGAACTGCCTCATACTCGGCTTAATTATTGGTAGCATAAGACTTGATAGTATAAGCAAATTCAAAACTTGTCCCTCTCGGTGATATTATGACCAAGCCGATACCACAACCATGAGTACAATCCGATCCATCGAAAAACAATGTCCAAGGCACTATGTCGACCAAGCCGATTGAGTCATCACGATGCTCGACAATGAAATCGGCTATAGCCTGTCCCTTGACTGCTTTGGATGACTCATACCTGAGATCAAATTCTGTTAAGGCATAGATCCATTTTCCAACTCTGCCTTTCAACACCGGAGCCGATAGCATGTACTTGACAACATCGGCTTTGCAAACTATGGTGCATTCATTGGATAACAAATAGTGCCTTAACTTTGTGCGAGAAAAATACAGGAATAAACACAACTTCTCCACCAGAGAATACCTTGTCTCTACATCCAGAAGCCTTCTGCTCAAATAAAAGATTACTCTTTCCTTGCCTTCGAATTCCTGGATCAAGACCGAGACGGTTTACTTCTCATCGGCTGATAAGTACAACTTGAAAGGCACTCATTTTTGTGGAGGAATCAGGACCGGAGGAGAGCTCAAATATTCCTTAATATTATCCAAGGCTCTTTGTTGCTCTTCCCCCAAGTAAACTGTTGATCGGCTTTCAATCTGAGAAAAGGTGTAAAGGGCTCCATCTTCCTAGATAGATTAGCAATAAACCTCCTGATGAAATTCACCTCGCCAACCAGAGACTGCAACTGCTTCTTGTCCTGCGAAGGTTGAATATTCTTGATCGCGTTGATACTCCTTTGTGTTACTTCAATACCCCTTTCATGAACAAGAAAGCCCAAAAATTGTCCAGCCGATACGCCGAAAGCACACTTCGTGGGACTCATCTTCAGGCCATATTTCCTTGTTTTCTCAAGTACTTTTCTCAAATCGACTATATGGTCATCAACCTCTTTTTATTTCACGACCACATCATCAATGTAGATTTCAACCAACAAGCCGATTAGGTCATGGAATATATAATTCATGGCCCTCTCGATATGTAGCTCCGGTGTTCTTCAAGCCGAAGGTCATCACAACCCACTCGTATAAGCCGATTGCAACAGGACATCTAAAAGCGCCTTATGGATGTCTTCTTCCTCAAGGGTTACGCGGAAGCTACGCTAGCCGAAAACAAAAATTTCTACCGCGCAAACCAGGAACACTTGCAAGTAAGGGCCGATAGATCGTTACCGATTGGAGTAGAGTGCAGCGGAATAGCCAATCAGGGCAATCCGATCCGAATGTACAGCCGATTCCCTGAGACAAACCGATTCGCCAATCGCCGATTCGAGCCGTCCCGCCGCGTTCACGCCTCGCTCCGATGCGCCCGACCGCAGCCGATCAAGAGCGCGCAACGTAGCAGCGCCTACCGGTGATCCACACGTCCGGGGACAACGCCGTACACCCGTGTGCTAGCACGCGATGCAAGGCTAGGGTTTGGCTCGAAAGTGGGGAGGGTTTCCGTGGAGATTGATCTCGGCGACTTCTGTTGCACGCGATGCAATTGACGTGTCATAGCTCTCCACCCCTCCCTCCTTTATATAGAGTTGGCCGACTGGGACTAGTGGCCGATTAGGACTCTATTTTGAATCGGATCTCATCCGTATCTCATAGAGTTGGCCGCCCACACGTCGTAAGCCCATAGGACTCTATCCGATCGGATCCCTATCCGATCGAGCCGTATCCGAGTCCAACTCGAATATCTATTCTATCCCCTTAAGCGTGCGACCCTGTAGGTTCAGGTATACTCGGTTTCGGCTATAGTCTAACTTAGCCGATCATCGGCTCGAGTCTAACTCAGCCGACACTGTCAATAGCGGCGCCTAGCAGCACATATTGACACCATAGTATACAAGAATAATATTGGCTCGAACCTGTAATGTGTACACAAATCCCTTTGCCTCACGATACCGCTAAGCTATAGGCAAGATGTGTGCCATCCCTTCAATAGCTTAACCATTCACTCGAACCGTATTGGATTATCCGTCCGTTGATTGACTCCTCAATCAACTTAGCATGGCCATGCATTTCCATAATCCATTACCTCGAGGGGCCCAGAGATATCTCTCCAAAGGAGGGGCAAATTCCATCTTGATCACTCACATCCCACTCCATGTTTCATAGCAAACCCGAAAACTACCTTTATAACTACCCGATTACGAATAGCGTTTGGTAGTCCCAAAGTAGGCTACTACACATGTTGGAATCCATGGTGATCTCGGTCTAAGAACTTTGTACCAACACTACCCGAGACCAACTAATGGCACATTAATTCATGTAGTGTCTCATGGTGGGTCTATCCAACAATGTGTTCTCCAACACATATGTCCATGTTTATTGATTTGGTATCTCCATACCCATGATCTATGAGACTTGATCATCAATCAATAAACATGCCGATCTTAGAATCATATTTGTTCCAACAATATGACATATGATCGGGATCGTTTAGAAATAGATTCATACATAAAGAGTCTCATAAATAAGTCACGTACTTATTGATCAATACAAGATGTCTATTTCATGGAACCGAATAACACTTTATTCATTTATACATAAACATTGACGTGATATCCAACATCTCCATGTTGCCTCTAGGGCATATCACTAACAATCTCCCACTTGCACTAGAGTCAATCATGTAAGTATCTAATACCCATTGCTTCTTGTGTGCGCCTCATGCTTCGGGCCGAGGGAGAGGTTTTGTCGCCGGATCGGCTATGTTGAGATCCGTGTGCACTTTGCATATCTTGACATCACCTCTGTCCACTATCTCGCGGATGAGATGATATCGCCGAAGTATGTGTTTGGACTTCCGATGTGACCTCGGCTCCTTGGCTTGCGCAATGGCTCCACTATTATCACAATAGAGAGACATTGGACCAGTCGTACTAGTCATCACACCAAGCTCGAAACGAATTTCTTGATCCAAACAGCCTCCTTTGCGGATTCCGCAAGCAATGTACTCGGCCTCCGTTGTAGAATCAGCACAGGTATCCCGCTTGAACTCTTCCACTGATCGCGCCTCCGTTCGAGCGAACACGAACCTGCATTGCGATCTATAATCATCCTTGTCTGCTTTGGAAGCTAGCATCGGTGTAACCACTTACAACGAGCTCTTCTTCACCTCCATAGACTAGGAACATATCCTTAGTTCTTCTCAAATACTTAAGGATATTCTTTACGGCGATCCAGTGACCTTCACCGGATCGACTCGGTATCCGCTCGTAGCACTCAAAGCGTACGAGACATCCGGGCGTGTACAAAGCATGGCATACATGATGGATCCAATTGCCGAAGCATATGGAACCATACCCATCTTATTCCGCTCATCATGTGTCCGAGGGCACCGATTCTTGCTAAGATTAATGCCATGTGACATGGGCAAGAAACCTTTCTTGGAATCATGCATGTTGAACCTTTTCAACACCTTGTCAATGTATGTACTTTGGCTTAATCCAATTAGCCTCTTGGATCTATCTCTATAGATCTGAATGCCCAATATATATGTTGTCTCCCTAAGTCTTTCATGGAAAAACTATTTTTCAATGAAGACTTGACGGATTCAAGCATAGGGATATCATTTCAATCAGTAATATGTCATCCACATATAAGATTAGAAATACAATTGCGCTCCCACCGACCTTTTGTAAACACAGGCCTCTTCTTCATTTTTGATGAAACCAAACCCTTTGATTACTTCATCAAAACGAATATTCCAACTCCGAGATGCTTGCTTCAATCCATAAATGGATTTCGTAGCTTGCATATCTTTCCAGCGATTCTGGATCGACAAAACCCCGAGGTTGTATCATGTATACATCCTCGCTTAGGTTTCCATTTAGGAAAGCCGTTTTGACATCCATCTGCCATATCTCATAATCGAAATATGCAGCAATCGCTAGGATAATCCGAATAGATTTAAGCATTGCGACGGGCGAGAAGGTTTCATCATAATCAACTCCTTGAATCTGTTTAAAACCTTTCGCCACCAATCGCGCCTTATAGATGTGAACATTTCCATCCATATCGGCCTTTTCTTAAAAACCCATTTACACTCAATGATTTTGACACCATCAGTGGATCAACCAAGTTCCAAACTTGATTGTCGTACATGGATTCTATTTCGGATTTCATGGCTCCAAGCCACTTGTTGGAATCGGGTCCCACCATCGCTTCCTCATAGGTCTTAGGTTCATCGTTGTCCAACAACAATATATCACATTGTTCCGCACCTGTGTACCTGTCAGGTGCACGACGTGATCTTTCAGACCTCCGTGGGGCTGGTGTATCTACAACTGGTGGCGCAACTCTTTGCTCCTCCCGTTGTGGTTCCGTGGTCGCCGAAACGTTTTTGTGTTTCTTGAACTTCTTCAAGATGCACCCTGCTCCCACTAACCCTTCTTGAAAGAAACTCTTTCTCCAAGAAGACACCGTGTCGGGCGACAAACACTTTGCCTTGTTCCCGATTATAAAAGTAATATCCCTTAGTTTCCTTAGGATATCCCACAAAGAAGCACTTGTCAGATTTGGGTGTGAGCTTGTCAGATTGTAAACGTTTTACATAAGCCTCACATCCCCAAATTTTGAGAAAAGACAAACTAGGGGGTTGCCCTGTCCATATCTCATATGGTGTCTTTTCAACCGACTTAGATGGAACTCTATTTAGTGTGAGCGCAATGTTTCAAGAGCATATCCCCGAAGGATAACGGAAGATCACTTTGGCTCATCATCGACCGCACCATGTCCAACAAGGTGCGATTTCTCCGTTCGGACACTCTGTTCCATTGTGGAGTTCTGGCGGAGTCAACTGTGGAACAATTCCACAATCTTTCGATGATTACCAAACTCTTGGCTCAAGTATTCCCCCACGATCCGATCGTAGAAACTTGATTGTTTTCCCTAAATGATTCTGTACTTCATTCTGGAATTCTTTGAACTTTTCAAAGGATTCGGACTTATGCCTCATTAAGTAGATATAACCATATCTACTAAAGTCATCGGTAAAGGTAATGAAGTATTGATAACCACCTCTCGTCGTTGAGCTCATTGGTCCACATACATCGCATGTACGAGTGCCAATAAGTCACTTGCTCTCTCACTATGTCCCGTGAAAGGTGCCTTTGTCATCTTACCAAGTAAACAAGACTCACATGTCTCAAATGATTCAAAATCAAAAGAGTGAAGCAATCCATCCTTATGGAGCTTCTCCATGTGTTTCTTATTTATATGGCCTAAGCGACAATGCCGATAAACGTAGGGTTTATATCATTAGAGAGTTGCCTTTCGTATTAATGTTATAGATGGGAGACGCCTCAAGATTCAAAACGTATAATCCATTCACCAATGGAGCATGAAAATAGAACATATCTCTAAGATATATTGAACAACCATTGTCCATTGATCTAAAATCATATCCTTCCGCTTGCAAACATGAAGCGGAAATAACGTTTTGACATAGTGTTGGAACACAATAACAATTATTCAATTCCAAAACTAATCCTGAAGGTAGATGAAGTGGTACTCGTGCCGACGGAGAACCGTAGCAACGCTTGCTCCATTGCCGACGCGCAGTTCACCTCGCCCCTTCTCAATCCTCTACTTCTTCTCATTCCCGCAACGATTTGCAAATATGAGCTACGATCCGGTATCAAATACCCAAGAGTCGGTAGGTGAAGTAGCGAGATTAATGTCTATAACATTAATACCCGGCGTAAGTATTTTGCTTCTTCTTGAGATCCTCCATGTACTTCTTGCGGTTCCTTTTCCGTGGCCTGTCTCCTTGCGGTAGAAGCAAACGGCATCGATGCCGCCGACCCTTCTTGCCCTTCTTTGCATTGGAGGCACTCGCGATCTCATCGGGAGTTAACTTCCTCTTGGTGCAAAGTTTCTTGACAGTGGTTTGCGCTTTGCCTTCTGCATCATCATCACATGATGACCGTTTTTCTGGATACTCTCCTCAGCTGTCTTTAGCATCCCATGCAATTCAGCCAAGGTTCTATCCATATTGTTCATGTGATAGTTTAATATGAATGGCTCGAAGCTCTGAGGGAGCGACCGGAGAATCACATCGTAGCCAACTCTTGTCTATGGGGAAAACCTAGTTTTTCCGGACTCTCGATATAGCCAATCATCTTTATCACATGCGGACCGACGGATTCCCTCAACAAGCTCGCACGCAAACAAGGACTTTGAGGTGTTGAACCTCTCGGCCCGAGCTTGGTTCTCAAACATGCCACGCAGCCCCGAATAATAGTGTGAGCATCGCCGCTCTCATATTGCTTCGAAGCTCGGGGGACATTGTAGCAAGCATGAGACAGCTTATATCTAGGGCATCATTAGTGTGCTTCTCATAAGCCCTCCGTGCAGTTGCAGTGGCATTATTTGGCAAATCCTCAGGATAGGGTACTTCAAGAACGTACTCCTTACGCTCTTGCTTGAGAACAATTCTCAAGTTGCGATACCAATCCATAAAGTTTGTTCCATTTAATTTTTCCTTTTCGAGAATAGATCGCAAATTAAAGGTACTGGGTGTAGTATTAGCCGCCATTTATTCTACAACAGAAAAAGCAAAGTTTAGCACAATGTTTATGCTATGTCTATTGTTAAACAATTTAACATTAGACTCCCATTACGTATTTTCCACCTTCCCTCTAGGTTACGTATTGGGTCAAGATCCACATGTTAATTAATTTTCTAGTGAGCTTTGACATCACTGCTAGAAAATTAGTAACATCGGTAAGCAACACCTTGCTAATCACATCTCTATGTGACTCTTGTTGTTGGTGTGGCATCTCCATGCCCCGGCGCCAACCTATGCCCCAAGGCCCAAAACTGTTTTGATAGCCTTGTTAAGTAAACCAAATGCTCCTGCTGTATATGTCCGACATATACCCCCTCGTGTTATGATAGAGAATGGCACTCGCTTGGCGGACCCACCATTGACGAGCATAACGGTGACGGGTGCAACATTTGGAAGGGCATCATTACTACTTAATTTTGCGAGGGATGCTATCCTATCAAACAAACATATCACATATGAAAGCAAGAAGAATAGCATATAGTGAAATAGTATGGCCCCCTTCACATGGTGATCTCCATCTCCATGCCGGTGTACAGGATCTCCATCTTCATCACCGTTCTTTCGAGTGCCGAATGCTTGATTTCTTCAAACTAAGCTACTACTATAGAAGCTCTAATTGAAGATTACATCGACTCGCAGGTCGTGAAAGAATATTACAAGCATTGCACGTATGAAAGAATATTACAGGGATTGCACATATGAAAGAATATTACATGCATCACATGCATCTCATACATCTCATACATACAATAGGGCCATACCATCTCAAAGCATTCTCTGCAAAAACGAGTTAGGCGTAGAAACGTTTTCTACTTATCGCAGAGCTACGGCATCGAGACGATCTATAAGGGGGTACGCACACGGCGGTCGGACTACGAGATAGCTTCGGTATAATCACATTATACCGTTCCGATACACTATCAAGGAACGCTATCTCGAACCCAACTCAAACCGAGTTATTTGGAAATTGCTTCGACGTAATCACATTACGCCGTTCCGATACACTATCAAGGAACGCAATTACCATCTACTCTCCTCAACAGATCCCGTAAAACCGATTGATCTAATCAACCCGTGCGCAAAACTTGTTCCAGATCCAATCTAAAACCCGAACTAAGCAAGATTAGCTCTGATACCACTGAAGGGTTACGGAAGCTACGCTAGCCGAAAACAAAAATTTCTACCGCGCAAAACCAGGAACACTTGCAAGTAAGGGCCGATAGATCGTTACCGATTGGAGTAGAGTGCAGCGGAATAGCCAATCGGGCAATCCGATCCGGAACAAGTAGCCGATTCCTGGAGACACCGATTCGCCAATCACCGATTCGAGCCGTCCGGCCGCGCTTCTCACGCCTCGCTCCGATGCGCCCGACCGCAGCTCGATCAAGAGCGCGCAACGTAGCGCCGCCTCTACCGGTATCCACACGTCCGGGGACGTAACGCCGTACACCCGTGTGCTAGCACGCGATGCAAGGCTAGGGTTTGGCTCGAAAGTGGGGAGGGTTTCCGTGGAGATTGATCTCGGCGACTTCGTTGCACGCGATGCAATTGACGTGTCATAGCTCTCCACCCCTCCCTCCTTTATATAGAGTTGGCCGACCGGGACTAGTGGCCGATTAGGACTCTATTTTGAATCGGATCTCATCCGTATCTCATAGAGTTGGCCGCCCCACACGTCGTAAGCCCATAGGACTCTATCCGATCGGATCCCTATCCGATCGAGCCGTATCCGAGTCCAACTCGAATATCTATTCTATCCCCTTAAGCGTGCGACCTCAGTAGGTTCAGGGTATACTCGGTTTCGGCTATAGTCTAACTTAGCCGATCATCGGCTCGAGTCTAACTCACCGACCCTGTCAATAGCGGCGCCTAGCAAGCACATATTGACACCATAGTATACAAGAATAATATTGGCTCAACCCGTAATGTGTACACAAATCCCTTTGCCTCACGATACCGCTTAAGCTATAGGCAAGATGTGTGCCATCCCTTCAATAGCTTAACCATTCACTCGAACCGTATTGGATTATCCGTCCCGTTGATTGACTCCTCAATCAACTTAGCATGGCCATGCATTTCCATAATCCATTACCTCGAGGGGCCAGAGAGATATCTCTCCAAAGGAGGGGCAAATTCCATCTTGATCACTCACATCCCACTCCATGTTTCATAGCAAACCCGAAAACTACCTTTATAACTACCCATTACGAATAGCGTTTGGTAGTCCCAAGTAGGCTACTACACATGTTGGAATCCATGGTGATCTCGGTGTCTAAGAACTTTGTACCAACACTACCCGAGACCAACTAATGGCACATTAATTCATGTAGTGTCTCATGGTGGGTCTATCCAACAATGTGTTCTCCAACACATATGTCCATGTTTATTGATTTGGTATCTCCATACCCATGATCTATGAGACTTGATCATCAATCAATAAACATGCCGATCTTAGAATCATATTTGTTCCAACAATATGACATATGATCAGGGATCGTTTAGAAATAGATTCATACATAAAGAGTCTCATAAATAAGTCACGTACTTATTGATCAATACAAGATGTCTATTTCATGGAACTGAATAACACTTTATTCATTTATACATAAACATTGACGTGATATCCAACATCTCCATGTTGCCTCTAGGGCATATCACTAACATCTTCTGCCATGAAAATCTGATTGTATCCAGCGTTGCCATCCATAAAACTTATGATTTTATGTCCTGAAGCAGCATCAACCAATAAATCGAATCGGCATTGGGTATTCATCCTTAGGGGTAGCTTTGTTCAGATCTCGAAAATCAATACACACCCTAAGTTTGTCGTTTTCTTGATCATTGGAACTATATCATATCGGCATGGCCGAATTAAACCAGCTTCATACAATCTAGTGATTTCGGCCTTAATGGCATCATACATATCGGCTTTGAATCTCCTAGGTGATTGCTTAAACGGCCGATATGTGGTTTGATAGGAAGCCGATGTTCTACAATCGATCGGCTAAGTCCTAGCATCTCAAAATATTCTAAGCAAAGCAATCTTTATATTCTTTCAAAAGTTCTATTAGCTTGGTTCTAAATTTAGAAGACAAAGTTTTGCTAATAAACGTCGGCCTAGGCCTATATCCTGGACCTATATCAACTTCTTCCAAATCATCGGCCGACATGAAGCCTTGTCCCAATTTGCCATCGAGATCATCTACAGTGTCCTTGGTGTAGAAACTTGAACCCTCCACGACGCCCTCAAAGCAATAATCAGGGCTCTTCGCCTCCAGTTGGTTGTATGTCACAATCAGACACTTTTAGATAATCTCCTTGCCAAATCTTGCCAGACAAGCAATCAATTCCATCCATCTCCCAAAGAGTTAAATCGGCATTGGCAATGTTGACTGACCTGTCGTCTGGCACGATTTCCACCTTGTCGCCTTGCCATTGGATTAAGCTCTAATGCATGGTCGAAGGAATACAACAATTTGCATGAATCCAATCCCTTCCAAGCAACAGGTTATATGATCCCTTCCCATCGATGACAAAAAAGATGGTGGGAACAGTCTTGCTGTCGATTGTCAACTCTAAGTTCAAAACTCCTTTGGTTTCCGATGGATTGCCACCAAAGTCTTTGAGAACCATGTTAGTCTTGATGAGATCATCCAAACTCTGCCCAACTTCTTGAAAGTAGAATATGGCATTAAATTCACTAGCAGCCCCACCATCAACCAATATCTTGGACATCGGCTTGCCATTGACAAACCGTTTGATATACGGTGGCTTAAGGTGCCGATGCCCTGTCCCCTCTGATTTTTCAAAGATAGCTTGTTCTGGGGACAAAACCAACTTGTCTAAGGATTCTTCTACAAGATCTGCATCGGCTTGGCTGGCCTCATATTCTGCTGGTAAGACAAACACCATGTTAACCGATGCAAAGGCAACAGTCTTTCCCTTAGCCGCCCTTTTCGCCTTATCGGCTTTGACTTCATCGGCCGAGAGCACCTTGCTATTAACACGCCACTCTTTCTTTGAGTGCTCTTGCTTTTTCTTCTTCAGCCGATGATCAATCTTGGCTTGTACTTCCTGAAAACGTCCCCTTCTCTTCATCCTTTGAACCCTTCTCTTCTGACTCTTAGTGAAAGTACCAGAAGGACACCATTGTGGGTTTGTGGTCTCATGTTCATCTTCATCAACATCCTCCTGGAGAAAATCCTGATGAATTGGACCCAATCTCTGATGAACAGGTAGTTTCTTCTATCTTAGCCGATTCTCCTCAGGACGAGATCGGCTAGACTCTCCAAAGATAGTTGCCTTCACAATTGTTGCACGTTGGACAATTTTCTATCGATGGCGCCTCATCCCTTCATTCCAAAGAAAATCTGAAAAATTTGCAACTCCAATGGGGATCAAAGCTGCCATCTTCCCGAGAGTACCTCTCTTCCCGTTTGTCATGTTTCCTCTTGTAGTTGTCGATGATTCCCGACGAGTTAGGCTTCTTGGACCGATAATCCTTCCTATCGGCACTCATGTGAACCATGTTGACAGGAAAAGGATTGCCATCAACCTTCATTGGCTTCTTTGAATCTTCAAATTTGATTTTCCTTGCTTTAATAGCCGATTGGATCTCGTCGCCCGAAAACTTTGCAGTCATTGGTGCTTGTGAGATCCAAAAGATTGTGCCACTTGCAATACTTCCTCTTTCTCAATTCCTCCCGATGGGATGACATGGCCGAAGGGAATTGGATTTGCTTCTCCCAAGTAGCGAGATCAAAAATCTTGTCGGCACTGGTAATATCAAAATCATATTTTTTTTCCTCCTTGGCCGCATTTTTGACCCACTGACATGTGACAACCTTCTTATTTCTGGCCCATTCGGCTGTTGCCACTTCGGAGTCATCCTCATCTTCTTCAGATTCGGAGGCGTATGCAACATGGCTAATATTTTTGAAAGCTTTCTTGGCTTCTTGAAATCTTTGCTCATGTGTTGTTACTTTTGAGCCAAGTGAGCCGGGCTTTGAAGTCCCGAGCCAAAAATCTTTCCCGATCGGTGTCAATAAGCCTTGGAAAGCAAGATTGGCTAGCCGAGAATCCGAATCAGCCGTAGCATCTCTGTTCCTCATGTCTTGAAACCTCCGAATGTAGTCCCGAACGGACTCATCATGCTTTTGCTCGATAGCCGTGAGATCGGACGCTTTCATCTCATGAATTCCACCGTAGAAGTACCTATGAAACGCTTCTCCGGATCGGCCCAACTTTGAACAGAATTATATGGCTAGGATGAAAATCATGTGAAAGTCGATCCAGATAACGACAGAGGGAATAATCTAACCCTCAGGGCGTCAGTAGCCGATGCTTCCCCACACTGAGCTAGAAATTGGCTAACATGTTCATAAGTTGACACGTTGTCTTGCCCTAAGAATTTTGAAAAGTCGGCACCTTGTATCGCTCGGAATGGATCCCTCTCGAAATACTCCGGATATGGATACCGATACATATTGCCAATGTCCTTAGCCTTCAAGCCAAATTGCTCCCTCATTACATGGCTTCTGCTGAGTTGCCCCTTGCTGCTGTATCGGCTCAAACTGATTGACTTGAGGCAAGTACTGGGGTTGAGGTGGTGTCCCCTGCCGATACTGCGCCTGAGGTGAGTGAGGCTGATATTGGAAATTGAGATTGCCCCCATGTGGCGTTGAGGAGACTGATGCGCTCCGTGGGCTTGCTGATCATGAACGAACTGAGAGCCGATCAGCTGGCGCTGCTGTAGGATCGGCGTCTGTTGCCCTATTGACGATCGTTGAATTAGCTCAACACGGCGGGTTCGTTCGAACATAGCCGCAACTTGGTCCCGGGAAACCCGAGGGATGTTGTATCCGATGTGTGGAGGTTGTTGTTTGACCAAGAGATAAGGATTAAATTCTGATTGCTTTTGTGCCGATGATGAAACAATCGGCTTTCCAGGAGCCGATGCTGATGCCATCGGTTGTTCTAGGGCTATGCCTTTAACAGGCTTGTTGATGAGAAATTTGATTCCCACGCACTGGCCTGAGAGATTTGCTTTACACTAGTGCAGGTCCAAGATGGTCGCCTTTGGTGAATTTAGGGCGTCCCAGTTGGTTTGATCCTGCAACCAACAAGAAAACATAGAATAGGCGTTAAGTTAATATTAGATCCTACTGGATCGGCTGAAGACATCAATAAACATATAATTGCTATCCCAAAGCACATTTATACTAAGTGATTGGGATAGATCGGTAGTATACCGAGACAGTATAAATCACTTAGGCTAAAGGCACATTAGGATAACAATTACCTGCATTGATAACCTAGCCTATACTATAGGTCTATGTGAATCGGCTAGCGTGGTTTGCAATTTCGCGAATTTCGGCACGAAAGCCGCGAAATTCGTGGTTTCGCGGGGGTGCGGCACGGTATCCCCACGGTTTCGTTTAAATAATTTCGTGAAAATTCAAAAAGTTTGAAAAAATCATTTTAACACAAAAATATAAATTTCACGACGTTTGTCGAAAACCACGGATATACGGCGCGGTTTCGTGAAATCCGCGGCATGACGCGGATTTCGATTTAGTTCAAATTTAAATTACGCTTTCACGGGTTTTGCGGTTTTCGCAGCGCGGTTTTCACGGTTTTCGCGCGGTTTTCGCGTACGCACGAAATCATTCAAATTCAAATTTTTACTATTCATTGCCGCTTCGCGAATTTCGGCGAAATTCATCGTGCCGCCGAGGGCGGCACGGCATATGCCGCCGGCATTGCAAACCCCTCGGCTAGTATCGCGATACATTTTATAAAAGATATTAATCTAACCTAAATGCACTAAACCTAGATCAATCGGTTGTCAACGTAACTTGATAGATTGATACCGACTTAGGGCATTTAAATAGATTGAGATCTTAATATAAAAGGCAGCTTTAATATATCTAATGGCAATTAATACTAGAAGATAACTAAAACAGTAAGGTCGGGAAACCCCGGCACCGTCTCTAATGATAAACATTAAACTCGAATGATCTTTATAGTTCTAAAAGCGACTTAATAGGTCGATTAGATGCAGCATTAAGTACAAAAGAAATATTAGATCTATATAAACTAATGAGAACCCTCGAGACGGTAGACACGATATATAATCTAATTCAACCTCTGGATCTAACTCTGTCGGCTCCTGTCTTCTGGGAGAAATCATCCGATTGCGAGATAGATCTAGACATTGCTCTAGATTATATGCCGCATATGATAGATTAAGCAGTTTATAACATCGAAACTAGAGTATCATGATGATGGAAGCACTAACCTCGACGATACAAACCACTTGTAACAAGGAATTACATTGTTTGGAGATCGAAGTCGATGCACCGAGCAAGAGCAAGAACTTATCAAAATGAATAAAATAAAAGAATGGCGATGTGTCGAAGTTGATTGATTGTGTGTTGTTGTTTTACAAGAGCCCTCGGGTCTTATTTATACCCGGTACAACGACATCCGTGTAGAACATAGTTTCTACCTTATCTACTATTTACAAGACGACAATATCTCGGACGCAGTCCCATGCCGCGTTACAAAAGGAATATCTATACAACTTCCTAATTTACGGATACAATTGCCGTTACAGGACCTTATCCATAAATGGCAAAATCTTTAACACATAATTTGGAGACGAATCCAACGCTTTATCTTCATGTTTTCCTTTCTGGACCGGCTCCACTTCTATCTCAACTTGGAATCGGCTATCGACTATCCTAGTCCGATTCGGGCTTAGCCGACGGGCTCCGCAGCCCGATTCGAACTCACCCGACGTGGCCTCTGTTTCTCCGCAGACGCTCATCTCCTCCGATTCCGCTTCAATCTCGCTTCAAACCCGGGATTTGGTTACCAAATTTGGTCGTTAACAAGGCTGCAGCTTTGTCGGTGGCCACAGATCCCCGTATGGTGGAAAATTGCCTTTAGGAAGGAATATCGGCCCCTTGGCTTGATGCTCGACAATCCTACTTGTCTACCACGGAAGTAATCATGTTGTTCGGGGTGTTAACAAGGATCCCCGATCGGTTGATCGCGCATGATGCACGATAGTCGATCCGATCTTGCAGGTTATTGAACTCCGTAGGGCCTTCTTCCCGCTAACGTCCCGAGTTTTTCCATCCTCGCCGCACTTGATTCGGCTCATCGCTGCCCGGCAAAACCACCTTGTACCGTTGCACAACCATGCCCGAGCGAGTTTGAACGAAAGAGTGCAAAACCGGTTCCGCAACTTGTTCATCATCTCCTCAAACTCGGTTTTCTCGCTCCGGTGTTAGTTTATCCATGGTGACGGGATGATGCTCTCTCGGGTCAACTTCGATGACTTGATGTCCACCATGATGTCTTGCCGTGTCCCACCAGCGTGCCAAAAGCGTGTTGACATGAATTGTCACACACTCGGCCTAAGAGATTTGCTTTACTCTAGTGCGGGTTCAAATCTTGTTTCGAGTTTCGTAGGGCATACCGATTGATTTGATCATGCAACCAACAAGAAACAAAGAAAGAAAACAAAGTTAGTCCGTAAACGATAGTCGATTGGCTAGTGGCCGATGACGTATCGTTCGATGTTGAGCCGATGTAATATGCACCTGAATCGGCCAACGGAAATTAAATCTAATCGATCGGCTGTAGATATCCATAATATATAATCTAAGTCTCAAAATACGTTTGAACCAAATGATTGGAATAGATCGGTAGCGCACGAGACAAGTATAAATCACTTATGTCTAAAAGTACCTTAAGACGAAGATTATACATATTTATAGCATAGCCAATGTCATAGATCTAATATGTATCGGCTAGTACTCCGATACCACTTTATACTAAGATATCAATATAGATTAAATACATTAAATAGGAACCGATCAAGTGCTAAGATAACCTAATGATCGATAACAAGCTTAACATATTTAGTCACGGTGAGATTTTAATATAAAGGGTAGATTTAGCATATCAAGTAAACATATAAAGAACAAGACAATAAAAACAGTAAGATCTATGAAACTCCAATATATCTCTAATAGCAATCATGAGACAGATAGATATTATGATTCTAGATATTACTTAGTAGATCAACCGATGCAGCACTAAGCATAAAAAGAAGCACAAGATCTAACAAGTCTGTGAAAACCTTTCGAGATAGTGGATACGCTATATAATCTAAGTCGTCAATGATATCTAATCCTATCGGTTGTTATCTAGTAACAGATGTTAGCCGATTAGGGGTAGGTCGCAATATCGATCTAGATTACGTAGCATATATGATAACTCGACGATTTACGTTTCTTCTCAACATAAACATATATCGGTCTTTCTCTCTAGCCTATACTTGACCTTGCGTACAAGCCTATTATCCTATCGGTATATCTATGTGACCCAAGGATTAGAATATCATAATGATGGAAGCACTAATCCCGAGAGCGCAAGCCATCATAACAAGCTTTATCTTTCATCGAAGATCGAACCCGATGCAGCCCAACTTAAAGAAAGAACTCATCTAAGTGATTGAAAGGAAAAAGGTGGCGATGAGCTGAAGGTTGTATTGAACTGATTGTTGTTTAATTATATGGTCTTGGGTCGTATTTATACCAGATACAAGATATGTCCTTGTCGGACATGATTCCTATCTCTATTACAATTCAAATTACGATAAGTCCCTTAGATGGACTCTTACCGACATAATCTATAAAGAAACTATTTAAAATAACCTAATTAATAGATACAATGTCCTTTGTTGGACCTACCCATGCATGGCAATCCTCATGAAGCACTTCAAACAAATCCGAAGATGATTCCAATGTTACCTTATCGGAACCGGCTACATCGGTTTATCTTGTCCGATTCGGTATCGACCGACGAACACCTTAGCCGATTCGGTCATGACCGACGAACTCTCTAGCCGATTCAGTCTGCAATGGTGTGCACTTTGTTTCTGAAAATCCTGATTCCCTCCAAATCGGCTTCGGCTTTATCTTCACGTCCGATGCATAATTTACCAAATTTGGTCGTTAACACGCGCTCGCCGCACTCCGCTCATATATAGCAACAATAATGCACGCACATACTGCCGAAAGAGGGTATAAACGACGTGGAGATCCTACCTCACAGGAGACAAACGCATCGGCGGTACCATGCATCAGTGGCACCCTAAACCGGATAGGCAAAAGGTGTTCCCCGTGAAATTTTGGGCTCGGCATCGCATATAGCATCATGCACTAACAACCTCAAACGCATCGTAGATGAAACAATAGGAACCGTCACCGCTCGTGTCTCCACTGGACACATCAATGACATCGTTGAAGCATAAAAAACAGCACTCCCGCCCACAAGGGGTGGCCTATATGTGTCCAAAACCTTTTTTCCGCACGCCAATACAAAGGAAACAGGAGTAACACATATCACGACATTCAGAACGGACTCACATGCGCAAGCGACAGCTGCGGCCAAACGCTGAACCAGAAGCATATAAAAACCCTCAACACCACGTACTGACACTGTCAAAGGGAGCAACGTAAGCAAGCCCATAGGTAAAGCGAACAACGAAAAGCAACCATTCGCAGTATATCGG
This sequence comes from Oryza australiensis, assembly GCA_019925245.2. Classification (NCBI taxonomy): domain Eukaryota; kingdom Viridiplantae; phylum Streptophyta; class Magnoliopsida; order Poales; family Poaceae; genus Oryza; species Oryza australiensis. Next base: position 4,023,399 of record JAIFGZ020000473.1, on the reverse strand, counting down.
CGAGCCACCCGAGGAGCATGGAGCGCACTAAACACGTGCAAGAAAACGGCAAAGCCAAGCACACACACAATAGCAGCATAGACACGGAGTACATTGGCAGAGTATATAGAACCACCGGAAACACAAGCATGCAGAGCGCGCTGCTCCGCCGGTCGTGTCACGGCGATATAACCCCACTCACATGATACCCGTCCACATGCACCACACACCCACACACAGCAACGGCACAAGAACACACCATAGACCAAACGCATGGCAGGAAGAACCGAAGCAAGAGCGGCGTGACCGAGCGACGCAACCATCAACCACCACAGCGCAGGAGACCAACCGTTCTTCACAGGCCGAAACACCACGACGACGCGCACTCGGCGACGTGGACAGCGCCAGAAATGGACACGCCATCCCCAGACCCCGGCGCAGCGCTGTGGTACGAGCAAAGACTACCGACCTTTAATATCCCTGATTTCACAATAAATATGGTCGTCTTTCCGAAACAAAACCAATGGATCATCACATGGTGCGAGGAAGACCTATTCAAGATTATGTATATACACGAGGAGCTTTTTACAAAAAGCCTATCACACGTCAATTTCTCCAACGAGACAAAACCATAATTGCGAAAAATGAGAAAAGCAAAGCAGACCAGAGATTGCCTTGCCCCGTTGTATTCCTCACCGATTGGATCCTATTTCATTTTTCTAACTCCTTTTTACTGTTCTCTCCTTTAACCTGGAAAATTTTTCAACGCTTTATTTTCTATTCTCTTCTTTCTCGTAGCCAACTTGAAGAAACTACAAACCACTCCTCCAAAAAATTAATAAAGAAATTAGATGTCAATTTGTTTGGCAACCTTGTTAATCTAGCAGCCGTGACAGCATACGTCACTTATAACTACATTGTACAAATGTCTGAATCTAAAATAAACATGGTAGGAAGTGAAATTTTGGTTCAATATCTAATGAAAAATGCTGTTTTCTTATAAACCAAATAAGACACCCTGAAGCTTGACCGTGCTATCAAAGGAAATATGCCACTAAAAAACTCATGATTCTTAGGCAGGTGGATTACAATGCTGGTGCCCCTTCGATACAATAGGCTTAAGTTCCGGTTCCCACTAAAATTGTACACTGGCCCTTGACTCTTTAATCAATGGAAATAACACATATTATGAACAAGTTGACACCAAAATGGGCTCCAACCAAAAGGCCTGTGCCCGTGGCCCACGCTGGCATTAATATATCTCAAGAATGAATCGACCTTTTCCTGAGCCTCACTCTCCTCAAATTCACACCACGAAGATCTTAGAAGCTAGAGTAAAAAGTGTGTACCCAATCTGCCATTAGTTTTGTCACCAGTCTTCTCTTACTGTTCTAATTATCGACCTTAACGGAAGTACAAGCTCAAAAGTATCTTGTTGGATTGAACCCTATGAGTATCACTGCAAGACGTGGAAAAATATGTGAGACAATTGTCATGTGGTTAACTCAGTAAACAGTACTGCATAAAATGAACTTACTCAGTGGGGAGAGAATGATGACAAGCCCAATCGGGTACAAGAAAAATGTTGTTCTGTCCAAAAATGGAAGAACTACACGCAAAGATCAATTCTTTTGTTAGGAGTAGCACAGCCACACATTGCAGCAAAGTTAAATTAGTAAAACTGAACTTACCATCATATCCTAGAAAATTCAGGTAGTGATAATAAGAAATTGCCACCACAAACAAGAGGTTTGATAATAGAACAGGAAAGAAGCCATTTGCGACCAACAGAGGCGATAAAAATATTGAAGCACTGAGGAGAGAAACTGTCAGGTACATGAACATTGCAACCACTATTCAAATGCACAGCACATTTACTTAATATTACCATATAGGATGACAAAGGCTGGGAAGAACGAGTTGCAATGAACATCAAATGCATAGAGCCTGAAAAAATTTGTCCCCATTATTATTGATATTGACTGTCACCTTAACAATGGAACAGCTGAAGAAAAATTTTAGTTATAAAATCTGCTACTAGATAGCAAAGCACTGAGCGATATTTCATATAAAGGAAACTCAGGCTAGAGAATAGCAAATCTAGCTACCATCAGTGGCGTACCAACGTATAGTTTCCCTGGTAGATTATCTAATTATAGCTAATTATGCCATGTTAATTAGTATATCAGTCAATAATTAGATAATTAGTATGTAAAGGACCCCTGGTAAATTTTGTTTTGGGTTCGCCACTGGCTACCGTCAAATTAGCTTCTATGTAAACATTGGCAATATAACTCATAAGAAATGCACAGGTGAAAGAACAGAAAATTTACCACTCCACCTGTTGCTCAACCACATGACTGTTAGGTTCCTCCCTCAAGTAAGAATTTGTAAGAAACCTGCATTTGAGTATAGCAGAAATTAGCTCTTGATTCACAATTTAAGATCCGCATGTGTATTTTAACACATGCCATTACTTGTGAGATCAAGACAGCTGCTTGCAACAAACCATGGGCAAGAAAGGTGGACTAAAACCTACAGAGTTGCTATATGCTTTACAAGGTGTAAAATGGTTTTGTCAGATGGTTGCATGGACTCACTATCGGTTTACGTGATCATGTTTGTAAGGGGTTTTGGAGATCATGTTTGTAGCATGTTGGCTGGCATATATGGAAGCAACAAAATGGACTGATTTTTCAAGATCTCCAGGTGTGGACCTTTGGTTTGCACTTTTTAAGAAGGAAGTTCTGTTAGCAACTGAATTCTCACTAGAATTCGCAGGATAGCACTCAAGAAGTCGGGAATTTTCTGGTTTACTTCTACTCAAATGCCATGCCTTCTAAGGCAGATTGGGGTTACATATATAGGGGTGGCTGCACACTACCAGCCAGCAAACATTATTGGCTGTCCTAGCTAGTCTAAGATGCCAAAGGAACAAAAGGACTAACCGTCTAAAAGGTTAAAAGGGCTGCAGCATCTTTTGACCCTGTACTGCAGCCAACAAACTGAAAAAAAGCCACCACTACAGCCAGCAGCACACATGCTGTGTGCTGCAACCAGCAGCACATGCAACAAAGAAAGTGCAGAAGACCACTAGACTAGTACAGGGACTTATCCAACAATTCTCTCACTAAGTCTTGTACGTCGTCGTCTTGTGGGAGGGTTACCATCCCGGTCCTGAGCAAAGTTCGACGAACTTGATCCTCCCAAGGGGCGGTGAGCAAGTCCGCAAGCTGATCCTTGGTGTTGATGTAAGTCGTCTTGATGCTTCCCTCCGCCAAGCAATCCCGGATGAAGTGATACCTCACCCGGATGTGCTTGCTCCGTTCGTGGAAAACGGATTCCGTGCCAAGGCCAAGGCAGAAGTGCTATCCACCCTGAGCTCCACTGCTCTAGTGTCTCTGCCGAGCAGATCACTAAGCAGTCGAGAGAGCCAGAGCACCTGAGTAGAAGCAGTGGAGGCTGCTATGTACTCGGCCTTACAGCTGGACAAGGCCACCACCTGCTGCTTGACCGACTGCCAGCTCACAAGGCACTTGCCGAGGAAGAAGAGCACACCGCTAGTGCTCTTGCTGGTGTCGACGTCGCCGGCGTGGTCGCTGTCACTGTACCCGACGAAGTGCGCCCTCCCGGGACACCTCGGGTAGAAGAGGCCGTTGTCGAGAGTACCCGCGACGTAGCGGATAATCCTCTTTACGGCCTGTTGGTGCTCCGTCGTCGGTCGCTGCATGAACCGACTGACGTAGCCAACGGAAAACGCCAAGTCCGGGTGTGTGTGGGCGAGATAGCGGAGACTCCCACCAGTGCGCCGCATCGCCGGCGTCCACCTCCTTCGCCGTGGCCGTTGCCACGGCCGAAGCTTCAGCCCTCTCCTCCACCTGAGCGAGGGCCGGGTTGCGCCGGCGAGCCCACTAGCTCAACCACGCGCTTGGCATATGCATGGCCCGGGCCGAAGCACGATTCCGAGTCATCTTGTTGACCTCAATCCCCAAGTAGAAGGAGAGAGACCCCAGATCACTCATCTGGAAAGTGGCCTTCATCTCCTCCTTGAACGCCACGACCTCCGCATCCTTGGTGCCGGTGATCACCAAGTCGTCCACGTAGACACTCACCAAGAAGACATTTGCACCATTGCCCCCTGTAGATGGCCGCCTCGTGTAGGCTTTGCACAAGCCCATCCTCTTGAGCATGGAATCCAGCTTGGAGTTCCATGCCGTTTGCACTGCCGCAAGCCGTAGAGGCCTTGCACGACGCAGCACCTTGCCTTCCTTGCCGGGGATCGCAAACCCCGGCGGCTGGTGCACGTAAACCTCCTTCAAGTCGTCGTTGAGGAACACCGACTTGACGTCCATGTGATGACGGACGCGCGCCCCTCCTAGGCAGCAGCAACAAGAAGAGTCGCACGGACTCCATCCGTGCCACGGAGCGAATGCATTGTCGAAATCAATACCCTCCCGCCGAACGAACCCGCGCACCACCAAGCGAGCCTTGTGCTTGATAATGGCGCCGCCTCATCCTCTTCGCCTTGAACACCCACTTAAGGGTGATCGCACGATGACCCCGGGAAGGTTAGCCAACTCCCAAAGTGCGGTTCTTCTTGACCGCATCCATCTCCTGCTGCATCGCGGCATGCCATGCCGCGTGACCATCGGCCTCTGCGAAAGACCGAGGCTCGCCGTCTTCGCACGCAAGGTGCAGCTCTGCCTTATGTCGCGAGGCATCAGTCCCGGCACCGGCTGGTCGCCAAGAATGTCCTCCATCGTACGGCAGTAACGGCTCGCCGTCGTAGTACGCGCGATGCGCTCCTCGTCGTGAGGAGCGGAGTAGCGAACTCCACCGAACCATGCTCGATGTGAGCGGTGTCAGGGTAGACGTGCCGGAGGAGTGGCTACTGTGGCCGGAGTGGATGACGTAGCCGACTGCGGTGGTGTCGATGAAGGGCTCGCCACAGCCGAGGTCATAGCAAGGGTGCGAGTCGCAGTCGGAGTGCGAATCACAACTGGAGTCGCAGTCGCTGGTGTCGGTGGAGGCTCAGGGACTGGGGTAGGCATGCTCGGCGAAGGAGAGCTGCCCACTCCCCCAGCTCCCTCGAAGTGGACGTACTCGACAATGAAGTCGTCGTGCGTCGAAGTCGAGCCATCGACCACCGCTTCTCCCACGCCCATCCACGCCTCGCCGAACACGACGTCGTGCACCGTGCGCACACGCCGTCTCGGTCAAGGATGCGGTAGGCCTTCGAACCCTCCGCGTAGCCAATGAACACTCCCGAGTGCTCCCGTCGTCGAGCTTGCCAACATGACCAAACTCCTTGGCGAACGCGAGGCAGCCAAAGACCCACAGGTGGGAGACCACTGGCTTCCGCCCATACCAAGCCTCGTATGACGTCATGCCGTCGAGCGCCTTGGCGGGCGAGCGGTCGAGATGTAGACGACGATCACCACCGCCTCACCCCGTAAGATAGCCAAGATCCCCCTCTCCTCGAGGCAGCCCTGCCATCCCCACAACCGTCTGGTTGTGCCGCTCGACGATGCCGTTCTGCTGTGGGGAATACGGCGCGAAGTAGTGGCGCTGGATGCCCTCATCCGTGTAGTACGACGCGAACTCGGCCGCCGTGAACTCGCCGACGTTGTCGGTGCACAGCACGCGCAGCTTGCGGCCGCACTCGCCTCCGCGGCTTTCGCGAACGCGATGGCGTCGCAACCTCTCCTGCTGCCTAAGATCACTACCCACATGTAAGCGGGTGAGGTCGTCGACGACACAGGAAGTAGTGCCGTCCTCCTGATGTGGTCGGTATCACAGGGCCACACAAGTCCCTGTGCACGAGCTCGAGCCGCTCCTTGGCTCGGAAGCTCGCCTGCTGGGGGAAGGGGAGCCTCCTCTGCTTTGTCATGACGCAGACGTCGCAGAGCTGCTCCACATAGTCGAGGCACGGCAGGCCTCGCACCATCTCCTTGGCGCTGAGCCGCTTCAAGGCCTCGAAGTGGAGGTGCCCGAAGCGCTCGTGCCACTGCCACGCCTCGTCATCCCGACGAGCAGCGAGGCAAACGGATTGTGCCACCTGCACATTGAGGACGTATAGAAGATTGATACCTCTGTTTACCTTGGTAAGAAGGCAACGATGACGGTCCCGATCCTCATGATTCCATCCTCGATCGATGCGCAAGCCATTCCATTCACCGGCCCAGCCGATAATGGAGTTCCTCAGCGTGGGGATGAAGTAGACTCCAATGAGGAGTCAGTGCTCATCAGTATTGGCGGCGAGGACAACGGAACCAATGCCCCGTATGTCCACAGCCGAAGAGTCGCCGAACTTGACAGAGCCGCGTACGTCGACGTTCAGGTCGAAGAAGAACTCCCTGCGACCCGTCATGTGGTGAGTGGCACCACTGTCGAGGAGCCAACCGTCGATCTTGTCGTCGCTGGAGCTGTCACCGAGGAAGGCGTGTGCCCTTGGTTCGTCAAGGTGGAGAGTCGTTTCAGCCGATGCCGCTGGAGATGGCTCGATGCTCCCGTGTGCTAGGAACAGAGCTGGCTCCTCCCCGTCAGCCTGTGTGACGTGAGCCTGGCCGCGCCTCGACTATCGACAATCCTTGGCCCAATGGCCAGGCCTGCCGCAATTGCGGCATATGTCGTCTCGTGCCGACTTGCGCGCCGCCGCCGCCGCCACGCGCCGCCCTGGCGCCGCGGGCGTTACCTCGCACGTCTCGCGCCCCTGGCGCTCCGGCGCCTTGTGTGTGGCTTGTCGCGCCTGCGGCCGCCTGTCGGGGAAGAAGGCTCCCCCTTCTTCCGATCACCCTGGCGGGCTTCCCATTGCTCCCGAGTGAAATAGAGCTTCCCACCAATGATGACAGGCCCTAAGGAAGGTTGTGGCTCGTCGTTGTCGACAACCTTGAGGCGACCTATCGCCTCCTCGATCGACATCCTGGAGAAATCTAGCAGAGACTCGATCGAGCGAGCGATCTGCTTGTACTTCTCGGGAACGTAGCGGAGGAGCTTCTCGACAGCTCTCTCCTCGTTGATGGTGTCGTCGCCGTACTGCACCAACTTCTGCAGCAGAGTATTGAGACGGAGAACAAAGTCATCAACGTCCTCACCTAGCTTGAAAGTCAAGCTCTCCCACTCCCTCGCGCGAGGCTCGCAGCCGTGGACTGCGGCGCGATCACTACGTGCATGCGCCGCAGCCGATGGCGTCCCAGCCTCCTTGGCGCTCCGCTTGCAAGCAAGTGAAGACTGCATCTCCGGCGGGACTGCAGCAAGGAGGGCCTCCAGTGCCCGTCGATCCTCATCGTAGTCGACGTCGCCGTACCGGACCGCCTCCCACATGTGCCGCACCTGGAGCTTCACCTTCATCACCATGGACCACTCAGCGTAGTTGGTCTTGGTGAGAATGGGCCACCCACCACCGGGGCCGACGTCCCTGACGACAGTCTAGACCCCATGGTGTCGGCCCGAGGAGGGAGAACAGCGCCGCCTGTGAAGGTCGTGCTCTCCGTCGTCCCATCCGCCGCGCCGGCGGTTGAACTCCAGCTCCGCCTCGAGCTGGGCGGCCCTCTCCCGCAGCCGCTGGATCTCCTCCAGCGTTGGGTCTATGCGAGGGTCGCGCCTGAGGTCATGCTCATCGCTTCCGTGCCAGGGCAAGGCGCACGCACGTGAACGCCCATCCGGGTTGTCGCTGCCTGCACCGCGCCCTGCGGCTACCTTTCGCGCCGCGCCCGCCTCGGTCACCGCGGTCGTCGTGGCCGTGGCATCTCAGGGCGCAGCCGCACGTGCGCGCCATCCGGGCTGCCGCCACCACGCCCACGGGCCGTGCGAGGCCACCCACCGCGCCGCCCGCTCTCGTGCCGCCTCCCTGTCGGCCAAGTCTTACGCCGCCCTCCCGGCCAACTCGAGGTCCGGGTCGGTGACGCCGATGGTGAAGCCCCTGTTGCTACCACCGCACGTAACCTCGACCTCCACCGTCACCGCAGCCGCCTGTGCATCCGCCGCCGCTGCTGCCTCCTCTGCCCTCGCCGCCGCCAGCCTCGCTGTTCGGCCGTCGCCGCAACGAGCTCGTGCTGCCCGCCGCGCTCCTCCGCTGCGGCGAGCTCGGCCTCCTACCGGTGCCGCGCGCTTGAGCCAAACGAGTGCTGAGACGCTCCTGCGGACATGAGAGACCGTTGGACTGCTGCGTGGGGAAGAGAAGGCTTCCGACGAGCTGCTGCAGCTCGTCTATGCAGGGGAGGATAGACTAACAGGGGCTGCTGGAGCAGCTGCTACTACTGCTGCAGGTTGAGAGGTTAATTGGGTTGAGGAGAAGGATGAGCAGGAGATGTTCAGGCTGCAAGAAAGTGAGGCTCTAATACCACTTGTTAGCAACTGAATTCTCACTAGAATTCGCACTCTCATTGAGAGGGGATAGCACTCAAGAAGTCGGGAATTTTCTAGTTTACTTCTACTCAAATGTCATGCCTTCTAAGGCAGGTTGGCGTTATATATATAGGGGTGACTGCACACTACCAGCCAGCAAACATTATTGGCTGTCCTAGCTAGTCTAAGATGCCAAAGGAACAAAAGGACTAACCGCCTAAAAGGTTAAAAGGGCTGTAGCATCTTTTGACCCTGCAGCCAACAAACTGAAAAAAAGCCACCACTACAACCAGCAGCACACATGCTGCAACCAGCAGCACATGCAGCAAAGAAAGTGCAGGAGACCACTAGACTAGTACAGGGACTTATCCAACAAGTTCTCCTGCATGTTTGTAGGATGAAGGAGCCTCTCCAACAAGTAGTTTTTAGACTGGTTACAAGGCTTGTAATTTTTGGTTTATTTCTTTTTCTCTTCTCTTGTTCTGTACAGTTATTTTAATTTATAAATTTAACTGCTGGGCAAAGGCCTGGCAGCACTCCCATAAAAAAAAGGTAAAATGGTTAAGCAAGCTGTTCCAAAATAATTTAGTAGCTTCTAACAATTTCCCACTAGCCTACTCTAGAAAGCTTCAATTTGCATTGGATGTCTTGCAGAATTTTGGAACATATAGCTCGAAGCTTACCTTTGTCATTTCCAATTTTCTGTAGCACCATAAATACCTCACAAGCTAGTACAGAGTACAGACGGCAAAAAGGACACAAGTGTAAATCAGGTCATTCTGGATTTTGCTCAACTTCATAGGAAGTGCTGGCAAGATGGTACTACTACCTCCATTCTTTTTATATTTAAAATCCTACTTTCCTAGAACCCGCGTCATCAACATTTCTAAGGCACCCTTCAGAAATGATGATCAACTAAAATCCACCCTGGATTATTTGCTCCACGCTATTAAAATACGATCTCAAAAAACTTTCTTCTAATGCGTTGCTTAGGCCACTTGTTCCTAGCTGTCTGTTAAGTTTATTTCTCAAAATATTAATGTATCAAGTTAATCAAGTAGATCATCCATTTCATTCATCCGTATTTCATCATTTTCAAACAGGACCTAAAGTTTGACGGCTATATTTGAGACTATCTAGGTTTATTGTGAAATTTGCATCAATGGATTCGATATTAGAGATGTTTTCATATTAGAATAGTTTCCTTATTATAACTTGATGAAAAGCTATAAAAATTAATGGTCATAGTCATCGGAGACCATTAAGTTCCATAAAGATGTGGGGATTACCACATGCAAGACTTACCAGCAAAGTGTGGCCAGAACTATCCCAGCAAACAAGAAATGGACAAGCACAACTGAAGTGATTGTTAAAGCAGCATGTGAAGCACTCTCTCCATACCTAAAGAACAAGAATTTTACTTTTCAATAAGAGGAACCAGTAAAAGTAAGTCAATGGATTAACTGTACAACGGAAAATAAAGAGAAAAACATGGTATATCTACTAAAAATAAGTACATGAAAGTCTCAAGCAAGATAAGGATTTGAACTATCATCAAGATTAATTCTTTGCTTTTTACAGTAAAATAAATTCTCAGGTAGTCTATGGAGAGGAACCAGCAAATGAAATAGGAGTTAAAGGACTCACGCTGCACAGTAAGCTGATGTTGCAAACACAAGGAAAAGAATTAGAATGACAACAAAAGCAGGATCATCCCGAGCCCACTGATTCTTTGTTTCTGAAAATAAGTATTGAGCGGAATCAGGAATTTTCCATAATATCAAATGCACAGCAGTTAATTGGCTGGAACAGTAAGGAATGAATCAAATTTCCATAATCATATGAATGTTCACGGAATGAGCACAAGGCATCTTTGTCCAATGTCAAATGATAAATTAATAGTGGGTTCAACATAGTTCAACAGAGTTAACTTCAAGAACTATACTACTATAGTACCCAAGTTCACACAGTAAGAAAATAGCGATGGTGTCTGCCGATCAAGATCATACAGCAAAGAAATAACAGTAGTGTTGTCAACTCAAATTCTCTCGGTAGCATATTTCACAAGAAATAAGTTTGAGTCTTAAATCAGCTTTGACAGGATAGAAGAACAATTTAAGAAATAAAAATGCGCAAATGTGTTATCAGGATTGATACGTACAGAGGAAATGTTAACAAGTAGAAATGTGTGCATGTCAATGATGGGATTAAAAAAGTGCCTTTCAAGGCAGAAAGAATGGTCACAGAGCTATTTTATGGGAATATCAAAATAGTCCAATATATATCACAAGGTTATAACAAGAAATATTATGTCCAAAATAATATAATTGAGTAGCTTAGCAACAAGTTGGTTACAGAATATGCAATTTGAGATGTTTGCAGGTAATGAATCATACATTCCGCGGTAACAAATAATGGTAAAGTAAACCACATACGCTTGTGATATTTGGTGTGCTGATAGCTGTCTTCCAGAATCACAACATGCATACAAATAGACAAAGCCAGTCAGGTTCTTAAACAATATGATGGGCATCAAGCACCAAAAATGGAAGTAAATGGGCATTTCATTAGCAGTGGTGAAAATAAAAGTGAGGATGTATCAATCAAGGCTGAGTTCATAAGTGAGGTTGGGCTGAGAAAATCCCTCATTTACCGTGTACACGCTTCCCAAACTGCTAATGGTGTGTTTCGTGCAAAAAAAAATTTATATAGAAGTTCCTTTAAAAAATCAAATAAATCCATTTTTCTAGTTTATAATAGTTAATTGTTTGTTAATCATGCGTTAATGGCTCACCTTTGTTTTCTGTGCTAAAATTAGCTCAGCTCATTCAGCTGAGCCAAACACAGAGTGTTCCATGCAGCCACAGGTGAATCAGAAAGTCATGTCATAGCTCAGTCATTGAATTGGGTTTTTGAAAGTAATGGTAATAATAGTATTAAAGTTCAAAATTAGATTCCTCGAGAATTTATCGAAATCAGTGTTCCATGAAAGTTATGCCCACATAAGAGCATCCATAATAAGAAGAACTTAGTAGGTTGAGTGGCACACTTATGCAACATTAGCATTGAGAATTTCATTATACAAGAGGTTTGGTGTTACCATGATAAAATTTGCAGATTGCATTAATATAACAAAATAAATAATATGAACAATGAAGAAAGGACTAAGTGCAGGACGCATACACTACTTTTGGTGAAGTACAGAGATGGACCATTTGCCAAAAGGTGTACTCGATATCCATTTGTTGCCACTGTTGATGAGAACAACAATATTAGATTGTTGCAAATACCTTAAGAACAGATGATGCATGGATATAGAGCATAGAAAGACACAGATATTTCTTGTGCACCTATATTGGAATATGAATATCTACCGACTGCACCAGAAAAGACATGAATATTTTCCAAATTTATTCACTGTAGTCAAAGTACGTAGCACAAGACAGTGTCTGAATAGTTTTTGATCAGGTTTCCTCTAAGGTTCAAGTCTGTGGATGAACTTAAAAGTTAAAAGTTAGCATCAAAGGAATACTCAACAATAGTGCCACAGAGTAAGCTCTAAAGAAGTACCACAAACCTGTTTTCAAAATTAAAAAATATGCAAAAGAGGATGGATTGGTTCCATGACAAAAGCACAAGATTTACATCACTTCAAATAGGAGGCAAGAAACTATAGTATTCATGATCTGTTAATCCACATGATTTTATAGAGCAATCCTGGGCACAATTTTATACTCCCCTTATAACAGCTCACTCTTGCATGGGTAAATGACAATTGCATATAATAATTTAACTTAATGCACTACTCCCCGAATCACCTTTTTTTTACAGTAGATTAGTCCAGTTTGTCGATCGATGCACCAAGCATCTACATATTTGCAAAAATCAAAATGCCCAAGCAATTCCAAAGTGGGGATGCACACAGTCACCAAATAGCCGAGACCTCCAAATGGGAATCCAGCCGTAACCTTGCAGCACTCGCAGCATGCTCCTAGCCTCAGCACACCTCGGGACACGACTGGATCAGCACAATAGTGAAGGAATCTGAACCGAAAAACCACGATCCTCCTAAACAATCACATGAGGTAGGTGCATCCCCTAAGCAAATCTGTCATAGGCGCGCGTAGGGCGGCCGGACCGGCTGAGAGAGCTCACATTTTCGCTGCGAGTGGAACCCTAACGAGGAACTGAAGCCTCCTCGTCCATCTCACCAGACCACAAATCGGAGCGCGTCGCGATGCGGCTTGCGATCAGCACACGGATCGAACCGAACCGTACGGCGGAGGGGAAGTGGGTACTGGAGGTAAGAGATCCGAGAGCGACCAACCTTGACGATGCGGCGGAGGTAGGGGCCCAAGAGCGGCGGCGCGGAGCGGGCGGCGCCGCGCCCCTTGGACGCCGTCGTGGGTAGCATCGTCCTCGTCCTCGTCCTCGTCGTCGACTCGGCAGCGGCGAAAAGGCTGCTGCTGCTGGTCCTCGTCGTCGTCGGGATCTGGTCGCAGCCGCGGGGAGATCTGCCTGCACTGCCCCTTTCGCTTGCTTCGATTCGACTCGTCTCGTCTCGCCTGTGGTTTTAATGTTTTTTTCCCTCTTTCTTCTTTTTCTGTTCGTTCGCTGCTGCCCGCTGGGCTGTGGAATTGGGCCAGCCCATATGCCCACACTGTCGTACCATTATTGCCCGGGTCTGATCTCTCTCCCTCGACCGCTAAACCAGGGCCCTGTTCGCTTGTCTTATCAGCCGGGCTTATCAGCCGTTCGAACAGTATTTTTCTCTCACAGCAAACCAGCCGGCTTGTCTTATCAGCTGGCTTATAGGACCAGCCGAACAGGGCCCAGATGTGAAGTCTCCTCACCGTCAAACCCACTCATTTTCCTCCGGTTTTGTAGAGCGCTTTTCTATGTGACAATCCAATCAACCAAAAAAACGCATGCCAACATGTTAGAGGTCTTTAATCCTCCACGACATCTCCTCTCGAGCCAGTTATCTACCTCATCCACTCCGCGGGCTGGGAGAACGAAGAAGCTCACCGCTGTCGCCAGCCGCCGGAAGGGGACGGGAGGGCGCTCGCCACCGCTTGGGAGAAGGACCTCGTCTGCTGCCAAGCTTAACCCTTACATCCATTCTCTCAGTGCAGCTCGAGGCAAGAGGTCGATGAGGTGGACAGCAGGGTGCACCTTTCCATCGGCCTATGCGGTCCGCCCTTCGCCGCAAGACGAATTTCGTGCGAAAACCGCAAGCCGTGAAAACCGCCAGCGATGAACAAAGTGATGAATTTGAATTTGGATGATTTCGTGCTTACCGCAAATTTCGTGTGTTCGCGCGAAAACCGTGAAGATAAGTACGGTAAATAGCAAAATCATCGCGAAAAATACGTAAATGATGTCCAAAAATTAGGAAAAAATACTAAAATTAGTGAATACATATTTATGATATTTACACTAATATATTTGTGTAATAAAATTTATATTAATATGTATGATATTGACATAAGTATGGTTGTATGAAATACGAGGAAAAATACTTAATGTGATGTTAAAAATGTAGTAAAAACAGAAAATAGTGATAACTATGTATATTATTTACATTAATATATTTGATTGATAAAAATCTTTTGTGCAAAGAGATATAATAAACTTGGTTTGACCAACTTCACGAAATAATTAGATTATGAAACGAGAACGAAATATTCGCATTAGCATATGTTACAAAGTTGCAAATAGGTCCCATAACAAGATTGAAAATAAACATAATAATAAGCGTAATTGATGGGCTGCAACCGAGATGCGAAAGTGTGTTTCAAAAGCGTCGGCTGCGGGATTCAAGCTAGGAAGAAGGAGATAATATCGGATGGGAAACTTGATAGGCTTCAATGGGCCTGAACAGTACATGCAAACAGTGTAATTTCTCTTTTTCTTTTTCCTGAAATAGAAAATAATTTTTAAGGGCCAAAAACTAGTGTATTTTCATGTATAAAAAATACCATAATTCTTGTAAAATCGAAATCTACTTGATATATTTTTCAATAAAAGTCTTCAAAATTTTTGAATTTTTCCGAAATCCATCAAATATTTTCGCACATCTACCGTTTCGCTACCTGGCAGAAAGACCGAAAACCGCGGATTTCGTGGCGGTTTCCGCGAAAAGGGAAACCCTAGTGGACGGTGAAAAGGTCATGCCGGTTGTCCTCAATGGCAAGGTAGCATCCGCTCTTCCGACGGCCTATAGTACATCATACACGGTGTTGTTGAAATATATATATATATATAAGTAAATATGTTCGTGCGTTGCAACGGGCGTCATTTTATTTTATCATAATTATTTTAAAGTTGCAACGGACACCAAGTGCAAGTTTCTGTTAACACTGGAATTTGGTAATGAGGTTCCTAAGTCTTAAGGAAGCAAGGTGGAATCAGATCGGCTGAGGTCAGGGGTTGTATCGGCCGATAGATCGTTACCGATTGGAGTATGCAGCGGAAACAACCAATCAGGGCAATCCGATATGGAACAGTGTATCTGTAATGGCAGTTGTATCTGTAATTTAGGAGTTTGTTAAATTGTTAGTTGTAATGGATCTCGTTAGGGATGATACGATGTTTCTAAAAAGTAGTTTAGATAGAGTCCGAAGTTGTTATAGATATTTGTATTTCGGGTATAAATAGGACCCGAGACCCTGTGTATAAGGACGATTCAATCAATCTAATCTTCGGCGCATCGCCATCCTTTTCCTTTTGGACGAACAGCTTGTTTGGCTTTGGGCTGCATCGTCTCGATCCTCGGACTCAGGTAGATGTTTGTCGTTAGTGGTGAGATTACTTGTTTCTAATGCTTCCATCGCAATGACACATTGGATTCAGTAGTTTTGCTACGCCATATATCATATAGTGCGTATGAACCAACCCGGTGTTTAGATCTATCTTGTAGTTGGCTCATCCTTTCGAGGACGTGTGGTCAGCGATGCTAGGTCTAAGGGCTGGTTGATTCGTATGCAGTATCTACCATCTTACGGAGTGTAAATCGAAAGCAATATATTGAATGCTTCTTTTGATACTTAATGCTGCATCAAGATCGAACTATTGAGTCGTCTTTAGAATCATTGGCAATTTATTCTTTTGGACTTACATTATCCGGGGATAGCGTCGGGGTTTCCCGACCTTATCTATCTTAATATGTTTCTTTTAATATGATTGTTATCGATCTACGGTAGGGCCGTAGTTTGTATCTAGATTGTGTTTACTTACGTCTTTAATCTAGGAACGTTATGCTTGCGCGAGATTCATTGGAGCATCGTGATTTAATGTCGGTTTCCCAGTGGTGGTTTATTGATCTGTATACTTGTTATTCTTCGTCATATTTGGACCGGATGGTTGATGATCGCCTTGGCGTAGCCGATGCGCTTGGTCGCTTGGTTCAAATATGGCCGGGAATAGCATGTGTACGATCATGGACTTCCTCGGCCGATACCATGGGGTTTGACCTAATGCTTAACGGATATTTTTGAAGGGTTACGCGGAGGCTACGCTAGCCGAAAAGAAAAAACTTTTGACCGCGCAAACCAGGAACACTTGCAAGTAAGGGCCGATAGATCGTTACCGATTGGAGTATGCGCGGAAACAACCAATCGTGGCAATCCGATCTCGGAACAGTAGCCGATTCCCGAGATAGCCGATTCGCCAATCGCCCGATTCGAGTCGTCCGCCGCGCTTCTCACGCCTCGCTCCGATGCGCCCGACCGCAGCCGATTCCACCACGCCCGATCTCTCCGATTGCAGCGATCCAAGCCGATCAACAGCGCGCAACGTAGCAGCGCCTCTACCGGTATCCACACGTCCGGGGACAGAACGCCGTACACCCGTGTGCTAGCACGCGATGCAAGGCTAGGGTTTGGCACGAAAGTGGGGAGGGTTTCCGTGGAGATTGATCTCGACGACTTCGTTGCACGCAATGCAATTGACGTGTCGCAGCCTCTCCACCCCTCCCTCCTTTATATAGATTTGGCCGATGGGACTAGTGGACGATTAGGACTCTATTTTGAATCGGATCTCATCCATATCTCATAGAGTTGGCCGCCCATACGTCGTAAGCCCATAGGACTCTATCCAATCGGATCCCTATCCGATCGAGCCGTATCCGAGTCCAACTCGAATATCTATTCTATCCCCTTAAGCGTGCGACCCGTAGGTTCGGTATACTCGGTTTCGGCTATAGTCTAACTTGGCCGATCGTCGGCTCGAGTCCAACTCAGCCGACCCGTCAACAAGACGCCTAGCAGCACATATTGACACCATAGTATACAAGAATAATATCGGCTCCGAACCGTAATGTGTACACAAATCCCTTTGCCTCACGATACCGCTTAAGCTATAGGCAAGATGTGTGCCATCCCTTCAATAGCTTAACCATTCACTCGAACCGTATTGGATTATCGTCCGTTGATTGACTCCTCAATCAACTTAGCATGGCCATGCATTTCCATAATCCATTACCTCGAGGGCCAGAGATATCTCTCCAAAGGAGGGGCAAATTCCATCTTGATCACTCACATCCCACTTTATGTTTCATAGCAAACCCGAAAACTACCTTTATAACTATCCGATTCGAATAGCGTTTGGTAGTCCCAAAGTAGGCTACGCACATGTTGGAATCCATGGTGATCTCGGGTCTAAGGACTTTGTACCAACACTACCCGAGACCAACTAATGGCACATTGATTCCCGTAGTGTCTCATGGTGGGTCTATCCAACATTGTGTTCTCCAACACATGTGTCCATGTTTATTGATTTGGTATCTTCATACCCATGATCTATGAGACATGATCATCAATCAATAAACATGCCGATCTTAGAATCATATTTGTTCCAACAATATGATATATGATCGAGGATCGTTTAGAAATAGATTCATACATAAAGAGTCTCATAAATAAGTCACGTACTTATTGATCAATACAAGATGTCTATTTCATGGGCCGAATAACACTTTATTCATAAATACATAAACATTGACGTGATATCCAACATCTCTATGTTGCCTCTAGGGCATATCACTAACAATTTTCTCGTATTTTCTCTTGTTGATTGGCAGATCAAATCAACGGCACGCTCTACACATTGTAGGCGGCTAAGAAGGACCCGCCCAGAGTCAAGCGGATCTCCCGAGCCGGCGCGTGAGAGAGATTTCTCGTCAACACGCTTCTTGGCACGCCAGTGGGACTATCTTTGTCGGCTCGACTCGGACGAATAGACTCGGCGGCAAGATGGTCGACTCAAAGATCCCCGGCATCACACAAGACAATGTCGTACTGTAAAAATGGATCAACTATCGTACGAACAAGCCGAGTATAAGAGGATGGTGGAGGAACTCCAGAGCAATTACCTTCAATCCTTCACCCAAACAAGGTCTGGAACGGTCCACCAAAAGTACAAATTCAGCCTCAACGATACCATAGCATCCTCGTCAAGTGATGCGAAGGGCAAGCGAAAGTGGAAGAACCAACTCAAGTGCGGGATGATCGGCCGTGTACTCTTTGCAAGATCGGATCGACTCGGCCGTCCATCACGCGTTGGTCAACCGGAGCAAGCATCCTCGTCAACACCCTCAACAATATGATTTCTCATGTGGTTGATGCCAAGGTGGCCGAGCACAAAAGGGTTCTACGTATTTCACGGATGGCAAGTTTCCGATTACGGGACACTAGTCACCCAAGACCGTCGCTTCCACTAATAGCGCAGCCCAACCCGCCAGAGGAGTCGCCACTTGAGCCCAAGCGGGACGGGCCGTGAAACCACGGTCACTATTTTAAACCGACAACGCCCACGCCCCAAGGTCAATTCGACATGTTTCACCATAATCGGCGACGAGCCGATTGATCATGGCGCAGCCGAATATCGGGGCCGCAATGTTTCTAGACCCGCAACGCCACCACCGAATCCCGCCGCCACCCGCCGATCATCGCTACCAATACCAAGGGGTCGTCGGGATCATCGTTACCGCCTCGGACACCGCCACACAGTATCGCAGACACGTATGCCGTATGACCCATCGAGCCGATGACAAGATAATAGGACCCGGGCCGAGCTAATCGCGGACGTTATGCGAGATCGGTTCGGCCTCAAACCAAAAGACTCGGGGAATATGTACGGTACCCTTACCCAGCATTCCGAAAGAATTCCATTGCCCAACCGTACAAAATCCCGGATTTCTCTAAGTTCTCAGGACAAGACAATGTATCTATTTACGAGCATATCAGCCGATTCTTAGCACAATATGGTGAAGCATTGGCTACTGACCCCTTGAGAGTTCGGCTATTCCCCCTTTCTCTTTCAGGATCGGCCTTCACTTGGTTCTCCTCGTTGCCTTACAACTCGATTCAGAGTTGGGCCGATCTTGAGAAACAGTTCCATAGCTATTTTTATTCTGGCAACCATGAAATGAAGTTGTCAGACCTCACCAGCGTCAGGCAAAAACATAATGAATCGGTCCAGGACTACATTCAGCGCTTCAGAGAAATGAGAAACCGATGCTACAGCTTGGTACTATCTGACGCTCAGCTGGCCGATTTAACCTTCCATGGTCTGATCGCGCCAATCAGGGAAAGATTCTCCGCGCAAGACTTCGAAAGTCTAGCCCACCTGGCGCAGAGGGTAACGGCCCATGAACAACGTTTCCAAGAAACCAGGAAGGCCGTCAAGACCATAACACAAGTCGTCGTCGACTCGGATTATGGATCCGACGACGACGAAACGAAGTGGCGCGTGAATGGGCTAAGAACAAGAAGGCCATCGTCGCGTGGCGCAAGACGGCTAAAGAAGAGAAATACGATTTTGACATCACTAAAGCCGACAAGATCTTCGATTTACTACTCAAAGAGAAACAGATTCGGTTGCCCGAAAATCATGTGATCCCGTCAGTAGAAGAGTTGAAAAAGAAGAAATACGCAAGTGGCACAACTCTACATCTCACGCCACGAACGATTGCAAAGTCTTCGGACAAAGATCCAATCGGCCATCGAGGCGGGAAGTTGAAGTTTGCCGACTCAAGTCGGCCCATGAAAGTGGACGGCAATCCGTTCCCAGTCAACACAGTCCATGCCGGCCTCGGACGAATTAATCGGCAGGGAAGAACGACGTACAGTTTAGCCGGTACAACGATCAAGGCCGAAACAAGAGAGGGCCAGATAGGAAACCCCACCGCACAAATCAACATGGTGCGCCCAGTTATCAGATCGGCCGGCCGACAGCCGATCCACGAACGAAGCAGATACCACCGTCAATATTGGTCTCGGCGTGAAGAAATCTACGACGAAGCATCTCGCCGACACGATCCAAGAGTCCAAAGCCGCCGGAACACAGCAAGCCATGACGATCCACATTGGCATTGCGGCTTCTTCAGGCATTGCTGGGAATCCGGCATGAGATTACCAACGCTAGAAGACTGCCCGGCATGTAACGACCATCACAGTCATGACGAACACAGGAGCTCGTCATCCGCAAGTCCAGTCCGGTTCATTCCCAGAGTCGTCCAATTAAGCCGAGACGGCGGCGAGGTCCACGATCGGCTCGGCCCGATCCATCAAGACTTCTTCGTCGATGAGAATCGGGATGGGGACGACCGCGGCAGACGAGGAGGTCGATGAGGAGGGATCGGCCAATCCCCAGTGGTGCCCGTCCGATTTATTTACGAAGACCCAGAAGAGGAGAATTCAACGGCTTAAGCGTGAAGGGAGAGAGGACGAGGTGGCACAAATGATATATGAACAACGCCGTCGGCTGGGCAAGATCAAGAGACTGTGGGTACCCAAGCAGGAGAACGCCACCGAAGAGCAAGGCAAAGAAAGCCCCGCCGACCGAGCCAGAAGGGCAGCCAAAGGGAAAGGTAAAGCTACCGCATCGGTCAACATGGTCTTCGTGCCGCCGCCAATTCGGTGCCCGAAGCCGACGCGATACTATCGAAGATGACACGGCAAAACTAATGATCTCGCCAAACCGGCCATCTTCGACAAGCCGAAGGAACCGAAAATCGACATCCAAGCCGTTGTACGTTAAAGGGTTCGTCAACGGCAAGCCGATTTCCAAAATGCTAGTCGATGGAGGAGCGGCGGTCAACCTCATGCCTTACGCAACTTTTAGAAAGCTTGGAAAAGGAGCCGAAGACCTGATCAAAACCAACATGGTACTCAAGGACTTCGGCGGCAACCCATCGAGACCAAAGACGTTTTCAACGTCGAGCTAACCATCGGCAACAAAACTGTGCCCACGACGTTTTTTGTCATCGACGGGAAGGTGTCTTACAGCCTGCTGCTCGGAAGGGACTGTATCCACGCTAACTGTTGCATCCCTTCTACAATGCACCAGAGCCTCATCCAGTGGGACGGCGACAAAATCGAGATTGTGCCAGCGACAGTCGGCTTAGTATTGTCGGTGCCGATTTGCCGCTTTGGGAAATTGAAGGCATCGAATGTTTATCGGGAAAGTCGGCAAGCCGATTTTCTAAACGTGTCCAATTCAACAATACACCCATCGGAAGCGACGAGCCGCATTCTTGCTTTGAACAAGACATGGTGGAGGGATCCAGGCGTGCTCGGCATAGCCACCGCGGACGAAGACGATGGCAAGTTAGGACAAGGCTTCACGTCGGCCGACGAGTTAGAAGAGATCGACATCGGATCGGCGACAAGCCAAGGCCGACGTACATTAGTAAAAATTTATCTCCTCTTTGTAGATCCCAACTTATTGAATTATTAAAAGAATATAAAGATTGCTTCGCGTGGGAATACTTGAAATGCCCGGTCTAAGCCGATCGATAGTGGTCCATCAGCTGCCAATCAAGGCAGGATATCGGTCATTCAAACAACCTCCCAGGAGGTTCAAAGCCGATATGTACGACGCAATTAAGGCCGAAATTACTCGGCTATACGACGCAGGGTTCATTCGGCCTTGCCGATATGCCGAATGGGTCTCTAATATCGTCCCAGTATTAAAGAAGAACGGCAAACTTCGAGTATGCATCGATTTCAGAGACCTAAATAAGGCAACTCCAAAAGACGAATACCCAATGCCAATAGCCGACCTGCTTGTCGACGCCGCCTCGGGCCACAAAATCATCAGCTTCATGGACGGCAATGCAGGGTACAACCAGATATTCATGACCGAAGAGGACGTCCATAAGACAGCTTTTCGATGCCCAGGTGCGATCGGCCTCTACGAGTGGGTGGTGATGACGTTCGGCCTAAAGAATGCCGGGGCAACATATCAAAGGGCAATGAACTACATTTTTCACGACATGATCGGTGCACTAGTAGAGATATACATCGACGATGTCGTCGTCAAATCAAGAGAGATAGAAAGCCACATTGCAGATCTGAGGCAGGTGCTTGAACGGATGAGGAAATATGGATTGAAGATGAATCCGCTCAAGTGTGCGTTCGGCGTGTCGGCCGGGCGAGTTCTTAGGATTCCTCGTTCATGAAAGAGGAATCGAAGTAACACCAAGGAGCATTAATGCAATTAAGACAATTCAACCCCCTAAGGATAAAAGGCAACTCCAATCATTGATAGGAAACATAAACTTCATTAGACGGTTCATAGCTAACCTCTCAGAGAAAATGGAACCGTTCACACCATTGCTTCACTTAAGGCCGATCGGATATTCACATGGGGGCGAGCAACGAAGGCGTTAGACGACATAAAAAATATTTAAGCTCTCCCGGTTCTAATGCCCCGCAGAAAGGCATGTCGTTCAAGCCGTACACCGTCGCGACGACAAGTCCATCGGCTACGTTACGATCCAAGAAGTCGATGGCAAGGAAAGGGCCATTTTCTATCTTAGCCGGCGGCGCTAGATGCAGAGACTAGATATTCACCTGTCGAAAGCTATGTCGTGCCTCTATTTCTCATGCACAAAATTAAGGCACTATCTCGTGTCCAATTAATGCACCGTAACTTGCAAAGCCGACGTAGTCAAGTACATGCTATCGGCTCCAGGTGCTCAAAGGGAGGATCGGAAAGTGGATATTCGCGCCGACCGACGATCGAGGTATCAAGCCCCAAGGGCGTAAAAGGACAGGCCCCGGCCGATCTCATTGTGGAACATAGAAACGACTCAATCGGCTCCTTAGAAATCACGCCTTGGACCCTGACTTTCGATGGCTCGGTATGTACCAACGGCCGTGGAATCGGCTTAGTTCTTATCTCACCCAAGGGGGCAAGCTTCGACGCCTTCGCCATCGACCCCCACGTTACGAATAACCAAGCCGAGTATGAAGCCGTCCTCAAGGGGCTACTCCTACTCGAGAAAATGGAGGCCGATGCGGTCGAGATAATGGGAGACTCGTTGCTCGTCATTAGTCAATTGTCAGGAGAGTATGAGTGCAAAAATGACGCACTAATAATCTATCATCAACGGTGCCGGGAGTTAATGGAAGGATTTGGGCTAGTCACTTTGAAGCATATTCCCAGGGAGCAGAACACGGAGGCCAATGACCTGGCACAAAGGGCATCAGGCTACCGGCCGATGCTAAGAGACGTCGACATAGGCATCGCCACCATCACGACCAATGATTGGAGATTCGACGTCTACAATTACCTCAAAAACCCTTCTCAATCGGCCACAAGGAAGCTACGGTACAAGGCGTTACGGTATGTGTTGCTCGACGAAGAGTTATACTATCGGACAGTCGATGGCATACTGCTCAAGTGTTTGAGCGCCGATCAAGCCACAGTGGCCATCGGAGAGGTACACGAAGGAATCTGTGGCACACATCAGTCGGCACACAAAATGAAGTGGCTACTTCGCCGAGCCGGGTATTTCTGGCCGACAATGCTAGAAGATTGTTTTAAATACTATAAAGGATGCCAAGACTGCCAAAAATTTGGCATGGTGCAACGAGCTCCGGCGTCGGCCATGAACCCGATCATTAAACCATGGCCTTTCGGAGGGTGGGGCATGGACATGATCGGCCAAATCAATCCACCTTCAAGCAAGGGGCACAAGTTTATACTAGCGGCCACGATTATTTCACAAAATGGGTAGAAGCAATTCCCTCCAAAGTGGATTCTAAGGACGCCATCGAGTTCATCAAGGAACACATCATCTACAGGTTCGGCATTCCGCAAACGATAACGACCGACCAAGGGTCCATCTTTGTCTCGGACGAATTCATCCAGTTCGCCGACGGCATGGGAATCAAGTTGCTTAACTCTTCGCCGTATTGCGCACAAGCCAACGGTCGGCCGAAGCGTCAAACAAAAGCTTAATCAAGCTGATCAAAAGAAAGATATCCGAGCATCCCAAACAATGGCACACCCGATTGGCCGAAGCTTTGTGGGCCTATCGGATGGCATGTCATGGGTCCATCCAAGTTCCGCCATACAACCGGTCTATGGACACGAAGCGGTACTTCCATGGGAAAGCGTAATCGGCTCAATACGCATTCAGTTGCAAGACCAACTCACAGCCGACGACTATTACAACCTCATGATAGACGAATCGGAGGATCTTGCCTTATCCAGAATGAGAGCCTTAGAAAAAGTAACAAGAGATAAGGAACAGGTAGCCAGGCATTACAATAAAAAGGTCGTCCCTAAATCATCTGAGGAAGGCGAGCTCGTTTGGAAGCTCATACTCCCAATCGGATCCAGAGATAACAAATTCGGCAAATGGTCGCCGAATTGGGAGGGGCCTTTCAAGGTCCACAAATGCGTATCCAAAGGAGCCTACATGCTGAAAGGAATAGATGGGGAGGTCTTCGGAAGGGCCCTCAACGGAAAATATCTGAAGAAGTACTACCCGAGCGTGTGGATCAACGCGTGAGGCGGCTATCGCCACAACGGGCCGACCCACGATAGCCAATGCCTTATGGGGCATCGCCTTTAGGCATTCGCTTTTCCCTCCCACGCCCCATGACCCCCGACAGCGATCAATATGACTACTATCAACAAGTTTCGTTGACATCGACGCTATCACCAAAACTTGGGGGGCATACACATACGCTACACATGCGTGAGACAATCAGACAATGCGTGTGGTCGGCAAAGCCAACTTTGGACCAATCAAGCCAAGGAGTTGAAGAAACTTCAAATCAGAAGGAACCCAGGAACATTAAAACACGTTTTATTCAGAGTCGGCGCAAGGCCGTCTTGGATTACATGTTTGCTAGGTACTCCCTAATGGCCGCCAGGGCTCGCTCAAAGGGCTCTGCAGTTTCCATTTCCAGAGAATCCAGGATCAGATGCTCCAACCGAGTGACCCTTATGTCAGTAGTGGTGATCAACAACTCGTTGGCAAGTTGGGCATGCCTCCTCTCCAGCCGGTCGAGGCGCGCGAGCGTCGGGTACGCCATGGGGGCAGCAGTCGGAATGCCACCGAGGTGGAAAGCAGGCCTGGCCGCCGGGTGGCGAGCCTCCAACTCCCTAAAGCGCTTTAGCTGTGCCCTCACCCGTCGGTCCTGGCTGACCGACAGCTCGTACGACGTCTCCATGATTCCCTGGATCACCCGAAGCGGGTGCGGCGGCTGCAATGGATTCCGTCCCTGAGTTTTCGAAACTAGAAATCGGTAAGAGTGGAAGAGTTGAGGTACCACCTGGTTCACCGACGAGCTAGAAGACGCCATGAGAAGCCTGGCCGCAGAGTCAAAGGACTAGGTGTTTCACTATTGGAAGTTCGTCGCTTTCGGCCGTGAGTTATTCAGAAGAGCCGGGGAAGCCCATTTATAGAAAGAAAAGATACGATCCTTGGATATGAAAGGTCGCTGCCAACCCGGGAGTCAAAGAGATCATTATTAAGGGCGTCGGGAATCGTTGAAAACCAGCGATTGTGCATGTATGGATGCCTGTCACCCGGAGCTCACGGGTTCCCCGGGTACAGATTCGAGAGGATCGGCCCACGAAAACAGGGCAACGATGTAACCGGATATTGTCAGCCGATGGCTAGAGAATCGAATAATCAAAAGACGGACGCTAAGCGTTTGGGCGTCACTTCGGGGCAAGTTCTAACTAAACGATACGAACACGTTTGATACAGGTTGTCCGGTTACATCACAAAGCACATGTCAGAGAAACACGAGCGGACCTCGAAGGGTCGGACATTTTACAATCTTCATTTCTTTAGAAAATCGGCTATCGCCAATAGAGCTGTCAGCCTAACCTGGTCGATCTCGCCGATTGCCCTGAGGTCGTCGGCCTCGGACCCCGCCACCGATCGAGCGCTTTGCACCAAGCCCCGTAAATGCGCAACGGCCGCCCCGATGCTTCTACGCTCAGCTTCAACCCTGGCCGACAAATCGGCCATATACTCTTCATGGACATCAATCTCGTTGGTAATCTGAACGAGATCGGCTACCAGCTGGTCCCGGTGGGCGCGAAGTTGTTCAAGCTAAGCGGCCGGCTCGGTTTTTAGGCGGTCGAAGGCGGTTTTTTGGGCTTCAATGGCGTCTTTGGTCGATTGGATGGCAGCCGACCGCGCCTGACTCTCACGTCGATCAATGACTCGCTGCCGGGCTCATTTGTATTTTAGCTGGTAAGCTTCCATGAAGGTCGCCGGCGCGATGGCTTCGGCTACAGCATCCGGCAGTTGGTGTTGGATATCCCGGAATCGTGCGCGTATGGAGCGCGATCGACCACCAGCGCATCTAACGAGGCGTCCAGTCGGTTGCCGATGTCAGCCAGGGTGGCCTTAAGGTTTTCAGCTGACGCTGCAAGCGTTTTCTCGCCAGCATTGCCGGGCTCCTCGAACTCCGACAAGTCAAAGTTGAGGAGATCGGCCACGCGGCGAAGAAAGAGAGGGTCGAGGCATGGCAAAACCAATGGCCGGGGCCGTCGGCTTACCGTCGACGCCGTCGTCGGGATTGCGGTTTGGGCGGATCGTTCCCGTGGCCGTCCGGCTTTTCTGCCGATATCATCGTCGTCGCCCCAAAGCGTGGTATATTCACTCGGCGCGGGGAGCGGCGGCGAGATCGCGGAAGCCGCAAAAGGGAAAACGGGATTAGCAGATGAACTAATTGATTATCACGAGACAAAGGGGTAAGAGCCGATCACGGCAGAAGCGGGCGAGGGGCACGACCGGCCGTTTCTTGAACTACAAGGAATGGACAAATCGATACGGTAAACATCGCAAGACCAGGAACAACGAAGTGAAAACTTACGGGGGGACGTCTCATCGGCGGGCTTGGGGCGGCGGAGCATCGGTTGGGGCGTTCACCGATTCGGACTCGAAGCCCGGTTTCGACCGTCGCTTGGACGGCTACGGCGCCTCTTCGTCGGCGCGGTGTTGAGGAACCGCTCGACGGCGGATCTAGAGGAGGGGGACGTCGGCCGAGGCGATCAGTTCTAGGATTTCGGCTAGGATTTCCCAATGCGAACTCTGTCCCGTCGGCTAGGATTTCGGCTATTATTTGCCAATTAGCGGTCGGCCCACAGCTCGATCCGCAGAACACGAATTTTTCTAACCACATCATCAAGAAGGCAGTGTATTCCTGGTGGCTGACTGTTCCATCTTTCATGTTTTGGGCAATGAAACCACCCCACCTACCGATGGCTTTGGTTTTAAACTGGTCTTGGCCTTTTCGGTTCAAGATGCATGGATTAGCCGATGATTCGATGTCTAGCCCAGTTGTCATATGCACATTGGCTAGTGTGATGGTCATCGACCCCTGCCTGAAGAGGAAGGCATTGAAACTGTCGTTCCAAAAGTAGGCCGCAGCCGATAGGAGGGGTTCGTCTTTTTCCATGTTGGCTATGGACAGTTACAAGTATTGGGCAAGCTTTCTTTCTTCCCATTGGGTGTACTTGGCCGATTGTATTCTCTTGTACCATTCGGTCCAAGCAGTGTCGGTAGACGGCCAAGCCTTGAAAGTACCGTTCCAGTGGGAAAGAGATGGTTTGGCAGTGTTGAAGGGCATGCGGTTGGTTTCGGCTATGATCACGTCAGTTGGGTCTGTATCGCCGATGGGCCCAAGGAAGTATTTTCCCTCTTGTGTTAAATTGGGGATGAGCACTTGGTGAGAGAGGTGCTGCAATTCGAAAGAGGAGGGAAAAGTACTGATCAGAGGTGATGGTGTTTATAGTTTGGAATAAGAAAAGCATTAATTAGTAAGAATGCGGGACGAGGTGATATTGAAAATTACCAAGCAAACTTTTAGTATAAGGGCGTTTGGAGGAATGAGTTGAGGGTAAGATCATAAAGTAAAAAGAAAAAAAAGAAGGGAAATACCTGAGGGAATTCGTTCGTGGCGGTGGCTGAGGCAGTTCCAGTGGCGGCGATAGGCGAAGTTGCAGTCGCGGTAGGTGCGACGGTGGCCGGCGAGTTGGAGGTGCTTGAGGTCGCAGCGGAGGCCATCGGGGAGGTCGGAGACGAAGATGGGGTTCGAAGAATGTGGAAAGTGTCGAACGCCGATGGAGTCGCCGGAGGAGAGAGAGAAGGGCAGGAGGTTTGTTTGAGAAGGAAGCCGAGCGCACGATGGGAGCGTGGGTGGCTCGCCCGAGGAAAGTGGATATTTAAAGAGCCCTTGGGAGAAGCCGAGACGATTCGGGCCAAGAAGGGAATAGGAGTTTGAATAGATAAACAAATCCGCAACACTTTATGTTACGGACTTGGGGGCATGTGTTAACATTGGAATTTGGTAATGAGGTTCCTAAGTCTTAAGGAAGCAAGGTGGAATCAGATCGGCTGAGGTCAGGGGTTGTATCAGCTAAAAGAGTGATCGGCTGCAGGGTTGGTCGGCTGGGAATGGGTTGAATGGAACAGCCGATTCTGGGTTTAAAAGAGATAAAACCGTGTCCAATGTAGAAACTTGAAGATAAGTGGGGATTCGGATGTTAATGGCGCGTTTGAAGATATTGCCACCTATGGATAGAGTCTTGTAATGGCAGTTGTATCTGTAATTTAGGAGTTTGTTAAATTGTTAGTTGTAATGGATCTCGTTAGGAATGATATGATGTTTCTAAAAAGTAGTTTAGATAGAGTCCGAAGTTGTTACAGATATTTGTATTTCGGGTATAAATAGGACCCGAGACCCTGTGTATAAGGACGATTCAATCAATCTAATCTTCGGCGCATCGTCATCCTTTTCCTTTTGGACGAACAGCTTGTTTGGCTTTGGGCTGCATCGTCTCGATCCTCGGACTCAGGTAGATGTTTGTCGTTAGTGGTGAGATTACTTGTTTCTAATGCTTCCATCGCAATGACACATTGGATTCAGTAGTTTTGCTACGCCATATATCATATAGTGCGTATGAACCAACCCGGTGTTTAGATCTATCTTGTAGTTGGCTCATCCTTTCGAGGACGTGTGGTCAGCGATGCTAGGTCTAAGGGCTGGTTGATTCGTATGCAGTATCTACCATCTTACGGAGTGTAAATCGAAAGCAATATATTGAATGCTTCTTTTGATACTTAATGCTGCATCAAGACTGAACTATTGAGTCGTCTTTAGAATCATTGGCAATTTATTCTTTTGGACTTACATTATCTGGGGATAGCGTCGGGGTTTCAGCCGACCTTATCTATCTTAATATGTTTCTTTTAATATGATTGTTATCAGATCTACGGTAGGGCCGTAGTTTGTATCTAGATTGTGTTTACTTACGTCTTTAATCTAGGAACGTTATGCTTGCGCGAGATTCATTGGAGCATCAGCCGATTTAATGTCAGTTTCCCAGAGTCGGCTGGTTTATTGATCTGTATACTTGTTATTCTTCGTCATATTTGGACCGGATGGTTGATGATCGCCTTGGCGTAGCCGATGCGCTTCGGTCGCTTGGTTCAAATATGGCCGGGAATAGCATGTGTACGATCATGGACTTCCTCGGCCGATACCACGGGGGTTTGACCTAACGCTTAACGGATATTTTCTCGTATTTTCTCTTGTTGATTGGCAGATCAAATCAACTGGCACGCTCTACACATTGTAGGCAGCTAAGAAGGACCTGCGCTGGAGTCAAGCAGATCTCCCAGGCCAGCGCGTGAGAGAGATTTCTCGTCAACAGTTTCTCCTCTAGTTTGCCCTTCAGCAACATTGCTGGATGATCGATCTCCTCCAGAAATGCGGTCTTGATAGTCACTCGATGTGTCCCTTTTGTGCGTAAGAGTTGGAGACAACAAACTACATCCTTCTCGATTGTGTGTTCGCTCGACAGCTCTAGCTCCGGATGCTTTCGCCCTCTGTATGGGTGTCCCTCTCTCCCCCAGGGCAGTACGTTGCAAGACTGGTGGTCGTCTTCCCAGTCTCGTCTTCCTAAGTCCCTACGAGCCGGGTTCGACTCTCTGGTTCTCCTAATCTCTTGGTAGCTTTAAAGGAAACGCATCTCAGGGTTTTTAACTCCATCCTGGCTTCGGTTTCGGTAGTTCTGGATTCTACCTTCTCGGAGGGCCACCTGTGGTTGCTAGCGGGCGTTGCCGGTTTTGGGGGTTTCTTGGGGAGTAGAGTGTTTCCCGTGCTTGTGGTTCGTATTCGGAGTCGTTTCTTGCCGCTTTAGTTTTCTTCCAGTCTTTTGTGTTTCTTTTCCCCCTTTTAGCGCAAGCCAGTCTGGTTTGTGTGCGTGGTGTTTAAAAAACTTTTTTCTAATATATTGACGTGCAATCATTTTACGTGTTCATAAAAAAACTAGAAGAGTAAAATAGTGTATTAATTTTTTTAGAACTCTCTCTTATAACATACCCTTGGAGCCTATTTATAGCTTACCAGCATGGTAAACAAACACCCAGGATTTTGTTTACAGAGCTTTACATAATTAGCCCCTTAATATGGACATTGACACCGACATTTTTGCCCTTTCCTAGCCTATCTAATCTTAGGTGGCCTTCACGGACCAATCTTATACCATAATTGGGTCAGTACATTGATGCAGGAATGTTTCTGCCCATTCGCCCTTGGCTATCCTCGTGGATTTATCCTTGTGAGTTTTTTTCGTCGTGCTATGGCCTTCACCACTTTAACATTGTCATGTGGCCTTTTCTCCTTTGGCAACCCTTCACTGTTCTATCGTGCTTCATCACTCATGTGACTTTGTCTTCTTCGCCCTTCTTCTGCTGCAACACTTTTGTCACAAAGTGGCTCTAGTCACATAACCATGCTTCGTCACATTTGTGGGTTTGATTGCTTCGATTGTTAGGCCGAATGCTTCACAGCCTACCTACAACACACGACATGCGGTGCTAGCCACTCAGACCCCCTAGTGTTCTATAAAATCGTCATGGTTGTGTTAAACCTAAGTCAACTAAAGATAGATAGCATATCGTTGTCTATAAAAATATATATGCATGCTATGACCCATTATTTTCAGATAAAATGCAAACGTCTACGATGTCATAGAAGATGAATTGCTTTCCTATAATATTATTACACTATCCGTACTAATCATGTATACTATCGATACTACTTGTGGAACATTACGCAAGAGGCATGGCAGTGCACCCGTAGGGGTGTCAATTCTACCCACGGATGCGGGTATCCATGGGTTTCGTACCCGACGGGCATGGATATGGATAGTAAAATCCACCCGTGGGTGTGCTCGAACCCGAACCCGAAGTTTGCGGGTGTGGGTACGGGTTCTATTTTTTACTCGTGGGTTTACCCGAACCCACGGGCAAACCCAAACCCGCCCAAAAATCCCAAAATACCCTAGGCCGCCTAACCCGCACCAGTCAAGTGACACTGACAGTCACCCAAATTTTCTGTCCAGTCTCCCTCCCAATCCACAAGGCGGCGGCTCACGCAGACTCCCTCCCGCGTCGGCGCCCCCTCGGCTCTCCCTTCCCATCGCGCGTGCCCCCTGGCTATTATACTGTCGATTTGTGAATTTTATGGTTAGTCTTGAAATGTATACTTGTTGGTGGTGCACCGGATGTCACTCAAGTTAAAAAATGGCCGCCCGTATGCTATCTTTGCTAGGACACAATATGTATGGATATTGTTTTGTTGCTGGTTCTTTGCTGCACCGGACGGACACTTGCATGAAATATGTACATTGCTTCACTACTTGCTGCACCGCTATGTTAGGTGGTGCCAGTTCTTCTTGCCGCGCAGAATAAATGGGATTATATGGCTGTTAGTGATTCTACCGAAATATATATTGTTGCTGATACCTGTAAATTAATTATATGTTGTGCTAAGAGTGTTATTTTAGGAATTTAGGCTATACCCGTAGATACCTGAAACCCGATGAATACCCATGGGTTTGGGTTTAAATTTGCGCCCGTGGGTTTTTTGCGGGTGGGTTTTGCTTGGGTTGATGAGTTTAGTCGTGGGTGGATTTTCGTTGTACCCGCACCCGAACCCGGTAGGTGCCATCCCTATGCACCCGTACATGCAATTGAGGAGTCGAGGGAAGCAAAATTACTAATTCGTGATCAGCCCGAGTTGCCATTTTTGGCCACTAAGATTTGGGCAGTGCTTTCCTTTTTTTTAAAGCCCAATCAATAGTTGGCCTTATTTTCCTTTCTATATTTAACCCATCCCTGTTTTTATTTTTGAGCTTTTCGCTTCTAGAGGAGGCCGAGATCTCGTGGGTTATTTGAGCCTCACGGCCATTTATAGGTTTTGTTTTGGTTTTTCAAATTGCATTTTAAATTTGTTTTAAATTTAAGTTTATAGGTATAAACTTTGTACATTCAAAGTTTGTACATGTACGTACAAACTTTATATGTATACATCACATTTATACATACATACATACATACCTACACATTTAGAGTTTATATGTATACACTTTATTTATATAAATATAAAATTTATTTATATGTTTAAATACAAAGTTTCTACCTATAAATACCTGAAAAGGATAGGGGGCTGGGAGATGAGTGCCGCCCTATCATTGTGCATCGCCCGGAGTACGATCAGTCGCGCATTAGCGGCTCTCCAAGAGAGACAGTTCAAGGTCCGTTCTGATGTTGGAGTGATGCTGGCAGTACAAAGAGGACGATTTGTGTGTTGGGAGGAAGGTTTCCAATTCCACGGATTTCGCCACGAAATCCGCGGTTTTCGCCGGTTTTGCTAGGGAGCGAAATGGTATATGCGCGAAAAATTTGATGGATTTTGGGTGAATTCAAAAATTTGGAGACTTTTATTTGAAAAAATACATCAAATAGATCTCGATTTTACAAGAATTATGGTATTTTTTACATGAAAATACACAAGTTTTTCCCTTAAAAATTGGTTTTTTTAAAAAGAAAAAGGAAAATTACACTGTTACAGTACTGTTCACAGAGGTCCATTGAAACCCATCAACTTTCTCGTCCGGATAATATCGGTTTCTTCCTGCAGCCGACACTTTTACAAGTTGCTTTCGCATCCGAGTTGAGCAAGGAAAACTTCGACGGCGCTAGATCCGTGTTTTCCGCGCGACGAAAATCGGTGCGGAAAGCGGTGGCTTTCACGGCGGCACGAGCAAAAACCTTGGAATCGGTATGAAGTTTGTTTCCTTTCGGTTTTTATCAGCGGTTTTTATTAATCAATTATATTAATTTAAATAATATACATAGTTATCACTTTTTTGTTTTTTACTACATTTGAACATCACATTAAATATTTTTCCTCCGTAATTCATACAACCATACTTATATCAATATTATACATATTAATATAAATTTTATCATACAAATATATTAGTGTAAATATCATAATTATGTATTCACTAATTTTAGTATTTTTTCTAATTTTTGGACATCATTTACACATTTTTCGTGACGGTTTGGCTATTTTCCATACTAATATTCACGGTTTTCGCGCGGAATCCATAAAATTTGTGAAAAGCACGAAATTTTTCAAATTAAAATCTGATCATTGTTCATCGTCAGCGGCTTTCGCAAATTTTCTACGAAATTCGCTATTCCGACGAGGGGCGGCACGGCACAACTTGACGGAATTAGAAACCCTGGTGGGGAGTTCTTTCGCTATTACGCTTATTAATCTTCAAATTTGATTTTTTTTCCCTTAACTTTTCTCTGCCTTTTCTCTGCCATGATCTCGAAAGAAATCCAAACTAAAATTATGAAAATGTTCAACTAATATGGCTGCGTTGCGCCCATATCCAATTTAGATGCTTTCATTCATTCGTTCATGGTAAAATTAAGAATGGGAAAAGAATGTGATAGGACGACAGGTGTTGTGCTTGTGTTTGCCACTTGCCATTTTTCCAGCCGTCAGGCGCCACCTCGCCCCCTTCTGGTTTCTTCGGCGACCCAACAAAAGCGCTCCATCTGCAAGCTGGAAACACAGAGAGCAGAGCATAACGGGGACACCCAAAAACCCAATCAGATCACACACAGCACACGGCAAAAATTCTCTAGCTTCTCGATCAATCCATCGATCGCTTGCAAGGGCGGCAGGCATGTCGAGCACCAATACCACCACCAACGGCCCCAAGACGACCAAGGTTACCTAACTAGCTAGTTCGTCACATGCATAATAATACTGTTCCGATCTGATCCTTGTGTATCTATACTATGCATATGAAGGATGAAGCAGCTCTGGCATCGATGACGGCGGCGGCGGAGGGTGGCGGCAAGGAGGCGCCGGATGTGGTGACGAAGACGGTGCAGACGGTGGAGGTGAAGGAGTCGGCGGGGCAGGAGCAGGTGCTCAAGCCCACCAAGGTGACGCATCAGATCCCGGCCGACCAGGCCAAGGACACTCCCAAGCAGGATTAATTGATTACCGTTGCATCTTCTACAACTCTACTACAATATCTTGGGGATTGCAACTTGGGGTTGCAGTTGCAATCCGTCTTGCAGATGATCGTGGACACGCTGGGTTTTGTTTAGTTAGTTCTCTGTGAGTGCGTGATACCCACCTCTTGTTCTTGAAAGTATTTTGTATTATGTGTATTGTTATATATGGATTAAAGAAAATATGTCCTAATAAAATATACCTATGTTAGTTGACTGAGTGTGCCACGTGTTATCATGGTACATACCGTTGTATGGTCAGAAAGCTTAGCGATAAAAACGGCCACAAAAATTCTCAACCGACAGTAGGTCGTTTCCACTCTTTACCCGATTGACTGCACGCTCTTTTCCTTTTTCCAACGAGTCGAGCAAGCAAATGCGAGCCTAGCCCTCTTTTTTTTTTTACTATTTGCCACGCTTGCCACCGGAGGGAAATAAGATTTCTCGTGTGCGCCATGTCACCGAGCACTGTTTGAGAAGTAATCTGAAAGAGATTATTATAAGCTAGGCGGCGGCGGCGCGGGAGCTCCGAGCAGCGACGGGAGGGAGGGGCGCAGGCGCGGCGCGGATGAGGACGGAAGAGAGGGACACATGAGGCCTTTCTTTTTCATCCATACCCTCCCTTTCTTTGGATTTTCTTTTTCATCCATACCCTCCCTTTTTTTGGACTGCAGGTTAATTTTATAAACATTTAAGGGGTTTTCTGCAAAATAGCCAGACAGACTGCGGGTTAATTTTATAAACACTCAAAGACGGGACGGCGACGCGGGGAGGGAAACGGGCGAAGGGCGAAAGTCCGGGCGGCGCGCGAGAGCTCCGGCGGCGGGAGGAGGGCGTAGGCGTGATGTGGATAGGGACGGAAGAGAGGACACATGAAATCTTTTTCATTCAAGCCCTTCTTTTTTTCAGATTAGAACCACGGGTTAATTTTATAAACACTCGAGGAGGTTTTTACAAAATAACACATTTTTCTTTAACTGATTTTTTAAATAATAATATAAGCTAGATTATTATTATAAGCTATAAGCTAGATTACTATAAACTAGTAATCTAAAAGTAGTAATCTAAAAAAGTAGTAATCCAAAATGTGTTTTTTCAGATTATTGGATGGTTAAAAACCAGTTCTCTTTAAATACTTTAGGCACAGTTATCCCTAAATATTTAGGCAAATTACTCACCTCTGTCATTGAACCGAACAGATCGATCCGTCTTCTTTCTTCGTCGCTCGTGAGTTATCCCTAAAGTAAATACTTTAGGCAAATTACTCACCTCTGCCATTGAACAGCTTCTTTCTTTGGCCGCTCGCGCATCTGCAAAAGAACCAACCCTATGTGTATTAATGTTGTAATGGTAGCTTGCGAGCGAGTATATGTACTCATCACGTCATAAACCCTACTCATCATTGCTATAAACCCTAAACCCTACTCATCATTGTTATTTTCCTTCTTTTAGACATAACGATGGGAGAAGAGGAAAACTCTCCTATTAGGATGACATACTTAGCAAATGATCAGATGGCCGATTGAGAACTATGTCACGATCTTAGTCAACCATCTATGGGCATGTCACTTGGGCCACTACTACTTTGGTTTCCGTTGTTGTATTTGATAGAAGAAGACCTTATTAGTACTTATTAAGTACTCGTAAAGATATTAAACTCTTTTAGCCAAAACTCATTTCTATGTATGTTTTATACTGGCTATGAGTGTGTACCAATTACTGGTCTAGGGATTGATAAAAAAATACATAAGATTTCCGGTATTCAAAACCAAGGGCCGACAGTTGATAATCAAATGGTCACACTAAGCAATTCTTGTTCTAGATTTGTCACTGGTCATAGTGACGTACTTTTTTTAAAAAAAAAGTGACGCAAACCTGGTTTCACTAAATTCAACTATTAACACTATGCTATTAACACTGTGCAAGGTTATCACGTACCATTCTCTAGTAGTACATATGTTATATAGGTAGCCAAACGGGCGGCACGGCCCGGTCTGGCACGGACACGTCTGAGGCACGGCCCATCACGACACGGCCCGTTAGGCATGATTACTATGACGGGGCGTGCCGTGTCGGCCCACGTGCCTCGTCCTCGGCCCAAGCATGGTCCACGGGTGGCCGGGGGCGTGCCCGTGTCGGCACAACACGCCAAAAGGCCCACGTGCCCTTCCGGCCCACGGGCCAAGCGCGGCGGCGGCGAGGCGAAACCCTAATAAAAAACAAAAATCGACCGACGGCCGCGGCATCGCGGGGCTCACGCGCGGCGTCGGGTGGGATGGGATGCGGGTCCGGCGGCGCCGCGGGGGGATGGGGGGCTCACGGGCATGGGCGGCGTCAGTGGATGGGATGCGGTCGTCGATGACGGCGAGATGGACAACGACGACGACGAATCGACAACGGCCTTGGCGGCGGAGAGGGAGACGAGCGGCGACGGCCGGGCGCGAAGAACGGCGCGCGGCCTTGGCGGCGGAGAGAGGGAGAGGGGGCGGGTGGCGGCGGCCTTGGTGGCGGAGAGGGAGATGAGCGGCCGTCGGCCGGACGCGGAGAGGCGGCGACGGCCTTGGCGGCGGAGAGCGGGAGAGGGGGAGGGCGGCGACAGCCTTGGCAGCGAAGAGGGAGATGAGCGGCCGTCGGCCAGGCGCGAGGGCGGCGGTGGCCTTGGCGGCGGAGAGCGGGGAGAGGGGAGGAAGCGGCGGCGGCTTGGTGGCGGAGAAGGAGATGAGCGGCCGTCGGCCGGGCGTCGAGAGGCGGCGGTGGCCTTGGCGGCGGAGAGCGGGAGAGGGGGAGGGCGGCAGCGGCCTTGGCGGCGGAGAGGGGGGATGGCGGCGACGGCCTTGGCGGCAGAGAGGGAGGAGGGCGACGGCGGCGAGGAGAGGCGACCGCGACTCCACCTCTGCTTGCGGGAGTCGGGATGCGATGCGGGGCAGCGGGTGCGGGTGTGGCCGTGCGCGTGCGGTGGCCCGGTGGAGTGAAGGCGGCCCGTGGGCCGTGCCATGCCGACCGGCTCACACAGGAGCCGTGCCGCGCTGGTCCATAGGCTTGAGCGTCGGCCCAAGCACGGCACACCCGACCGGACCGTGCCGACACGGCCCATCTCCTCATAGGCCATGCCGGGTCGGGCCGGTGAACAGTATAGCCGTGCCCAGGCCGGCCTATGACAACACGGTCCTTTGGCCACCTCTAAATTATGTTATCATGTTAGGTTGGCACCAGTCCTTCGCTATTTATTTGGAACTGGGTTTGGGTGGTTAGTGTATTTTTTATGCCCGTGCAATA
Source organism: Oryza australiensis (assembly GCA_019925245.2). Lineage (NCBI taxonomy): Eukaryota > Viridiplantae > Streptophyta > Magnoliopsida > Poales > Poaceae > Oryza > Oryza australiensis. Next base: position 3,986,141 of record JAIFGZ020000473.1, on the reverse strand, counting down.
CGACTAAGGTGTGTTTTGACTCATACGATCTTCAACATCTATGATTGTCACTTTATGTCATAGTATATTATTATCCATAGTGAAACCAACGTCATATGTTAAAGAACATCAAAATATAAATCCAACAATGAGATATTTGTATCAGTAATCCTATACATTATATGTAGAGAATTTTTTCTATGCCCCTGAAAGTTTAGCCTCTGAGTTCTATCCACTTCCTTGTATACCCTTGATTAGTTTTGATATCTTTCGTACCCATTCCATTAGTTGATCATACCTATTCTGTTAGTTGACCGTTAGTTTTGATCGTTAGTTGACTGTTTAATTCCTATAAAAAGATCCTTAGACATGAAAGAAACATGGAAAAATGTAGTGTAGGTGTATTATTGGAAGTGTTTAATTTTGTTATATAAGACTATTATATTCATGATTTGTGTTTAAGGTATTATTCATGGCAAAGTTTATTTTCACATAATGACAAAAAATATTTATCTACTTATTAAAAGAGTATAAATAGCATATTTTTATGGTAGTTCAACATATTTGTCTCATTTGTCTCATGTCCTATATATTGTATAGGAACACTATCCAAAACTATGTTTATCATTTACAAGAAATGCTACACATATTTTTTTAACACATATTAAAATTTCTATGTACAAAAAATTTATAAATATTATAGTCACATAACAAATTTCTATACTTCCAACAATATAGTCCACAAATTTCTACATATTTCTTATATATTAAAGGTTAAAACCGACTTTTCTACACCTATTAAACAGTCGACTAATGACCAATTGACGACGAGGGTATGAAAAAGATGCAAATCAAAATTAAGGGGTATAAGAGGGAGTGAGAAAATTTTAGGGGCGTAGAAGGAAACGGCTAAAATTTCATGGACATAAAAGAAATTTTCTCACCAATGGTAGTAAAAAATTAGAAAGTTTAAATCTTATACGTCCGTAACCTTAATCTATAACCTTATAGATTAAGACGGAACAAGTAACTATCGTAAGTCATTATTACACCAGATGTAACGAAGTCACTTGTTTACATTGATTCCTAAATAATCATCATCATCATTTTTATAAGAAAGGTAATGGTGGCACACCGTCAATAACATATGGGGGTCCTCATATACATTTTTTAAAGTTATCTATACTATTTAAAAAAGGAAATGGTGATGAGAATGAATCTGCTATCATCATTCCATAAATGACACGTGGATCCTCATACTAAAAGCAACTTTTGTTTTCAACTAGAGAGAGAAGTGGTAGCTGCATCAAAATTTGAATGGTAGGATTTGATTTTAGCATGAATTTTTGTTTTTTCCAAATCTCTTTTCATGATTATTAAGATAAGTAAAAAAATCATACAGTTACTATTAAAAATCAAAGAATAAAATTATTATATATCGCCTGATACATCCATATTAATTTTCTTCTTTTTAATCCCGTAAAAACATAAGGGCATTCTGCTAGTCAAGTTAATATAGCTAGTGATAATCACTCTCCATCCCAAATGCAGCAAGCTACAACATGTAAAATAAAACTGTTTTCACTAAACTGTCCAAACTATCACTGGTCTGTTATTATCGGAGTCTACAACCCATCTATCTCTTTCTACTTTATTTCCTTAATACTTGTGATATTTTCTTTAAAAGAGTTACAATTTAGAATGGAAGGAGTGGACTTTTTAGGGTATCTATACATGCTTATGAATGTATGGGTCTTCATCGTTACCCTCAATTTCTTTAACTTTCAAGTGCAGTAACTTAAGTTCAAAAGGGACGATGTCGTTCACTTTTCACACATTAAAAATATATAAAATATAACTTAATATTTATGAACAAAACAAAGGGTAAAAAGTTAAATGGAGATGACGTACCATTTGAGATGGATAAGGTATGTAGTGGGTATTTGACAGGGCTTCAGATCATAAATTTTGGTGGAGTAGAGCTAAAATCCTGCCAAACGATCCAACTCCACTAAGATATCTGTCAGATACGCTGGAGGTAGGGCTGCCTTCCACTAGCTCCATAGCTCCACTTCAATTTTTTATCCTTTTGCCTATAACATATTTACGTATGTTTTACCATTTGAACTCCAATAATGATTTAATTAATTTAATAATTTTAAAATTTAATTAGTTGGATAATTTTAAACTAATGATTTCTAAATTTAATAATAATGATTTACTTTTTTCTTAAAAAGATAAGTCATTTAGTTTGAATATTTTTAATCAATATCAAAAATCATTATAACCATTCAATAAATAAAGAAAATAATAATAAAATTGTCTATCAATATATTTCGGGATTTTTAAGCCGATTCGATAACAAACATTATTTGGATCATCTACCGCTACTATAAATCTAATCTAACTGTGGAGATTATGGCGATCGGGTATCTACATGGCAAGCTTATCCGACTGGAGGTAGGGATAGATTGCGCCTGCCATATCTGTAAACCAAACATGACTTGGGTGTTACGTTGCCGATTGAGATAAGGCAACGACCCATAGTCACGGTTTGGTAAGATTGAGAAAACCGACTTAGAGTAAGATAGGGTTTTCGACTTGTAAGCCCGCCTCCCAAGACTATATAAGGGGGGTAAGGGGCGTCCCTTGAGGGATATTAGAGTTGATGAGCAAGAGCTTTAGACTTTAGATACATAAGATCACGAGATCAATAAAGACACTCGGCGGATCGAATCCCCGAAACAGGAGTAGGGTATTACCTCACGAGAGGGCATGAACATGTCTAAATCTTCTTTTCCTTCTAACCCATTGTGCTTGGCGATCTTGACTGCGACCCCCAATTTTCTATTGCCGAAACCAAGTTTCGACAGTTGGCGCGCCAGGTAGGGGATCGCGCGTCAAGACTTCTTCGACAATCTCGCCGACAAGCGTGATGGGATCTCCTTCAGGATTCGGCGACCTCGCCGCCAACAATTTCTCCTCCTTCGACTCGGATTCGAACCAGTCGAAGGAGAGACTCACTCGGCGCCGTTCGGGCTCTCGAACAGCGCCGAGATCTACGACGACATCCTCAAGATCGAGATGCAATCTGCTCACTCCAACGAAGGACTTCACTCGGCACCGTTCGGATTGCCGAACACCGCCGAAATCTGCACCGATCTTCTCGTCTCCCCGACGGAGACGATCTACTCGAAAGAAGACCTCCTGGTGCCGTTTGGATTACCAAACGCCGCCGAGATCTACGGCAAACTCCTCCCCCCGAGTCGGGGTTGACCCACTCGGAGGAGCCCGCATCCCCAAGCTCTGACTCGGACTGGAACGATCCAGACCCAGGCTACCCTGGATCGAGGGAGATCGCTGTCATCCTCCAGCCGTTCGGCTCATGCTCATCTTCGGAGCTCAACGAATATCTCAGCTCCACCGGCTTTGACGACCTCTATGGCATCCCCTCAGATGAAGCTGACGACTCCGACTGCCACAAGGACTACGAGCCGAAGTGCTTGATGTCCTCATGGTGAGCCGGCGAGTCCGACTCAACCATGGCCCGCGGAGCTTGCGAGGAAGAGCGAGCCAAGATTGAGCAAGAGCGTAAGATGGTTGAAGAAGAGAAGAAACGCAGGGGAAGATGCCTACGAAGGAAGCGGGATCGAGCGCGGCGGACGATCCGCTCAGGAGGCTATACTTCAGACGCGGGTCCGCAACACCAATATCTTTCGAGACGCCACAGCGAAACGCTGTTGCTGCCCTCACACTCCCGGACATCGTCATCGAGACGGCGCCCGACGTGACTCCAATACTAGACAAGATCAAGACCATCGTTGCGGCCACGGCCAACGGTCATCCCTCCACCTCGGCACGAAGGCCGGCCGAGTGCAGGGCTGAAACGCTCGACGGCGGCTCCCGCCGCTAAGGTCAAGGGATTATAAGAGGCCCGAGCCAGACCGGTCGACAACTAGGCCAAGAGGCCCACGCCACGAGTCCACGCAGAAGCATCAGGAGCAAACGGCCGACTCCCGCGAGAAGCAACATGGACGTCCACCCGTCCACCACCGCGTCTGCCACGACAACAACTCCAGCTACCGCACCAGCCTACCGAAGACCCCGCCGAGCGATCTGCGGGAAGTCCTCGATCGCCGCTAACAAGAGCGAAATCAGCGCACTCGGGAAGATCGGAGGGGATCACCCGATAGCAACGATGATGGAGTGCCAGCTTTCACTCGGGAGCTCCGCCGAGTGCACTGGCCGAATGGTTCAAGCCAACCGGAATCGAGAAATATGACGGCAAGACCGACCCTGAGTCATGGCTTACCGTGTACACTCTCGCCATCTACGCAGCAGGCGACGACAACAAGGCCATGGCCAACTACCTACCCGTGGCCCTTGCCAACTCAGCCAGGAACTGGCTCACGAGCTTGCCAAGAGGCTCGATCGGCTCGTGGAGTGAACTAAGGGACCACTTTATCGACAACTTCCAGGGCACCTTCGAGAGGCCTGGAACCCACTTCGATCTCTACAACGTCGTCCAGAAGCCAGACGAGTCATTGAAAGACTACATCCGGCGCTTCTCCGAAAAGCGCAACAAGATCCCCAACATCACCGACGACATCATCATCGCCGCCTTCCAGAAGGGAGTCCGCGATGAGCTGTTGATCGGAAAATTTGGGTGCAAGCCACCGAAGACGGTGAAGCAGATGTTCGAGACAACGAACTTCTACGCCAAATCCAGCGACGCGATCAAAGCGGCGCGTCAAGATCGGCCTGACGAAAGGGACAACAAGCAGTCGAGAGGAAGCCGACACCCTAAGAAGGATAACGGCAATAGCAATCATGGCCAGAGAGATCGCAAGCGCCGGTCCGAGGACTTGGTTGCCACAATGTCCGGCTCTCAACGCTGTCCCCGAGTTGCGGCCTACGACGCGATCATGAACGATCATGAACGCTCGGTGCACGCATCATCTACAAGCAATTCACCGAGCAATATGCGGCACGGTTAAACAAGAAGCCGGCCGATGAAGCCGGTCCATCGGGAACCAAGAAGAACGACTTGGAAATTCGAGTCTTTTTCAAGACCCCGTGGGCGAGCGAGTCACATCTCCGGGCCGCATGCTTATGAGTCCAAGAGGAAGCAAAAGGCGATGGACCGCGAGGTCAACACGGCACAAGGCGAAGTCCCACAACATCTACGATGGTCGGAGGTGGCCATCACGTTTAGTCGCTTGGATCATCCCGACGAGTGGTTCACCGGGCGGTATCCCTTGGTACTTGACCGGTGGTTCGAATATCAAGGCGAAGCGCGTCCTTATTGATGGGGCGGCGTCCTCAATATCTTGTTTGCCAAGACCTTGGACGAGATGCGAGATTCCAAGATACGAGTTGAAGGCAAGCTCAACCCTCTTCCACGGAGTTATCCGGGCTCATCTACGCCACTCGGGCGCATCGCCCTTCCGGTCACCTTCGAGTTCGGGAGAACTTCCGACGGAGAACATCACCTTCGAGGTGGCGACTTTGAGACGACCTACCACGCAATCATTGGAAGGCTGCGCTCGCCTAGTTCATGGCGATACCACTCTACACTCACCTCTGCATGAAGATACCCGGCCCTAACGCGTCATCACCTGCGCGCAACGTCAAACAAGCCTTCACCTGCAACAAAGAAAGGCTGCGATATGGCCCAATCTTGTGAGAGATCATGTGGCCGAAAGAAATCCAACGGCGCATCAACATCGAAGAGGGTGAAATTCGTACATAGAAGATAGCCAAGTCGGGGACAAGGCGACGCCAAAACGAAGAAAATCTTCCTTGATCCAGTCGGTAAGATAACTTCAAGGAATTAAACGATACCATAGCCACAATGTTCGGGCGCGAGCTTTCATTGTCGGCGATTTGGTTCTACGCAAGATCCGGACCACCAAGGACGTCACAAATTATCTCCACTATGGGAAGGACCATACATAATCGGCCGAGGTGACTCGGCCGGAGCATTTCGACTAAAGCGCGAAGATGGATCTATGGTGGAGAACTCCTGAAAAATTGGACATCTTCGACAATACTATGCTTAAATTGCCGTAAGTTTCATGTTATTCTTGACTGCCAACCTCAAGCAAGATGACTTCTTGAGTTGACAGTCGGGCCATACGTGTCAATAAAGCATGGTTTTCTTCGACAACTTGTTTATATTTGGTTTATCATTGTTTAATGTTCCTTAATTTGAGTTCAATAGATAAGGGGAGAATTTTCGATGATCTAATCAAGCTTAGGCTTGGTGACGATCGGACGAAAATTACTTAAGAAATTTTCTATGAAGACTCGGGTCAAGGCATTAACATAGATAAGCTAGATATCTACAAGTTCACATCAGAGTTTACAAGCAACATTCACACAGTCATTGAGATCCAGGCCTCTGAAGATTGCAGCCTGGGGATCTCCTCCTCTTTTGTTGATCGATTTAAAGAAGATAAATGAAGACAAAGAAAAGACAGATTGAAGACTAAAGTCAGAAGACCGCTTCAAAGCTCACCAGCATCAGTGGTCGAACCCTTGACTGTCGGGAGATCTTCTTCAGCCGACTGGTTTCCAGCGGGGGTCTCTTGGCTGGCAGTCGGGGGCTCCTTCACTGGGACATCCTCACTGGGAGGTGGGAGCTTCTCACTCGGAGCGCTCTCACTCGGGAAAGGGCCCCTGGATTCTTGTTCTGCAGGCCTTGTCGCTTCGGCCGCTGCAGATGATTTTGGGCCTTCACTCTGCCCAGTGGGGTCTATGTTCTGAGGCCTCCTACAAAGAGAAAGATGGGCGCAATCGGGACAAAGACAGAGAGCTGGTGAACAGTGCTGCGGAAGAGAAAATTTTTGGGGAAGATGAAGTGTCGAGGATGACCTCGAGGCTTCGTAAAAAGACTTGAGGGTTTTTGCTAAGTCGTCTCGTGATTGGGCCGAGCCCATGAGAGACTTGCGGCCCGATTAAGATGTGGCTTGACATGTGTCCTTAGGGATTTAAGTGGATGGAGTTAAGCGATTTGCCACGGCAATATGCACGTGTCACATAGCCCAATACCTTTAAAATCCTTTCATACGCGGTTTGCATAACTTCATGATAAGTTGGCACGATGCAATTTGAAAGGTGACAAATAGTTAAGCTTTTCATGGGTCATCGATGACAGAACTATTTGGTTTTAAAGCATTTGATTAAATGATTATATCAATGCTATTTTTTCACCTTGGTGAAGATCTTTTTAGATTAAGACCAATATTACGACATGAGCTATTTAATATTTTGGTCATATTTTTCGATGATATGAAAATTTTGTTTTTACCCACGAGGGCCAATTAAATTATTTGTTCCGAGATGACTTGGGCAAGTTAACTCGGATAAGCACGAGTTTGTCGAGTATTTTTTACCCATGAGGGTTGACTAAATTATTTGTCTCGAGATGACTCGGGCAAGTTAACTCGGATAAGCACGAGTTTGCGAGTATTTTTACCCATGAGGGTTGACTAAATTATTTGTCCCGAGATGACTCGGGCAAGTTAACTCGGATAAGCATGAGCTTGCCGAGTGTTTTTGCCCACGAGGTCGATTGAGCTATTTGTTTCGAGATGACTCGGGCAAATCAACTCGGATAAGCATGAGTTTCTTGAGTGAATTAATTTCTTACCTATAAGGGTTGATTAAATTGTTTGTTACGAGACGACTCGGGCGAACTTACTCGGATAAGCATGAGCTTGCCGAGTGATGTGATTTTTTATGATTGCTTTAGCTTGAGCTAAGCATTTATATGAGAATTATTTGTTCGAGATGACTCGGGCAAATTTCCGGATGACTCGGGAAGATCGGCTCGGATAAGCATGAGCTTACCGAGCGAATTGATTTCTTACCGTGAGGGCAAATTAAAATATTTGTTTCGAAATGACTCGGGCGGATCCACTCGATAAGTATGAGCTTGCGAGTGCTTTTCCACCCAAAAGGGTTGGTTGAATTATTTGTTACGAGATGACTCGGACAAATTCACTCGGATGAGTACAAACTTGACGAGTAATAAGATTTTTATGATTGCTTTAGCATGAGCTAAGCATTGTATGAGAATGATTTTTTATAGTTCTTGACTATACGTTTAGTCTAATCTTGACTAATCATATAGTCGAGGGCTACGCTAATTAGGTGCATCGGGAGATGCACCTAGATATTTATTTTTGAGAATTTTTTGGATATTTTCCACCCTTCACGTCTTGGAGCCACTCGGGAAGATTCGGGTAGAGATAATGGAATCACTCGGCGCCGAAGCACTCGGCCAAGAGGTTTTTGGTGCATCTTGTTTTGGTTTGAGGTGAGTTGTCTCGTCGACGAAAAGACTCGGGGGCTCTTGTGGAGATTATGGCGATCGGGTATCTACATGGCAAACTTATCCGACTGGAGGTAGGGATAGATTGCGCCTGCCATATCTGTAAACCAAACATGACTTGAGTGTTACGTTGCCGATTGAGATAAGGCAACGACCCATAGTCATGGTTTGGTAAGATTGAGGAAACCGACTTAGAGTAAGATAGAGTTTTCGACTTGTAAGCCCGTCTCCCAAGACTATATAAGGGGGGTAAGGAGCGTCCCTTGAGAGATATTAGAGTTGATGAGCAAGAGCTTTAGACTTTAGATACATAAGATCACGAGATCAATAAAGACACTCGGCGGATCGAATCCCCGAAACAGGAGTAGGGTATTACCTCACGAGAGGGCATGAACCTGTCTAAATCTTATTTTTCTTCTAACCCATTATACTTAACGATCTTGACTGCGACCCCCAATTTTCTATTGCCGAAATCAAGTTTCGACAGTTAACTTGAATCTGTAAGAAGATCAAAAGCTTTGTCAAACGTCTCCGTAGAGCGGTAGAGATTGAAAGAAACCGTCCGTCAGGCCGGTGAGGCCCACCTGGGAGAAAGAGACAGTTCGGAGAAAGAGAGAGAAAAGGGTCACGCTCTGGGCCTGGCCGGTCGATCGATCACCATCACCACCTCCTCCTCCTCATCCGTAGTCAGACATCCACACCACACACACTCAGAGAGAGAGAGAGAGAGAGAGAGGGGCACGGCAGCCGGGGACGGGACGGGAGAAGGCCACGCACCACGCACGGCACGGCACGCTGCAGGCACACAGCACCCCCGAATCCCCGACTCGGTTGGGTTCCCAATTCCCATAGAGGAGAGATACAGATACCAATGGCGCCGCTCTCCTGCTGCTTACTCGCCGCCGTCCGACCTCAACCTCGACCGCGCTCCCCTTCCTTCATCCCCTCTGCTCTCCGCCACCGCCACCGCCACGCGCCGCCCCTCGCCACTGCGCGCCCGCTCTCTCTCCCTCTCTCATCACTCCCCCACCAACGATGGCGCCGTTCGCTCCGCTTCTCCGCCTCCGCCTCCGCCTCCTCCTCGCCGCCACCCGAGGACCCCGACGACTACGAGGTACCACGTCACCTGCGTACCTACGCCTTATACTGCTACACTACTAGCTACTAGCTACTAGTACTAGTATGAGTGAGTACGCTGCTGCGGACCTGGACTCTTGTAGTATAATACATATGACATACGTACCCCTCTCTCGCTTCCGGCATTTTCGCTCTCCTTATCAGATACATACAATCTCTCAAAGTGAGTTAATGCTGATTTCCCTTAATCTGCAAGAGGGACGGATCCCCCTTGTGGGTGGGATTAGTGTTTTCGCAACACTCATTATGCCACTACATTTCAGACAGGCCCGCGTGAATTGGTGCTAATTGTTGGATTAATAAATGAATTTAGTGCAAGAAAATTTTTTATGAAGATCTCACTCCTGCATCCGCGTAAAAGACTTGTCATCAGCCTCTCAAACTTGTACACAAGGATTTGCAGTGCAGGAAATCTACAGTAAAATAGGTTAAGCCCCATGGCTTGTCAATACAAGGCTGCAGCTAAATAGGAGTAGCATATTCTCCTTTTCATTTTTGAAAAGGAACGGATAGACATGTAGCTACCAACATAATATTCTGTTTGTTTTTTTATTCCAATAATCTTGCAGATCGTGCAATAATACTTTGACAGGGTTGCCACTTTAACCACCTCAGCTAGCAAGTTACCGGTGGTTTTACTTCTTGTGTGGGAAAGAGCCATTATTTGTATCATTGTATGTGCACGTGTACTAAAATTTTGTTAAAATTTCGTATATAGTATTTGTTAACAAGTTCCTGTTCCATTCATTTTCAGCTGTTGGAAACGACAGGAAATTGTGATCCTTTATGCTCCGTTGATGAAGTTAGCTCACAGTATTTTGAAGCTAACTACAAGCCACAAAATGATCTTCTTAAAGCTTTAACTATCATAGCAACAGCTTTGGCCGGGGCAGCTGCAATAAACCATTCCTGGGTTGCTGAACATCAGGTCAGTTCATTCGTAAGCATCATGCTCAAATACCCCCTCTTTTAAATCTGGTTTTATTTTCATCCCTCCATGTATCTTTAACTATCTGTAGTTGTGGATGTTCTAGTGATGATTCTTCTGAGCTTAGTTGAAATATTTCCTTTTGCAGGACATTGCAATGGTGCTTGTGTTTGCTCTCGGTTATGCAGGTATCATATTTGAGGAATCACTAGCGTTTAACAAAAGTGGAGTTGGATTGCTCATGGCTGTTTGCCTATGGGTTATCAGAAGTATTGGGGTAAGCTAATCTGTGAAGTTGCCTTGAAGACTTGGACAACCCTTTCCAAATGACAAGTTGCCGGTCCTACATCTTATATCTTTAAGATTTAACCTGTCAATCCTAAATCTTAAATCTCTACTTCATAGTTTCTCAATTAGTCTGCCTTGATTATTATAGTTGGAACACATGTCCTTGAGAAGTTTAGACAGAAATTGTTGACTTTTTGAGTAGTCAAATTGGTATTAATATTGTTATTGCTTCAGGCTCAAAATAATTAAATTTGTAAGAGAAACATTCTATTTCTATTTTATGGAATTTTTCTAGGCTCTGGCTGGCTGGTTGCATCAGCCCTCTTACTCATTTATGTTTTCAGGTTTTAGTTTATTTCCTGAAAGGACAAATCTGATGGGTCTTTTTGACAGAAGATTGAGTGGGTTTTCTGTATGGTGGGAATATTTTAGGCAACTAAGAACATATTTAATATTCTGCATTTTTTCAACTGTAATCAGAAAGAAATTTAAGACACTTTTAGCGATTACATCTCTAGCCTTGTCATTGTTGAGTCAGAATATGGTGCTTAGTTGCAACATGAGCAATGTTCGATAGTCGATACTTTGAATGCCATTCAGATGTAGTTAAAGCTCTCACTGCGATCAAATTGATTAAAAAAATTGCAAACTCCTCTGTGAAATTTGAACTGAATAAGAAACATGGTTTTCTAAAATATCTCATCTTTCGTAGTGAATATCTAGCTTTGTAGTGCCAGCATTGCAACCTGCAGAGGGTTTGCATTTCCATTGAAGTAATGTGGCTCATGTTCTGAACTTTTTATCACCTATTATATTCTATTTACTGAATCACCTTTTTTTTATCATGGTGAATCACCTTTATTGTTGTCTATTTTCTGTTTCTTCCTGCAATTTAGGCTCCGTCTACTGATCTAGCAGTTCAAGAGTTGAGTCATACAACTGCCGAAGTTAGTGAAATAGTCTTTTTCTTGCTCGGTGCAATGACCATTGTTGAGATTGTTGATGCACATCAAGGATTTAAGCTAGTGACTGACAATATATCTACTCGAAATCCAAGAACTCTTCTCTGGGTGGTGAGTTTTTTGTTTTTTTACATATGCTTTGCTCTTTGAATTTTTTGTTATATTGGTAGATCGTATACGCTATAATTCGCAATGACATAATTTCAATGAATGTGTTCCTGTTGTTCAATGGGGTGTTACCACAATGGCCTAGAACCACACTCTTTTTGAGGTTAAGAACAGATCTTTGTGCAGCTGAGTCTAAGTCTTATTATCCTTTCCCTCCCTTTTGGACAGGAGATCTGATTCATCCTTCTAATTCCTTCCGATCGCCACTCAGGCCATGATATATAACAAAACCAAATAAATCTGCTGTCTATATGTGATATCAACAAATGCAAGAGTTTGTTCTGTGGATAAATAATTTTGACCATATCCATAGGCAAATTCCAGTCCATACCCACAAAAATGCAAGAATGAATTGGATTCAATTTTTATTTAGAAATAAAATCTTGACAAACTTTCCTGAGATCTAATTGTCTCGAGTACATGCTGAATTAATGTGGCATATGAATTACTATGCTTCTTAGAATAAACTGTTAGTTCAATACTGGCAATATCATAATCTTGTATCCTCTTTAGAACAAGGATGTCATGTGGGGCCATCAGTACCGCCGCCGCAACAAAGGAAAGGAAGCAGCCATTGCCGGCAAGAGTGGCTAGACACCATTTTTGGAAGAATTAGAATAAGGAATACTAAAATTAGGGACTAAATTCCCATGTTTAGCCGGCCAAAGAGCCTATAAGAAGATTGTACCGGGGAACACTAGGATTAAGCAATATCAATCCGATTCCTAATCCCTCCTTCTTTCTAAATCTTTCCCTTTCACCATTGCCAATTCCGTGATCGGCGGACACTCGGCAAACTCCGACTCTGCTAGCATGTGGGACCTCTGTCTTGGGCGCCAACGCCTTGACAACTTGGTATCGGTTTCCGGGCGATCCTCCTCCACTTCACACCCACGCCCCGCTCCGCGCCTCCATCACCAGTACGCTCGGTCTCATCTATGGGCGAACCAACGCTGGCGGATCTGGCCACGCTCATCAACAAACTCACGACCACCGTCAACACCCTCCAGGTCAAGGTCGACGCCATTCCGTCCGAACGCCATCCTCTTCCTCTATGAACACCGACGAGCACCACAACGATCGGCCACCAAGATTCCAGAAACTGGATTTCCCCAAATATGACGGTAAGGTGGATCCACTCGCCTTCATCAACCAATGTGAGTCCTATTTTCACCAACAGCGCATCGCCGAGGAGGAAAGGTGTGGATGGCCTCCTACAACCTGCAGGACACCGCCCAACTCTGGTTCATCCAGCTCCAACGCGAGGAGGGCCACCCGCCGTGGCGCCGCTTCACCGACCTTCTCCGCCTCCGCTTCGGGCCGCCGCTCCGGTCCAATCCCCTCGGGGAACTCATGGCATGCAAGCGCACCGGGACCGTCGTCGATTCCCAAGACAGGAGGTCCCCGGCTGCGCAGTTTGTAGCCGGAGTTTGCCGGAGTGTCCGGCCGATCACGGATTTGGCAATGGTGAAAGGGAAAGATTTAGAAAGAAGGGAGGGATTAGGAATCGGATTGATATTGCTTAATCCTAGTGTTCCCTGGTACAATCTTCTTATAGGCTCTTTGGCCGGCTAAACATGGGAATTTAGTCCCATTTTAGAATTCCTTATTCTAATTCTTCCAAAAATGGCGTCTAGCCACTCTTGCCAGCAATGGCTGCTTCCTTTCCTTTGTTGCGGCGGCGGTACTGATGGCCCCACATGACGTCCGCGCCTGCGCCACTTGCCAGCGCTACAAGTCTGAACATCTTCACCCAGCAGGCCTCCTGCTACCGCTGCCGGTGCCCACGGCGGTTTGGGCCGACGTCGGCCTCGACTTCATCGAGGTGCTGCCGCGCGTCGGCGGGAAATTGATCATCCTCACGGTGGTTGACTGCTTCAGCAAGTATTGCCACTTCATCCCCCTCGCGCACCCATACACTGCGGAATCGGTCGCCCAGGTGTTCTTTGCCGAGATTGTCTGCCTCCACGGCGTACCATAGTCCATGGTGCCGGATCGCGACCCCGTCTTCACATCATCCTTTTGGCGAGAACTCATGCGCCTCACCGGCGCCAAGCTGCACATGACGTCTGCCTTTCACCCCCAGTCGGACGGCCAGACGGAAGCCGCCAACAAGATCATCGTCATGTACCTCAGATGCTTCACTGGGGATCGCCCCCGACAGTGGCTCCGTTGGCTCCCCTGGGCAGAGTACATCTACAACACCGCCTACCAGACCGCCCTCCGTGACACGCCATTCAAGATCGTCTACGGCCGCGATCCACCCACCATTCGCTCCTATGAACCTGGTGAAACTCGGGTGGCCGCGGTGGCCAAGCACATGGCAGACCGCGATGACTTCCTCGCCGACGTCCGCTACCGGCTCGAGCAAGCACAGGTCATCTACAAACGTCACTACGACAAGAATCACCGTGAGGTGCGCTACAGCGTCGGCGACTGGGTTTGGCTTCGTCTCCGCCGCCGCACAACAGCTTCCTTGCCAGCCACCCAGTCTGGCAAGCTCAAACCCCGTTACTACGGGCCTTACCAGGTCGCCGCGGTCATCAACGAGGTCGCCAACCGCCTCGAGCTGCCTCCCCGCGCTCGCATCCATGACGTCTTTCATGTCGGGCTCCTGAAGAAGTTCATCGGCACGCCGCCATCAACTCCACCGGCCCTCCCCCACGTACACAATGGCGCGGCCATTCCGGAACCAGAACGGGTCACTCGCTCCCGCCTCGCCAGGGACGTTCGCCAGGTCCTGGTCCACTGGAAGGGTGAACCGGCGTCGTCGGCGTCATGGGAAGATTTGGACAGCTTCGTCGACCGCTATCCTCGCTTTCAGCTCGAGGAGGAGCTGCTTCTGCAGGGGGGAGAGATGTCATGTGGGGCCATCAGTACCGCCGCCACAACAAAGGAAAGGAAGCAACCATTGCCGGCAAGAGTGGCTAGATGCCATTTTTGGAAGAATTAGAATAAGGAATACTAAAATTAGGGACTAAATTCCCATGTTTAGCTGGCCAAAGAGCCTATAAGAAGATTGTACCAGGGAACACTAGGATTAAGCAATATCAATCCGACTAATCCCTCCCTTCTTTCTAAATCTTTCCCTTTCACCATTGCCAAATCCGGTGATCGGCCGGACACTCCGGCAAACTCCGGCTACGAACTGCGCAGCCGGGGACCTCCTGTCTTGGGCGCCAACGCCCTTGACAAAGGAGGTCAAGTATTTGATGTTAAAATTTTATCCACTGAGAATTCTGATTTTGGAAGAGGAGAAATATTTCCTTGAAATCCAAAACAGGTTTGATATATTAATCTATTCTTATTTTTGCCCATGCACATTTTAGTTCTCTTGTTCTGAATAACTTCTTTCATTATTTTTTATATGATAGATAATTTATTTCCTACTGTTTCCTTAGAGGCAACTTCTAATCATGCCTCTCTAGCTTCATAATTTATTTGGTAAATAAAGGAAATATTTGATTTGATCAGCTAAACAATATTAAACCTTGGATTAATATATCCTTATTTCTGCTATTTTCATCATGTTGCTTTTTAACGCAATTTTTTTTTCTGTTTTCCAGATAGGGTTCGTAACTTTCTTCTTGAGTTCTGTCCTTGACAATTTGACTTCCACTATTGTGATGGTTTCATTGCTTCGGAAACTAGTACCTCCATCAGAGTACAGAAAGTACGAATTTCCATAATCTCTTATATCACCTTTGTACATGATCTGGTATTTTTTCTCTGTTGTTTTGTACTGATTTGATTTTCAGTGGTCAAATACTTGCGTGCTAAATAAATTCAGTTCTTTTCTATTTGCTCTGTTTACAGGATTAGTTTCAAAGTATTGTGTTGGCATCTTTGCATAGTTGTTTTTTCCATGAAGACATTTTTGTTCACTTTAGTGCTATGCTAAACTCAGGTTTAGCATTTTGACTTTTCATGGCTTGAGTTTGCTTAATTGCTGTAGGGCCCATAGTTTTCCTTACTCCTGGTCTCCTGCTATGCACACGTCCTTGCGGAAGCTTTGTCAAACGAAATGTATTATGCAAATGCTTGAAAATGATTTATATGTTGATAATAGTGGTTTGATTGCAGTATATGTAGGCTGGTCCAGTGAAATATGAGTTACAGATGCTTTTAATGAAATTATTATACTAAACACAATTTAATAACTTACAGTATTTCTTCATATGTCTCAAGAATTTTTCATTATAATGATCATCCCACCTTATTGCACAGAGCCACAGTATGCCAAAGAGTTTAAGTTAGTAGGGGAAGTATGTACTTCAGTTGATCATCTGGTTCAAGGGTGCAAGTACTGCAGGACTGGGATGAGAATTATGATTTGAGGTCAGATCTAATCTATGTTTGGGCAGGGTTTAGGGATAGCAGGGATGGTTATGGGATTTGGGATATAATGTTAGATCTCATCTACAATTTGGATAGGGGAATTGAGAAAATGATGGATAGTTACGATCACCTCTATAATGCCTAGCCCACTTTTGCTATCCCTATGTCTTGACACACCTCTCTGGTTTAGGCAAGAAATCTGCTTGAAAAGCTCCCCCCAAAAAAATCATGAGATAGTTTGAAATGTATTGAGAAGTTAAGGTTGAAACCATATATGGTGGGACAAGAATTGAATAGGCAGTTAATCGGTTAACCTCCCATTTCTATTATGGTTCAAATGTAACAGAAATAAAAGGCTCATATTGTAGCCAACATTCCATTTCTATTTCTTGAAGATTGCTGTTGGTTGGCCAGTCCATAACTTCCTTCTTGGTTTGTTTGAGGAATATTTTGTGCTGATTTGCGGTGAACCTGGTGTGTCTTGCATACCTGCACCACGTGGGATTCTTTTACACTAGGCATTTTGACATTTAGCTTTCAATTTACACATCATAAGTTACAAGAAATTGTTGGAAGAATGTCTTGCATCCTGACCTTCTGAGTTTGCCATATTGTTTTATTGGGACAGATTGTTAGGCGCTGTTGTTGTGATATCTGCAAATGCTGGGGGTGCATGGACACCAATTGGTGATGTGACGACCACTATGTTGTGGATTCATGGTCAGATTACAACGTTGAAAATAATGCAGGTCAGCTTTATAGTGTTTTATTATGTGTTTATATAATTGTTTCGTTGCTGCGAGGCCTCTAAGACATACATCAAGTTTTTTTGGATTATAATATTGCATTATTCCCCTTAAGTGGTACTGGACGTATCAATCAAGATTTGAGTACTCACATCTATGATTGATTTTATAAACATCCTACATATGCATGTCCTTTTATATTGGAAATGAATGACTTTCGCTACATTGAACTTTTTAATCTGGATGGCTAGGGTTGGACTTGTGGGTTGCCTCTTAGGTGATGAGTGTGTGTGTGTTCTGTGGGGAGGACAGTTTTGATCCTCTCGTTTGTATTTGTTTTCCTTTTTCTTTCTTCTTAATGAAATGAAGTTTAGTCCTGTTTTTTCGAGAGAAAAAACTATATTGAACTTCTTTTGTTGTATTCCTTTACAAATGTATATTAAGTAAAACTACATAAAAATCCCTTTAAAATTAATTTTTGTTCAAATTGTGTCATTAGTCAAATTACCAAAGAACACATTCTGGTTCACACTGCACCTTATCAGCTAAATTACCGCATAAATGCAGCTCAAATGTGATATTTTATCAGTATTTCTCATGGTTCTAACTATTTTTGTTGTTTTAATTATTTGAGAACTTGTTTTTAACATTTGAATAATCCTTTCAGAAAGGTAAGGAATTTGGTAATCCCAGTACACATTTTCTTGTGAATATTTAAAAAATAGACAAACTCTGTGTGGGAGGTATTAAAAATTCTAATTCAACCAAATAATTATAATACATGTTGAGATAGATGGTTTCAAATGCTTGTTTAAGTTTGTACATATTCTGTTCTTTTTATGATATACTCCGTCTGTATAAAAATGCATGGCTTATTTCTTCAAGGCTTCTGTATAAGGAATGTAGGGCGCACACATTTTTCAAAGCACCTTTTATGGGTTGTTACCCTTAATACCCCTATTTTTTGTAGGTTATAAATGCATGCAACTAGAGTAGTACTCCATCCTTCCCAAATTATAGGGCGTCTTTATTTCTAGGAAAATCAAAGTCGGTAAATTTTGACTAATAATTACCCTAGCAATATCTATGCTAAGTATTATGCATGTTATATTACTAGACTTGTATTTTAAAATACTTTTATGTGATATTAGTTTCTAGTTGCTGATAACATAACATGAAATAAATTAATGGTCAAAGTATGTCATTGAAAACTGTGTAAAAAATTATAAGCCTTATAATTTGGGACGGAGGGAGTACTACATTAATTATGGGTATTTTAGTAAAAGAACAGGTTTGTTGGTATAAGAGCCTGCAAACTATATGCCTTTATATACATTTTTAAATGGAGGAAGTGTATATATCACGCAGTAGGCCTGTAAGATTATCTCCTGCTTACTTTTGTAAAAAGAAGTGGGGTAGCTTAAATAAGTAGTTAATCAAGTACCACGAGAAATTATGGCAAATTATGTCATTGGGTCTGTATTTGCATGGTAACTTATTGGTAATTTGTGTTTTTTCATCCTGTTTCTGCCTACCACGTCAGCAAAACACTACATATTTGGATCGTGAAATGAACTGGTTGGATTATGATCTGGCAGGGCTTGTTTCTTCCCTCAGTTGTTTCATTGGCAGTTCCACTGGCTCTGATGTCCCTCACGAGGTTGTTAACCAATCACTACTAATAGATAGCATGAAAATAGTATTTCTGTTGCCTCATCTAACATTTACTTTATATATGTTGCAATTAGTGAAGCAAATGGATCTTCTCAGAAATCTTCCAGCTTGCTGTCATCAGAGCAGATGGCTCCTCGAGGACTTCTTGTATTTGCTGTTGGCCTTGGAGCCTTAGTGTTTGTTCCAGTATTTAAAGCTCTCACTGGGCTGCCACCTTTCATGGGCATGATGCTTGGTCTTGCAATTCTTTGGATCCTGACAGATGTGATACATTATGGGGACTCTGGAAGGCAGAGATTGAAAGTTCCACAAGCGCTATCACGGATTGATACACAAGGAGTTCTATTTTTCTTAGGAATTCTTATGTCAGTTGGCAGGTAAGTAGGTAACCTCTCATCATTTAAGAAATGCATACATTTTTGAATCTCAACGATTGTATAGCTTAAGCATGCATAATAGTTAGTATAATAGGTGTTTTTCCAGGATTAAAATTTCAGGTAGTTACCTAGTGATATTTATGTTTATCAACATGCTTATTTGGTGGTATGCAGACATTACTTGTGTGATACCTGTCAATTATACTCCCAAAAGGATGTCTCACGATTAGGTTCCTTCTTTGTTTCCATTGTTTGATGTGCTCTACATATAATGCGCTGCGGATCTTTTTGAGGATCCTTTATGGAACAACCTTCCCTACATGTTACCAGAAAAGGCAGCAATATCGAGGAATAAGCAAAGAATAGTAGACAATGAGTGACAACTTGATGCGATCCCGCTAGGGTTTAGTCCTGATCTTTCGATGAGAGGTGGAGGATAACTCGATTGGGGAACGGAGGCGACGTTCACGGCCCGACTACAACCGTCCAAGGACGATGCGCCTTAGCAACCGATACATCGTCTCCGATGGTTGACGCGATCTTGCGGTGCGCGACAACCCAGCCACTAGGGCACTCGTCCTGCAAGCAATCGAAGAACAAGCAAGAACAAGTACAACAAGCACTGAAATTGCTATATATTAAGATGAAAGATTCAATCTGAATATACGATATGGTGGGGTTCCGAAGACAAACAGACGGACGGTCTAGCCGACACACGCGTTATGTGCAAGTAGCAAAAGGCTAACTCTAATCAACAAAACCCCCCCTTCTTGGTGGCGGCTGAAGGTTTAAGAAGAGGGGAGAGACGACCACAGGGGTGCCGGGGTCATGCTAAACCCTAGTACGCGCCCCTAACGGGCCCAACTTGATACACGGCCCATTGGGCCAAAAGAGGTGACGCAGCACCAAAGACAAAAAACACTCGGTAGAAAAAGGATAATTGCGGCCGCTCCAGGACAGATATTGACATGGGGCCGGATCCATTTGAAAGTAGACTTGATAACCTTTCCATCAAGTACTTGCACGCCCAAATCGGAGTTTGCATGAAGTCGTGGCGGCCGTTAGAACTTGGCACTGTGCTGCAGTCCGAATCCACCCCGCACGAATCCTCTTTCCGTTGGATCCTCTCCATCGTTTCTGAGTAAAACAAAAGTGCACGCGCCTCCAAGGCATAAAGAAGAGGAACATAAACGTAAGAATGAACTCACCTGATGGTTAAGTTGACGTGCACGAGCGCGGGTTATTGGGCCATGAAGTTGTACGTGTGGAGGCATGGATGTATCGGTAGTATTGATGTCCTCATCATCCTCTCCTTCTTGCATTGGAGTCGTCCTCGACTCAAGCTCATCTTCGTCTCCCAAATATGGCTTTAAATCTGTAACGTTAAAAGTGGGACTAACCCCAAAATTTGCAGGGAGATCAAGCTTGTATGCATTTTCATTAATTTTTTCAAGCACTTTAAAAGGTCCATTAGCTCTAGGCATCAACTTAGACTTTCGCAAATCAGGAAACCGTTCCTTTCGCAAATGTAACCAAACCAAATCACCAGGTTCAAAATTCAATTGACGTCTACCTTTGTCACCAGCAAGCTTATAGTTAGCATTCATGCGCTCTATGTTTTCTTTAGTTGTTTCATGGAGTTTTAACATCAACTTTAGTTGTTTCATGGAGTTTTAACATCAACTTAGCACGTAGTTTAACATCAAAATTCAGTTTTTCAGAAGATAGCAAAGGCATCAATAGGAGCACGAGGCAGAAATCCATAAATCTAGCCATAACAATCGAGTCATATTAGTGTAATCTTTGTAGTCCACAATGTCATAGATCTCACGGTTTAGACCACCCAAAAATCTAGCCATAGCAGCATCCTCAGACTCGTCTAAATTACAGCGAAGCATGCCCATTTGTAATTCCTAATAATATTCCTCTACACTTTTAGCACCCTGCCTCAATTGTTGCAATTTATTTAACAAATCACGTGCATAGTAAGAAGGAACAAATCTAGCCCGCATGACCCGTTTCAAAGCATCCCAAGTTTGTGGCATGTTGTTAGGATTTTTCTTGCCATGTTCTATCCACCACACAGAGACGAAAGCAGTGAACTCACTAGTAGCAGCTCTAACTCTAGAGTTCTCAGGGAATTCATGACATGCAAATTTTTGATCAACAACAATCTCTCATGTAATGTATGCATCAGGGTCATATTTTCCATCAAAAGGAGGTATCTTAAATTTGACTTTAGAAAAAACATCTTCATTATTGCGTACCTCTCGTCGGTGGTGTTCTCCCATGCCTTTACGGTTGTTACGTAGCCGACGACGATCACGAGCGTTGCGGTCATCATGTTCAGTGTCGGCGGTATAGTCACCATCGAAGTTGTCCTCACCGTACTCACCATCAACGTCGTCTTCATCACGCCGATCATGGCCCCGAGCATTGAGGTTATCAAAATGCCTCACAAGTGTAGCAAGGTGGTGTCAATACGCGCAACCGATGCCTCCAACCCGGCGAGCCTGGTTGTGGCATCGATCCGTGTGGCCTCCGGTTGCCCGATCTTGTCATTCGTCACCGCAAATCGCATCAAGTCCTTCTGTGTGCCACTTCACTTCCCTTGCAAAATGCTTGTATGATGCGTCGGTGCGTGGAGAATGGGATGCACCTTCTTCTTCCTCCGAGCCTGCCATGGTTAATATAACAAAACAACGACGAAAACAGTTGACAAGAATTAATCCCTACAACTATTGGGGTGTGGCTACGAAAGGCGCTCGCTCTCGGCTTATCTCACAAGCTCTTACCGTTCTTACCATGCTCACGGGAGGGGTGACGACAACCGACAAGTCTCGCAACCGTGGAACGAGGTGTATCGGCACCGTAGCAACAAGGCTGTTGTCAAGCCGTAGTTGTATGTGTGGAGCTGTAGGAGGGCTGAAAGTAATGCACAAGGAAGTACTAGCAACCACGTTAGTCAAAGCAAATTGAGTAAACGCTCAAGATTGGTACCGTGTTGGTCCTAGGCTAGACGAAATAGAGACGCGAGCCTAACCACAAAGGACGCCACAAGATACAAACCTAAACAGACACGATCACAGGAAGGTGGAGACAAAGGGGACTAGGTGGAAGGAAAGGCTCTCACGAGTCGGCCCCTTTCTTTTTTTTCTTTTTTTTCTCTCTTTCTTTTCCTTTTTTTCTTTTTTTGTTGCTGTTCTCTCTCTAGTGCTGAGGAGAGAGATGCGGTTTTTTTTATTTTTTTGATATTTTTTCACAACCAGGGGCACACTAGAACCAACCACAAAAATTCTTATAGCTCAAACGGACAAAATATGAGGCATGTGCAATTTTTCAAAGTTTTACCGAAAGGGGTTCCGAAGCTTCTCGCCACGAAAACAGAATTTTGCAAGCGGAATTTAGTGATTTTAAAATTGCCGAACCCGAACAGACGGATGTAACTTTTTCTGTAGATGTCCGTGGATATCTTATTTGCTTAATTTCGAGCCCGTATGAGAAAGATATCACTGTTTTAAGGCAGCAACTCGAATCGGGGCTCTATTTCCTTTCTTGCGATGGCTGGATCAAAGGCAAGACAGACACGAGACGGAAACGGATCATAGTAACTATGGAAGGAAAGTAATTGGTGGGTGGCAGCGATGGTGGTGATGACGGCTAAAACAAAGGTGATGGCGGCGATGGTGAAGGTGGCGGTATGTGGTGGCAAGAACTCGGAACTCTAATCGCCTAAACACTAAGACCAGCACATTGACACAACAATGCAATCAAAGACTCAACAAGCCCTAACTAAGCAGTCCTAGTAAAAAAAGGCTCAAAGGGTTTTTAGGATTGATCTAATCTACTATTTTTTTTGCTTTTTCTGGACTATAGAAAACAAAATTAAACAACGAAGGGCAAAAAATCTCTCACCGATCAACCGCGCTCTGATACCAACTGATACGATCCCGCTAGGGTTTAGTCCCGATCTTTCGATGAGAGGTGGAGGATAACTCGATTGGGGAACGGAGGCGACGTTCACGGCCCGACTACAACCGTCCAAGGACGATGCACCTTAGCAACCGATACACCGTCTCCGATGGTTGACGCGATCTTGCGGTGCGCGACAACCCAGCCACTAGGGCACTCGTCCTGCAAGCAATCGAAGAACAAGCAAGAACAAGTAAAACAAGCACTGAAATTGCTTTATATTAAGATGAAAGATTTAATCTGAATATATGATATGGTGGAGTTCCGAAGACAAACAGACGGACGGTCTAGCCGACACGCGCGCTGTATGCAAGTAGCAAAAGGCTAACTCTAATCAACAAACCCCCCCTTCTTGGTGGCGGCTGAAGGTTTAAGAAGAGGGGAGAGACGACCACAAGGGTGCCAGGGTCATGCTAAACCCTAGTACGCGCCTCTAACGGGCCCAACTTGATACACGGCCCATTGGGCCAAAAGAGGTGACGCAGCACCAAAGACAGAAAACACTCGATAGAAAAATGACAATTGCGGCCGCTCCAGGACAGATATTGACATGGGGCCGGATCCATTTGAAAGTAGACTTGATAACCTTTTCATCAAGTACTTGCACGCCCAAATCGGAGTTTGCATGAAGTCGTGGCGGCCGTTAGAACTTGGCACTGTGCTGCAGTCCGAATCCACCCCGCGCGAATCCTCTTCCCGTTGGATCCTCTCCATCGTTCCTGAGTAAAACAAAAGTGCACGCGCCTCCAGGATATAAAGAAGAGGAACATAAACTTAAGAATGAACTCACCTGATGGTTGAGTTGACGTGCACGAGCGCGGGTTATTGGGCCATGAAGTTGTACGTGTGGAGGCGTGGATGTATCGGTAGTATTGATGTCCTCATCACAACTGCTATGTAGGAACAAGATGTTTGCATGTTAAAGCTACTCAGGATGTTCAGGATATGGAGAGGCACTGTTACTATAATTAAATCAATTTGCAGTCATGAACTTCTTCTATGACCGAAATTATATATGCAATAAAGTAATTCCTAGCATTTGTTTGTATGCATATAGTGCACTATGCTTGCTTATAAATTGGTACCCCTGTAATGAAGTAATTGAAAATTAGCTTTTTGTGGTATTTGTGGTCTAGTACTCTAGTCCATATATATCAATTACATGGTCCTTATTTGCTAATAGTGACTTTCGTCTTGTCTTTTGCACTAGCTTGGAATCTGCTGGCATTTTGAGGCAATTGGCGAACTATCTCGATGCCAATATTCCAAATGCTGACCTTATTGCAACTGCTATTGGTGTAGCATCAGCAATTATAGACAATGTTCCACTAGTTGCTGCAACAATGGGGATGTATGACCTGACTTCATTTCCTCAAGATGCGGACTTCTGGCAGCTTGTTGCGTTCTGTGCTGGTACAGGTGGTTCTATGCTTATCATTGGCTCTGCAGCAGGTGTGGCTTTCATGGGAATGGAAAAGGTGGATTTCTTTTGGTATTTCCGCAAGGTAAATTGCACTTTTACTTAAATAATAAGTGGAGCCGTGAAACAACATACATAATACAGAATCGTATGTTACAGAACAAGAAACTTATTTGGTGTGGTTGATATTTCCCTGTCAAACTGTTAAATCCAATCCATATATGCTTATAATATATTTCAGTAATTCTGATAAGGGTTGGGAACAGGGAAAAGATTGATTTTGGACTGCAGCTTGGTTTAGCTTCTCTCTAGGAAAACAATTATGGCATCGCGTATTGATGGTACCTATGTAGGGGCAAAGTTGTGCTTTTCTGTAAGGATGCAATACCGTACTTTCATTAATTAGTTATAGAGTGATGTTTTAAACAAAGCTCACTTATTTGTTTACGGCATAACTTTGTTTATAGATATGCACAAGTGTCTTCGCAATGATTTGGATGTAAGTAGATTGCCCACCTTTCTTCAACTATTTGTGCTTCTCGGTGAATTGCAACATTAACTTATAAGCCCATCGTCCTGTTACTGTTAGTGTCATCTCAGAACTTCAAATCCTTATCGATTGGTAGCAAGTTGTGTGTACTTGTATGCAGTTAGCAACTACAAGTGACTAGGCCTGCAGAATATATATAAACATTAAAATGATCTATGTCTTTTGAGTCCAAGTTGTATTTATACTGCTTGGTTTTGCAGGTGAGTGGCTTTGCCCTTGCAGGTTATGCAGCTGGTATCATCACTTATCTAGCTGCACAAAATCTCCCTCTATCCCTTCCCACTTCACTAGCCGAGATCCCATTTATCTCGGGTTCATGAAAGAGTGACCAGATTCAAGGTATGGAAATGGACATACTTTATTGTCTGGCCAGCTTATCTAAGCATAATCAGAATGTGTTGGCAAAGAAAAGATGCCCCATGAATACATGGGATGAAATAATCGAAAAATAAATTAATGACATGAGCTCCAACCTCCAAGTTTCCCAACATTGACTGGAAGGCTTTGGGGTGCTGTTGAACTATTGTATGCTAGAAGAGCAGAGCGATTTTGATAACACAAGCTTAGAGGCTAGAGCTCCACGCTTGTAATTCACGAATTCTATTCCACCTTTTTGAGAAGAAAAGGAGCAGCTTGTGTTCTTTGAAGATCCAGAAATCATATCACCACGTTTATTTTGCCTACACTTTTGGGTACTTGTATTTTCTGTACTCATCAGTTCAAGGAGGTGACCGTTACTCACTATGCCATTGAATAATTTCTGTACCTTTTAGTCAAAGAGGTGATATGGTTCCATTTGAGTCAAAGTCAAGTCAACTGTGAAGGACTAGGAACATCATGTGGGGACAGATGCTTCCCCAGTAGCAGAATTGCTAAACGAGTAGTGCTGTCTACCGGGCCTGGCTGAAGAAATGACCAAAGAAGGCCTAGGGCATTCCTAATGCCTATTTTGGATGACAAGGGTTACACTGGGACCATCCCTAATAATATAGCTACTACTATACCTGTGTTCTGTAATTACTACCATAACAATATAGCTAAGGCAAGATGAATCCAAGTGTCTGGGACCAACACTGGACGTCACGTGCGAATCAGGCAAGCCCAGCCATGCAGAATGAAACAGCACTAGATATCACTCACATGTGATGCTGCCACCACCATGTAGCTTTACAGTTACATAAATTACAAACACCGAAATATTATTTGCTGGAATTTATGTTGGGGCAGAATCAATGTTAGGGTATTTACGATGGAACGTGTGGTTTCAAGAGAGTGTGCCATTTAGACTAAAGCCATTATAAAAACATTTTCTTTTATTACCTTAAACAGATCTCGAAAAAGTACTACAGTGAGGCCAGACTACTTTTTAAGCATTGCCTCCAGTGCATTCGTCGGGGGCCGTCCACACTTAGGGCTAAGGTTGGCACCCATCAGGTTTGGGTGTGGGTATAACGAAAATCCACTCACAGCTAAACCCATTTATCCAAGCAAAATCCATTCATGAAAAATCCACGGACACAAATTTAAACTCAAACCTAAACCCACGGGTATTCATCGGGTTTCGGGTATCCACGGGTATAGCCTAAATTCTTAAAAGCAACACTCTTAGCACGGCATATAATTAATTTACAACACTCTCAGCACGACATTTTGCATCCACTTAGAAACATTGTCACATTAATCGGACACATTAGAAGGTTCAGTATAAGTAGGCTATGCACAATCACACAAGAAGTTCATGTGCATACTAGCATCAAAACACATATCATGCAGAGAAGATTTTACCTTGTACTCTACTGGAGGGAGCGTGAGATTGGGCGCCGGCCTGGAGGTCATCGGCGGCAGGGACGCCGATCTAGAGGGCGCTGTTCGGGCTCCAGGGGACGCCGGCGACTGGGAAGGCCGAGGGGCGCCGACGTCGGGGAGGGTCGAGGCGAGGGGGTCGCCGGTGGTCTAGAGGGAGACGGCTAGGAGGGTGCTGGTCGTCGGTGCGCTGCGGCAGTGAGCCCAGGGCGCTGCTGCGCGCCGAGCGGGGAGGGTTGTGCTGCGCCCGGCGCCGGAGGCCGAGGAGGTGCGGCGACGGGGAAGGGAGAAGCGGGGGGCACAGGAGCACGGGAGGAAGTCTGCATGGCCGTCGCCTTGTACATTAGGAGGGAGACTGGAGAGAAATTTTGGGTGACTGTCACTTGACTAGTGCGGGTTTGGGCGACCTAGGATTTTTTGGGATTTTTTGGGCGGGTTTGGGTTTGCCCGCGGGTTCGGGTAAACCCACGAGTAAAAAATAGAACTCGTACCCACACCCGTGAACTTCGGGTTCGGGTTCGGGCACATCCACGGGTGAATTTTACTATCCATACCCATGCCCGTCAGGTACGAAACCCGCGGATACCCACATCCGTGGGTAGGATTGCCACCCCTACTCAGCGCGTTCACAATGAAGCGGTAGGAAGCGAATATTGCTGCCATGTCCTTCACCTGTGAGCCCCACGAAGGCCGCGTAGCCAAGTTAAGCCATGGGTTTCTCATCAGGATTTGTACGACTGGTTTATACTCGTGCTTCGTGCTGCCAGGGGAGGGAGGGACTTCGTTGCAATCCCCATGCTCCACGACACCAAGCTCCTCAGCCAAGGGAGGAGGGCGACCGGGCATCGTCCTCGTGGAGCACTTGGGCCGCGTCGACGACATCGTGGTTGCGGACGAAAAGGAGGAGCGCAAGCTCGACGGGGTGGCCGTGGCCTCGACCCATGTCGATGGTGGTCGTCTCGATCTGCACTGGAGGAGCTCGTCGGCTCGATGCGGAAGGTGGCTAGGCCGGAAAAGCTTGTCGGCTCGTCCTACCGCTCTCAACCAGCACTGCCAAGCTCGTCGTCATGGACCTGCGCCGCGGTCGTTGGGGAGGAGGATATGGCGCCAACAGTGAGGAATATAGGAGGGGGAGAGGGAGGCGACGAAGTGGGAGAGGAGCTCGAGGACGAGGCCGCAACCGAGGTCGATTCATAGCCACCTCCCACAATCTGCTCGCCAAGGTCGATCTGGAACCGATGAGCTCGATACGCCACCTCCCTCGATCCGCCCGTCGACGTCAATTCGGAGCTGGTGAGCTCGATCCGTAGCTGCGCCTAGCCAGCTCTCCTTGAGTTTCCTTCTCTCTCCGTCGCCGGCCATCATTCCAGCCGTCCCTAGCAGCCTGCTCGGCTGCCCTCGGTCAGCGTCGACACCTTTCCTAGCTCCACAAGGACGCAAGGAAGCTCGGCATCCATCTCCTCTTCGCTGTAAACTCCGAAAAGGAGCTCATCACCGTGAACCTGAGCGCTGCTGCCTCTGTTTTTCTCTGGCCAAGCCTCATCGTCATTCCCGTTGCCATCTTCGATCGCCGACTTCACCACCAGCTACGCAAGGACCTCGGGAAGGCCGTCCATCATCTCCTTTCTGACAAGGACCGCCAGAAGATTATTGTCGCCGCTGACCCGAAGACCTCCGCTGTTTGAAGCTTGTCGTCGACCTTTTTCCTGTTGCCATTTGTCGTCGGTTTTGCGTTGGTAAGGATCACCGTGTTCCCCTCTCTCTTTTGGTGCCCTTGGTTCTCGTCGTCATGTCGCCGTTCACCGTCTCCGCTGCAATCCCGGAGCCGCCGCCGTCGTGCTTGCGTGGCGCCTCGTGGCATCCCGGTCAATGCCACGTCATCCTCCCTATCCTCTGAGGCGCTGATGTGGCGTCCGCTGTCATCAATCCTAGCTAGATTCAATCTTAGCCCTCAAATCTGATCCTGTTCAATCCTAGCCGTCCAAATCCTTTGAACCTGTGGACCATCTCGGTGAACTTGGTCTACCGTGGACCAATCAGGGCTGACGTCATAATCCTCCTTTTTCATTTCAAAAATAAATCAATATGACGTAATAAATCTTTTAGTTGTTTTATTTTTAGGTTTAATTTATTTAAAAATTCATAACTAATTCATACAAACTCGGAATGAGGTCGTTCAAGTTCCATAATTTATCTAAAATTAAGATCTACCAATTTATGAACTTGAATTATCCTGTTTATTTGGTTTTATTAGTGTTTTTTATCATTTTGTGTTCTAGGTTTAGTTTACCGTAGTTTCGAAGGATCGCTCGTTCGTCGGAGAAGTTCCTGAAGACGAATTGAAGACTAATTTTTGCAAGGCAAGTCACACAGATCCTAAACACAATTCCTTTCAGCATGTTGATCCAAGTTTTAAATTCTCTATTTGTTTCAAGGAATGCATTTATTTTTGAATGACATTGGGTGTCATAAATTTATTCCTTTGTTATGACCAATTTGTATTGATTACCCTACTCTTTGATACCTTGGGTTATAATTTGACTAGTTAAATTTGATATATAATGGTTTAACTAGATATTAGAAATAATTTCTTAGCCATGCTTAGAAACTGTAGTATCATTTCATGTGGGAAAGTTAATGATTCACTTATATCCCCTTAATGGATAATTGATAGTAGCTCATGATGATGATCATGATTGATTAATTAATGAACTAATGGTCAACTAAAATTTGATTAATGGTGGGTTGTGAGCACATAGTTTGGTTTTTTGATGGGAGTGCTCATGGCAATTAAGGACCGGTTTACGAGCTACTGTTGTGAAGCATTAACCGTACTAACCACAAGCCAAAATGGGCAACGGCTGGATCTGTAGTGTAACATGTTCAACAGGAGACACCATGGTGGTTTGTTTTTACTTTTTAATCGTGGTAGACAACTAAGTCCACAGGTGGCAGACAATTAAGTCCACATATATGTTTTTGGCACTAAGTGGTCTCCCGTTGGCTAATTGGCCATTTCTGTCGAGATTGAGTGCTTAGTAGGTGTCATTCGTTGGATGTGTTATGCGAAGGGTCTTATCACAATTTCTTTCGAGGTACCATGGAGGCATTGAGGTGCATGGCAACATGTTGGGATTGTGTCTTGTGGATAAATTTGTACACCTATGATCAGAGTTAAAACTATTTGAATAGCCATACCCATGGTTATGGATGGGCGTAGCAATGTTTTTCGTGATTAGTCCCACACTACTCATTAATGATAATAAATTAGTGATGATAACTTGTTAGCTCATGTAATGGAGTCTAGATCTCGTGCAACCGAGATTGGTTGTTCGTAGTTGGTTGGGCCTATGCAACATTGGGATGTTGTATAGTGTTATTTAATATTGATGACTAATTATTCTACCATTTTACAAATTCTTAAGTATTTGCTTGAATGTTGCCTTTGAAAAATGAAACCCTATTATAGCCATCCTTGGTATCCCTATGCACTTGCATACTTGCGTGTGTGGCTTGTTGATTATTCCATGTACTCACTCTTGCAATAACCAATCAACCTCAATTGAAGAAGACTTTTGAAGGAGAAGACCTTTTGGCTTAGATCTCGGTTGTGCTGAAAGTGGAGTTGAAGCTTCGCTAGATTTTTCTTTTCCGCTGCAATTTTGTTCATGGTGAGGACTAAGTGCCCCTTTTGTAAGTATTTATCGCATTAGTTAATTTGATCAATAATTATATTAAATTGTCGATTTGTGTACCTCGGTTGATTCTTGGATGAGTGTTGTATGCACAAATTAGTTCGAAAATTACTAGTGAATTTCGGACGTGACAAGTTGGTATTAGTGCCATCTCGACCGTAGGTCTAGCCAAACGGTTAAGCCTTTAAGGATGTGTCTTTGCTAAAAAAATCTATTTGGCAAAAATCTGTTTTTCTCCTTACCCCATTGCTTCTTGCAAAAGTTTTATTCCTCTCCTTTTCAGTTTTCAACTTATTCTAGATGGATCCCTATAAGGAGAAGTTGGATAAAATGATGATTCACTATGACATGTTGAAGAAGATCGAGAAAGTTTAGTGAAAGTATGACAATACAAGAACATAAGGCATTGTTTGCAAAGGAAGCGAGCGAATGGATACTATGGCTTTACATGAGCTTTATCGTATGGTGAATGATCTTGGATATGAGGTTCCACCGAAGTACACTAAGGTATCCATCCATGTTGGAAATCTATCTCACTGCAAGGCAACCATTGCTCTCATCTCAGACAATGAAGACCTTCCCCAACTCTCGTCAGTGGCGAGGCTGACTATTTTCTCTATGCTCGTGAAGAAGTCTCTTATGAAGCATTGTCCGTCTCCGTTATCATTTCGGGGACCGTCTAGAGAACACGTGTATCACTACCATCCGAAACATGGTTACGATCAATGGTTGTGTGCATACTTAGGGTGAAGAGAATCAGACAATTATGCATATGAGGACAATGTTGGATGCTCTTGATGACCTCTACACTGGTGGCAAGACCCAACCCATGATTCAGAAGCATGCTCTATAGAAGAAGATTGCCACGTTACAGAAGTTGGTTGAACGGATGAGGGACAAGCCTCAGCCTGA
The DNA here is from genome assembly GCA_019925245.2 of Oryza australiensis. Taxonomy (NCBI): domain Eukaryota; kingdom Viridiplantae; phylum Streptophyta; class Magnoliopsida; order Poales; family Poaceae; genus Oryza; species Oryza australiensis. Next base: position 3,954,854 of record JAIFGZ020000473.1, on the reverse strand, counting down.
AGATAGTGACTCCACCAAGATTCTGGAATGCACTCTCGTTTTGCGTAGTTTCGAAAGGACACCAATTGTAAGCGTGTTCTTCGTCAGAAAAGGATCTTTGAGTTAAAAGATGAATTAAGGAAGTTCAAAGGAGATTTATTAGGATGAAGATGAAGATGAAGATGTTAAGCCTACTGAGAGTGGTCAAGCATCTTTGCACTAGAGTTCTTTCTCTCAAGATCGATCCGGTGAAGATGAGTCGATAAGAAGCCCCCAAGATCAAAGGAAGATTGAAGAAGTCTCTAGAACTTATGGCATAACCTAAGCTTTACCCTCGGGAGTAGTAGTCTGTTGGCTAGTTAGATCGTTGTGTTAGCTTGTTTGCTTAAGTTTTGTTTGTGCTTATGTGGGTTTATTTTTGATGTTTTGTGCTTGCGGGGCTCGCTCGCGATCGCGGTCCACCAAGGCGGTCCGAGCGGTTGAGGATAGGAGTCGACTTGCCGAAACAAGGGTGGCGAGCCGGAGGAGCTGCATGTGGCTACTTCTCGGCGCAAGTCTTCTGTCCGCTCGTTGAAGCTATTTTTGACGCCATCGGCTCACCCTTCGTATTGTGCAGGGGCCGACGAGCCCTTGAATTATGCCGAGAGGCTCGGGGCATGCCTTAAGGAGTCAACCCATCTGGGCGAGACGTACAAGGCGCAGCTGCACGATGCCTAGAAGCTCCTCAAGTCCTTGAACGTTGCTCGCCAGGAGGCCGAGGAGAACTGCGAGTCCAAGGAGGACTTGGCTGCCGCGCGTCAAGACGATGAGGACCGGCTGTGGAAGGCCCAGGAGGACTTGGCGGCTACGGAGAAGTCGAGGGCTAACGCGGAGAGTAAGTGACAATATCAGGTTGATAGTTGTATTTATGAATTTATCTTTGAGCTGACCGACCCTGTGGGGGGTGTCACCCCGAGTTACCTCATAGAGCGGACTCAAGGATAACTAAAGTCGGACCGGAAGTCCTTGGGACGAGGTCGGAAGCCTACTCGAGTGGTCAAGCATCTTTGCACTAGAGTTCTTTCTCTCAAGATCAGTCCCGGTGAAGATGAGTCAGATAAGAAGCCCCCAAGATCAAAGGAAGATTGAAGAAGTCTCTAGAACTTATGGCATAACCTAAGCTTTACCCTCAGGAGTAGTAGTCTGTTGGCTAGTTAGATCGTTGTGTTAGCTTGTTTGCTTAAGTTTTGTTTGTGCTTGTGTGGGTTTTAGCGTATGGAGTATATCAAAGGGTGGTGATATAAGCATACTAGGTTAAGATTTTAGTTCAGTGTAAGGAACAACTTATTTCACATCAATAAAAGTTAATGGTTAGTAAAGAAGTCCGCTCCTTTCTAAGTTCTCCTATCTCCTTTTGTTAATGACCAAATTTGGTAAGCAAATCCCCAAGTTTGAAGCAAGGATTGAAGCGGAATCAAGGGAGCGTTTGAACCTCGGAGACAGAAGCTGCGTCGGCTGAGTCCGAATCGGCTAAGGAGCCAGTCGGCTAAGTTCGAGTCGGACAGGATAGCCGATAGCCGATTCCGATTGGGAAAAACAGATGAGACCAATCCAGGAAGGAAAGCCTGAAGATAATCATTGGATTCGGTTTCCAAGTGCTTTGAAGGTATTGCCATCTACGGATAACGTCCTACAATGGCAATTGTATCTCTAAATTAGGATATTTTATATAGTTTCCTTATAGATAATGTCGGTTTGTTTAGAATATTTATAATTCAATCTATAATAGGAATCGTGTCCGTTACAGACTCATTGTATATCCGGGTATAAATATGACCCGAGATCATGTAATCAGAACAGACACACAACCAATACAATCTCGGCGCATCGCCAACCTTTTATTTTACTTGCAATCTCGACGAGTTTTTGCCTCGCTTTTAGGCTGCATCAGGTTCTGATCTCCAAGCAAGGTAATTCCTTGTTACAAGCGGTTTGTGCTATCGGGGTTAGTGCTTCCATCGTCATGATACTCTCTGATCCTATTGTTTCAAATTGCTTAATTTATCATATACGTCATATAATCTGGTTCAATGCTTAGATCTAATCCACGATCGGCTGGCTTCTCCTCGGAAGATAACAACCGACAGAATTAGATTTTGGGGTTGATTTGGATTATATGACGTATCCACCATCTTGAAAGGTTTTCATTAGTCTATATAAATCTCATGCTTCTTTTTGTACTTAATGCTGCATCAGTTGATCTATTAAGTCGCTCTTAGAATCATATAGATCTATTCGGCTCAATGATTGCTATTAGAGATAGTATCGGGGTTTCAGCCGATCTTACCTGTTTTAGTCATCTTATATGTTTTATTACTGCTAGATGTGTTAAAGCCGCCTTTTATATTAAGATCTTATTCTAATTAAATCTACTAAGCCTGGTATCAATCTGTTAAGTCACATTAACAGTCGATTGATCTTCATTTAGTATATTTACCTTAAAATAATATCTTAGTATAAAACCGTATCGGAGTACCAGCCGATTCACATTAGATCTACGACATCGGCTAAGCTATATATATAATAGTTGTTCCAATGTGCTTTTAGATATAAGTGATTTATACTGTCTCGGTATACTACCGATCTATCCCAATCACTTAGTCTAAACATGCTTTGGAATAGTAATTATGTATTATAAATATCTATAGCCGATCGAGTAAGATCTAATCATAAGTTGATTATCTATTCTTTGTTTCTTGTTGGTTACAGGATCAAACCAACTGGTACGCCCTACACATCGAAGGCAATCCAATTTGGACCTGCACTAGAGTTTAGCAAATCTCTCAGGCCAGTGCGTGGGAAAATTTCTCATCAACACCTTTCTACTCTCTTTTTGTTTCCCTCTTATCTTACACCCAAGATAATGAGCTCAAGGAAAGAAAGTTTTATGCTCAACAGTGTTGGTGGTTTCAAAATAACAAGTTAATAGTCAACATATTCCCAACCAAGTTCTTTCTGCCAAGGGTCAAGAAATCATAATGGTGTTACAACTACCAATCTCAAGAGCCCTACCTTTTACTTTAAGTTTAGTTCAAGTGGAAATAACTGGTCGCAACATACAATTCACCTTACCAGAGTTCAGACATGGAAGAGATCAGTTCTGAAATCCAATTCTGTGTCTTGATCAGGTGGTTACCATTCAGACTAACTGAAGATAAAAGTTAGTGGAATGCAGCTCTCAACTTACAGCAGTATGGAGTGATTTCAATTACCTTGACAAGTCATAATTCAACTCCTAAGTCAGAACCCAGTTAGTCTAAGGAAATTGTCTACCATCCCTGCTGGAATCAAGTGGTAGTAAGCTAAGACAGTTCATTACAGAATTATGATGATAATGTTATTTTGAGATCCAGGCATTTAGGAGACACGTGTCCTAAGCAAGGTTAAAGGTCAGAAGCTCAAATGGACACCATTGTTGAGTTTAGGAAGACTAATGACTATTGGTCCCACACATAGTTGGAGGTTCAAAGTTTGATTTGAGAGAGAGTCATAAAAGAATGAGAAGGCCGAAGGTTTACCTTTGTGGCATCAGGATGATCATTATCGATGCAAGATGGTTTATAAAGAATGAGTATGTTCAGGTGACTGAAAGGATGATTCTTTTTACACTACACGTGGATCAAGTCAGTAATGTCAACAATAAGAAATCTAAAGAGGTGTGGTTTTAACAGAAAGAATAGAATTTTCTTAGTCTTCAAATAAGAAGAAGATCGAATATGGAGATTGCATTATTTTGGAATAATTGGATCTTGACGTAATGGTACGCATGTCAATTTTTCCACTGGTGAAGAAATATTTAGTGAAGACTCTATTCGTAAAGTGCTTGCTTTTGGTTAAAGAAATGGATCATGCATTTAGTGGTTGCTAGCTCAATTTAGTAATAATCAAGGTAATAAAGGATGAACAAAAATTCTAGCAGATCGCTTGACAGTTAGAGTCATGGAAATAACCATTGTAACATTTCCATTTGTTGGGACAGACAAGTACTGTCAAAAGTGATCAATGGAAGTATTGTGAACTAAAGCTCTAGTTTTGTCCCTATTTCATCTGAGTAAAAAGATTGTTAATTAAGAGGAACACACCCCATGCCTGTTGGGGATTGGTATATATGAATGGTTTTGAGTCAATACATTATGGTAGATTTCTGTCTGTTAAGAATGACCAGTTTCAGTAGTAAGATATGGAGAAGTTATGTGGTAATTATGGAATGTAAAAGAAGTTATGGACTAAGAAATGGCTTTGGCAAGTCTAATGTGGTTAGTCGCAAGGTAAGAATATCGAGGAATGGGTTTATTAGTCAAGGATATACGAGATCCAGAGTTTCTTTTTAAGGAGTGTTAGTTTGTTTAAAATCGTGGATTCAGTTGGATGGCGAAGTGTTGAATAGTTATGTAACCAAGCTAAGTGATACTAAGGATACTATGATGTGGTTTTGGAATCTTATAATTGGACTTTAACATTCATCAGAGGTCAGTATAATATCAATGTGAGATAGATGTTTATTGCCACTCAAGGAAATGAGAATAATGATGAAGTGATGTATAAGCAAGGATGTAGAAAGTCGTGATGGAAGTTTCCTATTTCAGTGGTTGCATGGAAGCATTAAAGCTAGTGTGTTACTCTAGTAATGCGGCACAAGGTCATGAATGGTTTGCTTGTGACACATCATTCCACAAGTCTTGATGAATCACTGCAAAGTTTCTATGAGATAGCAGATGAGTTGTTCTACCGGTTATATGTACACCCATGGTACAAAGATGAGTGGATATTGTTACTAGGTTGATCTGAAGTAAGAAGATTGACCATGAATGTCACTGCTACATTAATCTGAAGTATAAGGATGATAAGTCAGGAGAGCTATAGGCAAATGGTTCTTATCAATCAGCTTTATAATGATCTAAAGTGGATCATTATTCACCAGATCAGTTTGAGAAACAATAAGGATCAAGTCAAGTATGGGGATTTCTATCTCAAGATATCTTGAATTAGTAATTGATACCTATGAATGAATGCATTAATTTGATAGTCTGATTGATTGATGGTCAAGCTGTACCAGAAGTTCAGGAGTCTGAATGGCTAAAAGTCTTAATTATGGGAACAACTTTAGAGTGTCTGAGATACCGGCATGATATGCTACTTTCTGAAAAGAATGAAGGTTAGAACAAGCAAGATAATTGGGGTCCAAATATCAGTTGGATGACTATGAAGCCAGGAATGATACAGTTTCAACATTTGGTTAAATTTAATAAAGGAATAGCAATTATTGTCTTCGTGAATTAAGAGGAAACCATGTACCACAGAAGGTAGGATTGGAAAGAATGTCAGTCATTTCTTCTCAGAGATGTGATAACATGGGAAATAATTCGACTCTAGTGTTAAGTAGGACTACTGTGGAGTTGTTTTAAATCAAGGATCTTCAAAGGATAAGTTAGAGCCGAGCTCATATCGTATACCACAGTAACTAGAAATATCGATAACAAAATTTGATCAAGGTTCGAGTCAGGATAAATTCTTTTCGGAAGAAGCACAGAAAAAGAAAGTCACACAAAGGTGTGTCACATTACCAGTCAGTTTTTGAGAAAGATGCTTCAGTGAAGGACTTCCCTACCTAATTCTTGCTAGCTGTTCCAAATCTCGGGACAAGATTTTTGTAAGGAGGTTGGAGTTGTCACACCCTAAAAATCACTTAAATATAAATCATTGTGAAAAAGGAATTTCTAGAAATTATTTAATAATTAAAGGAAATGTTTGAATAAAGTCTATGAAAATTTGAACATCAAATTGAGCATCGAAAGTATCTATAATAAATTTCATTAATTTGCACGTGAAGTAAATGTGAGAAATAAAATTTCTTAATTGGAACATGGGTGGATTTAATTTTTATTAAATTCTTCATGATTAATTCTACTCTCTAGAATTTTCTCGAAATTTTCGAGCTCAACTATTAATTTTAATTATACAAAAACATTTTAGTAATTATTTAAATAAATAAATAAATCATTAAACCGATTCCACCGCTCGATTCCAACATTGATTGAGGGTAAACTTTCCCCTTGATCTCCTCTGCCTTTTTTGTTTAGGAAACCCGAGCCAAAGCTTTAGGAAAATCATCGGAATCGAGTTCGGAGCGGACTCCTTTACAAAAAACCCTAGTTTCCTTTCCCGGTGAAATTGCGTCGTGTTGAGCTCGGTTTCTCCCCCCTCCAAGCCTATAAATAGGACCCCCAAGCTCTCCTCTCTGGTTCCCCTCTTTATTCCCGAGTTTTCTCGTGTCCTAGCCACCTCTCCTCGAGTTTCCTTCTCTCTCCATCGCCAGCCATCATTCCAGCCGCCCCTAGCAGCCTGCTCGGCCGTCCCCGATCAGTGTCGACACCTTCCCCAGCTCCGCAAAGATGCAAGGAAGCTCGGCATCCATCTCCCCTTCGCTGTAAACCCTAGGAAGGACCTCGTCGCTATGAACCCGAGCGTTGCTGCCTCTTTTTGTCTTCGTCCAAGCCTCATCGTCGTTCCCGTTGCCATCTTCGGTCGCCGATTTCACCACCAGCTACGCAAGGACCCCAGGAAGGCCGTCCATCATCTCTTTTCCGCCGAAGACCGTCGGAAGACCGTTGTCGCCGTTGACCCAAGGACCTCTGTCGTTTGAAGCTCATCGTCGGCCTTTTTTCCCGTTGCCGTTCGCCATCGGTTTTGCGTTAGTAAGGATCTCCGTGTTACCCTCTCTCTTTTGGTTCCCTTGGTTCTTGTCGTCGCGCCGCCGTTCACCGTCACCGCCGCAATCTCGAGCCACCGACCATCGTGCTTGCTTGGCAGCCCTCGTGGCATCCCAGTCAGCGCCATGTCGTCCTTCCTATCCTCTGTGGCTCTGATATGGCGTCTGATGTCAGCAATCCTAGCTAGATTAAATCTCACAACTCAAATCTGATCCGGTTCAATCTAGCCGTCCAAATCCTGTGAACCCGTGGACCATCTTGGTGAACTTGGTCTACCGTGGACCAATTAGGGCTGACGTCGTAATCCTCCTTTTCTAGTTCAAAAATGAATCAATATGACGCAATAAGTCTTTTAATTGTTTTCTTTTTAGGTTTAATTCAATTAAAACTTCAAAAATTCATAACTAATACATACGAACTCAGAATGAGGTCGTTCAAGTTCCGTAATTCATCTAAAATTAAGATCTACCAATTTATGAACTTTAATTGTTCTGTTTATGTAGGAGTACCCTGAGACCTCCCATTATATTTTGCAAGATGAAGTGAAACGCTTCAACTCATCTTAACAAACATAACGGAACGTTTGGAGCCTCGAGAGAAGAATATTGGAGACGTTGCTGGGCCTTTAGCCTACCAGTCAACTTCAGCCTGAGATGTGCCCATCAAACCACTTGAAGGCGGCGACCAGATGTGTTGCACATTCAGGAGACTTGACAAAATGACTAAAGATCTACAACATCTCAAATATCCTTAACTCTTACTCATGTGAATCTAGTTCCTAGGATGTGCACTAGATTCACACTTTCATCTTACGCATGGGCATACATAGCAAACACATTTAAGATGAAAGAAACTTAAAGACTTATATCAACTTAATAATTACATAGGCCAACCGACCAAATATATATATATATATATATATATATATATAGAAAAATCAGAGAACAATGGAAGCTTGACTACCTAATCACAAGCACAACGACTAGGGGTTTACTCCGTTAAGTTCACATCCTAGAAGAAGCAATCGAAACCCGCATCACTCAATTCTAACTAGACATATTCCTGTAAAACAATGATTGGACAATATATGACAAGAGTCAGTACATTAACCAAATTTATATACTGGCAAGCGCACAATCAAACCTACATACATGAAGGCTCTATATCAAAGGAGGAATTATTTGTAGTCTCAATTTTTAGCATAAAGCAAATTTTAGTTCACAAACCATTTGCGACGTAATTTAAGCAAAACAATTTTGCAATATGCAAGCTTACTAATCATGGCATGATATCAACATAAATAGATATACATCATTCCCTTACACACGTCGGGGAGTAAGGCAAACATATAACATATAACAGTCTCATCATCAACTCAAATCATTTTGTTTTGGAAACATTTAGAAAGCACAAGATTATACTCATAGCACATCATCATGTCGCTCATGACCGTGAGCACAACTAATCGATTAGTTTTTAGAACTCTACAGAGTTTGTACAACTTTACCCATATGATATGAACACTCTAGTTTGTTTTGTGCTCGCGACGCACTACCACACTCTTCATGTTGAATGTGGTCTAGAGGTCATAACGAAGCCTTTACACTACTTAATCTCTAGCCTTGCACCAGCACGATATGTGTTCCTCCATCCTAGGCATACTGAAAATATAACCTAGAACCGTTAAGTGGCGGGCCCATGCCTTAAACTTAACGCCGTGGTGGCGGACGTGACAGGAACCCACCCACGTGGCACAATACTGTTGTATTGGACAGACTTAGTCACTAAACTATCACATCGGGGTAAATAGGAAGTTCCTCTAGGTTATCCGAACCCATACACACCGGCCTACCATAGTGCAAGGCTAGGTGCTAAGTAAATTATTCAGCTTAGGCCATCCCATACTAGCACATGTGGATGTACCGTAAACATAATGGATGATATGAAGTTCAGTCCTTAATTGACTCAGGCGAACACTCCCCCTATCGGTATGCAACTACCACCATATGCATACCACTTGTCGCCCAAGTCTAAAATCATATTTTATCTTATTTTGTTTTACAATTAATCAGAGATTCACCTCTGTCCATAATGTTCAAAAAGGTTTTCAAAGAATATAGTAAGTGATCTATAACCATGTTTTTTATTTATCACTAAGCAAGGCTAAGCATTTGCAATTTATAAAAACATAGTATAGTCATATGAGCGCAATTAAAATACTGCAGTTAATCCTAAGGTGTAAAAAAACAGCAAGGGAGTGATTTTAAAAAGGGAATTCATGCATTTTCAGGACATAACTATAACTTATAGCTTTAAAAGTTTTGATAGTTAGAAATACGCATGCAACTTTACACTCAAAACATTTAGCCTGAAAAATGGGATTCAATTTGTTCAAAGGAAGGGCACAAACTTGCCTTGGTTGATACAAGACTTACCTGGGGTGAATTATAATACAAATCTCCTCAGCAACACAAATTCATCCCTAAAAGAAAATAACAGCAACGAATAAATACCAAAACATGTGAAAATCTAGAATGCTCTAAAATGCATGATTTGTGCACATTCATTAGGTACTAGTCTAAAATGAATTTAGGTGAAAGAATTTCTAATTTATCTTATTCCATTTGGGTTTATTGATTTTGAGAAGTTTACTCGGTACATAGTAGTATATATTTAGGTATTATTTTAAGAGGTTTCTATAGTTTGATTTTTACTGATTTTGACTTCACAAAGGTGAAGAGATATTTTTTCTAAGACTAACACATTTGGTTTCACAATTTTTGGAGTTACTTATAATTTCTTTTGCATTTTACAAATTATAACATGTTCTAGGCATATAGTGTTCTATATGTGCATGGCCTAAGAATTATATGTTTAGAATATGTTACTCTTATATAAAGGAATAATTTGGTTAGCCAAACCATTTTTAGCTTACATGTATAAGGTCTCTCTTTTCATGGTTCAACTTTATAGACTAGGGATGCTTTATTCTAGACTAGCAATACATTATATTAACCTAGAGCTTGTTTTATAAGCTAAGTGCAACAAATTTTTGGGGAATGAGGATGAACCTAAAGTTTCTCTGGTCTAACAAGTTTTTACTTTGATTTACTTGGAACTAGGATACATTTATACATCTACACATATATATACATATAGTGCTTAACTTATTATGGTGATTAGCACTTAAGTTAGCTGCTTAAGGTTTTCTGACATATTTAGTATATGAGTTGCCATGTTTTATTTTACCTAATTGAAATTCATTACTTGCTGTCTTTACAAAATTTTAGTTCACTACAAATGGATTAAAGGTTAATTTAAAGTTGAAGTGTGTATTAAGTTGTTTATTCCTTATATAGATATTTATGAGATACTACTATATAGTAAGCATATATTTTTATTTTATAATTTGAAAGTACATGTTTTGGTGATTCTACGGAACTTAAGTTTACTCAAAAGGAGTTAAAATAAATTTTATATAAATCTCTAAAGTTCAGCTTACCTATAACTCATCATTTTAATGTCAATAATTTTTAAGGGTATTTGGCCTAAAGTAACTATATGTTTTTATTTTTTCTAAACATAGAGGGTAAGTTGAGGAATCTGTAGGATTTAAATTTGCCCAAAAATGAGTCAAACTGAATTTTCTATGTATTTTAGTTGGTGCAAGCTTTATGTGTGATTTTTCTTATTTAAATTTTAGAAACAAAATTTGTACAGTAGGTGCTAAGTTTTATGTTCCTAAAGTGAAGTTCATAACTTTGTGAATCTATAGAACGGGAATCACCTCAAAAGGAGCCATATTTGATTTTATATGAAATTTACAAGTTGGCACGATCTTTTTGAATATATATTAGTTTGTGTATTTGTTTTCAATTTTCTAGATTTCAATTAATTGGGTCAACATGTCATTCTATGAAATTTTGCGAAAAAACCCTTAGAGTCTTTAGAAATCAACCCAAAGCCTAAAAGCACATGTTGAATTCAGTTTTGGTTAAGAGTCCTTCAAATTTTTACATAATTACGAATAGGTCCTAGGCCTGTCTCATAGAACTTTACAATTTAGTACCTAGAAGTTTGATTCTTCTCAAGTGTGGCCCCTGCGCCATGGACAGAGGGAGTGCAGGCAATGGCCAGCGGCCAATCTTGGCCTTGCCGGCAACGAACGGTGGCTGATCTCGCCGTGCGATCAAAAGCAAAGTTATGCGTGAGATTCTTGCGCATCCTTAGTGGTGGTCTCGCCGCCGAAAATGGCCGGAGCAGCATTTAAGAGCAATGCAAGCGGCGATGGTTTTTGGGTTACATGTGCATGTCATGTCATAAGCTTGGTCCAGCCAATTTGATTCATGCATATGTGTTTACAGTGGTCTTGAGTACTCACTGAAGGCTTGGTTGGTGTCAGCGAGGTCCAAGCAGCAGTGACGGCATGTGAAACGGTGTGTCGGCGGTAAAGAACTTAGGGTTGACGGCGACATCTTGATCTGCAGCACACATGCCAAAATCATCACATGAAGCAGGTGGAACATCATCCAGAGGTGCTACTACCGCGAGGAATCGATGGGAAACTCACTGTTTTGACATAAATCAACGACGGAAGTGCAATGGCAGAGTTGAAGAAGACGAGCTCGATCTCCCTACTCACTGCGTCTCCGGCCAAGATTCTTGAGGGGTTTTGGAGAGCAGGTCGTGGTGATGATGGTGGCACGGTGGCTCGGCCTTAGCTTCACGTGATCGACGGGAATGGCGATGATGTCGTGGCGGCGGCGCTCCAGAGCGCGCTCCAAGGCCGACGATGGCCTGGCGGCGTTCCCATTGCTGCAGTGGAAAAAATGAGATGGGGTGAAAAGGGAATTGCTTTGACATCATGAGGAGAGTATGAAACGAGGATGAAGCATAGATGAGAGTGGCTCTGTGGTGTTTGGGGAGATCATCTTCCTAGTGGCCGGCAGTGGGAATGAAGGTGAGGAGGGCAGCTATAGCTCTTTCCCTCGGTTCTCTCAGCACTGGAAGGGAGAGTGGGGTTGAGCGACACAAATGAGGGTGATAGAGAGGTAGGACTTGGACTTTTGCTCGGTGGTGTCGATGGATGTGAGCTGGAGCTCGTGCCAGCGTTCCGACAAGTGTAAAGACTCGTGGCATGCGTTCCAGGGGTGGAGGGCAAGCTGGCATGTGTTGTGACTCTTATAGGTGGGTTCCACGGCCTTTGGGGTCCACATGCAAATTTGGTCAAAGTACTTCACCTAAGTTAGAAAATGAAAAATTTTGGTTCACAAAATTGAAGAACTCCACTATTATTTGGTTTTGACAAAAATTTTTTGACCCTAGATTTTGGGTATGTGACAGTTTATTTTGTTTTTATTAGTGTTTTTTATCGTTTTGCGTTCTAGGTTTAGTTTTTTGTAGTTTCGGAGGATCGCTCGTTCGTCGGAGAAGTTCCTGAAGATGAATTGAAGACTAATTATTGCAAGGCAAGTCACACAGATCCTAAACACAATTCGTTTGAGCATGTTGATCCTAGTTTTAAATTCTCTAGTTGTTTCAAGGAATGCATTTATTTTTGAATGGCATTGGGTGACATAAATTTATTCCTTTGTTATGACCGATTTGTATTGATTACCCTACTCTTTGATACCTTGGGTTATAATTTGACTAGTTAAACTTTATATTTAATGATTTAACTAGATATTAGGAATAATTGCTTAGCCATGCTTAGAAACTTTAGGGTCATTTCATGTGGGAAAGTTAATGATTCACTTATATCCCCTTAATGGATAATTGATGGTAGCTCATGATGATGATCATGACTGATTAATTAATGAATTAATGGTCAACTAAAATTTGATTAAAGGTGGGTTGTGAGCACATGGTTTGGTTTTCTGATGGGAATCCTCATGGCAATTAAGGACCTATTCACGAGCTACTGTTGTGAAACATTAACCGTACTAACCACAAGCCAAAATGGGCAACGGCTGGATCTGTAGTGTAACATGTTCAACAGGAGACACCATGGTGGTTTGTTTTTACTTTTTAATCGTGGTAGACAACTAAGTCCACAGGTGGCAGACAATTAAGTCCACATATATGTTTTTGGCACTAAGTGGTCTCCCGTTAGCTAATTGGCCATTTCCTGTCAGAGATTGAGTGCTTAGTAGGTGTCATTCTGTTGGATGTGTTATGCGAAGGGTCTTATCACAATTTCTTTCTGAGGTACCATGGAGGCATTGAGGTGCATGGCAACATGTTGGGATTGTGTCTTGTGGATAAATTTGTACACCTATGATCAGAGTTAAAACTATTTGAATAGCCATACCCATGGTTATGGATGGGCGTAGCAATGTTTTTCGTGATTAGTCCCACACTACTCATTAATGATAATAAATTAGTGATGATAACTTGTTAGCTCATGTAATGGAGTCTAGATCTGTGCAACTGAGATTGGTTGTTCAGAGTTGGTTGGGCCTATGCAACATTGGGATGTTGTATAGTGTTATTTAATATTGATGACTAATTATTCTACCATTTTACAAATTCTTAAGTATTTGCTGAATGTTGCCTTTGAAAAATGAAACCCTATTATAGCCATCCTTGGTATCCCTATGCACTTGCATACTTGCTGTGTGGCTTGTTGATTATTCCATGTACTCACTCTTGCAATAACCAATCAACCTCAATTGAAGAAGACTTTTGAAGGAGAAGACCTTTTGGCTTAGATCTCAGTTGGGCTGCCTGTGAAAGTGGAGTTGAAGCTTCGCTAGATTTTTCTTTTCCGCTGCAATTTTGTTCATGGTGAGGACTAAGTGCCCCTTTTGTAAGTATTTATCGCATTAGTTAATTTGATCAATAATTATATTAAATTGTCGATTTGTGTACCTCGGTTGATTCTTGGATGAGTGTTGTATGCACAAATTAGTTCGAAAATTACTAGTGAATTTCTGGACGTGACAAGTTGGTATTAGTGCCATCTCGACTGTAGGTCTAGCCAAACGGTTAAGCCTTTAAGGATGTGTCTTTGCTAAAAAAATCTATTTGGCAAAAAATCTGTTTTTTCTCCTTACCCCATTGCTTCTTGCAAAAGTTTTATTCCTCTCCTTTTCAGTTTTCAACTTATTCTAGATGGATCCCTATAAGGAGAAGTTGGATAAAATGATGATTCACTATGACATGTTGAAGAAGATCGAGAAAGTTTAGTGAAAGTATGACAATACAAGAACATAAGGCATTGTTTGCAAAGGAAGCTGAGCAGAATGGATACTATGGCTTTACATGAGCTTTATCGTATGGTGAATGATCTTGGATATGAGGTTCCACCGAAGTACTCTAAGGTATCCATCCATGTTGGAAATCTATCTCACTGCAAGGCAACCATTGCTCTCATCTCAGACAATGAAGACCTTCCCCAACTCTCGTCAGTGGCGAGGCTGACTATTTTCTCTATGCTCGTGAAGAAGTCTCTTATGAAGCATTGTCCGTCTCCGTTATCATTTCAGGGACCGTCTAGAGAACACTGTGTATCACTACCATCTGAAACATGGTTACGATCAATGGTTGTGTGCATAGTTAGGGTGAAGAGAATCAGACAATTATGCATATGAGGACAATGTTGGATGCTCTTGATGACCTCTACACTGGTGGCAAGACCCAACCCATGATTCAGAAGCATGCTCTATAGAAGAAGATTGCCACGTTACAGAAGTTGGTTGAACGGATGAGGGACAAGCCTCAGCCTGAAGATAGTGACTCCACCAAGATTCTGGAATGCACTCTCGTTTTGCGTAGTTTCGAAAGGACACCAATTGTAAGCGTGTTCTTCGTCAGAAAAGGATCTTTGAGTTAAAAGATGAATTAAGGAAGTTCAAAGGAGATTTATTAGGATGAAGATGAAGATGAAGATGTTAAGCCTACTCGAGTGGTCAAGCATCTTTGCACTAGAGTTCTTTCTCTCAAGATCAGTCCCGGTGAAGATGAGTCAGATAAGAAGCCCCCAAGATCAAAGGAAGATTGAAGAAGTCTCTAGAACTTATGGCATAACCTAAGCTTTACCCTCAGGAGTAGTAGTCTGTTGGCTAGTTAGATCGTTGTGTTAGCTTGTTTGCTTAAGTTTTGTTTGTGCTTATGTGGGTTTATTTTTGATGTTTTGTGCTTGCAGGGGCTCGCCTGCCGATCGCGGTCCACCAAGGCGGTCCGAGCAGTTGAGGATAGGAGTCGACTTGCCGAAACAAGGGTGGCAGAGCTGGAGGAGCTGCATGTGGCTACTTCTCGGCGCAAGTCTTCTGTCTGGCTCGTTGAAGCTATTTTTGACGCCATCAGCTCACCCTTCGTATTGTGCAGGGGCCGACGAGCCCTTGAATTATGCCGAGAGGCTTGGGGCATGCCTTAAGGAGTCAACCCATCTGGGCGAGACGTACAAGGCGCAGCTGCACGATGCCTAGAAGCTCCTCAAGTCCTTGAACGTTGCTCGCCAGGAGGCCGAGGAGAACTGCGAGTCCAAGGAGGACTTGGCTGCCGCGCGTCAAGACGATGAGGACCGGCTGTGGAAGGCCCAGGAGGACTTGGCGGCTACGGAGAAGTCGAGGGCTAACGCGGAGAGTAAGTGACAATATCAGGTTGATAGTTGTATTTATGAATTTATCTTTGAGCTGACCGACCCTGTGGGGGGTGTCACCCCGAGTTACCTCATAGAGCGGACTCAAGGATAACTAAAGTCGGACCGGAAGTCCTTGGGACGAGGTCGGAAGCCCGACCTCCTCGAGGGGTCGGACGCCCCGACCTTCCCCCTAGGTCCGACCTTGGCATCCCTTCTCAACATCATCTCGACAACCCGACCTCGTCAGTCTTTGGGAAAGAAGGCTTGCTTTGCAAGGCTTGCAGAGGAGGCAAGGACGGGACAACTCATCATAAGATGATGTCACCCAAAAAGGCTGTACAGATGGTACCTGTGGAGGACGGATCCTAAGACAGGATAAGGCACAAGACGCCCACGATGAGCAGGACCCGGAGGGATCTCTATGTACCTTTTCACATGTTGTTTGTACTTACTTTTTAGATCATTTAGTCTTAGCTTTCTTGGTCCCCAAGTCCTCTTGTAACTGCCCCCTTGGACTATAAAAGGGAGGGCAGGGTGGACGGGCCTTGGGAGGAATAGTTCGAACCTCTTAGATTGTTCTTGGTCAGCTTCTTTCAAAGCCCCAAGAGCTCTCTCCATTGTAATCCCAGTTCATACTTCACCCCATCAAAGAACACCACACACTAGACGTAGGGCAATTATCATTTGGGAGGGCTAAACCAGTATAAACCTTCTTGTCTTTAGCTCGTTTGATACTTGAGTCGACCATCAGATCCATCGGTGAGACACCTTGACCATTCTCATTCACCTCCTTGGGTAACCCCCTTGGAGGATTGTCGACCATCCCATCGACAGACCCCATGGTACATGTCGCCTCTCTGTCTTCCGCACGCAAATCGATGAACTCAAGGCTTGCAAGGAGTTGGCCAAGGCCCAGTCGGCCCAGTATCGGGAAGGGGTCCGGGCACTCCTGGCCAAGGTCGACGCCGAGCAGCCGTCACCCGAGGAGACCGAGGATGCGTTGATGGCATAGTTTCTTGGCGGGCCAGTGCGCCTTCACGCCTTCGTGCATGACACGACCAAGCTGGCAATGACGCATGTCCTCGGCGTCGTGCGGAAGCTATACCCACACGTCGAGGTCGAGGCGATCGGCGAAGATTGGCCCGAGGGTGTGACGGAGGAGGACGTCGGCGACATCTACGCCGAGGTGGAGCCGACGATCGAGAAGATCATTGACGACATGTCCTTGTAGAATATAGAGTCCCTAGTGTAAAAACTTTACCATTTTCTTTCAATGTAATAATTTTTTCAGTTTGCAATGTTGGAGAACAACTTTTAGTGTTTGCAATGGAGCTTTAATTTTCTATCCACTATTTGCGTTGTGTCTGGCCACCGCGTGTCAGTCTCGACCTTAGCCAGCGGTAGGGAGTCGGCCCTGTCTGAGTCCGAGGGGTTTCAGGTCGAGCCCTAGTGTTGTAGCCGTATACGTCACGAATAGGTGCGTGGTGAGGCGACCGAGCCCCCGAGTAGCTTTGCGCTGTATCTGGCTGTCTTGCATCGGATCCCGACCCTAGCCCGTTGCATTAGGGGGCATGCGCTGTCTAAGTTTGAGGGATTTCAGGTCGAGCCATTGTGTTTAGTCAAATAAATTGTAGCTAGGTACTCGAGGATGCTGCCGAACCACCGAGCAGCTCGGGCATACTCAATAGGCTCCTTTCCGAAGAACTCCGACCGCTGTAGGTTGGGGCCGCATAGCTCAGGGCGGACCGTGAATGTAGCAAAGAAGTTATTAAGCATGCGCAGGCTACTTGGGGGTCAGGAAGAGAACAATTTAGAGAGAAACGACCAAGGAGAAAGATTATGGAGAACAAGTTACTTTATTGAAAGAGTAGGGTACAAGATACATAGTTGTTCAAGTGCAGAATCGGCGTAAATGCTCGATGTTCCATGAGTTTGGGACTAATTGTCCATCCTCTTGAATCAGCCAGTAAGAGCCTAGGCGCGTGACAACAGAGATGATGAAGGGCCCTTCCCACAGGGCTGACAACTTGTGCATGCCCGCCAAGGATTGCACACGGCGGAGCACAAGGTCGTCGACCTTGAAGGATCTTCCTTGCACGTTCCTGTCGTGGTAGCGGCGGAGTGCTTATTGATAGTAGTCCGGCTGGATCACCGCGGCCAGCTGAGCTTCCTCAAGGCTATCGATGTCCTCGGTGCACGTCTGCTCGGCCATTCCCTCATTGTAGTGGCGGATCCTCGAGGAGTCATGGAGCATGTTGACGGGCAGAACTTCTTCTGACACGTAGACTAGGAAGAACGGGGTTTGACCCTTGGCTCACAGGACAGCCAAGAGCTCATGAAGCCACCGACCCCCATACTTCTTGAGAGGATCGAAGGTTCGGGCCTTCAGCCCTTGCAAGATCATGCCGTTTGTAATGGAACTCTATGCAAAGTTTCCCCCTTGCACTGTCCATTGACCCGGGGATGCGCCACCGAGGCATATTTGACCTTGATGCATATGTCTTCACATAATTCCCAGAAGTCGTTCCCGGTGAACTAAGTGTCGAGGTCGGTGATTATTTTCCTTGGGATGCCGAAGCGATAGGAGCCTCGATGAAGTCGGTTGCTTTCTTGGCAGTGCAAGTCTTTAGAGGGATCACTTCGATCCACTTCGTGAACTTGTCGATGGCGACAAAGAGACGGTTGAAGCCTTGCTGGGCCTTCGGGAACTGGCGGACAATGTCGAGCCCCCAGCATGCGAAGGGCCACGACGGAGGGATCGTCTGGAGATATTGAGCGGGAAGATGATGTTGCTTGGCGAAGAACTGACAGTCAGTGCAGCGCCGAACTAGTTCCTTGGCATCTTTGCTGGTGGTCGGCCAATAAAATCCCGACTGGAAGGCCTTTCAACCAGCGTTCGAGCGCCCACATGGTTGGCATAGATGCCCGAGTGGATTTCATCGAGGATCTGGACTCCACGGTCCCGGGGGACACATAGCAAGAGCACTCAGGTAGAGGTCGCACGTTTGTGCAGCTCGGAGCCGATCACCACGTACTGCTTGAAACGTTGGACGACGCGCTCGACCCCAACCTGGTCGGGCGGTAGCGCCTTAGTGGTGATGTAGTCGATGAGTTCCTGGCGCCAATTGGCCGATGTGCTGGTGATGGCGAGTACCAAGCCGCCGGGTGGCAGAGTGGTCGGTGAGGAGGACTCGACCTCTTTGATCGACGACTTGAGCACTTCTTGGACGAACACCCCTCAGGAGACGGCCGCCCGAGAGGATCCCAGCTTGCACAACTGGTCAAAGGTTGCGTTGGCGTCGTGAAGAACATGGTGGAACTCAATGCCATGGAACTTGCCTTCCAGCTTTCGCACTTGGGCGCAGTATGTGTCCATCTTCTCGCTCGTGCAAGACCAGACCTTGTTAACTTGACTGATCACCAGCTTCGACGCTGAGTCCTGGGGCGGTCGATGCTGGGTCTGGGGCTTCGTCAGCCATCGACGCTTTGCCCTTGTGGTCAGTGACTTGGGCAGTGAACTCGTCCATGTGGACCGAGAGGTCGATGACCTCGCCCAGAGCGAGACTATCCTTTTCACAGGCGTGGGAAGTGTCGACATCACCTCGGACAGAAAAAGCAACAATGGGTCCGGACAATTTGAGGACCAAGTATGTGTAGTGCGGGATTGCCATGAACTTGGCAAGGGCGGGGCGCCCGAGCAGTAGATGATAGGCGGTCTCGAAGTCTGCCACGTAGAACTTGACGAACTCGGTGTGGTAGATTTCCCATGTACCGAACATTATGGGGAGGGAGACCATGCCGAGCAGCACGCTGTCCTTGCCCGGGACGATCCCGTAGAAGGGCGAGTCGGTGGGACGATCCTATATCCCCCATAGTCCTGGCAGCATAGAACTTGGTAACTAGCCATGATTATAATTATTTGTATAATCTATACACTTACACTAGAAGAACATTAGGAACCTAACACTAACAGTATTCTCCACTTAGCACTAGTGTACTATTTATTAGGACCCTTCTGTGTGTGTCACACTACCTTTTATCCAACTATCTCTTACCCCTTTCTAGACTTAGGCATTTCAACTATAACTTATGAACATTCACAATACCTTAATATTTTCTTCTAGACCACCGTCTTTCGTTGGGATAAAATAAATACGATACCCCAAAATACTCTAGGGTGAAATGCTACAACGGTATATCTGTGCGTTTGCGGATTTATCTGTAAACGTAAGAAATACCAACAAACATTTCTTGCACTGTTGCTGGGGAAGACATTGGTCTGAGAAGAAATATTAAGTATCTGTATATTGATATGGTTATAGTCGATTTACCTTTTACTCTAGAAGGCTTACCTTGGTCTGTTTTCTCTTTTATGTGAAAATAGGGTAGTGGATGACCGGTTTCAACTTGCCGGCAAATTATAATCCAAATCTGGAAGCACTTGTAAGAAGAGTTCAATCTCATTTCTTTCCTCCTCAAGTCATCCTCAATGGCCTAGAAGACCCTTCGTGATTTGTCGGCACCCTTGGCTGCCAATGTCCTTACCGGACCGGCTGTCACTACGGGTGAAGCCGGTTCAAAATCAAGATTGGTCTCATTACTATGGTGCAGGTAAACCCCTTCTATGGGAAAGCCAATGAGGACACGAGTGCTCATCTCTAGACATTCCTGGAGATCTGCAACACTTTTACCATCAAGGGAGTCACACAAGATGCTATCCGACTTCGGTTGTTCCCCTTTTCCCTCATTAGGAGGGCGAAACAGTGGTTCTATGCGAATCGAAGTGCTGTGGATACCTGGGACAAATGCTCAAACACGTTCCTCGCGAAGTTCTTCCCGATGGGTAAGACCAATGCCCTTCGTGGAGGGATTTCAAGTTTCCAGCAGACATTGGATGAGTCAATCCCCGAAGGGTGGGAGTGCTTCCAAGAGTACATCTTGGCTTGCCCTCACCACGGGATAGATGATTGGCTCATAATTCAGAACTTCTACAGCAGGTTAACTACGGCTGCCCGTGATCATATCGATGCTGCTGCAGGAGGAGCCGTTGCTAATGCAACGGAGTTGATTGAAAAGATGGTCTCCCAAAAAGGGTGGAGCAGTGATCGTCTCCAACCCTAAAAGCGGGGCATGCATAACGTTAAGGAAATGGACATGCTCACCACCAAATTGGACCTCTTACTAAAGAAGCTGGACGACAAGGCCAAAGGAGATCAGGCCATAGATGCTCGCATGATGTGGGAGACATGTGGCAGCACTGTCCACTCAGGGAATAATTGCCCTGAGACCAATGAAGATGCGTTCTATCTGAAGAACAACGGATATCGTCCACAAGGAGGGCAAGGGTGGAATCAACAACACCCTTACTATCAAGGAGGTAACAATTCTTCCCATGCTTTCAGTTCGAATCAACCCTCCTTAAAAGATCTTGTCTTAGGCCAAGCTAAAGTTAATGAAAACATTTCTAAAAGATTAGCTGCCAATGACAAATCTTTAGAGAGCATTAATGCCAAAATGAAAGGTCTTTCCTCTGCTATGAAAACCAATTGAGTTTTAGTAAAATGTTAGAAACCTAATTAGCTCAATTGGTTGTTGCTATCCCTTGATCTAATCAGGGAAGATTCGGGACAACCCGAATCTTCCCTAGAAAATGTTAGTGCGGTGACCACATGAGGGGGTAAAACCACTCGTGATCCGCCATATCCTAACAATGTAGGGAAGGCAAAAGAGAAGGAGGATGGAGCATTCAACACTCAGAATCAAGTGCATGAGGGAAACACAGCTCCGAATGAGTTTCATGACACAACCTTGTTGTTGTTACCTCATCACAACAGGAAGCTGACTGTGGACGAGCAGTTTGCTTGTTTTGTTGAGGTCATCCAGAAAATCCATATCAATGTCCCTCTGATGGATGCGATGCAAGTTCCCACTTATGTTCTCTACCTCAAGGACATCCTCAACAACAAAAGGCCAATGCCAACCACGGAAATCATTAAGTCGACGGAAGAGTGTACCACAGCTATACTCAACCAGCTTCCTGAGAAGAAGAAAGATCTGAGGTGCCCCATAGTTACCTGTTCAATTGGGGCACATCAATTTGACCATGCCCTTTGTGACCTTGGAGCAAGCATCAGCGTCATGTCCATGGAGGTTTTCGACCATCTGAACTACACCACCTTGGCATCAACTTCGATGTGGTTGCAGCTGGCCGATTCATCGGTCCACTACCCAGCAGGAATTGCCGAAGATATTCCGCTGAAAATCAAGGGTTGCTTCATTCCCATTGATTTCGTGTTGCTCAACATGGATGTCGACGAAAGGACGCCACTCATTCTTGGGCGACCGTTCCTTAGCACCGTGGATGCCCGCATCGATGTGGGAGCTGGAGAAATCTGACTCCACATCAATGGACAGGAGGAGAAATTTAATTTCCTACCAAGAGTGGAGCAATGTTCTATGGTCAGAATCAAGTATGGACCAAATACAAATAACATCAAGGAGGTCGAAGTTAAACCCTCGGAGAAGGACATCCTCATCATGTTCGTGATGAAGTTCTTGGAAAAAGAACTACTGTCATAAAGAAAAATCAAAAAGACGGTCAGGCAGGCGGTGTCAGTTCAACCACCACCGTTGTCTGGAAAATCCTCGACCACACTGGACAAACAAGAGAATACAAAAAAGGTGTGGCGAGCAAAACAGGTGAAATCGTCTGCGTCCACTTCTCCGGGACTGGGCGGTGCAAAAGGTTAATTTCACGGAGGAAGTCCCGCTCATCGGACTTTAAACGAGGAGTCCTTGCCGACGGGTAAATCGGTATGTATCCTCATATTTATTTTCCAAATGCATGTTTATTTCCTAGCAATTTCTTATTTAAATTTTGCATATTAGCATGGCATGTTTACTTTTTCAAATCATGCATAGAAAAAATACTTGAATATTAGGATTTTAATATTGAGAATATTTGTGCTCATCATGACAAAGCTTTTTCCTTGGATTCCAATCACTAAACATACACTATGCTGAACCTAATTGAATAATTGAGCATTGGATCCTTGGGTGGGGGTCAAATCCCACCATAAGGGTTCAGTCGAACCCTAGTGGAGGCCCCTAGTGCTCAAACTTTTTTGTGTAGTGTGCCTTGATGCTTGGACTAGGGAATCCAAAGTTTAGAAGGGAGGGGAACACCCCTTGGTTTGGCCGAACCAAGGGTGAGCTCACTCTATTAAAGGCAAGGGAGGGAGCTTGCTCTCCTTGCCCCAAATTGAGTTGCACTTGTTTGCTCTCAAGTTCTCTCTTCCTTTCTTGAGTTCTCATAGTGTTCTTGTCCTAAGTTCATAAAAAATATTTCCCATATTTTCTTTCCATTTGGAGTTTCCTTTGCGTGTTGTCACGCAAGAGATTTGTGGTGGTGACCAAGCCCCACAAAAATGGCTAACTCTCAGACGGCTGACTTGTTTTGGAACTAACCATTAACCCATTCTGGGTGTTCATGTGTTGTTGTTCTTTTGCAGCTGTAGGGATGAAGAAAGGTGTTGAGCGGTTGTTTGGTGCTATGCGCAAAGCATCGGGAACAAGATCGAGCCATTCAAGCTCAGCTCCGTCCACTGGCTATGCACCTAGCTCGACAAGGCAGGATGAACCATAAGCCGCTGATTCAAGGGGAGAAGTAAGCTCATGCTTCACAACTCCTCTTGAACACCGATCTCGATCTGAGGGATGATCGGGAAAGACAAGCCTACGTCACTCTCAAGGACCAGGACTTTGCTCATACCAGAGCATATGACCTGAAATTGCTCACTGAAACAGGTATGGATACTGACTTCCTTAATGTTTGGCATATCATAGGATGACATAATTTTGCACATGTGGGGGAAGAAGGTTCATGCCTTCTTACCATCCAATTTCTTTGAACTCTAAAAAAATATGAGATGGTATTACTTTCCGAATATTTGGGAAGGAATACTATTACACATGGAAAGAATTTAATCTCCTTATTGGTTTTCCTCAACAATGTTCTGTGAACTGGGAGTCAAGGTTATCAAACATTAATAAACACAGTTTTTGGCAAAGTATATCAGGTGAAATCTTTTGTAGTAAGCCAAGAGCTAATGACATTCATAATCCTACCTTAAGGTCGATGCATAAATGGATAGCATTCACTATTTTTCCTAGAGAAGATGTTAGGCCTATTAGAGTTGTTGAGTCGATGGTCCTCTATGCCATGACTAAGAAGATAAAAATATCCCCTATGAAAATAATGATTAAATAATGGTTAGAACAATTTAGGATGAAGGGACCCATTGAATGCACTTCACTAATAACTCGCATTGCTCTTAATGTCGGGGCCTTGGGAAATGTACAAGTTTTGTACATCACCAAACCCTGTGAAATAATAGATGAGGAGTATTTAATGAAGCACCGTACTTTGAAACATGGTCCCAATGGATCCCTTGTGTTTTTCTTCCCTGGGTATACAAAAGAAATTTCGCTTCCTAACCCAGAATATCATTTGTATAAGTGTCGGGCGCTAACCATTAATCTTCGACCAAGAGAGGTTGCTCGCAAGAGTAGTATTTTTGGCAGGGTCACTAGGAGCAGGTCTAGAAGAGCCACTATGGAGGAAGAACCTCAACAGCCTCTGCAGAACAGTCCTCAGCCGAGGTGGGTTCCAACTGGATACACATTTCGGTTGGGATCAACCCCTGCAGTATTACGAGGCTAGAGGTTTATCATGGCAATCAGCTAGTAGTGAACAATAGGCACAAGGAACTAGCTGGTATCATGGACAGGCCACGTAATCATCAAGCTCCAGTGGTCTACCTCCATCATTTGATGCTCAACGCTCATTCTCGGCATGAGGCTTTCGTGACCAAGGATTTGCTGAGATCACCCAAAGGATGGGAGAATTAGACATGAGAACTACGGAAATTCATGACACACTTTGTCAACATGTCTAAGAAACTCATTAGTGGCAGCAATAGAGCGATGAACAACTCTGAGAAATCAACTCAATGCTGTAGCAAGGCAAATCAGACTTGATGGCCTACTACCGTTCGCAGGGATTTAATCCCTATCACGGACCATGAGTAAAGGAACAAGCTTGGGGGAGGACCTCCACGTGAGGTAACCCATATCACCTATCCATTTATTTCCTGCATTGCATTTAAAAATCATAAAAATATAAGGTAGCTATGCATGGTAGGAATGTTCAATTCCCACACTTTGGATATGATGAATAGTTGCTCTGTTTTAATTCCCTTTCGTGCCTAGCTTACAACTTAGCATTCTCCAAGTTTTGAGTTTGTTTGCTCGAGTTTATCACCCTAAACTTGAAAACTTGTAGGTAGCAAGTGCATGATCTAAGTCTAGGTTGTTGTGGAATATGATATGGAAGAGTAGAGTAACTATTATCTTATTCCAAGTGAAACCGGAATCCGGAGATTTTATTTTCAAAAATTCAAAAATGATGTGTTTCTCAAATGATGATATATTCCTAGCAGATCCATATGTTAATCAAATATGCAATATCCTATACATATGCTGCTTGCAATCATTTTGAGTTCGGTCAAGTAGTCAGACCCTTGTTAGAATCTTCTCATGCTTTCATGATCAAAGTCTTGTGCATATCCACCATAAAAAAATGTTCTCCCTCTACATTAGAGGTTTAGCCACAAAAATATTCCATTTCATACCATATGCTAACTTCTACTCCGAAAGCTTGCATCCACAAAATAAAGGCTCCAAACAAATTATGATCCTCTATCCTCATAGCCATGCCAAATGAGACATGAGATAAAAGAGTGCACACAAAAATGATAGCAAAAAATTCATGATGCTTAGAGAAAGAAGAAACGAATCTTCTTGAGCATGATGACAAAAGAAAAAGTGTGTCTATAGCCATGTTCTCTATAATAAAAAGATTGGGAGGAGGATCATACAAAAAGGAGTCGCCAAACTATTTTTCTTTTCCACTCATATTTCCACCTCCAAATATATGCACAAGCTTGATCATGGTTGCATGATTAGTATTCTTCTAGGATCTACTTTTTGACTTTACAAAATATTTGATGCAAGTATGCCTCATGATTTTCCTTACCTTGAGCCGCACATAAGCCTTATTAGAAGTAGCAGAAAAGAAGGCAAAATAATGTCTTGGAAGTGGAACAAGGAGTGAGAGAGTAGCACTCACATATACCATTCTAAATCTCAACCACCCAAGACAAGGAAGAGCCAAAAGCCCCATGAGGACTAAGGTAATAAGGGTGAGACTACCATTGCCAACTTATTCAATTCAAGGTATAATACTTGGTTGTAGGCATGGTACTTTAGAGAAATAAAATATGGTAGCAACTCCTGAACCACCGAGCCTAAGTCTTGACTTTGCTCAGGGAAGAGCAAAGGGTATGCTTGGGGGAGTTTGTTGACGGTCGTTAAGTACCAAATCCAACCGTCACAAATCTCGAAAATAAAAGGGAATTAGCATCCTTTACCTGCATATAGGTCTAAAATTAATAAAGTTCCACATGTCCTTGGAGATTATAAGAAAACAAGAACATATACAAATAAATGAAGTGAAGACATGCTTGCGTGGCGAAGAAGCACAACTATGACCAATCAACGCTCGCCACGTCAGCTTCTCGTGGGTCGGAGGGCCCACAAGTCAGGTGAAACCGACTTAAGGTGGGGCCAAACACTCGGGAACCGACCTAGGGGCCGACAAGTCAACCTCTGACCAAACTCAGTGGCCAGAGGTTGTGCTTCCGGTTCGGCCGAACTAGGGAAGGCGACCCAGCCTCCCTCCTCACACGTGGCAGCTCGTCGTTGGTTGCTTAAGGCGGTTATGCATATTTGGTGGTTAATAACTGACTTCATAACCGTCATTAGGAGGCTATAAAAAGAGAAGGCTTTACTTCACTCAACACACACTACAAGAAGTAGTTCCTACGTTTCTATCTTAGTCTCTAGGCTAGTGGAGTTTAGGAAATAGTTTAGAGTTTCTATTTAGTTCCCGAGTCGTCTTTGGAAGTCGGGTATGTATTTTGTATCTTTCTTCCTTTGTATGACTTTGAGCTTATTAATATATCCATCTTCTTGTTTATCTTATTATGGTTCATATTCTACTTGCTTAGATATGTGTTCCATTTATAGTTTATATAATAATTATGCCTTGATTAGACAAGTAACTCTATTGCCACGGACATGGTCCAATGTGCAATTAGGATGTAGGTGTGCCTTTGCCTTAGTCATTGACATCTTGGGAGGTAAAGGTATCTATGACAATATAAGAGTGGTGCTTAAATTGTTACATATACATTGGTTATGGTCATACCCCACCAATTGTAGAGGTAGACGACAGATGGTGACAGCCCTGTCCGTCCATTGTAATCCTTCATGTTTAGTATGGCATAGGGTGGACGGTAAGAAACTGTCTTTATGGCAGACTGGGCCGCTGTAGGCAGTATCCCCATAAGTCCTGGGTGCATAGAACTAGGTAACTAGCCATGATTATAATTATTTGTATAATCTATACACTTATACTAGAAGAACATTAGGAACCTAACTCTAACACTATTCTCCACTTAGCACTATTGTACTACTTATTAGGACTCTTCTATGTGTCACACTACCTTTTATCCAACTATCTCTTACCCCTGACTAGACTTAGACATCTTAACTATAACTTATGAATATTCATAGTACCTTAATATTCTCTTCTAGACCACCGTCTTCCTTTGGGATAAATAAAATACGATACTCCGGAATACTCCAGGGTGAAATGCTACAACGGTATATCCTTGCGCTTGTGTATTTATCTGTAAACGTAAGAAATACCAACATTGGACATGGTACATTGGATGATGAGCCAATGTGATCTTCCATTGTCCTTCTGGGGATATGCTTTTGAAACAGTTGCATTCACACTGAATAGAGTTCCATCTATATCAGTGGAAAAGACACAATGTGAGATATGGACAGGGCAGCACCCTAGTTTATCTTTTCTCAAAATTTGGGGATGTGAAGCTTGTGTAAAAATTTACAATTTGACAAGCTTACACCCAAATCTGACAAATGCTTCTTTGTGGGGTATCCTAAGGAAACAAAAGGATATTATTTTTATAATCGGGAACAAGACAAAGTGTTTGTCGCCCGACATGATGTCTTCTTGGAGAAAGAGTTTCTTTCAAGAAGGGTTAGTGGGAGCACGGTACATCTTTAATAAATTCAAGAAACTCCAGAAAATGTTTTAGCTACCACTAGACCACAACAGGATGAACAAGATGTTGTACCACCTGTTGTAGATAAACCAACCCCATGTAAGTCTAAAATGTCACGTCGTGTGCCTGAACGGTACACAGGCGCGGAACAACGTGATATATTGCTGTTAGACAACGATGAACCTAAGACCTATGAAGAAGTGATGGTGGGACCAGATTCCAACAAATGGCTTGGAGCCATGAAATCCGAAATAGAATCCATGCATGATAATCAAGTTTGGAACTTGGTTGATCCGCCTGATGGTGTTAAAACCATTGAGTGTAAATGTGATTATAAGAAAAAGATAGACTTGGATGGAAATGTTCACATCTATAAAGCGCGATTGGTGGCGAAAGGTTTCAAGTAGATTCAAGGTGTTGATTATGATGAAACCTTCTCACCTGTCACAATGCTAAAGTCTATTCGGATTATTCTAGCGATTGTTGCATACTTTGATTATGAAATATGGCAGATGGATGTCAAAATGACTTTCCTGAATGGAAATCTAAGTGAGGATGTGTATATGATATGGCAGATGGATGTCAAAATGGCTTTCCTGAATGGAAACCTAAGCAAAGAAATATGACAGATGGATGCCAAAACGGTTTTGTCGATCTATATTCGCCTGAAAAGATATGCAAGCTACAGAAATCCATTTATGGATTGAAGCAAGCAACTTGAAGTTGGAATATTCATTTTGATGAGGTAATCAAAGGGTTTGGTTCCATCAAAAATGAAGAGGAGCCTTGTGTTTACAAAAGGACCAGTTGTAGCGCACTTGTATTTCTAATCTTATATGTGGATGACATATTGTTGATTGGAAATGATATCCCTATGCTAGAATCCGTCAAGTCTTAATTGAAAAATAGGTTTTTCCATGAAATACTTAGGGGAGGCAGCATACATTCTGGGCATTAAGATCTATAGATATAGATCTAAGAGGCTAATTGGATTAAGCCAAAGTACATACATTGACAAAGTGTTGAAAATGTTCAACATGTATGAATCCAAGAAAGGTTTCTTGCCAATGTCGCATGCCATTAATCTCAATAAGAATCAGTGTCCTAGGACACCTGATGAGTGGAGTAAAATGAATATGGTTCCATATGCTTCGGCAATTGGATCCATCATGTATGCTATGCTTCGTACACGTCCAGATGTATCGTACGCTTTAAGTGCTACGAGTAGATACCAGTCGGATCCAGGTGAAGGTCACTGATTGCCGTAAAGAATATTCTTAAGTACTTGAGAAGAACTAAGGATATGTTCCTTGTCTATGGATGTGTAGAAGAGTGGTAACGACCAAATTTGGTAAGCAAATCCCCGAGTTTGAAGCAAGGATTGGAGCGAAATTGGAGAAATGCGCAATCCTGGGAAGCAGAGACCACATCGGCTGTGTCTGAATCGACTAAGGAGCCAGTCGGCTGAATCCGAGTCGGACCAGGACAACCGATAGCCGATTCTGATTGGGAGCGAGAGATGGGACCGACTTCGGAAGGAAACCTTAGAGATAATCGTTGGATTCGGTTTCCAAAGAACTTCAAAGACGTTGCCATCTACGGATAAGGTCCTATAACGGCAATTGTATCTATAAAATAGGATGTTTTGTATAGTTTCCTTTATAGATAATGTTGGTTTGTTTAGAAATATTTCTAATCTAATCTATAATAGGAATCGTGTCTGTCACGGACTCATTGTATATCTGGGTATAAATATAACCTGAGACCATGTAATTAACAACACACAACTCAATACAATCTCGGTGCATCGCCACCTTTTGTTTTTACTTTTGATTTCGACAAGTTCTTGCCTCCTCTTCGGGCTGCATCAGATTTTGATCTCTGAGAAAGGTAATCTCTTGTTACAAGTGGTTTGTGTTATCGGGATCGGCCTTCACCTGGGTTTCATCACTGCCCTACAACTCTGTACAAAGCTGGGCCGACCTTGAAAAATAGTTTCATAGCTACTTCTACTCCGGCACACATGAAATGAAGCTGTCGGACCTTACTAGCATTTGACAGAAGCACGAGGAATCAGTTCAAGACTACATTCAGCGCTTTAGGGACATGAGGAACTGGTGCTATAGCCTGGTGTTATTAGATTCAAAGCTGGCCGATTTAGCCTTCCATGGCCTCTTGGCACCTATTAGGGAAAGGTTTTTGGCTCGAGATTTCGAGAGCTTGGCCCATCTGACCCAAAAAGTGATGGCCCACGAGCAGCGCTTCCAAGAATCCAAGAAGGTCTTCAAGAAAGTCAACCACGTCGCCTATACATCCGACTCGGACTCAAGTGACAGCGACATGGAGGTGGCAGCAGCCGAGTGGACCAGAAACAAGAAGGCCATAACATGTCAGTGGCTGAAGAAATCTGCTAAAGAAGAAAAATATGATTTCGACATCACTAAAGCCGATAGGATTTTTGATCTGCTGCTTCGGGAGAAGCAAATATAGCTTCCGGCCAATCATGTCATCCCATGGGCCGAAGAGCTGAAGAAAAAGAAGTATTGCAAGTGGCACAACACCACCTCCCACAGCACCAATGATTGCAAGGTGTTCCGCCAACAAATCCAGTCGGCCATAGAGGCTGGAAAGATCAAGTTTGAAGATTCGGCGAAGCCGATGAAGGTCGACGGCAACCCCTTTCCCATCAACTTAGTCCTTGCCGGCTTAAGGCAAGCTGATCAGCAGCCTAGAATGATGCATAGCTTAGTCGGATCCGAGCGAGAAAATATGACCAGCAGGGACTACCAAGAAGTCCCTCAAAGGCCGACTAAAGCCGACCCAACCCCCATCAACACGGTATACACCAGCGGCAGCCCGGCCAATCGTCGGCCTAGACACATGGACAGCCGACTCCGGTTTCAACTGAGGGTACAAGAGGAGGAAGCAGCCCGGCATGACAAACGTTATCAGAGAACACCTAATCGGCTGGGAACGGCTTACATCCGTCGCCATGACGGCTGCGACGCCCATTGGCGATGCGAATTCTTCAGGTTCTGCTGGGAGCAAGGCATGCGGCTGCCCACCTTGGAAAATTGCCCAACCTACAACGAACTCAGAGAAGACGAGTACAGGGAAGAGCCGATTGCGAGCCACAGCCGATTCATCCCCCGAGCCGTTCAGCTCAACCGGAGGAAACTCTCTGTCCACGAATGGCTCGGTCCAATTCACCAGGACTTCTTCCAAGGCGAGGACGAAGAAGAAGATGAAGAAGAGCAGTCTGCCAACCCCCAATGGTGCCCCTCTGGAGTGCTCACAAAGAGCCAAAAAAGAAATCTTCAGAGAATGAAAAGCAATGGGCAGGAGGAGGAAGTCCAGGAGAGGATCAACCATCGGCTGCAACAGGGTAAGAAAAAGTGGCACATAAAGAGAAACACTGCCCCAGCTGATGAGAGCCCAGTCGACAAGGCCAAAAGGGTAGCGAAAGGTAAAGAAATAGCTCCTGTATTAGTCAATATGGTGTTCATAATACCAGCCGAATTTGAGGCTGCCGAGGCCAATGCAGACACGGGTGAAGAGACCTTGGCTAAGCTAGTGTTGTCCCCAGAACAAGCAATATTTGAGAAACCCGAGGGGACTGAGAATCGGCACCTGAAGCCCCTATCGTTAAAGGATTTGTGAATGGGAAGCCGATGTCAAAGGTGCTGGTCGATGGGGGAGCTGCCGTCAATCTCATGCCTTATGCTACCTTCAGGAAGTTGGGCAAAGGAGCCGATGACTTGATCAAGACAAACATGGTGCTCAAAAATTTCGGCGGGAACCCATCGGAGGCCAAGGGAGTTCTCAATGTCGAGCTAACCATCGGAAGCAAAACTATGCCCACAACATTCTTTGTCATCGATGGAAAGGGATCTTATAGCCTGGTGCTTGGAAGGGATTGGATCCATGCCAACTGCTGCATCCCTTCTACAATGCATCAAAGCTTAATCCAGTGTCAAGGCGACAAGATAGAAATCATGCCAGCCGACAGGTCAATTAACGTAGCAAACACCGACTTAACGTTATGGGAAGTCGACGAC
Source organism: Oryza australiensis (assembly GCA_019925245.2). Taxonomy (NCBI): domain Eukaryota; kingdom Viridiplantae; phylum Streptophyta; class Magnoliopsida; order Poales; family Poaceae; genus Oryza; species Oryza australiensis. The sequence goes on along the minus strand of JAIFGZ020000473.1, from coordinate 3,923,269 downwards.
ATTGATTGCCTGTCTGGCAAAGTTTGGCAGGCCGATTTTCTAAAGGTGTCCGATTCTGATATACAACCAATTGGAGACGAAGAGCCTCAATTATTACTTTGAGATTGTCGTGGAGGGCTCAAGCGTCTACACCAAGGACACTGTGGACGATCTCGATGGCAAGCTGGGGCAGGGTTTTATGTCGACCGACGAGCTCGAAGAAGTTGATATAGGTACAGGAGATAGACCTAGGCCTACATATATTAGTAAAAATCTTCCTTCTCATTTTAGAACCAAGCTTGTTGATTTATTAAAGGAATATAAAGATTGTTTTGCTTGGATATATTTTGAGATGCCTGGTCTTAGCCGATCGATTGTGGAACATCAGCTCCCCATCAAACCTGGATATCGGCAATACAAACAGCCTCCCGGAGATTTAAAGCCAATATGTATGATGCAATTAAAGCCGAAATCACTCGGCTATATGATGCTGGTTTAGTTCAGCCCTGCCGATATGCAGAGTGGGTTTCTAATATAGTCGCAGTAACCAAGAAAAATGGCAAGCTTAGGGTGTGTATCGACTTCAGATATTTGAATAAGGCTACCCCTAAGGACGAATACCCCATGCCTATAGCCGACTTGTTAGTGGATGCAGCCTTTGGCCACAAAATCATAAGTTTCATGGATAGCAACGCTGGATATAATCAGATCTTTACGGCCGAGGAAGACATTCATAAGACAACTTTCAGATGTCCAGGGACAATCGGCTTATATGAATGGGTTGTTATGACCTTTGGGTTGAAGAATGCTAGGGCTACATATCAAAGGGCCATGAACTATATTTTTCACGACCTAATCGGCTTCTTGGTGGAAATTAACATAGATGATGGTGTTTTCAAATCCAAGGAAGTAGAAGATCACATAGCCGATTCAAGAAAGGTTTTGGAGCGGACTAGAAAATATGGTCTGAAAATGAATCCTACAAAGTGCACATTTGGCGTATCGGCTGGCCAATTCCTGGGTTTTCTTGTTCACGAGAGGGAGATTGAGGTGACAAAAAGGAGCATCAATGCGATCAGAAGTATTCGGCCTCCTTAGGACAAGAAGCAGCTGCAGTCTCTGATCGGCAAAGTTAACTTCATCAGGCGCTTCATAGCTGATTTATCTGGGAAGATGGAGCCGTTCACACCTTTACTACGGCTGAAAGCCGATCAAGTGTTTACTTGGGGGGGCAGAGCAGCAAAGAGCTTTGGACAACATCAAGGATTATCTGAGCTCTCCTCCAGTATTGATTCCTCCGCAAAAGGGAGTGTTGTTCAAGCTATATCTATCAGCCGATGAGAGGTCTATCGGCTTGGTTTTGATTCAGGAAGTCAAAGGAAAGGAGAAAGCAATTTTCTATCTTAGTAGAAGACTTCTAGATGCAGAAACAAGGTATTCTTATGTAGAGAAGTTGTGCTTGTGCCTATATTTTTCATGTACCAAGTTGAGGCATTATTTGTTATCCAACGAGTGCACCATAGTTTTTAAAGCCGATGTAGTAAAATATATGCTGTCGGCTCCAGTTCTAAAAGGACGGGTTGGGAAGTGGATATTTGCCTTAACAGAGTTTGACTTGAGGTATCAGGCGCCCAAGGCACTAAAGGGGCAAGCTATAGCTGATTTCATTGTGGAACACAGAGATGACTCAATCGGCTTAGTAGATATCATGCCTTGGGCATTAACTTTCGATGGATCGGTCTGCACAAACGGATGTGGCATCGGCTTGGTTATAATCTCCCAGGGGGGCAAGCTTTGAGTTCGCTTTTACCATCGCGCCTCACACTACAAATAATCAAGACGAATATGAGGCTGTCCTCAAAGGTTTGCAACTGCTGAAGGAAGTCGAAGCAAGTTATTAGGAGAATACGAGTGCAAAAATGACGCGTTGATGGTCTATTATCAAAAATGCTGAGAGTTGATGGATAATTTTTGGCTAGTAACCTTAAAGCATATCCCTAGAGAACAGAATTCGGAAGCAAATGATTTAGCTCAAGGGGCATCGGGCTACAAGCCGATGACGAAAGAGATTAAAATAGAGATTGCAACCATCTCAGCCAACAACTGGAGGTATGACGTCTACAACTATCTCCAGAATCCTTCCCAATCGGCTTCAAGGAAATTACTCTACAAGGCTTTACGATATGTTTTGCTCGACGATGATTTATACTATCGGATGATTGATGGCGTACTTCTCAAGTGCCTAAGTACTGATCAAGCCAAAGTTGCCATAGGAGAGGTGCACGAAGGAATTTGTGGCACTCATCAATCGGCTCACAAGATGAAGTGGCTTCTTCGGAGAGCCGGGTATTTTTGGCCGACTATGCTGGAGGATTGCTTCAAGTATTATAAGGGCTGTCAGGATTGCCAGAAGTTTGGAGCTATCCAAAGAGCACCAGCATCGACTATGAATCCAATCATTAAGCCTTGACCATTCAGAGGATGGGGAATCAACATGATCGGTCAGATTAATCCACCCTCGAGCAAGGCACATAAGTTTATATTGGTAGCAACCGATTATTTTACCAAGTGGATGGAAGCGATTCCTTTGAAGAAAGTCGACTCCGGGGATGCAATCGAGTTTGTTAAGGAACATATTATATACAGATTTGGCGTCCCTCAAACTATCACTACGGATCAGGGATCTATCTTTGTCTCCGACAAGTTTGTTCAATTTGCTGACAACATGGGGATTAAGTTGTTAAATTCTTCACCTTATTACGCTCAGGCTAATGGACAGGAAGAAGCTTCGAACAAAAGTTTAATCAAGCTGATAAGAGGAAGATCGCTGAATAACCAAAGCAATGGCATAGTCGATTGGCCGAATCACTCTGGGCTTATCGGATGGCCTGTCATGGATCAATCCAGGTGAGTCCTTACAAGTTGGTCTATGGGGACGAAGCAGTTTTGCTGTGGGAAAATATCATCCGCTCAAGAAGGATTCAGTTACAAGACCAGTTGACAGCCGATGACTATTATAATCTTATGGTGGACGAATCTGAAGTCCTAGTGTTGTCAAGGATGCGTGCTTTGGAGAAGGTGACTAGAGATAAAGAACGAGTGGCTAGTCATTATAACAAGAAAATTGTGCCCAAGTCTTTTGAAGAAGGTTAGCTAGTCTGGAAATTGATACCGCTGATTGGTACAAGAGATAACAAATTCAGCAAATGGTCACCTATTTGGGAAGGGCCTTTCAAGATCCACAGATGCGTCTCTAAAGGAGCATACATTTTAGAAGGATTGGACGAAGAGGTATTTGGAAGGGCTCTTAATGACAAATAGTTGAAGAAGTATTATCCTAGCGTTTGGATCAATTCATTATTCGGCTAAGTCCTTGCCAATCCATGTTAGCCGATGTGTTGTGAGACTATACACATCACCTCTAGAACATTTTCACTCTATGTTTTCCCCTCTAATTTTTCAAATCGGCTTAGTCTAGCCAATAGGTGTTGGATGGTTTTTATAATTTTATCAATGCTGGAGGCAACATTGAGAAAATTAGGGGGCATATATCATACAAAATCAGAAATCAGAATCAGAGGACTTCAAAATTTTTCGGGCTTTGAAAACTTTTTAAGGCATTCAAGATGCGAAGATTGATTGAATCGGCAGAGGGCATATGATAGACATTTCAAGCGCAGCAGGCCGATTACAAAAGTTATATGTACAAGTTGAGAAAAAAGTTTTGAAGACTAGCCCTGTTACATTCCGAGGAAGTCTTGGACAGCTGACATCGCCTTTTGCTTGATGGCTTTGATTTGATCGATTGTGGCGATATCTTCTGCCTCAGTGCCCAGGATCACCTTAACTGACTTGTTTAAATCTCCCAAGAACTTGATGGTGGAAGTCACCTTAGCTCTTTGCTCTTCGGTGGCCTTGGGGAGATCAGCCAGTGTTTGCTTCTCTTCGGTGATCTTGGCCCTGCACTGCTCCAGCTTCGCCTGTAATTCGGCTTCCTCTACTTCAAGCTGGTTGATTTTTGCCTGAGTAGCCGATGGCCCGGCCGCCAGCTCATCCAACTTAGCCTTTTCAGTCACAAGGTTCTTATAGTGGCATCAATTATAGCCGCCAAGTTGGTTTGGGCTCGTCTATCAATCATTCTTTGCATGGCCCGCTCCAACTTGAATCAGTGTAGGTCGATGAATACGGCTTGGGAAATTGTTTCGGCCAAATCTTCAGGAAGCTGACTTTGAACATCATTGAAGCGTGCTCTGATCAACCTGCAGTCCATCACCAGTAGATCTAGATCAATGTCCAGCCGACCATTGATATCCAGGAGCTTTTCTTTGAGATCGTTGGCCATTGTGGTCTGGTCCTGGCTGGTGGCCTCTTCCTCTTCACCGATGAATTCCTTGATGTCGAATGGAACCAGATCAGCTAGAGTCTGCAGAGGAGTTTGGGGTTATCAAAATACAACATGGATAGCCGATATAAATTCTTGAGAAAGAGAAGCATGCTTTCTCGGACGGCAGGAGCTGGTGTGGTTCTTCTTCAACGTGGTGGCTGCCCGTAGCCGATGGAGTTCTCTCGCTTGATGCATGGGGGGCAGCCGATGGAGACCGAGGAGGCTACAAAAAAGGGCAAGTGTTAGTACAAATCGGCTAAGTAAAAATGAGCAAGAGGAAAATACAAGTTTAGAAACTACCGGTGAAGCTAGACGAGGAGGCCGATTGGCTAATCTTTTGTACTGCAATAAAGAATTTGATCAGGGATCGAATGAGTATAATTTGAAGATTGAGTTAAAAAAGGAAAGATGCGTACCAGTCGCTTCGAGGGCGAAGGGGTTTTTTGAATCTGCTCATCGGCTGGCGGTGTGGTCACACTTTGATTCGAGCTACTTGATGCCGCCGCCTCTTCAACTTCGTGGGAAGTCTCTTCGTCCATGAGCACTTTATTGATGGCCTCGTCTATGCTCGGGTCGAGGGAAGGCGTGCTATCGGCTGGTGCAGCAGGCTTTGGCTTTTTCTGTTTCTTTGTAGGTGCACCTGATGGACCAGCAACCGATGAAGCGGCTCTCTTCTTCCTCGACACAACCTTTGTAACACCCTGAGGTGTTTTTCCCTGTTAAAAATCTAAAAGAAAATCATTGGAATTAACTAGAAAGAATAAATAATTTTAAAAGCCAAAATGCTAAATGGAAATGGCATGGTAGGATTTTTCTAGAATTCTACATGTCAAAATACACTAACAGGATTTTTAGTGAAATTTTCGAGAACAAAAATAATTTTTAACCAATTAAAACCAAAATCGGAATTAATAAATCTCGAGAAAATCAGTTTTTTCTCTCCTCCGTCCTTTCCCGCCCATTTTCGGCCGTGGGCCGCCGGCCCGAGCCGACGATCCATCCTCTCCCGCGCGCCACCGATCGGCCCAGCTGACCGGGCCGTCCCCCAGCCGACGCGTGCCTCTCCTCTCTCTCTCTCGCGGGCCGGCCGAAGGCCGTGGCCCGTTAAACCCTCGTGCCCGCAAATAAGTCTATTTCGCCTCCTCCTTTATCCCGGGACGCCGACAGGTGGGGCCTACCTGTCAGGCCGTCGTCCCGACCCCGCCGCCTCGACGCCATTTCCGCTGCCCCCCTCCGCTCGGATCTCGCGCGCCCGCCTTTCCCGTACTCCGGGATCCCGCCGCCTTAACTCCCCACCGTGCCCGCCGGGATTCAAAGCCCCCGGCCGTCGCTCCCGCACGCCCTAATGGCCGGATTTCATCACCGGCCATTACTTCCCCCAATTTTGCACCGGCGAGTAATTCCGCCCTTATCCGGTCGCCATCGACCTCCCCATCCCCTATTTAAGCACCCCCACGCCCTCCCCGAGCTCCCCACACCTTCACCCGAGCTAATCCTCCTCTCCCTCGCCCCCGCGCCGTGCGTCCTCATTTCCGAACTCGCGCCGGACTTTGGCCGCGATATCCTATCGCCCGAACCGTCCCGGACCTTGCCGCCGTCTCCTTCCTTCTTCCCGGCACCCGCGCCACCTTGGCCGCCCTTCCCTGCATCCGTTCGTGGCCGAATCATCCGTTGCCGTCGTCATCTTCCCCAACTCCGGCGACCCGTTGTGAGCCGCCCGTCTTCGCCCCTCGACCGTGTTCGCGCTGCCGCCCGGGTGCGCGCGGCTCCACCCGCGCGTGAAGCCGCGGCGTCCCACCGCCCCGCGCTGCCACCCAAATGGTACCGCCGCCGGCGGCCATCGTGCGCCGCCGTGCCGTACCGCCCGTGCTGCCGCGCCCTTCGACCGTCCGACGGCTTCGTCCGGATCGGCGTTGTCCGTCCGCTCGCCCACGTGGCAAGCCACGTGGTCGCCACCTCGCACCACGTGTGCGCCACGTGGTGCACCTCCCGGTCCGGCCGTGGAACCGGTCCACCGTGGATCGGCGCTCCCGCGGGCCGCTGACGTCAGCCCTAGCCGTTGACGCCTCCCGCGGGTTTTATCGCGCAATAAATCAATTATGGATTTTTCTGTTTTAGTAAAAACCCATAAAACTTCTAAAAATCATATCTTTTCAATCCGACCTCCGTTTTAGCCCATTCAAATTTCATTAAATTTATAAAAATACCAAGAATCCATTAAAAATGGTTTTGTTCCCTGTTTTAGCCTATTTTGTTGAAGTGCTTGTTTGCCGTGTAGATCCCGGTAGTTCTGCCGTCCTGGTCTACTTCGAAGTCATCGCTGAAGTCCCGCAAGCCGAAGAGCAAGGCAAGTCATACTATATTATTGATCATATTGCTCCCATTTTGCTAATATACCTGTTTTATTCTATGAAATTACATTTATTTTTTATATAATGTCATTTCGTGGGGAGTATTACACCTTATGCTTAGTCTATGCCTTAGGTTTGGCACCCCAAATCCTTTGATTAAACTTGGGAAAATAATATTATTAGATTCAGGACTAGGTTATGCTTAGCCTGGCTTAGATTCACTAGCTCACTAAATGGGTCATTCTCACTTAATTTGTCTCTCTTGAACTTCTGTTCGGAGGATTAATAATTAGAGTTTCAGGTGAACCAGACTAATAACTAAAATATGACAAATGGTGGGCTGTGGGCGCCATGGTTTTGGTTAGCGGCGCCCATGGCTATTAAGGACCGGTTCACGGACCCCTCGGGAGAATGACCTTGCAAACCACAAGCCGAAATGGGTAAGGTAGGTCCAATAGTGTAGAGCAGGACGGAGTTTCAGTCGGCCCCGTATAAGGGTTGCTGGGCTGCCGGATTCACCGAGGCACTCGGGAGGCTGCCCATTTCCAGGGTCTGGGAGTGGGGGCGAAACCTTGGTGGGGTTCGCTTGGTTAGTGGGGGGTTATATGAAAGGTCCTATCACAGTTCCCTTTTCGGGGTACCGCGGTGGTATTCCGGCGCACGGGAGACCGTGTTGTGGGGTTGTGTCTTGTGGGTACAGTTGTACGCCTCTGATTAAAGTAAACCTATTCGAATAGCCGTGCCCGCGGTGATGGGGCGATCGACCGAGCTCTCCGTGATTAGTTCCACACTTTTACACCCTAATTATTGGAACATGACTAGTATAGGTGGATGGGTTGGGCCTGTCGCAACGTGGGGATAACGTTGGACAGTGTTGGTGTTCAAAATTCTTAAATTAAATTATTTTTGTGTTGTTCATGTTCAAAATTCCTATTGTTTGGAAAACCCCTGCTGTTTGCGCAAAAGCAAACTTTAGCCAAACCCTTGTCTTCCTTACATTCATTCCTCTCCCCTTCCGGTGTGACTTGCTGAGTACGTGGAAGTACTCATCCTTGCCTCTTCAGCAGAATCTGAGCCAGAAGCTGAAGAAGAAGATGAAGTGGAGTAGGCTTGTCCTACACTCTGGAAGCTGCCTATGGAGTGGTCGAAGCCCGTTGCCAGTGTCAAGCTTAGGCTTAGGCCATTTTTCTTTTTTCGCTGCTCTTTTGTAATCTTTTTGTATTGTTTCTAAGACATGGAACTGTAATATCAACAATTGTCGTATGTGTACCCTGGCTGGTCCAGGACAGGGATTTTAATACACATATAGCTTCGGAAATTTGGGTCTGAATTTCTGGGCGTGACAAGTTGGTATCAGAGCCAATATCCAGACCGTAGGAAAAGCCAAGTGGAAAAACCTTAGGAGCCCTCTGAATCTTTTCATATGCATAAGCCCTGACTTTTGAAGTCGTTTTGGGAAAATGGGTTTTGTTCCCTCGGGATTGGGAAAAATTTTAAGTCTCTCTCAAAACATTTTGAAAACTTGGTCAAGTCTAAGTGATAGGATTTCAGAGTTAAAATTTGGAAAAATCATTTGATCTCTTATCCAGCCGCCAAGTTGGGATTTTCTAAGGGATCCAAGTCCTAAGTCGAGATAGGAGGGATTGGTCGCCAATTTTATATTATAACTAAGCATCTATTTTGCAGCATCATCTTGAAGGGTTACGCGGAGGCTACGCTAGCCGAAAACAAAAACTTTTCTACCGCGCAAACCAGGAACACTTGCAAGTAAGGGCCAATAGATCGTTACCGATTGGAGTATGCAACGGAAATAGCCAATCAGGACTATCCGATCTAGAACTGTGCTGGCCAATGATAGCCGATTCCCGCAAGCCGACAATCGATTCCTGGGGACAACCGATTCACCAATCAGCTGGTTCACCGATGTCGCAGCCAATCCGAGTCGTCCGACCTCGTTCTCGTCACCGATCTACCGCAGTTGCCTCGCTCCGATTGCAGCCGATTCGTAGCCAATCAACAGCCCCTCAACGTAGCAGCGCCTCTACCGATATCCACACATCCGAGGACAGAACGCCAAACACCCGTGTGCTAGCACACGATGCAAGGCTAGGGTTTTGGCTCGAAGGTGGAGGGTTTCCGTGGAGATTGATCTCGCCGACTTCTGTTGCGCCAAATCAGATTGATTCGGTTCAATTCGATATATGAGCTCTCCACCCCTCACCCCTTTATATAGAGTTGGCCGGTTGGGCCTAGAGGCCCATCGGGACTGTATTTTGAATCGGATCTTATCCGAATCTCATAGAGTTGGCTGGCCGGACTTCGAAAGCCCATAGGACTCTATCCGATCGGATCCCTATCCGATCGAGCCGTATTCGAGTGCAACTCGAATGCTTGTTCTTATCCCCTTAAGCGTGCAAACCTGTAGGTTCAGGTATACTCGGTTTCGGCTATAGTCTAACTTAGCCGATCGTCGGCTCGAGTCCAACTCAGCCGACCTGTCAATAGCGGCGCCTAGTAGCACATATTGACACCATAGTATACAAGAATGTAATATCGGCTCTGAACCTGTAATGTGTACACAAATCCCTTTGCCTCACGATACCAATTAAGCTGTAGGCAAGATGTGTGCCATCCCTTCAATAGCTTAACCATTCACTCGAACCGTACTGGATTATCTGTCTGTTGATTGACTCCTCAATCAACTTAGCATGGCCATGCATTTCCATAATCCATTACCTCGAGGGGCCCTTAGATATCTCTCCAAAGGAGGGGCAAATTCCATCTTGATCACTCACATCCCACTCCATGTTTCATAGCAAACCCGAAGACTACTTTTATAACTACCCAGTTACGGAATAGCGTTTGGTAGTCCCAAAGTAGGCTACTACACATGTTGGAATCCATGATGATCTCAGGTCTAAGGACTTTGTACCAACACTACCTGAGACCAACTAATGGCACATTAATTCCTGTAGTGTCTCATGGCGGGTCTATCCAACAATGTGTTCTCTAACACATGTGTCCATGTTTATTGATTTGGTATCTCCATGCCCATGATCTATGAGACATGATCATCAATCAATAAACATGTCGATCTTAGAGTCATATTTGTTCCAATAATATGACATGTGATCAGGGATCATTTAGAAATAGATTCATGCATAAAGAGTCTCATAAATAAGTCACATACTTATTGATCAATACAAGATGTCTATTTCATGGAACTGAATAACACTTTATTCATTTATAAATAAACATTGACAATGATATCCAACATCTCCATGTTGCCACTAGGGCATATCACTAACACATCTAGGGGATGTCCTTAGAAGTTTTAATTAGCCTCATAAAAATGTTTCTTGAAAACCCTCATTTTCTCGTTTACTTTACTTGAGTCCTTTATCGTTTATCTAACTTGGGTTTGAGCATGCATTGATCCCCTACCTTGTCTTCTCTAGATGGCAGGCCGTCCAGTCACCCACAACGGTCAGGGATTGAAGGGTTTCGTCGCGGAGCTAGCGAGGATGGCCTTGGCAGTGGGCTATCCGGATGCACCTGAGTACACTGTCGTCTCACCATTCGGCAGTGAGTTGCCTCACCAAGTCCGCCTGGAGGTGCACGGGTTCGTCGGCACCAACATCCAGAATATGGTAGTCACTGCGTCAGGAGGAATAGATGAGCATGCCTGCCAAGAAGCTGCTTATCTGATGCTGGCTCGGATGAGGGAGATGCATGACTACCATCTCCGCCACTCTGCCTACCGGTACCATCTTCGGCGTGGAACTTTGTCAGCAGTTAACATCTTCCAGTCTGCTGAAGGGGAGAATGACAGCACCTTCTCTCACATGAGGACGGTGATTGAAGGGCTGGATAAGATGCATGCAGATCTCCACCTAGCGGCAAAGGCTCTAAATGACCAGAAGATCTTAAGGATCAAGAGTTTGAAGGATGAGGTGGATCGTCTAAAGAGAGAGATCACCAGTCTGAAGGGACTTCCACCTCCCAACATCCTTCGGATCAGGATCACGCCGCGGAAGAACACCAAGGCTCCGGTGCAGTTGCAGCTGGCGCCCCAGGTTCCACCTCCTGCACCGCCACCTTCCCCAGTCCCCGCCCCAGTGCCAGATCCCACTCTTGCTCTCGTCCCTGTGCCATGTGGAGGAGGAGGATGGATCTCGGTGTCTAGTAGCAGCAAGGGCAGTAGCAACGGCAACTCCAAGAGCCCCGGGCGAAAAGAAGAGTTAGCAAGCTCTCGAAGCCGCTCGAAGGAAAAGGAAGACGGGAACTCCCTTGGGAGTGGTTTTGACTCCTCCGACTACGGAAGCCACTCCGACCCTTAGAGCGTCGCCACCCTTAGTTTACCGTTTTCCTAGTTTTCTTGTTTGCTTAGTTGCTGTGTGTTAGGACTGCTGTGTGGGGTAGTGGTCAACCTGTATCAAGTGTGGATACGGGTTGTCCAATTAAGGATGTTGAGTGTGTTTCAAGTGTTTTAATTAAAGAACAAATCAAAACAAGTAATAAAGATCGACTTCTTTGTCCAATCTTTTTTACTCCTTCTCCCCGCCTTGTTTGTTCCGCTTCTTCAGATGGTGAACACTAGGAATGGCAACACCATCTCTGAGTCAGCTGAGAACAACACCCGTGCTAATGCCAACAACCCACCTCCTCCACCTAAGAACATCACTCTGGCACAAGTCCTAGCCAACTAGACCCAGATGATGGCTACAATGATGCAGCAGATGCAACAGCAGTATTAGCAGATGCAGTTGCAAATGATGCAACAATTTCAGCAGCAGAACCAGCATCAGCACGACCATTTCACACCACCACCTCCCCCGCAAAACAAACTGTTAGTATTCCTTCGGGTCTGACCCCCAACATTCTCCAGCACCACTAACCCCATGGAGGCTAATGACTGGATCATCGCCATAGAAAAGATGTTGGACCTTCTCCAGTGCACAGACCAGGAGAGGGTGTCTTTCGCCACCCCACCAACTCCAAGGCCCCGCCTCAGCCTGGTAGGACAACTTCTTGGTTACCCGTCGGGCGGACACACCTCCAGTTACTTGGGCAGAGTTTTGCCATCAATTCCGGAAGGCACACATCCCCGGAGGGATAGTAGCTCAGAAAAAGAGGGAGTGCAGATCCCTAGAGCAAGGCACTCGAACTGTCACCGAGTATCTGCACGAGTTTAATCGCTTAGCGCGATATGCTCCAGAGGACGTACGCACTGACGTCGAGCGTCAAGAGAAGTTCTTGGCTGGGCTGGACGATGAGTTAACGAGACAAACTCATCTCCGGTGAATACACCGACTTCGAGAAATTAGTCGACAAAGCCATCCGTCAAGAAGACCAACGCAATAAAATGCTCAGAAAACGGAAGGCTACCAGTTTAGGCCACAACCTCAGCAAGGGAATCCCCAGCGGCCGCGTTTCACTCCGGGTGGTCAGAGTGGACCTGCCACTATGATCGTTCGTCAACATTGCCTGTACAATCCCGGGAATTTCCAACCCAGCAGAAGCCGTCCAGGACAGCCACAGCGGAATCCGACCCCGCGTCCGCCAACGGCGCAGCCGCCACCACAGTCCAAGCCAATGCCACCAAAGAAGGACTCAGGATTCAAACCAGGTAACTGTTTCAACTGTGGAGAACCTGGACATTTCGCAGACAAGTGTCCAAGATCAAAACGCGCACCCAGGTTCATCCAAGCAAGAGTGAATCATGCTTTGGAAGAGGAGGCACAGGACGCACCGGATGTCATATTGGGTATGTTCCCTGTGAACTCCTTTAATGCATCAGTCCTGTTTGATTTGGGTGCAACCCATTCTTTCATATCAAAAGTATTTGTGGGAACACATGGGTTGTCGGTGTTAAAACTTAAGATACCCATGTGGGTTCAAACTCCCGGGAACCATTTGTACACTGCCCACTTTTGCCCTTCAGTGGCAATAGAAATCCAAGGATTCCCCTTTCTAGCCAATCTTATCCTTCTAGAATCAAAAGACTAGGATGTCATCCTTGGGATGGACTGGTTGACCCGGCATAAAGGGATGATCGATTTTGCGAGCCGCACGATCTCCTTGACTAATGACGAAGGGAACAAAGTGATTTACCGCTCCCCTAAACCATTGAGGGTAGTGGCAAGTCTGAATCGGATCTCGGCTAAGGAGAAGCCCGAAGAGAAAGGAAAGGACCAGGCAAAGTTAGAAAATATTCCTGTGGTTTGTGAGTACCCGGAAGTCTTCCCGGAAGACCTAACCACAATGCCACCTGAAAGAGAAATAGAGTTTCGGATTGACCTAGTCCCTGGCACTGCTCCGATCCACAAGAGACCTTATAGAGTGGGAGCCAATGAGTTAGCAGAGGTCAAGAAGCATGTAGATGAACAGTTGCAGAAAGGTTATATCCGCCCGAGTACATCGCCCTGGGGTGCTCCAGTCATTTTTGTGGAGAAAAAGGATAAGACCAAAAGGATGTGTGTCGACTATCGTGCACTCAACGAGGTGACTATCAAGAACAAATACACTCTCCCTAGGATTGACGACCTCTCCGATCAATTAAAGGGAGCAAAGGTGTTCTCAAAGATAGACCTGTGGTCAGGCTATCACCAGCTAAGAATTCGAGAGGATATTCCCAAGACCGCCTTCATCACTCGGTACAGTCTGTACGAGTGCACGGTCATGTCCTTCGGACTTACAAATGCCCCAGCCTTTTTCATGAATTTGAAGAACGAAGTGTTCATGGAATTCCTAGACAAGTTCGTCGTAGTGTTCATCGACGATGTGGAGATTATGGCAATCGGGTATCCACCTGGCAAGTTTATCCGACTTGAGGTAGGGATAGATTGCGCCTACCAAATATGTAAACCAAATATGACTTGGGTGTTACATTGCCGATTGAGATAAGGCAACGGCCTATAGTCACGGCTTGGTAAGATTGAGGAAACCGACTTAGAGTAAGATAGGGTTTCCGATCTGTAAGCCCGCCTCCCAAGACTATATAAGGGGGGTAAGGGGCGTCCCTTGAGGGATATCAGAAGTTAGATCAGACATAAAATTCCTGAGCTATTAGTTTTCAGCTTTAGATCTTGAGATCAATATACACTCGGCGGATCGAATCCCCGAAACAGGAGTAGGGTATTACCTCACGAGAGGGCCTGAACCTGTCTAAACCTTGTCTTCCACCTAACCCATTGTGCTTGGTGATCTTGGCTGCACCCCCAAAATTCTATTGCCGAAACCAAGTTTCGACAGTTGGCGCGCTAGGTAGGGGCCCGCGCGTCAAGATTTCTTCGACAATCTCGCCGACAAGCGCGATGGGATCTTCGTCAAGCTTTGGCGACTTCGCCGCCAACGACTTCAACAAGTTTTCCTCCTTCGACTCGGATTCAAACCAGTCGGGAGGCGAAACCCACTCAGCGCCGTTCGGGCTCTCGAACAACACCAAGATCTATGACGAAATCCTGGATTCCAAGATGCAGTCCATCCACTCCGATGAAAGAACTCACTCGGTACCGTTCGGACTACGGAACGCCGCCGAGATCTGCAGCGAACTTCTCATCTCCCCGACGGAGCCAATCCACTCTGGAGAAGACCTCTCGACACCGTTTGGATTACCAAACACCGCTGAGATCTACTACAAGCTCCTCCACCCTGAATCTAGATTGATCCACTCGGAGAGATCCACGTCAGCAAGCTCCGACTCGGACTGGAACGATCCAGATCCGAACTACCCGGGCTCAAGGGAGATCGCCGTCATCCTCCAACCATTCGGCTCATGCTCATCCTCAGAGCTCAACGAATATCTAAGCTCTTCAGGCTTCGACGACCTCTATGGCATCCCCTCGGACGAAGCCGACGACTCCGACTACAACATGGACTACGAGCCAAAGTGCTTTGACGTCCTCATGGCTGAGCTGGCCGAGACCGACTCAGCCATGGCCCGCAGGCTTGCGGAAGAAGAACGAGCCAGGATCGAACAAGAACGCAGGCTGGCAGAAGAAGAGAAGAAGCGCAAAGAGGAAGCCGATAGAAGGAAGCAGGATCTAAGGGCAGCCGGATGATCCGCTCAAGAGGCTATACTTCAAACGCGGGTCCACAACACCAATAACTTCCAGACGCCACAGCAGAACGCTGTTGCTGTCCTCACACTCCTTGACACCGTCATCGAGACGGCGCCCCCCGACGTGACTCCAATCTTGGACAAAATCAAGACTATCGTTGCAGCGATGGCCAACGGTCATCCCTCCACCTCAGCACGAAGACCGACTGAGTCCGTGGCTGAAACGCCCGACAGAAGCCGACTCCCACCGCTGAGGTCAAGGGATTACAAGAGGCCGAAGCCAGACCGGTCGACAACCAGGCCAAGAGGCCCACGCCACGAGTCCACGCAGAAGCATCAGGAGCAAACGACCGACTCTCGCGAGAAGCAATATGGACGTCCACCCGTCCACAATCGTGTCCGCCGCAACAATAGCTCCAGCTACCGAAGCAGCCTACCGAGGACCCCGCCGAGTGATCTGCGGGAGGTCCTCGACCGTCGCTACCAAGAACGAGACCAACGCACTCGGGAAGATCGGAGGGGTTCACCCGACAGCAATGATGACGGAGTACCAGCTTTCACTCGGGAGCTTCGCCGAGTGCATTGGCCGAATGGGTTCAAGCCGACCGGAATTGAGAAGTACGATGGCAAAACCGACCCCGAGTCGTGGCTGACCGTGTACACTCTCGCCATCCGTGCAGCAGGCGGCGACAAGAAGGCCATGGCCAATTACCTGCCCGTGGCCCTTGCCAACTCAGCCAGGAACTGGCTCACGAGCCTGCCAAAAGGCTCAATCGGCTCGTGGAGTGAGCTAAGGGACCACTTCATCGCCAACTTCCAGGGCACCTTCGAGAGGCCTGGAACCCACTTCAACCTATATAACGTCATCCAGAAGCTAGACGAACCCCTAAAGGACTACATCCGGCACTTCTTCGAAAAGCGCAATAAGATCCCCAACATCACCGATGACATCATCATCGCCGTCTTCCAGAAGGGAGTCCGTGATGAGCTGTTGATCGGGAAGTTCGGGCGCAAGCCACCGAAGACGGTGAAGCAGATGTTTGAGACAACAAATTCTTACGCCAAATCCAATGATGCCATCAAAGTGGCACGCCAAGACCGGCCCGACAGGAGGGATGACAAGCAAGCGGGAGGAAGCCGAAATCCTAAGAAGGATAACGACAACAACAACCAGGGCCAGAAGGACCGCAAGCGCCGATCCGAAGATCTAGTTGCCACAACTTCCAACTCCCAGCGCTGCCCCCGAGTCACGGCCTACGACGCCATCATGAACGCTCAGTGCACGCATCATCCCAATCACAAGCACGCGGCTAAGGACTGCTTTATTTATAAACAGTTCGTCGAGCAGTATGCGGCGCAACTCAACAAGAAGTCGGCTGAAGAGGCCGGCCCATCGGACGCCAAGAAGAATAACACGGCTGAGAACGCTGAGCCGTTCCAAGACCCCGTGGGTGAGCTGAATCACATCTTCGAGGGGCCGCTAGCCTATGAATCCAAGAGGAAACAGAAGCTAACTGACCGAGAGGTCAACGCGGCACAACCCGAGGTCCCACAGTACCTATGATGGTCGGAGGTGGCCATCACTTTTGACCGCTCGGATCACCCCGACCGAGTGGTTCACCCGGGGCGCTATCCACTCGTCTTGGACCCGGTGGTCCGCAACATCAAGCTCAAGCGCGTCCTCATCGATGGGGGCAGCACCCTCAACATTCTCTTCGCCAAGACCCTGGACGAGATGCAGATCCCGAGGGCTGAACTAAAGGCAAGCTCAGCCCCCTTCCATGGAGTTATTCCGGGGCTATCATCTATGCCACTCGGGCACATTGCCCTTCCGGTCACCTTTGGAGTTCGAGAGAATTTCCGGACGGAGAACGTCACTTTCGAGGTGGCCGACTTCAAGACGGCTTACCACGCGATCATCGGAAGGCCCGCTCTTGCCAAGTTCATGGCGATACCCCACTATACCTATCTCGGCATGAAGATGCCGGGTCCCAACGGCGTCATCACTCTTCGTAGCGACGTGAAGCAAGCCTTCACCTGCGACAAGGAGAGCTACGACATGGCCCAATCTCGCGAGAGATCACGTGGCCAGCAAGAAATCCGATTGGCCGCATCGACTTCGGCAGAGGGTGAAATCCCCGCGAAGAAGATAGCCAAATCAGGAACCGGCGATGCCAAGACCAAGAAGATCTCCCTCGATCCATCGGATCCCTCGAAAACTGCTGTAATCGGCGCTGAACTAGATCCTAAATAGGAAAGCGCGCTCGTCACCTTCCTCCAAAATAATAAAGATGTTTTTGCTTGGAAACCATCTGATATGCCTGGAATTCCTAGGGAAGTGATCGAGCACTCTTTACACGTCAAAGATGACGCAAAGCCGATCAAACAACAATTACGCAGATTCACGCAGGATCGAAAAGATGCCATCAAGGAAGAGCTCACAAAGCTCTTAGCCGCCGGATTCATCAAGGAAGTTCTACATCCCGACTGGTTAGCCAATCCAGTTCTGGTCCGGAAAAAGACGGGGCAATGACGCATGTGCGTAGACTACACCGACCTCAACAAAGCCTGCCCCAAAGATCCATTCGGGCTGCCTCGCATCGACCAAGTTGTAGATTCAACAGCCGGCTGCCAACTCTTGAGCTTTTTGGACTGTTACTCGGGCTACCACCAGATCAGCTTGAAAGAATCCGACTGCCTGAAGACATCGTTCATCACGCCGTTTGGAGCCTACTGCTACATCACCATGCCTTTCGGCCTGAAGAACGCCGGGGCAACATACCAACGCATGATCCAGAGGTGTTTTCAGACTTAGATTGGGAAGAACGTGGAAGCTTATGTCGACGATGTCATCATCAAGACCAAGCAGAAAGAAGACCTGATCGCCGACCTAGAAGAAACCTTCGCAAATATTCGGGCCTTCAGAATGAAGTTAAACCCGGAGAAGTGCACTTTCGGCGTCCCATCAGGAAAACTGCTCGGCTTCATGGTGTCACATCGTGGCATTGAAGCCAATCCAGAAAAGATCAACGCTATCTTGAACATGAAGCCCCCGAGTAACCAGAAGGATGTCGAGAAGCTCACTGGCTGCATGGTGGCGCTAAGCCGATTCATCTCTCGACTCGACGAATGAGGCATGCCCTTCTTCAGATTGCTAAAGAAAACAGACGATTTCCAATGGACCATGGAAGCCCACAAGGCCTTTGAAGACTTTAAAGAATTCCTTACAACGCCGCCCGTCCTAGCCTCACCTCAGCCCCAGGAACCCCTCCTACTGTACGTTTCAGCCACTCACCAAGTGGTTAGCACGGTCCTCGTGGTCGAGCGCGAAGAAGAAGGGTGGGTCCAGAAGATCCAGAGGCCGATCTAATTCGTTAGCGAAGTGCTGGCAGGAGCCAAAATCCGCTACCCTCAGGTACAAAAATTGCTATATGGTGTTCTGATAACCGCGAGGAAATTGGCGCACTATTTTCAGGGTCACTCGGTCATCGTCGTCACTTCCTTTCCACTCGGCGATGTCATCCACAACCGCGAGGCGACTGGGCGCATCGCAAAGTGGGCCCTGGAGCTGATGCCGCTGGACTTAACCTTTAAGGCGAGGACGTATGTAAAGTCACAAGCCCTGGCGGACTTCTTGGCCGAGTGGACCGAACAACAAGAAGATGTACCTCGGGAAGACCTTCAATACTAGACCATGCACTTCGACGGATCCAAGAGGATCACCGGCTTGGGAGCAGGAGTTGTGCTGATCTCCCCGACTGGGGAAAGGCTAAGTTACGTCCTACACCACCACTTCTCTGCCTCACATTCCCCCGAGTATGAAGCCCTGCTACATGGACTGCGGCTCGCAGTTTCACTCGGGATACGTCGGCTCGTCGTGAAAGGGGACTCCCAGCTGGTCGTCAACCAGGTAATGAAAGACTGGTCCTGTCTAAACGACACTATGGAGGCCTACCGACAGGAGGTTCGCAAACTTGAAGACAAGTTTGACGGACTCGAGCTATATCACGTCCTAAGACACAACAATGAAGCAGCTGATGAGTTGGCGTAGTTCGGGTCTAAGCGAGAAGCCGCCCCAACAGACATTTTTGTCGAGCACCTTTACGAGCCAACCGTTGCGGCAAAACCAACTCCCAACGAACAAGCTGCAAACGAAGTCACCATGATTGATGCCGACTGGAGGACACCACTCATCAAATTTCTAACACAGCAAGAGCTGTCGGAAGACCAGGATGAGGCAGAACGTATCCGACGTCGTTGCCAACCTTACGTCATGGTTGACTCTGATCTGTACAAGAGAAGTCCTTCTGGAGTCCTGATGAGATGCATCGCACCCGAAGAAGGACGACAACTACTCCAAGACATCCACTCGGGCATATGCGAAAGCCACGCGGCAGCACGCACCTTGGTGGGCAAAGCCTACAGACAAGGTTTTTTCTGGCTCACCGCGGTCTCCGACGCGGACAAAGTGGTACGAAACTATGAAGGTTGCCAATTCTTCGCCCGACAGAGCCATGTCCCAGCCCAAGAGCTACAAGCAATTCCATTATCCTGGCCGTTTGCTGTATGGGGCTTAGACATGGTCGGCCCTTTCAAGAAGGCTCCAGGAGGATTCACGCACCTATTCGTCGCAATCGACAAGTTCTCCAAGTGGATCGAAGCTAAGCTAGTCGCCACAATTACTGCTGACAAGGCGCGGGACTTCATCCTCAACATCGTGCACCGTTTCGGTGTCCCAAACAGAATCATAACCGACAATGGGACTCAATTCACTGGAGGCATCTTCAAAGAATTCTGCGAAGACTTCAGGATCAAAATCTGCTATGCGTCGGTTGCACACCCCAAAAGCAATGGTCAAGTTGAGCGTGCCAATGGCATGGTCCTTCAAGGCATTAAGGCCCGCAGCTCCCCTCGGTTCTATGGTCCATGCGGACCACGCCCAGTCGGGCTACCGGCCAAACTCCTTTCTTCTTGGTTTATGGTGCGGAAGCCATGTTGCCAAACGAGATGGAGTATGAATCCCTTCGAGTCCGCAGCTTCAACGATGAACGCTACGACCCAGACCGAGTGGACGACCTCACCCGATTGGAAGAGGCCCGCGAGGCAGCCCTCATCCAGTCGGCAAAATATCTTCAAGGGCTCAGACGATACCACAGTCGCAACGTTCGAGCACGAGCTTTTATCATTGGCGATCTGGTTCTACGCAAGATTCAAACCACCAAGGACCGTCACAAGTTATCCCCCTTATGGGAAGGACCTTATATAATTGCCGAGGTGACTCGGCCAGGCGCATACCGATTAAAGCGTGAAGACGGATCCATGGTGGAGAACTCCCGGAACATCGAGCATCTTCGACAATTATATGCTTAAATTGACTTAAGTTTCATGTTTCTTCTTGACTGCCAACCTCAAGAAAGATGACTTCTTGAGTTAGCAGTCGGGGGCTGTACATATGTCAATAAAGCATGGTTTTCTGAGACAACCTGTGAGTATTTGGTTTGTCATTGTTTAATGTTCCTTGATTCGAGTTCAATGTTTAAGGACTGAGAATTTTTTGATGACCTAATCGAGCTTAGGCTTGGTGACAGTCGGACGAAAATTACTTAAGAAATTTTACATGAAAACTCGGATCAAGGCATTAACATAAATAAGCCAAATATCTACAAAGTTTACATCAGAAAGTTGCATATAATGTTTACAAGAAAAATTAAGGCCGGAAGTGGTTCACTACATCGGCGGCCACCTTCTTGGCCGATTCCTGTGCCTCATTAATCAAATCGAGGGCCTCCACATCTGAAGTCCCCTCGGCGAAGCCCTCCACGGCTAAATCCACGTCCACTCGAGGGTAGAGTGACTTTGTTTGTGCGAGGGCGAAGCCCGCTCCCATGGCAGCCGCCTCAGAAATGTTGGTCAAATACTGGTCAGGGGCTCGCCTAAGCTTGTCAAAGACTTCAACTGGGTCCAGTGAGCTGGTCCCGATTCCATGATGGAACAAAGACAGCAGGATCGACACTGCTGAGTTAGCTACATCTTCTCGGACCTCCCCAGCCCATTTGACCCTCTCAAGTAAGACGTCATATTGAGCTCGGGTTTTGACTTTGTAAGCTGCCAAAAGAACATGATCATGCAAGGCACTCGAAGACAACGCAGTACAATGAATATCGTCTGAAAGAGCTCACCTTCAAACTCGGTCTCCAGCTCGGCCTTGTTGAGGCTGACTGCCTCCAGCTGGATTTTGAGCGAGTGAACCTCCGATGAGTTTTCTACAATAAGAAGAGTCGTCAGCATCCAAAATTGACACAAGCCATAAAGAGATTGAGAAGATTAGACTTACTCCCGATTGAACCCCGGAGGTCGAGGTTTTATTCCCGGAGTTAGGCTATCTCCCTCCTCAGGGCTGCTTCCCTCGACGCGGCCTCTTCTCGAGTGGTCTTCAACTTTCGCTGGATGTTCTCCAGGGAGTTTATGTGCGGGACCAACTTCTCGAGCGCCTCGGACTTGGCCATCGATCGGCAGTACTCTTTCTGTGCGCAAAACCCGAAGTTGGCCGACTGAAATGGAACAATGACGCGACAACGGAAAAGGATCAAGACTTACGTTGAGTAGCCGAGTCGCCTCATTCAGGCTGTTGACAAGGGCATCCCTTTCCTCGCTTTCCGCTTGCTTATCCAAGATGATGCCCTTCCTTTGGCCTTCTGAATCTCGCCACTCGATCTTAATCGGAGGAACCCAGGTTTCAGAAGACTACAACCTGGGGATCTCTTCTACTGTGGCTGAAAGATCAGGAGGAACAGATGAAGATACAAAAGAGTCAAATCGAAGATTAAAGATGAAATGTTAATCCAAGACTTACCGGATTCGGTGGCCGAATCCTTAACTGGAGCAGCCCGGCTGGCCTTTTCCTTCTGACCTTTGACCGACTGGTCTTCAGTCGGGGCCTTCTGAGCTACAGCCGGGGACTTCTCCGCGGCCGACTGGTTTCCAGTCGGTGTGTCCCGGCTGGCGGTCAGGAGCTCCCTCCTTGGGATACTCTCGGGGAGGTGAGGGCCTCCGCCCGGAGCACTCTCGCTCGGGAGAGGGCTCCGGGTTTGGGTTCCGCGGGCTTGGATGCCTCGCGCGGCACGGCGTTGGCCCTCACTCGCCTGCGCAGGTCTATGTCTTGGGGTTTCCTGCAAAGAGAACGACAGAAGCAATCGAAATGAAGATGAAGGAACCTTCAACAATGAGTTCGAACTTCAGTCACGAGGCGTACCTAGACGACCGGCGGATTTTTGGCGCCACTTTCGGTGACGGTCTGGGAGGGGTTGTTTCAACTGGAGGGGCCGGGACATCATCGTGCGAGTCATCAATGACGAGCCTCCTCTTGCTCGCCCGTTTGCTGATATCTTCACTCGGGGCCGCCCTTTTCCCGGCTGGGTCACTCTGGATCTTCACGCCGCCGGCTGGCTTCTTGGCAGGTCGGGTCGGCACGTCGTCGTGAGGAATTTTGTAGGGCTTCGAGATGATGGAGGCATTTTCCTGCAAGAAAGTTTCTTACAACGATAAGAAGCATGACATCAAGATTGCGAGGCAATGAAGGAGTTCAGTCGGCTTACTAGAGGAGGAGGTCGATAGAGGCTGAAGGGAAGGACCGGCAGCACGAGGCTGCGTTCAACCGCGATTCCAGTCGAGAAGACCTTGTACATCCAGATCTTCAAGATCTCAAAGCTGAGGGAGTCACGGTCTTCCCGATTGGGGTCCCTTTCACCCTCGTACTTGAAGGCTGGCTTCGATCGCTCCTTAATCGGCGCCAGTCAGCTCCTGATGAAATGCCGAGTGATTTGCTCGCCACGAAGATCCTTATGCTTCATCTCTAAGATTTTCACTAATAACTTGTTGGCTTCTTCCCAGTCTTGGGCTACTGGTACAGTGCTCCAGGTAGGCCTGGGCACGGGGGGAAGGCCAACGAAGTTTGGCAGGCTGGGCTCAAGATTGCTAATATAGAACCAGCTAGCATGCCAACCTTTGTTGGAGGATTTCAAAGGGAGAGAGAAATACTCCTTGCGGAGGGATCCGCGGAGTTGGAAACCTGCCCCACCAATGACGCAGGGCTGGTCCTTATTGGGATGCGGCTTAAGGTAAAACATGCGGCGAAAGAGCTGGAAGTGGGGGAGAATGCCAAGGAAGGCTTCACATACATGAATGAAGAGAGCGATGTGGAGCATAGAGTTGGGGTTCAAATGATAGAGGCGAAGACCGTAATAATCAAGAAGTCCCCTAAAGAACTCGGAGGTGGGGAGGCTGAAGCCACAGTAAAAGAAAGATGTGAAGACTACGAGCTCACCAGTGTTTGGGGTGGGAAAATCTTCACCCGCCGCCGGGCGCCAGCCCACGATCTCCTTAGGAGGAAGCACTCCGTGCTTTACCATCTCCTTGAGGGTGGATTCCCTCACATCCGAAGTGGCCCACTGCTCGAACGGGATTTTCCTCTCATCCGCCATGAATGTGATTTGTGTGGGAAGCAGATCTGGCTAAAGGGATGGGGATTTGAGATGGGGGTCTGAGAAGATGGATGCGGAGGCTAGCTGTGAGCGAAGCGCAGGCTTTTGGATCGGTGGATTGGACGCGCGCAAGGGCTTAGGGTTCTCCGCTGCAAGCTGATGAACAGTGTTGTGATTGGGGAATTTCTCTGGGTAGACGAAGTGGCGGGGATGACCTCGAGGCTTTGTATAAAGATTTGAGGGTTGTGCTAGGTTTTCTCACAATTGGGCCGAGCCCATAAGAGACCTGCGGCCCAGCTAAGGTGTGGCCTGACGCGTGTCCTTAGGGACTTAAGTGGATGAACTTAAGCAGATTTGCCTTGGCAATATGCACGTGTCTGGGTGCCCTGTACCTTTGAAAATCCTTTCATACCGCAGTTTGCTTGACTTCATGAGAAGCTAGCACGATGCAATTTGAAAGGTGACAAACAGCTAAGCTTTTTTATGGCTGCCTTGATGACAAGCGTTGTTTGGTTTTTTAGCATTTGATTGAATGATTATGTCAATGCTAACTTTCCACCTTGGTGAAGATCCTTTTTAAATTGGGACCAATATTATGGCAGGAGCTATTTAATAATTTGGTCATATTTTTCAGACGACTGAAAAACTCGGTTACCCATGAGGGATGATTAAAATATTTGATCTGAGATGACTCGGGTAGTTTCACTCGGATAAGCATGAGCTTACCGAGTGCTTTTTCACCCACGAGGGTTGATTGGGTTATTTGTTCCGAGATGACTCGGGCAAATTCACTCGGACGAGCGTGAGCTTGCCGAGTAATGAGATTTTTTATGATTGCTTTAGCGTGAGCTAAGCACTTATATGAGTATGATTCTTTATAGTTCTTGGCTGTATGTTTGGTCTGTTTTTGGCTAATCACGCAGTCGGGGCTACACCTAATTAGTGTATCAAGAGATGCATCTAGGTGTTTATCTTTTGGATATTTTCCAGCCCTTCACAGTCTTTGGAGCCACTCGGGAGATTCAGGCAGAGATGATGGAATCACTCGGCGCCAGAAGCACTCGGCCAAAAAGTTGTTTTGGCTGTATACTGTCTTGGTTTGATACTGAGTTGTCTCGTCGACTGAAAAGGACTCTGGGGCTACTGTGGAGATTATGGCAATCGGGTATCCACCTGGCAAGTTTATCCGACTGGAGGTAGGGATAGATTGCGCCTACCAAATATGTAAACAAAATATGACTTGGGTGTTACGTTGCCGATTGAGATAAGGCAATGGCCTATAGTCACGGTTTGGTAAGATTGAGGAAACCAACTTAGAGTAAGATAGGGTTTCCGATCTGTAAGCCTGCCTCCCAACACTATATAAGGGGGGTAAGGGGCGTCCCTGGAGGGATATCAGAAGTTAGATCAGACATAAAATTCCTGAGCTATTAGTTTTCAGCTTTAGATCTTGAGATCAATATACACTCGGCGGCTCGAATCCCCGAAACAGGAGTAGGGTATTACCTCACGAGAGGGCTTGAACCTGTCTAAACCTTGTCTTCGACCTAACCCATTGTGCTTGGGGATCTTGACTGCACCCCCAAAATTCTATTGCCGAAACCAAGTTTCGACAGACGACATCTTGATCTACTCACAGTCGGAAGAGGAAGATGATCACCATCTCCGGTTGGTACTTGAAAAGTTAAGAGACCACCAGCTCTATGCTAAGTTTAGCAAATGTGCTTTCTGGTTGAAGGAAGTGCAATTCCTCGGCCATATCATGAATGCCCAAGGAGTCGAAGTGGACCCTTCCAATGTGGAAGCAGTAACCAAATCGACTCCACCTAAAACCGTCAGCCACGTCAGAAGTTTTCTAGGACTCGCGGGTTATTACCGTCAGTTCATCGAAAACTTCTCAAAGATTGCTAAGCCATTGACGCAGTTGTTAAACAAGGATGAAAAGTTTATATGGACTGCTGAGCGCAACCAGAGTTTTGAAACACTCAAGAGAAAACTGGTGTCCGCACCCGTATTGATCTTGCCAGATCAAACCAAGGATTTCCAAGTCTATTGCGACGCATCTCACCAAGGGTTAGGCTGTGTGTTGATGCAAGATGGAAAAGTGGTCGCTTATGCTTCCCACCTGTTGAGACCTCATGAGTCTAACTACCCAACACATGACTTGGAACTAGCAGCAATCGTCCATGCTCTGAAAATATGGCGACATTACCTCGTCGGTAATCGCTGTGAAATATATACGGATCATAAGAGCATGAAATACATCTTCACCCAATCAGATTTGAACCTCCGTCAGTGACGATGGTTGGAGTTGATCAAGGATTATGATCTAAGTATACACTTCCGCCCTGGCAAAGCTAACGTGGTAGCTGATGCCTTGAGCCGAAAGAGTTACTTCAACTCTATTCACATACAAGGGAAATATGAACAGTTACTACAAGACCTAGAGCACCTAAACCTGGATATTGTTGAACCCGGATTTGTGGCCGCTCTTGAAGCCCAACCCACACTCTTAGATCAAATTCGCATAGCTCAAGCCTCAGATCCTGACATAGCTGAGCTTAAGAAGAATATGAGAGTGGAAAAAGCTCGTGAATTCACGAAAGATGAACACTGAACCATATGGATGGGCAACAAGATATGTGTGCCAGAAGATAATTAATTGAAGAAGTTAATCCTTACTGAGGCACATCAGAGTCAGTACTCTATCCATCCGGGAAGTACCAAGATGTATCAGGACCTTAAGGAGAAATTTTGGTGGGTTAGCATGAAAAAGAAATAGCAGAGTTCGTGGCACTATGCAATGTATGCCAGTGAGTAAAGGCAGAACACCAGAGGCCTGCTGGATTATTACAGCCACTTTGAATCCTGGAATGGAAGTGGGAGGAAATCGGGATGGATTTCATCACCGGTTTACCCCGGACATCATCAGGACACGATTCTATCTAGGTTATCATCGACCGCCTCACTAAAGTAGCTCATTTTATCCCAGTGCTTACCACCTATACGGGCAGAAGGTTAGCAGAATTGTACCTTGCAAGGATTGTGTGTCTTCATGGGGTACCCAAGAAGATAGTATCCGATCGTGGTAGTCAGTTCACCTCTAAGTTTTGGCAAAAACTACAAGAGGAACTTGGCACCCGGTTGAATTTTAGCACGGCCTATCACCCACAAACCGATGGTCAAACGGAACGTGTAAACCAGGTTTTGGAAGATATGCTACGAGCTTGTGCTCTAGATTTCGGAGGAGCTTGGGATAAGAGCCTGCCCTATGCAGAGTTCTCCTATAACAACAGTTATCAGGCCAGTTTATAGATGGCACCTTTCGAAGCACTTTATGGACGAAAGTGTCGAACCCCGCTTTTCTGGGATCAGACCGACTAACGTCAGTTGTTCGGGACTGAAGTGTTAAGTGATGCCGAAGAGAAAGACAAAATCATAAGAGAAAGGCTGAAAGTTGCACAGTCTCGTCAAAAGAGTTATGCAGACAACCGCCGCAGAGAGCTAGCTTTGAAAGTCGGAGACTATGTATATCTTCGTGTCACCAGACTTTGGGCAGTGCACCGATTCCAAACCAAAGGCAAGTTGGCACCATGCTATGTGGGACCATATCGGATTCAAGAGCGAAGAGGTGAAGTGGCATACCAACTCGAACTGCCACCCACCATGGCAGGAATCCATGACGTTTTCCACGTCTCCCAACTTAAGAAGTGTCTGAGAGTTCCGAAAGAACAAGCCAGTCCAAATCAGATCGAAATCCAGGAAGATCTGACTTATGTGGAGAAACCAGCACGGATCCTCGAAACTAGTGAACAGTGGACCCGGAACAAGGTTATTAGGTTCTGCTGAGTTCAATGGACTCATCACTCCGAAGAAGAAGCAACCTGGGAAAGGGAAGATGAGCTAAAGGCCGCTCATCCCTATCTGTTTGCTAGTACCTCCGAATCTCGGGGTCAAGATTCCGTTTAAGGGGGGTAGGTTTGCAACACCCTGAGGTGTTTTTCCCTGTTAAAAATCTAAAAGAAAATCGTTGGAATTAATTGGAAAGAACAAATAATTTTAAAAGCTAAAATGCTAAATGGAAATGGCATGGTAGGATTTTTCTAAAATTCTACATGTCAAAATACACTAACAGGATTTTTAGTGGAATTTTCAGAGCACAAGAAATAATTTTTAACCAATTAAAACCAAAATTAGAATTAATAAATCCCGGGAAAATCAGTTTTCTCTCTCCTCTGTCCTTTCCTGCCCATTTTCGACCGTGGGCCGTCGGCCCATCCTCTCCCACGCGCGCCCAGCCGATCAGCCCAGCCGACCCGGGCGTCCCCCAGCCGACGCGCGCCTCTCCTCTCTCTCTCGCGGGCCGGCCGAAGGTCGTGGCCCGTAAAACCCTCGCGCCCGCAAATAAGTCTATTTCGCCTCCTCCTTTATCCCGGGACGCCGACAGGTGGGGCCCGCCTGTCAGGCCATCGTCCCCGACCGCGGCCGCCTCGGCGCCATTTCCGCGACCCCCCCTTCGCTCGGATCTCGCGCGCCCGCCTTTCCAGCGCTCCGGGATCCCGCCGCCTTAACTCCCCACCATGCCTGCCGGCATTCAAAGCCCCCGGCCGCCACTCCCGCACGCCCTAATGGCCGGATTTCATCACCGGCCATTACTTCCCCCAATTTTGCGCCGGCGAGTAATTCCGCCCTTATCTGGTCGACGCCGACCTCCCCATCCCCTATTTATGCACCCCCTCGCCCTCCCCGAGCTCCCCACAACTTCACCCGAGCTAATCCTCCTCTCTGTCGCCCCCGCGCCATGCGCCCTCGTTTCAGAACTCGCTGCCGGACTTCGACCACGATATCCCATCGCCCCAAGCCGTCCCGGACCTCGCCGCCGTCTCCTTCCTTCTTCCCGACACCCGTGCCACCTCGGCCGCCCTTCCCCGCGTCCGTTCGTGGCCGAATCATATGTCGCCGTCGTCATCTTCCCCAACTCTGGCGACCCCGCGATGAGCCGCCCCTCTTCGCCCCCTCGGCCGTGTTCGCGCTACCGCCCGGGTGCGTGCGGCTCCGCCCGTGCGTGAAGCCACGACGTCCCGTCGCCTCGCGTCGCCGCCCAAATGGTACCGGCCAGCCATTTTGCTCCCATTTTGCTAAAATACCTGTTTTATTCTATGAAATTGCATGTATTTTTTTATATAATGTCATTTCATGGGGAGTAGTACACCTTATGCTTAGTCTATGCCTTAGGTTTGGCAACCCAAATCCTTTGATTAAACTTGGGAAAATAATATGATTAGATTCAGGACTAGGTTATGCTTAGCCTGGCTTAGATTCACTAGCTCACTAAATGGGTCATTCTCACTTAATTTGTCTCTCCTGAACTTCTGTTCGGAGGATTAATAATTAGAGTTTCATGTGAACCAGACTAATAACTAAAATATGACAAATGGTGGGCTGTGGGCGCCATGGTTTTGGTTAGCGGTGCCCATGGCAATTAAGGACCATTTCACGGGACCCCTCGGGAGAATGACCGTGCAAACCACAAGCCGAAATGGGTAAGGTAGGTCCCGTAGTGTAGCCTCTCCTAGCTGACGGACCCATCGGCAAGGGTGAGCGGGATGGAGTTTCAGTCAGCCCCGGTATAAGGGTTGCTGGGCTGTCGGATTCACCGAGGCACTCGGGGGGGCTGCCCATTCCCAGGGTCCGGGAGTGGGGGCGAAAACTTGGTGGGTTCGCTTGGTTAGTGGGGGGTTATACGAAAGGTCCTATCACAATTCCCTTTCCGGGGTACCGCGGTGGTATTTCGGCGCACGGGAGACCGTGTTGTGGGGATGTGTCTTGTGTTGTTTGTGTTCAAAATTCCTATTGTTTGGAAAACCCCTGCTGTTTGCGCAAAAGCAAACTTTAGCCAAACCCTTGTCTTCCCTGCATTCATTCCTCTCCCCTTCCGGTGTGACTTGCTGAGTACGTGGAAGTACTCATCCTTGCCTCTTCACCAGAATCTGAGCCAGAAGCTGAAGAAGAAGATGAAGTGGAGTAGGCTTGTCCTACACTCTGGAAGCTGCCTATGGAGTGGTCGAAGCCCGTGGCCAGCGTCAAGCTTAGGCTTAGGCCCTTTTTCTTTTTCCGCTGCTCTTTTGTAATCTTTTTGTATTGTTTCTAAGACATGGAACTGTAATATCAACAATTGTCGTATGTGTACCCTGGCTAGTCCTGGACAGGGATTTTAATACACATATAGCTTCGGAAATTCGGGTCTGAATTTCTGGGCGTGACAGCCTTGCGGGTTTGGCCATAAAGCAATGTCTTTACCTTCGGCGCATTAAAGCCGATGGCTGATTGTGGACCCCCGATTTTGAGTCGGGAACCTTTCGTGTTCATAGTACCATTTCCCTGGATCAAGTAGTTGGTACCCACGAATGCAGTACTGGATAATCAAGTGCACATGCACGAATAGTCTTACAATACCATTATTACATAAATAGGCCCGAAGGCATTGTTCATCCCACAGACCTTATGGTCCGAATACAATATAAAAACGAGTTTAGATAAGGCAGGAAAGAGGCGGCGGCTTGTCCATTGCCACGAGCAACGACCGGGACTAAGGTCTAATATGCGCCGTCGCTCCTTCCGCCCTCCGGTAGTACGCGTAGGGGTCTTCGGCTCTTCATTTTCATCACCGGAGGTTTGTGCGTATAGCAAGGGTGAGTACCAACCGTACTCGCAAGTCAACACAGAATTGATGCATATGGTAGGGTTATTCAAGGAACACGGCTAGAGTTATTTTTGCGTAAAGCCGCTTTCACAATTCTTTTCACAAGCCTACGACTAGCCAAAAACCAAGTTTTAATTTCATAGTTCATTAATCCGGCGACGGTTCTGTCTACCATCCATCGTGATTCCAAGGATGGCTTCCCGTCTCCGGTTCGTCATGATTTTCTGGGAGTCCACCCTTCTCGCATTCTCGAGAAGTTGATCCACCAATAACAAAATCATCATGCAGACCCATCCCAAGATTTTTAAGTTCAAAGTCTAGCCAAGCGAAAGTCTTGTCACGATGCTCAATATCCGCGAGCACGGCTATTCGAATAGATTGATTCATTCACACTGCAAGTGGATGTACACTTTACCCGTACTCCGTGACAGCCCAACAAATGAGCCTACGCCTCAACACATGAGACGGTCACGGCAAAGCATTTCGATAACCTTACTTTGGCGCACCCGCTCCATGAACTTTTGTCCTCATGCACTCTAGCCGTCCTTTTCTAGCAAAGTGAGAGGAGTTCGCGCACCGGGGTAAGGGAAGACATTTCCAATTTTTTTTTAAGTTTAATTAACATTAGTTCAATCCCACCATTCATAACAAGGCCGCAGCCTCATCCTCATCCCATAACCACATCATAGAGAACCATCTATGCAAGGATACCGCCTCCGCTCGGCTATCTAGTCGCCTAGGTCTATACCCATTCGAGAAGTACGGTTGTACGGCTCGTTTCCCGGCTATCTCATGGCTCGGTCCTTAATTGACCAGGGTCGGCACTTGCCTTTTCCGGAATCCACCCAAATCATCCGGCCGCCCTAGTCTAAAACATTTGTTTAGTACTTCAAATTTTCATCAAATGTAATTCATCATGGTCATGTGGCGCTCATGTCTCCACATGCCGAATCTCAACTACCTCCCTAAGGTAGTTGCACAAGCACAAAGCTTTTTCATAAAGTCATGAGTATGCATAAATCTAAGTATAGCATGGCTAAGCGCTCAAGTTATGCTTCGGTTAATTGTATCACAGCGTGAGTTACAAGGAGTAATTCTAAGGGTACTCAATAGCAAGGAATGGCACAACAAGTAAGGTAACATGGTAAAGCATGCATGTTTAGGGTGTAAAATAACATCATTTCGCAATTGGGATCAATATGTTCAAAGGGTGTGAAGACTTGCCTTGTTCGCACGCTTCTTGAGTGGGGTCTCCTGCGGGGTCGTGGTTGCCTCCTCGGTCGCTAATCATACGAGCGGAAGGAAAAAAAAGAAAAATGGATTCCAGTTAATATCCGATAAGAACGAACGAAAAGCATGAAAAATCATAAAGAACTCTCCAAAATATTTTCCCCTACGACCCTACTCGGGTTACGGAGGATTTTTATAGCAAAATCGGCCGTATCGACGAGTTTCGGCGTTTTAGGGTTTTTGTAAAAAGGATCGATAAAACGACGAAGCGGAAGTCTTGCGAATGTTGTTCAAGAGGTTCGTTGATATATCTTTGCCGAGTCCAATGGTTAAGTATAGAAAAGAAAAGTAATATCTAAATTTTCAAGAAAGTTTCCGCAAACGGAAGTTTCCAACAAAAATCGCATATAGAAAATCATTTTACTCCGAGAAAATACCCGAGAAAACTATATATTTTTGCACAAATATTCCCCAAAATTCCCTAGAAATATTCCCCAATTTTTCCAAAATTTTTCCCCTATTTTTTCTAATTTTTCTCCCTTCTCTTTTTCTTTTCTTTTCTTTTCTTTTTTTTTTTTTTTTTTTTTTCCAGCTGCAAGACGTGCCTTCTCTCTCCTCTCTACCCCTCGGCGTCTACCCCCTCGTCTAACCCCCCTTCGCTGCCCGCGCGTCGCCGACCGACGCGATGGCGCGGCGGTAGAGGGCGGCGGCGACGCGATGGCACGGCCCGGGTGGGAAAATGGAATGGCGCGGGGCTCACCTAGCGGCGGCGGGCGACGGCGAACGGCGGCGCGCAGTGGATGGCGGCGAACGGCAGCGGCGCAGGTTCGGCAACCCGGCGACGGCGAGGAGAAAAGAGGGGAAGGAGGCGACGGAGATGGCTCGGGAGGGAATGGGGCTTTGCCCTTATTTATAGGCGCTCACGGGAGAGAGGTCACCGAGGAGCGCGGGGGTCCGGCGGGCGACGGCTGCGTGCGCCACGTGACGTGGTCTCGGCGGGGTCCGGCGCGCATGGGGAACACGGCAGCTTGCGGCACGGCACGCGCGCTGCGAAGGCGGCTGCGGCGTCGGCGTGTCGCGCGGCGACAGCAGCGGCGCCGCGCGGCTGCGGCGCGGCGGGCGCAGCGACGCGGCGCGGGCCGGGCGGCGTAGGCACGCACGGCGACACGTGGTGCACGCCGTGCGCGCGCGGCGGGGCCGAGAGCGACGCTGGTACGTGCGGGCGACACACGGCGCGTGGGAGCGGGGCTGGTACGGCGGCGGGCCGCGTGGCGTGGGTGCGCGCGCACGGGCGGGGCGGGCGCGCGCGCGGCGCGCGGCGCGTGCGGGGTCCGGTGCGGCAGCGGGCCGCGTGGCGTGGGTGTGCGCGCGCGGCGGGGCCGGCGCGCGCGCGGGCGGGCGCGGCGCGTGGCGTGCGCGCGCGGCGGCGTCGGCGTCGAACACCGGCGGCTAATGCACGGCAATTTCACCTTTTTCCGAATTTTGAAATCCTATTTTCTATTTCCATTTCCTTTCACTCCAAAAATTCAAAATAAATTTCAATATTTCAAAAAAATTTTGAAATTATATTTTCAAACTTTTCCCTCCTTTTTATTTTTTCAAAATATATTTTTCATATTTTTATTTCTCCTTTTAAAATCAACAAGTTGGGGTCTTTAATTAATTTCCAAATTCATATTTCCTTTTAAAAATATTTTTATCATCCAAATCCAAATATTTATTATTTTTCTTCCACTAGTTAGGGTTTAATCCAAAATATATTCTTTTCAAGAATCTTTTGTAAATCTCCCAAAATTAATATGTTTACCCTTCTTCAAATTTATATATTTATATTTTGGATTATTTCCCCAGGGGTCTCAAAGCTTAGGGATTTAATTCAACTTCACCTCAAAGCAATTCCAAAAAAAATTCTTACGCAACCAATTGGCAAATAACATTGAAAAACACGATAAGAAGCAATGATTCCAAAAAGTTTTTGCGAGTTCCGATTTTCACGTTCCGAATTCTACTCCTTCGATTTTCGGGATGTTACAAACCTACCCCCTAACAATAAATCTCGTCCCCGAGATTTTCTTACCGATTCTTGAATAGGTGTGGATATTCTGTCCTCGGAATTCTTCGCTCTCCCGTAGCTTCTTCTTCGGTGTGATTACTCCATTGTACTTTGTACATGCGCCACGACTTGGTTCGTGTCTTCTTTTCTGCTTCGTCTAGTATCTTGGTTGGATGTTCTGGATAGGTAAGATCACTGTGGACATGGATGGCTTCTAAAGGAGCTTGCTCTTCTGGTACCCGCAAACATTTCTTCAATTGTGACACGTGGAACACTG
This sequence comes from Oryza australiensis, assembly GCA_019925245.2. Lineage (NCBI taxonomy): Eukaryota > Viridiplantae > Streptophyta > Magnoliopsida > Poales > Poaceae > Oryza > Oryza australiensis. The sequence continues at coordinate 3,889,750 of JAIFGZ020000473.1, read as the reverse complement.
GGTGGACATCGGAGAGATTCTCGGGCAGTTCCAATTGGTAAGCCACTTCTCCTCTCCTAGCGTTTATCAAGAATGGGCCCACGTATCGTGGTGCGAGTTTCCCTTTGACTTTGAACCTCTGTGTTCCCCGTAGTGGTGAGACCTTTAGATACACGTAGTCACCCTCTTTGAATTCCAATTCTCTTCGTCGAGTGTCCGCGTAGCTCTTTTGTCGTGATTGAGCAGCTTGTAGTCGGTCCCGGATCAGGCGAACCTTTTCCTCAGCCTCCTTGATTATGTCAGGCCCGAATACGGTTCGTTCACCGGTTTCTGACCACATTAATGGGGTTCGACATCGGCGACCAAATAGAGCTTCGTTTGGCGACATCTTCAAACTGGCTTGATAGCTATTGTTGTAAGAGAACTCGGCGTACGGCAAGCATTTCTCCCAATCCGTGGTGAAATCCAATGCACAGGCTCTCAGCATATCCTCCAAGACTTGTTCGTCCTTTCAGTCTGCCCATCGGTGTGGATGATAGGCGGTACTGAAAGCGAGATGACTTCCGAGGGCCTCGTGGACTTTGCTCCAAAAATGGGATGTGAATTGGGTACCACGATCCGATATGATCCTCTTTGGTACACCGTGAAGACATACGATCCTACTCATATATAGTTCCGCTAGCTTGGCACTGTTGTAGTTAGTTTTCACCGGTATAAATGCGCCTTGGTGAGCCGATCTACTATTACCCAAATGGAATCGTAGCGCCGTAGTTTTGGGTAGTCCCACTATGAAATCCATGCCTATCTCGTCCCATTTCCATTCGGGAATCTTGAGTGGCTGCAGCAAGCCCGGCCGTTGATGCTCGCTTTCACCCTTTGGCACACATCGCACACGGCTACGTATTCGGCTACATCTCTCTTCATATTGGGCCACCAATATTCTCCTTTCAAGTCTTGGTACATTTTCGTGCTTCCGGATGTAACGAATATGCCGATTCGTGGGCTTCCTTTAAGATCAATCCCCTCAAACCGCCTTGTTCGGGCACACGATTCTTTTCTTGTACCACAGATTCCCTTGTCATCCACAAAACTCCGGGCGCGTCCAGCCGCCATGCGTTCCTTGATGTCCCGGGTTTCCTCATTCCCTTTTGGGCTTCCTCTATTTGGGTTCTCGTAGGGGTTGGATTTCCGGTGAGTTCACTTCTTCGTGAGGAATCGAGTGCGATTGAGTCCGGCCATTTCTTCTTGAAGTTCGCCGGCCATACCTCCTAATTCCATGTGATTGCATTGGGCTTTGCGGCTCGCGCATCGGCCACTACATTTGCCTTGCCGGGATGATAATGGATTCCTAGACTGTAATCTTTGATCAACTCCAACCATCGCCTCGTCGTAGGTTGAGATCAGGCCGAGTAAAGAAATATTTTAAGCTCTTGTGATCGGTATACACATCACAAGTGGTTCCCGATCAAATAGTGCCTCCAAATCTTCAATGCGTGTACAACTGCGGCTAATTCCAGTCGTGTGTGGGATAATTCTCTTCGTGGGGTCGTATCGTCGCGAGGCATACGCCACGACCTTTCCGTCCGCATCAATACTCCTCCCAATCCTTGCCGGATGCATCACGACATCACGAAGTCTTTTCGGTTGTCGGGTAAGGTCAAGATTGGAGCGTGGTTAACTTTTCTTTTAATTGGTCGAAGGCTTTTGGCACTTCTCATTCCATTCAAACTTCTTTTCCTTCTTCGAAGTTGAGTCATAGGTCGGGCTACAGTGGAAAACCCTTCGATAAACCGTCGGTAATAACCGGCCAAGCCCAAGAAACTCCGAACTTCGTCACCGACTTGGGTGCCTTCCATCCCGTGACGGCTTCGACCTTGGCGGGGTCTACCGCTACTCCTCCGCTGAAACCACGTGACCAAGAAAAGCGACTTCCTTGAGCCGAACTCACATTTGCTGAACTTTGCATACACTGGTGCTCTCGTAGCTTTTCCAAGACTAGTCGTAGATGCTCCGCGTGTTCCTCATCGTTTTTGGAGTAGATAAGTATATCGTCGATGAACACCACCACGAATTTGTCCAGGTATTCCATGAATACCTTGTTCATCGGTTCATAAAGTAGGCAGGGCATTGGTTAATCCAAAGGACATCACTGTGAACTCGTATAAGCCGTATCGTGTAGAGAACGCCGTCTTAGGAATGTCTCCGGCTCTAATCTTTAACGATGATATCCCGACCGCAGATCAATCTTTGAGAACACCTGTGCACCCTTAAGTTGATCGAATAGGTCATCGATCCGGGTAGCGGGTACTTGTTCTTGATGGTTACTTCATTCAGCGATCGGTAGTCCACACACATTCTCATACTCCCATCCTTCTTTTTGACAAAGAGTACGGGGCTCCCGGGAGAAGAGTCGGGCGTACAAATCCCTTCTCTTGTAGTTCCCTTATCTCGCTTCTTGAGTTCCTCTAACTCGTTGGCCGGCATTCGATAAGGTCTCTTGGATATGGGGGCCGTACTGCATTAGATCGATGATAAACTCTACGTCGCGATCCGGGGCATTCCGGTAATTCCTCGGGAAATACATCCGGGTATTCTTGTACTACGGCATTCCGCCTAGGGGTAGCATGGTGAACACTCCCGCAGCTTGATCACATAGCTTCGGGTTTTGATCCATAGTTATGCTCATCGGTGATCCCCACGGGGTGGATACCGTGACTTCCCTTCGATCTGCAGCTATAATTCCATTATTTTTGGTCAACCAATCCATTCCGAGTATGACATCTATGGTCCGGGGTGATAGCACCATAAGGTTTGAGAGAAACACCACGTCTCTAATCCGTATGGGCACATTAATGCAGGCATGGGGTACGGTTATGTCTCCCCCAGGTGAGTGTACCAACATAGGCCTCTTAAGTGCTACTTGGTGTAGGTGGTGTTGTTTGCTTACTTGGGAAGATATGAATGAATGCGAGGCTCCAGAATCGAATAAAACTTTAACTGGTGTAGAGTTGATAGAGAACATACCCATCAATACGCTCCGGTCCTCCCGTGCTTCTTCTCGCCCGTACATGATTCACTTGGCACGTCGAAATCCGGTGGCGCTCGTTGGGTAGCGGGGTCTGAATGGACCTCGTCCCGCCGCAGGGTGGGGGTTCCTCGGACGGGTGTTGCATTGGCGCCGGTGCGTGCACGGGCGTTGCGTGGTTTTGGACAGCTATTGGAGTAGTGCCCGAATTCTCCGCAATTAAAACAGCTCACATTCCTTCTTCCTGGAGCAGCTAGGGTTGGTGTGGGCGTACGGAATTGAGGTGTAGCTGACCTGTTGACATGGTCGGAAGTGGAAGGGCGTCCGGTTGCCGGAACATTTGGCTTCCATCCAGACGGAGTGGCTCCCTTGGGGCGTTGTGGCGTCCCTTGAAATGGGCGAGCCATAGCGAGCCTCCTCTTGCGGTTATTGTCCACCACCTTTTGGTCATGCTCAAGTCGGACGACCTTGTTGATGAGGCTTTGGAAACTAGTGTGATCCTGCCCGATCATTGGTCCCCTCGTTCGTCATTTAGTCCCTCAATGAATTTGTCTATCTTTTCTTCCACGTCGGCGGTCACCGGTGGCGTAACGGGCAAGCGGGTGAACTTGTTCGATATTCTTGTACCGAGGTGTTCCCTTGACGCAGCCTCTGCGGAACTCGTTCTTCTTCATCCTCATTACGCAGCGGCACGAAATTCTCACGGAATGCAGCCGTGAATTCCTCCCATGTTGGCTCGCCGGCGTCTTCACTCGTGTCTCCTTGTAGGTGTCCCACCAATCACTCGCGGGTCCCTCCAGTGGTTAGTAGCGAAGACAACTCTATCGCCTTCTCGGACTCGACGAGGGTTAACTTCTTCTCTATCACTCTTAACCAATCTTCGGCGTCCATAGGTTCTTCGGCCGTGGAAAAAGTGGGCGGCTTAGCTCTCATGAATTCCCATTTGATCCTCCTCGACCTCCTTGATTGTTAGCAATCGCTTGGAGTAGCCGGGTCTCGCAATGCCATGACCTCCGCCGGGTGGAGGGGTTGGGTTCCGGCGGATTTTCGCTCGGTTGCCGCGGCTGCGACGATGTGCCATCCGAAGAAGGGAGATAAATTAAGAGAGCGGACTAGTTTAAGTTATAGTTCACCTGGATACTTTTCTTCAAGCTCTATCGAATGATCTCCAATCCACGTACAAGGTGAAATAATAATAAGCATACGAATTAAGATGTCGCAAGGCGATGCTCGAGTTCATCATATTACATAAGGGGTACACGACCGTACACACAGTCCTTCATGCCAGGATAGCAATAATAACTATATCGTTCAACTACATCAACTAATTAAGGGTAAATAGGAAGTGCTGCCGAGCTGGGAAGGTCCTCCCGCCTAGTCCTCCATCCATCCGCAAGAGCCGGCGCCGAAAGTGGGTGGTCTGCTGCTGAAGCAAACCGAAGTCCCCACGGCTCGGAGGTGGTGGCCTCGAGTCACGCCGAATCTTCCGACTCGGTGGCCGCGTACTCTTGCGAGCGATCGGCGGGTGAGGGGCCTCCCGTGTGAGTCAAGCGACGAGGGGAACTTCCTCCTCCATTGAGTCGGTGTCGCTAGACTCCCATTTGATTTCCATGGGCTCCACCTCGGACTCCGTGTCGGTGTAGATCTGGATGGGGTTACCCTCTCCTGATCCCGGCTCGGAGGGTACTGTACGGAGCTCGGGGTGGCAGCAGTGGGGTCTACTGTGCAGTGCAGTGGCTCGTGCTCAACATGAAAGCTTGCTCCATCATAGCTTGAAAAGTATCCAAGCATGCTGGAGTCATAAGGTAATAATGGTCGGGCACAGGGGGTGATGGTACGGGCTCGGTGGAAGTACTGCAGCGTAGACGGACGAGTGCGCATTGTTCCTCTAGCCGGTTGATCTCGCCGTTTGCTCTTCCCGAGCTGCTCTTCCAGCTCTACGAGCCTCCCCTCGGGCCATGTAGCGGTCCGAGAGTTGCTCATACTGAGCACCATTGGCCTGCAGCTGAGTCTGCAGCATGCTTATCTGGTCTCCACAGCCTTGGTGACTGTCGACCAGATCATTGAGGCGTGACTGCTGATCGTTGATCTCGAGCGGGGCCTCCTCGTAATGATCGTCTGCTGCTCTCGCCCAACGCGATAAACGCGTGACCATCGGGTTGTAGCAGCAGGGGGTAGCCTCCACGGTGCAGACCGGGTTGCCCTCTTCGCGGTAAGGATGATGCACGAACTCGTCATTGTGAGTTCGGCACGGTGTTCCGCATTAAGGCGAAGGAAGGCCTCGCGAGCTGCATCCTGAATAGCTGCTTCTGCTAGGTCCCGGTGGTAGCGAGTGTGGAAGCAGTAGGATGTCTCACTCCCCATGCGGGCTTCTATGGATACGGCTCCCTCCCGGGCTGGATACATCTCGAGCCATGTCTTTTGGTGTGATAAGTGGGCGGTTCCGGTATCTCAAGCACCATAGTAGAGATTGGAGTTGTACCACGAACCCTCGTCCGCGAGCAGTGACTTCCCAAGTTCCGTCGTGGTTTGACATCCGCTTTACGGGCAACTTAGGGTTAGCGAGAGGGAGCTATCATAATCATTTGGTAAGAAATACAGATGTAGAAAGGATATATTTGCATTTTCGGAAATAATAGTTTAAGACTGATCCTACCGTAGGGATATTTCCCTTTAGCCATCTAGTTAGGGTAGGGCGCCATTTGGTCTTAGCCTACGGTCGCATGGCTCGATACCAGCTCTGTGGACCCCGATTTTGAGTCGGGAACCTTTCGTGTTCATAGTACCATTTCCCTGGATCAAGTAGTTGGTACCCACGAATGCAAGATCGATAATCAAGTGCACATGCACGAATAGTCTTACAATACCATTATTACATAAATAGGCCCGAAGGCATTGTTCATCCCACAGACCTTATGGTCCGAATACAATATAAAAACAGAGTTTAGATAAGGCAATGGGAAGAGGCGGCGGCTTGTCCATTGCCACGAGCAACGACCGGGACTAAGGTCTAATATGCGCCGTCGTTCCTTCGCCCTCCGGTAGTACGCGTAGGGGTCTTCGGCTCTTCATTTCCATCACCGGAGGTTTGTGCGTATAGCAAGGGTGAGTACCAACCGTACTCAAGCAAGTCAACACGAATTGATGCATATGGTAGGGTTATTCAAGGAACACGGCTAGAGTTATTTTTGCATAAAGCCGTTTTCACAATTCTTTTCACAAGCCTACCGACTAGCCAAAACCAAGTTTTAATTTCATAGTTCATTAATCCGGCGACGGTTACGTCTACCATCCATCGTGATTCCAAGGATGGCTTCCCGTCTCCGGTTCGTCATGATTTTCTGGGAGTCCACCCCTTCTCGCATTCTCGAGAAGTTGATCCACCAATAACAAAATCATCATGCGGACCCATCCCAAGATTTTTAAGTTCAAAGTCTAGCCAAGCGAAAGTCTTGTCACGATGCTCAATATCCGCGAGCACGGCTATTCGAATAGATTGATTCATTCACACTGCGGTGGATGTACACTTTACCCGTACTCCGTGACAGCCCAACAAATGAGCCTACGCCTCAACACATGAGACGGTCACGGCAAAGCATTTCGATAACCTTACTTCGGCAGCACCCGCTCCATGAACTTTTGTCCTCATGCACTCTAGCCGTCCTTTTCTAGCAAGTGAGAGGAGTTCGCGCACCCGGGGTAAGGGAAGACATTTCCAATTTTTTTTTAAGTTTAATTAACATTAGTTCAATCCCACCATTCATAACAAGGCCGCAGCCTCATTCTCATCCCATAACCACATCATAGAGAACCATCTATGCAAGGATACCGCCTCCGCTCGGCTATCTAGTCACTAGGTCTATACCCATTCGAGAAGTACGGTTGTACGGCTCGTTTCCGGCTATCTCATGGCTCGGTCCTTAATTGACCAGGTCGGCACTTGCCTTTTCCGGAATCCACCCAAATCATCCGGCCGCCCAGCCTAAAACATTTGTTTAGTACTTCAAATTTTCATCAAATGTAATTCATCATGGTCATGTGGCGCTCATGTCTCCACATGCCGAATCTCAACTACCTCCCTAAGGTAGTTGCACAAGCACAAAGCTTTTTCATAAAGTCATGAGTATGCATAAATCTAAGTATAGCATGGCTAAGCGGTTTACGAAGTTATCCTTCGGTTAATTGTATCACGCGTGAGTTACAAGGAGTAATTCTAAGGGTACTCAATAGCAAGGAATGGCACAACAAGTAAGGTAACATGGTAAAGCATGCATGTTTAGGGTGTAAAATAACATCATTTCGCAATTGGGATCAATATGTTCAAAGGGTGTGAAGACTCGCCTTGTTCGCACGCTTCTTGAGTGGGGTCTCCGCGGGGTCGGTGGTTGCCTCCTCGGTCGCTAATCATACGAGCGGAAGGAAAAAAAGAAAAATGGATTCCAGTTAACATCCGATAAGAACGAACGAAAAGCATGAAAAATCATAAAGAACTCTCCAAAATATTTTCCCCTACGACCCTACTCGGGTTACGGAGGATTTTTATAGCAAAATCGGCCGTATCGACGAGTTTCGGCGTTTTAGGGTTTTTGTAAAAAGGATCGATAAAACGACGAAGCGGAAGTCTTGCGAATGTTGTTCAAGAGGTTCGTTGATATATCTTTGCCGAGTCCAATGGTTAAGTATAGAAAAGAAAAGTAATATCTAAATTTTCAAGAAAGTTTCCGCAAACGGAAGTTTCCAACAAAAATCGCATATAGAAAATCATTTTACTCCGAGAAAATACCCGAGAAAACTATATATTTTTGCACAAATATTCCCCAAAATTCCCTAGAAATATTCCCCAATTTTTCCAAAATTTTTCCCCTATTTTTTCTAATTTTTCTCCCTTCTCTTTTCTTTTCTTTTCTTTTCTTTTTTTCTTTTTTTTCTTTTTCCCGCAAGCCGCATGTGCCTTCTCTCTCCTCTCTACCCTCGGCGTCTACCCCCTCGTCTAACCCCCTCTCGCCGCCGCGCGTCCGACCGACGGCGATGGCGCGGCGGTAGAGGACGGCGGCGACGGCGATGGCACGGCCCGGGTGGGAAAATGGAATGGCGCGGGGCTCACCTAGCGGCGGCGGGCGACGCGGCGGCGGCGCGCGAGTGGATGGCGGCGAACGGCAGCGGCGCAGTTCGGCAACCCGGCGACGGCGAGGGAGAAAAGAGGGGAAGGAGGCGACGGAGATGGCTCGGGAGGGAATGGGGCTTTGCCCTTATTTATAGGCGCTCACGGGAGAGGTCACCGGGGAGCGCGGGGTCCGGCGGCGACGGCTGCGTGCGCCACGTGACGGTGGTCTCGGCGGGTCCGGCGCCGCATGGGGAACACGGCGGCTTGCGGCACGGCACGCGCGCTGCTGCGAAGGCGGCTGCGGCGTCGGCGTGTCGCGCGGCGACAGGCGGCGGGCGCGCGGCGGCTGCGGGCGGCGGGCGCAGCGACGCGGCGCGGGGCGGGCGGCGTAGGCACGCACGGCGACACGCGGTGCACGTCGTGACGCGGCGGGCGGGGCCGAGCGACGCTGGTACGTGCGGGCGACACACGGCGCGCGGGAGCGGGCTGGTACGGCGGCGGGCCGCGTGGCGTGGGTGCGCGCGCGCGGCGGGCGGCGCGCGCGCGCGGGCGCGGCGGCGGGGGTCCGGTCGGCACGGGCCGCGTGGCGTGGGTGCGCGGCGCGCGGCGGGCGGCGCGCGCGGCGGGCGGGCGCGGGCGTGGCGTGCGCGTGCGCGCGGGACGGCATACGGCGTCGAACACCGGCGGCTAATGCACGGTGCAATTTCACCTTTTTCCCGAATTTTGAAATCCTATTTCCTATTTCCATTTCCTTTCACTCCAAAAATTCAAAATAAATTTCAATATTTCAAAAAAAAATTTTGAAATTATATTTTCAAACTTTTCCCCTCCCTTTTTATTTTTCAAAATATATTTTTCATATTTTTATTTCTCCTTTTAAAATCAACAAGTTGGGGTCTTTAATTAATTTCCAAATTCATATTTCCTTTTAAAAATATTTTTATCATCCAAATCCAAATATTTATTATTTTTCTTCCACTAGTTAGGGTTTAATCCAAAATATATTCTTTTCAAGAATCTTTTGTAAATCTCCCAAAATTAATATGTTTACCCTTCTTCAAATTTATATATTTATATTTTGGATTATTTCCCCAGCAGGGGTCTCAAAGCTTAGGGATTTAATTCAACTTCACCTCAAAGCAATTCCAAAAAAAAAAAAAATTCTTACGCAACTGAATTGGCAAATAACATTGAAAAACACGATAAGAAGCAATGATTCCAAAAGTTTTTGCGAGTTCCGATTTTCACGTTCCGAATTCTACTCCTTCGATTTTCGGGATGTTACACCGATGGAGCATAACTGCCACCATTCAGGATGAGGCCCAGCCAATACTTGACGGCAATGCCCGAATTAGTCACCGTGGGGGGATCTGAGTCTGTTGTTTGCAAAGGAAGAAAGTGTGAAAGTGTTAGAAGATGACGACAGCCGATTTCTCAAAGGAAAATGTTTAAGGCTAAAGATACTTACATAAGGGATTTTGTCCGGCAGAAGAGTGGTGAGGTACATTGAGGCGCGTTGATGGAATATGTGTTGCTTGATATCCACCCACCACTTATCATAAGCCGCACTTCTCTTGTGGGCCAGCTCCAAGATCCCAATGCTGCCGAGGGGTGGGCTCTCTATCTCCATTAGTTTGTTCATCATGATGCTTGAGTCAATCACCCCTCAGGTCTCGATTTTGTCGGCATAATAACAGCCGATGGGCAGCTGTCCAAGACCAAGTTGCCTTCCAGCCGATGCAAGGTAATAAACTTCATAAGATTTCAACACGTTTTAGCCTTGATGTATCCCAATCGGCAGTATGCAAGGAGTGAGCACCGTGGTGAAGATTTCTCTGCACTTGGGGTATTTATCTGAGTTTATTTCATCCAAGTTCAGTTGAATCGGCAATTCAAACTCTGCTTGGTCTTCATAGAAAAACCAAGTCCGATTGTTCTTCGCAAGGCCATCATAGAAAGATACGAACCATTCGGCTAGGAGTTTTATTGATTGTTTTGAGCTGACATGAGTAGCTACGGCTTCCCCGAAAGATAGGCACCTCCAGGTGGTTAGTTCGTTCCCCTCCTCATCTTCAGTTGGCTCCAACAGGGGGAATCGAACATTGGCTAGCCGTGGCTGTCCAAAGACTTTCTGAGTTAGCAATACAAGCCACAGCTGTAGAAACAACCAAGGGCCTCCAGTGCCGATTGATGCATCAACTGCTATCTTAGCCGATGCCTGGTTCAATGTCTGATAGAGGTAGCCCAAGGGGAATTTGCCTAAGGAAAGTTTTGTCTTATTGACCAGGGCTTCGGCTATTACTTGCCAATTTACTGTTGGGCCACAGCTAGAACCACAGAAAACAAATTTCTCTAACCACATCATAAGGAACGCGGCGTGCTCCCTAGCACTGATGGGCTCTGTCCCCATGTTCATGTTGACATAGCCATTCCAACCTTCGATTGATTTGGTTTTGAAGGAAAACTGGCCCTTGCTGTCCAGCCGATCAGAATTAGTCGACGATATAATGTCAAGTCTTGTTATCATAAAGACGTTGGCTAGTGTTGGGGTCATTGAGCCTTGCTGGAAGAGGAAGACGTTGAGAGTGTTGTTCCAGAAGTAGCTGGCAGCCGATATTAATGGTTCATCCTTGGGCATATCGGTTACCGAAAGGGACAAACATTGTGCTATGCCTACTTTTTCCCAGTGGCTGTGTTTGCTGGCATGCATTCTTTTGTACCATGAGGGCCAGGATTTATCGGTGAAAGGCCAGGACTTGAAAGTACCGTCCCTATAGAGTGAAAGTACCGTTTCACTCTATAGGGAACCCTATCGGTTTCGGCAATAATGAACTCAGTTGGGTCCATGTTGCCGATAGGCCCTAGGTAATATCTATGGTCGTTGATTAAACTAGAAATGACTATCAAATGAGCAAGATGCTACAATCGGAAAAAGGGGGCAGAATCAAGGTTCGTGAAACCTAGAATTCAGATCTGCGATTAAAGGTGAAAAAAGGATTGATTCAACCGATGGGGCATACCTCGGGGAACTCAGCAGGAGTAGAGCTGGAAGGGGGAACAGAGGCCATCGTCGCTTTAATTCCGGTCATCGGAAGAGGAGTTGCCACGGCGGAGTTGAGAAAGTCGAGGGGATCGCGGGAGAGTTCGAGGGTGTTTTCTTTCTGGGACTTTGTGGATTGCAAAGATGACGGCGTGAGCTTGTTCGGCGCGGCAGGGGCGTTATTTGAAGAGTTTTCGTAATGGCCGAAGCAGACTCGAATTAGGGTTTCTCTGGGGATAAGATTGCACAAATCCGCAACATTATCAATATCGCGGACTTGGGGGCATGTGTTAACGACCAAATTTGGTAAGCAAATCCCTGAGTTTGAAGCAAGGATTGGGGCGAAATTGGAGAAATGCGTAATCCTGGGAAGCAGAGACCGCGTCGGCTGTGTCCAAATCGGCTAAGGAGCCAGTCGGCTGAATCCGAGTCGGACCAGGACAGCCAATAGCCGATTCTGATTGGGAGCGAGAGATGGGACCGACTTTGGAAGGAAACCTTAGAGATAATCGTTGGATTCGGTTTCCAAAGAACTTCAAAGACGTTGCCATCTATGGATAAGGTACTACAACGGCAATTGTATCTGTAAAATAGGATGTTTTGTATAGTTTTCTTTATAGATAATGTTGGTTTGTTTAGAAATATTTGTAATCTAATCTATAATAGGAATCATGTCCGTCATGGACTGATTGTATATCCGGGTGTAAATATAACCCGAGACCATGTAATTAACAACACACAACTCAATACAATCTCGGTGCATCGCCACCTTTTGTTTTTACTTTCGATTTCGACAAGTTCTTGCCTCGTCTTTAGGCGCATCGATTTCGATCTCTCGAGAAAGGTAATCTATTGTCACAAGTGGTTTGTGTTATCGGGGTTTGTGCTTCCATCGTCATGATACTCTGATCTTGATGTTGCAAATTGCTCACTTTATCATATACTACATATAATTTAGATCAATGTCTAGATCTATCTCGCAATCGGCTAGCATCTCCTTGAAGATAATAGCCGATGAAGCTAGATCTAGGGGTTGATTTAGATTATATGGCATATCCACCATCTCAAAGGACTTTCATTAACTTATATATATTTTTTGCTTTTTTTGTACTTAATGCTGCATCAATCTGATCTATTAAGTCACTTTTAGAATCACTTAGATCTATTTGGTTTAATGATTGTCTCTAGGGATATATTGGGGTTTTAGCCGATCTTACCTGTTTTAGCCATCTTTTATGTATTGTTACTGTTAGATGTGTTAAAGCTGCCTTTTGTATTAAGATCTTAATCTATCTAAACATGCTAAGCCCGGTATCAATCTGTTAAGTCATATTAACAACCGATTGATCTTAGGTTTAGTGTATTTAGTTCAGGTTAATATCTTCATATGAAACATATCGGAGTACTAGTTGATTTTCATTAGATCTGCGACATCGGCTAAGCTATAAATATGCGTAATTATCATTCTGGTGTGTTTTTAGATAGAAGTGATTTATACTGTCTCGGTATACTACCGATCTATCCTAATCACTTAATCTAAATGCACTTTGGAATGGTAATTATGTATTATGGATATCTATAGCCGATCGAGTAGGATCTGATTACAATTTAATCGTCTATTTGTTGTTTCTTGTTGGTTAAAGGATCAAACCAACTGGCACGCCCTACAAGTCATCAAAGGCGATCCAACTTTGACCTGCACAAGAGTTAAGTAGATCTCTCAGGCCAGTGCGTGGGAAACATTTCTCATCAATAAAGAGCTCGTTGTAAATGGTTACATCGATACTAGCTTCCAAAAAGATAAAGATGACTATAGATCACAATCTAGGTTTGTGTTTTGCCTAAATAGAGGCACAATCAGCTGGAAGAGTTCTAAGCAGGACACTGTTGCTAATTCTACAACGGAAGCCGAGTACATCACTGCTTCTGAAGCTACAAAGGAGGTTGTTTGGATCGAGAAATTTGTTTCTGAGCTAGGTATGATGACTAGCATCGCTTGTCCAATGTCCCTCTATTGTGATAATAGTGGAGCCATGTCACATACCCAGATCCTAGGGTTATGTAAAATCATGTCAAGACAAAACTAGGGGTAAAGATCTCCAATTTCCTGACCCAAAATTTTACCTATTTGACTTAGGAGAAATATTTAAAGCCAAATGCATGATTTACAAATTTGAGAATAAAATAAAATTTTTCAACACTCGAACTTGGGTCCACATATACAGGTGAACATGCATATGCATAGGATGTCTCTTGGTAAAAGGGGCCTTGGAGCATTTAAATTTTGAACCCTTATCTCATTATAGATACATCCCTCAGCTTAAGAAATTTTTTTAGGAATCCTAGGACAAAATTAGATGCATACACATAGAGTGAACACCTAAACCTAGGGAGGTTACCCAAGTTTTCTAGGATAAACCATAATGTATAAAATCATGGGGAAAATTTATATGGGTGCTAGATAACATAATTAGCTTAAAAATTTTTTTACAAAATAATAGCTAGGAGTTAAGCCCCAAACAAATTGGACAAACAGCTAGGTAATCGGGGCCAATATTATTTAAATCGGCTAAAATGGCACTTTGCCTAAAAGACCATTTAAAGGCACATAAAGTAATATAGGAGATAATTTATTCAAATACTAGATCAAATACCATAATTAAATATAATTTTTCTAGAATTTTTCTTGACTGTTTGGACCCTCTAAAAATTCAAACAAGGCGTAAAATACCCAAATTTTGTTGAATTTCTGAGAGAAAACCATAAGTGATCTTTGAGTGAAACAAAACAAAATAGGTTCTAAGTCTACTTCCCTAACCGGAGAAAAACTTTCATTAATTTACCGAACCCACACAATAAGTTATAGGGCTGCAAAGTCAGAGGAGTAGGATAAATCGAAAATACATTCAAAAACCCAAGTGCACTCAAATACCTACCCTTACCCTCTCCACAACCTAGTCTACCACGAGGATGGACCCACTGTCAGCCTCACTGGGTCGCCGCCGCTCTGTACCACTTCTCCCCACCATCGAAGAAACACAGAGCGCGAGCCGACCGGACGTAGAACGTCGCCAACACGTGGCCGCGAGGTGTCATCGGCGCACACTTCCTCTCTACTGCACAAAACCTTCCCGCCTCGATCACCCAACCTCACTCTCTGCCCCAGGACCGAGCAAACAGAGAGAAGGAAGCCACAGTCTCACCATTTAGCCTCTACTCCATCGCCGGCCGCAAGGAAGATGAAGGCCGTTGTCACCAAGGAGCCACAGTCACCCCCTTCTCTTTCGCGTTCATTAATCTTCGCCCAATTCCGATCATTTTCGCTGTTGACATCATCTCCTTTTGTCCCTTATAGCTGTGGGAACACCGCTGCGTTCCACTGGAGTCGGGAGCGCGTACCGGGTGTCGCCGCCGCACCCACGTCGCCGTTCCGGACAATGTAGGCCGAGACATGCCTCACCGCCGCGCCGTCAGCATCACCTCATCGACCTCTTCGTTTCCCCTCAAAGATCCCGAAGGTTGGCGTGCCGACAAGGTAGATCAGTGTTGTCCTAGCGTCGTCTTCCCCAAGTCCGGCCACGGGCCACCGCCGTCGATTCCTCCATATTCGTTGAGCCATTTCCCAATTAGTTGCGTCGAGAGCATCACTAAGAGATACTCGAGCCATTGCGTGCCTCACCTCTGCCTCTCATACGCCAGATCGAGCCGGCACCATTGCCCTGCCGTTTCCGCCATCACCGCTGATCAAGCTTCACGTCGCCAGGACCACCCGTGCTTCGCCGAGCTGTCCGCATCCTCGGGTAAGCTTCCGTGCCTCACGTAGGTGCCGATACATGCATTGCCTCGAAGCCATTCGGTCTCTACGATAGTTGGACACTTCACCCCGGACCCAAACGCCGCCTGCGCTCGTCGCCAGCATGACTCCGGCAACACAGTACACGAGACCACCACTATTGTGTGCGTGAGACCCTTGCGCGCATTTCCTCTTTTGGTCACAACACCGAACTCGTCGTCGTTCGCTGTCGCCGTCGTCCGAAAAGTCACCGACTCAAACCAGCAACTAATGAACTCTAATTAGGAGAAATACAATATGGCAACTCCTATACTGAATATGTAGGAACAACTTAAATAGATAACCTAGATACTAATGGTAGTAGTTAGGTACTATATGTAAGCATATATATATATATATATATGTATATATATATATTGCATGTTAGCTCCAAAATAAGTCAAATTAAAACTTAATATACCATAGAAGCTTTAGGATCATCCTCTTACTCTAGAGACTTAATGTACTTAACTTAAGGTAAGGTTTAGTGTAATATACGCCATTTTAATCTAGATGAGGGCACTCTAGTTTATAAAGTAAAGATCCTGTTAACACTGAAATTTGGTAATTGAGTTCCTATGTCCGCAAAGGCGAAGCGGAATCAGATCGGCTGAAGACAGGAATCGCATCGGCCAAAGGAGTGATCGGCTGCGAGGCCAATCGGCTGAGGATGGATCGAACGAGGGCAGCCGATAGCCCATTCTAGGTCCGGAAGAGATGAAACCGTTTCTAATGCAGAAACTTGAAGATAAATAGAAGATTCGGTTGCTAATTGTGCGTTAAATGATATTGCCACTTATGGATAGAGTCCTATAACGACAATTGTATCTGTAATCTAGAGATTTGTTAGACTGTTAATTGTAAACGGTATGGGTCCCGCTAGGGATAATGTGGTGTTTTAAATAGTAGTTTAGATAGAGTCTAGGGTCTTTACAGATATTTGTATCTTGGGTATAAATAGGACCCGAGACCCCTTGTAAATGGGAGAGACATTCAATCAATCAAACCTTCGGCGCATCGCCAACCTTTTTCTTTAGACGAGCACTTTGTTTGGCTACGGGCTACATCGTTTCGATCCCTAGATCCAGGTAAATGTTTGTCATTAGTGGTATGATTTGCTGTTTGTAGTGCATCCATCGTAATGATACATTAGAATCAGGAGTTTATACTGCGTTATTTATCATATAGCGCATGTAAATTAGATCAGTATTTAGATCTATCCCGCCATTGGCCGGTTCTAGCAAGAACTTGCAACCAATAGGGCTAGATCTAAAGGTTGGCTGGTTTATATGCGATATCTACCGTCTTGAAAGATGTAAATCAGCTGCAACAGATCGGGTTGTTCATTTTATACTTAATGCTGCATCATGTTTGAACTATTAAGTCGTTCTTAGAGCTGTTAGTGATCTTCGGATAGATTTATGTTGTTTAGAGACAGCGCCGAGATTTTAGCCGGCCTTATCCGCCCTAATATGTTTCTTTTAATATGCTTATTATTAGATTTGCATTAGGACCGCCTCTTATGTTAAGATCATGTTCCTGTTGGATGCTGCCAGTCGAAATCGGCCTCTCATCGACAGCCGATGGCCGATTTCCGGGTTGTGCGTCTGGTTAAGGAATATTATCTTTCCATAAGATTCATCGGAGCACTAGCCGATTCATTGTTAGCTTTCCAGTATCGGCTAGGTTTTCAATCCGTATATTTATTATTCTTTACTGTAGTTGGATCAAGCGGCTGATGCTGTCTCGGTATAGCCGATCCATTCCAGTCACTTGGTTCAAATATAGTTTAGAATAGTATATATATGTTCATGGATTTCCTTAGCCGATCCCGTGGGGATCTAACCTAACACTTAACACATATTCTCTCATTTTTTCTTGTTGATTAACAGATCAAATCAACTGGCACGCCCTGCACGTTGTAGGTAGCCGAGAAGGACCTGCACTGGAGTCAAGCAGATCTCCCAGGCCAGCGCGTGAGAGAGATTTCTCGTCAACACGCTTCTTGGCAAGCCCGGTGGGACTTTCTTTGTCGGCTCGGCTCGGACGCATAGACTCAGCCGGCAAGATGGTCGACTCCAAGAGCCCTGGCATCACGCAGGACAACATCGTCCCCGTGAAGATGGAACAATTATCGGCTGAACAGCAAGCTGAATATAAGAAGATGGTGGAAGAGCTCCAGACTAATTATTTGCAATCTTTCACCCAAACAAGATTTGGAGCTGTGCACCAAAAGTACAAGTTCAGCCTGAACTATACCAAGGCATCTTCCTCGGGTGACACAAAAGGCAAACAGAAGGTGGAGGAGCCGACCCAGGTGCAAGATGATTCGGCCGTATACTCTCTACAAGATTGGATCGACTCGGCCGTTCACCACGCACTGGTCAACCAAAGTAGCATCTTGGTCAATACTCTCAATAATATGATCGCTACTATGGTCGACGCCAAGGTAGCCAAACAGTTGCAACGGAGGCCCACGTATTTCACAGATGGCCAATTTCCTGGTTATAGGACGCTGGTCACACAAAGTCGGCCGCTTCCACTGATAGCACAACAAAGCCCGCCAGGAGGAGTCGGTCAGCTGAATCCAGGTGAAACGGCTATAAGACCAGCGATTACTATACTGAACCGACAACAGCCGTTGCCCCAGGGTAGACTCGACAGCATGTTCAATGACAATCGGCAGCCGGAGCCGATTGATCTAGACAGGCGGCACAACGCTGGTGGCCGACAGTTGTTTCCAGAACCACCAACGCCACAACCAGCGCCTCGGCCACCTCCCACTGACCATCGCTACCAGTACCAAGGAGGCCGTCAAGATCACCATTATAGGCCTCAGACGCCACCACCGCTGTATCGGCAAGCACCCGCACCGTATGACCCATACGAGCCGATACAGCAAGACAACCGGACATGGGCCGATCTGATCGCAGATGTCATGCGCGATCAATTTGGCCTCAAGCCAAAAGACTCAGGGAATATGTATCGGTATCCCTATCCGGAGCACTTTGAGCGGATCCCGTTGCCTAACCGATACAAGATCCCGGACTTTTCAAAGTTCTCGGGGCAGGACAATATTTCAACATACGAGCATGTTAGCCGATTCTTGGCGCAATGCGTGAAGCATCGGCTACGGACCCCTTGAGAGTTCGAGTGTTCCCTCTCTCTCTTTTAGGATCGGCTCTTACCTGGTTCTCCTCATTGCCCTACAACTCAATTCAGAGTTGGACCGATCTTGAAAAACAGTTCCATAGCTATTTCTACTCCGGCAACCACGAGATGAAGTTGTCGGACCTCACCAGCGTTAGGCAGAAACACAATGAATTGGTCCAAGACTACATCCAACGCTTTAGGGAGATGAGGAACCGATGTTACAGCCTAGTGCTATCGGATGCCCAGTTGGCCGATCTGGCCTTTCACGGCTTAATCGCGCCAATCCGAGAGCGATTCTCTGTGCAGGACTTCGACAGCCTAGCCCACTTGGCGCAGAAGGTGACGGCCCATGAACAACGATTCCAGGACACCAGAAAGACCTTCAAAAATATAACTCAGGTCGTCGTCGAATCGGATTACGGGTCCGACGACGATGAAACAGAAGTGGCGGCAGCCGAGTGGGCCAAGAACAAGAAAGCCATCGTCTGCCAATGGCTGCTGAAGACGGCCAAGGAAGAAAGATACGACTTCGACATCACCAAGGCCGACAAGATTTTCGATCTGTTGCTCAAGGAGAAACAGATTCAATTACCCGAAAATCATGTGATCCCGTCGGCCGAAGAACTAAAGAAGAAGAAGTATTGCAAGTGGCACAACTCCACATCTCACGCCACCAACGACTGCAAAGTCTTCAGACAGCAAATCCAGTCAGCAATCGAGGCCAGGAAGGTGAAGTTCGCTGACTCAAATCGATCGATGAAGGTAGACGGCAATCCCTTCCCGGTCAACACGGTCAAGGCTGGCCCCAGGCAAGCTGATCAACAGAATAGAATGGCGCACGACTTAGCCAATACATCGATCGGGGCCAAGGCAGAAGGCGACCAGAATGAATGCCACGCCGCGCGAATTAATATGGTGCGCCCAGTCATCAGATCGGCTGACCGACAGCCGATCCATGAACGAAGCCGATACCGTCATCAATACCGGTCTCGGCATGGAGAAATTTACGATGAAGCACCTCGTCGGCGCAAGCCGAATAATCAGAGCCGACGATACGAGGTAAACGACGACAATGCCGATCCACATTGGCATTGCAATTTTTTCAGGTACTGTTGGGAATCCGGCATGAGGCTACCAACATTAGATGATTGCCCAGCATGTAACGATCGCCGCGACGACGGACGCGGAAGCTTGTCGCCTGCAAGTCCAGCTTGGTTTGTCCCCAGAGCCGTACAGCTAAACCAAAGGCGGCGGCCTGTCCATGATCGGCTCGGTCCGATCCATCAGGACTTCTTCGTCGACGAGAACCGTGATGGGAACAACCACGACGATGGAGAGGCCGATGATGAGGAATCGGCCAACCCCCAATGGTGTCCGTCCGATCTCTTCACAAAGATGCAGAAAAGTAGGGTTCAATGCCTCAAGCGTGAAGGGAGAGAAGACGAAGTGCAACAAATGATCCACGAGCAGCGCCGTCGGCTGGGCAAAATCAAAAGGCGGTCGGTACCCAAAAAGAAGGCTGACATAAGTGACGAAGAGCAAGCTGAGGAAAGCCCAGCCGACCAAGCCAGGAGGGCAGCCAAAGGGAAAGGCAAAATTTCCACATCGGTTAACATGGTCTTCGTATTGCCAGCCAAGTTCGGCGCTCCCGAGGCCGATGCAGACGCCATTGAAGATGACCTGGCAAAGCTGGCGATCTCACCAGACCAGGCTATCTTCGACAAACCCGAAGGAATCAAAAATCGACACTTAAAGCCGTTGTACGTTAAAGGATTCATCAACGGCAAGCCTATTTCCAAGATGTTAATCGATGGAGGAGCTGCAGTCAACCTCATGCCCTACGCAACATTTAGAAAACTGGGCAAGGGGGCCGAGGACCTGATAAAAACCAACGTGGTGCTCAAGGACTTCGGCGGCAACCCATCGGAAACCAAGGGCCTTCTCAACGTTGAACTGATCGTCGGCAACAAGACTATGCCCACAACATTCTTCGTCATCGACGGGAAGGGGTCTTACAGCCTGCTACTCGGAAGGGACTGGATACACGTCAACTGCTGCATCCCTTCTACAATGCACCAGAGCCTGATCCAATGGGATGGCGATAAGATCGAGATCGTGCCAGCCGACAGGTCAGTTAGTGTCGTCAATGCCGATTTGCCGCTTTGGGAAATCGAAGGCATCGATTGTTTATCCGGGAAAATCTGGCAAGCCAATTTTCTAAAATCTCCAATTCAACGATACAGCCCATCGGAAATGACGAGCCGCAGCTGCTGCTTTGAACAAGACATGGTGGAGGGCTCAAGCGTTCTCGGCGTAGCCACCGCGGACGAAGACGATGGCAAGTTAGGGCAGGGCTTCACGTCGCCCAACGAGTTGGAGGAAATCGACATCGGCTCTGGTGATAAGCCGAGGCTGACGTACATTAGCAAAAATCTGTCTCCTCAGTGTAAATCCCAGCTTATTGAATTATTAAAAGAATATAAAGATTGCTTTGCTTGGGAGTACTTCGAGATGCCCGGTCTCAACCGATCGATAGTGGTCCATCGCTTGCCGATTAAGGCAGGCTATCGGCCGTTCAAACAACCTCCCGGGAGGTTTAAGGCCGATATGTACGATGCAATCAAGGCCGAATCACTCGGCTATACGACGCGGGATTCATTCGGCCTTGCCGATACGCCGAATGGATCTCAAACATCGTCCCAGTGTTGAAGAAAAATGGTAAACTTAGGGTGTGCATTGATTTCGAGAGATCTTAACAAGGCAACCCCTAAAGATGAATACCGATGCCGTAGCCGATATGCTCGTCGATGCGGCTTACGGCCACAAAGTTATCTGTTTCATGGACGGCAACGCAGGATATAACCAAATATTCATGGCCGACGAGGACATCCACAAGACCGCTTTTCGGTGTCCCGGCGCAATCGGCCTGTACGAATGGGTAGTGATGACGTTCGGTCTGAAGAATGCTGAGGCAACATATCAACGCGCCATGAATTACATCTTCCACGACCTGATCGGCTCGCTGGTGGAGATATACATTGATGACGTGGTGGTCAAATCCAGGGAGATAGAAGGTCACATTGCCGATCTGAGACAAGTGTTGGAACAGACGAGGAAATATGGTCTAAAAATGAATCCGCTTAAGTGCGCATTTGGCGTATCGGCCGGGCAGTTCCTGGGATTTCTCGTCCACGAAAGAGGGATTGAAGTTACACCAAGGAGCGTGAACGCTATCAAGACAATTCAACCCCCGAAAGATAAAAAAGCAACTCCAGTCGTTGATCGACAAGATAAACTTCATCAGACGGTTCATAGCGAATCTCTCAGAAAAGATGGAGCCGTTCACACCACTGCTTCGGCTGAAAGTCGATCAGACCTTCACATGGGGGGCAGAGCAGCAGAAGGCGTTAGACAACCTAAAAGATTATCTTAGCTCCCCCCCCAGTTTTAATGCCTCCACCGAAGGGAATATCGTTCAAGCTATACCTATCGGCCGACGATAAATCAATCGGCTCCGTCCTAGTCCAAGAGGTCAACAGTAATGAAAAAGCTATTTTCTATCTCAGTCGATGGCTGCTAGACGCAGAGACAAGGTATTCACCTGTGGAGAAGTTATGCCTATGCCTCTATTTTCCATGTACAAAGTTAAGGCACTATCTGCTGTCCAACGAGTGCATGGTAATTTGCAAAGCCGATGTAGTTAAGTATATGCTATCGGCTTCGGTGCTCAAAGGAAGAATTGGGAAGTGGATCTTCGCACTAACAGAGTTCGACCTGAGGTACCAGGCACCAAGGGCAGTCAATGGGCAAGCCATAGCCGACTTCATTGTGGAGCACAGAAACGACTCAATCGGCTCGGTGGAGATTATGCCTTGGACTCTGACGTTCGATGGCTCGGTCTGCACGAACGGCTGTGGCATCGGCTTGGTCATTATTTCGCCCAGGGGGGCAAGCTTCGAGTTTGCTTTTGCCATCAACCCCCACGCTACAAACAACCAAGCCGAATACAAAGCCGTCCTTAAAGGATTGCACCTACTCAAGGAAGTTGAAGCCGACGCCATCGAAATAATGGGGGATTCATTATTGGTCATCAGCCAATTATCATTAGAATATGAATGCATAAACGATGCGCTGATGTCGAAACTTGGTTTCGGCAATAGAAAATTGGGGGTCGCAGTCAAGATCGCCAAGCACAATGGGTAGGAAGAAGAAGAAGATTTAGACAGGTTCAGGCCCTCTCATGAGGTAATACCCTACTCCTGTTTTGGTGGATTCGATCCGCCGAGTGTCTTTATTGATCTCGTGTGTCTAAAGCTCTTGCTTCTGGAATCGTATGATTCAGATATCCCTCAAGGGACGCCCCTTACCCACCTTATATAGTCTTGGGAGGAGGGCTTACAGATCGGAGACCCTATCTTACTCTAAGTTGGTTTCCTCAATCTTACCAAACCGTGACTATAGGCCGATTGCCTTATCTCTATCGGCAATTGTAACACCCAAGTCAAGTTCGGCTTACAGATATGGCAGGCGCAATCCATCCCTACCTCCAGTCGGATAAGCTTGCCATGTAGATACCCGATTGCCACAATCTCCACAGTAGCCCCCGAGTCCTTTTCAGTCGACGAGACAACTCAGCTTCAAACCAAAGCAGCACTCAGCCAAAAAACCTCTTTGACCGAGTGCTTTTGGCGCCGAGTGATTCCATCATCTCTGCCCGAATCTTCCCGAGTGGCTCCAAAGACTGTGAAGGGCTGGAAAAATATCTAAAAAATTCTCAAAAATAAATATCTAGGTGCATCTCCGATGCACCTAATTAGGTGTAGCCCCGACTATGTGGTTAGTCAAAAATGACTAAGCATATAGTCAAGAACTATAAAAATCATTCTCATGTAAATGCCTAGCTCATGCTAAAGCAATCATAGAAATCTCATTACTCGGCAAGTTCATACTCATCCGAGTAAATTTGCCTGAGTCATCCCAGAACAAATAACTCAATCAACCCTCATGGGTGAAAAGCACTCGGTAAGCTCATGCTTATCCGAGTGGATCTACCCGAGCAATCCCGAAACAAATATTTCAATCATCCCTCATGAGAAAACAAGTTTTTTCAATCATATGGAAAATATGACCAAATTATTAAATAGCTTATGCCATAATATTGGTCTCAATCTATAAAGATCTTCACCAAGGTGGAAAAATAAACAGCATTGGTAAGGTTACCTGACCAAATGCCAAAAAACCAAACAGCCCTTCTCATCAAGGCAGCTATAAAAACTTAGCTGTCGGTCACCTTCCAAGTTGCATCGTGCCAGCTTCTCATGAAGTCAAGCAAACCGCGGTATGGAAGGATTTTCAAAGGTATAGGGCACTCGGACACGCGCATATTGCCAGGGCAAATCTGCTTAAGCTCATCCGCTTAAGTCCCTAAGGACACGCATCAGACCACACCTTAGCTGGGACGTAGATATTATGGGCTCGGCCCAATCACTAGAAAACCTAGCGCAACCCTCAAATCTTTCTATAAAGGCATGAGGTCCTCCCCGCCTCTTCATCTTCCAAAAGATTCCCCTTTTCGCAGCACCGTTCACCAGTTCATTGCGGAGAACCCTAGACTCGCGCGCTCCCAAATCCATCCATCTAGGAACTCGCTCTTTGCAACAACCAGCCTCCGCAGCCAAATCTCCCACGTTCCCTTTTCAAAAGCCCGACCTTTTCTGACCAGATCCACTTCCCATCAACACCACTCTCATGGCGGAGGAAAAGAGGATTCCGTTCGACCAATGGGCCGCTTCGGATGTGAGGGAATCCACCCTCAAAGAGATGGTGAAGCACGGCATGCTTCCGCCAAAGGAGATCGTGGGATGGCGCCGGCGGCGGGGAGGATTTCCCGACCCCGAACCACCCGGTGAGCTCGTCGTTTTCACTTCTTTTTCTACTGCGGGTTCAGCCTTCCCACCTCCGAGTTCTTCCGGGGCTTCGGATTACTATGGGCTTCAACTCTACCATCTGAACCCCAACTCGATGCTTCACATCGCTCTCTTCATTCATGTATGTGAAGCCTTCCTTGGCATCCTCCCCCACTTCCAACTCTTCCGGCGCATGTTCTATCTCAAACCGCATCCGAACAAGGACCACCCATGCGTCGTTGGCGGGCAGGTTTCCAACTCCGCGGATCTCTCCGCAAGGAGTATTTTTCTCTTCCCTTGAAGTCTTCTAATAAGGGATGGCATGCGGGCTGGTTCTACGTTAGCAACCTAGAACCCACCTCGCCATCTTTCGTCGCCTTCCTCCTGTCCCCGAGTCCAACTTGGAGCACTGTCCGTAGCCCAAGATTGGGACGAGGCCAACAAGCTGCTCGTGAAGATCCTGGCAATGAAACAAAGAGGTCTTCGCGGGGAACATATCACTCGGCACTTCATCGTGCCGGCGTCGATCAAGGAACGGTCGAAGCCGGCCTTCGAGTATGAAGGAGGAAAGGACCCCAATCGGGAAGATCCAGATCCACTCAACTACGAAATCTTGAAGATCCGGATGTACAAGATCTTCTCTACTGGAATCGCAGTTGAGCGGGCCCTCATTCTCGCCGGTTCTTCCTTCAAGATCCACCACCTCCCCCTCCTAGTAGCCGACTGGTTGCTTCATAGTGTCTTTCAATCTTGACATCTTGTCTCTTAACATTGTACACCCTTTCTTCTGCAGGAAAATGCTTCTATCACCTCCAAGCCATACAAGGTGTCCCACGATGACGCGCCGCGTCGCCCTGCCAAGAAGCTGGCTGGCGGGATCAAGATCCAAGGCGACCCGGTCGGGAAGCGAGCGGCGCCGAGTGAAGACTCGAACAAGCATGCGAGCAAAAGGAGGTTGATTATCGAGGACTCGGATGACGATGTCCCGGCTCCTCCCACCGAGACCCCACCTCTAAGGCGATCGCCGCGGACGGCGCCGAAGATCCGCCGGTCGTCCGTATGCTCAGAATCAAGTCCGAACTCTTTCGTTGAAAACTTTTCTTTATCTTTACCCCTACCGTGTTCACTTTCGCAGGAGGTCTCGGGACATAGATCCTGCCGGGGGGAGTGAAGGACCGACCCCAGCCGCTGCTCCCGAGGTGCCAAGGCCAGCAGAGCCAAAGCCCCGGAGCCCACAACCAAGTGCAAGCGCTCCGGAAACAACCTTCGCCTCCCAAGAAGGATGCCCAGGGGAAAGAGCCCGCCGCCGCCGGATATCCCGACCGGCAACCGATCAACGGCCGGAAACCTCGGCCGCGGCTCGAGTGCCCCGACCGAGGGCCACTCGGTGCGGAGTCGAAGAAGGAGGCGCGGGCCGCTCCACCTAAGCGGCCGCCGAAACCGTGAGATTTGTTTCAAAGTACTCTTTTGCTCTTTCGTTGAATCTTTAATGTCTTCATTTGTCCTTTTTGTTTGCCAGCCACAGTGGAGGAGATCCCCAGGTTGCAGTCCTCTGAAACCTGGGTTCCCCCAATTAGGATCGAGTGGCGGGACGCGGAAGGTGAGAGGCAGGGCATCATCCTGGACCGGCAAGCCGAGAAAGATGAAAGGGATGCCCTTGTCGAGAGCCTAAACGAGGCGACCCGGCTGCTCAACATAAGCCTCCGTCTTTCTCTTTAATTGTATTATCATTATCTTTCGCCGGTCACTCTTTTGCTTTCGCGCGCGAAGGAGTATTGCCGCTCCATGGCAAAATCTGAGGTGCTGGAGAAGCTGGTTCCCTACCTGAACTCCTTAGAGGACGTTCGGCGACAGCTGAAGGCCACTCGGGAGGAGGCCGCGTCAAGGGAGCGGTTTTAAGGAGGGAGATCGCAGAGCTCCGGAGGCGAACCTCGACCTCCGAGGATCAATCGGAAGTAAGCCCGTTTCTCCAAATTTCTTCATGGTTCCCATGTTAATTTCGGTTGTTGACGATCTTCTTTTGTAGAAAATTCTTCGGAGGTCCATTCGCTTCAAGTCCAGGGAGGCGGTCACCTCGACAAAGCCGAGAATAGAGGCCGAGTTTGAAGGTAAGCTTTTTGGAGTAAAACTTCTTGCGCCGCTTCATTTCCGAGTGCTTTGAATGATCCGGAGCTTTTGGCACTTACAAGGTAAAGACCCGGCTCAATACGACGTCCCGCTTGGGCGGGTCGATGAAGCGACGAGATTCGGGAAGAGGTCGCCAATGCCGCTATGCCGATCTTGCTGTCCTTATTCGATCAAGGAGTTGGGACCGCTTCGCTGGGCCGGTAGACATATTCGACAAGTTGCGGCCGGCTCCCGACCGGTATCCGGCCAACATCACCGAAGCGGCAAACATGGGAGCTAGTCGGCTCTTGCTCGGACCAAGTCCCTTACCCCGAGTGGACATCCACTCGGCGGGAAGGCTTTGCCGACGGAACAACAGACGAGCGAGCCTTGGACATGCTGAGTGAGGCGCAGGAGGCGGCGAAGAAAATATCCATTGATGTAGTAAACAATTTCAAGATTTGATTTGTCTTTCTGACTTTGTTTTGTAAATGTCGCATAACCGTAACGTTCTGATGTAAAACTTGTGATATTTTTAGTTTATTTATGTTAATGCCTTGATCCGAGCTTTTGCGTGAAATTTCTTAAGTAGTTTTCGTCTCGCGTCATCAAGCCTAGGCTCGATTATGTCATCGGAAAACTCTCGGTCCTTAGACACCGAGCTCGAATCGAAGGACATTAAACAATGATAAACCAAATTATGCACAAAAGTTGATGAGGAAAACTTGAGCTTTATTGACATGTCTATGACCGATCGCTAACTCAAGAAGTCATCTTGCTTGAGGTTGGCAGTCAAGGAAAACATGAGGCCTTAGCCGAATTAGGCATAAAATCGTCGAAGATGCTCGATGTTCCTGGAGTTCTCCACCATAGACCCGTCTTCACGCTTTAACCGGTATGCACCGGGCCGAGTCACTTCAGCGATTATGTACGGTCCCTCCCATAAGGGAGATAACTTATGTCGGTCTTTGGTGGTCTGGATCTTGCGTAGGACCAGGTCGCCAACAATGAAAGCTCGTGCTCGCACGTTGCGACTGTGGTATCTTCTGAGCCCTTGGAGGTATTTGGCCGACTGGATGAGGGCCGCCTCACGGGCCTCTTCCAATCGGGTGAGGTCATCCACTCGGTCAGGGTCGTAGCGTTCATCGTTGAAGCTGCGGACCCGGAGGGATTCATATTCCATCTCGTTTGGCAACATGGCTTTTGCTGGCGTAAGGGTTTAGGCGGTCGAAAACGCGGGCCTTGATGCCTTGGAGGACCATGCCGTTGGCGCGCTCGACTTGTCCGTTGCTTTTGGGATGAGCTACTGATGCGTAGCAGATCTTGATTCCGAAGTCTTCGTAGAATTCCTTGAAGATGCCTCCCGTGAATTGAGTCCCGTTGTCAGTTATGATTTTGTTTGGGATGCCGAAGCTGTGCACGATGTTGAGGAAAAAGTCCCATGCTTTATCAGCAGTAATCGTGGCGACCGGCTTGGCCTCAATCCACTTGGAGAACTTGTCGATTGCGACGAAGAGGTGTGTGAATCCTCCCGGAGCTTTTTGAAAGGGCCAACCATGTCCACCCCCATACCGCGAACGGCGGAAAGTGGGATTGTTTGAAGCTCCTGGCCGGACATGGCTTTGTCGGCGAAAACTGTAGCCTTCACAGTTCGTACGACTTTATCCGCGTCGGAGACCGCGGTAAGCCAGAAGAAACCTTGCCTGTAAGCTTTGCCGACTAGAGTGCGTGCTGCCGCGTGGCTTCTGCATATGCCCGAGTGGATGCCTTGAGTAGCTGTTTCCCTTCTTCGGGTGTGATGCACCTCATTAGAATTCCGGAGGGGCTTCTCTTGTATAGATTGGAGTCAACCATGACATATGCTTGGCAACAACGCCGGACGCGTTTTGCTTCATCCCGGTCATCCGGCAGCTCTTGCTGGGTTAAGAATTTGATGAGCGGCGTCCTCCAGTCGGTATCGGTCATGGCGACTTCGTTCATGGTTTGTTCGTTGGGAGTTGTCTTTGCCGTGATGGTTGGTTCGTAGAGATGTTCGACAAAGACGTATGTTGGGGCAGCTTCGCGCTTAGATCCGAACTGTGCGCTCATCGGCGGCTTCGTTGTTATGTCTCGGACATGTGAGAGTTCGAGCCCGTCAAACTTGTCCTCAAGCTTGCGGACCTCTTGCCGTAGGCCTCCATGGTGTCGTTTAGGCAGGACCGCCTTTCATCACTTGATTGACGACCGACTGGGAGTCGCCTTTCACAATAAGCCGACGTATCCCGAGTGAAACCGCGAGGCGCATCCATGTAGAAGAGCTTCGTACTCGCAACGTTGTGTGAGGCGGAGAAGTGGAGGTGAAGGACATATCTTAGCCTTTCCCGTCGGGGAGATCGCACGACTCCCGCTCCCAAGCCGGTGATCCTCTTGGATCCGTCGAAGTGCATGGTCCAGTGTTGGAGGTCTTCCCGAGGCACGTTCTCTTGCTTTTTCCCACTCGGCCAGAAATCCGCCAAGGCTTGTGACTTTATGGACGTCCTTGCCTTAAAAGTCAAGTCCACGGCATCGCTCTAGGGCCCACTTGGCGATGCGTCCGGTTGCCTCGCGGTTGTGGATGACATCGCCGAGTGGGAAAGAGGTGACGATGGTGACCGAGGGACCCCGAAAATAGTGTGCCAATTTCCTTGCGGTTATTAGAACTCCATAGAGTAGTTTTTGTACTGAGGGTAGCGAGTTTTGGCTCCCGCCAATACTTCGCTAACAAAGTAGATTGGCCTTTGAATTTTCTCGAGCCCGTCCTTCTTCTTCGCGTTCGACCACAAGGACCGTACTAACCACTTGGTGAGTGGCTGAAACGTACAGCACGCCAGAGGTTCCCGGGTTGAGGCGAGGCCAGGACGGGCGGCGTTGTAAGGAACTCTTTGAAATCTTCAAAGGCCTTATTGGCTTCCGCGGTCCACCGGAAGTCGTCTCGTCTTCTTTAGCATCAAGAACGGCATGCCTCGTTCGCCGAGTCGGGATATGAAACGGCTTAGTGCCGCCATGCAGCCAGTGAGCTTCTGAACGTCTTTCTGGTTACTCGGGGGTTTCATGTTTAAGATGGCGTTGATCTTTTCTGGATTTGCTTCAATGCCGCGATGTGACACCATGAAGCCGAGCAGTTTGCCTGATGGAACACCGAAAGTGCACTTCTCCGGGTTTAACTTCATTCTGAAGGCTCGGATGTTCGCAAAGGTTTCTTCTAAGTCGCCGATCGGTCTTCTTTCCGCTTGGTCTTGATGACAACGTCGTCGACGCAAGCTTCAACGTTCTTGCCGATCGCGCTGGAAACATCTTTGGATCATGCGTTGGTATGTGGCTCCGGCGTTCTTCAGCCGAAAGGCATGGCGATGTAGTAGTAGGCCCCAAACAAAGATGATGAACGATGTCTTCAGCAATGGATTCTTTTAAGCCGATCCGGTGATAGCCCGAGTAACAGTCCAGGAAACTCAGGAGTTGGCAGTCGGCTGTTGAGTCAACGACCTGGTCGATGCGAGGCAGCCCGAACGGATCTTTGGGGTAGACTTTGTTGAGGTCGGTATAATCGCGCACATGCGCCATTGCCCCGTCTTCTTGCGGACCAGGCTGGGTTGGCTAACCGGTCGGGATGGAGGACTTCTTTAATGAAGCCGGCAGCCAAGAGCTTTGCGAGTTCTTCTTTGATAGCGTCTTTTCGATCCCGTGCGAATCTACGTAATCGTTGTTTTATCGGTTTGGCGTCATCTTTGACGTTCAAAGAGTGCTCGATCACCTCCCTAGGAATTCCGGGCATATCGATGGTTTCAACGCAAAAACATCTTTATTATTTTGGAGGAAGGTGACGAGCGCGCTTTCCTATTTGGGATCTAGGTCGCGCCGATTACAGCAGTTTTCGAGGGATCCGACGGATCAAGGGAGATCTTCTTGGTCTTGGCGTCGCCGGATCCTGATTTGGCTATCTTCTTCGCGGGGACTTCACCCTCTCGCCGAAGTCGATGCAGCCAATCGGACTTCTTGTTGGCCACGTAATCTCTCGCAAGATTGGGCCATATCGCAGCTCTCCTTATCGCAGGTGAAGGCTTGCTTCACGTCGCTGCGAAGAGTGATGACGCCGTTGGGACCCGGCATCTTCATGCGAGGTAGGTGTAGTGAGGGATCGCCATGAACTTGGCAAGCGCGGGCCTTCCGATGATGGCGTGATATGTTGTTTCGAAGTCGGCCACCTCAAAGGTGACGTTCTCCGTTCGGAAGTTCTCTCGGGCCCCGAAGGTGACCGGGAGGGAGATATGCCCGAGTGGTGTTGAAGATAGCCCGGGATAACTCCGTGGAAGGGGCTGAGCTTGCCTTTAGTTCGGCCCTGGATCTCGCATCTCATCCATGGTCTTGGCAAACAGGATGTTGAGGGCGCTGCCCCGTCGATGAGGACGCGCTTGAGCCTCGATATTGCGGACCACGGGATCTAGGACGAGTGGATAGCGCCCCGGATGAACCACTCGGTCAGGATGATCCGAGCGGTCAAAGGTGATGGCCACTTCCGACCATCGCAGATATTGAGGGACTTCGGGTTGAGCCGCGTTGACCTCCCGCCGCTTAGCTTCGTTTCCTCTTGGACTCATAGGCTAGCGGACCTTCGAAGATGTGGTTGAGCTCCCCCTGGGTCTTGAAAAGGTTCGGCATTTTCAGCCACGTTGTTCCTTTTGGCGCCCGACGGGCCGCCCGCGCCGGCTTCTTGTTGAGCCGCGCCGCGTATCGTTCGGCGAACCGCTTGTAGATAAAGCGCCCTTCGCCGCGTGCTTATGATTCGGATGATGGGTGCACTGGGCGTTCATGATGGCGTCGTAGGCGGCGACTCGGGGACGGCGTTGAGTGTTAGAGGTTGCAGCCACTAGGTCCTCAGATCGGCGCTTGCAATCTTTCTGGCCCTGGTTGCCGTTGTTGCCGCCATCCTTCTTAGGATTACGGCTTCCTCCCGCTTGCTTGTCCTCCCTTCTATCGGGCCGGTCTTGACGGGCGGCCTTAATGGCGTCATTGGATTTGGCGTATGAGTTCGCCGTCTCGAACATTTGCTTCACCGTCTTCGGTGGTTTGCGCCCGAACTTCCCGATGAGCAGCTCATCACGGACTCCCTTCTGGAAGGCGGCGATGATGATGTCATCGGTGATGTTCGGGATCTTGTTGCGCTTCTCCGAGAAACGACGAATGTAATCCTTCAGAGGCTCGTCCGGCTTTTGGATGACGTTGTATAGGTCGAAGTGTGTGCCGGGCCTCTCGAAGGTACCTTGGAAGTATGCGATAAAGTGGTCCCTTAGCTCGCTCCACGAGCCGATTGAGCCTCTTGGCAGGCTCGTGAGCCAATTTCTGGCTGAGTTTGCGAGGGCCACGGGCAGGTAATTGGCCATAGCCTTGTTGTCGCCACCTGCAGCACGGATGGCGAGGGTGTATACGCTAGCCAAGATTCGGGGTCGGTCTTGCCATCGTACCTTTCAATCCCGTGGGCTTAAAGGCACTCGGCCGGCACTCGGCGGAGCTCCCGAGTGAAGGCTGGTACTTCGTCGTCGTCGCTATCGGGTGATCCCCTCCGATCTTCCCGAGTGCGTCGGCCGGCTCCTGTAGCGACGATCGAGGACTTCCCGCGATCACTCGGCGGGGTCTTCGGTTGGATCGGTTGGGTAGCTGGAGCTATTGCGGCGACGCGCGGTGGTGGACGGGTGGACGTCCGTGTCGTTTGTCGTGGGAGTCGGCCGTCTCGCTCCTGGTATTTTTGCATGGACTCGCGGGGTGGGCCTCTTGGCACAGTCGTCGACCGATCCGGCTCGGGCCTCTTATAGTCTCCTGACCTCAGAGGCGGAAGCCAGCTCTTGTCTGGCGTTTCGGCTACAGATTCAGTCGGCCTTCGTGCCGAGGTGGTGGGGTGGCCGTTTGCTGTGGCGGCGATGATGGTCTTGATCTTGTCGAGTATCGGAGTCACGTTGGCAGTGCCGTCTCCATGACGGTGTCCAAGAGGGTGAGCGCGGCAACAGCGTTACTGCGTGGCGTTTGGAAGATGTTGGTGTTGCGGACCCGTGTTTGGAGGATGGCCTCCTGGGCAGATCGTCCGGCCGCACGTAGGTCCTGCTTCCTCTTTTCGGCCTCATCCTTGCGTTGTTTCTCTTCTTCGGCTGTCTTACGCTCGAGCTCCACCCTGGCTCGCTCTTCTTCAGCAAGCCTTCTGGCCATGGCTGAGTCGGACTCGTCCCAGCTCGGCCATGAGGACATCAAAGCACTTCGGCTCACACCCATGTGGCGGTCGGAGTTGTCGGCTTCGTCGAAGGGATGCCGTAGAGGTTGTCGAAGCCGGCGGAGCCGAGGTATCCATTGAGCTCCGAAGATGAGCAGGAGCCGAATGATGGGAGGATGACGGCGACCTCCCTTGATCCTGGGTAACCCTGATCTGGATCGTTCCAGTCCGAGTCAGAGCTTGGGGGTGTGGGCTCCTCCGAGTGGGTCGCCGCCGACTCGGGGGAGAGACGTTTGCTGAAAATCTCGGCGACGTTTGGTAACCCAAACGGCATTGAGAGGTCTTCATCTGAGTAGATCGCTTCCGTCGGGGAGGCGAGAAGATTGGCGCAGATTTCGGCGGTATTCGGTAATCCGAATGGTGCCGAGTGAAGTCCGTCGTCGGAGAAAGTAGATTGCATCTTGGTCTTCAAGACGTCGTTGTAGATCGTGGCGCTGTTCGGAAGTCCGAACGGTGTCGAGTGGATTTCTCCCACCGACTGGTCCGTATCCGAGTCGAAGGAGGAATCGTCGACGAAGTTGGCAGCGAAGTCACCGAATCTTGAAGGAGATCCCATCACGCTTGTCGGCGAGATTGTTGAAGAAGTCTCGACGCGTGTCCCCTACCTCGCGCGCCAACTGTCGAAACTTGGTTTCGGCAATAGAAAATTGGGGGTCGCAGTCAAGATCGCCAAGCACAATGGGTAGGAAGAAGAAGAAGATTTAGACAGGTTCAGGCCCTCTCGTGAGGTAATGCCCTACTCCTGTTTTGGTGGATTCGATCCGTCGAGTGTCTTTATGGATCTCGTGTGTCTAAAGCTCTTGCTTCTGGAATCGTATGATTCAGATATCCCTCAAGGGACGCCCCTTACCCACCTTATATAGTCTTGGGAGGAGGGCTTACAGATCGGAGACCCTATCTTACTCTAAGTTGGTTTCCTCAATCTTACCAAACCGTGACTATAGGCCGATTGCCTTATCTCTATCGGCAATCGTAACACCCAAGTCAAGTTCGGCTTACAGATATGGCAGGCGCAATCCATCCCTACCTCCAGTCGGATAAGCTTGCCATGTAGATACCCGATTGCCACAATCTCCACAGCTGATGGTCTATTATCAACAATGTCGGGGGTTAATGGATGGTTTTCGGCTAGTCACTTTGAAGCATATCCCCAGAGAGCAGAATACAGAGGCCAATGATTTGGCTCAAGGGGCATCAGGCTATCGGCCGATGCTAAAAGAAGTAGATATAGACGTGGCCGCCATTACGACCGATGATTGGAGGTTTGACGTTTACAACTATCTCAAAAACCCCTCTCAATCGACCACAAGGAAACTACGATACAAGACGTTACGATACGTGTTGCTTGATGAAGACCTATACTATCGGACGATTGACGGTGTGCTATTCAAGTGTTTGGGAGCCGATCAGGCTACAGTGGCCATCGAGGAAGTACATGAAGGAATCTGTGGCACGCACCAATCGGCCCACAAAATGAAGTGGTTACTCCGCCGAGCGGGGTACTTCTGGCCGACAATGCTGGAGGACTGCTTCAAGTACTACAAGGGGTGCCAGGACTGCCAAAAGTTCGGCGCTATACAACGAGCACCGGCATCGGCTATGAACCCAATCATCAAGCCATGGCCGTTTAGAGGATGGGGCATTGATATGATCGGCCAGATCAATCCATCCTCAAGCAAAGGACACAAATATGTCCTGGTGGCAACGGATTATTTCACGAAATGGGTGGAGGCGATCCCCCTCAGAAATGTGGATTCTAAGGACGCGATCGAGTTTGTCAAAGAGCACATCATCTACCGATTTGGCGTTCCACAAACAATAACAACAGACCAGGGATCTATCTTTGTATCAGACGAATTTGTTCAGTTTGCCGACGGCATGGGGATCAAGCTACTTAATTCTTCGCCGTATTACGTGCAAGCCAACGGGCAAGCCGAGGCCTCAAACAAAAGTTTGATCAAGTTGATTAAAAGAAAGATCTCTGAGTATCCTAAGCAATGACACAGCCGATTAGCCGAGTCACTGTGGGCATATTGGATGGCATGCCACGGGTCAGTCCAAGTTCCTCCGTACAAACTGGTCTATGGACATGAAGCAGTGCTGCCATGGGAAAGTGTCGTCGGCTCAAGGCACATTCAGCTGCAGGATCAACTCACAGCCGACAACTATTATCACCTAATGGTAGACAAGTCGGAAGATCTCGTTTTATCCAGGATGAGGTCCTTGGAAAAAGTGACAAAAGATAAAGAACGAGTAGCCAAACATTACAATAAAAAGGTGGTGCCTAAATCTTTTGAGGAAGGCGAACTCGTTTGGAAACTTATACCGCCGATCGATCTAGAGACAACAAGTTCGGCAAATGGTCACCAAATTGGGAAGGGCCTTTCAAGATCCACAAATGCATCTCTAAAGGAGCTTACATGCTAAAAGGACTGGATGGAGAGATATTTGGAAGGGCTCTTAATGGAAAATATTTAAAGAAATATTACCCAAGCGTGTGGATCAATTCGTGATTCGGCTATAGTTACTTCAGCCGATTTACGACAGCCGATGTCTTACGAGGCATCGGCTTTAGGCATTTTCACACATCATTTTTTACCAAGTGCCCTATGATCGGCTCATGATTGACCGATAAGAACGGCCAGGATGCACGAGCGACTCGAACTCACAATTTTGTCGACACCGAAGCTATCAACAAAACTTGGGGGCATACACATACACAAGTCAACCGCAAAATCGGGCCGATTGCAACGCAAAATCAAGCTACAACATTCAACGCTCTTTATTCATTGCCGGCGTAGAGCCGTTTTTGATTACATGGCTCCTAGATAATCTCTAATGACCGCTAGAGCTCGGTCGGTGGTCTCCGGGGAATCCATCTCTAAAGCATCCAAGATCAGATACTCTAGCCGAGTGATCCTTACGTCGGTGGACGTGGTCAACAGTTCGTTGGCAAGTCTTGTTTGCCTTGCTTCTAGCCGGTCAAGGCGCGTGAGTGTTGAGGACGCCGAAGAGACAGCGGCTGGGACGCTACCGAGGTTGATGGGAGGCCTGGCCGCCAGATGACGAGCCTCCTGTTCCCTGAAGCGCTTCAAGTTGGCCCTCACTTGTCGTGCTTGGCTGACCGTCAGTTCGTACGGCGTGTCCATGATCTCTAGGATCACCCGAAGGGGATGGAGCGGCTGTGAGGAGGTGGATGAGTTGGAAAATCATTTGGTTCACCGACGAGCTCGAGGAAGCCATAGGAAGCCCTGTCGAAAGCTTGGAGACCTGGACGTTGTACACCTGGAGCTTGAGTGTCTTCTTCGGCTGTGAGTTATTCAGGAAGGCCCGAAGGAGTCCATTTATAGAAAGGAAAGATGCGGTTTCAACTGTGAAAGGTCGCTGCCGACGTGAGAGTCGAAGAGGCCATCATTAAAGGCGTCGGGAATCGTTGAATGGTTGGCGACTGCGCAAGGCTGGATACCTATCGTCCAGGACTCACGGGTGCTTGAAGTACAGATTCAGATGAATCGGAACATGAAACCAAATCAGCAGTGCACCGGGAAACATCGACCGATAGCCAATAAGACCGATGTTCGAATGATAACACTAACGGTTGTGGTGTGGCCTCGAAGTCGGCAACACGGGACGATGCGAGCGGCTGGAGCCAATTTCAACGTAAGCGAGTCAAGACGTCACGCACGGCCGAAGACCAGTCTTATCTACGAATACATCCGATTTTAGTTATGAACGCAGTGGCGTAAGATCGATAAATTATGACACACGATTCGAAGCCAAAGACAAGCACGAGTAAGATGGTCTTCCAATTACATCACAGGAACATGTCAAATATGATACAGAAGCGTTAGCCTATTTCAAAAGGCCGGGACATCACAATCTTATTGTTTCAAAAAATTGGCTATGGCCGACAACGTCGTCCGCCTAATTTGGTCGATTTCTTTGATGGCCCTAACGTCGTCGGCCTCAGACCCAGCCACCGATCGGACGCTCCTCACCAAGTTGCGCAGGTGTGCCACGGCCACCCTGATGCCTTGGCGCTTAGCTTCAATCTTGGCCGGCAAGCCAGCCATGTACTCCTCATGGACATCGATCTCGTTCGTGACTTGAACGAGATCGGCTATCAGCTGATCCTGGCGGGTGCGGAGTTGCTCAAGCTTGGCCGCCAGCTCGGTCTTCAGGCAGTCAAAGGCGGCCTTCCGGCTCTCAATGGCATCCTTGGTCAACTGGATGGTGGCCGATCGCGCTTGACTCTCGCGGCGATCGATTATCCGCTGCCGTGCCCGTTCGTACTTGAACTGATGGGCTTCCATGAAGGTCGCCGGCACGATGGCTTCGGCTACGGCTTTCAGCAGCTGGTCTTGGATATCTCTGAATCGCGCGCGTATCGAGCCGCTGTCGACCACCAGCGCGTCCAGCAAGGCTCCCAGCCGATTGTCGATGTCGGCTATGGTGGCCCTCAGGTCCTCAGCCGGCATCGCAAGCGCTTCCTTGCCGGTGTCACCGCGCTCCTCGAACTCCGACAAGTCAAAGTTGAGGAGGTCGGCTATGTTCTGCAGCAAAGAGAAAGATGATCAAGGACATGCTAAGCCGACAAAGCTGATCATCAAAATTAGTTGGCTTACCGTCGGCATCGGGGTCGGGGCTGTTGGTTCGGCCGGATCGTTGCCCGCAGCCATCGGGGCCTCTTCGCTAGCGTTGTCGCCACTGTCCCCAATAGGTGCAGGACGCTCGCCGGACGCCTGGGGGGCAGCCGATGGAGACCGTGGGGGCTGCAGAAGAAAGAATTAATGGACAAGCCGATCGATTACTACAAGTAAGGTGGCAGAAGATGATTACCGATGGCGCGGGGCGAGGAGTGCGACAGGCCAGTCTCTTGACCTGCGGCAATGGTTCGATTAGATGCAAGTGATCATCATGAAGCCAAGCCCGGTGGAGTAAAAGCTTACCGGCTGACATTTTGTTGGCGGACATGGGGCTGGCGGGACGTCGACTGGGGCATTGACCGACTCAGGACTCGAAATCCTGGGTTCGGCCGCCGCCCCGATAGCCGTCGGCACTTCCTCGCTGGCGATGGTGTTGAGGAATCTCGCGACGGCCGGATCCAAGGGGGGATGCGATCGGCTAACGCTGCTGGCTTTGTCTTTTCCACCCTCTTGGGGGCTGGCACGGCCGACGACCGTGGTGGTGGTGCCGCCTTTCTCTTCTGCGCGATCGGCTGACGCACCTGCCCTCGCAGCAGTGACGCTAGTTTGGGCACCCCCCAGCCGATGGACGACGGAGCAAGACCGCCCTCATTCAGGACGCCTGAGTTGTATTCGATGGGGCATCCGGAGTCGCTTACCGTCGGTCGCTCCGTCTCCGTCTCCTGCAAAATCAAAAGACGAACGTTAATCGGCTACGTCAGCCGATGATTGGAAGAAGTAAATTGTTTGAGTCTGAAGAAGAAATTTACCGAGGGATCTCGTTGGGCGAAGGTGTCGATGTAGCAAGACGACCATTGGTGGAAGATATGGCGCTTAAATTCGGACCACCATCGGTCGTAAGCGGCGATTCTCCTCATCGACAATGTTATCACGCCGACGTCGCCGAGGAGAGGGCCGGCTATGTTCAGCAGCCGATTCATTATTAAGTCCTGGCCGACCGCCCCCCTCGTTTCAATCTTATCGGCGAAGAAAAAGCCGATGGGTAGCTGCCCGAGACCAAGCTGTCTCGCTGCCGACACTAGGTAGTAGAATTCGTAGCTCCGGGCCACTGATCGGCCTTGGTGAACCCCAGTCGGCAAGATGCAGGGGGACAAGGTGGCGATGAACAGCTCCCTGCACCTTGGGTTGTCGGCTGAATTGAGGTCATCCCAATTGAAATCAACCGCAACTCAAACATTCCCGGTCCTGGTAAAAGTACCAGGTGCGGTTATCACGGGACAGCCCGTCGTAAAGGGCTATGAACCATTCGGCCAGCAGCTCGGCCGATTGCTTTGAGCCTTCGTGGGCGGCGGCTGCCTCTCCGTAGCTCATGCATCTCCTGGTGGTAATCTCGTTGCCTTCATCATCTTCAATCGGCTCCAGCCTTGGGAATTCGGCTTCTGTCAGACGGGGCCGACTGGCTATCTTCTGGGTCGCCAACACCAGCCAGATTTGGAGGAACCACCAGGGGCCACTGGTGTTGACTGGAGCGTTGGCGGCTATCTTCACGGCGGCTTGATGCAACATTTGATACAAGTAGCCGAGGAGGTATTTCCCCAACGCAAGTGTCCTCCCATCGGCCAGAACTTCGGCCATAATCTACCAATTGGCGATCGGCCCGTAGCTTGATCCGCAGAACGCAAGCTTCTCAAGCCACATCATCAGGAATGCAGTGTGCTCCCTGTGGCCGACTGTCCCTTCCTTCATGTTTTGGGCAATGAAGCCGCCCCACCCGCCGATGGCCTTGGTTTTGAACTGATGTTGCCCTTTTCGGTTCAAGATGCTGGGATCAGCCGACGATTCGATATCCAGTCCAGTTGTCATGAATATGTCGGCCAAGGTGATAGTCATGGGACCTTGCCGGAAGATAAAGGCATTGAAACTGTCGTTCCAAAAGTAGGTTGCAGCCGATAAGAGCGGCTCGTCTTTGTCCATGCCAGCGATGGACAGTTCCAGGCATTGGGCAAGCCCTTTTTCTTCCCACTGAGTATACTTAGCAGATCGTACCCTTTTGTACCATACAATCCAGGCTGCATCGATGGATGGCCATGCTTTGAATGTTCCGTTCCAGTGGGAGAGGGATGGCTTGGCGGTGTTGAAAGGGATGCGGTTAGTTTCGGCTATGATGGTATCAGCTGGATCTGTATTGCTGATAGGTCCGAGGAAGTACCTCTCTGCTTGTGTCAAATTTGGGACAAGTACTTGATTTGACAGGTGCTACGGTTTAGAAAAGAGAAGAGAGGCGCTAATCAAGAACGGTTGCGTATTACGGTTTGGGGAAAGGAAAAGTACTAATTGATAAGGATGTGAAGTAAAATGCTACTTGAAAGATGGCCGAATGTAATGTTGATGCAAAATGATTGAGGAGGCAGATTTCAAAGTAAAATTATAGATCGGAAGAGAGTACCTCAGGAAACTCGGTAGCGGCGACGGCTGAAACGGCGACGGACGGCACGACGGCTGCGGCTGGTGTGGCGGCGATGGCCGGCGAAACGGAGGTGCTCGATGCAGCAGCGGTGGAGGCCATCGGGATGCTCGGAGATGAAGATGGGTCTGACGAACGTGAGGGAGTTCGACGGGCACCGGTGAAATCGCCGGAGGACAGAGAGAAGGCAAGAGGCTTGTTTGTGAAGGAGGCTGAGTGTGCTTTGAAGGCGTAGGCGGTTCTGCCGAGGGAAGTGGATATTTAAAGAGCGCTTGGGGAGAAGCCGAGGCGGTTTAAGTCAAGAAGGAAGCAAGAGTTTGGATAGGCAAGCAAATCCGCAACACTTCGTATTACGGACTTGGGGGCATGTGTTAACACTGAAATTTGGTAATTGAGTTCCTAAGTCCGCAAAGGCAAAGCGGAATCGGATTGGCTGAAGACAGGAATCGCATCGGCCAAAGGAGTGATCGGCTGCGAGGCCAATCGGCTGAGGATGGATCGAACGGGGGCAGCCGATAGCCGATTCTAGGTCCGAAAGAGATGAAACGGTTTCTAATGCAGAAATTTGAAGATAAATAGAAGATTCGGTTGCTAATTGCGCGTTAAATGATATTGCCACTTATGGATAGAGTCCTATAACGACAATTATATCTGTAATCTAGAGATTTGTTAGACTATTAGTTGTAACACGG
The DNA here is from genome assembly GCA_019925245.2 of Oryza australiensis. Lineage (NCBI taxonomy): Eukaryota > Viridiplantae > Streptophyta > Magnoliopsida > Poales > Poaceae > Oryza > Oryza australiensis. The sequence continues at coordinate 3,849,529 of JAIFGZ020000473.1, read as the reverse complement.
TATGGGTCCCGCTAGGGATAATGTGGTGTTTTAAATAGTAGTTTAGATAGAGTCCAGGGTCTTTACAGGTATTTGTATCATGGGTATAAATAGGACCCGAGACCCCTTGTAAATGGGAGAGACATTCAATCAATCAAACCTTCGGCGCATCGCCAACCTTTTCTTTAGACGAGCACTTTGTTTGGCTACGGGCTGCATCGTTTCGATCCCCAGATCCAGGTAAATGTTTGTCATTAGTGGTATAATTTGCTGTTTCTAGTGCTTCCATCGCAATGATACATTAGAATCAGGAGTTTATACTGCGTTATTTATCATATAGCGCATGTAAATTAGATCAGTGTTTAGATCTATCCCACCATTGGCCGGTTCTAGCAAGAACTTGCAGCCAATAGGGCTAGATCTAAAGGTTGGCTGGTTTATATGCGATATCTACCATCTTGAAAGATGTAAATCAGCTGCAACAGATCGGGTTGTTCTTTTTATACTTAACACTGCATCATGTTTGAACTATTAAGTCGTTTTAGAGCTATTAGTGATCTGTTCGGATAGATTTATGTTGTTTGGAGACAGCACCAGGGTTTCAGCCGGCCTTATCCACCCTAATATGTTTCTTTTAATATGCTTATTATTAGATTTGCATGAGGACTGCCTCTTATGTTAAGATCATGTTCCTGTTGGATGCTGCCAGCCGAAATCGGCCTCTCATCGATAGCCGATGGCCGATTTCCGGGTTGTGCGTCTGGTTCAGGAATATTATCTTTCCATAAGATTCATCGGAGCATTAGCCGATTCATTGTTAGCTTTCCAGTATCGGCTAAGTTATCAATCCGTATATTTATTATTCTTTATTGTAGTTGGATCAAGCGTCTGATGTTGTCTCGGTATAGCAAATCCATTCCAGTCACTTGGTCCAAATAAAATTTAGAATAGTATATATATGTTCATGGATTTCCTTAGCCGATCCCGTGGGGATCTAACCTACCACTTAACGCATATTCTCTCATTTTTTCTTGTTGATTAACAGATCAAATCAACTGGCACACCTTGCACGTTGTAGGTAGTCGAGAAGGACCTGCACTGGAGTCAAGCAGATCTCCCAGGCCAGCGCGTGAGAGAGATTTCTCGTCAACAGATCCTAAGCTTATAAACTAAAATAGTTTGGGCCAAATCCTTTTATTTAGCAAAGTACAAGGGGAACAAAGTTTCTGAACCTATAACCTTTTAGGCTAAGCGCACATTGAACACAATAGGCCTAGAACACGTCATAAGTTGTGAAAGGCCTAAGAAATTCATAATAACTCTAAAAATTATGAAACCAAATGTGTTAGCCTTATCAAACACCCCTCTACACTCCTGAGATGTCAAACCTAATAAAATTACAAAAATATTTTTGAACACTACCCTATACCGATAAAACCTCTAAAAATCATAACTCCTAGTTGGGATAAGATAAATTAGAAATTCTTTCCCCTAAAATCATTTTAGATCAGTACCCACTCACTGTGCAAAAATCATGCATTTCAGAGCATTTTGGATTTTCGCCTATTTTCGTTGTTTAACTGCATATCGTGAATTTTGCTTAGATGATTACGTAGACGATGATGGAGTGGATCAGATACTAACTTTTCTCCAAACCAAGGCAACTTCTTGCCCCTCCTTTGAACACTTTGAACCCATAATTTTGGGCAATATATTTTGGTTGTGAAATTTCCATGCGTAATTTGCCTTATCGATATTCTTAAACTAAGAATGGTAGTTATATCCTGAAAATTTGCATGAACCCTTTCAGAAATATCCCCTTGCTGATGTGAACCTTAGAAATTAAATTAGGGTACTATGGATGTGCTCATGCGAATATGCTGATATGCTCATGTGAACCTCGTAAAATTTTTGCAATACTTGTTCCATCTATACATATATGTAAAAATGAACCCTTGCTGGAATGGGTTGAATTTGATGATTATTTGCAAACTAAAGTGTGTGAAAATGTGGTTTTAACTTGGGCAGAAAGTCGCATGCAATTGATGTATTTGCATTGCCGATAGGGGGAGTGTTTGCCCAAGTCCGTAAGGACCGAACTTATGTCACCAACTTAAAGTTTACGGTACATCCACATGTGCTAGTATGGGATAGCCTTAGCCAAGTAATCTATTTAGCACCTAGCCATGCATTATGGTAAGCCAAAGTGTATGGGTTCGGATAACCTAGAGAAACTTTCTATTTACCGCCGATGTGGTAGTTTAGATGACTCAGTCTATCCAATACAATGATATCGTGCCACGTGGGTGGGTTCCTGTCGTGTCCGCCACCATGGTGTTAAGTTTAAGGCGTGGGCCCACCACATTTCCAGTATGACCTAGGATGGAGGAAACACATATCGTGTTGGTGCAAGGCTAGGGACTAAGTAGTGTAAAGGCTTCGTGGTGACCTCTAGACTATACTTGGTACCGACGGGTACCGAATAAACTAGAGTAATTCACTTCATGTGGGTAAAATTGTACAAACTCTACAGAGTAATTAAAACTAATCGATTAGCCGTGCTCACGGTCAAGAGCGCTTTGGTGAAGTGTCATGAGTATAGACTCGGTTGTTTTTAAAAGCGTGTTCATGTGTTTCCAACAAAATCTGTTGAGTTGTGTAAGACTGATGTTGTTTATATATATATAGAGAGAGAGAGAGAGACTTGTTGTCATGGGGGATGACAAGGTATTGTTATGATTGGAACCACGCTTAGATTAATGATGAAATCTAAAACTTGTCTTTGTTAATTGAAGCATCAACTCTTTTGTAAAAGAAGTGCAAAACACATTTTGCTTTATGCTGAAAAATGAGCCACTTATGTAGCCTTCTTTGAAATATAAGCTTCACATGTAGAATATACTGATATTTGCGATTGGAATATCCATTTTGATGCAGGTCATAGACTTAGTTTCCGAAAGGTGCGGGTACTCGATTTGCTTCTTTTAGGACTTTGAACTTAATGGGGTAAACCCCTAGTCGGTGTGCTTGTGGATGGGTACTAAAGACACCGTTGTTCGCTGTACTCTGATTTGTATAGGTATCTCGCCGGTGGGCCTATGTAATAATAATAATGTTGATGTAATCCATAATTACTTCTCGTTTTAGATGTATTTCCTTTGTATGCTCATGCTAGAGAAGAAAGTGTGAATCTAGCACACATCCTGGGAGCTAGATTCACATGAGTATGAGTTAGGAATAATTGAGATGTTGTAGATCTTTAGCCATTTTGTCAAGTCTCCCGAGTGTGTAACACATCTGGTTGCCACCTTTGAGTGGTCTGACAGGCACACTTCATGCTGAAGTTGACTGGTAGGCTAAAGGTCTTGCAATGTCTTACTTATCCCTCTCTCGGGACATCGGTCGTTCCGTTATGTTTGTTAGGTGATTTGAAGCGTTTCAGCTTACCTTGCAAACATAATGGAAGGACCAGGGTGTCAGCAACAGCAGTGGTATCAGAACAAATACCGACTATAGGAGCCCCTTAAGTTGGACGTCTAGAAATGGATTTACAAAAATTATTTTGAGGGCTTCACTCTCAGCTACATACTATTTGTGAAAACCATATTCAACCTTATATCTCATCCCTCTCTAAAGATTATTCTTCTCTATATCTCCATTTCGAGTTTTAAAACCCTTATCTTGCTCCATAGGGCCAAAACCTTTTGAAAGATTCTGTTCCTGTGAAAATGGGTTTGACAGCACTTAATAATCATAACACGTCAGAACCAAAGTGTTCAAAAAATTTTGAAATCCCTTTGCAAAACATTCCTATGTACTAGTTCGGATTTGCAAAATATCGGGTTAGATATAGCCTCTAGTAAATGGGTTCTGAAAATGGGTGAACAAAATTTAAAAATTGATAAACATCATAGAACTTCTATCTTCTCATGTTACCTCTGCACCAAAACTAATTTGGGATGGCCTTGAGCTTCTTATTCTCAACTTTTCAAGATTTCACCGATTAAACCGAGAGCAAGTAGTTAGAAATAGATTAGAAATTTGCATGCTTAAGCCTTAGCTTGTTTGCTTGGATAGACCTCCCCAAAATATCATCTAGCCTCTGGAACATCCTAACATAATGAGGATAAAAGATGATGAGCCTAGACAAACTAAGATTTGAAAACCGTCTCATTTTGTGCTGATTGCATGCATGCTGGAATTTTGAGTCGGACCATTTGCGAAATTTGCATAGACTAAGCCGTAGATGGTATACTTGAGACATTTTACCAGGAGCATGTAGGCTAACCCAGCAGTCCTCACGAATTTTGACAAAAATTTTAAACCTTCACAATATGGACAAATGCCCTGATTAGTCAGCCCAGTCCTGTTCTGGAAGCTGTAGACAACACCCTTCCTATTTTTGTATAGATCAAACCATACCAGAAAAAATGTTCAACTTTTACCAGTAACTCCCAGACAAGCCCAGGACTTTTACCAGCAGTCCTGTCGAAACTTGGTTTCGGCAATAGAATTTTGGGGGTGCAGTCAAGATCGCCAAGCACAATGGGTTAGATGGAAAGCAGAGATTTTAGACAGGTTCAGGTCCTCTCGTGAGGTAATACCCTACTCCTGTTTTGGGGATTCGATCCGCCGAGTGTCTTTATTGATCTCGTGATCTAAGGCTGAAAGCTAAAGGCTCATAAAGCATATGATTTCTCTGATCTCTGATATCCCTCAAGGGACGCCCCTTACCCCCCTTATATAGTCTTGGGAGGCGGGCTTACAGATCGAAAACCCTATCTTACTCTAAGTCAGTTTCCTCAATCTTACCAAACCGTGACTATGGGTCGTTGCCTTATCTCAATCGGCAACGTAACACCCAAGTGATATTTCGTTTACAGATATAGTAGGCGCAATCTATCCCTACCTCCAGTAGGATAAACTTGCCATGTAGATACCCGATTGCCATAATCTCCATAGTAGCCCCCGAGTCCTTTTCAGTCGGCGAGACAACTCAGCATTAAACCAAGACAGCACACAACAAAAACCTCTTTGGCCGAGTGCTTCTGGCGCCAAGTGATTCCATCATCTCTACCTGAATCTCCCGAGTGGCTCCGAAGACTGTGAAGGGCTGGAAAACATCCAAAAAATTCTCAAAAAATAAATATCTAGGTGCATTTCCTGATGCACCTAATTAGGTGTAGCCCTCGACTATGCGGTTAGTCAAAATCAGACTAAACATATAGTCAAGAACTGTAAAAAATTATTCTCATATAAATGCTTAGCTCAAGCTAAAGCAATCATAAGAATCACATCACTCGGCAAGCTCGTGATTATCCGAGTAGATTTGCCCGAGTCGTCCTCGGAACAAATAATTTATTTAGCCCTCATGGGTAAGAAATCAATTCACTCAGCAAGCTCATGCTTATCCGAGTTGATCTGCCCGAGTCATCTCGAAACAAATAATTTAATCGACCCTCGTGGGTAAAAAGCACTCGGTAAGCTCATGCTTATCCGAATTAACCTGCCCGAGTCATCTCAGAACAAGTAATTCTATCGACCCTCATGGGTAAGAAAATCAATTCACTCGGCAACCTCATGCTTATCCGAGCTAATCGACCCGAGTCATCCCGGAATAAATAATTTAATCACCCCTCACAGGTAAACAAATTTTTCAGTCATCTGAAAATATGACCAAAATATTAAATAGCTCCTGCCATAATATTGGTCTTAATTTAAAAAGATCTTCACCAAGTTGGAAAAATAGCATTGATATAATCATTTAATGAAATGCTTAAAAACCAAACAGTTCCTGTCATCAGGACAACCATGAAAAGCTTAACTGTTTGCACCTTTCAAATTGCATCGTGCCAGCTTCTCATGAAGTTACGCAAACCGCGTATGAAACGATTTTAAAGGTATTGGGCTATGTGGCATGTGCATATTGCCAAGGCAAATCGCTTAAGTCCATCCACTTAAGTCCCTAAGGACACGTGTCAAGCCACACCTTAGCCGAGCCGCAAGTCTCTCATGGGCTCGGCCCAATCGCGAGATAACATGGCAAAAACCCTCAAGTCTTTTTACGAAGCCTCGAGGTCATCCCCGCCACTTCGTCTTCCCAAAGATTTCCTCTTTCGCAATACTGTTCACCAGCTCTCTGCCTTTGTTCCGATTGCTCCCATCTTTCTCTTTGCAGGAAGCCTAAGAACATAGACCCCACTGGGCAGAGTGAAGGCCCAAAATCATCTGCAGCGGCCGAAGGGACAAGGCCTGCAGAACAAGAATCCCGGGGCCCTCTCCCGAGTGAGAGCGCTCCGAGTGAGAAGCCCCCACCTCCCAGTGAGGATGTCCTAGCGAAAGAGCCCCGACCGCCGCCCAAGAGACCCCGCGAAACCGCCAGTGAAGAATATCTCCCGACCGCCACCAAGATGCCCCGACTGAGAGCCAGTTAGGCGTAAACCAAGAAGAAAGAGGCAGCCGGGAAGTACCAGCCAAGGGTTCGACCACTGATGCTGGTAAGCTTTGAAGCGGTCTTCTGACTTTAGTCTTCAATCTGTCTTTTCTTTGTCTTCATTTATCTTCTTTAAATCGATCAACAAGAGAGGAGGAGATCCCCAGGCTTTGTGAATGTTGCTTGTAAACTCTGATGTGAACTTGTAGATATCTAGCTTATTTATGTTAATGCCTTGACCCGAGTTTTCATAGAAAATTTCTTAAGTAATTTTCGTCTGACTGTCACCAAGCCTAAGCTTGATTAGGTCATCAAAAAATTCTCAGTCCTTATCTATTGAACTCGAATCAAAACACTAAACAATGATAAACCAAATATAAACAAGTTATCAAAGAAAACCATGCTTTGTTGACACGTATGCAGCCCCCGACTGCTAACTCAAGAAGTCGTCTTGCGTGAGGTTGGCAGTCAAGAATAACATGAAACTTGAGGCAATTTAAGCATAGTATCGTCGAAGATGCTCGATGTTCCAAGAGTTCTCCACCATGGATCCATCTTCACGCTTTAGTCGATATGCTCCTGGCCGAATTACCTCAGCGATTATATATGGCCCTTCTCATAGTGGAGATAATTTGTGGCGGTCCTAGGTGGTTTGAATCTTGCGTAGAACTAGATCACCGACAATAAAAGCTCGTGCTCGAACATTGCGGCTGTGGTATCGTCTGAGACCTTGAAGATATCTTGCCGACTGGATCAGAGCTGCCTCTCGGGCTTCCAGTCGGGTTAGATCGTCCACTCGGTCTTGATCGTAGCGCTCGTCGTTGAAGCTGCGGACCCGTAGGGATTCATACTCCATTTCGTTCGGCAACATGGCTTCTACCCCGTAAACCAGGAAGAAAGGAGTTTGGCCGGTAGCCCGACTGGGCATAGTCCGTAGAGACCATAGAACCGAGGGGAGTTCTTGAACCCATTTGCCGGCATAAGGATTTATCCGGTCAAACACTCGGCCCTTGATGCCTTGAAGAACCATGCCATTGGCGCATTCAACTTGTCGGTTGCTTTTGGGATGTGTGACCGATGCATAGCAGATCTTGATGTCGAAGTCTTCTCAGAATTCCTTAAAGATGCCTCTAGTGAATTGAGTCCCATTGTCGGTTATAATTCTGTTTGGGACGCCGAACCGGTGCACGATGTTGAGGATGAAGTCCCGTGCCTTGTCAGCAGTGATTGTGGCAACCGGCTTAGCTTCGATCCACTTGGAAAACTTATCGATTGCGACGAACAGGTGTGTGAATCCTCCTGGAGCCTTCTTGAAAGGGCCGACCATGTCTAAGCCCCATACCGCAAACGGCCAAGATAATGGAATTGTTTGTAGCTCTTGGGCTGGGACATGGCTTTGTCGGGCGAAGAATTGGCAACCTTCAGAGGTTCGTACCACTTTGTCCGCGTCGGAGACCGCGGTGAGCCAGAAAAAACCTTGTCTGTAGGCTTTTCCCACCAAGGGGCGTGCTGCCGCGTGGCTTCCGCATATGCCTGATTGGATGTCTTGGAGTAGCTGTCGTCCTTCCTCGGGTGTGATGCATCTCACCAGGACTCTGGAGGGACTTCTCTTGTATAAATCGGAATCAACCATGACGTAAGCTTGGCAACGACGTCGGACACGTTTTGCCTCATCCCGATCTTCCGGCAGCTCTTGCTGTGTTAAAAATTTGATGAGGGGTGTCCTCCAATCGGCGTCAATCATGGTGACTTCGTTTGCAGCTTGTTCGTTGGGAGTTGGTTTTGCCGCAACAGTTGGCTCATAGAGGTGCTCGACAAAAACGTCTGTTGGGGCGGCTTCACGTTTGGACCCGAACTGCGCCAACTCATCAGCTGCCTCGTTGTTATGTCTCAAGACATGGGATAGCTCCAATCCGTCAAAATTTGTCTTCAAGTTTGCGGACTTCCTGCCGGTAGGCCTCCATGGTGTCGTTTAGACAGGACCAATCTTTCATGACTTGGTTGACAAACAGTTGGGAGTCCCCTTTCACGGACAACCGTCGTATCCTGAGTAAAACAGCAAGTCGCAGTCCATGCAGCAGGGCTTCGTACTCGGCAACGTTGTGTGAGGCGGAGAAGTGGAGGTGAAGAACATATCTTAGTCTTTCCCCAGTCGGGGAGATCAGCACGACTCCCGCTCCCAAGCCGGTGATCCTCTTGGATCTGTCAAAGTGCATGGTCCAGTATTGTAGGTCTTCTTGAGGTACATCTTGTTGTTCGGTCCACTCGGCCAGGAAATCTACCAGGGCTTGTGACTTTATAGACGTCCTCGCCTTGAAAGTTAAGTCCAGCGGCATTAGCTCCAGGGCCCACTTGCAATGCGCCCAGTCGCCTCCCGGTTATGGATGACATCGCCGAGTGGAATAGAAGTGACGACGGTGACCGAGTGACCCAGCACTTCGCAAACAGTCGGCTTCATCAATCGGCTTCTTGTTTAGTTGCGCCACATATTGTTCGGCGAATTGCTTGTAGATAAAGCAGTCCTTAGCCGCGTGCTTGTGGTTGGGATGGTGCGTGCACTAAGCATTCATGATGGCGTCGTAGGCCGCGACTCGGGGGCGGCGTTGGGAGTTGGAAGCTGCGGCAACTAGATCTTCGGATTGGCGCTTGCGGTCCTTCTGGCAGGATTCCAGCTTCCTCCCGCCTTCTTGTCGTCCCTCCTGTCGGACCGGTCTTGGCGCGCCGCTTTGATGGCATCATTGGATTTGGCGTAAGAATTTGCCGTCTCAAACATCTGCTTCACCGTCTTCAGTGGCTTGCGCCCAAACTTCCCGATTAACGCTCATCACGGACTCCCTTCCGGAAGGCGGTGATGATGATGTCATCGGTGATGTTGGGGATCTTGTTGCGCTTTTCGAGAAGCGCCGGATGTAGTCCTTCGAGGTTCGTCCGGCTTCGGATGACGTTGTATAAGTCAAAGTGGGTGCCGGGCCTCTCGAAGGTGCCCCGAAAGTTGGCAATGAAGTGGTCCCTCGGCTCACTCCATGAGCCGATTGAGCCTCTTGGCAGGCTCATGAGCCAGTTCCTGGCTGAGTTGGCGAGGGCCACGGGCAAGTAATTTGCCATAGCCTTGTTGTCGCCGCCTGCTGCGTGGATGGCGAGAGTGTACACTGTAAGCCATGACTCAGGGTCGGTCTTGCTATCATATTTCTCGATTCCAGTTGGCTTGAATCCATTCGCCTGCACTCGGCGAAGCTCCCGAGTGAAAGCTGGCACTCCATCGTCACTGCTATTGGGTGATCCCCTCCGATCTTCCCGATTGCGCTGATCTCGCTCTTGGTAGCGGCGATCGAGGACTTCCCGCAGATCGCTCCGCGGGTCCCGGTAGGCCGGTTCGGTAGCCGGAGCCGTTGTTGCGGCGGACACGGTGGTGGACGGGTGGGCGTCCATGTTGCTTCTCGCGGGAGTCGGCCGTTTGCTCCCGATGCTTCGCGTGGACTCGTGGCGTGGGCCTCTTGGCCTAGTTGTCGACCGCCTAGCTCGGGCCTCTTGTAATCCCTTGACCTTAGCGGCGGGAGCCGCTCCGTCGGGCGTTTCAGCCACAGACTCAGTAGGCCTTCGTGCTGAGGTGGAGGGATGACCGTTGGCTGTGGCTGCGATGATCGTCTTGATCTTGTCTAGTATTGGATTCACATCGGGGGGTGCCATCTCGATGACGGTGTCCATGAGTGTGAGGGAAGCAACAGCGTTCTGCTGTGGCGTCTGGAAGATATTGGTGTTGCGGACTCGCGTTTGAAGAATAGCCTCCTGAGCGGATCGTCCGGCTGCCCATAGATCCTGCTTTCTTCTGTCGGCTTCCTCTTTGTGTTTCTTCTCCTCTTCCGCCAGTGTGTGCTCTTGCTCGATCCTGGCTCGCTCTTCTTCCGCAATCCTGCGGGCCATGGCTGAGTCGGACTCGGCCAATTTAGCCATGAGGACATCAAAGCACTTCGGCTCGTAGTCCTTGTTGTAGTCGGAGTCGTCGGCTTCGTCCGAGGGGATGCCATAAAGGTCGTCAAAGCCTGAGGAGCTGAGATACTCGTTGAGCTCTGAGATGAGCATGAGCCGAAGGGTTGGAGGATGATGGCGATCTCCCTCGACCCTAGGTTTCTCGGATCTGGATTGTTCCAGTTCGAGTCAGAGTTTGAGGACGTGGACTCCTCTGAGTGGGTCAACCTCGACTCGGGGGAGAGGAGCTTGCCGTAGATCTCAGCGGCGTTTGGTAATCCAAACGGCGCCGAGAGGTCTTCTTCCGAGTAGATCGTCTCTGTTGGGGAGACAAGAAGATCGGAGCAGATTTCGGCGACGTTCGGTAGTCCTAACGGTGCTGAGTGATTTCCTTCGTCGGAGTGAGTGGACTGCATCTTGGACTCCAAGATGTCGTCATAGATCTTGGCGCTGTTCGGGAGCCCGAACGGCGCCGAGTGGGTTTCTCCTTCCGACTAGTTCGAATCCGAGTCGAAGGAGGAGAATTTGTCGAAGTCGTTGGCGGCGAAGTCACTGAATCCTGAAGAAGATCCCATCACGCTTGTCGGCGAGATTGTTGAAGAAGTCTTGACGCGCGGATCCCCTACCTGGCGCGCCAACTGTCGAAACTTGGTTTCGGCAATATAATTTTGGGGGTGCAGTCAAGATCGCCAAGCACAATGGGTTAGATGGAAAGCAGAGATTTTAGACAGGTTCAGGCCCTCTCGTGAGGTAATACCCTACTCTTGTTTCGGGGATTCGATCCGCCGAGTGTCTTTATTTATCTCGTGATCTAAGGCTGAAAGCTAAAGGCTCATAAAGCATATGATATCTCTCGATCTCCGATATCCCTCAAGGGACGCCCCTTACCCCCTTATATAGTCTTGGGAGGCGGGCTTACGGATCGGAAACCCTATCTTACTCTAAGTCGGTTTCCTCAATCTTACCAAACCGTGACTATGGGCCGTTGCCTTATCTCAATCGGCAACGTAACACCCAAGTCATATTTGGTTTACAGATATAGCAGGCGCAATCTATCCCTACCTCCAGTCGGATAAACTTGCCATGTAGATACCCGATTGTCATAATCTCCACAAGTCCCCACGAATTTTGTTGGAATTTTTGAGTCCTTGCATCATGCACTAAAAATTCGTATAGTTTAGAAGAAAAGAAATCTGAGAATCAATATATCATAGGTTGTTGAATTTGTACAGACAAAACCGTAGGTGATAAAATTCTGATTTTCTCAAGGTAGATGACAAACTCATTTATCCATCACCATGATTTTTGCCTGAATTTTATACCTCTGGAAGATAACTCAAGGAGACCCATAGATATAGTAAGATCATGTTTACCAGCCTTTCGTCACTCGACCAAATCATTCCCTATAGGGCGGCACAACCATCACAAAAAATCACAAAGGCTTTTCCGGCTAAAGAAGACATTGTAGAGAGACTAGAATGAATGCTAAATAAACCTACAACTTTTTCCAAGACCACCTATAACCCTAACTAGAACTTAGAACCGTTAATCATGTTTGGCATCCATTTCACGAGTTTTCCTAACCAATGGCCTTAAAAATTTTAAGGGGGATAGCACGACCCTAACAGAGAATCTGGGAGAATATTAAGCCTCACCACCAGTTTTCTAATGGGACCGAGACTTAAAAATATTTGACTTGAGATACATAGGACATAAGGAATAACTAGGTCAAACCAAAACTTCGATAACCTGTGGATGGTGTGTTGTATGGAGTTTCCTAATAAGCTGTGTTCTATTTATTTCTTATAGATGGCTACCATGTACACTCCGTTCTACTACAGCCGCGGTTAGGCCTGGAACTCTACCCAACGTATGCTCTGTATCATGCTGCAACGTGCTCAATTCACCTATCCACCGGAGTACCACATCCTCAACAAGACCATTGGAACTTCTCAAACTGCTGTAATGGCCCGTGTAAACATCAAAGATAGGACCCCATGTGAGAGAGATCGCCAGTATGCCGGTTATGGATGGGATAGTAACTCTGCCATGCAAAACTGCGCTTATGTTGCCATTACTCGCCTACGTAGTGAACTACCCGAGTGGGAGGAATTCTATTACTATATACCATCTTTAGCTGAGGGAGCCGAAGACACCACCTACCCCGGCCTGTCTGAGCTAGAAATAGGTCTGCACACTCCGTATCTCCAATTAGCAGGTGTCGAAACTTGGTTTCGGCAATATAATTTCTGGGGTCGCAGTCAAGATCGCCAAGCACAATGGGTTAGAAGAAGAAGAAGGTTTAGACAGGTTCAGGCCCTCTCGTGAGGTAATACCCTACTCCTGTTTTGGTGGATTCGATCCGCCGAGTGTCTTTATTGATCTCGTGATCTAAAGCTGAAGACTAAAAGTTGATTTCCTATCGGAATCTCTGATCCAGAATCTCATATCCCTCAAGGGACGCCCCTTACCCCCCTTAAATAGTCTTGGGAGGAGGGCTTAGAGATCGGAAACCCTATCTTACTCTAAGTTGGTTTCCTCAATCTTACCAAACCGTGACTATAGGCCGATTGCCTTATCTCTATCGGCAATCGTAACACCCAAGTCATGTTCGGTTTATAGATATTGCAGGCGCAATCTATCCCTACCTCTAGTCGGATAAGCTTGCCATGTAGATACCCGATTGCCATAATCTCCACAGTAGCCCCCGAGTCCTTTTCAGTCGACGAGACAGCTCAGCTTCAGACCAAAGCAGCACATAGCCAAAAATCTCTTTGACCGAGTGCTTTTGGCGCCAAGTGATTTCATCATCTCTGCCTGAATCTTCCCGAGTGGCTCCAAAGACTGTGAAGGGCTGGAAAATATCTAAAAAATTCTCAAAAATAAAGATCTAGGTGCATCTCCTGATGCACCTAATTAGGTGTAGCCCCCGACTATGTGGTTAGTCAAAAACAGACTAAGCATATAGTCAAGAACTATAAAAAATCATTCTTATGTAGATGCTTAGCTCATGCTAAAGCAACTTTATCACTCGGCAAGCTTACGCTTATCCGAGTGAATTTGCCCGAGTCATCTCAGAACAAATAACTCAATCAACCCTCGTGGGTGAAAAGCACTCGGTAAGCTTATGCTTATCTCAGTGGATCTGCCCGAGTCAACCCGGGACAAATATTTTAATCATCCCTCATGGAAAACGAGTTCTTTCAATCATATGGAAAATATGACCAAGTTATTAAATAACTTTTGCTATAATACTGGTCTCAATCTATAAAGATCTTCACCAAGGTGGAAAAATAAATAGCATTGATAAGATTACTTGATCAAATGCCAAAAAACCAAACAACCCTTGTCATCAAGGCAGCTATAAAAACTTAGCTGTCGGTCACCTTCCAAGTTGCATCGTGCCGCCTTCTCATGAAGTCAAGCAAACCGCGGTATGGAAGGATTTTCAAAGGTACAGGGCACTCGGACACGTGCATATTGCCGGGCAAATCTGCTTAAGCTCATCCGCCTAAGTCCCTAAGGACACGCGTCGGGCCACACCTTAACTGGGCCGTAGATTTTCTTATGGGCTCGGCCCAATCACTAGAAAACCTAGCGCAACCCTCAAATCTTTCTATAAAGGCACGAGGTCATCCCCGCCTCTTCATCTTCCAAAAGTTTCCCTTTTCACAGATCGTTCACCGCTCACCGCGGAGAACCCTAGACTCGCGCGCTCCCAAATCCATCCATCTAGGAACTCGCTCTTTGCAACAACTAGCTTCCGCAGCCAAATCTCCCAAGTTCCTTTGTCAAAATCCCCACTTTTTTCGTCCAGATCCACTTCCCATCAACGCCACTCTCATGGCGGAGGAAAAAAGGATCCCGTTCGACCAATGGGCCGCATCGGATGTGAGGGAATCCACCCTCAAAGAGATGGTGAAGCACGGCGTGCTTCCTCCAAAGGAGATCGTGGGATGGCGCCCGGCGGCGGGGGAGGACTTCCCAACCCCGAACACCGGTGAGCTTGTCATTTTTACTTCTTTCTTCTACTGCGGGTTCAGCCTTCCTACCTCCGAGTTCTTCCGGGGGCTCTTAGATTACTATGGCCTTCAACTTTACCATCTGAACCCCAACTCGATGCTTCACATCGCCCTCTTCATTCATGTATGTGAAGCCTTCCTTGGCATCCTCCCCCACTTCCAACTCTTCTGCCGCATGTTCTATCTCAAGCCGCATCCGAATAAGGACCACCCATGCGTTGTTGGCGGGGCAGGTTTCCAACTCCGCGGTTCTCTCCGCAAAGAGTACTTCTCTCTTCCCTTAAAGTCTTCCAATAAGGGATGGCACGCGGGCTGGTTCTATATTAACAACCTCGAACCCACTCTGCCAGCCTTCGTCGGTCTTCCCCTGTCCCCGAGGCCATCTTGGAGCACTGCTCCCGTAGCCCAAGATTGGGACGAGGCCAACAAGCTGCTTGCGAAGATCCTGGCGATGAAACAAAAGGGTCTTCGTGGCGAACAAATCACTCGGCACTTCATCAGGTGCCGACTGGCGCCGATCAAGGAACGGTCCAAGCCAGCCTTCGAGTACGAAGGCGGGAAGGACCCCAATCGGGAAGATCCAGATCCACTCAGCTACGAAATCCTGAAGATCCGGATGTACAAGATCTTCTCGAGTGGGATTGCAGTTGAGCGGGCCCTCATTCTGCCAGTTCTTCCCTTCAGCATCCACCGACCTCCTCCTCCGGTAAACCGACTGGTTGCTTCATAATGTCTTTCAATCTTGATATCTTGTCTCTTAGCGTTGTGCATTCTTTCTTCTGCAGGAAAATGCTTCTGTCACCTCCAAGCCATAAAAGGTGTCCCACGATGACGCGCCGCGTCGCCCCGCCACGAAGCCGGCTGGCGGGATCAAGATCCAAGGCGACCCAGTCGGGAAGCGAGCGGCGCCGAGTGAAGACTCAAACAAGCGGGCGAGCAAAAGGAGGCTGATCATCGAAGATTCGGATGATGATGTCCCGGCTTCTCCGGTCGAGACCCCACCTCTAAGGCGATCGCCGCGGACGGCACCGAAGATCCGCCGGTCGTCCAGGTATGCTCTATAACCGAAGTTCAAACTTTTCCGTTGAAAGCTTTCTTTATCTTTACCCCAGCTGCATTCATTTTCGCAGGAGGCCCCAGGACATAGATCTTGCCGGGAGAGGTGAAGGGCCGACCCCGGCAACAGCTCCCGAGGTGCCAAAGCCAGCAGAGCCAAAGCCCCGGAGCCCACAACCGAGCGTGAGGGCTCCGAGCGGGCAACCTTCGCCTCCGAAGAAGGAAGCCCCGAGGAAGGAGCCCCCGGCCGCCAGCCGGGATATCCCGACTGGAAACCAGTCAACGGCCGGGAAACCTCAGGCCGTGGCTCGAGCGCCCCCGACTGAGGGCCACTCGGCGCGGAGTCAGAAGAAGGAGGCCAGCCGGGCCGCTCCACCTAAGCACGCAGCCGCAGAAGCTAGTGAGATTTGTGTCTAAGTATTCTTTTGCCCTTTCAGTTTGAACCTTTCATGTCTTCATCTGTCCTTCTTATTCGTCGCCCACAAGGAGGAAATCCCTGTGTTGCAGTCCTCCGAAACCCGGGTTCCCCCAATTAGGATTGAGTGGCGGGACTCGGAGGGTGAAAGGCAGTGTGGGCATCATCTTGGACAGGCAAGCCGAGAGAGATGAAAGGGATGCCCTTGTCGAAAGCTTGAACGAGGCGACCCGGCTGCTCAACGTAAGCCTTTGTCTTTCTCTTTTATTGTATTATCAATATTTTTCAGTTGGTCACTCTTCTGTTCTCACGCGCAGAAGGAGTATTGTCGCTCCATGGCAAAGTTCGAGGTGCCGGAGAAGCCGGTTCTCACTCCGAACTCCTTAGAGGACGTTCGGCGACACCAAGGCCACTCAGAGGAGGCCGCGTCGAGGAGGCGGCTTTAAGGAGAGAGATCGCAGAGCTCGGGAGGCGAACCTCGACCTCCGAGGATCAATCGGGAGTAAGCCCGTCTCTCCAAGTTTCTCCATGATTCTCATGTCAATCTCGGTTGTTGACGATCTTCTTCTCTTGTAGAAAATTCTTTGGAGGTCCATTCGCTTCAAGTCCAGCTGGAGGCAGTCAGCCTTGACAAAGCCGAGATGGAGGTCGAGTTTGAAGGTAAGCCTCTTTGAAGTGACATTCCTTGCGCCGCTTTATTTCCGAGTGTTATGCATGATCCGGAGCTTTTGGCAGCTTACAAGGTTAAGACCCGAGCTCAATATGACGTCTTACTTGGGTGGGTCAAACAAACCGAAGAGATCCGGGAAGAGGTCGCCAATGCCGCTATGCCAATCTTGCTATCCTTATTCCATCAAGGAGTTGGGGCCAGTTCGCTAGAGCCGGTAGAAATATTCGACAAGCTGCGGCTGGCTCCCGACCGGTATCTGGCCAACATCACTGAAGCTGCGAACATGGGGGCTGGTCTGGATCTTGCGTAGACCAAGTCCCTTTACCCCCGAGTGGACATCCACTCGGTCGGGGAGGGTTTCGCCGATGGGACCACGGATGAGCAGGCCTTGGATATGCTGAGTGAGGTGCAGGAGGCGGCGAAGAAAATATCCATTGATGTAGTGAGCAATTTCAAGATTTAATTCTTCTTTCAAACTTTGTCTTGTAAATGTCGTGTAATCGTAACGCTCTGATGTAGAACTTGTGATATATTTAGTTTATTTATGTTAATGCCTTGATCCGAGCTTTTGTGTGAAATTTCTTAAGTAGTTTTTGTCTGACTGTCACCAAGCCTAGGCTCGATTAGGTCATCGGAAAACTCTCAGTCCTTAGACACTAAACTCGAATTGAAGAACATTAAACAATGATAAACCAAATCATGCACAGAAGTTGATGAGGAAAACTTAAGCTTTATTGACATATGTACAGCCCCCGACTGCTAACTCAAGAAGTCATCTTGCTTGAGGTGGCAGTCAAGGAAAAAATGAAGCTTTAGCCAGATTAGGCATAAAATCGTCGAAGATGCTCGATGTTCCAGGAGTTCTCCACCATAGACCCATCTTCACGCTTTAGCCGGTATGCACCGGGCCGAGTCACCTCAGCGATTATGTAAGGTCCTTCCCATAAAGGGGATAACTTGTGACGGTCTTTGGTGGTCTGTATCTTGCGTAGGACCAGGTCGCCAACGATGAAAGCTCGTGCTCGAACGTTGCGACTGTGGTATCTTGTGAGCCCTGGAAGGTATTTGGCCGACTGGATGAGGGCTGCCTCATGGGCCTCTTCCAATCGGGTGAGGTCATCCACTCGGTTGGGGTCGTAGCGCTCATCGTTGAAGCTGCGAACCCGGAGGGATTCATACTCCATCTCGTTTGGCAACATGGCTTCTGCGCCATAGACCAAAAAGAAGGGAGTTTGGCCGGTAGCCCGACTGGGTGTGGTCCGCAGCGACCATAAGATCGAGGGAAGTTCTTGGACCCACTTGCCCGCATAGGGATTTAGGCGATCGAAAACGCGGGCCTTGATGCCTTGGAGGACCATGCCGTTGGCTCGTTCGACTTGTCCATTACTTTTGGGGTGGGCTACTGATGCGTAGCAAATCTTGATTCTGAAGTGCTCGCAGAATTCCTTGAAGATGCCTCCCGTGAATTGAGTCCCATTGTCGGTTATGATTCTATTCGGGATGCCGAAGCGGTGCACGATGTTGAGGAAAAAGTCCCGTGCCTTGTCAGCAGTGATGGTGGCGACCGGCTTGGCTTCAATCCACTTGGAGAACTTGTCGATTGCGACGAAAAGGTGTGTGAATCCTCCTGTAGCTTTCTTGAAGGGGCCGACCATGTCCAGGCCCCATACCGCGAACAGCCAAGAAAGTGGAATTGTTTGTAGCTCCTGGGCCGGGACATGGCTTTGTCGAGCAAAGAACTGGAAGCCTTCGCAGGTTCGTACGACTTTGTCCACGTCGGAGACCGCGATAAGCCAAAAGAAACATTGCCTGTAAGCTTTGCCGACCAGGGTGCGTGCTGCCGCGTGGCTTCCGCATATGCCCGAGTGGATGTCTTGGAGTAGCTGTTTCCCTTCCTCGGGTGTGATGCACCTCATTAGAATTCCGGAGGGGCTTCTCGTGTATAGATCGGAGTCAACCATGACATATGCTTGGCAACGACGCCGGACGCGTTCTGCTTCATCCCGGTCATCCGGCAGCTCTTGCTGGGTTAAGAATTTGATGAGCGGCGTCCTCCAGTCGGTATCGGTCATGGCGACTTCGTTCGTGGCTCGCTCGTCGGGAGTTGTCTTTGCCGTGATGGTTGGTTCGTAGAGATGTTCGACGAAGACGTCTGTTGGGGCAGCTTCGCGCTTGGACCCGAACTGCGCCACTCATCGGCGCTTCGTTGTTATGCCTCGGGACATGCGAGAGTTCGAGCCCGTCAAACTTGTCCTCAAGCTTGCGGACCTCTTGCCGGTAGGCCTCCATAGTGTCGTTTAGGCAGGACCAGTCCTTCATTACTTGATTGACAACCAGCTGGGAGTCGCCTTTCATGATAAGCCGATGTATCCCGAGTGAAACTGCAAGGCGCAGTCCATGTAGGAGAGCTTCGTACTCGGCAACGTTGTGTGAGGCGGAAAAGTGGAGGTGAAGGACATATCTTAGCCTTTCCCCGGTCGGGGTGATCAGCACGACTCCTGCTCCCAAGCCGGTGATCCTCTTGGATCCGTCGAAGTGCATGGTCCAGTGTTGGAGGTCTTCCCGAGGCACGTTCTCTTGTTGTTCAGTCCACTCGGCCAGAAGTCCGCCAAGGCTTGTGACTTTATGGACGTCCTCGCCTTAAAAGTTAAGTCCAACGGCATCGGCTCTAGAGCCCACTTGGCGATGCGTCCGGTTGCCTCGCGGTTGTGGATGACGTCGCCGAGTGGAAAAGAAGTGACGACGGTGACCGAGTGACCCTGGAAATAGTGTGCCAATTTCCTCGCGGTTATTAGAACACCGTAGAGTAATTTTTGTACCTGGGGGTAGCGAATTTTGGCTCCCGCCAATACTTCGCTAACAAAGTAGATTGGCCTTTGAATCTTCTGGGCCCGTCCTTCTTCTTCGCGTTCGACCACGAGTACCGTACTAACCACTTGGTGAGTGGCTGAAACGTACAGCAGCAGAGGTTCCTGGGGTTGAGGCGAGGCCAGGACGGGCGGCGTTGTGAGGAACTCTTTGAAATCTTCAAAGGCCTTGTTGGCTTCCGCGGTCCACTGGAAGTCATCTCGTCTTCTTTAGCAATCAAGAAGGGCATGCCTCGTTCGCCGAGTCGGGATATGAAACGGCTTAGTGCCGCCATGCAGCCAGTGAGCTTCGGACGTCTTTCGGTTACTCGGGGTTTCATGCTTAAGATGGCGTTGATCTTCTCCGGATTTGCTTCAATGCCGCGATGTGACACCATGAAGCCGAGCGCTTGCCCGATGGAACGCCGAAAGTGCACTTCTCCGGGTTTAACTTCATTCTGAAGGCCCGGATGTTTGCAAAGGTTTCTTCTAGGTCGGCGATCAGGTCTTCTTTCTGCTTGGTCTTGATGACAACGTCGTCGACATAAGCTTCAACGTTCTTGCCGATCTGCGTCTGGAAGCATCTTTGGATCATGCGTTGGTATGTGGCACCGGCGTTCTTCAGCCGAAAGGCATGGTGATGTAGCAAGAGGCCCCAAACGGCGTGATGAACGATGTCTTCAGGCGGTAGGATTCTTTTAAGCTGATCCGGTGATAGCCCGAGTAATGTCCAGAAACTCGGGAGTTGGCAATGCTTGTTGAGTCAACGACTTGGTCAATGCGAGGCAGCCCGAACGGATCTTTGGGGCAGGCTTTGTTGAGGTCAGTATAGTCAACGCACATGCGCCATTGCCCCGTCTTCTTGCGGACCAGGACTGGGTTGGCTAACCAGTCGGGATGAAGGACTTCTTTAATGAAGCCGGCAGCCAAGAGCTTTGCGAGCTCTTCTTTGATAGCGTCTTTTCGATCCTGTGCGAATCTGCGTAATCGTTGTTTTATCGGTTTGGCATCATCTTTGACGTTTAAAGAGTGCTCGATCACCTCCCTAGGAATTCCAGGCATATCAGATGGTTTCCAAGCAAAAACATCTTTATTATTTTGGAGGAAGGTGACGAGCGCGCTTTCCTATTTGGGATCTAGGTCAGCGCCGATTACAGCAGTTTTCGAGGGATCCGACGGATCAAGGGAGATCTTCTTGGTCTTGGCGTCGCCGGATCCTGATTTGGCTATCTTCTTCGCGGGGACTTCGCCCTCTGCCGAAATCGATGCTGCCAATCGGACTTCTTGTTGGCCACGTAATCTCTCGCGAGATTGGGCCATGTCGCAACTCTCCTTATCGCAGTGAAGGCTTGCTTCACGTCGCCGCGAAGAGTGATGACGCCGTTGGGACCCGGCATCTTCATACAGAGGTAGGTGTAGTGAGGGATCGCCATGAACTTGGCAAGCGCGGGCCTTCCGATGATGGCGTGATATGCTGTTTCGAAGTCGGCCACCTCAAAAGTGATGTTCTCCGTTCGGAAGTTCTCTCGGGCCCCGAAGGTGACTGGGAGGGAGATATGCCCGAGTGGTGTAGAAGATAGCCCTGGGATGACTCCGTGAAAGGGGGCTGAGCTTGCCTTTAGTTCGGCCCTCGGGATCTGCATCTCATCCATGGTCTTGGCAAACAGGATGTTGAGGGCACTGCCCCCATCGACGAGGACGCGCTTGAGCCTGATGTTGCGGACCACGGGATCCAGGACGAGTGGATAGCGCCCTGGGTGAACCACTCGGTCAGGGTGATCCGAGCGGTCAAAAGTGATGGCCACTTCCGACCATCGCAGATATTGAGGGACTTCGGGTTGAGCCGTGTTGACCTCTCGGTCAGTTAGCTTTTGTTTCCTCTTGGATTCATAGGCTAGCGGCCCCCCGAAGATGTGGTTGAGCTCCCCCACTAGGTCTTGAAAAGGTTTGGCATTTTCAGCCGCATTGTTCTTCTTGGCGCCTGACGGTCCGGCCTCGTCAGTCGGCTTCTTGTTGAGCTGCGCCGCGTACTGTTCGGCGAACTGCTTGTAGATAAAACAGTCCTTCGCCGCGTGCTTATGATTCGGATGATGGGTGCACTGGGCGTTCATGATGGCGTCGTAGGCGGCGACTCGGGGACAGCGTTGAGTGTTGGAGGTTGCGGCCACTAGGTTCTCAGATCGGCGCTTGCGATCTTTCTGGCCTTGGTAGTTGCCGTTGCCGTTATCCTTCTTAGGATTCCGGCTTCCTCCTGCCTGTTTGTCTTTCCTCCTATCGGGCCGGTCTTGACGGGCGGCCTTGATGGCGTCGTTGGATTTGGCGTATGAATTCGCCGTCTCGAACATTTGTTTCACCGTCTTCGGTGGTTTGCGCCCAAACTTCCCCATTAGCAGCTCATCACGGACTCCCTTCTGGAAGGCGGCGATGATGATGTCATCGGTGATGTTCGGGATCTTGTTGCGCTTCTCGGAGAAACGACGGATGTAGTCCTTCAGGGGTTCGTCCGGCTTCTGGATGACGTTGTATAGGTCGAAGTGTGTGCCGGGCCTCTCGAAGGTGCCTTAGAAGTTGGCGATGAAGTGGTCCCTCAGCTGGCTCCACGAGCCGATTGAGCCTCTTGGCAGGCTCGTGAGCCAGTTTCTGGCTGAGTTAGTGAGGGCCACGGGCAGGTAATTGGCCATAGCTTTGTTGTCGCCACCTGCAGCACGGATGGCGAAGGTGTATACGGTTAGCCAAGATTCAGGGTCGGTCTTTCCATCGTACCTTTCAATCCCTGTGGGCTTGAACCCACTTGGCCAGTGCACTCGGCAGAGCTCCCGAGTGAAGGACGGTACTCCATCGTCGCCGCTATCGGGTGATCCCCTCCGATCTTCCTGAGTGCGTCGGTCCCGCACCTGGTAGCGGCGATCGAGGACTTCTCGCAGATCACTCGGCGGGGTCTTCGGTTGGCTGGTCGGGTAGCTGGAGCTGTTGTTGCGGCGGACGCGGTGGTGAACGGGTGGACGTCCATGTCGTTTGTCGCGGAGTCGGCCGTCCGCTCCGGTATTTCAGCGTGGACTCGCGGGGGGCCTCTTGGCTCGGTCGTCGACCGATCCGGCTCGGGCCTCTTATAGTCTCCTGACCTTAGAGGCGGAAGCCGGCTCTTGTCTGGCGTTTCGGCCACAGATTCAGTCGGCCTTCGTGCCGAGGTGGTGGGGTGGCCGTTAGCTGTGGCGGCGACGATGGTCTTGATCTTGTCGAGTATTGGGGTCACGTTGGCGGGTGCCGTCTCCATGACGGTGTCCAAGAGGGTAAGTGCGGCAACAGCGTTCTGCTGTGGCGTTTGGAAGATGTTGGTGTTGCGGACCCGTGTTTGGAGGATGGCCTCCTGGGCAGATTTTCCGGCTGCACGTAGGTCCTGCTTCCTCTTGTCAGCCTCGTCCTTGCGTTGTTTCTCCTCTTCGGCTGTCTTGCGCTCAAGCTCCACCTTGGCTCGCTCTTCTTCAGCAAGCCTTCGGCCATGGTGAGTCGGACTCGTCCGGCTCGGCCATGAGGACGTCAAAGCACTTCGGCTCATAGTCAATGCGGCAGTCGGAGTTGTTGGCTTCGTCAGAAGGGATGCCGTAGAGATTGTCGAAGCCGGCGGAGCTGAGGTATCCATTGAGCTCCGAAGATGAGCAGGAGCCGAATGATGGGAGGATGACGGCGACCTCCCTTGATCCTGGGTAACCCGGATCTGGATCGTTCCAGTCCGAGTCAGAGCTTTGGGGTGTGGGCTCCTCCGAGTGGGTCGCCGCTGACTCGGGGGAGAGAAGTTCGCTGTAGATCTCGGCGACGTTTGGTAACCCAAACGGAACCGAGAGGTCTTCGTCCGAATAGATTGCCTCCGTCGGGGAGGTGAGAAGATTGGCGCAGATTTCAGCGGTATTCGGTAATCCGAATGGTGCCGAGTGAAGTCCATCGTCGGAGAAAGTAGATTGCATCTTGGTCTTCAAGATGTCGTTGTAGATGCTGGCGCTGTTCGGAAGCCCGAACGGCGTCGAGTGGATTTCTCCTTCCGACTGGTCTGAATCCGAGTCGAAGGAGGAATCGTCGGCGAAGTAGGCGGCGAAGTCGCCGAATCTTGAAGGAGATCCCATCACGCTTGTCGGCGAGATTGTTGAAGAAGTCTCGACGCGCGGCCCCCTACCTGGCGCGCCAACTGTCGAAACTTGGTTTCGGCAATATAATTTCTGGGGTCGCAGTCAAGATCGCCAAGCACAATGGGTTAGAAGAAGAAGAAGGTTTAGACAGGTTCAGGCCCTCTCGTGAGGTAATACCCTACTCCTGTTTCGGTGGATTCGATCCGCCGAGTGTCTTTATTGATCTCGTGATCTAAAGCTGAAGACTAAAAGTTGATTTCCTATCGGAATCTCTGATCCAGAATCTCATATCCCTCAAGGGACGCCCGTTACCCCCCTTATATAGTCTTGGGAGGAGGGCTTACAGATCGGAAACCCTATCTTACTCTAAGTTGGTTTCCTCAATCTTACCAAACCGTGACTATAGGCCGATTGCCTTATCTCTATCGGCAATCGTAACACCCAAGTCATGTTCGGTTTACAGATATTGCAGGCGCAATCTATCCCTACCTCCATTCGGATAAGCTTGCCATGTAGATACCCGATTGCCATAATCTCCACAGCAGGATTTGTTCGCTCTCTCGACATGCTCTACCGTGCAACTTTTGCTGTGTCACTAAACGCCCGCACACGAGTAGCCACCCTAGAAATGAGCATCCTGCGTAGGTTTCATCAGGGACACTATACACCAGAGTTCATGTATGGAGAAAATGCCATGTATGCCCCTACTGAAGACTTACCGCTGTCAGCCGAAAACTACATCGAGCAGACTCCGCCACCCTACGTCAATGTCAGACATGCCTATCCTCCACTATACAAGCCTCCAGAATATGTTCAGTGGTATGGACGCGTCTTTTGGTTGAAGATGGATGACTAAGAAAGTAGTTACTAGGAAGACCAGTAGGTCATCAAGTATGTAAGCCTCATGATGTATTAGTAGATCTACTTAGGAGTAAGACCGAGCTGTGTATAGATGTAAACTATGTATCCTGGAGTGTCTCATGTAAAAGAACCAAGGGGTTGTATGTAATAGTAATCTAGTACTCGTTCGGTTTGAACTGAGCAATTAAATTACCTGTGAACCGTATAGATCTGAGCTTGGTAGGTGAAAGAATCATCAAGTTAGGGCTCGGCTCAAGTTTTGCCACCACTGCATGACATGATACTACCTAGCGATCAAACCACTTTGAATCAATTTTCCCCAACATTGATTAAAACACCGGACAGCCACCGTACTCACTCTACTCACCTCCGCAGTAAAGGTTTTTCCTAACCTTAATTAAGCAAGTCTACTATACAACTTAAGAAGAGTTTAAAGATAAGCAATTTAAATCTTGTATGTTTGAAAGGTTTCGAACCAAAGAAACCAGTAGGGACTGGGAGTCCCAGTGTTCCGATGCATTAGTACTCTCCACTACACATAGAAACCATTTTGTACATAAGACGTATCAAAACATAGAACGTCCAAGCCAAGCATCAACATTCACACACAAAGAGATCAAGAACGTTTCTCCAACATCATTATACCTCCAGGCTTTACATGAGTAAATCGGTTGAGTGTACAACCAGCCGTCAATGACAACCAACCACCCAACCGACAAAAGAACAATCCAAACCACCTAAGCACTCACCCCTACCAAAAACTTGTTGTGCCCATAGTACAAAAGTGAAAAGAGGAAATCTGGCTGATACCCACCAAATTTACATACATAAGTACAGGTTCTAGAGACCAGCCAGCGGACCGCCTAATGTACCAGCAACCCCAGGAAAGAAAGGAAGACAAGAGGCTCCAGAACGATGAGAAGGCAAACTGCCTCACAAAGATAATCCTAGTAACCGTCCTCTGTCACATCCCGCCACAACCTCCAAACAAAAACCAGCGGATATAGTAACCAAGCCAGGAAAATGCAAAATGCCACTCTGACATACCGTACCTTTGCCCATACCCATTGCCAAGCAGTGACTATTTCCACCAGAAAGCACTTCTCCAAGCGAAAGCGTTTCGGCCTCATCATTACCTGAGCATCCTTTCCAGCAATGGAATCATCCATTCGCTGAGGTGACGAGAGAACCTCCTTTTCCATCTGAGGATCTACGACTGCAAGCCCGCATCATCGACGAAGACCGCTTTTGCTGGCATCCCCTTGTTTTGCTTCACCTCCAATGCTGGACTCACCCTTCATTCTTTTCCTCTAAAAGCTACATCATCACCACCTTTCTCAGGCTCGCTAGACAGAGCAAGTATGAAGGACAAGCCATCTCCCTCACCTTTTCCCCTTTTAAGCAAGGAAGTGACTCGCGACCAAAGAGGACTGCAGGATTTAGGGTACCTAGATGGGTTTTAAAGAAGACAAAAGAGGATAATGACGTTAACAAAGACAGAGGAACGCAAGGACAATACGTAAACCTCCGCTTAAAAAAATAATGAGACCTTGCCATCCTAAGCAGATGTTTTATCCCTCGTCCGAGTGATGAGAAAGCCTGGATTTGACAAAACCCCATGACCTGGCGAACCATCCAACCGTATCCAAACCCAAATCTCGGGGACGAGATTTCTTTTAAGGGGGATAGAGCTGTCACATATCCAGATCCTAGGGTTAAGTAAAATCATGTCAGGACAAAACTAGGGGTAAAGATCTCCATTTCCTGACCCAAAATTTTTCCTTTTTGACTTAGGAGAAATATTTAAAGCCAAATGCATGATTTAAAAATTTGAGAATAAAATAAATTTTTTCAAGACTTGAACTTGGGTCCACATATACATGTGAACATCCATATGCATAGGACGTCTCTTGGTAAAAGGGGCCTTTGAGCATTTAGATTTTGAACCCTTATCTCATTATAGATACATCCCCTCAGCTTAAGAAAAATTTGTTAGGAATCCTAGGACTAAATTAGATGCATACACATAGAGTGAACACCTAAACCTAGGGGGGTTACCCAAGTTTTCTAGGATAAACCATAATGGATAAAATCATGGGGAAAATTTATATGGGTGCTAGATAACATAATTAGCTTAACAAAATTGTTGTACAAAATAATAACTAGGAGTTAAGCCCCAAACAAATTGGACAAACAGCTAGGTAATGGGGGCCATTATTATTCAAATCGGCTAAAATGGCACTTTGCCTAAAAGACCATTTAAATGCACATAAAGTAAATAGGAGATAATTTATTAAAATACTGTATTAAATATCATAATTAAATAGAATTTTTATAGAATTTTTCTTGACTGTTTGGACCCTCTAAAAATTCAAACAATGCTTAAAATATGCAAAATTTGTTTAATTTCTGAGAGCAAACCATAAGTGATCTTTGAGTGAAACCAAACAAAATGGGTTCTAAGTCTACTTCCCTAACTAGAGAAAACTTTTCATTAATTTACCTAACCCACACAATAAGTTACAGGGCTGCAAAGTCACAGGAGAAGGATAAATCGAAAATACATTCAAAAACCCAAGTGCACTCAAATACCTACCCTTACCCTCTCCACAACCTAGTCTACCACGAGGATGGACCCACTGTCAGCCTCACTGGGTCACCCCCGCTCTGTACCACTTCTCCCCACCGCCGAAGAAACACAGAGCGCGAGCCACCGGGCACAGAACGTCGCCGACACGTGGCCGCGAGGTGTCATGGGTGCACACTTCCTCTCTGCTGCACAAAACCTTCCCGCCTCGATCGCCCAGCCTCACTCTCTGCCCCAGGACTGAGCAAACCGAGAGAGCAAGCCACAGTCTCACCATTTACCCTCTCCTCTATCGCCGGCCGCAAGGAAGACGAAGGCTGTCGTAGCCAAGGTGCCATGGTCACCCCCTTCTCTTTCGCATTCATTAATCTTCACCCAATACTGAGCATTTTCACTGTTGACATCATCTCCTTTCCTCCCTTGTAGCCGCGAGAACACCATAGTGTTCCACCGGTGTCGGGAGCGCGTACCGGGCATCGCCGTCGCACCCTCGACACTGTTCCAGACAATGTAGGCCGAGACATGCCCCACCGCCGCGCCGTCAGCATCACCACATCCACCACTTCGTTTCCCCTCAAAGATCCAGAAGGTTGGCGCGCCGACAAGGTAGATCAGCGTCATCCTAGCATCGTCTTCCCTAAGTCCGGCAACGGGCCACCACCGTCGATTCCTCCATATTCGGTGAGCCATTTTCCAATTAGTTGCGTCAAGAGCATCACAGAAAGATACTCGAGCCATTGCGTGCCTCACCCCTGCGTCTCATGCGCCAGATCGAGCCGGCACCGTCGCCCCGCCATTTCCGCCATCATCGCTGATCAAGCTTCACATCGCCAGGACCACTCGAGCTTCGTCGAGCTATCCGCACCCTCGGGTAAGCATCCGTGCCTCACGTAGGTGCTGATACATGCATTGCCTTGGCGCCATTCGGACTCTAGGATAGTTGGGAACTTCACCCTGGACCCGACCGCCGCTTGAGCTCGTCGCCGGCGTGACTCCGGCAACCACAGTACACGAGACCACCACTATTGTGTGCACGAGACCCTTGCGCACATTTCCTCTTTTGGTCACAACACCGAACTTGCCATCGTTCGCTGTCGCCGCCGTCCGAAAAGTCACCGGCGCACCTGTGCCCTGCTCCTTCTTCCTCTCACGCTCGCTGACAGCCAGCCCCACCAAACGGGCGCCAAATCCCCCTCTCAAACATGCAGTAACTGACCCGTGGGGCCCACGCACAGGAGAGATAGGAACATAAGTGCAGAACTGTATTTCCTCACAGAGAACAAAACATCCATTGTAAAACCCATATAAAATTCGTTTGAACACATTTTTGAATGGGACAAATTTCTGTAGATTCCCTAAGTATTGAGCTTTAATGTAGGACCATAAAACATAGGTCTTACTGCACAAGATTTGTCCAAAAATTCAAATAGGGCAGACCACACACACACCATGTGAAAACTTGTAAAATCTCTAGAAAATTCAAATTAGCTTCAATTTAAGCAAACCCAAATTCTATAGATACCTCACCTCACCCTCTCTGACCTGTGTAAATAAAAATGTATACATTACTTGGGTCAAGTGCTTGTAAAACTAGTGTTGGGAAAATGATACGCTTTAGGACAGTCAATATTTAGGGATTTATTAAAAATTCAATTTACCATCTTTTTGAGTAAACTTAAATCCTGTAGAATCCCCAAACCTGTACTTTTAAAATGTAAAATAAAAGCATATGCCTACTGTGCAATAGTATCACCTAAACATTTATATATGGAATAAACAACTTAGATGTGCACTACAACTTGTAAAATTTGTAGTAAATTCAATTTTAATCCTTTTCGAGTAAACTAAGTTTCTATAAAACCAGCAACTAATGAGCTCTAATTAGGAGAAATACAATATGGCAACACCTATACTGAATATGTAGGAACAACATAAATAGATAATCTAGATACTAATGGTAGTAGTTAGGTACTATATGTAAGCACATATATATATATATATATATGCACGTTAGCTCCAAAATAAGTCAAATTAAAACTTAAAATACCATAGAAGCTTTAGGATCATCCTCTTACTCCAGAGACTTATGTACTTAACTTAAGGTAAGGTTTAGTGTAATGTACGACATTTTAATCTAGATGAGAGCACTCTAGTTTATAAAGTAAAGATCCTAAGCTTATGAACTAAAAATAGTTTGGTCAACCAATACTTAATCCTTTTATTTACCTAAGTACAAGGGGAACAAAGGTTCTGAACCTATAACCTTTTAGGCTAAGCGCACATTGAACACAATAGGCCTAGAACACGTCATCAGTTGTGAAAGGCCTAAGAAATTCATAATAACTCTAAAAATTATGAAACCAAATGTGTTAGCCTTATAAAACACCCCTCTACACTCCTGATACGTTAAACCTAATAAAAATCACTTTACAAACATATTTTTGAACACTACCCTATACCGATAAAACCTCTGAAAATCATAAGTGCAAGTTCGGATAAGATAAATTAGAAATTCTTTCTCCTAAAATTATTTTAGATCAGTACCCACTCACTGTGAAAAAATCATGCATTTTAGACCATTTTGGATTTTTGCCTATTTTCGATGTTTAACTGCATATCGTGAATTTTGCTTAGATAATTACGCAGACGGTGATGGAGTAGATCAGGGACTAACTTTTCTCCAAACCAAGGCAAGTTCTTGCCCCTCCTTTGAACACTTTGAACCCATAATTTTGGGTAATATGTTTTGGTTGTGAAATTTGCATGCGTAATTTGCCTTATCGATTTTTTTAAACTAAGAATGGTAGTTATGTCCTGGAAATTTGCATGAACCCTTTCAGAAATATCCCCTTGGTGAGGTTAACCTTAGAAATTAAATTAGGTTACTATGGATGTTCTCATGCGAATATTCTATGCTTTACAATAGTGCAATGGATAACCTCGCCTAGAATTTTTGCAATACTTGTTCCATCTATACCTATATATAATATGTGAATTTTATTAAAATGAACCCTTGCTGGAATGGGTTGAATTTTATGATTTTTTGCGAACTAAAGTGTGTGAAAATGTGGTTTTCACTTGGGCGGCAAGTGGCATGAATTTGATGTATTTGCATTGCCGATAGGGGGAGTGTTTGCTCAAGTCCGTAAGGACCGAACTTATGTCACCAACTTAAAGTTTACCGTACATCCACATGTGCTAGTATGGGATAGCCTTAGCCAAGTAATCTATTTAGCACCTAGTCTTGCATTATGGTAGGTCGAAGTGTATGGGTTCGGATAACCCAGAGGAACTTCCTATTTACCGCCGATGTGGTAGTTTAGGTGACTCAGTCTATCCAATACACTGATATCGTGCCACGTGGGTGGGTTCCTATTCCGTCCGCCACCACAACGTTAGGTTTAAGGCGTGGGCCCACCACTTAACGATTCTAGGTCACATTTCTAGTATGACCTAGGATGGAGGAAACACATATCGTGTTGGTGCAAGGCTAGGGACTAAGTAGTGTAAGGGCTTCGTGGTTACCTCTATACTATACTCAAAGTGTGGAGTATGGTGGTACCGACGGGTACCAAATAAACTAGAGAAATTCACTTCATGTGGGTAAAGTTGTACAAACTCTGCAGAGTAATTAAAACTAATCGATTAGCCGTGCTCACGGTCAAGAGCGCTTTGGTGAAGTGTCATGAGTATAGACTCGGTTGTTTTTTAAAGCGTGTTCATGTGTTTTCAACAAAATCTGTTGAGCTGTGTAAGACTGATATTGTTTATATATATATAGAGAGAGAGAGACTTGTTGTCATGGGGGATGACAAGGTATAGTTATGATGGAACCACGCTTAGATTAATGATCAAATCTAAAACTTGTCTTTGTTAATTGAAGCATCAACTCTTTTGTAAAAGAAGTGCAAAACAAAATTTTGCTTTATGCTGAAAAATGAGCCACTTATGTAGCATTCTTTGAAATATAAGCTTCACATGTAGAATGATAGGATTGATTGTGCCCTTGCCATTACATTATTTGAAAATAATGTACTAACACTTGCGATTGGAATATCCATTTTGATGCAGGTCATAGACTTAGTTTCCGAAAGGTGCGGGTACTCCATTTGCTTTTTTTAGGACTCTGAACTTAATGGAGTAAACCCCTAGTCGGTGTGCTTGTGGATGGGTACTAAAGCCACCGCTGTTCGCTGTACTTTGATTTGTATAGGTATTTGGCCGGTCGGCCTATGTAATAATAATAATGTTGATGTAATCCATAATACTCGTTTTAGATGTATTTCCTTTGTATGCTCATGCTATAGAAGAAAGTGTGAATCTAGCACACATCCTGGGAGCTAGATTCACATGAGTATGAGTTAGGAATAATTGAGATGTTGTAGATCTTTAGCCATTTTGTCAAGTCTCCTGAGTGTGTAACACATCTGGTCACCACCTTCGAGTGGTCTGACGGGCACACTTCAGGCTAAAGTTGACTGGCAGGCTAAAGGCCCAGCAATGTCTCACTTATCCCTCGCTCGGGACATTGGTCATTTCGTTGTGTTTGTCAAGTGATTTGAAGCATTTCAACTTACCTTGCAAACATAATGGAAGGGCCAGGGTGTCTCCGACAAGCCATTGCGCAGCTAAGGAGCCTAGGTCACATCAGAAGTCTAAACACATTCTTCGACGCTACCATCTCATCCGCGAGATAGTGGATAGAGGTGATGTCAAGATATGCAAAGTGCACATGGATCTAAATATTGCTAATCCGTTGACAAAGCCACTCCCTCAGCCTAAGCATGAGGCACATACCAGAGCGATGGGTATTAGATACTTACATGATTGACTCTAGTGCAAGTGGGAGATTGTTAGTGATATGCCCTAGAGGCAACATGGATATGTTGGATATCACAGTCAATGTTTATGTATTTATGAATAAAGTATTATTCTGTTTCATGAAATAGATAACTTGTATTGATCAATAAGTATGTGACTTATTCATGAGATTCTTTACGTGATTGAATCTATTTCTAAATGATCCATGATCATACATCATATGTATGGAACGAATATGATTCTAAGATCAACATGTGTATTGAGTGATGATCATGTCTCATGGATCATGTATGGAGATACCAAATCAATAACGTGAACACATGTTAGAGAACATGTTGTTGGATAGACCCACCTTGAGACACTACAGAGATTTAATGTGCCATTAGTTGGATAGACCCACCTTGAGACTCTTCCTACTGAGAGCATCTGCCACAACATTAGCTTTTCTCAGGTGATAATGAATTCCTATATCGTAGTCCTTGATTACTCCAACCATCTTCGCTGACGCACATTACGATCTTGCTGGGTAAAAATGTACTTCAAGCTTTTGTGATCTGTACACTTCCGTACATTTTCCAAAGAGATAGTGACGCCAAATCTTCAAGGCGTGAACCACTGCAACTAACTCCAAGCGATGAGTTGGGTCGTTCTTCTCATAGGGATGTAGTTGTCGAGATGCATATGCAACCTTCCCGTCTTGCATCAAAACATAGCCTATACCAAGTTGGCGTGCATCACAATAGACTTGAAAACCTTTCCTTGTATCAGGCAAAGTCAACACTAGTGCAGATACTAGACACTTCTTCAACATTTGGAAACTCTGCTCACATTCTTCTGACCATTCATATTTCACGTCTTTCTATAGCAAACGTGTCATTGGCTTGGCAATCTTTGAGAAGTTCTCAATGAATCTTCGATAATAACCAGCAAAACCCAGAAAACCTTGGATCTCTGATACTGTCTTTGGTTGCTTCCAATTGGTTACTAACTCCACATTGCCTGGATCCACGGCAACTCCTCCATCTGAGATGACGTGCCCAAGAAACTTCACTTCAGATAACCAAAAATATCACTTACTGAACATAGCATACAACTGATGCTCGCGTAACTTCTCAAGTACGAGACGAAGATGCTCTTCATGCTCTTCTTTGGTCTTGGAGTAAATGAGAATATCATCGATGAAAACTAACACAAACTTGTCTAAATACTCCATAAACATCTTGTTCATCAAGTTCATGAAGAAAGCCAGGGCATTGGTAAGTCCAAAAGCCATGACAGTACACTCAAACAACCCATACCTAGTGGTAAAAGCTATCTTAGGTATATCTTCTTCCTTGATCCTCAACTGATGATATCCTGATCGCAAATCTATCTTGGAAAAGACGATAGCATCTTCAAGCTAATCAAACAGATCATCAACTCTAGGCAGAGGGTACTTATTCTTGATGGTGACATTATTTAACACACGATAATCCACACACATCCTCTGAGTGTGATCTTTTATTTCTACAAAGATTACTGGGGCTCCCCACGGTGATGTACTTGGTTTGATGAAACCTTTCTATAACAAATCATCCACTTGCTTCTTCACTTCTACTAACTCATTAGCTGCCATCCGGTAGGGTCTCTTTTGAATGGGTGCAGTTCCTGGTACCAAAACGATTCTGAACTCTATATATCTCTTGGGTGGTGTATGTTGACGGTCGTTATCACCTTAAATCAGACTGTCAATTCCTGCATAAGTGGAACAAACTAAGCATATCAACATAGCGGTAGGGGTTATAAACTAACCTTTTCCATGAGTGTTGGTAAAAATATGTATGCAGGTACTTTTGTACCAAATTGATGTGAAAGGCGTGCTTTCATGGAAATGAGCATAACTCCAACCAACCGGCGATCGCCACATCAGCCTCCCATGGATCGGAGCGCCCACAAGTTGGGTGAAACCGACTTAAATTGACATCAAACATCTAGGAACCGACTTAAGGGCCCACAAGTCAGGCACAGAAGAAAGCCGGTGTGGAGCGACGCCAGCCAGGGTTCGGTCGAACCCTGGTTTGGCCGAACCAGCTTGGCCGCTAATCTCCCCCCATCTTCCACGTGGCACCCCTACAAGCCTCCTCAATGACGGTTAGGTGGGTATGGAGGTTTCTAACCGCCATACAACCGTCATACCAAGCTATAAAAGGGGAACTCATCACTCACTTCAACACATCTCCAAGAAGATCAATGCTTCAATTCCAAAGGTTGTAGTGCTAGTTTTAGTACTTAGAAGATAGGTTAGAGAGTGAGGGGAAGCTCCAAAAGGAGTGCCCCAAATGTTAGAGATTTCTCCAGGGGTAGTGCGGAGGAGTGCCAGGAGTTCCGGTGCCGACCTTCGGCCTTGTACCTCGACGAATGCTTTCTCCAATAAAGTAAGTGTTCGTGTTTACTTTGGTTGTTAAGCATTTACATTGAGTACTTTACTTCACTTTAATTTTGCTTGTGGGATCACCGCCCTAAGTTGGGTGCTCTAGTCTAAGACCCCTGATAAAGACGGGTGTTCTTGGCCGAGACTAGAGTAGTATTCAATAGTTTAGATGTGATGTCTATGCTAGAGATTACCTTTGTTTTCCTTGTACTCCTCGGGTGAGAGGTAGGCGATAGGTGGTGACAGCCCTGTCCATCCTTTGTATTCCTCCATGTTCGGGTATGACGTAGAGCTATAGGCCGGAGTCACTTGGCAGACCGAGTGTAAGTTGGCGTCGGAAGCAAGCAAGAGAAAAGATAGAGTAATTTACCTGCTTTTTAGAGCCACAACCATAGTAATCCCCTCTATACTATCGCCTACCTAATCTTGGATGTCCTTGGATGATCCTTTCTCTTAGATAGTTTCTACCGTTCCTTGGATTCGATATCCCTTGGAATACTCCCGTGGGTGAAGTGCTACAACGGTATTTCGTGTGCTTGCGGAATTTATCTGTGGTTGTAAGAAATACCAACACCATACCAGGCAAATGAAGGAAAACGCAGAAGCTACGATAGCATAAAACAAAATTTTCTATCACGCAATCCAGGGAAGCTTGCAAGTAAGGGTCCATAGATCGTAACCTATTGATGTGCAGTGCAGCGGAAACAATCAATATGTTGCTAGCCGACCTTGGACAAGTCTCGTCGACCTCGAAAATGCCTTAGCCGACCTTGGAATGTTCCAGCCGACCTTGGGTCCGAATCGCCCGACCCTCCGACCTTCCGACCCCCGACCCAATCGCCGAATTTAATTCAACTAATTGGATCTCGACGAGATTCAATGCCCCCGAATGACGCGCAACATAGCGATGTCTCTATTGGTATCCACACATCCAGGGAGAGAACTTCGAACACCCGTGTGCTAGCACGCGATACATGGCTAGGGTTTTGGCTCGGACGTGGGAGGGTTTCCGTGGAGAATATTGGTCCGGCTGTATGTTGCACATAGAACCCTCCACCCCTCGTCTCCTTTATATAGGGTTGCCGATTGGGCCTAAAAGCCCATCGAGACTCTATGTCCGGTTGGATCTCTATCCAATTGAGCCATATCCGAGTCAAACTCGAATGTCTGTTCTTTCCTGTTAAGTGTGTGAACCTGTTGGCTCAGGTATACTTGGTTCTGACCCGAGTCCAACTCAGCCGACCCGTCAACAGTGGCCCCTAGCAGAACGTATTGACACCAAAGTATACAAGAGGATCATATTGGCTGAACCTGTAATGTGTGCAAAATCTCTTTGCCTCACGATATCAATTAAGCTATAGGCAAGACTCGTGCTATCCTATCAATAGCTTAATCATTCACTCGATCTCGTATTGGATTATCTATCTGTTGATTGACTCCTCAATCAACTCGGCATGGCCATGCACTTCCATAATCCATTACTTCGTGGGGCCCAGAGATATCTCTCCCAGAGGAGGGGCAAATTTCATCTTGATCATTCACATCCCACTACCTGTTTCATAGCAAACCCGAAGACTACTTTTATAACTACCCAGTTACGGAGTAGCGTTTGGTAGTCCCTAAGTGAGCCATTACACATATTGGAATCCATGATGATCTTAGGTCAAAGGACTTTGCACCAACACTACTTGAGATCAACTAATGGCACATTAATTCCCTGTAGTGTCTCAAGGTGGGTCTATCTAACAATGTGTGCTCTAACACATGTTCACGTTTATTGATTTGGTGTCTCCATACCATGATCTATGAGACATGATCATCAATCAATAAACATTCTGATCTTAGAATCATATCTGTTCCATTGATATGATATATGATTAGGGATCATTTAGAAATTGATTCATACATAAAGAGTCTCATAAATATGTCACATACTTATTGATCAATATAAGTTGTCTATTTTATGAAACTGAATAACACTTTATTCATTGATACATAAATATTGACCATTATATCCAACATCTCTATGTTTCCTCTAGGGCATATCACTAACAGCAAATTATCCGGAAACACATCTGGATAGTCTTGCACAATAGGAATATCCTCCAATGTAGCTTGGTTTAGAATCATCATCCGAGATTTGGGTGAAGAGGCAAAGAAAATTACTTCCTAACCAAGGCTACTAGTTAAGATATCCTTTCTAGTAGCACAGTTTATAACTCCTTTATGTTTAGTCAACCAATCCATCCATAGGATGACAACTAGATCCTCAGATTCTACAAGGATAAGGTTGGCTAAGAAAGGAACTCCTTGAATATATATAATGATAGATGGGCAAGATTGTGTAGTGGGCATCTACTTCCCATTGGTATGAACTATCATAGGGGCTCTAAACTTCTCCAACCGAAACCCATTTTTCCCGGCAAATGTCGGGCGCCCTACGAACCTCTTATTATATATGTAGGATGAATGGATTATCTCAATTCTTCCAACAGATATAATAAGACATTCAGTGCTCCGAGAGAAAGATAACAGAGACCTTGCTGGGCCTTTAGCCTGCTAGTCAACTTCAGCCTGCGTTGTGCCCATCAAACCACATGAAGGTGGCGACCAGATGTGTTACACATTCAGGAGACTTCACACCAATTGACTAAAGATCTACATTGCCTCAATTATCTTTAACTCATACTCATGTTTAATATGTCCTTAGTGAAAGGAACACATTGAACACTTTCATCCAAGCAAGTGATAACTCTAACATGATTATATGTTCTAAGCACTAAGTATTAGATACTTCATACATCATAGTACTTTAGATACATACGGCCGTCCGGTCAAATATATATAAGTTTGCGGAACCATCTTCTACCCGAGAGATCTTTCATGCAACCGACTAGTGTAAACCCTAGTAAGAACCATCTTGGAAGAAAGAAATATCTCCGGCGAAATCATCCTTCTCAGGAAGAATCTCACCTGCCGACAAGTCTATGCAACCAACGAAATGTATATACAAGGAAAGTGTCAGTACATTGGATTGTACTGGCAAGCAACAGTCAAGCCTACACGCTACATCTACATGTAGGGTAATAACAAAACTAAGGCTCACATCAGGCTCTTTTAGCATAAAGCAAGTTTTGTCTAGCAAAGCCCATTTGCAAATCTCATACTTTTGATAAGGAAGAACTCATCAACATATACTTAATATTTTGGGCATTTATTTAGATGATAACACATATAACATAGCATCTCTTTGCCCTCCATGGCAGCAAGGGAATAAACGCAAGTTTTCATCACAACTGAACATTTTTAAAAAATCAGTATTTAGGGAATTTAAAACCAAAAGTCTATACTCATGACATCTTCAGACGCCGCTCTTAACCGTGCGCACGGCTAATCGATTAGTTTTAACTCTGCAGAGTATGTACACTTTCCCCACATGATGTGAAATAATAATCATGCACAGCATGTCACGCGATACATAAGTATCCGATTTATTACACACAACAAAGCCCTTCCAAAATTCATGATTTAGCCTTACACCAGCACGATACGTGTTCCATCCATCCTAGTCACACTGGAATATGACATAGAACCGTCAAGTGGCATGGCCCCGCTTTAAACTTGACACCGTGGTGGCGGACACGACAGGAACCCACCCACGTGGCACAATATCGTTGTATTGGACAGACTGATTCACCTAAACTACCCTATTAGGGTAAATAGGAAGTTTCTCTGAGTTATATGAACTCATACTCTCCGGCCTACCTAAAAGTAAGGCTAAACCATAAAGATTTTACTAAGCTTGGGCTATCCCATACTAGCACATGTGGTTGTACTGTATTCGATATGAACAGACATTGAGTGAGGTCCTTAAAATCAGCCCGGGCACACTCTCCCCCTATCGGTACGCAACTAATCACCATATGCGTACCACATGAGGCCCAGACCACAAATCCACATTTTACAACTCTTTATTTGGCAAATATCACATTTATTCATCATAAAATTCAGATCACAAACCAACTTAGTTTTTCATATACTTTGCCCATATGTGAAGTGAAATATACTACAAGCAAGGCTAAGCATTCTCACATATTTTCAATTCCAAGCATCAAACTCATTATAGCAAAACTGAGTTGGTTCTAGGGCTAGGAATGATGGCTTAAGGTATTTTGTGGAGTTTAAGCGGGAATGCAAGTTAAGGAGTTGATCTAATGTGTATTCCAAAATTTTAGTGAGGTAGCATAAATTCAACATGCATATTTCACAATCATTTTCAAAATAACCTCGAAAGTACAGGTTCAATGTGTTCAAAGGGGGAGGTGAAAACTTGCCTACTTCGTCTTCTTCTTGCTCAACTAGGTACGGGGGTTCGTAAGAAAACGTCAGCGGTTCGTCTAACACATACATGCCACATTTCAGATTACATGCTCTAAAATGAATGCATTATATGAGTTGAAGATGCTTAGATTCAGGTTGAATCCCTATGTAAGGGCCCCATCTTATCAATTTTTATCAAAGTGGTAAATTTTATAAAATTGTATATATGTCAAGTATGGAACTAGGTGCATTTAAAATCATTCAAGGCTAATCTACTATGTTGCTGGTATGTTAAGTATTTTTATTCAGCAAGGCATAATAATGTGGTTCTAATAAAATTTAGTTTACATTTTTAGGAGTTTGGATAGAGTTCCTACAATTTTTAGAAGTTGAGGTGTACAAGAAAAAGTTATTCTCCTTATTTAATTCCTAAGTGATTTATTTGTTACAGAAGGTGCTTAGTTTTATAATTTTAAAATGATGTTCATCTTTTGCTGGTTACCATTTGGAGTTGACATGATTTTCTTACAAATTTTATAAGTTGAAGTTCACCTTAAGTTAGCTAGTTTGTAAATACTTTTTTACAAATAAATTTCTTACTGTGAGTGGGTGATTTTATTTCATAATATCATAGTCCATGAACTTACGAAACTAATAAAATTTGTTTTGGTTCAAAATGTGCATTTTTATATTATATATGTATTTTTAAAGTTGGGTCCCTTTCCTGTTTGAAAAATACCCCTCGGGTTTATCTTTTTCCTGATTTTAATTAAAATGAGTGGGGTCCACTGGTCAGAGTCTACCTTCATTTGAATGGGATTCATTAGCGCCTGACGAGTGGGTCCCTATCGTCAGTGAGATAGAGAGAGAGAGAAACAGAGCAGTGGCGCGCGATGAGATTCTCACCGGCACGGGCGATGAACAATGGCCGATCTCGGGTCGCGACTAAAAGGAAAAAGCTAGAGAAGGCTAAGGCGAAGATAACGGTGGTCTTCTTGTTCATTGAAGTCACCGGAATCATCGTCGGCGATGGTACGGGCGGCGCTAAGGTTCGGGTTGCCATTGCATGTCAACTTGGGGGCTAAATCCATGTTTGCATGCATATGGTAAAGGTTCTAGGAGCTATTAGGGAGCTTGCGAACGGTGGTTTGGCGCCGGCAAGGTCCGGTTGTCGGTGGCACCATGCAGAGCTTCGAGGCAGCGGCGTTGCTTCCTCGGGCGAACGTCGTCGGGGTTCCTCGGCTTTCGGTTGTTCACGGGGAGGCGGCATTGACTTAGGATTGCACAAGGATGCTCTTAACAGATGGAATCGTGCCAAAGCTCACCAGAGAAGGAGGAAGAGAGGAATGGTGTCAGTGGTCGGAGTTGAGGAAGAAGAAGGGGATTTCCTCCACAGTGCACTTCGTGGCGATTCCTTCGATTTCAACCATTGTCAGGCATAGGATAACATGTCGGCGAGAGGGTTTGGCCAATGGCTCACTGTGGAAGGCTATCGATGTGCGGGTGCATTGCGGTGGTCGGCATCGAGCGCGTCAAGGTCCCGCTATGACGTGGTCGTGTTCCCGGCCATCAGCTGCACCAAATGTGACGATTTCGGTGGCATTAGAGAGGGGATTGAGTGGAGATTCGGGAACACATATTGGGCGAGAGGAAGCTCACCGGGCGTCAATGGCGACGAGGGCCTTGCTTGCCAGTGGCAGAGATCCTTTAGCTGTTCACGACGATTTCGAGGCGAGCGGTCTCGGCTTCTCCGTGGAATGGGACAAGAGTGAGAGAAACGCAGAGATGGTCGGCTGGTCGGGCTTAAGTATGGTCGCCGGCGAGAAGGGGAGGAAGAGGTGCTCGCTGCGGTGGCCGACGCGTGCCCGTGCGCGTGGCGCGCGCGTCCTGCCATGCGGGCCTGTGGGAAAAAAGTTGTGAGGCTGACACCGTGACTCCTCCGGGCAGTATGGCCCACTTGTCACTGAAGGGAGTGAGAGAGAGGGGGAAACCAGAAAAATTTTCTAAGTTCGAATTACAGTGGCGACTGTACTAATTTAGGCTCCATTTAAATACATTTTCAGGCTGAATTTGGGGCTGTGCCCAATGGCAAAGTTGTAAAGCATGACGTGAGCTATGATACTGCCAAAGTTCACCGCCTGGAGATCACTGGTTGGATTTTGGCATTAACTCAAAGATGGCTCCCGAGTTCTGTTGTCTGTTTCAGTACTTAGGATTTTTGAGAGTACTTAGGTCTAGATTTTTACGTTCGCAAATAATTTCGACTCCATAATGTGTTTCTAAATTTTTCAAATGTTTACTATATATTCTTCTCAATCTCTTGGGTGGTTTTAAACACTTTTCTTAATCCCTTTAGTTGAGATTTAAGATGGTTATGCTTCTAATATGCACATGCACACAATTTTTTCCTATATGCACAAACAAGCATACAAAATATTTTTCTAAGAAAAATTTTAGTTCTCATTTTCATCATTTATCATTTTCAAAGACTACCACACATTTAAAAATTGTGGTATGTGACAGCAAAACTCACACATAGGAAGGAATGTGTAGCACCAGAATCAAAAAGTACTGTTGCAGGAACTGAGTTAACAGGAAACGTACCCAATACAACATCCGGTGCACTCTAGGCTTCTTCAGCAGCAACATGGTTGACACACTCCATGACCATCTTGGTGGTTTGACTGTGCACCACTGACTTGAAACCTTGCTTCCTAGGTTTCGTGCACTGGTTAGAGAAATGACCAGGCTCGTTGCAATTGAAACATACCATGGGCCCTGCCTCCTTGCACCTTCTTGACCTGTTGGTTCTGAATTGGGGTTGGAGTTGTAAGTGGGACAAAGGTGCGATTGTTGTTGCTACCACCAGCGTTGTTGCTGAAGATCTAACGCTAAGGGCGAACAGCCAAAGATGATCCTCCTTGTGAAGGTTAATAAGGTCCCATGGCCACACGTGGCCTTTGGCCACTTTCCTGCTGAGCCTTGAATTGAGCTATCCTGCGCTTCTTCTGCTCCATACTTGTCTTCCTGCTGAATAGCCTTGTCCACCAACTTCTGGAAGATAGAGTAATCCCCAGAATTAACTGGACTGACAACTCATCATTCAATCCCTCCAAGAACTTTCCCTGACGTTCCTCATTACTGCGAACATCCTCAGGAGCATATCAGGCTAGACGATTGAACTCATGAAGGAACTCAGTGACAGAACGGGATCCTTGTGTAAGTGTTTTGAATTCCCTTTTTTTGAGAGCTACCACTCTAGAAGGTATGTGAGTCTTCTTGAAAGCAACAGTGAACTCAAACCAACTGATTGGTTTGTCCAGCAGTCCTATTGAGACAGAAATGATCCCACCACTCTGAAGTAGCTCCAACTTCTTCTCAATACCGTGCAGCTAATCACTGCCTCCACTGGATTGGTGGTGCTGAAAAAAGTAGGCGGTCTCACACGCAAAAATTCGGCCAACTTGTTCTGGGGTGGAGTTGCATGATTGTTTCCTTGGTTCATCTGATTCTGCATATGCTGCATGATCATGCTCATAAGTTGGGTCTGCTGGGCCAAGACATGGGCAAGTGTTGGGTTGTCCTTATTGTTTCCACTTTCACTGGAATGAGTGTTCACCATCTGAAGGTAACAAAAGCACAAGGTGAGACAAGAAAAGAGGGGAAATGACTTAGAACGGAGAATTACCATTTTCTATCTTGACTTTTATTGATTTTAACTGAGTATTATTACAGTTAACTAAGAAAGACTCTCTCACAACTAACTTAGCACACTTAAGCAACACTTAACTCGTTAGCTACGTCCCACCAACGATGTAGACTCACGCTAAGCCCCCACACATACAAGCAAAGCAGAAACAAGCAAACTAACACAACTAACTAAGGCAAATGATCTAATAAGGACGACTAGATTTTCCTAGCATCGGAGTTGACTGAAGGCTCTTCTTCTTCATCTTCTTGGATAGCTCCCCACTCTGCCTCTGAATGGTTGCGGTCCTCTTCAGGTTCTACCTCCTCTTCATCATCATCCAAGATTATGACAGGAGGGTCAACGTGGATTAGAACATTGTCTTCCACCACACGGGTCTTAGATGCTAGCTGTCATCGGGGAGGAAGTCAAGTTCTCTTCCTAGTGGTGAGGCGAATCCTGGGTCTCTGTGGTAGCGCTTCTCCCTTGAGTTTGGCCGGCTCTATCTCCAGACAATCAATCTTATCCTTCAACTTGCCAATCATAGCACGGTTCCAGTCTCCCCTTTCACGACTCTGAACAAACGTTGTCCATGGCACAAAGCATGTGCACCACATGTTGCGAATTTGCGTTGTTCACCCCCATAGGATCTTGGTAATCACTCTAATCTTGCTCATGCGTCCTACGGGGATGATAACGGTAGATGATGGTACATAGCTGTTCCTCAAAGTGAGTGCGAAGTTCTCCAATAAACACTCGTGCCACTTCATGACAAGCATGCGTATATCTTCTCCCTCCAGCTTCAAACATTATTGACGTGATCTCTTCAAGATCACTTATCAACGTCACACGAACACAACACTTCTCCTCATCACGATCATGGGGAATTTGGTTGTACTTGGGAGGTGTGTCATATCCTATGGCGAACGCCATCATCCTCAATTCTCTGACGAAACC
Source organism: Oryza australiensis (assembly GCA_019925245.2). Lineage (NCBI taxonomy): Eukaryota > Viridiplantae > Streptophyta > Magnoliopsida > Poales > Poaceae > Oryza > Oryza australiensis. The sequence continues at coordinate 3,806,377 of JAIFGZ020000473.1, read as the reverse complement.
TTCCACACCAAACAGGTACTCAGGTTGACGGAGCGTCATCTAAGGAAATGAATGACAGAAGGGGTTATGGCACTTATCCAAAATAATTGCAGAAGTTTTGAATTGAATAAAATAAGAGGGTTAAAATAAAATCTTTTTTCTCTTTATGAGGGATTGAAAAGGAAAAAAATTATCATAACAGAGGAAATGAAATAAGAGGGATTATAAGATGGCTAAATAACAACACTGTATCACCATGAATCAAAATACAATCATAAATGTACTGTACTAATTAAGAAACACAAGAGTAATATATATATATTTAACAAAAATAATACTTATTAAGTTTTAACCAGTGTTTGATGTAATCGATACAATCATAAATGAATTTCTATCCAAAATTCCAAAAGCTTACATGTGTGTAAACCCTGCCTCGTGAATCAGCCAAAGCACACAATAACAAATTGATAATAAAATACAAATTACTAATCGAATAGAAAGTCATTACAGAGGTAGATTGTTCCTCTCAAACATTAAATTTCTATGTAGCAGAAAAATATAAACTAGCATAGGCGACTCCATTCCACAGGCAATTGACCAGAGCTAAGCCTAGTCCTCCAGACCTCCATCTTCACCATAGAACTTGTCCTCTGATGATGGTAATTGTAACGTGAGTACATGGAATACTCAACAAGCCACACATCAAATATTCAAGTGCACAAGGATACAAAGGATGGCAATAATAGGGTTCAATTTGCAAAGGCAACATTTAACAAACATTTGAGAATTTTAAAACAGTAGAGTAATTGATCAACAATATTAATCAGCACTGAACAGTAATCCCCTGCTACCCAAGCCCAACCATCTCTGAACAACCAACTCTGGTTACACAAATATTAACCAATTAATATCATCAATTCCTTAATCATAATGAGAAGTCTGAGACTAATCACGAAAAATATTGCTAGGTCCACCCATAACCGCAGGTTCGGCTATTCGAATAGTTTTACTCTGATCAAAGGTGTACAAATTTTCCCACAAGACACAAACCCACAACATGTTGCCGTGCGTGTGGGGGTACCACCCCGGGGTAGACCAAACTAAAGAAAGAAGGCCGAGTGGACCAGATCGGAAGTCTTCGGACGGGGGTCAGGAGCCAAACCCCAGGCGTGGTCAGCGAGCCAGACCATGGCCCCCTAGACCGGCGTCGGCTCCTTAGTCCGACCACCATGCATGGCCCCGACTAGAACGAAGGTAAACGGCCCCTCCTCGGGAAGCAGGCTTCCTTCGTAAGCCTCACAAATAGGACAAACTATGGACAGGCCGATAGTAGATGACGTCACCCGACAAGACTATGTAGAAGGTAGCTACTGCGGCAGATTCCAAGGCAGGACTGTGCACAAGACGGCCATGGCGAACAGATCCCAAGGAGATTTCTATTTTGCTTTTCAGCTCTGAACTTGCTTTGTACTTTAGGACCAAGGTTTCTTGCGTGCCAAGTCCATTGTAACTGCCTCCCTTAGACTATAAAAGGGAGGGTAGGGGTGCGTGCAAGGGGGGACTCTCTCACGGGGACGGGCATTGTCCGTTGTACTCAAACTCTGATCATACACCACCCCAACAAAAGACACAAGACGTAGGATTGTTATCCTCCGGGAGGGCCAAACCTATCTAAAAGCTTGGCTCGTATTGTTCTTGAGACGACCATCACATCCATAGGCGAGTGTAACACCCTGAAAATCGAAGGAATTTAAAATCGGAAATTAAAAAATGGAACTTGCAAAAACTTTTGCTTGTTGCCTTTTTCTCGTGTTTGTTGCTTCTTATTTGCCAGCTCAGTTGCATGAATTTAGTTGTGAACAATTCCTCTCGGTGTTTATGAAAACCAAATGATTTGGATTTTCGTTGGAGGGAAAAGTCTCGAAGTTTAAAAGGTCAAGAAGGTAGAATAAAATCGGAAAAAGATGCGGATGTATTAAGATAGGTATTTGAAAAATAAAATATTAATTGGTAATTATGAAATATTAGTTAGGAAATAAAATAGACTATAAAATTTTTAAGGATCTATATAAAACCGGAAAATTATTTGAAAGCAAAAATGGTGTTTTATGAATTTGGAAAAAGGGATTTAATTAAATATGGGAAAATATATTTGAAAATAAATAATGGTGGTGAAAAGTTTGAAAATATATTTTTAACTAATTTGGGAATACTATATATTTATTTGGGATTTATAGAGTGAAGGAAAAATTAGAAATTCAAAATGGAGTGGAAATCGAAAAAATCGGAAAAATGCACCCTTCATTGCTCATCACCTGTTCGACGCTGTACCGGCCCCGGCCGCGCGCCCGCCGCGCGTCGCCCAACCGTACCACGCCGCGCCCGCGCGCCACGCGCCGCGCGCGCGCCCGTGCCCGGCCCCGCCGCCCGCACGCCGCGCCCACCCCGCCGCTCACGCCGCGTGTCGCCGCGCGTACCCGCGCCACGCCGGACCCCGCTCGCTCACGCCGCGCGTCACCGCCGTGCCCGACCCCGCCCGCGCTCACGCCGCGTGTCGACGCCCCAAGACCGGCCCCGTACGCGCCCGCACCGCGCCGCGCCGCCCCTTTTTCCCGTTGCCCTCGCTCCGCCGCGCCTATAAATGAGGGGAAAAATCCCCATTTCTCCCCCACCTCGGCGCCTCTAGCCTCCCCTCTCTCGGCGGTTTCCCTTCCCTCTCCCAAGCGCCGCCGCTGCCGCAAACGCCGCAAGCCGCCGAGCGCCCTAGCCACCGTGCGTTGCCATCGCCGAGCCCCACCGTCCTCCCCGAGCGTCGCCATCGCCGGTAAGCCCGAGCCGCCGCCCCTTTCCCTCGTTTGCCCGGCCACCGGCCGCAACAGAGAGAGAGAGAGGGAACCGGTCGAACACCTTGCGGCTAATGAATAGTGGGCCGAGGAAAAGAAAAAGGAAAAGAAAAGAAAAGAAAATAAATGGGAGAAGAAAAATGGAAAAAAATAGGGAAGAATTTTTGAAAATTAGGAAAAATGTTTTGGGATGATTTGAGTGAATTTTTGGGCAAAAATAAATTATTTTCTTGTATATTTTCTCGAGCAAAATCGGAAAATCGAAATCGGACTCTTTCCGAGATTTTGTTTCGCGTCGTTTTTAAATCCGGATTTCGTTTAATTCTTTCTCGCCATCTAAATATGTTTTTCTTTTGTGCTCGAACCTTCAAAACCTCGAATACAAAACCCCTCCCCTCCGTTGATATTCCTAAATTCATTTTCTCGATAATTTCAAATCGTCGTTTTGCGAAAACCCTAGGGCATCGACTCGAGTTCAAACTCGGATTTTTCCCTAGCAATCCTCGCCCGAACTCAAGTAGAATTCTAGGCTAAACATTTGGAGTTGTTTTCGTGATTTTTATGGTTCTTTTCGATCTCTCGGTATTTTATTGAATTCTAATTGAATTCAATTGATCTTTCGCACGTATGGATAGCACCTGAAGAAGCAGGCATCGACTCCGTTGAAGACCCCGCTCAACAAGCGTGCGAGCAAGGCAAGTCATCACACTCTTTTAACATATTGATCCCAATTGCGAAATGATGTTGTTTTAAACTTTAAACATGCATGCTATACACAAAGAATTACCTATACTTGTTATGCCATGCCTTGTTATTGATTACCTTTAGAATTATTCCTTGTAACCCTCGATGTGATACATACAACCGGAGAATATCTTCGGTAAAATGCTTAGCCGTGCTATTCTTAGATTCATGCATACTCATGATTTTATGAAGAGCTTTATGCTTGGGCAACTACCTTAGGGAAGGTAGTTGAGTTACGGCATGTGGAGACATGAGCGCCACATTGCCATGAGAATGATAAAATGAGTTTTTGATGAAAATTGGAAATACCAAACAAATGTTTTTGACTGGGGCGGCTGGATGATTTGGGTGGATTTCGGAAAAGGCTAGTGCCGACCCTGGTCAATTAAGGACCGAGCCATGAGATAGCCAGGAAACGAGCCAGTACAACCGTACTTCTCGAATGGGTATAGACCTAGCGGAGTAGATAGGCGAGCGGAGGCGGTACCCCTGCATAGTGGTTCTTATGTATGAGTTGACATTGAGAAAGGATGATTGAAATTTTAAAATTAATATAACTTGATGAATGGAGTCTTCCCTTATCCCGGGTGCGCCAGAACTCCTCTCACCGCTAGAAAATGACGGCTAGGGTGCATGAGGGCTAAAGTTCAAGGAGCGGGTATTGCCGAAGTGAGGTTATCGAAAAGCTTTGCCGTGACCGTCTCATGTGTTGGGACGTAGGCTCATTTGTTGGGCAGTCGCGGAGTACGGGTAAAGTGTACATCCACTGCAGTGTGAATGAATCAATCTATTCGAATAACCGTGCTCACGGATATTGAGCATCGTGACAAGACTTTTGCTTGGCTAGACTTTAAACTTTAAAATGATGGGATGGGTTTGCATGATGATTCTTATTCACTGGTGGATCAACTTCTCGAGATGCGAGAAGGGGTGGACTCCCCAGAAAACCATGACGAACCGGAGGCGGGAAGCCATCCTTGGAATCATGATGGATGGTAGACAGAACCGTCGCCGACTTAATGAATTGTGGAACTAAAACTTGACTTGGCTAGTTGTTAGGCTTGTGAAAAGAGTTGTGAAAATTGGCTTTATGCAAAAGAACACCAGCCATTCTTTGAATGACCCTATCATATGTATCACTTCCATGTTGGCTTGATGAGTACGGTTGGTACTCACCCTTGCTATACGCACAAACCTTCAGATGGAGGAAATGAAGACTTGGAGGATCCATATGCCTACTACCAGGAGGGCGAAGAAGCTGATGGCGCTTGCTAGGTCTTAGTCTCCGGTCGTTGCCTGTGGCAATTGACAAGCCGCTGCCTTCATTCCGCTGCCTTACCTAATTTCTACTTTTGGTTGTATTTGGACCATGAGGTCCTATGTGTTTGATATTGCCTTCGGGCCTATTATTGTAATAATTTCGATGTAAGACTATTCGTGCATTTGCACTTGATTATTCAGTACTGTATTTCGTGGGTACCAAACTACTCGATCCAGGGAAATGGTACTATGAACACGAAAGATTCCTGTTCCAAAAACAGGGGTCTACAGAGCTGGTATCAGAGCAATGCGACTGTAGGATAAGACCAACTGGCGTCCTACCCCTGACTAGCGGCTAAAGGGAAATATCCCTACGTAGGATCATTTTGCAAACTATTATTCTTGAAAAACAAACATACTTTTTCCTATACCTCTATCCCCATTTTCTTTTACTCAAATTGTTTGATATTATCTCTCTTTGACCCTAAGTTGCTTTCAAAAGCAGATGTCGGACCATGTCGGAGTTTGGGAGATCATCGTTCCACGGGATGAAGGATTCGTGGCGCAACTCCAGTTATTGCTGTGGTGCCTAAGGTACCCAGAGGCACCCACCTACCAGATTAGGAGGCATGGCACCGAAGGATACCTGGTATGGGAGGCAGCAGTTTTAGTTGAGGCCCACATGGGGAGTGAGACACCTTATTGCTTCCACACCCGTTACCACCGAGATCTCGTAGAAGCAGCTCTTCAGGACACGGCCCGTGAAGCGTTCCTCCGCCTCAACGCTATTCACCGTGCTGAGCTCACCGTGACTGAGTTTGTACACCACCTCTACCGTGAGGAAGGCAATCCGGTCTGCACCGTGGAAGCCACTCCCTGCTGCTATAATCCTATGGTCACCCGTCTATCCCGCTGGGCAGAAACAGCGGATGACTGCTATGAAGAGGCTTTGCTCAAAATCGACGACCAGCAGCGACGCCTCAATGATCTGGTCAAGGAACACCAAAACTGTGGGGATCAGATCAACTTGCTACAGACCCAACTACAGGCTAACGGTGCCCAGTACGAGCAGCTCTCTGACCGTTACATGGCCCGTGGAGAAGCCTTGGTGGAGCTGGAAGAACAGCTCAGGAAGAGCAAACAACAGGTCAACCAGCTGGAAGGGCAACTTCGCTCCCACCCTGTCCCTGCTGCAGGTACTTCCACCGAAGTTGCACCAACACCTCCTGCCCCTATGCCCAACCACTACTACCTCATGACTCCGGCATGCCTGAACACTTTTCAAGCCATGATGGAGCAGGCCTTTATGTTGAGCACAGAGTCGGCACCATACCTGATAGACCCCAGTGCTGCTACCTCAATGGAACCTACCTCGAACTCCACAGCTGTACCATCTAAGCCTGGTTCGGGAGAGGAGAACCCCATCCAGATCAGCACCGACTCCGAGTCCGACACAGAGCCTATGGAAATCAAGTGGGAGTCCAGTGATACTGATCCAGTGGAGGAGGCAGCTCCTACTCGTCGCCTGACTCACACCGGAGGTCCCCTCACCCTCAGGACTGCCCGGAAGAGTACCCGACCACCAAACAGGAAGATCAAGCATGACTCCGAGGCCACTACCTCTGAGCCATGGAGACTTCGATTTGCTTCCGCTAAGGACCACCCCCTTCCTGCACCTGGTTCCTGCGGTTGGTTGGATGACTAGGCGAGAGGACCGCCCCAACTTTGCCCTTTCGTTGGATGGTTCTATTTTGGCAGCAAGGATCACACCCTCCCCCTAGTAGCCAACGGTAGTAGTGCGAGGTTAGCTTTTGCATTGTGTTATGTGGGACTGCATATGTGCAGTCCATTGTATCCCCATTAATGTAATCGCTATGGACCTATGTAATGTTTTATAGTATGTTATTAATGAGTTTATTCCACCATGCTTGCTCTGTTCAAAGCTCACTTAAAAACAACTTGAAGAGAAATCACTTAGAAACCATGACCTTAGTGGTCCAATCTCTTAACTCATCTACCTCCTTCAGATGGCGCATCGTCGCAGAGCTTCAACATCCAACGAGAACCCGCCAGAGCCTAATCCCTCCACCCTAGCGGAGGTCATGGCTTTGCAAACCCAGTTGCTTCAAGCTATCGCCAACAACCAAGGGAATCGCGGAGGATCAAGCTTGGGAGAATTTATGCGAGCTAAGCCGCCTACATTTTCCACGGCCGACGAACCAATGGATGCCGAAGACTGGTTAAGTGTAATAGAGAAGAAGTTGACCCTCGTCAGGGTACGAGAAGCCGACAGTCATTTTTGCCACTAATCAATTGGAAGGCCCCGCAAGTGATTGGTGGGACACCTACAAAGAGACACGGGCAGAAGACGCCGGAGAACCAACCTGGGAGGAGTTCACAGCCGCCTTTCGTGAAAATTTCATACCCGCCGCAGTCATGAGAATGAAGAAGAACGAATTCCGAAGGTTGCACCAAGGCAACACCACAGTGCAAGAATACCTCAACAAGTTCACGCAACTCGCTCGATATGCCACTGGTGACCTGGCAAACGAAGAAGAGAAAATAGATAAATTTATCGAAGGATTGAGCGATGAGCTGAGAGGGCCAATGATCGGTCAAGACCACGTCAGCTTCCAAAGCCTTATCAACAAGGTTGTACGATTGGAGCATGACCAGAAGATGGTGGAAAACAACCGCAAGAGGAGGCTTGCTATGGCCCGTCCACTTCAGGGAGCGCCTCAGCGTCCCAAGGGAGCCACCCCGTCCGTATGGAAGCCAACCGTCGTGGCAACCAGTCGTCCCCCTGCACCCGACCACGTCAGCAGGCCGACTGCACCCCAGTTCCGTACCCCGACACCAACTCTAGCCACTCCGGGAAGAAGAAATGTGAATTGCTTCAACTGTGGAGAGTTTGGGCACTACTCCAATAGCTGCCCCAAGCCACACAGCACTCCCATGCATACCGGCGCCAATACAACGGCTGTACGAGGAACTACTGCTCCTGCTGCGGGACGCGGTCTGTTTAGGACGCCGCAACCCAATGAGACTGCCACCGGATTCCGGCGCGGACAAGTGAATCATGTGCGTGTCGAAGAAGCGCAGGAGGATCAGAACGTGTTGATGGGTATGTTCTCTATCAACTCTACCCTAGTTAAAGTCTTATTTGATTCCGGAGCATCGCATTCATTCATATCATCGCAAGTAAGCAAACAACACCACCTACACCAGGTAGAACTTAAGAGACCCATGTTGGTACACTCGCCTGGGGGAAGCATAACCGTACCCCATGCTTGCATCAATGTGCCCATACGGATTAGAGACGTGGTATTCCTTTCAAACCTTATGGTACTACCACCACAAACTCTTGATATCATACTTGGAATGGATTGGTTGACTAAGAACAATGGAGTCATAGACTGTGGCCGAAGAGAAGTCACAGTATCCATCCCATGGGGATCACCAATGAACATAACCATGGACCAAAACCCGATGCTATGTGAGCAAGCTGCGGGAGTATTTACCATGCTACCTTTGAGCGGGATGCCAGTAGTGCAAGAATACCCGGACGTATTCCCTGAGGAATTGCCCGGAATGCCCCCTGATCGTGACATAGAATTTATCATCGACCTAATGCCTGGTACTGCCCCCATATCCAAGAGACCCTACCGAATGCCGGCAAATGAACTAGAAGAACTCAAGAAGCAAATCATAGAACTACAAGAAAAAGGATTTGTACGCCCTAGTTCTTCTCCCTGGGGAGCCCCAGTACTCTTCGTCAAAAAGAAGGATGGAAGTATGAGAATGTGTGTACATTACCGATCGTTGAATGAAGTGACCATCAAAAACAAGTACCCACTACCTCGAATTGATGACTTATTTGATCAACTCAAGGGTGCACAAGTGTTCTCAAAGATTGATCTTCGGTCAGGATACCATCAGCTAAAGATTAGAGCTGGAGATATTCCCAAAACAGCATTCTCTACGCGTTATGGCTTGTATGAGTTCACCGTAATGTCTTTTGGGTTGACCAATGCCCCGGCGTATTTCATGAATCTGATGAACAAAGTATTCATGGAATATCTGGATAAATTCGTGGTGGTGTTTATCGACGATATTCTTATCTACTCCAAAGATGATGAGGAACATGCAGAACACCTACGACTGGTACTGGAGAAGCTACGAGAGCACCAGTTGTATGCAAAATTTAGTAAATACGAGTTCTGGCTTAAGGAAGTAGCGGTGGACCCTGCCAAGGTCGAAGCTGTTACAGAATGGAAGGCACCCAAGTCAGTAATAGAGGTTCGGAGTTTCTTGGGATTGGCCGGATACTACCGGAGGTTCATCGAAGGGTTTTCCACGATAGCCCGACCCATGACTCAACTTTTGAAGAAGGAGAAGAAATTCGTATGGAACGAGAAGTGTCAGGAGGCCTTTGACCAACTAAAAGAAAAGTTAACCACTGCCCCAATCTTAACCCTACCTGACAATCGGAAGGATTTCGTGATATACTGTGATGCATCTCGACAAGGACTGGGAGGCGTATTGATGCAGGATGGAAAGGTCGTAGCATATGCCTCGAGACAGTTACGACCCCACGAGGAAAACTACCCCACACATGACTTGGAATTAGCAGCAGTTGTTCATGCATTAAAAATCTAGAGGCACTATCTGATCGGGAATCACTGTGATGTATACACTGATCACAAGAGCTTGAAATACTTCTTTACCCAGTCCGATCTCAATCTACGTCAGAGATGGTGGTTAGAATTGATCAAGGACTATGATCTAGGAATCCATTACCACCCCGGCAAGGCGAATGTAGTGGCCAATGCGTTAAGCCGCAAAGCCCAATGCAACCATATGAGACTGGAAGGCATGGCCAGTGAGCTCCAAGAAGAGATGGCTCGACTTAACTTACACCTGATTCCTCATGGAGAAGTGAACTCACTAGAAATCCAACCTCTTCTGAGGACTCAAATAGAAGAAGCTCAAAAGGGTAATGAAGAAAAACAAGCGATCAAAGAGCGCATGGCCGCTGGGCACGCGAAGGAATTCTCGATAGATAACAAGGGAACCATGTGGTATAAGAAAAGAATCTACGTGCCTGAACAAGGTGGTTTGAGGGGATTGATCCTAAAAGAAGCACACGAATCAGCCTATTCGTTACATCCGGGAAGCACGAAGATGTACCAGGATTTGAAGGAGGAATATTGGTGGCCCAATATGAAGAGGGACATAGCCGAATACGTGGCCGTATGCGATGTATGCCAAAGGGTAAAAGCCGAACATCAACGACCGGCAGGGTTGCTGCAGCCACTCAAGATTCCCGAGTGGAAATGGGATGAGATAGGCATGGATTTCATCGTTGGACTACCCAAAACTGCAGCGGGATATGATTCCATTTGGGTAATAGTAGATCGGCTCACCAAGACCGCCAGATTCATCCCCGTAAAGACTAACTACAATAGTGCCAAGCTGGCAGAACTATACATGAGTAGGATCGTGTGTCTTCACGGTGTACCAAAAAGAATTATATCGAATCACGGTACTCAATTCACGTCCCATTTCTGGAGCAAAGTTCATGAGGTATTCGGAAGTCACCTTGCCTTCAGTACCGCTTACCACCCACAGACCGATGGGCAGACCGAAAGGACAAATCAAGTTCTTGAGGATATGTTGAGAGCCTGTGCGTTGGATTTTACCAAGGATTGGGGAAAATGCTTACCATACGCCGAGTTCTCCTTCAACAACAACTACCAAGCCAGTCTGAAAATGTCGCCAAATGAAGCCCTATTTGGTCGGCGATGCCGAACCCCATTGATGTGGTCAGAAACCGATGAACGAGCCATTTTTGGGCCAGACATAATCAAAGAGGCCGAGGAAAAGGTCCGCCTGATCCGGGACCGATTAAAAGCGGCCCAATCTCGACAGAAGAGCTATGCGGATACTCGTCGAAGGGACTTAGAGTTCAATATAGGCGACTATGTGTACCTAAAGGTCTCACCACTACGAGGGACTCAAAGGTTCAAGGTCAAAGGAAAACTTGCACCAAGATACGTAGGCCCATTCTTGATAAGCGCTAGAAGAGGTGAAGTGGCCTACCAGCTAGAGTTACCCGAGAACATCTCCGATGTCCACCCAGTGTTCCATGTGTCACAGTTGAAGAAGTGCCTGCGAGTGCCAGAAGAGCAAGCTCCTTTGAAAACCATCCATATCAACAGTGATCTCACATATCCGGAACATCCAATAAAGATACTGGACGAGGCAGAAAAGAGGACACGAACCAAGTCATGGCGCATGCACAAAGTGCAATGGAGCAATCACACTGAGGAAGAGGCCACCTGGGAAAGCGAGGATTTTCTAAAGACTGAATACCCACACCTACTCAACAACCGGTAAGAAATCTCGAGGACAAGATTTATTGTTAGGGGGGTAGGTTTGTAACACCCTGAAAATCGAAGGAATTTAAAATCGGAAATTAAAAATCGGAACTTGCAAAAACTTTTGCTTGTTGCCTTTTTCTCGTGTTTGTTGCTTCTTATTTGCCACTCGGTTGCATGAATTTAGTTGTGAACAATTTCTCTCGATGTTTATGAAAACCAAATGATTTGGATTTTCGTTGGAGGGAAAAGTCTCGAAGTTTAAAAGGTCAAGAAGGTAGAATAAAATCGGAATAAGATGTGGATGTATTAAGATAGGTATTTGAAAAATAAAATATTAATTGGTAATTATGAAATATTAGTTAGGAAATAAAATAGACTATACAATTTTTAAGGATCTATATAAAACCTGGAAAATTATTTGAAAGCAAAAATGGTGTTTTATGAATTTAGAAAAAGGGATTTAATTAAATATGGGAATATATCTTTGAAAATAAATAATGTGGTGAAAAGTTTGAAAATATATTTTTAACTAATTCTGGGAATACTATATATTTATTTGGGATTTATAGAGTGAAGGAAAAATTAGAAATTGAAAATGGAGTGGAAAATCGGAAAAATCGGAAAAATGCAGTTCATTGCTCATCACCGACGCCGACGTACCGCCCGGCCGCGCGCCGCCGCGCGTCGCCGACCGTACCGCGCCGCGCGCCACGCGTCGCTACCGCCACGCGCCAAGCCGCCGTACCCGGCCCGCCGCGCTCTCGCCGCGCTTCGCGCCGGCCGCCCGCATGCCGCGCGCGCGACCACCGCGCCGGACCCCGCTCGCTCACGCCGCGTGTCGCCGCGGCGTACCCGCACCACGCTCCCGCTCGCTCGCGCCCGTCGTCACCGCCATGCCCCGACCCCGCCCGCGCTCATGCGCGCTTTCCCTCGTTTGCGCCGCCGCCCCTTTCCCTCGTTTGCACCGGCCGCCGGCCTGCAAGAGAGAGAAGAGAGAGAGAGGGAACCCGGTCGAACACCTTGCGGCTAATGAATAGTGGGAAGAGGAAAAGAAAAGAAAAGAAAAGGGAGAAAGAAAAATGGAAAAAAATAGGGAAAAATTTTTGAAAATTAGGAAAAATGTTTTGGGATGATTTGAGTGAATTTTTGGGCAAAAATAAATTATTTTCTTGTATATTTTCTCGGAGCAAAATCGGAAAATCGAAATCGGACTCTTTCCGAGATTTCGTTTCGCGTCATTTTTAAATCCGAATTTTGTTTAATTCTTTCTCGCCATCTAAATATGTTTTTATTTTGTGCTCGAACCTTCAAAACCTCGAATACAAAACCCCTCCCCTCCGTTGATATTCCTAAATTCATTTTCTCGATAATTTCAAATCGTCGTTTTGCGAAAACCCTAGGGCATCGACTCGAGTTCAAACTCGGATTTTTCCCTAGCAATCCTCGCCCGAACTCAAGTAGAATTCTAGGCTAAACATTTGGAGTTGTTTTCATGATTTTTATGGTTCTTTTCGATCTCTCGGTATTTTATTGAATTCTAATTGAATTCAATTGATCTTTCGCACGTACGGATAGCACCGAAGAAGCGGCATCGACTCCGTTGAAGACCCCGCTCAACAAGCGTGCGAGCAAGGCAAGTCATCACACTCTTTGAACATATTGATCCCAATTGCGAAATGATGTTGTTTTAAACTTTAAACATGCATGCTATACACAAAGAATTACCTATACTTGTTATGCCATGCCTTGTTATTGATTACCTTTAGAATTATTCCTTGTAACCCTCGATGTGATACATACAACCGGAGAATATCTTCGGTAAAATGCTTAGCCGTGCTATTCTTAGATTCATGCATACTCATGATTTTATGAAGAGCTTTATGCTTGGGCAACTACCTTAGGAAGGTAGTTGAGATACGGCATGTGGAGACATGAGCGCCACATTGCCATTAGAATGATAAAATGAGTTTTTGATGAAAATTGGAAATATCAAACAAATGATTTTGACTGGGGCGGCTGGATGATTTGGGTGGATTCCGGAAAAGGCTAGTGCCGACCCTGGTCAATTAAGGACCGAGCCATGAGATAGCCGGGAAACGAGCAAGTACAACCGTACTTCTCGAATGGGTATAGACCTAGTGGAGTAGATAGCCGAGCGGAGGCGGTACCCCTGCATAGTGGTTCTTATGTATGAGATGAGATTGAGAAAGGATGAGTGAAAATTTGAAATTAATATAACTTGATGAATGGAGTCTTCCCTTATCTCGGGTGCGCCAGAACTCCTCTCACTGCTAGAAAATGACGGCTAGAGTACATGAGGGCTTAAGTTCATGGAGCGGGTACTGCCGAAGTGAGGTTATCGAAAAGCTTTGCTGTGACCGTCTCATGTGTTGGGACGTAGGCTCATTTGTTGGGCAGTCACGGAGTACGGGTAAAGTGTACATCCACTTCAAGTGTGAATGAATCAATCTATTCGAATAGCCGTGCTCGCAGATATTGAGCATCGTGACAAGACTTTCGCTTGGCTAGACTTTAAACTTTAAAATGATGGGATGGGTTTGCATGATGATTCTTATTCACTGGTGGATCAACTTCTCGAGATGCGAGAAGGGGTGGACTCCCCAGAAAACCATGACGAACCGAAGGCGGGAAGCCATCCTTGGAATCACGATGGATGGTAGACAGAACCATCGCCGACTTAATAAATTGTGAAACTAAACTTGACTTGGCTAGTTGTTAGGCTTGTGAAAAGAGTTGTGAAAATTGGCTTTATGCAAAAGAACACCAGCCATTCTTTGAATGACCCTATCATATGCATCACTTCCGTGTTGGCTTGCTGAGTACGGTTGGTACTCACCCTTGCTATACGCACAAACCTTCAGATGGAGGAAATGAAGACTTGGAGGATCCATATGCCTACTACCAGGAGGGCGAAGAAGCTGATGGCGCTTGCTAGGTCTTAGTCTTCGGTCGTTGCCTGTGGCAATTGACAAGCCGCTGCATTCATTCCGCTGCCTTACCTAATTTCTACTTTTGGTTGTATTTGGACCATGAGGTCCTATGTGTTGGATATTGCCTTCGGGCCTATTATTGTAATAATTTCGATGTAAGACTATTCGTGCATTTGCACCTGATTATTCAGTACTGTATTTCGTGGGTACCAAACTACTCGATCCAGGGAAATGTTACTATGAACACGATAGATTCCCGTTCCAAAAAGGGGGTCTACAGCGAGATGCCCCGACCATTCTTTCACCTCCTTGGGTAGCCCCCTCGAAGGACTGCCGACCCATATGTCAACAGTTGGCATGCCAGGTCGGGGCTTGTGTTCACCGATCTGAGCAGTTTGATGGCTGTCTTCTTCCCCTCTGACTTCACAGCGCCCACGGGGATGACGTTCATCTTCGGGAGCCTGGTCTTCTGCGCTGATTTTACGCTTGAGCAATGTTGACGGGATGGTTGGAAATCCTCCAAGGGGATTACCCAAGGAGGTGAATGAGAATGGTCAGGGCGTCTCACCGATGGATCTGATGGTCGACTCAAGTATCAAACGAGCCAAAAAGACAAGAAGATTTTTACTGGTTCAGCTCTCCCGAAGGATAATAAGCCTACATCCAGTGCGTGGAGTATGAACTGGGATTACAATGGGGAGAGTTCTTGGGGCTTTGAAAGAAGTTGGCGAAGAACAGTCTAAGAGATTTGAACCATTCTTCTCCTCCTCGGGTCGTCCACCCTTCCCTCCCTTTCATAGTTCAAGGGGGCAGTTACAAGAGGACTTGGGTGGCAAGAAAGCTAAGACTAAAGATCTAAAAAGTAAGTACAAATAAACATCTTAAAAGGTACATAGAGATCCCTCTGGGTCCTGCACGCCGTGGGCATCTTGTACCTTATCCTGCTTTGGGATCCGTCCTCCGCAGGTACCATCTGTGCAGCCTTGTCGAGTGACATCATCTTCTGCCAGGTTGTCCCCTCCTTGCCTCCTTTGTGAGTCTTGCAAAGCAAGCCTTCCTTCCGAGCACTGACGAGGTCGGGCTATCGAGATGATGTCGAGAAAGGACGCCAAAGTCGGACATGGGGGGAGGTCGGGTTGTCTGACCCCAGGATGAGGTCGTGCTGCCGACCCCGTCCCGAGGACTTTCGGTCCGACTTCAATTATCCTTGAGTCCGCTCTGTGAGGTACCCCGGGGTGACACCCCCCACAGCAGCCCCCGAGCCTAAGGGTGAATGAGACATCCATCCTTAGGGTCCAAGTTCTTTGTGGTCGCCGTCTTCAGCAGGTTCCCAAAGCGCTTCGATTGGGCTTGGGCAGGTGCACCGCCTAGGTGCACCTGCCAAGTGCAGCCCCTGAGCCTAAGAATGAATGAGACATCCATTCTTAGGATCCATGTTTCTTCCTGGTCGCAGACTCCAGCAAATTCCTAAAGTCTCTTAACCATGTTTCGGCAGGTGCACCGCCTAGGTGAACCTACCAGGTGCAGCCCCCGAACCTGGGGTCGGATGGGACATCCGGGCCTAGGGTCAGGACAGATGTACTATTTTTCCTTCATTCGTTCTCAGACTAAATCTTCATCCGAAGACAGATGGTAGTCGGTGAAGTCGGCCCGTCATAGCTCAGTGGCAGGTGGTAACTTTGGGGAGGCCATAGCCCGGAGGCTGACGGCGGCTGATAGGCTCGGCAAGCCCATTGCTTGGAGGCTGAAGGTGAATGCCAAACTCGTCGAAACTATGGCCCGAAAGCTTATGTGGTCCCGAAGTCGACTTAGTCATAACCCAAAGGCTAACGACTGAGTCGGCGAAGCCATAGCCCGATGGTTGACGATGGTCGGCGAGCTCGACAAATCCACTACCCGAAGGCAATTGGTGGTTGCTGAGGTTGTCGGGACTACTGCCCGGAGGCTCGTGGTAGTTCCGAAGCCGACTTAGTCATAGTCCAAAAGCTAATGACTGAGTTAGCAAAGCCGTAGCTCGGACGCTAACGACAGTTAGCGAGCTCGACAAGTCCACTACCCAAAGGTTGTTGGTGGTTGCCGAGGTTGTTGGGACTACTGCCCAGAGGCCTGTGGTAGTCCCGAAGCCGACTTAGTCATAACCCGAAGGCTAATGACTGAGTCAGCGAAGCCGTAGCCCGGAGGCTGACGGCGGTCGACGAGCTCGGGAACTCCACTGCCAGAAGGTCGTTGGTTGTTGCCGAGGTTGTCGGGACTACTGCCCGGAGGCCCGTGGTAGTCCCGAAGTCGACTTAGTCATAGTCCAAAGGCTAATGACTGAGTCAGTGAAGCCGTAGCCCGAAGGCTGACGACGGTCGGTGGGCTTAGCAAATCCACTGCCCGAAGGCCGTTGGTGGTTGCGAAAGTCATCGGGACTACTGCCGGAGGCCCGTGGTAGTCTCGAAGCCGACTTAGTCATAGTCCAAAGGCTAATGAGCCGAGTCGCCCGTTGCTCGAGGCCGATGACGGTCGGCGGGCTCGGCAAATCCACTACCTGAAGGCCATTGGTGGTTTCCGAGGTCATCGGGACTACTGCCCGGAGGCCCGCTGTAGTCCCGAAGCCGACTTAGTCATAGCCCAAAGATGAATGACTGAGCCAGCGAAGCCATAGCCCGAAGGCTGACGATAGTCGACGAGATTGAAGGAAGACTTCGAAAGGGAAATCATCGGGTGATTACCTGACCCCGGGGTAGGCGTCACGCACGTGGGCTCTTGTTAGTCTTGAATGAGAGAGCCAATCACGTCTCATTAAGGTTGTCGAAATCGGGAGCACATAACGGCTGATCAAACCGCAGATTCCCCACTCTCCCCAACGGCTCACGGATCCAATGATCGAGAATTGTCGCTCAAGTTGAGTGGTGGGCTCCATTGCGGTTTCCTTGGAATGTGCGACAGGGACCACGCAGTTGCTATTAATGGCTCTAGGCATCCGACGGCTCCGATTCACCAACGGGATTACGTGGCCACCAGGGAGACGCACAGGCCAAGGCACCTCGGCTGCTCTTTGTGCACCGATTACGATGCCACACGCTTTTTGAAGATGGCACTGCCAAGCCCATCATTGTCCCCTTTAAATTTCCACCGTTTCACCCTCCTTCTTCTTCATGCCTTTTTTCACTCCGCCAAAAAAATCCCCAAAAAACTTTCGCATCCAAACTCTCGTGCCTCT
Organism: Oryza australiensis; assembly: GCA_019925245.2. Taxonomy (NCBI): domain Eukaryota; kingdom Viridiplantae; phylum Streptophyta; class Magnoliopsida; order Poales; family Poaceae; genus Oryza; species Oryza australiensis. The sequence goes on along the minus strand of JAIFGZ020000473.1, from coordinate 3,789,012 downwards.
TCCCTGGCTCCACGCCGCTTTAGCTCTCTAGGCCACCACCCCCAGTGCCGGCTAGTCGTCTGCTACCGTAAGGGTCGGCGACTCTTTTGGTTGAAGCCCATGGCACCTAAGAAGTCATCGAAGAAAGTGGTGAAGTCCTCGTCAGCGGGCAGAGATGAGACCGAGTGCAGCTCTGCCTTCGTTCCCTCTCACGTCGGGGAACAGATGATTGTGGACCTACAGCAAGCCGGTGTGCTTCCCCCACTGGAGCTCGTAATGTGGCGCTCGGCATGGGAAGAGAAGTTTCCAATCCCCGACTCCGGTGAATTGGTCATTTTTGTTGCTTTCCTCCTCCATGGGTTTGGGGTGCCGACCCACCCCTTTGTTCGGGGCCTGCTCCATTATTATGACATTGCTCTCTACAACCTCAATCCAAATTATGTTCTCCAAATTTCTATCTTCAGTCATCTCTGCGAGGCCTATCTTGGGATAGCCCCGCACTTCAACCTCTTCCGCCACTACTTCTGTCTCCGCCAGACCGACGGCAGCGCGGTCGGCACGGCCGGAATCCTATTCCGAGAAAGGATGTCTCAGCGCTACATCCCCGTCGACCTGACGACCTTGAACAAGGGCTGACACGCCGAGTGATTCTACATCGAGAACCATGAACCGGCGATCTCCCCCGAGATCTACGAGAAGCCGACCCTCGCTACCACCTGGACGGCCACCTGCTGCCTCGGCGACCAAGACCAAGTCAACGAGCTCATCGCCATGGTGGACTAGCTAAGGGAGCAGGGCCTGACCGGTGCCTGAGTGGCGCTCTACTTTGCCCTTCGAGGTGTCCGGCCCTGCAAGGAGAGGGTGTAGCCTGGGTATGTTGACATTGGTCAGCAACTCGAGGTGTTCAGACTGGATCAACCAGGGCAGGAGTCTTATTTCGGGAGTGGATTTCTCTGTCTTCAACGTTATCCAGAGTATGGTCGTCGCCACCTAAATCATGGAATGCTCTGTCAATCACGTTCACGTCACGAAGTGAGTTCGAACTTGATTATTCAAGATCGTCCAAGCTATGAAGAACAAATTGCTCTAGGGGGTCCAAGCCGATGTACCCAACCATCCGATCAGGTGAATTCGAGGTGTTGTTGTCCATAGATGCGTCGCCAGATTGTTTTCGACAAGAGTGGATCAGACAGCACAAAGGCATGGGGCCTCCACTGACTGCTATGTCGATCATGTTCACGTCACGAAGTGAGTTCGAACTTGATTATTCAAGATCGTCCAAGCTGTGAAGAACAAATTGCTCTATGGGGTCCAAGCCGATGTACCCAACCATCCGATCAGGTGAATCCGAGGTGTTTTCATCCATAGATGTGTCGCCAGATTGTTTTCGACAAGAGTAGATCAGACAACACAAAGGCATGGGGCCTCCACTAGATGAGGAAACCTGGGGATTGGTAATCTTGAGAAAGATCTTGCATCCCATAAGAGGGTGGTTCCTAGACTTATGAATGGGACACCACCTTTTATACGGGACGTGCTATGGATATCTCCTTCCTTGTAGGCGTCGAGTTAAGACTTCACGTGTTGTATGACCTAGGAATCCTTTAGGGGATGCACAAACGTCTTGTGGATTGGACAACAACTAGGATACTTATCGACGGGTCTCCTCGTTGGCACTTGGTCCTCGACGAAAACCGAGAGGTTGCAGCCTTGTGAAGCCTGTTGGCAAATTGTGATTTCATCATATTGTTCTCGGTATGGACCAAAGAAGTGGCCTCTGTAAGGAGATTATTCGCCTGTCGCGTTGTAGCAGTGTTTATGGTAAAAGCCAAAGACAGGGCCACTGGGACGATAGCGAATACCGGGAAGACAATGGATCTGACTTGGACCAAAGCGAAGGCCGGCTAGGTTGGATCTCCAAGGCCAGGACGATCGTAGAAGCCATTGTCAGAAAAATCCGGCTCTTGAAGTCATCTCGTCGATATCCCTTTGCACCAAGCCCCCGACCTAGCATGCCACTGTCGACGGGCCACTACTAAATTTTTACCTTTATGCCACGCTTTTTTGTCGCAACGAAAATTAAATGGTTGCAATAGGAGGTGTTATCGCAACCATTTGAAATTTCGGTTGCGGTAGATGGTGTTTTTTCCACGCAAATCATTTTCTGGCCAAAAGTATGAATATTGTTGTGAAAAGCAAGTGATATCACAACCATTTGTAGAACGGTTGCAATAAGTGGTCACTGTTGCCACGAATTGACTTGCGTTGCGGGTAGTTTTATTGGCGTTGCAATACTAAGATGATATTGCAACTCTTTAATTGATGGTTGTGATAGCTTGTCTATGTTGCAACGAATATATTTCATTGTTTGTAATAGTCGCTTGCGTTGCAAAAAAAGGTACATATAGCAACTAAAATTTGCATCGTTGCAATATCGAAGCTTCTCAACAAAAAAATGAACAAAAAACGTTACAAGGTTTAGCAAAAAAGAGGAAAAAGGAGCCACACCAGCGGTTGCCTTTTACTTTTAGTTTATTTAGTTCCATACAATTATTGTAAAATACCATGTCCATACAAGTTAAAACCAATGTGACTTCTCGGCTCAATGGCAAGTGTGTTCATGTCTTTCACAACTAGGGTTCAATTCCGTGTGAAGCACCAATTTTTTTCATTTCGTACCCATTTTTATTCCATAAATTTTTGCTAATTCACGTTTATAAATTTCATAAATATATTTTCTCAATTTATATTTCATTATAATCATTTTTTCCAAGTTTTTTCATAAATTTTTCTCAAATCACATTTTTCTCAAATCACATTTTTTCTCATTTGTTTGATAAACCTTGCGGCGTTTTGAAGTCATGACGGAAAATACGAGCTCAATTTATTTTGTACCCATTTTTGTTCCATAAATTTTTGCTAATTCACGTTTACAAACTTCATAAATATATTTTCTTAATTTATATTTCATTGTAATGATTTTTCCAAGTTTTTTCGTAAAATTTTCTTGAATCACTTTTTCTCGAATCACATTTTTTCTCATTTGTTTTGATAAACCTTGTAGCGTTTTGAAGTAACAACGGAATATATGAGCTCAATTTACTATGGTTGTTTTACTTTTACTTTGAGTAATTTACTTTATCGTATTTACTTACGGGATCATCATCCAATTAATTTGGGTGCTCTAGTACTAAGACCCCTGATGAAGATGGTGTTCTTGCGCGTGGCTAGAGTAGTATTCGATAGTTTAGATGTGGTGTCTAGGCTAGAGTTTACCTTTTTTTGCCTCGTACTCCATGGGTGAGAGGCAGTCGGCAGGTGGTGACAACCCTATCCGTCCTTTGTATTCCTCCATGTTTGGGTACGGCATAGAGCTGTAGGCCGAAGTCACTCGGCAGACCGAGTATAAGCCGGTGCCCGAAGTAAGTAAAAGAACGTGAAGTAATTTACCAGCTTCTTAGAGCCTCAACCATAGAAATCCTCTCTATACCTTAGCCTACCTAATCTTGGATGTCCTTGGATGATCCTAACTCTTTGATAATCCCTACCGTTCCTTGGATTTGATATCCCTTGGAATACTCCCTGGGTGAAGTGCTACAACGGTATTTCGTGTGCTTGAGGATTTATTCTGTGGTCGTAAGAAATACCAACAAGCATTTCTGGCGCCGTTGCTGGGGAGCGGTTGCTGATTTATCCTATAGCCTAGGTCATCCTCGTACCTATTTATTTCCCTTTTTAGATTATGGAGCAATCTATCCAAAGCCTATCCGCTCTGAAGGGTGAGTTCTTTGAGCCACCATCTTCTTCAGAGCCAATTCTTTCTTCTGGCTTTGAACTCTGCCCTAGTTTTATAACCATGGTTTGGGAGCAACCCTTCTCTGAGCGTGATAACGAAAATCCATACCATCATCTGCGAGAGTTTGAACTATTGTGTTCATGCCTGATTATTCCAGGCATGACACAAAGAACTTTGAAGTGGAAGTTGTTTCCCTTTTTGCTTACCAAAAGGGTGAAGCAATGGTACACTCTTACCGTAGAGAAAGTAAACAGTGAGTGAGAAGAACTCAAAAACAGGTTTTGTCTCGCTTTCTTCCCGCTAACCCGTATCTCATCTCTACGAGTAGAAGTTCTTAGCTTTCGTCAAACTGAGAAGGAGACTATAGGTGCAGCCTGGGCCAGGTTCTTAACTCTTATCCAAACCAGCCCTGACTTGTTTTTACCCGACCATGTGTTTTGCAACACTTCTGGTCAGGTCTTGGCAAGAAGTCTGTCGTATACCTTGACATCGCATCCGATGGTTCTTTTTCACATAAGACTCCGACAGAAGGAAGGGAAATCCTAAGTCGTACCTTAGAGAACACCTCCTTCATCGAAGATTATCGTGAATCACTAGCGGCGGTCAAGGAAAGCGATGAGGATAACTCTCCACCCGAGTCCAATGCTTTAACTTGCATATCTCAAGATACGGCTATAGAGACCTCACCCGAACCGGGAACACTGAAGGATGAAGCAATTCAGTCTTCAGAGTCTCCCTCCAATTTCGAGGACGATCTTTTTGAAGATTATGGAAACACCTCGAAATTCTTCTACAAAAAGAGAGCACCAGTTCTAGTTTCTCCTCCTGTGCCTCTCAAGGATAAATTCCTTAGAGAGACCGTGAAGGGGTTAACATCCCTTATGAGCCATGAATGGTTGAAAGAGTGTGAATTTTCGTCCGAAGCAATTCGGATTAGTCCTCCTTCATCAACCATTCATTGCAACATAAGGGGAACGACGGTTCAGGTCCTTTACAATCCCACAGTCGAGGCGAATATCATTTCTGACTCCTTAGCATTCGCACTTCTCGGTGATGAACCGTTGACCCCAACTCATAAAACTCTCAAGACTCCTCATATCTTAGAAAGATATGGGATTTTGCAGAACGTGACTATGAGTCACGAAAATCTTGAGGCGATCCTAGACTTTCATGTGTCCACAGTCTTAGACTTCGACATTCTGATCGGGCATCCGCTTGAAAAGCTTTTCTTAGATGCACCGACACTAGGAGTCCTCAATATCAAACTCGGGAGAGATTCATTTTCAATTCCTACCTCTAGAGATATGAACTCCATAGCTAAGCCCTCTCCCGAGTATGAGCCTATCGAGGAAGTTTTGGAGGTTTCTCCTTTTGAATCCCCAGAGTCCGTCCTTGAGGAAGAAGCTCACCTTTTTTACTTAATAAACAGATGATTCTGGAGAGAAAATTGAGCTTCCCACATCAGAACCACCATCACGACCCCCGATAGAGCTCAAACCTCTACCTTCTGGCCTTCGATATGCTTCTCTACACGAAGATGCGAAATCACCTGTCATTATCAGTGACAAGCTTTTCGAGGATGAAACTTCCAAACTCATCTCCATCTTAGAAAAGCATTGATCTGTACTCACTCCAAGACCTCAAGGGAATCAGTCCCACTCTCTGTACCCATCGCATCCCTACTGATCCAACTCTTATACCTTCTAGGAAGCCTCAAAGGAGGTTAAACAATGCGACGAGAGAAGTGGTGAAAAAAGAGGTCTTGAAACTCCTTCATGTCAGGATAATTATCCCGTTCCATATAGTGAGTGGGTTAGCACAGTTCATGTAGTGCCAAACAAGGGAGGTATGACGGTCGTTGCCAATTCTCAGAATGAATTAATTCCACAAAGTAATGTCACTGGATGGAGAATGTGCATAGATTATTGGAATCTTAACAAGGCAACAAAGAGAAAGATCATTTTCCACTTCCCTTCATCGATGAGATGTTGGAACGGTTAGCGAATCACTTTTCCTTTTGTTTCCTTGATGGGTATTTCGGCTATCATCAAATTCCCATCCATCCCGACGACCAAAGTAAGACCACCTTCAAATGCCCCTATGGAACGTATGCCTATCGCAGGATGTCGTTCGGGTTTTGTAATGCACCCGCATCGTTCCAAAGGTGCATGATGTCTATTTTCTCGGACATGATCGAGCAAATCATGGAAGTTTTCATGGACGATTTCTTCGTCTATGGAAAAACTTTTGATCATTGTCTCAAGAATTTAGATAAGGTCTTACAAAGGTGTAGGGAGAGAACATGGTACTTAATTGGGAGAAGTGTCATTTCATGATCCGTGAAGGCATAGTCCTTGGTCACCTTGTGTCCAAAAGAGGGATAGAGGTGGATAAAGCTAAAATCAATGTTATCAAAAGACTTCCACCCCCTATCAATGTCAAGGGAATCCGTAGCTTCCTAGGTCATGTGGGGTTCTATGGTAGGTTCATCAAGGATTTCTCTCAAATCGCTAGACCCCTCATGAACCTGTTAGCCAAAGATGCTCCCTTCGACTTCGATGATGAGTGCCTGTGCTCCTTTAATATCCTTAAAGAAGCACTCATCTCAGCTCCTATCATTCAATCTCCCAACTGGTTGCTACCATTTGAAATAATGTGCGATGCTAGTGACTTTGCAATAGGAGCAGTCCTTGGTCAGACCAACGACAAGAAACATAGTGCCATAGCCTATGCTAGCAAAACTTTAACAGGAGCTCAACTTAATTATGCTACCAATGAAAAAGAGCTTCTTGCTGTTGTTTTTGCTATAGATAAGTTTAGATCTTACTTAGTAGGAGCCAAGATAATAATTTACACTGATCATGCTACTTTGAAATACCTGCTCACTAAGAAATATACTAAACCTAGGCTAATTAGATGGATTCTTCTACTACAAGAATTTGACATCGAAATCAAAGATAAAAAGAGAGTAGAGAATTCTGTAGCAGACGACGTGTCTTGTGTGCATTATGTGCAGGACCTACCCATCAATGATTGCCTAGAAGAAGAGCATGAAAGTTTCTTTCTTTAATTTGAGGAATCTTGCTCTCTTAAGGTATATTTAGAACCTGTCACATTTTATTCCACGAGCACATACAACCACCTTAATGTCCTCACTAAAAAAATATTTAGAAGGTTGGTTGTAGATGCTTTTGTTTATCATGAACATTGCAAATTTTGTGGTTGCACTTTTGGCACTAACCTTCTAGCTACAACTTCAACTATGAATCAATAACTGGTGGTGAAGCTGGAAACTACATCGCCAGTGGTGGCTACATTGTAAAAGTCCCCATGGTCGAGCTTTTGACCATAAACAAAGCACTACAAGAAGGTAGCCCGGATTATCATTTCCCTTCATAAATAAAAAGCAAGAACATGTTTTAGGGATAAGTTTTCCCTCGGGTATTTTTGGTCTCTAACCATTTCAGGTTAAGATTAAAAATAATGATGGTCATGCAACGCCTAAGAACATGGAGCTACATCAGCATTTGCACCTTGGTGTTTCTGGTGATGGAAAAAGTTTTAAAGGAGGCTTGACACCACACACTTGACTTTTGATGTCCCGCGACATAAAAATCCAAGTGTGGGGGAGTTTGGTACGTATCTCTTAACAAATTCCATTCATGCAGAATTCCACCATGGTTTAGAGATTATGTTAGTTTTTATATCTTGCCTTGCTAAAAAAATCAAAAAGAAAGAGTTTGAAATGTCCTGCTTTTGACATTAAACAAAGCCATGCCGGGAGGTACCCGAAGTTCACCATTCATATACTCATGCTTATCTTCAAATGAATATAACTTGATCATATGCTTCCATTATCTATTCTTACATGCTCTGGTTTGAATGGATGTGTACAGTCCATTCATAGGCTCTTAATTTAAGCATGGTGCTTAGGTTAAAAAAGGTCTTCTTTAATCAAATTAGACATGGTGTCGAGTTTGCTTAATGAACCTTAGAGTTAATGCTTGTATAGATCTTGGTTGTATACATAAGGATTTTAAGTTGATTCAAACCGGAGATAACCCAAGGCATTGGATATATGACAAAGATGCATAACATACGGAGGAGGCACAAAACCCTCTGGTGTTTATGTTGAGTCAATTCTAATTTAGCTTTTTTTGAGTATAAGAAAGTTGGTGAAAATAAAATTTCAAAAAATATAAAAAAGACGGTAAGAATCTCTTTTACTTTTAGTTTTTGTTTGTTTGGTCCATGGGTGACGCAGTCTTCAGGCACAAGTCCCCATGAGAATTTAAGATAAGTTTCCAGGTAAGTTTTATTTTAATTGAATAAAGTTCTCCGGTTTGTCACACCGGTAGGATTACTCGTTTGTTTCCACTTGTGTCGTGTCCAATAAAGTCGCAGATACAAAAATAAGTGTGGGGGTGTCCCTCGTTTCAACACGCACAATCCTTCAGACCACCTCCATGACGTTGCACATTTTTGCACGGGAATGATGCAAGAAAACACAGCAAGACCTCATATGGTACAAACCAAATTTGGTCTCACTCGTCATCATGCTCTCCCATTGCGCAGGTTTGCAGCTCTTATTTTTGCGCCTCGCATACTAATAAATCTTTCTAGCACTATCAGCATAAGCCTAAAAAGAAAAATCAACCTTGGTGACATGACACATGTTGGTTGGCTTACATATACTTAATTCCACTCATATCCTGTGAAATCAATTATTTAGGGATAGCATGTTATTCGAGCTATTGATCTATGAGAGATAGTCTAGTAATGAGCAACTTTGTTTCATGCTGCATAAAAATACTTGGGAATTTATTTTGCAAAATTCAAAAACCATAACTTTAACTCCTCGATGATATTTTCTTCCTACCAAGGCCATATGTCAAATTTCATGATCAAACCTTGTACATATGCTACTTGTCATCATTTTGAGTTTTGTCAAATATTTAGACCCCTTGTAGAATCTTTTCATGTTCTCGTTGATTAAAGTCTTGTGCATATCCACCATATAAAATTTGATCTCCCTCTACATTAGAGGTTTAGCCAAAAATATTTCCACAAAATCCACATCCTCACATATGCAGATTTCTACTCCGGGGATTTGCATCCACTATAGTCATCCACAAAATAAACGCTCCAATAAATTAGTGATCCTCCTACCAATGCCAAATGAGACATGAGCTAAAAAAAGAGAGATAAGAGGGAAAATAAAAGATTCATGATGCTCATGAAAAGGAAGAAAAATCTTCTCGAGCAGAATGACTTTGAAAAAAAAGAATCATAGCCATGTTCTCTAAAATAAAGTAGGAGGAGGATCATGCAAAAATAGGATCTACCAAAATAATTATTTTCTTTTTCCACTTTTCGTCCACATATTCCACTTCAAATAATATGCACAAGTTTGGTCATGAGTAAATGATTAGTTTTCTTCTTGGATCTTCTATTTGACTTTACAAAATATTTGATGCAAGTATGCCACATGAATTTCTCTACCTTGAACTCCACATAAGCCTATAAGTAGTAGGAGAATTTTGGGCGAGCATTGCCCTGGTAGGGAATCAAACACCTTGAGTGATATGAGAGAATCATCAGAGGAGTGAAGTCATGATTTTCATCTTTTGAAAACTTTCCAAAACCCCAAGTTATTTAGTGCAGAAGTCTATGGTAGCTTATACTTAGACTGTTCCATCTTTCAATACTTAGAATTTTATGGTAGACACATACAGATTCACAGTTATGAGTAGGTCTAGGAATAATTTGTATGTTTGCATCATACCGAATGTATCATCGACCTTAGTCTCGACCTTTACTCGAGGACGAGCAAAGGCTAAGTGTGGGGGAGTTTGTTGACAGTCATTATCACCTTAAATCAGACCGTCAATACCTGCATAAGTGGAACGAACTTGGCATATCAATGTAGCGGTAGGGGTTATAAACTAACCTTTTCCACGAGTGTTGGTAAATTAATCTATGCAGGTGACTCTTGTATCAAATTGAAGTGAAAAGTGTGCTTTCATGGTGATGAACATAGCTCCAACCAATCGGCGATCGCCACATCAGCTTCCTGTGGATCGGAGGGCCCACAAGTGAGGTGAAACCGCCTTAAAGTGGGACCAAACACCCGGGAACCGCCTTAGGGGCCCACACGTCAGGGCCTGGAGAAAAACGGGGGAGAATGGCGTTGACCAGGGTTTGGCCGAACCAGTTTGGTAGTCGTTCGTCCCCACCTTTCACATGGCAGCTCCCTATTCGTCCCCAATGGCGATTAGGTGGGTATGGCAGTTAGTAACAGCCATCAAACCGACATTGAGGGCTATAAAAGGAGGCACTGCACTTCATCTCAACACACCTCCAAGAAGGTTAAAGATTCACTCCAAAGGCTTAGTGAATAGGTTAGAGAGTGAGGGGAAGCTCCGAAAGGAGTGCCCCAAATGTCGGAGTTATCTTCGAGGGGTTGTTCGGAGGAGTGCCGGGAGTCCCAGCACCGACCTCCGGCTTTGTACCTCAACGGATACTTTCTTCAATAAAGTAAGTGTTCGTGATTTACTATGGTTGTTTTACTTTTACTTTGAGTAATTTACTTTATCGTATTTACTTACGGGATCATCATCCAATTAATTTGGGTGCTCTAGTACTAAGACCCCTGATGAAGACGGGTGTTCTTGCGTGAGGCTAGAGTAGTATTCGATAGTTTAGACGTGGTGTCTAGGCTAGAGTTTACCTTTGTTTGCCTCGTACTCCACGGGTGAGAGGTAGTCGGCAGGTGGTGACAGCCTTGTCTGTCCTTCGTATTCCTCCATGTCCAGGTACATCGTAGAGTTGTAGGCCGAAGTCACTCGGCAGACCGAGTGTAAGCCGAAGCCCGAAGTAAGTAAAAGAACATGAAGTATATTTACTAGCTTCTTAGAGCCGCAACTATAGAAATCCTCTCTATACCTTAGCCTACCTAATCTTGGATGTCCTTGGATGATCCTAACTCTTTGATAATCCCTACCGTTCCTTGGATTCGATATCCCTTGGAATACTCCCTGAGTGAATTGTTACAATGGTATTCCGTGCGCTTGCGGATTTATTCTGTGGTCGTAAGAAATACCAACAAATAGGAAGCGCGGGTTTTATTCCTCTCCATCACTGGAGGGAGGGAAAGAGCTCGTCGTCGCCGTGGCCCATCACTGCAGCAAGCGCGAGCGATTCATCCAAAGAATCGATCAAGCGGCGGGGCTATAATACCATAAAAATTATTGTTTTAATTTTGGTTTCAGGATAATTTATAATAGAATAGCATCATTTAATTAAATAAATATTACCTCTGAAAGTGGTCCAAGACAACTTAGGCCAAGACCCAAGAAATACAGCCCACTTTCTCCACCCTCATCCAAAACCCTAGAGAAGGACGGACCCCCTCTCCTCTCCCACCGCGCCCCCTCCCCTCCCCTCATCTCCTGTGCACACTTTTGTCTCCCTCTCCTCTCTATCAAACCTTGTTCTCTATAGATCTTCACCATGGCATCCTGGATCAAGAGGAAAACTAGAAAAATGGATTGAGGAGGAGGAGAGGAGCAGAAGATGTGCTGAATTGGTGTTTTCCCTGTCGTTTTTCTTGCGGGATTCTCTAGGAAAAACCCTACATCACTACAAGAAAATCTTCCTTTTGTGACAAAATTCCTTATGACAAGGCTTGATTTTGTCATATAATGTTACATAATATGACGATAAGTTATGTGTCGTCATAAATCCATTTTAGCCAGAATTATTTGTGACGACATGGTACCCTGTGTCACATAAAGGTACCATGTATCGTCACAAATTGTACGGGACAGAAGACGATTGATTCCTTCGTTTTTTGTGACGCTAGGACCAAGCTTTACGTGACATTTGTGTGGCGTCACCTTATGTTTTTTCAAAAAAACTACCGGCCCCAATGTCCAGATACCCCTTACATGTGGACCTCGCCATGTTCTGACCCATTTCACTTTCCCCATCTCCCCGACCCGATTCACTACGGCGGCAAGCGTAGGCGGTGGTGCGGCAAGCGGACGGCGATTTCTGGCGGTGCGGCGAGCGGAGTGCTGGGCGGTGCACGGCCGCCGTGGTGCTGCTGTGCCCTGGAAGCGGCTCCCCCATTCCCTAGCTCAAGACGCATCACGCGGGCGACGACGGCGCGACATCCTTGACGAGCGTGGATCCCGGTGAGCGATGCGGTGCATCAGGTTGGTAGTCGGTGTCCGTGCTGCCGTGATTCCCCTCCTAGTCTCCCCTTCAATTTGTTCGGTAGTGGGTTTCTCCCTGGTTGTCGTCCCCCTCCATTTGGTCTATAGTGGCGCCCTAATCCCCTCTCAGTTCCCCTTCCTATTGCCATTCGAGCCGCTAATGTCTCTCAATTAGGGTCATGTCGCATGCCTCATCATCATTTTTTGCTCAGCCTCGGCGGACAAGCACGGCTAGGGATGCCAGACTACTTGCTATGGTAGATGCAGCACCTCTGGCAACTGCTTTTGATCTGGACATGCCGATCGATGATGTGAGCAAGTTGCCTTTGATAATGTGCCCGAATGCAAGGACGTGAGGGTGTTTGCTGCAACTACCACGCAATCTCGGTATAACAATGGAAAGAGATACTTCAAGTGTTCGAGGAAGAACTCTGTGAGTGCTGCTGTTGGAATTGAATAGCCCAAATTTCAATTGTGTTTACCCAGATTTCATTGGTTGTGGTTGTTATGGATGCAGGGGAGATGCCGTAGCTATTGGTTTGAGGAAGAATATGTGGTCTTCCTTCTTGACAATGGATATCTACCATTAGCTCCGACGACGACGAAGTTCCCGAGGTCGTGGGAAAAATTGAAGGCTTAGAGCACAACCTAAACAAGTGAAGGAGATGGTAGGCAAGAACAGGGGATGGCTTGGGAAGCTGCACTTGTCTTGTGTGTGGATGTGTCAATGTAACCCTATTTCGTTGTTGGCCATTTTCTTGGTTGTAGCTGTAGTGTTGAAGTAGGTAATGCTTGAAGTATGGGCTTTTGTGTTGAAGTAGGCAATGCTAATGTAGTATGGGCTTGTGTGTCCAAGCTGTAGTGTTGAAGTACAGAATGAACCTGCATTGGTGGATGTATGTGCATTTTGAACCTAGCTTCTTTGGTGGATGTATGTGCTCTTGGTATGAAATATGGCACTTTGAACCTATATTGATTTATGGTGGAAATAAATATCCCTTTTGCTGTGACCTGTGCATTTGGGATGCTATTTTGCATCATTTATATATTATGACAATTTTGTACTTTCCATGACACTGTCCTGTGGTCACAAAAACCCTGAAATTATATATGACATATTCTGGGCATTCCATGACATTTACCATGGTCATAAACCTACAGCATGTATGACACCCAAGTCCAGACAATGAAACAGAACCATTACATATAGGTCTCAAATAAATCTGGGCAACACTTTGCGTGAATGTAGCTTGCATGACAGATGAAGTATCCAATGAAACAGAACCATTATATAAAAGGTCTCAAATACAATAATACAATCAGTAATAGTAGTTCATGGTCAACAAATAGCTCCAAAAAAGAAAAGGTTAGTCATCATCATTGTCTTCTTCTGATGTGTTGCCTTCGTCTACACTATGGTACTCAAGGAAGGTGTCATCTGCATCTTCAAATTCGACATCTTCATCTTGAGCTGTATGTGATTCTCGACGGATGCTCTCGACAAGGTCTCTACTAACAGGGCTTCCTGGTTCATTATCTATGTTTAACAAATCAATCTCAGGATAAATGTCTCCCACTGTACCTTCTCTGTATAAAGTATTCTCCTCTTGGTAGGCTTCCTGACATCTCATCTGTACTTGTTCATGGATTGGTTGGTTTGTGTCGGACTCTTCAACATCAAATATATGTCGATGGCCAAATTCTTGTACCACTCGCCAGGATGGACCTAACTTTGTATCTTCCAAGAAAAATACTTGTGAAGCTTCGTGGCTAGAATAAAATGGTCATTCTTATACCATCGCCCTTGGATGTTAATGCTCCTGAAGTAACCATCATCTTTCATCTCGTTTGCCCTTCCCTCAAGATTGTACCATTCACACCGCAATAAGATCACAGTTCTATCTCCATTGCTGTTTTGCATAAGTCAATTCTATAATGTCTGTGATTGTCCCATAGAAGTCAATAGTGTCTTCATTGTGAGTACCTGCAGTTTTGATGGTAGAGTTTTGTGTCCTCCTGTCTACATCACGAGCCACAGTGTGGTACCGTACCCCATTGATTACACAGGCTGTGTATGAACGCACACGCCTAATCGGTCGGCAAGCAAGTGAGTATAGGTCTTCATCAACATGTGTTGAGCCTTCTATTTTCAATCTCATAATCTGCAAGTTTGAAAGTAATTAGGTATTATGAAAAAATGCATTGAATCAAAAATTATCCACTCATGTAGTTGAAGTTGCACACACATGATTCTCGAACCATGCGGCGAAGTGTGTTGCCATCCTTTCTTCAGTATCGTTCACCCCTAGTTGTTCTAACTCTTCCCTATACTTCCTGCAATGAAAGAATAATTTAATCAGTTTACTATTATAGTAAATAGTAGATAAAGTGGTCTGAAATGCCATGACAACAATTACTCACTCTTTGTATTCATCAACCTCTTCGCAGTTATTTAGAACAAACCAAACCATGGAGTCATAGTCTTTATCTTCGTAATGTAGTTTGGAAGCACCCAACAGGTTAATACCATGACCAACCAAAAATAGAGTAACCATTAGGGGAGATGCTTTGTTCACCATCTAAGTTTCTTTCAGGCCTAGTGAACCTATTAATAATGTCACTGAAATATGTTGAGCACTGGGTCATACACTCATAGGCAGTGTATGCCTCTGCAATAGAGCCTTCAGGTCTTGCTCTATTGCGAACGAAACGCTTAAAGGTGCCCAATCTTCTCTCAATGGGATACATCCATCCATACTGAACCGGTCCCCTAAGGAGTGCCTCATCAGGCAAGTGTACTGCTAGGGGTGAACCATAACATCGAAGAATCTTGGAGGATAAAATTTCTCCACTTGCAAAGGATAAGTACAATATCTTTCTTCATCTGTTGTAGTGCATCAACCTTTAGAGTTTTTGAGCAAAGTTGTCTAAAAATGTACCCAATTCAGAAATTACTTCATATACATCTTTGCGCACCAAACCACGAAGGGCAGGTGGTAAAATACGCTCGAAGTATATGGCGATCATGTGTTTTCAGCCCATGCATTGATCCTGCTCCCTCCATATTGACACATCTTGAAATGTTGGAGGCATAGCCATCTGGGAATTTAACATTGCTCACAAACTGCAAAAACTTCTTCTTTGCCTCTAGTGTTAGAACGTAACAAGCTTTTGGCTTTGAGGATGAATTACCACTGTCATCTAGCAAATGAAGCTCTTTTCTTATACCTCTGTCTTCCAAATCTAGCCTAGCGAGAGAGGGTATCCTTTGTCTTGTTCGGAATATTAAGTAGAGTTGACAAAATGTTTTCACATATGTTTTTCTCTATGTGCATAACATCAAGGTTATATTGTAGCTTCAATTTCGACCAGTATGGCAAATCATACAAGCTAACCTTCAGATGCCATACTGGTTCACCAGTACGGCATCGTTTTCTTGATTTCTGCTTATCATGATTCTTCCCTGGAACATAGCAAACTTCATTCAACCTTGCCATTACCTCATCTACACTAAATTTTCTTGGTTGCTCTCTATTTTCATGGTGGCCATTGAAAGATTTGTTTTTCCTCCATGGATGGTCACTTGGGAGGAAACGTCTATGGCCTGTGAAACCAATTTTGTTTCTTAGACATTCGAGCATGGATTCTCATCACGGTGCACACATGCGAAGTAACCATGAGTGGTTCGGCTCGACATGGTGCCTAATGCGGGGTAGTCATTGATTCCCCACGGAATCGCTGCACCTTGAGTGAATGTGTTGTCTTCATATGCATCATAAGTAGAGACACCATTCCAAATAGTAAGCATGTCCTCCATCAAAGGCTGCATGAACACATGGAAATCTTTGCCAGTGATTTTTGCACGGAATTAGTAAAGCCGCATATAATTGGATTGGTCCATACACATCCATGGTGGAAAATTATATGGAACCACTATCACTGGCCATATGCTATATGAATTGGTCATCTGACCAAATGGGTTAAATCCATCTATAGCAATGGCTAACCTCAAATTGCGGGGATCGTCTGCAAAAGACTTGAATTCCACATCAAATTCTTTCCATGCCACCCCATCTGCAGGATGCCTCATTTCATTCTCAACTAGGACCCTCTTTTCCTTGTGCCATCTTGCATACTGTGCTTGCTGCTTTGACATAAAAAGCCTTTGAAGGCGTGGAATTATTGGAAAGTAACGGAGGACCTTGTGTGCAACTTTCTTTTTGCCTTCCTTGTTCACTTTCCATCTGGTGAAGCCACAAACAGGACAACGATCATCGTCTTCATGGTCCTTCCAAAATAAGGCACAATCATACTTGCAGACATCAATACAAACATAACCAAACCCAAGCTTTCGAAGCAGAGCTTTCATTTCTTTATAGGACTTAGGAAGACCGGGCACATTCTTCAAAGATGATGAAAGCAACTCAAGGAATGCATCAAACCCAGATGTTGTTATCCGATTGTACACTTTGATATGCAGCAGTTTAATAATGAAACTTAGCCTAGACTCCTCGGTGCAACCTGGATACAATTCACGCTTCGCCTCTTCCATGATTTCTTTATACAGGTTGCCACCGAACCCATGGCTAGCTGCGGCCTGCAAATCTTGAATCAACCCCTGTATGCCCCGTGCACTATCATCTATGGCACCATCAAGTGGTGCCTGGTCATTTGCATCCCATGCAATATCTCCATCATCATCTTGTCCAACAACACCTTGTCCTACCTCATTTTCTTCCTCTCCATGATGAACCCACCTAGTATAGCACCTAGACATACCATTGAGTTCGATATCCTCGTATACTTTATCTTGGCTTTTCTCTTCCTGGTTAAGGCATCTTCGACACGGGCACTTGATCTTCTCATGTGGACCAAAGTTTGTTTTGACATGTGCCATGAATTGTGCTAAACCAGCGGTAAATACCGGTGTAAATGGGGCACTATTATACACCCAGCTTCTATCCATCTCCTACCTGCATAAATTTAGGTGCCACTTCAGTTAATTAGCAAACAGCTAGAAATATCACAAAGTTCTTAATCTAATCCACATCAGCTGTCATAGGAGCCATGCATAGAGACTGTACTGAACATTGAAGTGTTCTAAATTCTAAGACCATTTCCAGGCTTTCACAAGGATCCATTCAACATGTATGAAAAGCACGGAGTTAAGCGGTTACGCTTGCACCAAGGCTGCAGCAACTCCGGCCTTGCAGCGATCTGCTTGGAGGAGGTGACCGGGGAGGAGGTGGCGAGCGAGCCGCCGGCGGCCTTGTAGCCCGATCTGCTGGCCGGGAATGCCGCAAGCCAAGGCCAGCACCCCTACTCCCTGGTGGAGGTTGGGCGGGGAGGGGTGAGGGGAGCGCGAGGAGCGGGTCGCCGACGAGGGAGCGGTCGCCGACGGCCTCGTTGCTCGAGCTATAGGCCGGGGTTCGGCGCGAGGAAGCTTGAGCTCGAGCTTGGTCGGGGAGGTGGGGGTGAGGGGGCGGTGGCGACGGAGCAGGTGGTGCGCAGCAAGCCGGCGGCCTCAGAGAAGGCTTCCGGCCAGGGAGAAGGTCGCTGGCGCCGCAGTGCTCGAGCGAACGAGGGGGAGCGGACGAGTGTGGCCGGGGTGAGTGGGGAACTGGACAACTTAGCTCGTGGATCAATTGTTTCAATGACATGTGGGCCCTGTTTATTGTTTAGCCTATCTTGTTCATCATGTACTTATCATTTTTATTTTAAATCTATGGCGATTATTGTATCTAGTTTATCTCCCACATAGTTAGTCCAAATTTGATCATTTTTTTCTAAAATTTTCTTAAATCATGAACTATGAAAATATTGCATTTATTTTGGTCATGTGTTCAAGAGACAAATTTTGAAGAACTAAAATTGTAAAAATATAAAATATGGCAATTTCACACCACAATTTGAAACTCAAAATGAATTTGGGTGGAAAAGTGATGACTACCAAAGTTGCTCAACTCATTGAGATGAACATTTGATAGTTAGGTAATTTTGTCATCCGAGAAAGTGATGGACACTTGGTTCTCAAATTTTACTTATGTCTCATATACTTTACGAAATAGAAGAGTAACATTAGAGAACAAAGTTCCTATCACTTTCTCGGATGACAAAATGACTTAACTATTAAATGTTCATCTCAATGAGTTGAGCAACTTTGGTAGTCATCACTTTTCATTTGAAATTATTTAGTACCCTAAATTTTGGTTTAAAGTTTACAAATTTGAAAATTCAAAACTTATCTTGTCCAAATTAACTCAAATGAAAAAAAGTCCTAACTATCAAATGTATATCTCAATGAGTTGAGCAACTTCATTTCTTACCTTATTTCCATTTGACTTCATTTAGTCCCCCAAATTTGTATTTCAATTGGAGCTAAGTCTAATTGTCTCACCGACAGATGGGCCCCAATGCTACAGACCAAATTGGGACACCCAATTTTCCCGCTTTCACAATCGTCACCGACAGATGGGCCCAACGGACCTCCCGCGCACGCTCGGACAAAAATCCACCCCCACCACTCCTACCTTATCCTCTTCTCTCCCCACTCCTCTCGAATCCACCAAATCCCTAACCCTAGAGCGCCCCGCCTCCGTCGCCCCGCCTCATCTGCTCCTCCACGGCCGCCATTCGTCCCCACCACGCCGCGTTCACTTGCGCCCACAGCCCTACCGCACCTCCCTCAAAGCATGGAGCACTCGGCCCTCCACACAACCTAGCGCCAGCCTACCACGCCGCCGTGACTCGCCTCCACCACGCCGCCGTGGCCGCCGGTCACTAAGCGGCCCGACGACATCGTCGACTCCCGCCGCCGGAGGCCGGACTCGAGCGCCCACCCACGGCCCCGGGGCCGGAGTCAGCGCCCACCCCCGCCGGGAGGCCGGAGCGAGCGCCGGCACCCGGACTCATTCACCGCCGCCCGTTCGCGTGACCGTCGTTGCGTCTAGGTGGCCAGCAGTCACGTCTCCAACAGGGAACAACTTAGGTGAGCTCAACTCGATCTAAGCACAGCAACCCTAAAGCTAGTACTCCAAGTACTAGCCATCTTCATTTACAAGCTACGAGAGGGCGACGGGGGCACGACTCTTGCCAATTGAAGTTAATTTGCATGCTCGATTAAATAGAATGTTGTTATATTAGCATGTTGCTATATTAGAATGTTGCCAAGCAACGAGAGGGGAAAGGGACAGGGACAGATGCCTAAGTAGTTAGTTTACATGGACCTTGTGTTAGTTAATTAGAATGTTGCTAGCCAAATGAAGTTAATTTGCATGCAACCCAATCTGGTGCCTATGACTTACTGCTACCCAATCATTCTGGATGTATGTTTCCTGTTTTCTTTGAACCCAAATTATCATGAGTCAACTTTGCATGCAACTATACACTTAACTTGGTGATTACATACATAACTGTCAATGAAAAAATGCTTATCTATTACTCTTGTTCACTGTGAGTAATGTAAGGCAGTCAATAGTTGGTCTTTTTTTCGTTATTTCTTCTACCACTTAGATGTTAATTTGCCTTCTATCTAACAATTATGAGAATTCTAATTTGTTAGTTTTTTCAACTCCTTTACAGAAACTGAATCCAGTTTCTGCTCTTACTGCGTTCCATCGTTTATGTAATACAAGAAATGACAAAAACTCAGTATGAGCAGGACAGGGATGCCAATGTAAGGGAAGTTCAGGAACATTTTAAATCTCTGGGTATTCTGCTCTTAGCCTGCGAAGTTAGAGAGGTTCTTTACAAAAAGGAAAAGGGCAAAGCAAAGACAGTAGTATCTGACAAAAAAGATTCTGACAATGAATATGATCCACCCTCTGACATTGAAAACCAATCTGACAGTGATGCTAGTGATGCTGACTATGATGATGACCTCAATAATGAGGTGAGCTGTATTACTTGGCAAATTGCAAGGTTTCCGGTATCCTTGTGCCAAACATGTACTTCACTGCAGTCATTATATCTACTTGCCACTTCTTCCTTAATTAATATAAGATGCATGTTTCTCTTGGCAGGTAGAAGCCATGGTTCCGAGGAACTCGCCCTCGGCAAAAGAAGCAAAAGGCAGCAGCAATGGCGAGCTGCCAACAAGAAGCCACCGCGCAGCCCTACCGATTCACTAGGCGAGTGCAGCCATGCCTTCCCCTAGAGGCCGTCCACCACCTAAGCAAAGATTGCCCTTGCCTCCTAAGACCACTAACAAAGCCAACACTAAACCTATAGCCATTTCTAGTGCTAGCCAACAGCAAGGCCACCTCACTTCAAGCGGCAGCCTAACCACACAAACTACAAACACAATGACTACTAGTCCTACTACTCCCACAGTCACCAGGGCAGCCATGTCTGCCCCTGTTCCAAACCCAATGCCTAGTCCTCCTAGATACACTAGGCAAGCTGCAGCCATGTCTTCTCCGGTGCAAACCCAACGCCTAGGCCAATGCCTAGTCCGCTAGATTGGCCAGGACCGGGGCAACCATGTCTTCGCCTGGTGCAAACACGATCGTAGTACTCTGGACCCACTCTAGCCCTGACTCAGCAACCTACTCCCGCAACTAGTGTGAACCAAACTGCTGCTATGGACACCTCACCAGGTGGACAAAGCTCTAGACAAAGCAATGACATCAATGACTCATGTGACCAATTTGAAGCTGCCATTTCAGAGGATCATACAAATGAAGGAGAACCAGATGACGACTTAGTTCCAGGTAAACAATAAGTTTTTCCAACCATTTTTTTGTCCATGCAGCATCTACATTAGTTAATCCTATAATAATACATTGTGATTATTATTTGCCAATGCAGTGCCCCCAAAGAATGTCCGCAAGAAAACCATGGGTCATGGCTTAGAGAAGATGATCAGTAGAGGAAAAAAGTTGACTATCCAGGTGGCTGAAGGCAAGAAGAGACCTGAGGTCCCACTTCAGGCAGCGAAGCTGGCTTCGGAAACTGGTGTCGCTGTAAGAGACAGTCTTCCTATCTACACCTCTTGGAAGCTTTATGAAAAAGATGCGGGGCCGGCAGAAGTAGCAAAAGTGCTTTGCAAAGTCGCGGTAAGTCAGCTTTTGCACATCCAACAACTTTCTTGCAATAGTCTAGTCCCATATACATGTACAAATTGTGTCTGATAAATCATATGTGTATGGCTGCAGTCCAGGTTGGATGTGGATGTAAAGAACGAGGGACCAAGCAAATTTGCATGCACTGATATCATCAAGAAGGGAGTAAGGCAGCGAGGTATCACCTCAAAAGGAAGTACTATGATGAGTCCTGTCAAGAGAACGCTCATGGCCGAGAACCTCTGGAAAAATGAAGAAAGAGGATTGGGTCAAGCTTGTAGACTACGGTGTGACCCAAAGAATCGGTCCATGCCTCAATTACCCCCTTTCATTAATATGCAATGCAACTTTGTGTATGTGAATGAAACTCTATTGCATTTGCGGTGCGGGAAAGAGTTCTAAGAACAAAGTGAACCGTGGCCAAGTGCGGCTTCACCAAAGGACTGGATCTAGGTCCTACGTTGCCCACCGATCTGACTGGTAAGATAAATGTGTGGATTTTGTGTAATTACATTGCAAGATGGGACATTACTAGCATATATTCATTACCATGTGCCTTTGAAATGTCAAGTTAGCATGTGATCCAATCTTCTACGAGATGTGCCTCCAATTTATATCCTGATTTCTAGATCTGCACTGTGATTTCTGAGATGTGCTCCCATGTTCTCTCCTTAAAATATTTCCAAGTGCTATTTTATCAGAGATGCTCATGGAAAGTAGTACTTGTAGTTTGGGCCAGGTTCTAATTATGGATTTGTTGTCTAGGTTTCATTGATGCTTGTTGTTGTGTTGTTTTTCTTGGACTCAGCAATTACTTGAGTATACTAGAGATTGCATTTGTTGTTTGCATAAAAGATCTAGAGCCAAATACTTGTATGATCGTAGTGCATACATATTTTGCCATCGGTACATTTGACAACTACAAAAAAATCCATGTTTGTGTACTACTCTCTTTACCTTCATTGATTTGTAAAACATTCTTTTACATCTTTGCATGACCTAAGTACAACAACATGGATCATGACCACTGATTTCTTTGGGGAATGTATGACTAGTCCGAAAATTGGTCGAACTCCTTTGGGCGATGAGATATATGTAAGTTATATAAATATTGTTTGATTTAGAGTACTCAACTACATGCCTCATTGAAATTTACTATGGCCTTCCTATTTATTTAGGAACAAATGGTAGCGAGAGAAAGAAAGAGAGCGAAGAAGGAGAAGCCGAAAAGTCTCCCTCCAAGATTGTTGCTGATAGTCTCGGCCGGATCAGTTCATCCACCTTTCTTCCGAACATTTGTGTCCCTCGAGCGTCGAAGACGGGACGGTCCTCCTCGACAACGGCACAAGCACGCATGCAAGCTGAGTTTGAGGCGACACTCCAAGCGAAAGAGAGGAATCCGCTAGGAAGCGAGCGAGTTGGAAGCACGATTCAAGCTCGGCGAGGCCAAACTTGAAGAAAACCAAACTTTGCTTGCTCCAGGACCCAAGAGGAAGTGAAGGGGATGCATAGGAAGTTTGAAGAGAATAATGCTTCTGCAAGCTGTCCTCAAACTTCAAAAGATTGAGGTAGGTATGAATGCGGTTTCGAGGATGAGTCCTAGGCTTTTCCTATCTTCTTTGTTAGAACTTTGTTAGTGTTGTCTTTATGTATGAACCATTGTGGTGATCTTGGTTTGGAACACGGAAGTCTACAACTATGTGGTGGAACTGGAACAAATGGTGGACCATGTTGGAACGTATGGTCGAAGTGGAACTCGTTATGTGTATGCATGATGGATTCGGTGATTTACGTATGCGGATGACTTGTGATGAATCTTTGTGGATGTGTCTTGACTGCTGTATACATATATATCTATGTGCAATATGATGTTGTGATGGAAGATCGGTATGTCGTCACTTGGATACGGGGCACCTCGTCATGAATTATATAACAATATGTGACACCATACAAATCGTCTTAAAACTCCTCTAAACAGCACGCAACACATGACACAAAGAACGCGTCACAAAATATTCACAACTATATATGATGACTGTATTTCGTCACAAAATAGCATCTAAACTAGTATCTCAGCGTACCATCTGTGACGATTTATGGTTTATGTGACGCGTTGACTAAACAAAGAATGACGGTTTATGCCGTCATAAAAGATAAGAATATGTGACGACGTAACATGTTCGTCATAAAAGGTACACACATTTTGTGATGGTTGTCCTCATAATCGTCACGAGGTACATTATGTGACGGTCGATATATGACGACCACCGTGACGCTAGGTTTTTGTCATAAAGTACTTTTTGTGACAAATTTTTAACTTACCGTGACAGTTGGCGTTTGTCATAGAAGCCCTGATTTTTTGTAGTGCATATGGCTTGATCCCCTATTTAGCACATGATTAGGGGTGTTTTCGATTCCCTAAGTCATGGTTAATAGGGATTAGAGTAGGGATTTGGGCGTAGGTTTTCTAGATTGGTCGCGCAGGGTCAAGGTAGATTTTCAGAGTTTCTGTATTTCGACGATTAGATGGCCAAAACGATTTTTTGTGCAAATATTCCTAACTATAAAGTTGTAGATATCTTTTTAAACTATCAGCTGGTAAAATGCGATAATTTTTGTATAGCTATAACTCAAGATATCACCGTATTACTCTTTATTGTTTGAGTTTCTAGGCAAATTTTTAGAGCTTCTGTATAACGGTTGTGGCAATAACACCTTAGGCAACAAAATTCCCAGCGTGGCAAATTATTTCTATTGCAACGTTATTGATCATTGCATGTACCACCTTTTGCAACGAAGACAGGCGTGGCAAGTGCTTTTGTTGCCATGACCGTGAATGTTATATCACCATCCTATTGTCATGCTTGGCAACGGACACCTATGGTTGCAAGAAACTCCAATGCTTGCAACGCCAAACTAGCAAAGGTTGCAATACCTTATTGCAACGTGACTTTTTGCAACCATTGGCAACGAACGCGTTTTGGTTGCAACATCTAACTTCATCGTTGCGCAAGGGTTAGAAGTTAGTAGTGAGCTCTACTCGAAGACGGTATGTAGAGCGTATTGGGATTGTTGGAAGCAGGGTATACGCGAGATTGTAATAAAAAAATACGGGACAAGGATTTATACTGGTTCAAACCCTCAAGATGAGTAATAACCCTACTCCAGTTTATATGGATATATGGGAAAATACCACATGAATTACAAAGGGAGAATAAGATGGCTAAACAATCCGCCGAGAATGGCCCGACGAGATCTAAGCAGCGAATATGGCTCTGGCTTCCTCTAGCTTGCTTCTCAATGTGGCAGATGACTATGGCTTAAAATTCTATCTTCCCCTCCTCGAGGGAACCTTCTATTTATAGCATACATCCTTCTCCTCCGGACAGAACTCAGAGAACTAAAATATGATACAGGCTAAGGAGACCTTATCTTTTCAAATAGGACTCTGGCACCTGCTATTCCGAGAAGACAATTTACTTCTATATCCGCTATATTTCTTTAATTAAAGGACACCTTCACGTATATTATTAGGTATATAGTATTATCGTATACCACAAATCTAAGTGTAGGAGGTATGACTTATCCTTGACACTGACACTACCAGACACAGCCTTAGTATAAGATATCACTATATCTTTATATAGTTAGTGCTTCTTAACTAGCGTTTAGTCTTTTAATTACATCAAAACTATTTGTATTTAATGAGTTATTTAGTTAATGTTTATTATTACGTTAATATATGATAAAATGATACATTT
This sequence comes from Oryza australiensis, assembly GCA_019925245.2. Lineage (NCBI taxonomy): Eukaryota > Viridiplantae > Streptophyta > Magnoliopsida > Poales > Poaceae > Oryza > Oryza australiensis. The sequence goes on along the minus strand of JAIFGZ020000473.1, from coordinate 3,764,195 downwards.
TAAATATGTTATAAATGAGATAGAGCTCGTCAACTAACTTAACGAGGCAGCTCGCGAGCCAAGCTAGCGTTTTACCTCGTTAGAGTTAACGAGCCAAGCAAAGTTGGCTTGTTATCCATCCCTAACTATGGCATACTTATATACTTATATATAAGTAATTGCATATATATAACTAAAGAGGATAGATCCTCGATAGAGATAGATGAGCCCACAAGGCATCCTCACCTCTTGTGTTGGTCATTGCTGGGGAAAGACATAATAGTTCCGGTTTGTAACCCCTTTATTTTCGGGTTACAAACCAGGACTAAGAAATCGAGACTAAAGATCCCTATCTTTATTCACGGGTGAAATAAACGGGAGTAAAAAATATTTAGTCCCGATTGGTAACACCTAACCGGGATGCGCCGGCAAAAGCGAGAAAATTGCTCCTCGGTTACCCCAAATACACATCAAAAATTGACGTCCCCAAATACCATCTTGAATTGACATCAGAAATTTACATATCAGAAATTCACATATCACCAATTCATATACCAAATTCCACAAATCAAAACCATCCCTAAATACCACAAATCTAACAGATCACAAATCATAGATCAAAATCACAGATCTATTTATACAATGTTATAAATCATCAAATACATAAAAATACAGATTGCATGCGGCCAGGCCCGCCGCCGCGCCCGGCCCTGCGCCTCCCGCCCGCGTGGCGACCGCCGCTCGCCCACGTGAGAAATCCCCAAATACTATCTCAGATCAGGAGAGCTGAGAGGAGAGAGAAAGGGAGAGATCTGAGTAAAGAGGGAGAGACGATACTTTTGAGGATAAGATGGAGAGAGAGAGCTGCGCGCGAGGAGATAAGGCCAAGAAATTTTTTTTTGTTCCGGTTGATACGACAAACCGAGACAAATAGTGCTTTTTTAAGTCCTTGTTGGTAACACCAACCAGGACTAAAAATAATGGGAATCTTCACACGTGCTGCAGATTTTTTGAACCAGGACTTAAAAATAAAATTTTGTCTTGCTTGGTAACACTAAAAATATTTTCTATTCTTGTTTCCTATTGAAACAGAACTATTATTGATTTAGCCAGATAGATTAAAGATCATTTATGTAGGGGCTGTCTGCCTCCATTTGCAAATCTATATATTTTTAAACGTACATTTGGTTGCACAAAGACAAAGCTGGACTAGTCCTTATTGATACCGGGCCTGCACTGCGCATTGCATGCATCCTCTGAAAAACTGTTGGAGTCAATGACCTTCGCAGCCCAAAACTCCACAGCTCCACTACTGTTGACTCACATGTGTGCCAGCCGCCCCTACTCCACTCTGAAGAAAGAGTGGAAAGTCGCAAGTCTGAATATGTGTATTCCGTCCATTCACTTTCTCTTTCTCTAGCACAGTTCATTCACATTTCACTATCACTCTCTTCTTTAAATTTGTTCCCCTGCCACCATATTCTTACAAACGTAGTATTCTTCTGTTTTTAAAATTCTTGACTTTTTAAATAATAATAGGGTCTTCAAAACATGTGTTTGATTATAATTTTCTATTATAATACACAAAAGTTAAATAAATGTATAATTTTATTAAAGTTAACCTAGAATAGAATAGGAGAGAGCGTATATATATAAGTAGCACGTAACTATACTATAAAATAAATAAGTGCATGCTAGCCTAGGCCCAGATTTGTATGTAGGGAGGCATGTGTGTATATATATATAGTTGATCTTCTTGTGTGGCTTGTAGCCATGTGTTACATCTACGTATAACGTGGCCAAATTTCTAATTTAAAAACTTAAATTAAAAATCCGAACCATTCAAATTATTCTACATATTAATATCGCCTTGTAGACTAAATTTTACATTTTTTTAAAATTTTTTACTATTTTATCGGATAGATCAAAATGCATTAATCCAACGATTTATTTATTACATTTTGACCTATCCGATAAAATAGTAAAAAATTTCAAAAAAATATAAAATTTATTCTACAAGGAGATATTAATATGTAGAACAATTTGAACGGTTCGGATTTTCAATTTAAGTTTTCAAATTAGAGATTCGACCATGTCACACAAGATAAGGTTGTGCGGCGCGTCACACAGTAGCCCAACTATATATATATATTCAGGAGCGTGACATTCCCACAAAATTACAACTCTGTCATATTCAACAGCTTGCTTTCAAGTCAGCCATAATTAAAGCAGTATGACCATCTATTGTTTCATGACAACTTTAGCAGAAACTTACACTAGATGTAGGGGGTGTTTGGATAAAAAAAATATTAGTCGTGTCACATCAGATATCTGATATTAATTTAAAAGACTAAACATAAATTAATTATAAAAATAATTACAGAGTGATTAATTCATGAGAGACAGATTTATTAAGCCTAATTAATCATATCACATCGTCAAATCATGACATAATTAGGCTCATTAGATTCGTCTCGCGAATTAACATCGATTATAAATAAATTTTATAAATAGTCTAAATTTAATATTTCAAAATAAGAGACTAAAAAAATTTTAGTCCATCCAAACACCCCCATATAAAGCCTCAAGTTTGGCTGCAGCCCTCTCCAAACACTTCCTCTCACCTAAGTTACATTACGGGCTCCATTGGAACGCTAGAATTTGAAAACAAAGAAATATGAAAAACGTAGGATCAAGATATCATGTTGAATCCTACATGAATCGTACAAGATAGAAATTTTAAAATTGTATATCCATTCACTAGTGAGAGAAAAAAAGAAGAAAGAGGTAAGGTGCATTGAGACTTTCGACGGAATTGAAAACATGAACCTCTTGGTAGAATTCCTCCAAAATGTGGAGGAAATTTCCCTACCCCATGAAATTCCTATGAATCAATTCTACCATCTAAAGGCTCTCAAAGAAAATCTTTCCGAAGGATTTAATTCCTCTATATTTTCTACAGAATTCATTTAATCTAAAAGGCTTAGGGTATAGGGTATAGGTTGTAGGGTTTAAGCCCAATTCCTACAGAATATATATATGATGATTCTGTTTGCAGCCGAGGAGTTGGGCTCCTTGCAGCGAACTTGCAATTTTGTGAAACTATTCTAATCCTGGTCTACACATATATTTACATGCTTTCAGCTTTTACCCTACAGAGTGATACAAAATGCACACGCTTCGATCGGGGGAAAACAAAAGGGTTACACAAGTGACAGAAGACAGGACCCAACATATATAATCCTATGTCATAGGTCGACTCCCTGCCTTTTCATGGACAAAATAGCTTACTTCATGCTTGAATGCATACCCCTTTTCATGATTCAGCCATATCCTATTATTTTTCCTTTCTTTCTTTCTATCTGATTGCCAATGGATTATGAGGCTTTTTATTAGAGATTAAAATTTTAGTCGTGTCATATCAGATGTTTGAACATTAGTTTAAAGAACTAAATACAAACTAATTATAAAAATAATTGTAGAATCGGAGATGATTCGTGAGACAAATTTATTAAACCTAATTAATTTATGATTAACAAATGTTTATTGTAGGATCATATCGTTAAATCATAATGTAATTATGCTTATAAAATTCGTCTCGCAAATTATCTTTTGATTATGAATAAGCTTTATAAATAATCTATATTTAACACTCTAAAATAACATCTAAACATTCCATACGGTAGAGATTAAAATTTCATCCTTTTAACCAATCAGCATCATGAACTGGACCCAAGTATACCGAACCAAAACCAAAACCAAAGCACGCTGCTGGCTGGCATGCACCTTTTTACCAATACCCCCAATCCTTCATCCATCCATGACCTCAAAAAAAATCTCCATCCATCCGTTAGCTCGTTCCACCCCCACCAAAAAAAAAAACAACTCCATTCATCCATTCATTAGGGGGCCCAAAAGTTGTGAAACAAAAGCATCTAGTATCAAACAAAACAACCTCACCATGCCAATTCCACAACACCCTCAAATTTTGTTGATACTACTAGCAATCATTCATCTCATTTCATGGATATCTACTAAAGAGTGATGATGAGCTGTCCATTCCATTCATTTATTCATTCACATTCTTGCATCATTGAACACTCCCTTTCATCCCTGGTAACCCCTTTTGACACCATAGAAAGAGTGGCAGAGACAGACAGAGCCCTTTTGATACTACTTTAGTCAGACAGAGCCCCAGATAGGGATCTACTACTACTTGACACACTCTCTAGTGCAGTAGCGCTATCTACTCTAGAGTGAGTAGAGCCTAGCCATCTATCTAACCATCTTGTCATCTTTACAAGAAGAGTATTTGGTGAACTACCAATACCATCCTAACCAATCCAAAAACCCTCATTCCTTCTTATGCCCTCAAATCTCCATGCTGCTGCTGCATGCCATTGCCATCTCCATTCCATGTCGTCCATGGCGGCTATCTCGTTGCTGCTGCTGCTCCTCCTTGGCGTTAGCGGCCACCTGAGCCAGCCGGCGGCGGCGCTTAACCAGGACGGCGTGCTACTCCTGTCCTTCAAGTTCTCCCTCCTGGCTGACCCGCTCGCCTCGCTCGCCGGCTGGGGCTACGCCGACGAAACGCCCTGCGCCTGGAACGGCGTCGTCGCATAGCCTTCCCAGCGTCGTCGGAGGCGGCGAGGGTGGTCAGCGTCGTCCTGCCCAACGCGCAGCTGGTCGGTCCCATTGCCAGGGAGCTCGGCCTCATCGACCACCTCCGCCATCTCGACCTCTCCGGCAACGCGCTCAACGGCACCGTCCCCGTCGAGCTGATGCGCGCGCCGGAGCTCCGCGTGCTCTCGCTCGCCGGCAACGGCATCACGGGCGGCCTGCCCGAGCAGGTCGGCCAGCTGCGCAGCCTCCGCGCGCTCAACCTCGCCGGGAACGCGCTCTCCGGCCCCATCCCGGCGAACCTCACCCTGCTCCCCAACCTCACCGCCGTCTCCTTGGCCAACAACTTCTTCTCCGGCGCGCTTCCAGTCGGGGGCTTCCCGGCGCTGCAGGTGTTCGACGTCAGCTCCAACCTGCTCAACGGCACGCTCCCACCGGATTTCGGTGGCCCCGCGCTGCGCTACGTCAACCTCTCCTCCAACCGCCTCGCCGGCGCCATACCGTCCGAGATGGCGTCGCGCCTGCCGGCCAATGTTACCATCGACCTCTCCTACAACAACCTCACCGGCGCCATACCCACGCTTCCGCCGTTCACCGTGCAGAGGCCGACGGCGTTCGCGGGCAACGCCGAGTTGTGCGGGAGGCCGCTCGACAGTCTCTGTGCCTTCTCTTCCTCCGCCGCGGATCCACCCAACGGCACGGCAAGGTCACCGCCGGCCATCGCAGCAATACCCAAGAACCCCACCGAGGCGCTTCCCGGCGATGACACCGGCGCCGAGGCCGGAGCGCCGGCGTCGGGAGGGCAGGGCCGGATGAGGATGGCCACCATCATTGCCATCGCCGCCGGCGACGTGGCCGGCATTGCCGTCCTGGTTGTGGTGTTCATGTACGTGTACCAGGTGAAGAAGAAGAGGCAGCGGGAGGAGCTGGCGAAGCAGAGGATGGGCGTCGTGTTCAAGAAGCCGGAGCCCGACGAGTCGCCGGACGGCATCGGCCGGAGCCTGTCGTGCTGCCTGCGGAAGAAGGCCGGAGACGAGAGCGACAGCACCAGCACGGAGGAGGTGACAGACACGTCGGCATCCTTCGCCGTCAAGGAAGGTGTCGTCGCCGCGAAGGCGGACGAGGCGGCGGCAGGCGGCAAGAAGGCCAAGGACAGCGGCGGCGGCGCAGTTCTGGTGACGGTGGATGGCGACGTGGAGCTGGAGATGGAGACGCTGCTGAAGGCGTCGGCGTACATCCTGGGCGCGGTGGGCAGCAGCATCGTGTACAAGGCGGTGCTGGGCGACGGCGCCGTGCTGGCGGTGCGCCGGATCGGCAGCGACGACGCCGGCGTGAGGCGGTTCAGCGAGTTCGACGCCCAGATGCGCGCCATCGCTAGGCTCCGCCACGGCAACATCCTCCGCCTCCGCGGCTTCTACTGGGGCCCCGACGAGATGCTCCTCATCCACGACTTCGCCGCCAATGGCAGCCTCGCCAACATCTCCGTCAAGAGTAAGCACATTGCCAAGTCTAAGCATCGCCGCCGCCGTCGCGCATTGCTAACGCGCTCGACCGCGTTTGTGCAGGGAAGACGGGGTCGTCGCCGATCAGCCTCACTTGGAGCGCGCGGCTGCGCATCGCGCGCGGCGTGGCGAGAGGGCTCGCCTTCCTCCACGACAAGAAGTTCGTGCACGGCAACGTCCGGCCGAGCAACATCCTGCTCGACGCCGACATGGAGCCGCTGGTGGCGGACCTCGGAATCCACCGGCTCGTCCGCAGCGGGGACACGCTCAAGCCGGCAGCTGCGGCGGCGGGGCGGTTCGGGAGCAAGCGGTCGGCGAAGAGCCTGCCGGACCTGTCGCCACCGCCGGGGGCGAGCCCGCTGGCGGGGCCGTCCGGATCCGGCGACGTGGCGGCGCAGTACCAGGCGCCGGAGGGCGTGAAGAACCCCAAGGCGAACGCCAAGTGGGACGTCTACTCCTTCGGCATGGTGCTGCTCGAGCTGGTCGCCGGGCGCGCGCTGACGAGCCTGGAGCTCTGCCAGTGGAGCTCCGCGGCGGCGGGGGAGGAGAACGGGCGGCAGGTGTTCCGGCTGGCCGACGCGGCGCTGCGCGGGGAGATGGCCGGAAGGGAGGAGGCGCTGGCGAGCTGCCTCCGGCTGGGCTTAGCGTGCTGCGCCATGGCGCCGCACAAGAGGCCGTCCATGAAGGAGGTGCTGACGGCAATGGACAGGATACCGTCGCCGTCGTCTTCTTCGTCGTCTGCGTCAGCTCAGTGACGCACGCTATTCTTCATCTATTCTTCATCTCTTCTCTCCTCCACCATGTCCCAAACTTGTTGAGTTCTTGATGCTTTCTACCATGCATGTAGTAGTAGTTTGCTCTTGGTTTTGCCATCATGTTTCAGTCCAATTTCTGAAAGGAATTGGTGTGCTGTTCATACCATCAGATTATCTTTGCCTGTTAATACGATGATCATTCATTTGCATATGGCCATGAAATATGCATGGAGTAGAAGTACTAGCTAAGAACCGAGCAATTTGGGGCCAACAGCATCAAAACCAAAGAAAGTTTGTGCTCTCACTGCCACCAACCTAGAAAGCATCAAAGCATTCTGTTGTCAACATCACAACTAATTTAATCTTTATAGATGTTTACATATTAATTTTAAAAATTAAATGTGAACTAATTATTATAAAAATAAAATCCTAATTAATTAACGATTTAGAGCATCATATCGCTAAATCATGACGTAATTAGGTTTGAATTAGTCATATACTAGAAATAGATTTTATTAATAATGTATATTTAATACTCAAAATAACATTCATTTATTTAGTCCGTAAAACAAGCAGGGTCTGCTAGTAATTTCTGCCTCCAAACCTTTATATTAACAATAACTACTTCTTTCGTCCCAAAATACTGGGAGAATGGCGCTTGTAGGTCCAAAAATATTGCTACAGAAGACTTACATCGGTTGATCAATTACAGATAGTACGCCAAATGGCATATAAGCAATATAAATACGCCAAATGGCATATAAGCGTAGATAAATTTTTTATAGATGTGTTTTTAATGACTTAAACGCTGATGTTGAAAAAAATACGATAAAAAACCTTAAAATCAACTTCAAAATTAAATTTTAAAATTCAAATTTTGACAGTGGCATATACGTTATGGAACAAAATATGTGGCCCCTAGAATGGTTTTTTGGTAGCAATATTTTGAGAGAGTGATGTAGTTATCAATTTCTGAGGTACTAGCTCCATCCCAAAATAAAAAGAATTTTTTATTTAAATTTTATCTCAAAATAAATACAATTCTTCCATGATACTTATCATATCAATCATATCGTATTCAAATTTCTTTTTATCTTATCCTCAACTATCGTCTCACTTCTTACCGTCATTCATTTAATAAGGAGTATTTGGGTAATTGTCTTTTTTCTCTTAGTTTCTCCTCTTTGCTCCTAAAAATACACTGGGTCAAAGGGAGCATTCGATTGAACTACATGAATCACTTTGCGGCTTAACCTTTTTCCTCTTCTTGTAGCAATAAAACAAATTTAGGCCCCTTTGATTCAAATGATCCTAGAAATTTTAGAAATTTGAGAGGTTTTTATTCCTATATTTTTTCCTATATTGCTCTTTAAATCAAAGGAATGAACCCTGTGAAATTCCGACGGAATGAGGTTTATTTTATATTTTGGATAAAATTTAACATGAGATATAGAAGACATTAGTTTGTTTTGATTCTTTTTATCTCTTCTCAAATTTCTGTGTTTTTCTACAGTTCAATCAAATGATAATTCCTATGTTTTTTTATGTTTTGTAATTCTGTATTTTACACTCATATTGTCAGTACTTTATATATTTTTTATTTTTTCTATTTTTTTCATTTCTGCGATTTAAATGGGCTCTTATACTAGCTAGGCAGGCAGAGTGAGCAAGCACATGCACATGCAATTGGAGTGCGGCATCACCCGTGACCATGTCTTGATGCAAATGCAGACAAGGGATCCCAGAAATATTCTGTTTGTGTGAGAAAACTCCAAATGGTGTTGGGACTTGGGAGATGGGAAGGCACCGCACCAACCACGCACAAAGGAACAAAATATGCCCACTCTAGCGGCAGCTTGTACGTACTCATGTGTCATTTGTTTGTTTATTTGCATATAATCTAGTAGGATACTAGTACTACTTAGGGCGTTCGAACTTAAAAAATAAAATTTTTATTGGTCACTATCTTATTTGGTTTCATATATTAAAAAACTAATAAGCATTAAAACACCTACACAAAGACTGAAATATCCCTCCACTCTTATCCTTATGTTGGTCGCTTGCATGTGAAAAGAAAGAGTAGAGGTGGTTCATTAGTCCATTAGTCTCTCATTAGCATTCCTTTGAGAGACTAGAGACTAATGAGATTTTAGTCCCTCATTAGTCTCTCTGTTTGATTCTCTAGTCCTATTATAAGACAAACTGTTTTTTAGTCTATAGTTCATTAGTCCCTTAAAACCAAACAGACTCTTACTTGTGCTGGCTGTATAACGTTTATTACCTTCACGTACTTACACATTATGAAAATGATGAAAAGAATACTTTGGAGATCTTGGTAAAGTGAAACTACCAGCTCTGTCAGTGCCCTCAACCATTTCATGCTCACAATACAAATAAAACTACACTAAATATGTTGAAAAGAAACTACATTTCTATTGCCCCCCAAAAAACATCACACTAGAGATACAATCTACGCTTTTACTTGCAAGCTGTTTTATGAAACTATACTTTTAGGAAAATATAGTTAACAGATTACTTCTGTTAAACAATGTGCTACCAAGTGTATAGTCTTGCCAAACTGTTACTTATAAATGCAGTGGTTTGATAATTTTGCAAATAAAACTATGAATTCTGCATTACAAGTCCTGTAAAACTACTATTTTGTTTTCTTAATTAGAAGTATAGTTTTGTGAAGTTTACTCAGTGGATAATAACGCAAAAGAACCTAAATTCACAACATGAAAATAACATCATTACATTCTCGTTCAGAATGATCTCATAAGATTAAACAATGATCTCACAAGATTAAACACTATCTCCATATTATGCAAAACAATGGTCAAAACATACATAAGTCTATGGATATCCAAAAACACAGGTATTTTGGGAAGATGGTATTATGCAAAAGTCATTAGTATTTTTTTTCTCAAACACAGACCATCTGATGTTTTGATAAGCTAGATACAATCCAGCTATGCTGTGTTTATTCCATTGTTCTAAAATTAAAGTTATAATATTGACGACAAAAAATGCTTGGTTTTTTATGCTTACCACTATGATCGAATTGCCATTTGTCAAGTGGGAAAGCACAAGCATGCGCAGAGCAGGGCTGACCTTTGCTAAATGGAAAAAGTAAAAGATTCCGCAAACAGAACCTCTTTTGTCAGCGTGTAGTACTTTCATACAGCAGAATTGGAGGGCTTTTCTTCTTTCGGGTCAACAGGTAGTTGATTAGGTCATCTGACGCGTTGAATTCTCAGCACTTGTCTCTATTTCAGAAGTTGTGTTCCAAGTTCCAAATCTAAATTGTTTCAATCAATTGTGACCAGTTCACAGCGACACTCGTCAATAAATATAATGTGGTGGCACATTTAAATTATCTTAATGAACGTCCAAGAAAGAAAAAAAACAAGACCACTATAGGAAGCCCACAAGCTAAATGAGGCCGATCACCACTAGGGATTTCACAGCTAGCATAAGACAGAGGATTCATATTTGAAGGGAAAAAATGATCTATACTACAAATGTAATTACGATTTCAAGAAACACCACAAAATATTTCGCATTTCAGTTATTACCATATGGAAGGAAGGGAAGTTCATTTCTTCTAAAAATAACACTACTAACAAGCATAGCATGTGCCTATATAAAAAATACTTTGTTGTTCCATAAGAATGTCGGGGTATCGTCGAGACGAGAACGGGGAAGGATAAGGCCATAGTACGTCCCACTTCTACAAGGAGCCTTAGATTGTCACGTAGGCTACGGCTAGGGGTCCAAAATCTGAATTTTTCATAGTGCAAGTGGCTCGAGGAGTGGCTTTAATTTTATATTTCAGCTCTCGACAATTTTTTTCAGTTCTTTTTTTAATTTGTATGGAGATCTAAATTTTAAACTAAACACCCTAGAATCTAAAAAATAATATAAAATCTCCCCTTCCCCCTCACTCTCGCTTATCCTCACGATCTCTCCCTCTCCTCTTCTAACAACATTGGCGCCCTTCATCTCCTCCCTAGCCGATGCCTCTCCTCCCCGGTTGACACCCCTTCTCTCCTCCCTAGGCTGGCGCCTCTCCTCCCCTTCCCCACCACACCGGTATAGCTCCCCTTTCCCCGACCATCGGCACAGCTCTCCCTTCCCCTCTCCGCCTGTGCCCTTTCCCGTCGGTGCCTCTCAACTCTTGGATGATGCTCGAGCCTAGCTCGACGGCTCGCAATGGCAGCCGCCTCATACCTCTCCCTCTACAGGGCCCTCCCGCCTTTGGCCTCTCCCTCCATTGGGCTCTCTAGATCTGGCCCGTGGCTCATCGGATCTAGCCTCGAGCGGCAACAATGGTGGCAGTGAGTAGTCCGTGTGGCTAGGGGAGGCGGTGGCGGCTCAATTAGGACAACAGCTCGATGGCACGGCGGCAACTCGACAATGATGGTGATGGCGACTCCCTGGTAGGCCTGCCCCCTCTCCTCGCTCTCTCTTTCTCCACCCCAGCCATGCAAAAAGGTGGTTGAGGAGGGTGTTGGGGCATCGCGGGTGCACGCCCTCTCCCAATACGTAGCGCGATTAGTTTTGTCGCCTCATCTGACGAATGGCTGACGCATTCTGATGAGGAACACACGACTAACTTTGGCTTCGTGTTCCTCACTTGGGCACGGGAGATACCGACATGGCTGGGAATCTTCGAAGTGGAAGGCCGGGACTGAATGCTAGTGGTGCGCACTGTGAAAGCCCTAACAAAAATGGTGGCATGGCCATCGAATAGAGCCAGGTGGTTTCAAGAGTAAATGCTCATAGTCTTAGTAATACTAGGTGAAACCCCGCACATTGCTGCAAAATTTTAGTACGATAACAATAAGTAAAAATATGTGTAAGATAGCTAGACAACATAAGCTTATATAAGTTGATGTGGTTTATGATAATTTAAATTTAAATAGTATATAGAATGATGATTCAAATGTAAAAGTAAGGTGATGTGGCTTTATGAGAAGAAAAGGAGGAGATAATTTGGACCATAGATTAATTATATAAGGGCTAAAAATAATTGAGGTGATATGGCTTAATGAGAGAAAAAAGGAAGGAGATAATTTGGATCATAGATTAATCATTTAAGGACAAAAATAATTGATGTGATGTGGCTTAGTGAGAGAAGAGAAAAATAAGGATGAACTATATATAGGATATTATAAAAAATGATGGAGAGAGATATTAAAATATTATGTGAATTATGTGGGATGATAATTTAACATGCTTGTATTTTAAAGCTCTAACATTTAATAAATTATAAAATTATAGATAATACAACATGCTTGCATAATGTTTAAATGTAATAATTGTTAGTAGAGAATGATGTGGCATCTTTGCACATTGAGTTTTAGGATTTAGTGGGGTTGTAACAGATAGGATTTGGTTTTCAGCCCTTTAGTTAGTTTGTCTTTGTGTATAATTGCTGTTAGTGCTAAACTGCTGAATTTCTCAAACTTTTTATCAGCATCAAGTTGAATCTGTAATTAATACTAATGTTCCAGAACAATGAAACCAAATTTTGATTCCCCATTTTAAAAATAAACTTACCTGTTTACCAGATTGACTGAATCTTGATTCTCGGTCACTACTACAGAATCACTTTTTTCGTGTGGGCCGAAAGGCATCTTCCCGTGCGGAAGTTCAGCCTTCATGCCCGAGAAGATATGAAAAAAAAAAATCAAATTTTTGCGTTCGGGCGGCCTGACTGCACGGGAAGATCTATTATCCCGTGCGACCAACTTAATATGACCGCACGGGGTAATAGATTTTCCCGTGCGGCATTATATGTGTTTGCCGAGCCATTTGTGAATATTTTGTCATATATTAAAATCGAATTATTAAGTGATACACGTACTACATATCGAGGTTGTCATTAATCACACGTATTAAGGCCGTGTTCGTTGTAGAGTTTCGGATTGGCTAGTTAGCCGCACGCAAAACGAGAAAAGTGATTAGCATATGAGTAATTAAGTATTAATATATAAAAAAATAAATTTATTAAATTTTTAATCAACTTTCATATAAAAAGTTTTCGCACGAAACACACCATTTAGTAGTTTGAAAAGCATGTTAACGAAAAACAAGAAGAATATAATCGGAATAGGGTAAAGAATGGGGCCTAAGAAATCACATTATATTCTCAGAAAAAGATATGATAGACATATCTACGCATACACATATATACATATCATATTATCGTCTCGCATTTTATAATAATTCGAAAGCACATAAAATATATGTCTTAGAAATGTTTGGTCACATATATTCTTTCTCCCCCTCTCTAAGTCGTTTGAAAGTATCCTCCGTTGCAAGTTGGCTCTCCGAATCATAGAATTCGCCCAAATGGTTACAAACATCGCGACGGATGAAGCAGCAAATATCTGCACACAAGTTGAGTATGGTTTGATTGTCGAACCGGTTCGCTACAACTAGAATGGACGAGATCTGTTTAAGAAGGAATACACATTGATAGTTAGGAAAATTATACAAGATCTTAATGTGTAAAAAGATATTTTTTGGACTTACTTCTTCATATTTTATAGTGTATCTCTTATTGATTCTAAGCATCTCGCACATGTAGTATCCGCATAAGTTAGTGCCTTGTGGTTGCTTAAAACACTATGTTGACAAAACTGTATATGTTAATATTTTGAATTAAACAAGTATAAGAAATGTCAGTATAGCGGACATGCAATTACTGACCATTGTGTCTTCACGAGAAGCTTAATCTTTTGTGGATTCTTGACTGGTCCGTTATGGTCTATGCAATATTTGTGTGCTCTATGTACACAAAATATTTGTTTAAGTCAATTGTGTATTTGACAGTACAACAACCAATACTTATTAAATGGTGCATAAAGTACTTACAAATTTAGCAAAACGAGGAATTCTTTGAATGTAACATCGACATAGTGTGCCGGATCCAGCACTACGATCAAGTGGTCCCACGGATATACCAAAAATACTATATAGTGATCGCTGCAAAGAAGATAGGTTAATTGTAGATGATATTGTAGTAAAATAACAGTAGTACGAAAGAAATATTACGTATCACAAAGCATAAGGGACCATGAGAACATTTTTGTCTTTGTGTGTGATCATCGCTTTCCCCGAGTACATTGCTACATCGATCATCTTTTTCTTGTGCATTTGTTTGATGACAACTTTTTTCATCCTCTAATTTATCTTTTAGCTCTGAAGAATCTTCATGAATTTTCATTGGTGTGTTCCGTCCAGCAAACCCTTGTTGGGTTGACGTATCCTAGTCCTTGGTTGGCCCTTTCGTCGTCATGGAATTGCATCCTAAGTAATGCAGTGGGTAATTTATCAGAAGTTAGTTTGCAAATAAATTCATTTATGTCAACAAATGTGATTGACTTGTAGGAAAAACGTGGCAACTAGATTTATATCCATTTTGTCGAGCTTGAAAAATGCATAAAGGTCGTTGAAATTGATGACGAGCATCCCATTAGGTCCACGATGAAAGTGTTATCCAGGGACCTTCACGGTAATCAAGCGAGACCCTGTTTTGTTGCCTTTAAGTACCAACCATGCATCAACCTCATCTCTGTCATAGCCCGATTTTCGTTCGGGATTAAAAATCATTAAATAAATTATTTCCTAGAAATTAAATAAAATGAAAGCAAATTAATCGTGGGAATTAAAGGAAATTAAATTTTCCTTTGAAAATCATAGCTGAAAATATTGTTGTAATATTCTCCATGCCCTAAAATATTCTCTTAAATTTTTCGTGAAATTTTGGAGCTCCAGAAATAATTTTAATAGTAAAAGAAAATTAAAGTAATTATTTAAATAGATAAATTAATCATCAAATGAGTTGGTGATATTTTTATTAAATACTATGAGTGTCCATATATTTTCAGAAATTTTCTTGAAATTATTTGAGCATTGAAAGTATTTATAAAAATTCAAAGGTCATTTGTGTGATTAATTTAAATGGAAAACAAATTAAATTTCTCTTTCATGTGCTCGGGCCGCCTTTCAGCCCATTCCTAGAAGTATATGTTTCCTCCCTTGGGGTCGTCCTTCTCTCTCCTCCCCGCTTCGTCTCGCTGTGTCGAAGACGACCTGACCATCTAATTACATTTGTCTGATGAAGTGAAACACTTCAAATCATCAAACAAATATAACGAGACGTCCGACGTCCCGAGAGAAGGATACATGAGACATTGCTGGGTCTTTAGCCTGCCAGTCAACTTCAGCGTGAGATGTATCCGTCAAACCACTCGAAGGTGGTGACCAGATGTGTTACACATTCAGGAGACTTAACAAAATGGCTAAAGATCTACAACATCTCAAATAACCTTAACTCTTACTCATGTGAATCTAGTTCCCAAGATGTGCACTAGATTTACACTTTCATCTTTCATCTCAAGCATGGATATACACAGCAAATACATGTAAGATGAAAGTAACTTAAATAATTACCTCTACTTAATTATTACATAGGCCGACCAGCCAAATAGATACAATTAAATCAGAGAACAGCGGAAGCTTGACTACCCATTTCACAAGCACACCGACTAGGGTTTACCTCTTTAAGTTTGATTCCTAAAAAAACAAATTAAAAACTCGCATCATTTCAGAACTAAGTCTAACCTGCAAGCAAAATGGATATTCCAGTGACAAGAGTCAGTACATTAATCTAGTACTGGCAAGCACAAGACAAACCTAACATACTACATGATAGACATATAATCAAAGAAGGGCTATGAGAGTGGTTCACTTTCAGCATAAGGCAAGTTTCATTTCACAGAACATTTGTAAAGGAGTTTATGATTCAATTAACAAAGACAAATTTTAAGTTTCATCATTAATCTCATTATGGTTCCATCCTAAACAATATCTTGTCATCCTCCATGACAACAAGTCAATATATGTATATAAATGTCACCATACTCACACAACTCAACGCATTTTGTCACTTTCAAAATCAAGTCACTCATTTTCATTTTTGTAAATATAGAGTCTATACTCATGACACTTCACCAAAGTGCTCTTGATCGTGAGCATGGCTAATCGATTAGTTTTAGAACTCTGCAGAGTTTGTACAACTTTACCCACATGATATGAATACTCTAGTTTGTTTTGAGTTTGCAAGACTCCACCACACTCTTCATGTTGAGTGTGATCTAAAGGTCATAACGAAGCCTTTACACTACTTAATCCTGGCCTTGCGCTAGCATGACTTGTGTTCCTCCATCCTAGGCATAGTGGAATATAACCTAGAACCGTCAAGTAGCGTGGCCCCACCTTAAACTTGATGCCGTGGTGGCGGACACGACAGGAACCCACCCATGTGGAACAATATTGTTGTATTGGACAGACTTAGTCGCCTAAACTATTGCTTCGGGGTAATTAGGAAGTTCCTCTGGGTTATCCGAATCCATACTCACCGTGCCTACCATAATGCAAGGCTAGATTCTAAGTAGATTATTCAGCTTAGGTCATCCCATACTAACACATGTGGATGTACGGTTAACTTTAAGTTGGTGACACAAGTTCGGTCCTTATGGACTCGGGCAAACACTTTCCCTATCGACATACAAATACATCAATTGCATGCCACTTGCCGCCCAAGTCAAAGTCACATTTTTACCCACTTTATTTCGCAAACACTCATCATTTTAAACCCATTTCAGCGAGGGGTCTCTTATCAAAGCATATGTTAATATACGATGGAATAAGCATTTGCATAATTTCTAGGCAGGGCTAACCAAGTATTGCATAAAGCATATATAATCCCATTTGAGCACAAAGAAAGTACTCTAACCATTTCTAAGGATACAATCAGCAAGGAATACATTTGGTTTCATAATTTTTAGAGGTACCAAGAGTTTCTTATGTATTTTACAAGTTACATCGGATTCTAGGCATATAGTCTTAGTTATACATGGCTTTGGAGATTTAGGTCCAGAACTTGCCCCATTTTGTTTATGATATACAAAATGAATAATTTGGTTAACCAATCTAATGTTGGTTAATAATTTTAGGGTTTGGATTATTTTGCTATCCCTCCTATAAATTCGGGGGTGTTTTATGTTAGAAATTTTACACATCAACTTAGAGATTATTATATGAGCTATGTGTACTAAGTATTTGTAATTAGGGTTGGAGCTATGGTTTCTATGGTTCAACAAATTTTGATTTTTCTTAGAACTTAAAATGCATATGTGCATATACATCTACACTTATACACATATATGATGTCTACCTAGTGTAGTGATTTGCACCTAGTTTACCCTATTTAAAGTTTACTGATATATTTAGCATAGGGGTTGCCATATTTTATTTTAACTAATTGAATTTCAGTAGTTGCTGATTCTATAGAAACTTGGCTCATTTCAAATGGATTAAAAATGAATTTTCTACAAATTGCACAAGTTGAAGCACATACTAAGCTATTTATCTCCTTATTTAAATATTTAAGAGGTTTTACTATACAAAAGGCATATACTTTTATTTTATATTTTGAAAGTATTTGTTCTCTTGGTTCTACAGAACTTGATTTTACTCAAAAAGGAATTAAAATGAATTTTATATAAATTTGTAAAGTTCAGCCTACCTATAGTTCATCATTTTAAATGTCAATAATTTTAAAGGTATTTGGTAGAAGGTAACCATAGGTTCTTATTTTTCCTAAATATGGAGTGTAAGGTGGTCCATCTATGAAATTTTAGTTTTTCCAAAAATAAGTTAGATTGGATTTTCTATGTACTTTATAAGTTTGTGGTAGCTCTATGTGTGATTTAACTTAGAAAATTTTTAGAGACAAAATTTGTACAGCGAGGGTCAAGTTTTATATTTTTAGATTAAAGTTTATTATTTGGTGAGTTCACACAAATTTGTTTTATCCCAAAATGAGTTATATTGGATTTTATATGAAATTTTCAAGTTGATAAAATTTTTTGCTAAAAGATATTGTTTTAGCTAATTTCTTTTATATTTTTCAATTTAGAAACCCATGGGGTCAACTGTAATAGACTTGGTCACTTTGCACATAGGCCCCTGGAGTGTCATAAATAGAAACTGGGGTCCCTAGCACGTGTTAAAACCAAATTTATTAAGAGTCCTCGTGTTTTAACATATCTGCTAAGAAGTCCTTGGTCCCACATGTCATAGAGTGTACCTTTACTAATTAATCCCTGGCATTTTAAATCCTTTTCTAGGCTCGGTTCATGGGTGCTTAACCGTGTGGGTCCCGCTTGTCATACACACATGGAAGGGGAGAGCTGGCCGGGGCAGAGCAGGGGTGGCCGGAGTTCCTTCCCGCTCTCACCGGCGGTGAACGGCAGCGTTCCAGAGGGGGTGACCAAAAGAGAAAAGGTGGAGCGGTCTTTTGCGAACATGTTGGTGGTGGTTTTGTGCGCAGTGGTGGCCGAAATCGCGCCGACGGTGAGCACGGCCCGCGATGCAGCTCGGCATGGAAGTGCATGTCAAGTTGTGGCTAGGATTAGCGCAAACTAACACATGCATGTGAGTCTATGAGGCACTAGGGTACTTATCAAAGCTCGTCCGTGGCTGGCAGAGGCCTGACAGGGTCTTGGCGATGAACAGACCTGGCGGCGGAGGCAAGATCTTCCGGGGTGAACGGTGGTGGCTTGATCTACTTGAAGAGCGGCCATGCATGCATGTCCATGAGGTTGATTAGGTCGCAGGGATGGTGCTTGCGCAAGGAATTTGGCAATGGCTCAGGCGGAGAGGGAGGATTCGTCGGTGGCGATGGGCGGTCGGAGTTGGGGAAGAAAAGGGGAACTCTCTCTCCTCGGTGCACTTCACAGCAATTCCTTCGAGTTACACCATTGTCAGGTACTGGAAAATATGTTGGTGAGAGGATTTGGCCAACGGTTCACCGTGGATGGCTGTAGACGAATGGGTGCATTACGGCGGTGCTCCGATGCGTGCTCCAGAGCTCCTGTGGGCGCGACGGTGTTCCCGTTGCTGTGATGCACAAATGGCGTTGGGTTAAAAGAGAAAAGGTTCGGCATTATGTGTAGAGTACAAAACGTTAAAGAGAAGGAAAAGACCGAGGCTCCTTGGCGACGGTGGACGTCGTCTTCTTCGGGTCCGACGGCGACGAGATGAGAAAGAAGAGAGAGCTGAGACTTCCTCCCTCGGTCTGATCGGCTCAGGGGTGGAGTATGGCATTGGGCGACGCGGCCGAAGGAGTTTGAGAGCGAGTGAAGGTGCTTCGGACGTCGGCATGTCGCGGCCACGCGTCGACGGCGCTCTGCGCGCTGTCTGCTTGTGCTCTCTTGCGTTCTCGGCCGAGTGAGGGTGAGAGACAGGGTGAGGGTTAGCCAGGGTGACTGCTAGGTGGGTCCCAGCTGTTGGGATCAAGGCAAACAAGAGAGGTTCGGGTAGAAGATGGAGTAGAATTGATTTTTGGACTATTTTCCGAATTAATCTTCACCATCTAACTTTGCAGCCTCTTAACTTGTCGTGTGTGTTTGGTAAATTGATGAAAATTTTTCTGGAAATAGGGAAGCAAACGTAGAGTCCATTTGCCTTGGTTGCACTCAAAAATTATTTGTGGTTTGCTCTCAGAAATTCAACAAATTTGGGGTATTTGGAAACTTGTTTGAATTTTTAGAAGGCCTAAACAGAGAATAAAACTTATATTTAGCCATGATAATTAATATGGAATTTGAATAAATTATTTCACAGGTATACGTATCTGCATTTTAATTCACTTTTGGGGGATGTATGGTTTTAGCCGATTAAAAATCATAACTAGCCTACTATTGGGCTGTTTTGTCTAATTTGTTTGGGGCATCAAACCTAATTTTTAAATTATACAAAAATTATTTTAAGGTGTATATAATGTTTGGCACATTCATGAATTTTTCCATGATTTTATCTTGCCTGGATTGTTCTAGAAAATTAGGGTAACTTTCCTAGCTTTAGGTGTTCACTCTATGTGCATGCGTCTATTATAGTTATTTGGGTTCATATCAAATTTCCTTTTGGGCTGAGGAGGTGAACCTTGGATTAAATTTGTATACCCACATATCATTACCCTAAGTTAGCTGTAGGCTTGTTTGGTGAATTTTAAATACTTTAGGCTATGCTCATGAGACCTAAAATGAAAATGCGAATCCAAAATCCGAATGCACACAGAACACTTGATAAAACATGTTTTATGCATATGCATGCACTTATGTTTGGTGGCACTTATGTTCTAGGTTTTGAATGGAAAAGTTGTATTTTATCCTAAAATTTAGGTTATCATGCAAAGGTCTAGGTTGATCTCTCATGATTAGAAAAGAAAAAATTTTGGTTTCTCAAAATTGAAAAACTTCACTGTCATGTGGTTTTGACAAAAATTTTCTGACCCTAGAATTTGGGTATGTGACACGCCGGCCCACTCCCTCACGCAAGTCTGCTTTGCCTCCTTCCCACGCCTCCCTCTCTCACTGACATGTGGGACTGGAACCCACATGTCAGGCCCTTCTTCAAGCTCCAGCCGGAGTCCGGCTCCGGTACACCCGACGCCGCCTCCTCCACTAGATCCGGCCTCCCTGTTGCTCCTCATCCAAAATGGATTGCGGAATCGGATCCCCCTTAACCTCCTCTCCTTTTCCCCCAACAAATCCACAATTTTTCAGAGCTAAATCCTTCGAAATTTTGGCCCCGTTTTATCCCAACGAACTCGGGGTAAACTCTAGCCTAACCGCCGCTTATCCCTGCCGTATCCAAGCCAATCTCTTCCTCCTCCCCCTATAAATAGCACCCCCTTGGCTCCTCTCCAGTTTCCCAAATTTTCCCCGAGCTGCCGAAACTCGCCACCGTGCGTCGTTGTCGTCTTCCTCAGCACCGGTGAGTTTCCTCGCTCTCTTTCTCTTCTTTGTCATGTGCGCAATCCGCTGGAGGGGAAGAATCAAAGCTCGTGGCCGGCGAAGAGGAAGCCGGAAGGGAAGCCACGGTTCGTGCCGGAGTTCGATGGGATCAACTGCTTCATGTCCTTACTTCGCCGGCGCCGCCCGTTCCTACTGCGCCCCTTATTTTGGTTGACCCCATGGTTGCGCCCACGGCCGCGCTGCCCCCACGGCCCTCGTCGCCACGGACCTCACGAACGGCGGTCGCCCCAAGTTGCCTCGCCAGCGCCTCCCGCCCCTCCCATTGGCCGACCTCACGGCCACGCCCAAGGTCGTGCCGCCCCACTCCTCTGTGACAGAGAGAAGAAAAAGAGAGAGAAACATGAAGAAGAAGAAGGACAATAAGAGACTGATACGTGGGTCTTCCCTGTCATAGACACAAAATAAAGAACATAGATGGAGAGGCTGTTGGAGGAAACAACGAATTGGACTTGCTAAAACAGATAAGAAGCTAGTTATATGGCTCTTTGGAGAGCCTAATTTAAAGAGTCTGTTGGAGATGCCCTAAAGGTTGGCCTTTTCCTCCCTATTTTCCCTATTTCGTCGCTCGATCCACAGTTACTCAGCTTTTAACTGCCTTCCCCCGGTCGCGTGTCGCCGCCATTCCAAGCACCGCCCCCCGGGCTCCAAGGCCACCGCCACCTTCCTTGAACCACCCTGTTGACGAGAAATCTCTCTCACGCGCTGGCCTGGGAGATCAGCTTGACTCCAGTGCAGGTCCTTCTCGGCTGCCTACAGCATGTAGGGCGTGCCAGTTGATTTGATCTGCTAATCAACAAGAAAAAACAAGATAGTGTACGTTAAGCGTTAGGTTAGATCCCCACGGGATCGGCTAAGGAAATCCATGGATGTATATATACTATTCTAGGCCATATTTGGGCCAAGTGACTGGAATGGGTCGGCTACACCGAGACAACATTAGCCGCTTGATCCAAATATAGTGAAGAATAATAAATATACAGATCCATGACCTAGCCGATACTAGAAAGCTAACAGCGAATCGGCTAGTACTCCGATAAATCTTATGTGAAGATAATATTCTTGAATCAAACGTATAATTCAGAAATCGGCCATCGGCTGCCCGGGAAGAACCGATTTCACTAAGCAACGTTCGACAGAAACACGATCTTAACATAAGAGGCAATCCTAATATAAATCTAGTAACAATCATGTTAAAAGAAACATATTAGGGCAAATAAGGCCGGCTGAAACCCCGACGCTATCTCTAGATAATATAAATCCCAGAAGAACAGATCACTAACAGTTCTAAAGACGACTCAATAGTTCGAACTCGATGCAACATTAAGTATCAAAAGAAATATCCAATCTGTTACAACCAACTTACACTCCTTGAGATGGTGGATACCACATATGAACCAACCAACCCTTAGATCTAGCCCTGTTGACCACATGTTCGTGACGAAATGAGCCAACAACAAGATAGATCTAAACATTGATCTAATTCATATGCGTTATATGATATATGACGTAGGAAAATCACTAATTCTAATGTATCATTGCGATGGAAGCATTAGAAACAGATAATCATACCACTAATGACAAACATTTACCTGAACTTGGGGATCGAGACGATGCAGCCCAAAGCCAAACAGAGTGTTCGTCTAAAAGAAAAGGGTGGCGATGCGCCGAAGATTAGATTGATTGAATCGTCCTTTTACAGAGGGCCTCGGGTCCTATTTATACCCGAAATACAAATACTTGTAACAACCCTGGACTCTATCTAAACTACTGTTTAAAACACCATATTATCCCTAGCGGAACCTATGCCGTGTTACAACTAACAATCTAACAAATCTCTAGATTACAGATACAATTGCCGTTATAGGACTCTATCCATAAGTGGCAATATCTTTTAACGCGCAACTAGCAGCCGAATCTTTCATTTATCCACAACTTTCTGTACTAAACACGACTTCATCTCTTCCGGACTCAGAATCGGCTGTCGTTTGCTCCCATCGATCCATCCTCAGCCGACTAACCCTATAGCCGATCCCATTTTAGCCGATACGATTCCTTTCTTCAGCCAATCTGATTTCGCTTTGCCTTTACGAACTTAGGAACTCAATTGCCAAATTTCAGTGTTAACACACCCCGTACCTCGGTCGTCGCTTCTTGCCCGTTGCTAGCTACCGAAGCACCTCCATCGCTGCAATCCCGAACTCCACCACCGTTTCCCACCTTCTGCCGGCAATCGCCGCCGCTCCAGTCACTGCCGCCATGCGCTAAGGCCGCCGTCGCCTTCGCCGTGTCGCGCCGAACCCCGGACACCCCTCCGTTTCCGCCGTTTGCCGTCGAAGCCCGTCGCCCGTGTCGGTCCCGAGCGCCAGCCATTCTTCGCTCGCCGCCCGACCACACGCCCTCTTCCTCGCCCAACCCCGCCGGCTGGCCTCGCCTCCCGAGCCGTCCGATCTGCCTCTTGGCGGAATGGGGCCGTCGGTCCCCGTGGTCGCCCGATCCCCTTTGGGGTGATCCGGACCGTCCACGTGGTTGACCCGTGGACCGGTCCCCATGGACCGAGTTCACCGTGGACACCCGTGCGTCGCCACCACCGACGCGGCTGACGTCAGTCCCCGGTTTACTGACGTCACCCGCTCCCGAGTCCCCCTGATGATGTCAGCCTTGGTCTTGTTGACGTCAGCCTTGGTCTTGTTGCAAAATTCATTTAAAATTGAGCTCTACATGTTTTTTTACTCTTTATGTACTATGATTTTGTTTTTATTAGGGTTTTCCTTGTTTTGTGTGCGAGCGTGTAGGATTTTGCCTTTTTTGGAGTTCGCGCTCGCAACGAAAAGAGTCCAGAAGTCTGTTTGAAGAAGCAAGGCAAGTCACACTTCCCTTGAAGCATATTGATCCTATTTTATAAATGTTTTACTATTTGCAAATAAAATTGCCTTGCTTTGCTAATTACATGAAATAATGGGAATACCTATCTGTTTGCTTGTGCCATTTTTACTTGTTATCCATTCCTTTGTCAACTGTGGGTGATAATTTGACTAGCTTTAGTCACTTATGTTGATTTTTGCTAGAATTATATGCTTAGCCATGCTTAATTACCACTAGCTCACTAAATGGGATAATTACACTATTTATTCTAGTCTTTGATGAGCTGCAAGCTCGAAACACCTGGCCATGTCTTATTGGTCACAATTATCTGAACTAAAATATGACTTAATGGTGGGCTGTGGGTGCATGGTTTTGATTATCGCACCCATCACAATTAAGGACTAGTTCATGGGAAACCCTGGAAGACAAATAACGCTTACCACAAGCAAGAATGGGCAACTGCTTGACTGGTAGTATAGCTTTTCCTCTAGCTGACGTACCCTACTGAGGGTGGGCGTGATGGAGTTTGGTTGGCCAGGGCATTCAGTTGAACGGCTTCCGGATTCACCGCGGCACGCGAGGGGGGGAGGGGGGCTGCCCACTGCCTTTTGAGGGGTGGGGGTGAAACCTTGGTGTGGTACGATTGGTTAGGGGGATTTATGCGAAAGGTCTTGTCATGATTTCCCCCTTTGTAGTATCGCGCTGATACTTCGGGGCATGGTAACATGTGTGGAATCGTGTCTTGTAGGTAAAGTTGTGCACCTCTGATCAGAGTAAAACTAGTCGAATAGATGTGCCCGGGATTATGGGCGATCGACCAGATTCACTATGGTTCGTCCCACACTACTTAAGTATTGGAATTAATGGAACTGGTTTAGTTTAGGTGAAATGGTTGGGCATGTTCAACATGGGGCAGCGTTGTTCAGTGGAGGATAAAACATGACTCAACTTAATCAATTGTTTTACAATTTTTAAACTATAAAGGTTTACAACTGCATTTATGCAAAATATCCCAAGCCACTCTTGTCTCCCCTTGCACGTCTGCATTTCTGCAATGTGGCTTGTTGAGTACGGTGGTTGTACTCAGCCTTGCGATTTTCCCCCTTTTAGAAGTGTAGTGCTTCTAAGTTGAAGCCAGAGATAGAAGATCAAGGCTTAGACCCTAGTTGAGTTTGCCTGTGGAGTGGAGTTGAAGCTTCGCTAGGATTGTCTTTCTTTTCCGCTGCTGTTCTTTTTGGGTGTGAGGACTAAGAGCCTCTTCAGTAAGTATTTTTATTTTACGCTTTAATTTACGTTTGGATGTGTGTATTATTTTGTTATTTTGTGTCCCTGGTTGATTCCTGGACAGGGATTTAATATGCAAAATAGTTTAGAAATTTGGGATGAATTTTTGGGCGTGAAAAGTTGGTATGAGAGTCATTTCGACTATAGGTTGAGCCAAATGGTCAAACCCTAAGGACAAGTTTGTGAAAACCTTATTTGCAAAAATATCTCTTCTATCCCTATGGAGTCTTTGAAAAGTGATTTGTTAAAATTCCTCTCTTTCTCTCCACCTCTTTTAGTTGTTGAACCTGGAGGTCAAACCCAGTTGCTCGTCAGTCGGTGGAAGTCAAGTCCAGCCCAAGCTTCAAGCAAGAATATCAAGCCGAGCATCCCCAAGTCAGCGCTTCTCGAGGATCAAGTGAAGTTTCCCATAGTTCACCTTAAACCCAATCCTTCCTGGAAGAGTAGTATCAGTAGTTCCTAGGCCGTGTGTTGTTTGCTTTGTGCAGGTGTATGGTTTACATCAGTGGTGAGGATGTGACCATACTAGGTTGTTTGCCTAATCAACTTGAACAATAAGAGTACACTCACATCACATCAGTTGTAAGCGGATTAAGGTCTCATCTTTAGTTTAATCTCTCCCTGGTCCCCTCCTTTCTCCTTCTGCAGCAGATGGGTAAAGCCAGAGGCAATGCCAGTGGTTCAATCTTCAGATAGAGGAAGATGACTCTCCTCCTGGCTCTCCTCTCGGCTCCGAACCTCCATGCCCCCTTTTCAAACCTCTCCCGCCCGACCTTCCATTTTCGAGCCACAGCGGATCCCTCTCATGGCGTTCCTCGCGTTTGATCCAGGCCGCTTGAAGCTGTTGTCATGGAGTCCGCTTGGGGTTTGGCCAAGAAAATGGATTTCAACAAAGGCCTTGCTTTCCAGGAAGAAGTCCGCCGTCTCTTTAGGTCACCCGTTCATCACCCTCTCCCCTCCGCTTCAGGCTCCTTCCTTTTGCTGGTTACTTTTCGTCGTCATCTTTTTCGTCTCTCTGAAGACTCAGTGGCTCTTGCCCTTCAAGCTTGCTTGCAAGGCTGAAAGCTTTCATGTTCGTTTCTTAAGCAATAACCATTTCCGCTTCTTGGTTATCTAAGCAAGTGGGCTTTCATGTTTACAAGCTTCGCCGGGTCATCATGGATAACTTTGATTGCTACTTTCATCTTTGGAACAATGGAATGCCCAACTAGGAAAGAGAGAAGCGGCTTTGGGAATTGGAGCAGGAAAAGGATTGGATCAAAGTGGTTTCTAAAAGATCCAAAAAATTGGCTTCTAAAAGTTCGAAGAAAGTTTCATTCGCCAGTGGCTCTTTTAGATCTCCAGTCAAATCTGCTGGGTTTTCCTCCTCTATTTCCTTTGGGTCTTTCAAAGTTAATTTGGATGCTGCTTCGTGCTTGTTCCCTGGCAAATTGGTTTTCGGTTCTGAAGCTTCTAATTCTGGTCAGATTGTTCATTCTGGTTCTCATGCCAGTGGGTTTCCTTGCCCTTCTTCTCGGTTGGTGTCTCAAGCTGGCTCACCTGTTCTTCGCTCTTGCTTGAAACGGTTGGTTGTGAACAATCATAGTACTGCATTTATTGACACCAGTATGGGCAGCAAAAAGAAGATCTTCAAATCTCAGTCTGCACATCCTCCGACCCTAGTGCCATTATTTTCAAAATCTTGCAGAGTTTGCCTTCTGCCTGGTCACATCAGCTTTAAGTGCCCAGGTCAGACTCGGTGCACCCGGTGCAATTTTGTTGGGCACTCGGTCGCGTGTTGCACGTCTCGTAACTCCCTAGGACCGCGCCTAACGTGGCGGCCAAAATTTGGTGGCACGCGTAAGCCTGTGCCTCTGAGAGGTGGGGTCACTAACTCTCTCCCTCGCCTAGCCTGGTGCCCTAAGGGATCAACCTGGAAACTATCGGTCACAACCACACCCCCCATCACCGATCAGCAACTCCCGGTCTCAACTCAAGAGCAGTTCCAATCTACTACTCCAATCTCCTCGGCTGTTCGTCTTCCTTCATCCAAGAACACTTCGGCCTCACCCCCCAATCCGGCCTCGCTCTTCACTAGCAAAGTTTCTCCTCCCACGGGCATGGCCAACTTTCCGGTCAACCCAGAGCCGTTTCTCATCGGTGGTCTTCACGTTGAACAAGGTTGGGACAGGCCAACAAGAACTAGGGTCGTGTTGGGAGGGGAACTACCTCGTGGGCACGAGGAGTTCGCCATTGTCTCTCTGGACCCAATGCCAGAAGACACAAATATGCTCTGGCAAGCTCTCACCAATGTTTGCGATTTCCTCGAAGAAGATCAGCATGTCCGTGTTTTGGAGGAGCACCTGTCACCCGCTCGGCTTGGGTCTAATCAGGCTCAGAACCGTGGTTCAACGGGAAAGGCTTGTCCGAAACTCCCCCTTCCACCCGGGTCAGGACCATGTCATCCAGTGTTAACACTGAAATTTGGTAATTGAGTCCCTAAGTCTACAAAGGCGAAGCAGAATCGGATCGGCTGGTTTGGTGTGGAAACAGAGGTCGCATCGGCTGAGGAGTGATTGGCTGTGAGGCCAATCGGCTAAGGTTGGATCGGACAATGGCAGCCGATAGTCGATTCCAAGTCCAAAAGAGATAAAACCGTTTCTGATGCAGCAGTTTGAGGATAAATAGAAGATTCGGTTATTAGTTGCGTGTTAAACGATATTGCCACCTATGGATAGAGTCCTGTAATGGCAATTGTATCTATAATTTAGGAGTTTGTTTAAACTATTAATTGTAACACGGCGTGGGTCCTTCTCAGGATAATGTAGTGTTTTAAATAGTAGTTTAGATAGAGTCCAGGGTTTGTACAGATAATTGTATCTTGGGTATAAATAGGACCCGAGATCCCCTGTAAAAAAGAGACAATCACAATCAATCAAACCGGCGCATCGCCAACCTTTTTCTTCAGACGAGCAATTTGTTTGGCTACGGGCTGCATCATTTCGATCCCCAGATCTAGGTAAATGCTTGTCATTAGTGGTATGATCTGTTGTTTCTAGTGCTTCCATCGTAATGACACATTAGATTCAAGAGTTTATACTACGCTACTTATCATATAGCGCATATAAATTAGACTAATGTTTAGATCTATCCTACCATTGGCTAGTTCTATCAAGAACTTGCAGCCGATAGGACTAGATCTAAAGGTTGGCTGGTTTATATGCAGTATCCACCGTCTCGAGGGATATAAATCGGTTGCAATAGATCAGGTTTTCTTTTTATACTTAATGCTGCATCGGGTTCGAACTATTAAGTCGTTTTTAGAACTATCAATGATATGTTCGGCTAAGATTTATATTGTTTAGAGACAGCGCCGGGGTATCAGCCGGCCTTATCTGTCCTGATATGTTTCTTTTAATATATTTATTATTAGATTTATATTAGGACTGCCTCTTATATTAAGATCGCATTCTTGTCGGACATTGCTAGCCGAAATCGGCCCGCCATCGGCGGCCGACGGCCGATTTTCGGGCCATGCGCATCTGGTTCAAGAGTGGTATCTTTTCATAAGATTCATCGGAGTACTAGCCGATTCATCATTAGCTTTCCAGTATCGGCTAGGTTATCGATTCATATATTTATTATCCTTTACTGTATTTAGGTTACACGACAGATGCTGTCTCGGTATAGCCGATCCGTTCCAGTTGTTTGGCTTAAATATATTTTAGGATAGCATATATATGCTCATGGATTCCCTCAGCCTATCCAGTGGGGATCTAACCTAACGCTTAATGCATATTCCCTTGTTTTTTTCTTATTGGTTAACAGATCAAACCAACTGGCACGCCTTGCACAGCACAGGTAGCCGAGAAGGACCTGCACTGGAGTTAAGCAGATCTCCCAGGCCAGCGCGTGAGAGAAATTTCTCATCAACACGCTTCTTGGCACGCCCAGTGGGACTTTCTCTGTCGGCTCGACTCGGACGCATAGATTTAGCTGGCAAGATGGTCGACTCCAAGAACCCCAGCATTTCCCAGGACAACATCGTGCCTGTGAAGATGGAGCAGTTATCGGCTGAACAGCAAGCCGATTATAAGAAGATGGTGGAAGAGCTCCAGGCTAACTACTTGCAATCTTTCACCCAAACAAGATCTGGGGCCGTGCTTCAAAAATATAAGTTTAGCATAAACGACCTTAAGGCATCCTCCTCTGGTGAGACAAAAGGCAAACAGAAGACGGAGGAGCCGACCGAGGAACAGGACGATTCGGCTATATGTTCTCTACAAGAACAGATCGACTCGGCCGTCCATCACGCGTTAGTCAATCAAAGTAGCATTCTGGTCAACACTCTCAATAACATGATCGCTACTGTGGTCGACGCCAAGATAGCCGACCAGCTGCAACAAGGGCCGATGTACTTCACAGATGGCCAATTTTCTGGTTACAGGACGCTGGTCACACAGAATCGGCCGATCCCACCACTAGCACAACAAGGGCCGCCGGGAGGAGTCCTCGGTCAGCCGAATCCAGGTGAATCAGCTGTAAGGCTAGCAATTACTATGCTGAACCGAGACAGCAGCCGCTGCCCAGAGATCAGGTTGCTAATATGTTTAACGACAATCGGCAGTCAGAGCTGATTGATCCAAATAGACGGTACAACGCCGGTGGCCGACAGCTGTTTCCAGGACGACCAACGCCACCACCGGCGCATCGGCCGCCTCCCGCTGATCATCACTACCAGTACCAAGGAGGCTGTCAAGATCATCATTACAGGCCTCAGACACCACCACTGTATCGGCTGGCACCCACGCCATGTGACCCATACGAGTCGATACAGCAAGACAACCAAACCTGGGCCAATCTGATTGCAGATGTCATGCGCGATCAATTCGGCCTCAAGCCGAAAGACTCAGGGAACATGTATCGGTATCCCTATCCAGAGCACTTCGAGCGGATCCCGTTGCCCAACCGATACAAGATCCCATTTTTCTTGAAGTTCTCAGGGCAGGACAACGTTTCAACTTATGAGCATGTTAGCTGATTCTTGGCACAGTGCGGTGAAGCATCGGCTATGGATGCCTTGAGAGTTCGATTGTTCCCTCTTTCTCTTTCAGGATCGGCTTTTACTTGGTTCTCCTCATTGCCCTACAACTCAATTCAGAGCTGGGCCGATCTTGAAAAATAGTTCCACAGCTACTTCTACTCCGGCAACCACGAGATGAAGTTGTCGGACCTCACCAGCATCAGGCAAAAACACAATGAATCGGTCCAAGAATACATCCAACGCTTTAGAGGGATGAGGAACCGATGCTACAGCCTGGTGCTATCGGATGCCCAACTGGCCGATTTGGCCTTTCATGGTTTGATCGCTTCGATCTGAGAGCGATTCTCTGCGCAGAACTTTGACAGCTTAGCCCACTTGGCGCAGAAGGTGACGGCCCACGAGCAGCGATTCCAAGACACCAGGAAGGCCGTCAAAAATATAACTCAGGTCGTCGTCGAATCGGATTACGGGTCCGACGACGATGATGTAGAAGTGGCGGCAGCCGAATGGGCCAAGAACAAAAAGGCCATCGTCTGCCAATGGCTACTGAAGATGGCCAAGGAACAACGATACGATTTCAACATCACCAAGGCCGACAAAATCTTCGATTTGCTGCTCAAGGAGAAGCAGATTCAGCTGCCTGAAAATCACGTGATCCCGTTGGCCGAAGAGTTGAAGAAAAATTAATATTGCAAGTGGCACAACTCCCCATCCCACTCCACCAACGACTGCAAAGTCTTCAGGCAGCAAATCCAATCGGCGATTGAGGCCGGGAAGCTGAAGTTCGCCGATTCAAATCGGCCGATGAAAGTAGACGACAATCCTTTCCCGGTTAACACGGTCCAAGCTGGTCCCAGGCAAGCTGATCGACATAATAGAATGGCGCATAGCTTAGTCAATACATCAATCGGGGCCAAGGCAAAAGACGAGCAGATTGGATGTCACGCCGCGCCGATTAATATGGTGCGCCCAGTCATCAGATCGGCTGATCGACGGCCGATCCACGAGCACAGCCGACACCGTCATCAGCACCGGTCCCGGCAGGAAGAAGCTTACAATGAAACATCTCGACAGCGCGAGTCGAATACCCAAAGCCGTCGGTACGAGGCAAATCGCAACAATGCCGATCCGCATTGGCATTGTGATTTTCTCAGGTACTGCTGGGAATCCGGTATGAGACTACCAACACTGGAAAATTGCCCAGCATGCAACGATCGCTGCGACGATGGGTACAGGAACTCGTCGGCTGCAAGCCCAACCCGGTTCATCCCCAGAGCCGTTCAGCTAAACCAAAGGCGGCGGTCTGTCCATGATCGGCTCGGCCCGATCCACCAAGACTTCTTCATCGATGAAAACCACGATGGCAGCAACCGCGATGATAAAGAGGCTGACGATGAGGAATCGGCCAACCCCCAACGGTGCCTGTCCGATCTCTTCACAAAGATGCAAAAAAGAAGGGTTCAACGGCTTAAGCGTGAAGGGAGAGAAGACGAAGTTCAGCAAATGATCCACGAACAGTGCCGTCGGCTGGGCAAAATCAAAAGGCGATGGGTACCCAAAGAGAAAGCTGCCATAGACGACGAAGAGCAAGCCGATGAAAGCCCAGCCGATCAAGCCAGGAGGGTAGCCAAAGGGAAAGGCAAAATTTCTGCATCGGTTAACATGGTGTTCGTGCTGCCAGCCGAGTTCGGTGCTCTTGAAGCCGATGCAGACACCATTGAGGATGACCTGGCGAAATTGGCAATCTCACCAGACCAGGCTGTCTTCGACAAACCCGAGGGAACCGAAAATTGGCACTTAAAGCCGTTGTACGTTAAAGGATTCGTCAACGGCAAGCCGATTTCCATAATGCTAGTTGATGGGGAGCTGCAGTCAACCTCATGCCTTACGCAACATTCAGAAAACTAGGCAAGGGAGCCGAAGACCTGATAAAAACCAACATGGTGCTCAAAGACTTCGGCGACAACCCATTGGAAACCAAGGGCGTCCTCAACGTTGAACTGACCATCGGCAACAAGACCGTGTCCACAACATTCTTTGTCATCGACGGGAAGGGGTCTTACAGCCTGCTGCTCGGAAGGGACTAGATACACGCTAACTGCTGCATCCCTTCTACAATGCATCAGAGCCTGATCCAATGGGACGGCGACAAGATCGAGATCGTGTCAGCCGACAGCCGATTGGAAATGATGAGCCGCAGCTGCTGCTTTGAACAAGACATGGTGGAGGGCTCAAGCGTTTTCGGCATGGACACCACGGACGAATACGATGGCAAGCTAGGGCAAGGTTTCACGTCGGCCGACGAATTAGAGGAAATTGACATCGGCTCTGGTGATAAGCCGAGGCCGATGTACATTAGCAAAAATATGTCTCCTCATTGTAGATCCCAACTTATTGAGTTGTTAAAAGAATATAAAGATTGTTTTGCTTGGGAGTACTTCGAGATGCCCGGCCTCAGCCAATCAATAGTGGTCCATCAGCTGCCGATTAAGGCAGGCTATCGGCCGTTCAAACAGCCTCCCATGAGGTTTAAGGCTGATATGTACGATGCAATTAAAGCCGAAATTACTCGGCTATACGACGCGGGATTCATTCGGCCTTGCAGATACGCCGAGTGGGTCTCAAACTTCGTCCCAGTGTTGAAGAAAAACGGTAAACTTAGGGTGTGCATCAATTTCAGAGATCAAAACAAGGCAACCCCTAAAGACGAATACCCAATGCCGATAGCCGATCTGCTTGTCGATGCTGCTTCAGGCCACAAAATTATCAGTTTCATGGATGGCAATGCAGGGTATAATCAAATATTCATGGCCGACGAGGACATCCACAAGACCGCTTTTTGGTGTCCCGGCGCAATTGGCTTGTACGAATGGATAGTAATGACGTTCGGCTTGAAGAATGCTGGGGCAACATATCAACGGGCCATGAATTACATCTTTCACGATATGATCGGCTCGCTAGTAGAGATATACATCGATGACGTGGTTGTCAAGTCAAGGGAGATAGAAGGCCACATAGCCGATCTGAGACAAGTGTTAGAACGGACGAGGAAGTATGGTCTGAAGATGAATCCACTTAAGTGCGTGTTCGGCGTATCGGCCGGGCAATTCTTGGGATTCCTTGTCCATGAATGAGGGATTGAAGTTACACCAAGAAACATAAATGCTATCAAGACAATTCAACCTCTGGAGGACAAAAAACAACTCCAATCATTGATCGGCAAGATAAACTTCATCAGACGTTTCATAGCCAATCTCTCAGAAAAGATGGAGCCGTTCACACCACTGCTTCGGCTGAAAGCCGATCAGACATTCACATGAGGGGCAGAACAGCAAAGGGCGTTAGACAACATAAAAGATTATTTGAGTTCCCCTCCAGTTTTAATGCCTCCACAAAAGGGAATACCGTTCAAACTATACCTATCAGCCGATGATAAATCAAACGGCTCCGTCCTAATCCAAGAGGTCAACGACAAAGAAAAGACCATCTTCTATCTCAGCTGACGGTTGCTAGACGCGGAGACGAGGTATTCACCTGTGGAGAAGCTATGCCTATGCCTCTATTTTTCATGTACGAAGTTAAGGCACTATCTGCTTTCCAACTAGTGCACAGTAATCTGCAAAGCCGACGTAGTTAAGTATATGCTATCGGCTCCAGTGTTCAAAGGAAGAATTGGGAAGTGGATTTTCGTGCTAACAGAATTCAATTTGAGGTATCAGGCACCAAGGGCATTCAAGGGGCAAGCCATAGCCGATTTCATTGTGGAGCACAAAAATGACTCAATCGGCTCAGTGGAAATTATGCCTTGGACTTTGATGTTCGACGGCTCGGTTTGCACCAACGGCTGTGGCATCGGCTTGGTCATTATTTCGCCTAGGGGGGCAAGCTTCGAGTTTGCTTTTGCCATCAACCCCCACGCTACAAACAACCAAGCCGAATACGAAGCCGTCCTTAAAGGATTACATTTACTCAAGGAAGTTGAAGCCGATGCCATCGAAATAATGGGAGATTCATTGTTGGTCATCAGCCAATTATCAAGAGAATATGAATGCAAAAACGACGCGCTGATGGTCTATTATCGGCAATGAAGGGAACTAATGGACGGTTTTCGGCTGGTTACTTTGAAACATATCCCCAGAGAGCAGAACTCAGAGGCCAATGACTTGGCTCAGGGGGCATCGGGCTATCGGTCGATGCCGAAAGAAATCGACATAGACGTTGCCGCCATCACAACCGATGATTGGAGGTTTGAAGTTTACGACTATCTCCTAAACCCCTCTCAATCGGCTACAAGGAAACTATGATACAAGGCATTGCAATACATGTTGCTCGATGAAGATCTGTACTATCGGACGATTGACGGTGTGTTACTCAAGTGTTTGGGAGCCGATCAGGCTATAGTGGCCATCGAAGAAGTACATGAAGGAATCTGTGGCACACATCAATTGGCCGACAAAATGAAGTGGCTGCTTCGCCGAGCAGGGTATTTCTGGCCGACGATGGTGGAGGATTGTTTCAAGTATTACAAGGGCTGCCAGGATTGTCAGAAGTTTGGCGCCATACAACGAGCACCAGCATCGGCTATGAACCCAATTATTAAGCCGTGGCCATTCAGAGGATGGGGCATTGATATGATCGGCCAGATCAATCCACCCTCAAGCAAAGGACATAAATTTATCCTGGTGGGGACAGATTACTTCACAAAGTGGGTGGAGGCAATTCCCCTCAGAAAACTGGATTGTAAGGACGCAATCGAATTTGTCAAAGAACATATCATCTACCAATTTGGCGTTCCACAAACAATAACAACAGACCAGGGATCTATCTTTGTATCGGATGAATTCGTTCAGTTTGCCGACGGCATGGGGATCAAGCTGCTTAATTCTTCGCCATACTACGCACAAGCCAACGGACAAGCCGAGGCCTCAAACAAAAGTTTGATCAAATTGATTAAAAGAAAGATCTCTGAGTACCCTAAACAGTGGCACAACCGATTAGCCGAATCACTGTGGGCGTATCGGATGGCATGCCACGGGTCAATTCAAGTCCCACCGTACAAGCTGGTCTACGGACATGAGGCAGTGCTGCTATGGGAAAGTGTCGTTGGCTCAAGGCGCATTCAGCTACAAGATCAACTCACAGCCGATGATTATTATCACCTGATGGTGGACGAATCGGAAGATTTAGTTTTATCCAGGATGAGGGCCTTGGAAAAAGTCACAAAGGATAAAGAATGAGTAGCCAGACATTATAATAAAAAGGTGGTGCCTAAATCTTTTGAGGAAGGCGAACTCGTTTGGAAATTGATACTACTGATTGGGTCTAGAGACAACAAATTTGGCAAGTGGTCACCAAATTGGGAAGGGCTTTTCAAGATCCACAAATGCGTCTCTAAAGGAGCTTACATGCTAAAAGGGCTGGACGGAGAAGTATTTGGAATGGCTCTTAATGGAAAATACCTAAAGAAATATTACCCAAGTGTATGGATCAACTCGTGATTCGGCTCTGGTTGCTTAAGCCGATTTACGACAGCCGATGTCTTGCTTTAACAAGGCATCGCCTTTAGGCATTTTTATGCAACGTTTTTTGCCAAGTTTTCTACGATTGGCTAATGATTGGCCGATAGGGACGGCAATGATGCGCGAACGGCTCGAACTCACAATTTTGTCGACACCGAAGCTATCAACAAAACTTGGGGGGCATATACGTACACGAGCCGATTGCAAAATTGGGCCGATTGCAAAATCGGGCGTCAGGATTTTCAAATTATTTTTGAAACTTTTAAGCCGCGTGATCGGCAGTCCGAATATGTGGACCCCCGTTTTTGGAACGGGAATCTTTCGTGTTCTTAGTACCATATCCCTGGATCGAGTAGTTGGTACCCACGAAATACAGTACTGAATAATCAGGTGCACATGCACGAATAGTCTTACAACGAAATTATTACAACGATAGGCCCGAAGGCAATGTTCACCACACAGGACCTCATGGTCCGGATACAACACAAAAGTAGAAATTAGATACGGCAGCGGAATAGAGGCAGCGGCATGTCAGTTGCCACAGGCAACGACCGGGGCTAAGACCTAGTAAGCGCCATCAGCTTCTTCGCCCTCCTGGTAGTAAGCGTAAGGATCCTCCGATTCTTCATTCCCACCATCTGAAGGTTTGTGCGTATAGCAAGGGTGAGTACCAACCGTACTCAGCAAGCCAACACGGAAGCGATGCATATGATAGGGTTATTCAAGGAATGGCTGGAGCTCTTTTTGCATAAAGCCAATTTTCACAAATCTTTTCACAAGCCTAACAACTAGCCAAGTCAAGTTTTAGTTCCATGGTTCATTAATTCGGCGACGGTTCTGTCTACCATCCATCGTGATTCCAAGGATGGCTTTCCGCCTCCGATTCGTCATGGTTTTCTGGGGAATCCACCCCTTCTCGCATCTCGAGAAGTTGACCCACCAGCGAATGAAATCATCATGCAAACCCATCCCAGCAGCTTTAAGTTTAAAGTCTAGCCAAGCGAAAGTCTTCACGATGCTCGTTATCCGTGAGCACGGCTATTCGAATAGATTGATTCATTCACACTGCAGTGGATGTACACTTTACCCGTACTCCGCGACAGCCCAACGAATGAGCCTACGTCCCAACACATGAGACGGTCACGGCAAAGCCTTTCGATAACCTCACTTTGGCAGTACCCGCTCCATGAACTTAAGCCCTCATGCACTCTAGCCGTCATTTTCTAGCAGTGAGAGGAGTTCTGGCGCACCCGGGGTAAGGGAAAACTTTCTCAATCTTTAAGTTCAATTAATATCGATTTAATTCCACCATCCACAACATGGGCCGTAGCCTCATCCTCATCACATAAACCACATCGTGAAGAACCATCTATGCAAGGATACTGCCTCCGCTCGGCTATCTAGTCAGCTAGGTCTATACCCATTCGAGAAGTACGGTTGTACTGGCTCGTTTCCCGGCTATCTCATGGCTCGGTCCTTAATTGACCAGGGTCGGCACTTGCCTTTTCCGGAATCCACCCAAATCATCCGCCCAGTCTAAAATATTTGTATAGTACTTTCAATTTTCATCAAACTTAGTTCATCAATCTCATGGCCATGTGGCGCTCATGTCTCCACAGCCGCATCTCAACTACCTTCCCTAAGGTAGTTGCCCAAGCATAAAGCTTCTTTGTAAAATCATGAGTATGTAAGGATCTAGTATAAGCGGGGCTAAGCATTTTTACGAGTTAGCCTCCGGTCATATCACATCGAAGGTTACAAGGAATAATTCTAAAGGTAATCAATATCAAAGCGGGGTATACCAAGCATAGGTACTCATTTGTGTATAGCATGCAATTTGTAATTGAAATCAACATCATTTCGCAAAGTAGGATCAATATGTTCAAAGAGTGTGATGACTTGCCTTGCTCGCATGCTTGTGGAGTGGTGTCTTCAACGGGGTCGATGCCGGTCTCTTCAGTGCTACCCGTACGTGCGAAAAATCAATCGATTCCGATTAGAATCCCATATAACACCAAAAGGTCGAAAAGATCCGAAAAAGTCTCGAAACGATTCCAAGCGCTAAGCCCAAATTCCTACTTAAGTTTGTACTAAGATCGCCCGGGAAAACTCCAAGTCTTGTCGTTGGGTCGACGACTTAGGGTTTTCGCAAAGCGACGATCTCGGTTTGTTCAAGAAAATAGATTGGAAAATATCCGCGGAGGGATTGGTGCTCAAGGTCTTGGAGGTCCGAGCACAAAAGAGAAACATATTTAAATGGCGAGAAAGATCTAAACGAAATTCAGATTCAAAAACGACGCAAACGAAATTTCGGAAAAGTCCGGTTTTGATTTTCAAATTTTCGCACCGAGAAAACATGCCGAGAGAATAATTTAATTTTGCCCA
Source organism: Oryza australiensis (assembly GCA_019925245.2). Lineage (NCBI taxonomy): Eukaryota > Viridiplantae > Streptophyta > Magnoliopsida > Poales > Poaceae > Oryza > Oryza australiensis. The sequence goes on along the minus strand of JAIFGZ020000473.1, from coordinate 3,726,368 downwards.
AAATTTTACTCAAATCTTTCCAAAATATTTTTCCCATTTTCCTAAAATTTTTCCTATTTTATTTTATTTTTTTTTTTCCAGCGCCACTCTTCATTGCACGCTAGGTGCTCGACCGTGGCGCACCAAAACAGAGGCGGCGGCGGCTTAGTGCGCAAGGAAAACGGGGGCGGCGGCGGGGCTTACCGGCGACGGCGGCCCTCGGGAGGTGCGGTGGGGCACGGGGACCTCGGCGCACGGGCGGCGATGGCGCTTTTGGGCTCGGGAAGGGAGAAGGGAGGGCAGCGGCGGTGCGGCAAGGGGCGGGGTCGCGGCCCTTTTATAGCGCGGCCGGGAGAGAGGATGGAGGAGGGAGGGGCCGGCGCAGCTTGGGTGCCACGCGGCGCGCTAGGGCTCGGGCCAGCTCGGACGCGCGCGACGTGGCGGAAGGCGCGGCGCGGGCGCGGCGCGTGCGGCGTCGTGCGCGCGGCGCGAGCGCGGGCGGGGGCCGACGCGGGTCGGCGGCGCGGCGACGATGGCGCGAGGCGCGGGCGGGGTCGGTACGGGCGCGGGCGCGCGGCGCGAGGCGCGGCGTGGTCCGGCGCGGGTGTGCGCGCGCGGGGACAGGGCCGGGCACGCGCGCGGTGCGAGGGCGGGGCCGGGCGCGGGCAAGCGCAGCGCGGCGTGTGTCGCGCGCGGCGGCGCGCTATGGGCGCGGTACGGCGTCGAACACTTGGCGCAGCGTGAACAGTGTTGTTTTCTATTTTCTCCGATTTTTGATTTTTTAATTCCCATTTCAATTTTCCTCCCTTTAAAAATTCCAAATTAAATTCCTATATTCAAAAAAAAATTTAATATTATATTTTCAACTTTTCCTCCACTTTTATTTCCCACAATATTTTTCATATTTATTTATTTAAATCCCTTTTTCCAAATTTTCATAGTTCCCCCATTTATTTTCCAAGAATTTCCCAGATTCGAGAATGACTCCCAAATATTTTATTATTTATTCGTGTGCTAATTTATCTTCCCCCAACCACAATTACTATTCTATTTCTCCCAATTCGTATTTTCATAAATCCGCACTTCATTCTCCGATTTCTTTTAAAAATCCCTAATACTGAATTTCGCATTTCTCTTTTCGACAAACTCCAAATCATCCAAAAACACCGAAAGGGAATTGATCACCACTAGATTTATGCAACTGAGCTAGCAAATAAGAAGCAACAAACCCGCGGAAGAAGCAACAAGCGAAGGTTTTTGAAAGTTCCGATTTTTATGTTTCCGATTTCAGTTTCTTTGATTTTTAGGATGTTACAAACCTACCCCCTAACAATAAATCTCGTCCCCGAGATTTCTTACCGGTTGCTGAGTAGGTGTGGGTATTCCGTCTTCAGGAAGTCCTCGCTCTCCCAGGTAGCCTCCTCTTCAGTGTGGTTGCTCCATTGTACTTTGTACATGCGCCATGACTTGGTCCGTGTCTTCTTTTCTGCCTCGTCCAGTATCTTGATTGGATGCTCCGGGTAGGTAAGATCACTGTTGACATGGATGGTTTCCAAAGGAGCTTGCTCTTCTGGCACCCGCAGGCATTTCTTCAACTGCGACACGTGGAATACCGGGTGGACATCGGAGATGTTCTCGGGCAGATCTAGCTGGTAGGCCACTTCACCTCTTCTAGCGTTTATCAAGAATGGGCCCACGTATCTTGGTGCGAGTTTCCCTTTGACCTTGAACCTCTGAGTTCCCCGTAGTGGTGAGACCTTTAGATATACATAGTCACCTTCTTTAAATTCTAATTCTCTTCGACGAGTATCCGCATAGCTCTTTTGTCGTGATTGGGCAGCTTGTAATCGGTCCCGGATCAGGCGAACCTTTTCCTTGGCCTCTTTGATTATGTCAGGCCCGAATACGGCTCGTTCACCAGTTTCTGACCACATCAATGGGGTTCGGCATCGGCGACCAAATAGGGCTTCGTTTGGTGACATCTTCAGACTGGCTTGGTAGCTATTGCTGTAGGAGAACTCGGCGTACGGTAAACATTTCTCCCAATCCTTGGTGAAATCCAACGCACAGGCTCTCAGCATATCTTCTAGCACTTGATTCGTCCTTTCAGTCTGCCCGTCGGTCTGTGGGTGGTAAGCGGTACTGAAGGCAAGGTGACTTCCGAGTGCCTCGTGAACTTTGCTCCAAAAATGAGACGTGAATTGGGTACCACGATCCGATATAATCCTTTTTGGTACACCATGGAGATATACAATCCTACTCATGTATAGTTCTGCTAGCTTGGCACTGTTGTAGTTAGTCTTTACGGGAATAAATCTGGTGGTCTTGGTGAGCCGATCTACTATTACCCAAATGGAATCGTAACCAGTTGCAGTTTTGGGTAGTCCAACTATGAAATCCATGCCTATCTCGTCCCATTTCCATTCGGGAATCTTGAGCGGCTGCAGTAGGCCTGCCGGTCGTTGATGCTCAGCTTTCACTCTTTGACATACATCGCACACGGCTACGTATTCGGCTACATCTCTCTTCATATTGGGCCACCAGTATTCTCCCTTCAAATCCTGGTACATTTTTGTGCTTCCTGGATGTAACGAATATGCCGATTCATGTGCTTCTTTTAAGATCAACCCTCTCAAACCACCTTGTTCAGGCACGCAGATTCTTTTCTTGTACCACAGGATTCCCTTGTCGTCTACCGAAAATTCTTTAGCGCGTCCAGCGGCCATGCGTTCTTTGATTTCCTGGGTTTCCTCATTTCCCTTTTGGGCCTCTTCTATTTGAGTCCTCAGAAGGGATTGGATTTCTAGTGAGTTTACTTTTCCGTGAGGAATCAGGTGCAGATTAAGTCGAACCATTTCTTCTTGGAGCTCACTGGCCATATCTTCCAATCCCATATGGTTGCATTGAGCTTTGCGGCTTAACGCATCGGCCACTACATTTGCCTTGCCGGGATGGTAATGGATTCCTAGATCGTAATCTTTGATCAATTCCAACCATCGTCTCTGTCGTAGGTTGAGATCGGACTGAGTAAAGAAGTATTTCAAGCTCTTGTGATCAGTATATACATCACAGTGGTTCCCGATCAGGTAGTGTCTCCAGATCTTCAATGCGTGAACAACTGCGGCTAATTCCAGTCGTGTGTGGGATAGTTCTCTTCGTGGGGTCGTAATGCTCGCGAGGCATATGCTACGACCTTCCCATCCTGCATTAACACGCCTCCTAGTCCTTGCCGAGACGCATCACAAGTACAGCACGAAATCCTTCCGTTGTCGGGTAAAGTCAAGATTGGGGCGGTGGTTAACTTTTCTTTTAGTTGGTCAAAGGCTTCTAAACACTTCTCGTTCCATTCAAACTTCTTTTCCTTCTTCGAAGTTGAGTCATAGGTCGGGCTACGGTGGAAAACCCTTCGATGAACCTTCGGTAATACCCGGCCAAGCCTAAGAAACTCCGAACTTCCGTCACTGACTTGGGTGCCCTCCATTCCGTGACAGCTTCGACCTTGGCGGGGTCTACCGCTACTCCTCCGGCTGAGACCACGTGGCCAAGAAAAGCGACTTCCTTGAGCCAGAACTCGCATTTGCTAAATTTTGCATACAGCTGGTGCTCTCGTAGTTTTTCCAGTACCAGTCGTAGATGCTCCGCATGCTCCTCATCGTTCTTGGAGTAGATAAGTATATCATCGATAAATACCACTACGAATTTATCCAGGTATTCCATGAATACCTTGTTCATCAGATTCATAAAATATGTCGGGGCATTGGTCAATTCAAAGGACATTACTGTGAACTCGTATAAGCCGTAACGTGTAGAGAACGCCGTTTTAGGAATATCTCCGGCTCTAATCTTCAACTGATGATATCCCGACCGAAGATCAATCTTTGAGAACACTTGCGCACCCTTAAGTTGATCGAATAGATCATCGATTCGAGGTAGTGGGTACTTGTTTTTGATAGTCACTTCATTCAACGATCGGTAGTCCACACACATCCTCATACTCCCATCCTTCTTCTTGACGAAGAGTACCGGAGCTCCCGGGGAGAAGAACGGGGACGTACAAATCCTTTCTCTTGTAGTTCTCGGATTTGCTTCTTGAGTTCTTCTAACTCGTTGGCCGGCATTCTGTAAGGTCTCTTGGATATGGGGGCGTACCGGCATTAGGTCGATGATAAACTCTATGTCGCGATCCGGGGCATTCCGGGCAATTCCTCGGGAATACGTCCGGGTATTCTTGTACTACGGCATCCCGCTTAGAGGTAGCATGGTGAATACTCCCGCAGCTTGCTCGCATAGCTTTGGGTTTTGGTCCATAGTTATGCTCATTGGTGATCCCCATGGGGTGGATACCGTGACTTCCCTTCGATTGCAGTCTATGATTCCATTATTCTTGGTCAACCAATCCATCCGAGTATGATATCAATGGTTTGGGGTGATAGCACCATAAGGTTTGAAAGAAACACCACGTCCCTAATCCGTATGGGCACATTGATGCAAGCATGGGGTACGGTTATGTTTCCCGGTGAGTGTACCAACATAGGTCTCTTAAGTTCTACTTGGTGTAGGTGGTGTTGTTTGCTTACTTGGGAAGATATGAATGAATGCGAGGCTCCGAATCAAATAAGACTTTAAGCGGGGTAGAGTTGATAGAGAACATACCCATCGCACGTTCGATCTTCCGAGCTTCTTCAAGCACACACATGATTCACCGCCACGTCAAAACCCGGTGGCGGCCTCATTGGGTTGCGGGGTCCGAAGACCGCGTCCCGCAGGGGTGGGGGCTTCCTCGGACGGCCGTTGCATTGGCGCCGGTGCACACGGGAGTGTTGCGTGGTTTGGGGCAGCTGTTGGAGTAGTGCCCGAATTCTCCACAATTGAAGCAGTTCACATTCCTTCTTCCTGGAGCGGCTAGGGTTGGTGTCGGTGTAAGGAAATGAGGTGTAGCTGGCCTGTTGACATGGTCGGGTGCGGGGGAACGATCGGCTGCCGGAACGTTTGGCTTCCATCCAGACGGGGTGGCTCCCTTGGGACGTTGAGGCGCTCCCGAAATGGGCGGGCCATAGCAAGCCTCCTTTTGCGGTTATTTTCTACCATCTTTTGGTCATGTTCAAGCCGTACGACCTTGTTGATGAGGCTTTGGAAGCTGGTGTGGTCTTGTCCGATCATCGGTCCTCTCGCTCATCGTTTAGTCCCTCGATAAATTTATCCATCTTCTCTTCTTCGTCCCAGTCACTTGTGGCGTAACGGGCAAGCTGGGTAAACTTGTTCGGGTACTCTTTTCGAGGTGTTTCCTTGGCGCAGCTGCGGAACTCGTTTTTCTTCATCCTCATAACTGCAGCTGGTACGAAATTTTCATGGAACACAGCCGTGAATTCTTCCCATGTCGGTTCTCTGGCATCTTCAGCTCGAGTCTCATTGTAGGTATCCCACCAGTCACTTGCGGGACCCTCTAGCTGGCTAGTGGCGAAGATAACTCTATCTGTTTCTCGAACTCGAACTAGGGTTAGCTTTTTCTCTATCACTCTCAACCAATCTTCAGCATCCATGGGTTCTTCGGCCGTGGAGAAGGTTGGTGGTTTAGCTCGCATGAACTCTCCTAAACTTGATCCTCCTCGACTCCCCTGGTTGTTGGCAATTGCTTGGAGCAGCTGGGTCTATAGAGCCATAACCTCCGCCAGAGTGGAGGGGTTGGGCTCCGGTGGGTTCTCGTTGGTTGCTGCGGCTCTGCGGCGATGCGCCATCTGAAGAAGATAGATGAATTAAGAGACCGGACCTGTTAAGGTCATGGTTCCTAGGTGATTTCTCTTCAAGTTGTTTTTAAATGATCTTCAACCAAACAAGCATGGTACAATAAGCTCATTAATAGGATACCACAAAAGCGATACTTAGGTCCATAATATTACACCAAAGGGGTACAATGGAATGTACATGCACAGTCCCACATGCCATGATACAACAACTGCATCGTTCTACTGCCTTAACTATTAAGGGGGGAAAGGGTGTGATCCTTGCTGCCGAACCGTCCAAAGCGAGATCAAGCTGGGGTGGTCCTCTCGCCTAATCATCCAACCATCCGCAGGAGCCAGGTGCAGGAAGGGGGTAATCCTCTGCTGAAGCAAATCGGAGTCCCCATGGCTCAGAGGTGGTGGCCTCGGAGTCATGCCGGACCTTCCTGCTCGGTGGCCGTGTACTCTTGCGAGCGGTCTTGCGGGTGAGGGGACCTCCGGTGTGAGTCAGGCGACGAGTGGGAGCTTCCTCCTCCATTGGATCGGTGTCGCTGGACTCCCATTTGATCTCCATAGGTTCCGTCTCAGACTCAGAGTCGGTGTGGATCTGGATGGGGTTCTCCTCTTCCGATCCAGGCTCGGATGGCACTGCTACTGAGTTCGAGGTGGGTCCCATGGAAGTGGCAGCAGTGGGGTCTATCAGGTACGGCGCCGGCCCCGTGCTCAACATAAAAGCTTGCTCCATCATGGCTTGTAAGGTGTCCAAGCATGCTGGAGTCATAAGGTAGTAGTGGCCGGGCACAGGAGCAGGAGGTGTCGGTACAACTCCGGTGGAAGTACCTGCAGCATGGACAGGGCGGGAGCGCAGCTGTTCCTCCAGCTGGTTGACTTGCTGCTTGCTCTTCCTGAGCTGCTCCTCCAGCTCTACCAGGGCTTCCCCACGGGCCATGTAACGGTCCGAGATCTGCTCATATTGGGCACCGTTGGCCTGCAGCTGAGTCTGCAGCACGTTGATCTGATCCCCACAGCCCCGGTGGCTCTCGACCAGATCATTGAGGCGTTGCTGCTGGTCGTTGATCTCGAGCAAAGCTTCTTCGTAACAGTCATCCGCCGTCTCCGCCCAGCGTGATAGACATGTGACCATAGGGTTGTAGCAGCAGGGGGTGGCTTCCACGGTGCAAACTGGGTTGCCTTCCTCGCGATAGGGATGGTGCACAAACTCTGTCACTGTAAGTTCAGCACGGTGTATCGCATTAAGGCGAAGAAATGCTTCGCGGGCCGCGTCTTGAATGGCTGCTTCCGCTAAATCTCGGTGATAGCGGGTGTGAAAGCAAAAAGGTGTTTCACTTCCCATGCGGGCTTCCACGGACACTGCTGCTTCCCATGCTGGATATCCTTCGGAGCCATGCCTCTTGATCTGATAGGTGGGTGGTTCTGGATATCTTAAACACCACAGCAATGACTGAAGCTGTGCCACAAATCCTTCGTCTCGTGGGATGGTGATTTCCCAGGCTTCAACGTGGTTCGACATTTGCTTTTGAAGGCAACTTAGGGTGAGAGGGAGAGAGCTGTCATCAAAACCATTTGGTAAAGAAAAGGAAATACAGATATAGAAAAGGTATATTTGTATTTTCAGAAATAATAGTTTGGAAATGGTCCTAGGTAGGGATACTTCCCTTTAGCCAACTAGTTAGGGCTAGGGCGCCAATTGGTCTTATCCTACGGTCGCATGGCTCTGATACCAGCTCTGTGGACCCCCATTTTTGGAACGGGAATCTTTCGTGTTCTTAGTACCATATCCCTGGATCGAGTAGTTGGTACCCACGAAATACAGTACTGAATAATCAGGTGCACATACACGAATAGTCTTACAACGAAATTATTACAACGATAGGCCCGAAGGCAATGTTCACCACACAGGACCTCATGGTCCGGATACAACACAAAAGTAGAAATTAGATACGGCAGCGAATAGAGGCAGCGGCATGTCAGTTGCCACAGGCAACGACCGGGGCTAAGACCTAGTAAGCGCCATCAGCTTCTTCGCCCTCCTGGTAGTAAGCGTAAGGATCCTTCGATTCTTCATTCCCACCATCTGAAGGTTTGTGCGTATAGCAAGGGTGAGTACCAACCATACTCAGCAAGTCAACACGGAAGCGATGCATATGATAGGGTTATTCAAGGAATGGCTGGAGCTCTTTTTGCATAAAGCCAATTTTCACAAATCTTTTCACAAGCCTAACAACTAGCCAAGTCAAGTTTTAGTTCCATGGTTCATTAATTCGGCGACGGTTCTGTCTACCATCCATCGTGATTCCAAGGATGGCTTCCCGCCTCCGATTCGTCATGGTTTTCTGGGGAATCCACCCCTTCTCGCATCTCGAGAAGTTGACCCACCAGCGAATGAAATCATCATGCAAACCCATCCCAGCAGCTTTAAGTTTAAAGTCTAGCCAAGCGAAAGTCTTGTCACGATGCTCGATATCCGCGAGCACGGCTATTCGAATAGATTGATTCATTCACCTTGCGGTGGATGTACACTTTACCCGTACTCCGCGACGCCCAACGAATGAGCCTACGTCCCAACACATGAGACGGTCACGGCAAAGCCTTTCGATAACCTCACTTTGGCGTACCCGCTCCATGAACTTAAGCCCTCATGCACTCTAGCCGTCATTTTCTAGCAGTGAGAGGAGTTCTGGCGCACCCGGGGTAAGGGAAAACTTTCTCAATCTTTAAGTTCAATTAATATCGATTTAATTCCACCATCCACAACATGGGCCGTAGCCTCATCCTCATCACATAAACCACATCGTGAAGAACCATCTATGCAAGGATACTGCCTCCGCTCGGCTATCTAGTCAGCTAGGTCTATACCCATTCGAGAAGTACGGTTGTACTGGCTCGTTTCCCGGCTATCTCATGGCTCGGTCCTTAATTGACCAGGGTCGGCACTTGCCTTTTCCGGAATCCACCCAAATCATCCGGCCGCCCCAGTCTAAAATATTTGTATAGTACTTTCAATTTTCATCAAACTTAGTTCATCAATCTCATGGCCATGTGGCGCTCATGTCTCCACAGGCCGCATCTCAACTACCTTCCCTAAGGTAGTTGCCCAAGCATAAAGCTTCTTTGTAAAATCATGAGTATGTAAGGATCTAGTATAAGCAGGGCTAAGCATTTTTACCGAAGTTAGCCTCCGGTCATATCACATCGAAGGTTACAAGGAATAATTCTAAAGGTAATCAATATCAAAGCAGGGTATACCAAGCATAGGTACTCATTTGTGTATAGCATGCAATTTGTAATTGAAATCAACATCATTTCGCAAAGTAGGATCAATATGTTCAAAGAGTGTGATGACTTGCCTTGCTCGCATGCTTGTGGAGTGGTGTCTTCAACGGGGTCGATGCCGGTCTCTTCAGGTGCTACCCGTACGTGCGAAAAATCAATCGATTCCGATTAGAATCCCATATAACACCAAAAGGTCGAAAAGATCCGAAAAAGTCTCAGAAACGATTCCAAGCGCTAAGCCCAAATTCCTACTTAAGTTTGTACTAAGATCGCCCGGGAAAACTCCAAGTCTTGTCGTTGGGTCGACGACTTAGGGTTTTCGCAAAGCGACGATCTCGGTTTGTTCAAGAAAATAGTTTGGAAAATATCCGCGGAGGGATTGGTGCTCAAGGTCTTGGAGGTCCGAGCACAAAAGAGAAACATATTTAAATGGCGAGAAAGATCTAAACGAAATTCGGATTCAAAAACGACGCAAAACAAAATTTCGGAAAAGTCCGGTTTTGATTTTCAAATTTTCGCACCGAGAAAACATGCCAGAGAATAATTTAATTTTGCCCAAAATTTTACTCAAATCTTTCCAAAATATTTTTCCCATTTTCCTAAAATTTTTCCTATTTTATTTTATTTTATTTTATTTATTTTTTCTCTTTTTCTAGCGCCACTGTTCATTGCACGCTAGGTGCTCGACCGTGGCGCACCAAAACAGAGGCGGCGGTGGCTTAGTGCGTAAGGAAAACGGGGCGGCGGCGGGGCTTACCGGCGACGACGGCCCTCGGGAGGTGCGGTGGGGCACGGGGGACCTCGGCGCACGGCGGCGATGGCGCTTTTGGGCTCGGGAAGGGAGAAGGGAGGGCAGCGGCGGTGCGGCAAGGGGCGGGGTCGCCGGCCCTTTTATAGGCGCGGCCGGGAGAGAGGATGGAGGAGGGAGGGGCCGGCGCAGCTTGGGTGCCACGCGGCGGCGCTAGGGCTCGGGCCAGCTCGGACGCGCGCGACGTGGCGGAAGGCGCGCGCGGGCGCAGGGCGCGTCGGCGCGTCGTGCGCGCGGCGCGCGGGCGGGGCCGGCGCGGGTCGCGCGCGCGCGCGGCGATGCGCGGCGCGAGGCGCGGGTCGGCTGCGGGCGCGGGCGAGCGCGGGGCGCGAGGCGCGGCGGGGTCCAGCGCGGTGGCGCGCGCGCGCGTGGCGCGCGGGGTAGGGGCGAGCGCGCGCGGTGCGAGCGGGGCGCGGCGGGCGGCGCGGCGCGCGTGTGTCGCGCGCGGGCGGGCGCGTTACGGCGCGGTACGGCGTCGAACACTTGGCGCAGCGTGAACAGTGTCGTTTTCTATTTTCCCGATTTTTGATTTTTAATTCCCATTTCAATTTTGCTCCCCTTTAAAAATTCCAAATTAAATTCCTATATTCAAAAAAATAATTTTTTAATATTATATTTTCAACTTTTCCTCCACTTTTATTTCCCACAATATTTTTCATATTTATTTATTTAAATCCCTTTTTCCAAATTTTCATACTTCCCATTTGTTTTCCAAGAATTTCCGAGATTCCGAGTACGACTCCCAAATATTTTATTATTTATTTTGTGTCCTAATTTATCTTCCCCAACCACAATTACTATTCTATTTCTTCCAATTCGTATTTTCATAAATCCGCACTTCATTCTCCGATTTCTTTTAAAAATCCCTAATACTTGAATTTCGCATTTCTCTTTCCGACAAACTCCAAATCATCCAAAAACACCGAAAGGGAATTGATCACCACTAGATTTATGCAAGAGCTGGCAAATAAGAAGCAACAAACCCGAGGAAGAAGCAACAAGCGAAGGTTTTTGAAAGTTCCGATTTTTAGTTTCCGATTTCAGTTTCTTCGATTTTCAGGATGTTACAGAATAAAAGCGTTGGAAGTGATTTGGATCGACGGCCGTAGCTCGAGCACTGACACCGACGGTTGTCGTGCGGTCTCGAGATCGGCAACATGAAGCGATACGGGTGGTGGGGCTGATTTCAGCGGGAGCAATTCAAGACACTACGCGCGGTCGAAAGCCGATCTCATCTACAAGCACAGCGGCAAAAGATTGATAAACTATATTACACATAAGTTACAGCTGATTACAAGTATGAGCAAGTCGATTGAAGTCCAATCCCAGCACAAGAGACTGACAAGTATAATACAAGAGGCAGTAGCCGACTTCAGAATGTTAGAATATTACAAGCTCATTATTTTAAGAAATCGGCTATGGCCGACAACGCCGTCCGCCTGATCTGGTCTATCTCTTCAATGGCCCTGACGTCGTCGGCCTCGGACCTTGCCACCGGCTAGATGCCCTTCACCAGGTCTCGCAAGTGTGCCACAGCCGCCTTGATGCCTTGGCGTTGAGCTTCGATCTCAGCCGGCAAACCAGCCATGTACTCCTTATGGACATCGATCTCGTTCGTGACTTGAATGAGATCGGCCATCAGCTGATCTTAGCGTGCAAGGAGTTGCTCGAGGTTGGCCGCCGGCTCAGTCTTCAGGCGGTCGAAGGCAGCTTTCCGGCTCTCAAAGGCGTGCTTGGTCGACTGGAGGGTGGCCGACCGTGCCTGGTTCTCGCGGCGATCGGTTATCCGCTGTCGTGCCCATTCGTACTTGAGCTGGTGGGCTTCCATGAAGGTGGCCGGCACAATGGCGTCGACTAGGGCTTTCGGCAGCTGGCCTTGTATTTCTTTGAAACGCGCGCATATCAAACCGCTGTCGACCACCAGCGCATCCAGCGAGGCCTCCAGCCGGTTGCCGATGTCGGCTAGGGTGGTCCTTAGGTCCTCAGCCGGCATCACCAACGCCTCTTCACCGATTTTGTCGGACTCCTCGAACTTTGACAGGTCAAAATTGAGGAGATCAGCTATGTTCTGCAGTAAAGAGAGATGATCAGAAGACATTAAGTTGACAGAAGCCGATCGTCAGTTTCAGTCAGCTTACCGTTGACACCGGGGTCGGAGCGATCGGCTCGGCTGGTTCACCGCCTGCAGCCGTCGAGGCCTCTTCGTCGACGTCGTTGCCGCCGCCGGCGACAGCCTCAGTGTGCTCGCTGGACGCTTGGAAGGCAGCCGACGGAGATTGTGGGGGCTGCAAAAGAAGAGTTAGCAATCGAGTCGGCTAATTTCTACAAATCAAGGTGCAAGAGATGATTACCGATGGCACGGGATGTGGAGTGCGACCGGTCAATTTCTTGACCTGAAAAGAATGGTTCAGTCAGATGCAAGTGATATCATCGCGAAGCAAAATTTGGTGAAGTGAGGGCTTACTGGCCGATTTTTCGCTGGGGGACTTGGGACCGGCAAGACGTCGGCTGGAGCATTGACCGACTCATGGCTCGAGCTCCCGGGTTTGGCCGCCGCTCAAACAGCCGCCGGCATTTCCTCACTGGCGACGGCGTTGAGAAACTGCGCGACGACCGGGTACAAGGGGGGAGGCTATCGGCTGGCGCTGCCGATTTCTTCTCTTTCAGCTTCTTGGGGACAGGCGCGGCGGACGGCTGTGTGAGTGGTGCAGCCCTTTTCTTTTGGGCAATCGGCTTGCCCACCTGCCCTCGTAGCAATGACGCCAGCTTCGGCGCTCCCCAGCCGATGGCCGACGGAGCGAGGCCGTCCCTGTCCAGAACACCTAGACAGTATTCGATGGGGCACCCGGAATCGCTCACCGTCGGTCGCTTCGTCTCCGTCTCCTGCAAATCAGAGGGCAAATGTTAATCGGCTATATCAGCTGATGATAAGAAGAAGAAAATCATTTGGGACTTAAAGCTTACCGAGAGGATCTCCTCAGGCAGGAGGAGGTCGACATTGGCGCTTGATTTCAGTCGACCATTGGTCGTAAGCGGCGCTTTTCCTCAGCGCCAGTGTCATCACGCCGACATCGCCGAGGGGAGGGCCGGCTATATGCAGCAGCCGATCCATTATCAGGTCCTGGCTTACCACTCCCCTCGTCTCAATCTTATCGGCATAAAAGAAGCCGATGGGCAGCTGCCCAAGACCGAACTGCCTCGCCGCCGACACCGGGTAATAGAACTCGTAGCTCTTGGCCACTGATCGGCCCTGGTGGATCCCGGTCGGCAAGATGCAGGGGGACAGAGCGGCGATGAACAGCTCCCTGCACCTCGGGTTGTCGGCTGAGTTGACGTCTTCCCAATTGAAGTCGGCCGGCAACTCGAACAGTCCTCGGTCCCGGTAAAAGTACCAGGCGCGGTTCTCGTGAGACAGCCTGTCGTAGAGGGCGATGAACCATTCGGCCAGCAGATCGGCCGATTGCCTCGAGCCCGCATGAGCAGCTGCTGCTTCTCCGTAGCTCATGCATCGCGTGGTGGTGATCTGGTTGCCGTCTTCATCCTCGATTGGCTCCAGCCTTGGGAATATAGCTGCTGTTAGAGGGAGCCGACCAACTATCTTTTGGGTCGCCAGCGCCAGCCAAATCTGTAGAAACCACCAGGGGCCGCCGGTGTTGATTGGAGCGTTGGCGACTATTTTTGCGGCGGCCTAATGCAACATCTGATATAAATAGCCACGGAGGTATTTCCCCAGCGCAAGTTTGCCCCCGTCGGCCAGGACTTCGGGTACGACCTGCCAGTTGGCGGTCGGCCCGTAGCTCGGTCCACAGAACAAAAATTTTTCAAGCCACATCATCAAGAACATGGCGTTCATGTTCTGGGCGATGAAGCCGCTCCACCCGCCGATGGCCTTGGTTTTGAACTGATGCTGCCCCTTTCGGCTCAAGCTGCTGGGGTTAGCCGACGACTCGATGTCTAGCCCGGTTGTCATGTACACGTCGGCCAACGTGATTGTCATCAGCCCTTGCCGAAAGATGAAGGCGTTAAAGCTGTCATTCTAGAAATATGTTGCAGCCGACAGAAGCGGCTCGTCCTTTGCCATGCTGGCGACGGATAGGGCCAAGCACTGGGCGATCCCGGTCTCCTCCCACTGTGTGTATTTGGCCGATCGCACCCTTTTGTACCACTCAACCCAGGCTGCGTCGGTGGTTGGCCATGATTTGAATGTCCCGTTCTAATGGGCGAGGGATGGCTTGTTGGTGTTGAAGGGAATCCTGTTGGTTTCGGCTATAATCACATCGACTGGATCCATGTTGCCGATGGGGCCGAGAAAGTACCTCGTGCTTGTGTCGATTTGGGATAAGCACTTGATGTGATAGGTGCTATAGTTCGAAAAAGGGGCGCTAATCAAGAATGGTTGCATATTACAGTTCGAAGAAGGAAAAAGTACTAATCAAGAAAAAATGAAGGAAAGTGATACTCAAAAAATGGTTGAACGTAAGATTGATGCAACATGGTTGAGAAGTAAATACGAATGAAAAAGGAGTTTTGAATAAAACGGGACTACCTCAGGGAACTCGGCAATGGCGGCGGCCAAAACGGCAGTGATGGTTGGCGCGGCGGTTACAGCTGGTGTGGCGGCGGTGGTCGACGCGACGGAGGCGCTTGACGCGGCAACGGTGGAGGCCATCAGGGTCGTTTCGGCGAAGATGAAGTCCGGGTTGCGAAGAACGCTGAGATTTGACGGATGCCGGTGAAACTGCCGGAGAGGAGAGAGAAGGCAGAGGCTTGTATGCGAAGAGACTGAGTGCGCTTTGAAGGCGTAAGCATCTCGGCTGAGGAGAGTGGATATTTAAAGGGCACTTGGGAAGAAGCCGAAGCGGTTTAGGTCAAGAAAAGAGCGGGAGTTTGAACAGGCAAGCAAATCTGTAACACTTCGTATCACGGACTTGGGGGCATGTGTTAACACTGAAATTTGGTAATTGAGTCCCTAAGTCTACAAAGGCGAAGCAGAATCGGATCGGCTGGTTTGGTGTGGAAACAGAGGTCGCATCGGCTGAGGAGTGATCAGCTGCGAGGCCAATCGGCTAAGGTTGGATCGGACAATGGCAGCCGATAGTCGATTCCATGTCCGGAAGAGATAAAACCGTTTCTGATGCAACATTTTGAGGATAAATAGAAGATTCGGTTATTAGTTGCGCGTTAAACGATATTGCCACCTATGGATAGAGTCCTGTAATGGCAATTGTATCTGTAATTTCGGAGTTTGTTTAAACTGTTAATTGTAACGCGGCGTGGGTCCTTCTCGGGATAATGTCGTGTTTTAAATAGTAGTTTAGATAGAGTCCAGGGTTTGTACAGATAATTGTATCTTGGGTATAAATAGGACCCGAGATCCCCTGTAAAAAAGAGACAATCACAATCAATCAAACCTTCGGCGCATCGCCAACCTTTTTCTTCAGACGAGCAGTTTGTTTGGCTACGGGCTGCATCGTTTCGATCCCCAGATCTAGCTAAATGCTTGTCATTAGTGGTATGATCTGTTGTTTCTAGTGCTTCCATCGTAATGACACATTAGATTCAAGAGTTTATACTGCGCTACTTATCATATAGCGCATATAAATTAGACTAATGTTTAGATCTATCCTGCCATTGACTACTTCTATCAAGAACTTGCAGCCAATAGGGCTAGATCTAAAGGTTGGCTGGTTTATATGCGGTATCCACCGTCTCGAGGGATATAAATCGGCTGCAATAGATCAGGTTTTTCTTTTTATACTTAATGCTGCATCGGGTTCGAACTATTAAGTCATTTTTAGAACTACCAATGATCTGTTCGGCTAAGATTTATATTGTTTAGAGACAGCGCCGGGGTCAGCCGGCCTTATCTGTCCTGATATGTTTCTTTTAATATATTTATTATTAGATTTATATTAGGACTGCATCTTATATTAAGATCGCATTCTTGTCAGACGTTGCTAGCCGAAATCGGCCCGCCATCGGCGGCCGACGGCCGATTTCCGAGCCATGCGCATCTGGTTCAAGAGTGGTATCTTTTCATAAGATTCATCGGAGTACTAGCCGATTCATCGTTAGCTTTCCAGTATCGGCTAGGTTATTGATTCATATATTTATTATCCTTTACTGTATTTAGGTTACACGACTGACGCTTTCTCGGTATAGCTGATCCATTCCAGTCGTTTGGCTTAAATATATTTTAGGATAGCATATATATGCTCATGGATTCCTCAGCCGATCCAGTGGGGATCTAACCTAACGCTTAACGCATATTCCCTTGTTTTTTCTTGTTGGTTAACAGATCAAACCAACTGGCACGCCTTGCACAGAACAGGTAGCCGAGAAGGACCTGCACTGGAGTTAAGCGGATCTCCCACGCCAGTGCGTGAGAGAAATTTCTCATCAACATCCGGGTTGTTCGTCATGATGAAGGTATCAACCTTCGGTCCTGTACCTACACCCGTCTTTGTTGGATCATGCTGCTCGCTTTCCCGCTAGACTTCCAGAATGACACCTACATTCAGGCAGCGGTGCCGCCTTTTGGGAGATTGCTAGACTGGTACAGGGACGCCAACCGTTCCAGGATCCTGGTAAGGATGCTGATCCTGTGCCCGGAGAGGGTACCAAGAAGTATCATGCTCTCGGCAGGCTCCCTCTTCGATGGCACAGGCAGATCCTGGACGGTTCCGGTTTTCATCCTCAATTGGCAGTTCCCAGACCAGTTCCCAGCGGACGAAGACCCAGTGCCGCAGGGGGGTCAGCCGCATCCCGCCCTGAACCCTCTGCTGGCAGAGCTTCTCCCGCCGGCACCAGATTGGCAGAATGAACAGCAAGGGGGGAGATCACCTAGATATGATGGGCGGCGATCCCCACCAGGCGGCAAACCAACCAGACCAGCCTCAGTGGCAGCAGCAGCCTCAGGCCGAGCAGCCCCCCCAACCCGGATTTAATGAACAACAAGTTGAGCAAGGCATGGAGGGTGAAGGGGAAATGTGGGAAACAACAATGATTAGCCTGCATGGGATCCTCAAATCCCCGAGCAACCGCACGTCCCCCAGCACTATCGGGATCTCGATCATTCTTCCTCCTCCTTGCAGTACCTCCGTGGCCAGCGTCCTGACATCCTCATTAAACACCTCATCAAAGCCCTGAACGGTGAAGGGGACCAGGATAGCTCCTCATCTAATGAGGCTACCTACCCAGATGTCATTGAGGGGAGGACTCGTTTGGGGGAAGCCAAAACAAGGTGTGCTGACCTGGATTCTTTGGGCTGACGTGATATTCCTAACACCTCTTTTGAGCTTGGAGAATCCTCAAGTCACCATGTGCGCCTGGATGTCTCCTCCTTAAACTGGAGATCGTCTGCCCCCGCTATACAACCCAGCTCACCTCATGGGCTAGAAATGGTACCATGGTACCCTGTAAAGGACGCCATTGCTCTACAGCTATGGCCCATGGTGCCAAGGCGATCAGAAAGGGATGCATGGGGCAGGAGGTGGCTGCTACAAGAAAGGAGACAACCCAGGCACCAACAACAGATGTTGCACCCAGCTTCACCTCCGAATCGGTCCAAAAAAAACAAACTCCCACCGGGTACAAATTCCCTAGCTCTCCCTACAAAAGTGTCAGTTTCTAATAATCATTTGCCTTTGCGTCACAATGGCATCAGACGAAGTTCAAGAAGAAATATTAATTCCAATGGTTTTTTCTTTCCATCAGTTAAACTTGAGGCAAATCCTTCCAAGAAGCAGAAAATTGATGTGATCTAGATCGACGAGAACACCGGAAAGGAAGGACTAGTCCAGCTCTCAGTTCTTCAAGGGTGGGGAATAGACTGCGGTGCAGATCCTAGGGATCTCACCGATGATAATCTGATGCAGAACCCCAAGACGAACAATGATGAAAATCAAGAGGTGTAGGATTCGCTGGCTGTAGGACTTGTCTGTTTCTGAAAACATTCTTCTACCCCTAGCTATCTTCCTGGTTGACTACTATTCTGATGACTCCGGTGATGTGGACATGTTCTGTAATATGCTTGATGGCCTGACTGCTCTGCTAGACCTTTGTTTTCACAGTATTCAGGATCTCGTTACTTTTGCCTTGCTGAACCTTGCTGTTTTTCTTAGTCTGTCTTTTCTACACAATCTTTACGGGGGTGACATTGCCACGGGGGCCGCCCGAAGGACATATTGGTCTGGCTGGGGGTATCTGACTAGTTTGTCTACCAGATTCGCCTTCCTCTGTTCTCTTTTGTTTCCTATGACCATTCGTGTTTGGATCACCCGCTGCTGGAACATCAGAGGAACCAATGCCCCCGTGTTTTGGGAGGACTTCAGGAACAAAATCAATGCTCATTTAGTGAACTATTTACAGGAAACTAAAAGGGATTTTCTTGAAAGTACGTGCATCAGAATTTCTGCTATTGTTTATTTCCCCTCGGAGGACCCCTCGGGTGGAACCCTAGTTCTGTGGAAGGGAAACCTGTCTTTGGGTCTGGTTTTTGATAAACAGAGCTTCCACACCTTAATGGCCTTTTTCCTCTCCTGATGGTTTTGAATTGGTGTTGAATTGTGTTATATGGCCATTATGATGATCCAACCCGCACCATATTCTTAAACTGGTTTAGGAATCACAATTTTCACGAAAAGAATGATTGGAGTGTCTCGGGGGATTTCACTTGCTATCAGCCTCTGGCCAACAGAATCAAACCGGGGGCGGTTTCAAAATCTCCTTGGTTTTTAACCTTTATTTGGGTTCTTCCTATCTGCTGGCTCTCTCTTATCCCGGTCCTCTTGACTCCCTATGATCAACTTTGTGATCCAATTGGCTGTGCCTCTCGGGATTTCTGCGCCTTGCTTATTTTATGTTATCATGACATCTCATTGCTGGACTATCTTATGCTGGAACATCAGAGGAATTAATGCCCCAGAAAAATGGAAAGCCATTAGAAACAAGATAGAAGAGAGCGCTTGCTCGATGGTTTGTTTGCAGGAAACTAAGAGGGCCTCTTTTGACAGAACCTACATCAGAAAGTTTGCCCCTAGCTGTTTTGATTGCTTTGATTTTGTTCCCTCAGAAGGTGCCTCAGGAGGGATTCTAGTTCTTTGGAAGGGGTCTTTCTTCTCGGGGCTGGTTTTTGATAAGTAAAGTTTCGGTATCTCAGTTACCCTCACCTTCCTTCACAGCAACCTATCTTGGAAGATGACAGCAGTCTATGGCCCCTGTGCTGAACCTCTTTCGCTCTGAATTCATCTCTTGGTTCAGGAGCCATGAAATTGAGAATAATGAGGACTGGATTTTCTTAGGTGATTTCAATTTTTATCGGTCCTTGGCTAACAGAAACAAACCAGGAGGGAATGTCATAGACACGTTCACCTTTAATGAGGCAATCGGTCACCTGGGACTAATTGAGCTACCGATCAAAGGAAGGGTCTTCACTTGGAGTAATATGCAACAGGACCCCCCTCCTAGAGCAATTAGACTGGTTTTTCTCTTCCATCAACTGGACTGCTGATTTCCCAGATACCAAAGTAATCCCGCTCGCCAGAACAGTCTCAGATCACATACCCTGCAAAGTGGTTATCAGTACAAACATCCCTAGGTCACCCGTTTTCTGTTTCGAGAACTTTTGGGTTGAACAACCAGACTTCATAGAGACAGTGGCCAGTTGTTGGACGCTACCCACAAACCTGGAAAACGCACCAAAAATCATTGCAAAGAATTTCAAGGTTTTAAGAGCAGGGCTCAAATCCTGGAGCAAAAGTTTCTCCAACCTTAAGACTCTGATTCAGAACTGCAACATGGTGATTGCTTTCATCGACTCCCTAGAGGAAAGAAGGTGTTTATATAACACAGAAACCAACTTGAGGAAAATAATCAAATCAAGATTACAACACTGGCTCCAAATGAGGAAAATCTACTGGAGGAACAGATTCACGGTTAACAGAGTAAAACTGGGGGACGAATGTACAAAATTCTTTCACAGCATGGCCTCCATCTCCTACAGGAAAAGCTCGATTGCCCAGATTAAGAACACTGAGGGGGAATGGATCCAGGACCACTCGGAAAAGGCTAACCTCTTATGGACTGCTTTCAAGGAAAGATTAGGGGCTTCTTCCAACCCAATCATGGTCTTCGATCTCAAAAGCATCATACAGCCAACTGTCGGTCTAGACAGCTTAGCTGAGCCAATCACCCATGAAGAATTGGACATGGTAATTAGAAGGATGTCAAGGGATAAAGCCCCTGGACCGGACGGTTTCAATGGGCTATTCCTCAAATCTTGCTGGTCAATCGTCAGAGAGGATTTCTACAACTTGTCGGAGTCCCTTCAGCAAGGAAACGCCTCATTACGGCCTATTAACAGCTCTTTCATCACCCTGATTTCAAAAAAGGATAACCCCGAGATAGTGAATGACTTCAGGCCGATCTCCTTACTCAACTCCTCCCTGAAAGTTCTAACAAAAATCCTGGCTGACAGATTGCAAAACGTTATACAATCGGTAATCCACCCGAACCAGTATGGCTTTATCCGCTCAAGAACAATTCAAGACTGTCTGGCCTGGGCTTTTGAGTACATTCATCAATGTCACCGATCCAAGAAAGAGATTATTATCCTCAAACTGGATTTTGAGAAGGCCTTTGACACCATTGAACACTCAACGATTATCCTCATGATGCAAAGCTGGGCTTCCCAGACACCTGGATTCGTTGGGTGCAGGAGATCCTCTCCTCTGGAACTTCCTCGGTTCTTCTCAATGGAGTCCCTGGTAAGACATTCTGCTGCAAAAGAGGAGTACGGCAAGGAGACCCTCTCTCTCCCTGCTTTTTGTCTTGGCGACAAAACTGATCCAAATTTTAATAAACAAGGCAAAACAAGATGGCCTTCTCCATCAACCCATAAGTCAACCTACTGAGGATTTCCTTGTTGTCCAGTATGCTGATGACACCATCATCATTCTCCAGGCCAACGCCAGGCAACTATTTTTTCCTCAAGAACTTGCTAAGTTCAATCCAGACAGCAACGGGCCTCAAAGTAAATTACAAGAAGTCCAACATGTACCCAATCAACCTCAGCAGGGACAAACTGAATCTTCTAGCCAAAACCTTTGGGTGCGACACGGGTTCCCTCCCCTTCACTTACCTGGGTCTTTCTTTAGGGACCACCAATCCACGGATTCAACATTTCATTCCAATTCTGGACAGAATTGAAAGAAAGCTCTCTTCGTGTGCTACCTGGCTCTCATTCTCGGGTCGGCTGGAAATGATCAACTCAGCAATCACCCCAATAACATCTTACACTATGTGCACCCTCAAAATCCCCAGAGGCATCATCGAAGCAATTGATAGAGCCAGAAAATAGTTTCTCTGGAGAGGAAACAAGGCAGAAAAAAAGGAGGCAACTTGGTAGCCTGGGATCTTGTAACCAGACCGAAAGAGAACGGGGGACTAGGGATTCTCTACCTCCGCTTACAAAATGATGCTCTGCTCATTAAGCAGCTTACAAAGTTCTACAACCACGAAGAAATCCCTTGGGTAAACCAAATCTAGTTCAGCTACTACCAAAACAAAGTTCCCCATCGATGTAATGAGATTGGTTCTTTCTGGTGGAAGGACATCCTGCGTCTAGCCGACCTGTTCTTGATGATAGCCTCCTGTTAGATTGAAAAAGGCTACTCAGTAAGTTTCTGGACAGACAACTGGAACAACCTCAATGTCCCTGTGAACTTCCCACACCTTGCCTCCTTTGCCAAGAATCGTAATGTCCCAGTGGTGGAAATCATGCATGCTCAAGATCTGGATTCCATCTTCCATCTGCCGCTCTCCGATCAGGCCTTCCATGAATTACAGTTGCTCCAACCCCTTCTTCAAGACTTACCCTATGAGGAAGACCATACCGACAGTTGGTCGATGTCCTGGGGAAACAAGTACACTTCAAGAAGATTTTACAGCCATGTGTTTAGCTCCACCAATGGCCACAAGTGTTTCCAGTTAATCTGGAGATCAAAATGCATTCCGAGAATCAAATTCTTCGCGTGGCTTCTTATGAAGGATAGGTTAAACACAAAATCAATGTTACAGAGAAGACATATCTCCATCCAAATGCTGCAGAAATAACCCTGATGGCGGCTTGGGAATTGTGGAAATTAAGGAATGACAAAATTTTCTAGAGGGCATCTCCATCCATACAAGCTTGGAAGAGGAATTTTAAAGACCAGTGCGCTGTACAAGTCTTAAGGCTTAGAATGGAAGAAAAGAACACGTTCTGTGCATGGCTCGATGCCTATAGCTAGATTCTTTCCCTTCGAGTCCCGCAACCTAGGACATAGTTGTTTTTTTATTTTGCTGCGAGTCCTAGCAGTGGGCATCCCTGCCTGTGTAACCTAAGGTTGTATTCCTAAACCTGTTTCTCCTTCCTCCTTTTCTATAGAATTGCTCATTGCTGTGGGGACCTCCCCCCAACTTTTACGATCAAAAAAATGCCAGTCGTTCAAAACCCCAACCGTCTCATGTGTCAGCTTAGAACAACCTTGCAAGTACTCTACCTACATCCCCTGGGGATCCCACTCTAGCCCAGGTAGTGGCCAATCAGAGACAGTTAATGGCCATGATGACACAACAGATGCAATGACAGTATCAGCAGCAGCAGTAGATGCAAGTTCAGATGCAAGCTCAGGGTCAGTATCAAGAGCAAGCCGGTATGTTCCAATGCAAGCCCTGGTGACTCCCGCCAGTATACCGTTAAGTTTCCAGGAGACAATGGCACCAACCCCACCATCATGTTGGAGGGAACCACATGGCACCTGCTATGGTTATAATGAGCAAGGTCATGATAATTCAAGGGACATGTATACCAGGACCCCGACCGAAGATGAGGTGCAGTGCACAAGAAAGAAGGAAGAGACCGGTCAACAAAGAAGCCAAGATGTTGGTGCGCCATTGTCCAACCATAAGAAGAGAAAGGCACCAGAATGGAATACAGGATGTACCAGAAAGATGATCGTCACAAGCATAGAGTTTACTCCCGAAGATGCTGAGAAGATTCCCCTACGCTTGAGAAAGAATACCTTCCGTGATGCATGCGAGCTAACCCGACATCTCAGGCTTTACGGTCCGCCCAATCCAGAAGATGATGAATCCGAAGAGATGTCCTCTAATGACGATGATGAAGCGATTTCTAAAGACGTTAGTGAAGAAGAAATGGAGCTCAAAGCATGTACTCGCTGTGGAGAAATTGGACACATTGCGAGCATGTGCGTCCACACCTGTCTCTGGGGTGAAGACACCCATGTGCCAGAAGAATGCCCCATGAGCAAGGTCACGTGTTTCTTGTGTGAGGGAATGGATCACGTGCCTAAAGATTGTCAATTGATTGGGGTCCTAGCCAGGGACAAGGAAAACCAAAGGACATCCCGACGGTCTGTTAGTCAACTCATGGTTGGTACCACCAATGGTGAAGATGTTTCTGATCATCAACCAACTCCAACCCCTATGAAGACCATCAGTGGTAAAAGATGCATGGAAAACAAGGCTCACAAGTGAGTGCATATTTCAGTCCCAGCTGCGAGCCTACAGACCCAAAAGAGTGCATCTCGTGATCTATCGAGTCGGATTTGCTTCAATTGTCACAAGCCAGGACACTATCTCAATAGATGGCCACTCCTAAGACCAGCAAAAGAAGCCCATCATTGTTTCAATTGTGAGGAAACATGTCATGTACCCAGAAGTTGTCCAGTGCCCAACACCAACATCCTCAAGATACCCGCATTGTTTGCAGCACCAGTATCCCGCAAGCTGCTCCATCTTTAGCACAATGTGGTCAAATCTAGCAAAAAGACGCCCGTAAGGTGAAGGATACCAGTCATTGCCCATACGTGCAACCTCCACCACGGCGTATTATTGTTAAGGGTACCAGCAAAAGTTCTAAGGTTCACCTGCCAACCTATCCCCAAGTTACAGAACCAGCAACAGCAGGGCAAGCCATGCCAAGGAAATAGTGAACCACTCCAACCACAAGGTTACCATGAAAACCAACAGGGCATCTCGTGTTGCCTCAGCTTAGATGCTTGTCAATTAATCAAGTCTACATGTGAAGCGGGGTTCTCGTTAGAACACCAGCTTGTAAGCAAGGTTAGATCAAGTCAACTAGGCCAGAATTATAGGAGTAAGGGTCACATCAGTCAAGACGTCTGCTAGTCAAGTCTGCAGCAATTTACAATTGGTTTAGTCTTTCAAGTATCTTTGTCTGTACATAGAAGTTTCATGGAAGTTATGTATAAGAAGGAAAGACTGAATAAAGTATGAGAATTATAGTTTCTCTTCTTTTGTGATTCATCTTGAGTATTCAAAAACATGTTAACTTGTGTAACTTTCAGTGCTATAAGAAACCTAGAGTTTCATTCTCCTTGCTTATTCCAGTTCTGGTTAGACTCCAAGGCATGATTGCTAACCAGGAGAAGTAAATGGTCAACCAAGAAAATATGAATGGTCAAACCACAGTAACATTCAACATGATACGATCTCCTTAATGATCAGAATAAGTGGCACCTCAAGAGAATGCAAAGAATGACGAAAATTTGGTAATGACAACATGGGAGAAATGTACACTCTTAATCTTGAAAGTTTATCTAGAAAATAGTGAGTGCAACTACACCTTAGCGGTGAATAGGGACCAAGAATGGTCATCATTAGTTCAAGGCAATCACCTACAGTTCTCGGAAACCACCTCAATGTTTCCTAGAAGACGTTATTGAAAAATTCCCATCACTATACTCAGAAGTAAATGGATCCAGATGTCAAGTTACAATACCCAGCCATCTAAGTATGATTTGGCGAATCATCTCTACTCAAGGATTAAAAGCAAACTGGCGAGATCAAAAGCAGAAACCCCTGTTTGTTTCAAAGGAAGCCCCCAACGGTTCTCCAGTTCCGGCATTTTTGGGAAAGTAACACCAACGTTGGTGACCTATCAATCTTCAAAGCTAGCACACGCTACAAGAACCAATGGAATGAAGGAGCTCTGTCAACACTTCAATTCGATGGAATGGCGAAGAATCAGTTCTACGGGTCAAAGTTGCCTATAAATCAAAGAGGTTGGTTATTCGCAAAGGTAGTAGCCTCATCAGTCATAGTCAAGTAGAAAAGCTTATCTACCTGGGTAAAGCAAACTTGAAGTCAAATTTGGTTAACTCATAACCTTTCTACTTGGAATTTCAACCCGTGCAGCAGATTGAGTTGCAATCAAAAGAATTAATGATGAGCTGTTAGCAGAGTGACATCAATCTCAAGTTAACAAGCTCGAATCTAAGGCACACCCCAAGTGGTCATGTCAACAGTTCAGCCAAAGGAAGTGATAACTCAAGACACACGCAGTTCAGATAAAGGCAGATCAAGCAGCTTTTTGAAACGCATGTCGTTCAGATCAAGAGCAGTTGAAGCGAGTTTCTGAGTTCGTGGTTTCATGGGAGTCAGTTTCGAGGTTTCAGGAACAACTCCGTCGAAGTCAAGTCAAAGCGAATACTTAGAACACCAAAGGTGTCAGTGTTAAGTGTGCAGTCGTTCAACATCTACAGCCAGATCAGAGTGAGTGTGAGCAGAATCAGTCAGTGTGAGCCAGAAGAAACCATAGCAGTTAGCAAGACTCACCCAACCTTCTTTCTTTCTAGCCCAGAATCTCAGGACGAGATTCCAATAAGGGGGTAGATTTGTCACACCAATTTTCGTTCGGAATTAAAAATAATTAAATAAATCATTTCCTAGAAATTAAATAAAATAAAAGCAAATAATTAAGGGAATTAAATAAGGACATTAAATAAGGAAATTAAATTTTCCTTTAAAAATCATGGCGGAAATATTTTTGTAATATTCTCCATGCCCTAAAATATTATCCGAGATTTTCCATGAAATTTTGAAGCTCGAAATAATATTAATAATAAAAGAGAATTAAAGTAATTATTTAAATAAATAAATTAATCATTAAATGAGATTGTGATATTTTTATTAAATACTTTGAGTGTCCATATATTTTCAGAATTTTCTTGAAATTATTTGAGCATTGGAAATATTTATAAAAATTCAAAGGTCATTTATGTGATTAATTTAAAGTGAAAACAAATTAAATTTCTCTTTGCTGTGATTGGGTCTCCTTTCAGCCCATTCCTTGAAGTCTATATTTCCTCCCTCAAGGTCGTCCTTCTCTCTCCTCCCGCTCCGGCCCGCCGCCCACTCCCTTGCGCAAGTCCGCTTTGCTTCCTTCTCGCGCCTCCCTCTCTCTCTCTCTCGCTCACCGACATGTGGGACCGGATCCCACATGTCAGGCCCTTCTTCAAGCTCCAGCTAGAGTCTGACTCCCGTACGCCCGAGGCCGCCTCCTCCACCAAATCCGGCCTCCCTGTTGCTCCTCATCCAAAATCGATTACCGAAATGGATCCCCCTTAACTTCCTCTCGTTTTCCCCAACAAATCCACAATTTTCCCGAGCTAAATCCTCTGAAACTTTGGCCCCGTTTTATCCCGATGAACTAGGGATAAATCCTAGCCTAATCGCCAGCTATCATCGCCGTATCCAAGCCAATGCCTTCCTCCTCCACCTATAAATAGCACCCCCTCGGCTCCTCTCTAGTTTCCCAAATTTTCCCCGAGCCACGGAAACTAGCCACCATGTGCCGTTGTCGTCTTCCTCAGTGCCGATGAGTTTCCTCGCTCTCTCTCTTCTTTGTCCTGTGCACAATCCGTTGCCCCAACCCCCTATAAAGGCCGACCTTGACCTCCTCCCAATTTTCCCTCTTTCACCGCTAGATCCCGTGCCCTAGATCGCCCTGCGCTTTTCCACAGTCTCTCTGTTGTTTATCGCCTTCCTTCAGTCGCACGTCGCCGACATTCCAAGCACCGCCACCGTGCTCAAAGGCCACCGCAACCTTCCTTGCACCACCCCGCACCTTGGTCACCGCTTCCTGCCCGTCGCTAGCCACCGGAGCGCCTCCATCGCCACAATCCCGATCTCCGCCGTCGTTTGCCGCCTCTGGTCGGCAATCGCCGCTCCAGTCGCTGCCTCCATGCGCTAAGGCCGCCGCCGCCTTCGCCATGCCGCGCCGAGCACTGTCCACCCCTCCGTTTCCACCATTTGCCGTCGGAGTCCGTCGCCCGTGTTGGTCCCGTGTGCCGACCGTTCTCCGCTCGCCGCCCGACCCCGCTCCCTCTTCCTCGCCCAACCTCGCTAGCCCGGCCTCGCCTCCCGAGCCGTCCGATCTGCCTCTTGGTAGAACGGGGCCGTCAGTCCCTATGGTCGCCCGATCCCCTTCGGGGTGATCCGGGCCATCCAGGTGGTGGACCCTTGGACCGGTCCCCGTGGACCCCGTGCGCCACAACCGCCACGGCTGAAGTTAGCCCTTGCCTGCTGACGTCAGTCCCCGGTTTGCTGACGTCACCCATGCCTGAGTCTGCCTGCTGATGTCACTCCTTGTCTTACCGACGTCATCCCGAGCCTTTTCCTTTAAAAATAATTAAAAATTATGCAATAATTAATTTAATTCCTAGAATTCATTTCAATGGTCCAAAACTTCTAGAACTCATATCTAATTCATACGAACTCCAAATTGGGCCATTCAAATTGCAAAATTCATCTAAAATTGCAAAATTACAAAATACAAGTTTGTTTACTTTTTATGTACTATGATTTGTTTTTATTAGGTTTTTTGCTTGTTTTGCGTGCCGCGTGTAGATTTCCTGTTTGAAGTTCACGCTCGCAAGGAAAAGAGTCTAGAAGTCTGTTTGAAGAAGCAAGGCAAGTCACACTTTCCTTGATGCATATTGACCGTATTTTGTAAATGTTTTACTGTTTGTAAATAAAATTGCATTGCTTTGCTAATTACATGAAATGATGGGAATACCTATCTATTTGCTTGTGCCATTTTTACTTGTTATCCATTCCTTTGTCAACCGTAGGTGATAATTTGACTAGCTTTAGTCACTTATGTTGATTTTTTCTAGAATTATATGCTTAGCCATGTTTAATTACCACTAGCTCACTAAATAGGATAATTACACTATTTGTTCTAGTCTCTGATGAGCTGCAAGCTCGAAACACCTAGCCATGTCTTATTGGTCATAATTGTCTGAAGTAAAATATGACTTAATGGTGGGCTGTGGTGAAGGATAACGCGTAGGCTACGATAGCATAAAACATAATTTTTCTACCATGCAATTGTCGACCCCCGTTTTTGAGGACGAGAATCATTCTTGTTCATAGTACCATATCCCTGGATCGAGTGGTTATACAGTTCTGAATTACCAGGTGCAAAGTGCACGAATAGTCTTACATCGAAATTATTACATAATAGGCCCGAAGGCAATATCCAATACATATAGGACCTACCGGTCCGGATACAACCAAAAGCAGAGTTTAGATAAGATTAGCAGACGGAAAGCAATGGCATGTCGATTGCCACAGGCAACGACCGGGGACTAAGACCTAGTAGACGCCTTCTCCTCCATCGCCCATCTGGCAGTAAGCATAGGGGTCCTCCAGTTCTTCGCTTCCTTCATCTGAAGTTTGTGCGTATACCAAGGGTGAGTATCCAACGTACTCAGCAAGCCGACACGGAATGATGCACATGATAGGGTCATTCAAAGGATGGCTAAGGTTCATTTGCACAAAGCCAATTTTCACAAATCATTTCACAAACCTATTGTCTAGCCAAGTCAAGTTTTAGTTTCAGAGTATATTAAAACGGCGACGGTTCTGTCTACCATCCATCGTGATTTCCAAGGATGGCTTCCCGCCTCCGATTCGTCATGGTTTTCTGGGGAGTCCACCCCTTCTCGCATTTCAAGAAATTGAGTCCACCAGCACACAAAATCATTATGCAATCCCATTCCCATCATTTTAAAATTTATGAGTCTAGCCATGGGAGAAACTTGTCACGCTGCTCATTAACCGCGAGCACAGCTATTTGAATAGATTGATTGACTCACACTGCAGTGGATGTACACTTTACCCGTACTCCGCGACTACTCATTGAATGAGCTTTCATCCCTTCATATGGAGTGGTCACGGCAAAGCCTTTCGATAACTTCGCTTTGTCAATACCCGCTCCATGAACTTAAATCCTCTTGCACTCTAGCCGTCCTTTCCTAGCAGTGAGAGGAGTTCTGGCGCTTCCGAGGTAAGGGGAAAAACTCTCACAACATTCTCATTCATTACTCAAAACTTAGGCCACAGCCTTTTCTCAATGACCAGAACCACCTCTTCACCCAAGAACCACTATGCAGGGATACTGCCTCCGCTTGGCTATCTACTCCGCTAGGTCTATACCCATTCAAGAAGTACGGCTGTACTGGCTCGTTCCAAGTTATAAGTCTCATGGCTCGGTCCTTAATTGACCAGGGACGGTACTAGCCTTTTCTAGAATCCACCCAAATCCATCCATCCGCCCCAGTCCAAAACATTGGTTTTGTACTTTTTGTTTTTCATCAAAACTAATTTCATCATGATCAGGGCAATGTGGCGCTCATGTCTCCACATGCTGTATTCCAACTTCCTTCCCAAAGATAGTTGCCCAAGCACGAAGCTTCTTTGTAAAAATCATGAGTATGCAAGAATCTAGTATAAGCAGAGCTAAGCATTTTACCGAAGTTAGCCTCCGGTCATATCACATCGAAGGTTACAAAGAATAATTCTAATGGTAATCAACATCAAGGCAGGGTATATCAAGTATAGGTACTCATTTGTGTATAGCATGCAATTTATAATTGAAATCAACATCATTTCGCAAAGTGGGATCAATATATTCAAAGGGAAGTGTTGACTTGCCTTGCTCGCACACTTGTTGGCCAGGGTCTTCAACGTAGTCAGTGCTTGCTCCATCGGTTGCTATCCGTACGTGCGAGAAACCAATTGAATTCGATCATAATTCAATAAAATGCCGAGAGATTGAAAAGTATCATAAAAACGACTCCGGACGTTTAGCCTAAAATTCTACTCGAGTTCGGACGAGAGTTTTTGGGATAAAATCCGAGTTAAAAACGAGTTTGATGTCTTAGGGTTTTCGCAAAATGTCGATCGCATTTAATTAAGAAAATAAATTTAAAAACGCTAATCAAGGGGGTTTGTGCTTGAGGTTTTGGAGGTTCGAGCACTAAAAGAAACATTTTTTAATGGCGGAAAAAGAATAGCCAAACTCCGGATTAAAACGACGCGAAATGGAATTTCCGAAAATCCGATTTCTATTTCCGAATTTGTACCGATAAAAATACACGAGAAAACAATATATTTTTTCCCAAATATTTTCTAAATACTTTTCCTAGTTCTCCAAAATTTTTCCCTATTTTTCCTATTTTTTTATTTTCCCTTTTTCTTCTCTTTTTCTCTTTTTTTCTTTTCTTTCTCACTTTTTTCCTATTCATCCCTCTACAACCTACTCGACCGGCGCCCACTCTCTCTTTTCTCTGTTGCGGCGGCGGCCGGCGCAAGCGCGAGGGGGTGGCGGCTCGGGGCTTACCGGCGACGCGGCGGCAAGGGAGGCGGCAGAGATGCGGCTCACGGCGGCGGCGCGCGGCACAGTGGCGGCGCTCGGCGGCTTGCGGTGCTCGGCGCTCGGGGAAAGGACGCGAGAGAGGGGAAATTTGTGGCGGCGAGTGGGGAAAGAACGGAGGAGTTGGGTCCCATTTATAGGCGCGGCCCAGGAGGACGGGGGAGAGGGGAGAGAAGGGGACCGGCGCGGCGGTACGGCGATGAGGCACGCGGCGCACGGGTTGGCGGGTCCGGCGCGGCGAACGCGGGCAACGCGCGGGGCCAGGCGCGGGGTGTTGGCGCGTGGCGCGAGCATGGGTGGGGTCGGGTACGGCGGCGACGCGCGGCGGGCGAGCGCGGGCGGGGTCCGGGCACGGGGCGACATGAGCGCGTGGCGCGAGGTCGGGCCGGGCATGGTGCGGCGCGGTGTGTGGCGCGTGGCGCGGTACGGCGGCGCGGTGCGGGCGGGCGACGCGTGGCGGACGCGAGGCCAGGGCCGGGTACGGCGTCAAACACCTTGTGACGTATGAGCAATGCAATCTCTGATTTTTCCCGATGTTCAATTCTAATTTCTAATTTCTATTTTGGTTCACTCTAAAAATTCAAAATAAAAGTCTAATATTCCCAAAATTAATTTAAAAATATATTTTCAAACTTTTCACCCACTTTCATTATTTTAAAAATATATTTCACACTTTTGAATTTAATCTTTTTCTTAAATTCATAAATCACAATTTTAATTCTAATTAATTTCTGGTCTTCATATAAATCTTCTAAAATATTTTATTGCTCATTTCATTTTCTAATTAATATTTCACAATCACCAAATAATGTTTTGTTTTCCAAATACATATTTTTATGAATCCACACCCTTTTCCTATTTTGTTTTAAAATTCCCAACTTAAACTCTGAGATTTTTCTCCCCAACGGAAATACAAATCATTTGGTTTTTTCAAACACCGAGATGAATCGTTCACATATAAATTTATGCAATCAAGCTGGCAAATAAGAAGCAAAAAACTCGATAAAGCAGCAACAAGCAAAAAGATTTTTGTAAGTTCCGATTTTTAATTCCTGGTTTTTAAATTCTCCGATTTTTAGGGCGTTACAGCAATCCATAAAAGCTTGCATGTAAGGGTCTATAGATTGTTACCAAAAGACACGCAGTGCAGCAGAAATAGTCGATCTCATCGGGAGTTAACTTCCTTTTGGTGCAAAGTTTCTTGACAGGTAGTTTGCGCTTAGCTTTCTGCATCATCATCACATGATGACCATTTTCTAGATACTCTCCTCAGCAGTCTTTAGCATCCCATGTAATTCGGCCAAGGTTTTATCCATGCTGTTCATGTGATAATTTCGTATGAATGGCTCAAAGCTTGGAGGGAGCGATTGGAGAATCACATCTGTAGCCAACTCTTGGCTAAGAGGAAAACCTAGTTTTTCAAGACACTCAATATAGCCAATCATCTTTGTCACATGTGGATTGATGGGATTCCTCTCTACAAGCTTGCACGCAAACAAGAACATTGAAGTGTTGACCCTCTTGGCCCTAGCTTGGTTGTCAAACATGCCATGTAGACCCTCAATAATACTATGAGCATCACTCCTCTCGTATTGCTTCTGAAGCTCAGAGGACATTGTAGCAAGCACGAGACAATTTATATCTAGGAAATCATTAGTGTGCTTCTCATAAGCCCTCCGTGCAGCAGCATTAGCATTATCAGGCAAATCATCAGGATAGGGAACTTGAATAACGTACTCCTTTCGCTCTTGCTTGAGAATAATTCTCAAGTTTCGATACCAATCCATAAAGGATGTTCCATTCAACTTTTCTTTCTTAAGTATAGATCGCAAATTAAAAGAACTGGATGTTGTATTAGCTGCCATAATCTACAACAGAAAACATATGCAAAGTTTAGCACAATGTTTATGCGTTGTCTTTTATTAAACAATTTAACAAAAGACTCCCACTACGTGTTTTAAACCTTCCCTCTAGGTTACGTACTGGGTCAAGATTCACATGTTAATTAATTTCTAGTGAGCTTTGGCCACTGCTAGAAGATTAGCAACATGGGTAAGCAACACATTTCTAATCACATCCCTATGTGACTCTTGTTTGTTGGGTGGCATCATCATGCTCCGGCCCCAACCTATGCCCCAAGTCCCAAAACTGTCTTGATAGCCTTGTTAAGTAAACCAAATGCTCCTGCATGTATATGTCTGACATATACTCCATCGTGTTATGATAGACAATGACACTCTGCTTTGGTAGACCTACCAATTGACAATCACAACCGTGATAGGTGCAACATTTGGAGGACATCATTACTACTTAATTTTCTGAGGGATACTATCCTATCAAACAAACATATCACATATATAAAAGCAAGAAGAATAGCAATTAATAATGAGATAGTATGGCCCTTTCACATGGTGATCTCCATCTCCATGTCGGTGGAGAGGATCTCCATCTTCATCACCGATCTCCCGAGTGTCCGATGCTGAATTTCTTCAAACTAAACTACTACTATAGAAGCTAGAAATCGAAGATTACATCGACACACCGGTCGTGAAAGAATATTACATGGATTACAAGGATGAAAGAATATTACATGCATCACACGCATCTCATACATATAATAGGGTCATTCCATCTCAAAGCATTCTCTGTAAAAAATAAGTCAGACGCAAAACGTTTTCTACCTATCGTAGAGATGCGATACCGAGATGACTTAAAAGAGGGTGCACACATGGCGGTCACACTTATGAAGACCACATCGGCATAATCACACTATGTCGTCCCGAGACACTCTCAAGGGACATGGTTTGCATAGGTGCAAGGCAGCAGTCATAGTCGGACTACTAAATAGCTTCGGCATAATCACATTATACCGTTCCGAGACACTCTCAAGGAACGCCATTCTGAATCCGACCCATACTCATCCCGAGTACTATGGAAATTGCTTCGACACAATCGCATTATGTCGATTCGGGACAATCTCAAGGAGCACAGCTTCCATCAGCAATCTCCTCTACCGACCCCCATACCGATTGATCTAATCAACCCGTGTGCAAAACTTGTAATATATCTAATCTACTACAACTCCATATCAACATATGGAACAATCTAAAACCCAGACTACGCAAGTCTAGCTCTGATATCATTGAAGGATAATGTGTAGGCTACGATAGCATAAATAAAATTTTTACCACGCATCCTAGGAAAGCTTGCAAGTAAGGGTCTATATATTGTTACCAAGTGACGTGCAGTGCAGCGGAGAAACTACGTTGGAGTAGCCAACCCAACGTACGCACGTCGGGAAGTCTTGCGGACGTCGGACAACGCTTTGTCGACCTCGGACAGCACCTCGCCCGACCTCGCCGATCTCGGACAACGCCTCGCCCGACCTCGCCGACCTTGGACTGACTTGCCTGATTTCGCTTGATCTCGTCACGCCGATTCGCCCCGACCGGTCCAACTTCCAACTACCGAATAATGGTTTTGGCTAGTCGAAACTCGAGGATCTTCTAATGTCGCCGATTACACTGCAACTTAGCGATGTCTTTACCGGTATCCACACATCCAGGGAAGGAACTCCGAACACCCGTATGCTAGCACACGATCAACGGCTAGGGTTTGCCTCGAAGGCTACGGCTAGGGTTTTCTCGTGGAGAAGTTGATTCGTCTTAGAAGTTGCGCACTTTGATCTCCACCCGTTGCCCTCCTTATATAGAGTTGGCTAACTGGGCCTAAAGGCCCATCGAGACTATATATTCGATCGGATCTCAATCCGAACTAAGTCATATCTGAGTCAAACTCGAATACCTATTCCATCCCGTTAAGTGTCTGACCCTGTAGGTTCATGCAGACTTGGTTCCGACCCTAGAACGCTTCTCGGCCGACCATCAACAGCGGCCCCTAACAGAATGTATTGAAACCAAAGTCTACAAGAAGATCAAATCGGCTAAACCTGTAATGTGTGCACAAATCCCTTTGCCTCACGATACCAATTAAGCTATAGGCAAGACATGTGCCATCCTATCAATAGCTTAATCATTCACTGGATCACGTATTGGATTATATATCCGTTGATTGACTCCTCTATCAACTCGGCATGGCCATGCACTTCCATAATCCATTACATCGAGGGGCCCAAAGATATCTCTCCCATAGGAGGGAAAAATTACATCTTGATCATTCACATCTCTCTACATGTTTCATAGCAAACCCGAAGACTACTTTTATAACTACCCAGTTACGGTATAGCGTTTGATAGTCACTAAGTAAGCCATTACACATGTTGAAATCCATGATGATCTCAGGTCTAAGGACTTTGCACCAACACTACTTGAGATCAACTAATGACACATTAATTCCCTGTAGTGTCTCAATGTGGGTCTATCCAACAAAAACATGTGTTCACATTTATTGATTTGGTATCTCCATACCATGATCCATGAGACATCATCATCAATTAATATATGTGCTGATCTTAGAGTCATATTCGTTCCACAGATATGATATATGATCAGAGATTATTTAGAAATAGATTCATATACAGAGTTTCATGAATAAGTCACATACTTATTGATCAATATAAGATGTCTATTTCATGAAACAGAATAACATTTTATTCATTGATATCCAACATCTCCATATTGCCTCTAGGGCATATAACTAACAATCCACTGGATAAGGTGATGTGTCTACTGACCCAGCACTGCTTGGCACCTGAACTGTCAGTTGTTCGGACTCACGAAATAAGTTTGGGGAGGCTTGGCGATTTTGAGCAACAAGAAAGTAGAAATGTTGTTCTACTTGTGCTGCTATTTTTCTTCCAGTTTTTGTTTATATATGTCCCGTTTATTGTAACTCCTAGCTTCCTCTGGAAACCCTTCCTTCCAACTTGTTCTTGACAATACGCCTCTTACTCGTCCGAAATGTTCAGGGGTGCCTAATGCATCTGTCAATTGATCATTCTCCCTCTTG
Source organism: Oryza australiensis (assembly GCA_019925245.2). Lineage (NCBI taxonomy): Eukaryota > Viridiplantae > Streptophyta > Magnoliopsida > Poales > Poaceae > Oryza > Oryza australiensis. The sequence continues at coordinate 3,691,072 of JAIFGZ020000473.1, read as the reverse complement.
GCAATGAACTCCTCTGCTTTCTCTTTCTCCGCAATCTCCTGGAGACTAGTGGTCACATGCTTAATATCAGGGTCCTCGAAAAGGATCTCTCCCTCGTCGGTGACTTGACCCGTGCTACGTGCCCAAACCCAGTTTTTGCTCCTTTCCTTTAGTGGTTCGACAAGTAGTGGTTTGCCTTGGGCTGCAAACTTCTCTTTAGTTGCTCGCCACTGCTCTACATGACCATCGTAGCCCTCGAGCCCAATCGGTGTGGGTATTATTTCTTTTAGCTAGATCAAACATCTTTTTCCTCCACGCTAAGGCTTCCGGGCTTGTCATCTTTGCGACGAACTTGTCCCATTTGGCGGGTGTAATATCACCATATTCTACAAATGGAGACTTGTTCTTTTGTACATAATATATGTTCATGTAGGACTTCCACAGCATCCACCGATGTCCCATCATTTTCAATGCAAACTCTCTTCCCAAAACCTCTGCACCAGGCAGATAGACAAACCATTTCTGTAACTCATTCCACATAAATGTCTTCAGGTTGGCATCCACCTGCTCCCAGAAATCTACATTTAACGGGTTGTGGGTTCTAGCCAGTACCGCGCATGTGCTGCTAAATTTAGTCATCGCCACCTTTGGCTCCACTGGCTTCCCATCTTGGTTCAGAGAGATTATGTAGTATGTCTCCTTTGGGTTGGTTCTTACTTCTCTGACCACGCCTTTTCTTTTGACGTCCTCTAGTGCTTGCGGACCTGTCTGTAGGCTCCGTACCGAACGTTGTTGTGTTCGTCTCGATTACGGCTATGACGGCGGACTTGGCAGCCTTTCTTTTTGAGCGGCGCTGTGTTTCCATCTGTACGGACATTGCATCAAAAAACGTTAAACGCGACTGAGGAGGAGATAGATTAGTTCATAACACTATGGCTCGACTTACTACTTGCTCGATAGGAATGTAGTCGGGGTCATCTTCAACCCGTGGTGCTTGCGTAATGTCTATCTCGAAAGGATCGCTTGGTGTCTGTCATGTGCCTTCGCTAGACGCCTCTTGTGTTTGTTCGACATTGGGTGCCTCGGAGGAAGCTTTCTCGTTCGATATTTGATCTACGATTGTTTATAACATAATTCATCTTATTTTCATCTAATTTTAACTACAATTCCAGTCAAGAGAAAGTACAGTGATAAATGCACATACATATGTATATGCATATAATTATATATATATGCACATACATATAATTATATATATGGACATACATATATATGCATATACATATATTATACATATAATTATATAATTATATATATATATGCATGTACATATATTATACATATATATAAATAAACAACTAATTTCACATATATAATTTAACAAATTTCACATATATAATTTCACATATATAATTTGACATCACAAATTTTATAAATATAATTTTACATATATAATTTGACAATTGTTCGTCTTCCTCTACCTTCGAGCGCAAAGTGTTGACATCAACACAAGAGTGTTGTACGTGCAGTGCATGCTGCTCCCATTCAAGTTGCTCATTTTTTAACAGAATCATAACCATTGGTATGTCTCAATCATGTTTCACATAATTGATATGTTCATGTGTATTTATCTCATAGATATGTCTAGATCAACTGAGATGATTTTATTAGCCTACCTTGATTTATTGTGATACTAGCAAAATGCCATATTGCAAACAGAAAAGAAACCCGAGTATGGCGGCGGTGTGGAAGGGAAGAGGGTGATTGTTCGTTGACAGAGGGAGATGGCAACACGCTAGACCCTATTATGCCACAATTGCTGCCTGTGATCAATTAGTTTAAATATGTTTTGCTTTCACCCAAGGTCTTTGCTCCTATATTGCTTCATATATTTAGGAATTTAAGCAAACAACTCTCAGATAACCATTAGACAAAGGTGAGTGTTTAGGATAGACCTGAATTGATCTTCTAGGAATGAAAATTACTGATAGACTTTTTTTTATTTGGGCTTCCTACAATTTTGTGATAAGTTAGTATCTGTTTTAAATTTTAAACAGTACATGGTTATATCTGTTGATAATTTTTTTACAGTATTCCGTTACTGGATGACAGGCGCATGGGTCAAATGTGCTTCATATTTTTATATAGCAAAATATAGGCATATATGTGGATCTTAAATTGTTGGGTTAAATATAAATAGAGTAACAGTTGCATTAAAAATCATATATAATTTCACATCACAAATTTACAACCAATTTCACATAAATAATTTGACATCACAAATTTCACAAAAATAATTTCACATCACAAATTTCTCATCACACATTCATTTGAATACATTCAGTTCAACACATTAACTTGAACAGATTTAAAAAAAAACTAACCGGGGGTACCGAGTAGGAGCCAGCAACGGTTGGTGGAGGCGGTGGTCGGTGAGGAGACGATGGCGGTCGACAAGGAGAAGGCGGCCGCGGTGGAGGATGCGGCCGCGGTGGACGAGGCGGCAATGGTCGGAGGAGGCGACTGCGGTGGAGGCGCCGGCGGCAGTGGAGGCAACGGCGTGGATGCGCCGACGACAGCGGCAGTGGAGGTGGCGGTCGGTGGGGTCGGCGGCAGTTGGTGAGCAAGGCGGCAGATGGGCGGCGGCGGGTGGAGGAGGCGGGTCGGTGAGGAAGGCGGCGGTGGGCGATTGCTAGAAAATTTGACAGCATGATGGCGCTTGATCCAGGATTCGTCGGGACTTAGAAAAATTCGGAGCCCACGCACACCCTATATAGCCGGTGATCATCGCATGCGGGCGGTTTAAGGGCCCGCACGAAAAACTATCTTTCCGTGCGGGCAGCTTAATCCGCCCGCACAGAAAGATTATCTTTCTGTGCGGGAGGCTTAAGCGGCCTGCACAAAAAGATAGTTTTTCCGTGTGGGCCCTTAAGCCGTCCACACGCGATAATCTCCGCCCTTATATGGTTTGCTCAACTATAAACCTAAAAAATATCAATGCACATATTAATTTTATTAATTAATGTAAACACAATTTTATTAATTAACATATTAATTATTTCATTTATTTTAATCAACCTTATGATTATTACTGAAAATACATTAATCATCCACACAAATATCATAAGTTTCATATAGAACCACATATTCAGTTGTAACACCATAAGTTTGATATATTCGTTCGCAAAAACATATTGTACACAAAAACAAACTAATGTTTCACAATTTTTTGATTAACATTCTTCCGCATGGATGAAAACTTTGATTCGTCGAGGACACTCTTAATGCGCTTGATCCGCGTAGGAAGATCTGTGAATAACGAAACGGCGTCGTATTGATTATAATCAGACATGTCTTCAATGTAGTCAATACTAATGATGTGTTGCTTGCCCGATACAATAATGTCCATCTTTTCATCGGAAGGGTCCTTCACATAAAAAACTTGTGCAACACGCTCGGCAAAGACCCATGGATCATCCTTATGTCCAATTTTACTCCGTTCAACATACGTAAATCCAAATTTATCTACCATGTTGTCTTTCACCCATTGGCATCTGAGAACAGGGATCTGAACGTGTAAACTGTAGTCAAGATCCTAGATTTCTTGTATGATCCCGTAGTAAGATTTCTTCTGCCCTGTTGCATCCAACGCTTCGATATGAACCCCACTGTTGCTTTTCCTCTCTTTGCTGATTGTGTACAAAGAATATCCGCTAATGTCATACCCTTGCCATGAGGTCACAAGGCTTGTTGGGCCAACTGCAAGTCTTTCTATTGTTTTTTCCTCGAGTGATTCACCAGACGATAAATTTTGATCCTTCACCATTGAGAAAAACGCACTTGTTCTTTGAAACCCAATTGCGATCACCCGGATTGCATGCTCGATCTCGAAAATGTGTTGCTCAATGTAAGGCTCAACGATGACGAGTTGTTGAAGCACACTGTTGTGTGCATATGATACTGCTTTGTAATCGTTGTCGTAGAAACATTTTCTTCCCACAGTCCCCTTCCCAGATAACCTTCATCATGTCGAGGTATTGGTATCTGTTGATGAGAAAAATTCCCACGCACTGGCCTGACAGATCTGCTTAACTCTAGTGCAGATCCAAATTTTTGATTCGAGGTTCGTAGGCGTGCCAGTTGGTTTGTTCCTGCAACCAATAAGAAACTAGTAAAAGAAAACAATGTTAGATCGATAGCTGATCGGCTGATGACCGATGACATATCGTTTGACATTGTGCCGATGCAACTTGCATTGAATTGGCAGCAACTAGATTGGTCCGATCGGCTGTAGATGTTAACAGAATATAATTCAAGTCTCAAAGCATATTTAGACCAAATGACTAGGATAGATCGGTAGTGTATCGAGATTGTATAAATCACTTAGATCTAAAAATACTATAAGGTAAGAATTATACTTGCTCACAGCATAGCCGAAGAGATTAATCTAGCATGTATCAGCTAGTACTCCGATACCGCTTTATACTAAGATATCAACCTGAATTAAATACATTAAACATGAATCAATCTAATGTTAAGATGATCTAACAGATTGATTGTGAGTTTAATACATTTAATTAGACTGGGATCTTGATATAAAGGCCAGATTTAACATATCAAGTAAGAATAAAACAAACAAGATAGATAAATCAGGTAAGATCGGCTGAAACTCCGATACTATCTTTAATAACAATTATTGAAGCAAATTAGATCTTTATGATTCTAAAGGCGACTTAATAGATTCAAACCTAACCGATGCAGCATTAAGTACCAAATGAAGCATAGAATCTAAAGTAGCTTAATGATAACCTTTCAAGATGATAGATATACTATATAATCCAAATCAACAAAGAGATCTAATCCCGTCGGTTGTTATCTAGCAATTGATGCTAGCCGATTAGAAGTTAGATCACAACATTGACCTAAATTATATAGCATATATGATAATGTGCAGATTACAATAACAAAATTAGATTATCATGACGATGGAAGCTCTAATCCCGATAGTGCAAGCCGCTTGTAACAAGGACTCGTCAGAGATCGAAACCCGATGCAGCCCAACCCGAAGCAAAAACTTGTCGAGATGAAACTAAAATGAAAAGGTGGCGATGCGCCAAAATTGTATTGATTGTGTTGTTGTTTCGATTACAGGGTCCTGAGTCATATTTATACCCAGATATACAATGAGTCCGTGACGGACATAATTCCTATCTCTATTACAAATTGAATTACATATATGCGCAAAACAAACCCCAATATTATCTATAAGAAAACTATACAAAACATCTAAATTAAAGCTATAAGATTTCCTCTACACAAATATGATGTATATACTAGGTGCAACATTCCAACATTCAATTAAATGCCACATCAAAAAGTAGATCAGCAGCCAGATTAAGTTGATCAGTTAAGGGCAAATCAAGGCAAGAAAAATCCTGACATTTATGTGACATTTTTGCCCTGTTTGGAAGTTGGGGCATGGGAACTTCCTGTAGACATGTAAATTCATGTCTTCCAAACAGGGCCTTAAAACTTGACTAAGAACTAATATTGGATATGACCATTAACCACTCAGTAATTTGCTTGCAATTGATCAAGTTCTTCTAGGTTATTTTCTTAATTGAATGCCATTAACCATATAACAACTACGGAAAAATATTAATGGCATTAGATATGTATCTCTGTTTCAAAAATGATTGAACATACCCCCAAAAAATGATTGAGAACACCATCAACTTTTAAGATTTCCTGGATAAAAATATGAAAAAGAAACTGCAGATTAAAACAGAAGAAACAAGAATATCATATACTGGTTATGTGCAGTTTCACAATAAAATATGGAAGCAGCGGAAACAATATCATATAAGTAAAGTTTTACCTGCAAGGCTGCAGCAACTTAAACTGCCAGCCCATTTTCACCTCCAGAATGACAAGACGATAAAAAGCCCTATACAAAGAGGATAATAAATAGGGAAAAACTATGATGTCTAGCATAACAAAGAATAGTTTTGAGATCAATGAAAAAGCATAACTAGAAACTTTAAATATTATTATCAACGTTTTGTTTATCCCGAGCTTACAAGAGGATGTATCGCATTCTTGTTGCAGCTGAGACATGTAAAATTTACTGGAGTGCAAATATCTCAGCCTACTGAGTAATGGCATATTAATTGTACCGAATCAACAAGAGGTCTATGATAGACTGTGAAACATCAAAAACATTGCCTTATTCTTGAAGTTACAACTCAATCGATGGTTATAAAATCCATTGCAAGAGCTATGAAATCAGTAAATAACACCCTATTTTGCCTTCTGCCTTAGAAAATTGGTACAGAACGAAACATCAGCATCCCTCTTGAGGGTAGCTCTGTAGTCCTACAAACACTGACTTTTCTATTGACTGTATAACAAACTTTTTGTAGGCCCACGGAGATATACATCCATATCATATCCTACAAGATGCATTCTCCATGCAAGAGCTTGTGCATCCTGCCTTCTGTAACAGATACAAAGCCACCTAAGTAAGCGGTTGCCTACAGGTTGTGACAAAATGATGGATTTACTCAATGCATATAGCATAATATCAACTGCCGCATTTAGATTTCTATCCCAACATAAGTAATTGATAAGAAGGGCACAGCATGCTGGTGTGATGTCAATGCCAAACTCCTGAAGAGTATGAAACATCCTAAGTGCGTCATCAGTTCTCCTTACCTGACAAAGCCCTATTAGCCAAATGGTATAAGGGTTTGAATTAATAGAACCATATTCTTGATCTATCTTGATTAGCTCCCTTACTCCATCATCCAGGGAACCATCTTCAATTTTTTTGCAGGCATTAGCAAGTACTTCACTCTCCACTGGGAAATTATACTTTTTGGGCAGATAATCCAACCAGAGGTTGATTGCTTGCGACAATTTCTTCATCCTACATAGCGATCTCATAATAGAATTGTAGATTGATAAACTCGGGGTGCTACCGCTCTGCAATATGTTATGGAAAAACATCATGGCATCATTTTCTCTGTGCGCCCTCAACAGCCCATCAATAAGAGTCCCGTAAGTGATTTCATCAGGAGAAATTCCTTTGAGTTGAAGCTCTTTGAAGAGCCTTACTGCTCCATCAAGATTCCTCACTTTACAGAGTCCATTTATCAATGTGTTGTACGTGACAACATCAGGAACGACTCCACTGTCTATTATACCTCGAAGAAGTTTGTATGCTTTTAGCACCTGGCCAGATTGGCACATATCATGAACCAGCTTACGGAGGCTCTCACTATCACGCACCTGATTTGCACCGAGGGTCAACCGAAGGAACAAGGAAGGATTATTTCCCATCTCCATCTTATGGAAAAGCATACGAGCTTCCTCCAGTCTGCCCTCCCTGTAGAATCCGTCAATGAGCGCGTTGTATGTCATAACCGTTGGATCACAACCATGCTCTCCCATCTCATCAAAAATCTGCATCGCCTCATCAACAAGTCCTTGTTTGCACAGTCCACATATCATGATAGTTTGTGTAGTGGAGTCCAGGACCAAGTTATTCTGCAACATCTCTGACCTCAATGTGTGAGCTCTCTCCAGATCACCGCGATCACATAGAACCTTGAGCAGTGTGTTATAACAGAAGGTATCAGGCATTAAACCTTTCTTTTTCATTACATCAAGGAATGATAAGGCATCCTCAATTCTGCTGGCCTCTGCACAACCACGGATCATTATCGTATACAGAACAACGTCTGGGGAGATGTTGCACTCTAACATTGCCTTGTAATAGCCAAAGCCCTCATCAAAACGCCTGGCCTGGAACAGACCATCAATCAAACAGCTATACCCTTTTAACCCTAGTGCAAATCCACCATCTTGCAGCATCACGAGGCGCTCAAATGCCTCATTGACCCTACCAACTTTGCACAGACCACTCAAGAAGGCATTGTATGTGACCTCGTCGGGCAGGCACCCCTTCTCCTTCATTGACCCCAGAAGCTGCACAGCTTCCTCAATCTTCCCTGCATTGCACAGGGACGAAAGCAAGACGGTGTAGATCTTCACGTTGGGCATGATCCCCCTCTCAAGCATTTCGTCGAACATCTTGAGCGCATCCCCCGCCATACCCTGCTTGCACAGCATGTCCATGAGTACATTGTACGTGGCCCTGTTGGGCGCGCAGCCGGCGGCGACCATCCGGTTGTAGAGAGCCAGGGCGAGGAGGATGACCCCACTGTCGACGAGGGCCTTGAGGACGGTGTTGTAGACGAAGGCGGTGGGGCGACTGTCGAACTCATCCATCCGGGAGAACGCCTGGACGGCCTCGGCGTGGCGGCCGGCGGAGGAGTGCGCGGCGACGAGTGCCGCGAAAGCCGAAGAAGAGGCCGGGAGGCCCGCGGCGCGGGCGTCGGCGAGGGCGTCGAACATGGCCTCGTCGGCATCGGAAGAGAGGAGGAGGAGGGATACGGCGTGGGTGTGGAGCGGGCGGGAGCGGAGGCGCGGTGAGAGGGCGGAGAAGAGGAAGAGGCGGAGGCGGGAGGCGACGGGGATGGCGGTACAGAGGAGGGCATCCGAGACGGCGTGTGGAGTGAGGCTTGGCGAAAGGAGGGAGAGGCAGGGGAGCAGAGCAGGGAGCGACGGCGGGAGCGTGGAGAGGAGCGCGTGGAGGGCGTCGGCGGCGTCGAGCTCGGCGGCCAGAGAAGGGGACGATGCGGTGGCGGTGGTGCGGATGAGGGTAGTGGAGGGGAGAGGGAGAAGGGACCGTGCCGCCGCCGGACATCTCATGCGGTCATCGAGGGAAGGGATGGGAGAAGCGCTCGGCGCGGCAGCGGCGGCGGCGGCGGCGGTGGGGAGACGAAGGGAGAAGAGGGTTTAGTTGGACTCGAGATAGGGGAGGATGGATCGAATCGATCACTCTTCTTGAAATATTTGTTTTTAAGCACGTACAACGGAATGGTTAAATAAATTTTTAATAATTATATTTTTAGTTATTTTTTAAAAATTTAATTTCTAATACGGAATTTTTATCCAACAGGATTTTTAAAATTTGATTTCCTTTAAATTCAAAATTACTTTGGGCCCGATTTTAGCGGCGTTATAGGATGCGGCGACAGGGAAGGATGTGACGGCAGGAAGGGAAGAGAGGGAGAGGAGCGCGGGGGCATCGGTAGGAGGAGACGACGGGGAGAGGCTACGGCGGTGGAGGATGCGGCGGCAGGGACGAGCAGGCCGGCACGCGACACCAAACGCGCGTGGGAAGAAGCACAATGACGCGAAATTGATATTGGACGCCAGACTTGTTAGTTATTTGTGAAAAACGAAAATGATGGAAAAGGGAACCAAATTTTTGGAATGAGATAGCCAATCTATTAAAGATAAATTTCGTTTAAATTAGTTAAAATAGAGATTTTAGAGGATATTGGGTAGCTGTAACATATGTTCTTACTCTTTGAATTCCTTCTCTCGGTTTCAATAGATCCCAACCAGCAGTTGCTATCTCTCGTATGCATATGCTTTCATCCTAATTGGAAATTTTGAAAAATAAATAGATGGTTCGGTTTAAAATTCCATCTCTCAACGGTAAAACTAAACAAAAATCCATCGCTCACATTTCAAAATTAGGCAAAACGTATCTCTCCCATGGCCTATTTGGCAACTCGGAGAGAGAGGAGCATCGAGAAGTAGGATTGGTCCTAGGAGTATGATTTTTGTTCTTGGTTTCTATTTTGGAATGGGTTAATTAGATTCATGTCATTATGACATTTTAAATACATATCATGGCTATTCATCTATTTGTACCAATGTCATTCGAATACGCATAAATTGAAACCATGTCATCGCCGTCACATTTTTCGTCATCGTATAGACCAAAATAGCTCTAGACATGAGACTCACATGTCAGTTTCATGTACTTGCTTCATCCTCCCCTCTTCTTTCTTCCTCCATCCTCCCCTCTTCTTTCTTTCTCATCTCTTCCCTATCTCTCACTGCCGTCGTGCGAGGACGCCGCATAGGGAAATAGATATGCAATCGAGCTCCGATTGTCCACCACTTGAACAACAAGGAGTCACGGGAGACGTGCGTACCCGAGCCTCACAGCCGCCCATCGTCGGAGCCATGCCTCAACCGGGTCTGTAGGAGAGAGGTATCACTCGAGCTCCCAAGCCATCAATTTAGAAGTTGCTCAACTTCGTTGTTGGAAGCGTCGCCGAACTTGAGCTCCGTTAGCCTCCCTGAACACTTAATGTCACGACATGGGAAGGGACCTTGCTCTCTTCTTGGCTTTGGCTTTGGCCCCTCATAGATAATCTTGAGCAACAAGCTATGTACTGCAACATCAGCCACCGGCATGTTCTTGTTGTTTGGGAAAGGAACAGGGATAGAACAAGCCCTCTACACCTTCAAGGTTTGCTCACCAGGATGGAAGGAGAGGGGGAGACTGGAGATGTGGAGTGGTGACGGCGTCGACGCTGATGCTGTCTTTCTTGCTGGGCGCCACCGTCATCTACTCCACGGGAAGGGAAGGAAGGGACTAGCGATGTTACCGGCCAATAAGAGGGAAGGAAGAGAGGAGAAGAAAGAAGAAATTGGGGAAGAAGATGAAAAACTTGACGGTGATGGCATGGATTCAATTTGTACATATTTAAATGGCATGGATATGAATAGACGAATAGTAATGACATTTATTTAAAATGACATATTTCCTGGATAAGGGCCATCCTAGCCTCGCTTAGCGATGCTACGTGTTTGAAACCAGTAAAAAATCTATCTTTTGCGGTCAAGCTAGCTTTGCAGGGGAAGAAAAATCTAGCTAGTTGGGGAGAGCCGATTTGGCTCTCCTTTGACGGCAAACTCCGCTCGCACGACAATATTGGCACGAGGGTGATGAAGACTTCTCCAAAATCAGCGATAAGTTTTATGTAAAACTAGCGATATTTTTGAATTACTCCCCATATTGTCGGATGCTTCTTCCAATTCTTGTTGCAAACTCTTGCTCAGGCATTTGTTGAAAAATGCCCTCTTGACCAACTCATAAATACATCAATCAATCAACCTGATCTAGAAGGAAAAATTGATTTATAGCGATCAATTAGTTGGAGTTAATGGGCCTAGCCCAAGTGTAATTTAATTAATTCCTAAAAGAAATCTCAAAAGCCCAATGAGACCCATGTATGACATGACAAGGTGGGAAATTTTAGTACCACCTTGCTAGTTTAGAGTGGGGTTGTCCAACTTAAATAGTGGGACTTCCCTCCTCCTCCCAAAGCCATGGATGAGGGAGGGGAAGGGAAAACCACACGCGCTTGCCTCGCCTCGCTGGGTCAGGCCACGATTCGCGTGCTTTAATTTTTTGGACAAACTGACAATTATTCTCAGCGATTTTTTGGAGAGTCCTAATCGGATACGAATCGGGTTCAGTTGGAAAGTCCTATCCGGATACGCAACCTAACCGAATCCGCTACGGTGCTGCCTTGACGCGCAAGTTATCCAGGGCTATATATTTGCCTGCACGTAGTCGTCTAGAATCAATCTAGTCTAAGTTTTGCCACGTTTCTCGTTGCTGCGCCATCGCTGTAGTCTGCCCTAATCCCGTCGTTGGCGTGCACCTGCGACCAGGAGAGCAGGTCTCCGGAACCGTCGTCCTTGCGATCCTGCACCGGGAGAGGATGAATAAGGTTTTTGGGAAGCGCTCTGCGCGACTGCTCAATTCGATCTGGCGCGTCTTCCTGCTACATCGGCTCGACGTGAACTCCTTCGTCGTCTACGTCCGCGACGAGTTTCTATAATACCTAAGTCTGCATACGCTTGGTACGCATCTCTAGTTGTTCTGATCGTGGCTATTACTTTTATTTGTGTTAGTATGTTAGATCTGTTCATGCTAGTTTCTGTAATAGTTTTGATCTATTTAATTCAAAATTTAATTAGACAATTGCCTATTTTGTCAACAATCCAAAAACCTTATTATAAGCAATTTGTTCAATTTACTATGGCTGGTTTTGCTGATGCACTGAGGCCAGAAAAATTTTCTGGTGTGCACTTCAAGAGATGGCAAGCAAAGGTCCGTCTCTGGCTTACTGCTATGAATGTGTGGGAAGCGAGACTTGGCAAACCTGAAGGAGAGCTTTCTACTGATGATCAGAAGAAGTTCTTAGATGCCAACAATCTCTTCGTAGGATGCATTCTTGGCTCTCACTGATCGTCTATGCGATGTGTACATACACATGATAGATGCCAAAGAGCTGTGGGATACACTGGTTGCTAAGTATGATGCATTAGATGCAGGCAGTGAACTGTACATCATGGAGAACTTCCATGACTACAGGATGGTGAACAACTGATTTGTGGTGAAACAGGCACATGAGGTACAGTGCATTATCCAGGAACTCGAACTCCTGAAGTGTCGTTTGCCTGACAAGTTTATGGCTGGGTGCATAATTGCAAAGCTTCCTCTGTCTTGGAGAGGTTTCGTCACTACTCTGAAACACAAGAGACAAGAGATATCAGTTGAAAATCTGATAGTGTCTAGATGTAGCTCGGGCTAAGGATACTTCTGAGAAAGGAGAAGAGGGCCAATCCAATGCCAATGTTGTCCAGAAACTCCCACAGGGCAAGAACAAAGGGAAGAACCAGAAAATTCACAAGGGTGTGAAGAGTACTGCCTTCAAGAAGAAGAATAATAAATCTGAGTTGACCTGCTTCACATGTGGAGAGCTGGGGCACTTCTCCAAAGATTGCCCAGACCATGCAGATCGCAAAAGGAAAAGAGTTGATAGCAGATCAAAGACTGTCAACACAATGACCATGGGTGACGGGTATGGTAATTTACCTATTGTACTTTTAGTTTTTCAATCTATACGAGTTGGTGGTTTGATACTAGAGCCAATGTCCATGTGTGTGCTGACATATCTATGTTTTCTTTTTATCAAGGCGCCCAAGGCTCAGTGATGATGGGAAACGGGTCAGATGCGGCTGTTCATGGTGCTGGTACGATAGATCTGAAGTTTACTTCGGGAAAGATCGTGCAGCTGAAGAACGTGCAACATGTCCCCTCCATCAACAAGAACTTAGTTAGTGGCTCCCTACTTTTGAAAGACGGTTTTAAGTTAGTCTTAGAGTCCAATAAATTACTAGTGTCTAAGCATGGACAGTTTATTGGTAAAGGCTATGAATGCGGAGGCTTGTTCCTCTTTTCCCTTTCAGATTTTAGCAATAAGTCAGTAAATCATATTTGTGGTCATATTAGTGATGATACAAGTGTTTGGCATTCTTGTTTATGTCATGCGAACTTTGGCTTAATGTCTCGGCTATCCAGCATGAGTTTAATTCCGAATTTCACCATTGCCAAAAGTTCTAAGTGCCATCGTTGTGTGCAATCTAAGAAACCACGAAAACCTCACAAGATGGCTAAGGAGAGGAACTTGGCACCTCTAGAACTCATATATTCTGATCTCTGCGAGATGAATGGTGTGTTGACAAAAGGTGGAAAGAAATATTTTAAGACATTGATTGATGATGCTACTCGTTTTTGCTATGCTTTCTTACTGTAAACTAAGGATGAGGCATTAGACTATTTTAAAATCTACAAAGATGAGGTTGAAACCCAACTAGAAAGAAAGATTAAACGTTTTAGGTCAGATCGTGGTGACAAGTTTTTCTCTAATATGTTTGATGAATTCTGTGAGGAACATGACATTATTCATGAGAGGACGCCTCCCTATTCACCCGAGTCAAACGGGATTGCCGAGAGGAAAAATCGCACGATGACTGACTTGGTTAACGCCATGTTAGACACTGCTGGTTTATCTAACGCATGGTGGGTGAGGTCTTGTTAACTGCGTGTCGTGGCCTAAATAGAGTTCCAAATAAGAATAAGGATCAAACGCCATATGAAATATGGATTGGGAGAAAACCATCACTGTCTTACTTACGCACATGGGGGTGTTTGGCTAAGGTAAATGTGCCAATTACCAAGAAACGTATGCTGGGACCTAAAACAATGGATTGTGTCTTTCTAGGATATGCTCAGTGGAGTATAGCTTATAGATTTTTAGTAGTTAAATCTGATGTACCTGATATGCATGTTGATACTATTATGGAATCTCGTGATGCTACATTTTTTGAGAATATATTTCCTATGAAAGATATTCTTAGAACTTCTAGATTGTCATCTGAGATTACTCCTGAACCTCTACCTCCTGTTGAGCTGTCTGATGAGCTTGAAACAGTTCCTGAGAAGGATCACAATGAAGCAGCTCCTAGAAGGATCACAATGACTTCACTGTATACCTTGTGGATGATACACCCACAACTATCACTGAGGCATACACATCTCATGATGCGGATGATTGGAAAGAAGTTGTCCAAAGTAAAATGGACTCGATTCTATCCAATGGAACATGGGAGCTCACAGAACGACCCTATGGGTGTAAACCAGTGGGTTGTAAATGGGTGTTCAAGAAGAAGCTTAGGCATGATGGTACAATTGAGAAGTATAAGGCTTGGCTTGTGGCTAAAGGGTATACATAAAAGGATTGAGAAGACTTCTTTGATACATACTCACCTGTTGCTAGAATGATCACAATTCGAACATTACTTTCCTTGGCAGCCTCATATGGTCTGATCGTCCATCAGATGGACGTTAAGACAGCTTTCCTTAACGGAGAGTTGGATGAAGAGATCTATATGGATCAGCCTGATGGGTTTATAGTGAAGGGTCAAGAAAGCAAAGTGTGCAGATTATTAACATCCCTATATGGCCTGAAACAAGCACCTAAGCAATGGTATGAAAAGTTCGACATAACTTTAACTTCTATCAGATTTGTCATAAATGAGGTTGACATATGTGTGTACTATCGCAATGGTGGGGGTGAAGGAGTTATTTTGTGCCTATATGTGGATGACATTCTTATCTTTCGCACAAACACTGATGTGATCAATGATGTCAAGTCCTTCTTATCAAAAAATTTTGATATGAAGGATCTGGGAGAAGCCGATGTGATTCTGAACATCAAATTGGTTAAGGATGAGGATGTGATTACTCTTTCACAATCTCATTATGTGGAGAAGGTCTTGAGTCGCTTTGGTTATATGGAAAGCAAGTCTTCTCCAACTCCTTACGATCCTAGTGTGATACTTCGAAAGAACAATAAAATTTCTAAAGATCAATTGAGATATTCACAAATTATTGGTTCACTCATGTACCTAGCTAGTCCAACAAGACCCGACATCTCTTTTGCTGTGAGCAAATTGAATAGGTTCATGTCCAACCCGGGTAGTGATCACTGGCATGCTCTTGAGAGGGTGTTGCTACTTGAAAGGTACAATGAGTTATGAGATTCACTATTCTGGACACCCTGCTGTGCTTGAGCGATATAGTAATTCAAACTGGATATCAGATGTTGATGAGCTTTATGCCACGAGTGGGTATGTATTTACTCTGGGAGGTGGTGCAATATCATGGAGGTCTTGCAAATAGACTATATTGACGAGGTCAACCATGGAAGCAGAATTGACTGCTTTAGATACACCTACAGTTGAGGTTGAATGGCTCCGTGAGCTCTTGATGGACTTGCCTGTGGTTGAAAAACCAGTGCCGGCTATCCTAATGAACTGTGACAATCAAACTATGATAGTCAAAGTGAATAGTGTTAAGGATAATGCGAAGTCATCAAGACATGTTAAGAGACGTTTGAAATCTGTCAGGAAGTTGAGAAACTCCGGAGTGATAAGTGTGACTTATATTCAAATAGACAAAAACCTGACAGATCCCTTTACGAAAGGGCTATCACGGAATGTGATAGATAGTGCATCGAGGGAGATGGGGTTGAGACCCATATAAGTTGACATAGTGGTAACCCAACCTATGCGATCGAAGATCCCGTGAATTAGGGCATGGAAAGAACTAGCTATTGGTTAACTAAGGAGAGCTATGTTTCCTATCCTTCTCTATGATGTAAAGCTCTCAAAGACCTATAAGGCGGGTTGGCGACATGCCTTAGTGTGTTCTATTGGCTTGGAAAAGCAAAGATGTTGTCCTATAGAACATTCTTGAAAGGAACACACCTATATGTGTCCGACTGTCTAACGTCGTAGTCTATGAGAAGTGGGTGTTCTCTAGTAAACTCATGGATAGACCTAGGAGTACGACGTATATGCTCCACCCACGGGGTAGATTACTGGTGGTCTAGTACTGGTTATGACTTTAAGTAAAGCTCGTTCGCACAAAACTTGTAATTCAAGGCTTAGTTCATTGTTCAAGTTATGGATGAGTGTAACTTGAAGCTCTAGGCAAGAGTTCAACTTAACAATCTTTACTGAAACACTAGTATATCAAACAGTAGTGAGAAACATGCAAATCTCTAAATGGACGTTTGAGATCTGGTGGGGAATTGTTGGAATTAATGGGCCTAGCCCAAGTGTAATTCAATTAATTCCTGAAATAAATCTCAATAGCCCAATGAGGCCCATGTATGGCATGGCAAGGTGGAAAATTTTAGTACCACCTTGCTTGTTTAGAGTGGGGTTGTCCAACTTAAATAGTGGGACTTCCCTCCTCCTCCCAAAGCCATGGATGAGGGAGGGGAAAGAAAAACAACACGCGCTCGCTCGCTTGCCGGGCCAGGCCGGGCCATTGCCGCGATTCACGTACTTGCTCGCGTGCTTTAATTTTTTTGACAAACTAACATTAGGTGAATTTTTGGACAAACTAACAATTGTTCTCAGGCGAATTTTTGGAGAGTCCTAATCGGATATGAATCGGGTTCAGTTGGAAAGTCCTATCCGGATATGCAACAGAATCCTAACCGAATTCGCTATGGGTGCTGCTTCTAGAATCAATCTAGTCTAAGTTTTGCCACGTTTCTCGCAGCTGCGCCACCGCTATAGTCTGCCCTAATCCTGTAGTCGGCGTGCACCTGCGACCGGGAGAGTAGGTCTCCGGAACCGTCGTCCTTGCGATCCTACACCGGGAGAGGAGGAATAATGTTTTTGGGAAGCGCTCTACGCGACTGCTCAATTCGATCTGGCCTGTCTTCCTGCTGCATCAGCTCGACGTGAATGCCTTCATCGTCTACGTCTGTGACGAGTTCCTTAATACCTAAGCATCTCTAACAGAAGCTCAAAACGGTTCCCTAAACCTGTTTTTTGATATTTTTGTTGGAAAAATTGTTCCAACAGAGTCTCTATATAGATCCCTAAAGAAAGAGGTTCTCAAAAATCACTTTTTTGTTCTCAAAACTGAGAAGAGCAGGTCCGTTCTCAGAACACTCCAGCGCGCGCATTCTTTTAACATTTTTAGCCACGCCAGTACCTCTCACGCGCGAAGCAGATTCACTCTCTCGTGAAATATTTCCAACGCGCAGAGATGGATGAAGCCGACGCATTCTTCGTCGTGCTAGCCAGCATATACAGAGCCATGGCCATCTCTGTGTAGCCGCGTGGAGGAAAAGAGACGGCGGCGGCACGCCGGATGGACTGCGCGGCGTGGGATGGGCCCGGCTAAGTTACTGCACTTTGTTTCTGGACATGAATATGAACCTGCAATATTGTCTGATGGGCTACAGATATTGTACTTCGTATCATGTATATAATATAAAAATGAATGCTTTGGTATCTGATTATTATATTTCTAGATTTTTAAAGAAACAAAAATGGATGATGAATTTTCTAATATGTTTGTGAGACCTAGTTAGTTATTAAATAGAAACTTCTAGAGAATCTGCTGGGTAGAATTTTGATTTCATGCTCTAAATATTTGGAGGATTTCTTATATAACTTTTTGTCGAAACTTGGTTTCGACAATAGAATTTTGGGGGTGCAGTCAAGATCGCCAAGCACAATGGGTTAGATGGAAAGCAGAGATTTTAGACAGGTTCAGGCCCTCTCGTGAGGTAATACCCTACTGCTGTTTCGGGGATTCGATCCGCCGAGTGTCTTTATTGATCTTGTGATCTAAGGCTGAAAGCTAAAGGCTCATAAAGCATATGATATCTCTGATCTCTGATATCCCTCAAGGGACGCCCCTTACCCCCCTTATATAGTCTTGGGAGGCAGGCTTACAGATCGAAAACCCTATCTTACTCTAAGTCGGTTTCCTCAATCTTACCAAACCGTGACTATGGGCCGTTGCCTTATCTCAATCGGCAACGTAACACCCAAGTCATATTTAGTTTACAGATATAGTAGGCGCAATCTATCCCTACCTCCAGTCGGATAAACTTGCCATGTAGATACCCGATTGCCATAATCTCCACAGTAGCCCCCGAGTCCTTTTCAGTCGACGAGACAACTCAGCTTTAAACCAAGACAGCACACAGCCAAAAACATCTTTGGCCAAGTGCTTCTGGCGCCAAGTGATTCCATCATCTCTACCTGAATCTCCCGAGTGGCTCCGAAGACTGTGAAGGGCTGGAAAACATCCAAAAAATTCTCAAAAATAAATATCTTGGTGCATCTCCTAATGCACCTAATTAGGTGTAGCCCCCGACTATGCGGTTAGTCAAAATCAGACTAAACATATAGTCAAGAACTGTAAAAAATTATTCTCATATAAATGCTTAGCTCAAGCTAAAGCAATCATAAAAATCACATCACTCGGCAAGCTCGTGATTATCCGAGTAGATTTGCCCGAGTCGTCTCGAAACAAATAATTTATTTAGCCCTCATGGGAAAGATATCAATTCACTCGGCAAGCTCATGCTTATCCGAGTTGATCTACCCGAGTCATCTCGGAACAAATAGCTCAATCGACCCTCGTGGGTAAAAACACTTGGCAAGCTCATGCTCATCCGAGTTAACTTGCCCGAGTCATCTCGAAACAAATAATTTAATCGACCCTCGTGGGTAAAAAGCACTCGGTAAGCTCATGCTTATCCGAATTAACCTGCCCGAGTCATCTCAGAACAAGTAATTCTATCGACCCTCATGGGTAAGAAAATCAATTCACTCGGCAAGCTCATGCTTATCCGAGCTAATCTACCCGAGTCATCCCGAAATAAATAATTAATCACCCCTCATGGGTAAACAAATTTTTTAGTCATCTGAAAAATATGACCAAAATATTAAATAGCTCCTGCCATAATATTGGTCTTTATTTAAAAAGATCTTCACCAAGGTGAAAAAATAGCACTGATATAATCATTTAATCAAATGCTTAAAAACCAAACAGTTCCTGTCATCAGGACAGCCATGAAAAGCTTAACTGTTTGTCACCTTTCAAATTGCATCGTGTCAACTTCTCATAAAGTTACGCAAACCGCGGTATGAAAGGATTTTAAAGGTATTGGGCTATGTGGCACGTGCATATTGCCAAGGCAAATCTGCTTAAGTCCATCCACTTAAGTCCTAAGGACACGTGTCAAGCCACACCTTAGCTGGGCCGCAAGTCTCTCATGGGCTCGGCCCAATCGCGAGATAACTTGGCAAAAAACCCTCAAGTCTTTTTACGAAGCCTCGATGTCATCCCCGCCACTTCGTCTTCCCAAAAATTTCCTCTTTCGCAACACTGTTCACCAGCTCTCTGCCTTTGTCCCGATTGCTCCCATCTTTCTCTTTGCAGGAGGCCTCAGAACATAGACCCCACTGGGCAGAGTGAAGGCCCAAAATCATCTGCAGCGGCCGAAGCGACAAGGCCTGCAGAACAAGAATCCCGGGGCCCTCTCCCGAGTGAGAGCGCTCCGAGTGAGAAGCCCCCACCTCCCAGTGAGGATGTCCTAGCGAAAGAGCCCCCGACTGCCAGCCAAGAGACCCCCGCTGGAAACCAGTCGGCTGAAGAATATCTCCCGACTGCCACCCAAGATGCCCCAACTGAGAGCCAGTTAGGCGTAAACCAAGAAGAAAGAGGCAGCCGGGAAGTACCAGCCAAGGGTTCGACCACTGATGCTGGTAAGCTTTGAAGCGGTCTTCTGACTTTAGTCTTCAATCTGTCTTTTCTTTGTCTTCATTTATCTTCTTTAAATCGATCAACAAGAGAGGAGGAGATCCCCAGGCTTTGTGAATGTTGCTTGTAAACTCTGATGTGAACTTGTAGATATCTAGCTTATTTATGTTAATGTCTTGACCCGAGTTTTCATAGAAAATTTCTTAAGTAATTTTTGTCCGACTGTCACCAAGCCTAAGCTTGATTAGGTCATCAAAAAATTCTCAGTCCTTATCTATTGAACTCTAATCAAAACACTAAACAATGATAAACCAAATATAAACAAGTTATCAAAGAAAACTATGCTTTGTTGACACGTATGCAGCCCCCGACTGCTAACTCAAGAAGTCGTCTTGCTTGAGGTTGGCAGTCAAGAATAACATGAAACTTGAGGCAATTTAAGCATAGTATCATCGAAGATGCTCGATGTTCTAAGAGTTCTCCACCATGGATCCATCTTCACGCTTTAGTCGATATGCTCCTGGCCGAATCACCTCAGCGATTATATATGGCCCTTCTCATAGTGGAGATAATTTGTGGCGGTCCTTGGTGGTTTGAATCTTGCGTAGAACTAGATCGCCGACAATAAAAGCTCATGCTCGAACATTGCGGCTGTGGTATCGTTTGAGACCTTGAAGATATCTTGCCGACTGGATCAGAGCTGCCTCTCGGGCTTCTTCCAGTCGGGTTAGATTGTCCACTCGGTCTTGATCGTAGCGCTCGTCGTTGAAGCTGCGGACCCGTAGGGATTCATACTCCATTTCGTTCGGCAACATGGCTTCTGCCCCGTAAACCAGGAAGAAAGGAGTTTGGCCGGTAGCCCGACTGGGCGTAGTCCGTAGAGACCACAGAACCGAGGGGAGCTCTTGAACCCATTTGCCGGCATAAGGATTTAGCCGGTCAAACACTCGGGCCTTGATGCCTTGAAGAACCATTCCATTGGCGCGTTCAACTTGTCCGTTGCTTTTGGGATGTGCGACCGATGCATAGCAGATCTTCATGCCAAAGTCTTCACAGAATTCCTTAAAGATGCCTCTAGTGAATTGAGTCCCATTGTCGATTATAATTCTGTTTGGGACGCCGAACCGGTGCACGATGTTGAGGATGAAGTCCCGTGCCTTGTCAGCAGTGATTGTGGCAACCGGCTTAGCTTCGATCCACTTGGAGAACTTGTCGATTGCGACGAACAGGTGTGTGAATCCTCCTAGAGCCTTCTTGAAAGGGCCGACCATGTCTAAGCCCCATACCGCAAACGGCCAGGATAATGGAATTGTTTGTACCTCTTGGGCTGTGACATGGCTTTGTCGAGTGAAGAATTGGCAACCTTCACAGGTTCGTACCACTTTGTCCGCGTCGGAGACCGCGGTGAGCCAGAAAAAACCTTGTCTGTAGGCTTTGCCCACCAAGGTGCATGCTGCCGCGTGGCTTCCGCATATGCCCGAGTGGATGTCTTGGAGTAGCTGTCGTCCTTCCTTGGGTGTGATGCATCTCACCAGGACTCCGGAGGGACTTCTCTTGTATAAATCGGAGTCAACCATGACGTAAGCTTGGCAATGACGTCGGACACGTTCTGCCTCATCCCGATCTTCCGGCAGCTCTTGCTGTGTAAAAAATTTGATGAGGGGTGTCCTCCAATCGGCGTCAATCATGGTGACTTCGTTCGCGGCTTGTTCGTTGGGAGTTGATTTTGCCGCAATTTGGCTCATAGAGGTGCTCGACAAAAACGTCTGTTGGGGCGGCTTCACGTTTGGACCCGAACTGCGCCAACTCGTCAGTTGCCTCGTTGTTATGTCTCAAGACATGGGATAGCTCCAATCCGTCAAATTTGTCTTCAAGTTTGCGGACTTCCTGCCGGTAGGCCTCCATGGTGTCGTTTAGACAGGACCAATCTTTCATGACTTGGTTGACAAACAGTTGGGAGTCCCCTTTCACGACCAACCGTCGTATCCCGAGTGAAACAGCAAGTCGCAGTCCATGCAGCAGGGCTTCGTACTCGGCAACGTTGTGTGAGGCGGAGAAGTGGAGGTGAAGAACATATCTTAGTCTTTCCCCAGTCGGGGAGATCAGCACGACTCCCGCTCCCAAGCCGGCGATCCTCTTGGATCCGTCAAAGTGCATGGTCCAGTATTATACGTCTTCTTGAGGTACATCTTCTTGTTGTTCGGTCCACTCGGCCAGAAAATCTACCAGGGCTTGTTACTTTACAGACGTCCTCGCCTTGAAAGTTAAGTCCAGCGACATTAGCTCCAGGGCCCACTTGCGATGCGCCCAGTCGCCTCCCGGTTATGGATGACATCGCCGAGTGGAAAAGAAGTGACGACGGTGACCGAGTGACCCAGCACTTCGTAAACAGTCGGCTTCATCAGTCGGCTTCTTGTTTAGTTGCGCCACATATTGTTCGGCGAATTGCTTGTAGATAAAGCAGTCCTTAGCCACGTGCTTGTGGTTGGGATGGTGCGTGCACTGAGCATTCATGATGGCGTCGTAGGCCGCGACTCGGGGGCGGCGTTGGGAGTTGGAAGTTGCGGCAACTAGATCTTCGGATTGGCGCTTGCGGTCCTTCTGGCCCTAGTTGTTGTTGTCGTTATCTTTCTTAGGATTCCAGCTTCCTCCCGCCTTCTTGTCGTCCCTCCTGTTGGGCCGGTCTTGGCGTGTCGCTTTGATGGCATCATTGGATTTGGCGTAAGAATTTGCCGTCTCAAACATCTGCTTCACCGTCTTCGGTGGCTTGCGCCCAAACTTCCCGATTAACAGCTCATCACGAACTCCCTTCTGGAAGGCGGCGATGATGATGTCATCGGTGATGTTGGGGATCTTGTTGCGCTTTTCGGAGAAGCGCCGGATGTAGTCCTTCAGAGGTTCGTCCGGCTTCTGGATGACGTTGTATAAGTCGAAGTGGGTGCCAGGCCTCTCGAAGGTGCCCTGAAAGTTGGCGATGAAGTGGTCCCTCAGCTCACTCCACGAGCTGATTGAGCCTCTTGGCAGGCTTGTGAGCCATTTCCTGGCTGAGTTGGCAAGGGCCACGGGCAGGTAATTGGCCATAGCCTTGTTGTCGCCGCCTGCTGCGCGGATGGCGAGAGTGTACATGGTAAGCCATGACTTGGGGTCGGTCTTGCCGTCATATTTCTCGATTCCGGTTGGCTTGAATCCATTCGGCCAGTGCACTCGGCGAAGCTCCCGAGTGAAAGCTGGCACTCCATCGTCACTACTATCGAGTGATCCCCTCCGATCTTCCTGAGTGCGCTGATCTCACTCTTGGTAGCGGTGATCGAGGACTTCCCGCAGATCACTCGGCGGGGTCCTCGGTAGGCTGGTTCGGTAGCTGGAGCTGTTGTTGCGGCGGACGCGGTGGTGGACGGGTGGGCGTCCATGTTGCTTCTCGCGGGAGTCGGCCGTTTGTTCCTGATGCTTCTGCGTGGACTCATGGCGTGGGCCTCTTGGCCTAGTTGTCGACCGGTCTGGCTCGGGCCTCTTGTAATCCCTTGACCTTAGCGGCGGGAGCCGGCTTCTGTCGGGCGTTTTCAGCCACAGACTCAGTAGGCCTTCGTGCTGAGGTGGAGGGATGACCGTTGGCTGTGGCTGCGATGATGGTCTTGATCTTGTCTAGTATTGGAGTCACGTCGGGGGGTGCCGTCTCGATGACGGTGTCCAGGAGTGTGAGGGAAGCAACAGTGTTCTGCTGTGGCGTCTGGAAGATATTGGTGTTGCGGACTTGCGTTTGAAGAATAGCCTCCTGAGCGGATCGTCCGGCTGCCCGTAGATCATGCTTTCTTCTGTCAGCTTCCTCTTTGCGTTTCTTCTCCTCTTCCGCCAGTTTGCGCTCTTGCTCGATCCTGGCTCGCTCTTCTTCCGCAATCCTGCGGGCCATGGCTGAGTCGGACTCGGCCACTTCAGCCATGAGGACATCAAAGCACTTCGGCTCGTAGTCCTTGTTGCAGTCGGAGTCGTCGGCTTCGTCCGAGGGGATGCCATAAAGGTCGTCAAAGCCTGAGGAGCTGAGATACTCGTTGAGCTCTGAGGATGAGCATGAGCCGAAGGGTTGGAGGATGACGACGATCTCCCTCGACCCTGGGTTGCTCAGATCTGGATCATTCCAGTTCGAGTCAGAGTTTGAGGACGTGGACTCCTCCGAGTGGGTCGACCTCGACTCGGGGGAGAGGAGCTTGCCATAGATCTCAGCGGCGTTTGGTAATCCAAACGGTGCCGAGAGGTCTTCTTCCGAGTAGATCTTCTTTGTTGGGGAGACGAGAAGATCGGAGCAGATTTCGGTGACATTCAGTAGTCCTAACGGTGCCGAGTGATTTCCTTCGTCGGAGTGGGTGGACTGCATCTTGGACTCCAAGATGTCGTCGTAGATCTTGGCGCTGTTCGGGAGCCCGAACGGCGCCGAGTGGGTTTCTCCTTCCGACTGGTTCGAATCCGAGTCGAAGGAGGAGAACTTGTCGAAGTCGTTGGCGACGAAGTCGCCGAATCCTGAAGAAGATCCCATCACGCTTGCTGGCGAGATTGTTGAAGAAGTCTTGACGCGCGGATCCCCTTCCTGGCGTGCCAACTGTCGAAACTTGGTTTCGACAATAGAATTTTGGGGGTGCAGTCAAGATCGCCAAGCACAATGGGTTAGATGGAAAGCAGAGATTTTAGACAGGTTCAGGCCCTCTCGTGAGGTAATACCTTACTCCTGTTTCAGGGATTCGATCCGCCGAGTGTCTTTATTGATCTTGTGATCTAAGGCTGAAAGCTAAAGGCTCATAAAGCATATGATATCTCTGATCTCTGATATCCCTCAAGGGACGCCCCTTACCCCCCTTATATAGTCTTGGGAGGCGGGCTTACAGATCGGAAACCCTATCTTACTCTAAGTTGGTTTCCTCAATCTTACCAAACCGTGACTATGGGCCGTTGCCTTATCTCAATCGGCAACATAAGACCCAAGTCATATTTGGTTTACAGATATAGTAGGCGCAATCTATCCCTACCTCCAGTCGGATAAACTTGCCATGTAGATACCCGATTGCCATAATCTCCACACTTTTTTGAATCATATTATGAGATTCTGTTAGGGATGCTCTAAGTTTGCATACGCTTGGTACACATCTCTAGTTATTCTGATCATGACTGTTACTTTTATTTGTGTTAGTATGTTAGATCTGTTCATGCTAGTTTCTGTAATAGTTTTGATTTATTTAATTCAGAATTTAATAAGACAATTGCCTTTTTTGTCAACACAATCTGCAGCAACTAGCCATCAATCCTTGCCGCAGGAAGCAAAACCATCCAAACAGAGGAGCCACGGCAAGAGGCTAGCAAGCTGGCAAAGAGATGGTTTAGCGCTGCCGAGCTAGGCTATCCCAATATCTTTTGGTAGAAATTATAATTTTTAAATGGTGATAAACGGTTCAAATCTAACCAACCCATGCTAGACATTCAAAGCGAGGGTCAATGGACAAACTTCCATCCTATCCCTCTTAAAACTCGAAAGCCCACCATCCAAACAGAGAACTCAAACAGAGAACTCAATAGCCCGAATCTCTCATTTCCTATTAACAATTTCCCACAATAATGCTTATTTTATATGCTCATAACTATGCTCTGTTGCTTACGAACTTGCACGAGTTTAGTTTTATAGCCAACTAGTAATGTCCATGTATTACAAGGGTCCACTTTTATGGTAGAAGAGACATGATGTTCTGCTTTGACAGTTATATGCAAAGAATAGACCCACGACTTGTGCGATGGCATGGCAGTGGCCAGCAATGCTGGAGCGAGGCGGCAAGGCCGTAAATCTATGCTCGGACTTGGGTCGTGGCTCGTGGCTCGCTGCACTTGGGCGGTGGGGATGAGGAAGCCCCGCCTGAGCGACAGAGAAAACATATACTCCTATATGGGATGCGCGGCGCCACCTTCAAATCAACATCGAGCGAGCGGATCCGTTCACTAATGGCAAGGATGTGGCGCGTGGGGGTCACGTCGCTTGGATTAAATCTAAAGACGTGCTACTATGGGATAGAGCATTTTGTCTTGTAATATAAAACGAAGCTATATGTACTATTTCTTTTCTACTTGTGGAACATAGCGGAAGTCAAGAGGCCATGGAATTTTTTGACCGGGCAGCCACAATGTACCTAAAAAGATGACCTTAAGCAATAAATTTATAACAGTACAAACACATTTATCATTATGAAGGTGCATCATAAGCTCCATACACTCGAAAAAGCACCTTAAGCTTAACGCTATAAAATAACAATATTTTTTGCTGATGTACTGTTGATACCGTAAAAAAATACATGTCAGTTATAACTGTTCTCTAGCCGTTGGCCATTTGCTTTACTAACCGTTGCTTCTGCTTCACTCCGCCTCCTATAAAATCCAGGCAGCTGCTTCACTCAGCCTCCTACAAATCAAGAACACACCAAGCAAATGAGCACAACTTTGATCCACTGAATCCACCACACATCATATGGGTCCTTTCAACAGAAATTTTTCAAGCCAACTCAATCAAGGTTCATCCAGCCAAGCCACAGAGAATGAGAGCCAAAACTCCCCTCGTACCCAATTTCCCACAAATTTTCCCCAATACTTAGGACCAAATTATCTTCAGAATTTTAATCCTTTTGGTCCTCCAACCAACTACCAGCCATATGGCCACCCTCCAATCTTTCAAGGTGCTCACCAGCAAGATTATTATGGGCAAACTACTGCAGCAAGCTTTCAAGGTTCACCTAATCAAGTATTTGGATTTTCAGGCAGTATATCACAATTTGCAATGCAATATAGTACTTCACCTGGGGTTGCAGCCAACACTTCTTCCCATGGATCAGGGTCAGCTCCTCCACACCCTACAAGAAAAGAGAAACAAGTAACTGATGTTGAAGAGATAAGTGATAGCAGTGAAGAAGGAAGAAGAGGGACACGGATCAATTGGACTGAAGATGACAACATACATCTGATGAGTTCATGGCTGAACAACTCTGTTGATCCTATTAAGGTCAATGACAAGAAGTTTGAACAATATTGGAAAGATGTGGCTGCAGAGTTTAACATCAATATGCCTAAGAGTGGGACTAAAAGAACACCAAAGCAATGCAGGACACATTGGGACATTATTAAGAAAGATGTCACAAAGTTCTGTGCATGCTATTCAAAAGCTAGAAAAACCTACACTAGTGGATACTCTGATGATATGATAAAGGAGATAGCCCACAAGTGGTACAAAGAGGAAAACAGTAAGAAAGCTTTCAGCTATGAGTATATCTGGAAGGATCTCAAAGATCAACCTAAATGGTGCACAATTGTTGAAATGGCTAGCAAGAATAAAAGGAACAAGATTTCAGAATCAGGAGCATATACCTCATCATCTAACCAAGAAACTGAGGAAGAAACATTGAGTAAAGAGAAACGCCCTGAGGGACAAAAGGCAGCAAAACAAAGACAAAAAGGGAATAGTGCACCATCACCTTTGGGGGACAAGCCATGTCAAAATATGATTCTCTTCCATGAGGCTATTACAACTAAAGCAGCAGCATTGCTAAAAATAGCAGAAGCAACACTCAGCAGAAGCAAGAAAAGAAAAGGCAAGAGCAAAAAAAGAAAAGGCAAAGGCAGAAAAGTGCCAGACATACTTGAAATTGATGGACAAGGATACATCCTCCTACAGTGAAGCAAAACTGAAGAGACATGAAGATGTCCTAAACAAATTAGCTATAGAACTTGCTGAGGAATAAACGAGCAACAAGTAATGTTAGAAAATATGGTTATTTTACTATGTCAATGTTTTTATTTGTTATTAGTAGTGTGTCTTACGATGTTGCTTGTGCTGTAAACCTATGTAATTTGTTGCTATGGTATTAAACTACAATAAGTGGAGTAATTGAGAGTCACCTTCAGTTCGATCTAGTTGTTGTAAATGCTTTTGTTTCCACCCATGACCAAGTGTGTTTGTTTTCCTGAACCTGAAAACAAATGAACAATAAATAATCATAAAGCTAAAGTTGCCTGATAAAAGCAAAAGCAACTACTGAAATATGAAAAAAGTAATTCATAGATATCATAAACCTGAAAAAAAGCAAAAGATAGCTATTGGAATTCTGACAAATGAGAAATATAGCTGTTGTAAACAGAAGAAAACTAGCTGTTGGAATTCTGACAAAAGGAGAAATATAGCTGTTGTAAACAGAATAAAACTAGTTGTTGGAACTCTGACAAAAGGAGAAATATAGCTGTTGTAAACAGAAGAAAACTAGCTGTTGGAATCCAGCCATTGGAATGTATCATCTACAAATAGATGAGTTGGGTACTTTAGTAGGACACCACTCATTCATTTTCTTCAACTTCATCCCAACAGCCTTCCTACGTTCAATAAAATGTCTAGTGAGTCACCAAATCAATATAGTGAATCTGATGATTCTAGCTCTAGCGACGACCTTGAAGAGTTGATGTGGGATGAAATCAATGATCCTATGGAGTATAAGATTGAAGGCCAGATTGAAGCTCAAATTGAAGCTCAACTTCAAGCTCAGCTACAAGCACAACAAGCTAGTACCTCTAATCGGTGTGGGGGCTACACACGGAGGTACATCAATAGGAATCATGAAGAAGACCACAACAGATTATTTGCTAAATATTATTCCAGCAATCCTTTGTACCCCGCTAATCAATTCTGTAGGAGATTTCGCATGAGAAAGGATCTGTTTTTACGCATTGTTGAAGCTCTTGGCAACTGGTCTCCATATTTTCGGCTACGACGAGATGCATTTGGTAAGGTTGGTCTATCACCCTTGCAAAAATGCACAGCTGCCATACGCATGTTGGCATATGGTACACCTGCTGACCTTATGGATGAAACCTTCGGTGTTGCTGAAAGCACAGCGATGGAGTGCATGGTATATTTTACACAAGGTATTAGACATATATTTGGTGAGAGGTATCTTCGCAGGCCTAATCAACAAGATATCCAACGTCTACTTCAACAAGGAGAGGGACATGGATTCCCTGGCATGCTAGGTAGTCTTGACTGCATGCACTGGGAGTGGCAAAATTGCCCGGTTGCATGGAAGGGCCAGTTCACTCGTGATGATTATGGTGTACCAACCATCATGCTTGAAGCAGTTGCATCTGCTGACATATGGATTTGGCATGCCTTTTTTGGTGCTGCCGGTTCAAACAATGACATTAATGTGTTGGATCAATCACCAGTATTCACTGAAGTTCTACAAGGAAGAGCTCCTAGTGTTCAATTTACTATCAATGGGTCAGAATATAACATGGGATACTATCTAGCTGATGGTATTTATCCAGAGTGGGCTACCTTTGCAAAATCAATCATAAGACCTCGAAGTGACAAGGCTAAGTTATATGCACAACGTCAAGAAGGAGCAAGGAAAGATGTGGAACGGGCATTTGGGGTTTTGCAAAAGCGTTGGGCCATCATCCGGCATCCAGCACGGATTTGGGGAAGGGAAGAACTAGCTGATATTATGTATGCATGTGTTATTATGCATAATATGATAGTTGAGGATGAGAGAGGCTCCTATGATATACCCGATGACAGTACATATGAACAATCACAATCATCTGCTCAACTAGTAGGACTCGACAAGGGTCCGATCCATGGATTTTCAGAGGTACTAGAGAAAAACCAGCGTATTCGTGATCGAGGAACGCATCGACGTCTCAAGGAAGATTTGATAGAACACATATGGCAAAAATATGGTGGCCAGCAGCAGCAACAACAACAACAACAGTAGAGTTTATTAGTCTGATATGAACTTTGTATTTTACTTATTTTTCAATCATTGAATTTACTTATATTCTTAACTGAGACTTATTAGTTTGTCATGGGCTAAGAAGTACGTCTTAGTAGCACTGCCGTAATCAGTGAAGCACGAGTCAAGAAGTTATCATGTAAACATCGTGTAATTTTTTTTCTCATTTCTTATCAAGATGTGTGGTAGCACAACCTAGATGGATGGATCAACTCTGATTTTGAAAAAACATATCTTGTCTTTTTCCAGTATGGGGTAATCAGAAGAACAATTTACAGAGAAAGTATAAACATAGCATGGCACTACATGTCTATGAAATAAATCGTAGGGCTAGTCCGTACATCTCTATATTAGATAGTCACCACCAAATCCCATCTTTTCTGAAAACCAATTTAATCACAAATGCATCGATGTACAACAGACGCACATGCACAAACCAATTTGATCACAAGCAGAGATAAGATTAACCAGTACGGGCAGATGCACAAATACATAAAAAAAAGCTTACTCCCAATCACTCGGTGGACCACAAGCAAGAGCAGATACAACAACATGAAATCGGTCAATCGGACAGGAAGGGATTAATTACCTTGCCACCAACGGAGTTGACTATATACTTCGAAGAAGCGGACGGCGACGGAGATGTCGATGTGCATGTCGGGGTAGACCTCGCCGACGATGACGAGCAGCTGCAAGAACTCTATGACAGGAGAACAAAGCTCCAGGAATATGGCACCGTCAGTCGGCGAGGCCGCATCCGCGCGGCACCGTCCGACGGCGAGGCCGCATCTACGCGGCACCGAAGGCGAAGGAGCAAACCAGCGAGGCAGCCCCACGAGCCACAGAGTAGGGCGGTCAGAGGATGCATCGGTAGGAGCTGCCACGCCACCGCCGCCGCGTAAGATGGAGATGGCACCGTCGGAAAATTAGGGATTGAGCGGAGGATGTGAGGAGCTGTGAATTGGGGATTTTTCCCCTCTCTCGCGCGAAGGTAACACGGGATAGTTGGGGCAGTGATTTTTTTAGAGATGGTGGGACCCAGCGGGACCCATATTATTTACTTTGGAGACATTTGTATTGTGGAGCAGACCACAGCTATTCCCATCAACACCTGGTCCCACCCTTAATGCTTGTTGAGCCAAATACAATGCGGTTTCCCTAATGCTTATTAGACTGATTTTTTTCAAACTTTTGCAGAAGTTGTATTTTGCCAAAATTAAAAGAAATGAAAACCCGGGTCCAGTCGATGTTCATACGATTCATTTATGTATAGTTTCTTATCATATGGTGGTGAAATTCACAAGTTAAAATGCTAATAATCTGAGAATTTTTGTCTGGAAAAACAACCGGAAATAAGAAGGTGGGACATTTGGCATTTGGCCTGATAACCGGGTCAGACTTCTAGATTAAGGCTTGCATCCATAGGATCGATATAACATGCGTGTTTAATAAAACATATCTAATATTTTTTTAATTTTGACGAGACCATACATCATATATAAAAGTTATTTTAGATAAAAAACAAGTATCCATACTCGGTTCCTTAGTTATACGTGAAGAAGGAGATACCTAAGGATATAAATACAAGACAAAAAAAAGAGGGAGAGGCCAACAAAGGTGAAGATAAGCCAATACAGATGTAAACAAGTCCGTTCATATTCGAGAAAGCAGAGATATCATACCAAATATTGTACTCATGTGAGATTATTATATAAAGGCAACACCGGCTTCGGCCAACTGGAGTATGGCTATTACTTGTCAGTTAAGGGGTCCGAACCTATATAAAAATCTTTGTATCCCGTCTCTTTTACCTTAATCTCGCATATACCCTGGCACCAATTATACCATATTATACAAATACTCTAGACGGGTATATCCCATCGACAGTGGCGTGCTAGGTAGGGGATCTTGGGCTTCAAAGTTTCGATGAGATGGATTCAAGAGACGGATTTCTGACGAAAAACACTTCAACGACTTTGGCTCTGGGAGATATGACCTGACTGGAGTGCGTTCTTCTCCAAACCAGAACCCTCGTCATTTTAATCTTCATCAAGACTATGTTACCATGAATTTTTCGTCGAGGGATACGACTTTGGCTCTAGGAAATTTGAAATCGAGCCGAGTATGTTCCGAGACCAAAACCATCACCATCAACAATTTGATCTACTAGGATTGTCAAAGTTTCAAGACGTCGTCATGGCGGATTACATCAGTTCCAGGTTGTTGACTACGAGACCTCTTCTTGGAGCAACTACTTTCAAACCGACATCGGCCACCAAAAATTCGAATGGCGGAATGCACCGACAACATCATTGATTGAGAATGCCATATCGGGTTTGTCGTTCTGATTTTTATAGGTTGATCGTGTTGTTTCCAGTCATCTAAATTTGCATGTCGCTAATCATTGGTTGATCTTCTTTTTTACCTATACTCGTCATAGGCCAAGTTTGATCAATATTAGTTAAGGATGCCTACCCGTTGTCTGCTGGCTGTCTCCTACTCGGATGTACATGAGCCGACTGCTACGCTTCATGAGTCTGGAGGTCTCACTCATATACAGTTGTACTGTTAGATTTAAGATCCTATCAGTTTTTGTCACACCCCAACATTCTCCCCTTAGTTCTAAAATTAATCTGTGAAATTGTGCAAAGAAAATGTCTGGAATTAACCCATATGAAAACCCTACTAAATAAATCCATCTAACAAATGGAATGGGCTTGGTGTAATTTTTCTTAAATTCCCCATGTCAAAATACATTAACAAGATTTTTAGTGGAATTTTTAGAGTAAGGGAAATAATTTAAAAATTAAAATAGGATTATTAAAATTAAAATAATTCTAGAAAATCTTTTTCCTTCTTTTTCTTTTTTCCCTTCCCTCCAGGCCGTCGGCCGCCCTGGCCCACTGCTGTTCCTTTCCCGCGTGCGCCCCTCTCTCTCTCTTGCTGGGCTAGCCCGAGGCCTAGCTGGCTAAGCGTGCAATTCTGCCGGTCCTCCCCCGCTGGCATGAGACGCTGATAGGTGGGATCCACCTATCAGACCCATCCTCTACCTCTAGCCGAGCGAAGTGGGCTGATGTCACCCCATGGCACCGCCTCTCCCGTGCGTCTCCACCCCTTCTGCACCACTCCATGCCATCCCTACGAGCCGTGCACCACTTCCCCCTCTCTCCCCAGGCGCGTAGAGCTGAGGAACGTCCAGATTTGAAAATCCCAACCGCCCATCTCTCTCTCAACACACTGCCGTCGTTTCCGCTGCCTACGGGCCACGTCCACCTCCCTTATGGCTATAAAACGCCGTCCCATGGGACGCTCGTCCATTTTCCCAACCCAATCAAAGTTCCCATGCCTCCAAACGCGTCCACGCCCTAAAAACCCTAGCTCCGCTGCATTTCTCCACTCCGGCCGCTCAATTCCGCCACGTCGCTCGTTGCTAATCCGTCCCGCCACCACCACCGGCTTCTGTCACGCCCATAAATTCAAACCCGAATTTCCAGACTATTTTGTGTATTTAATCCCTGTCCAGGCATCAACCAGGATACACAAAATGACAAATCAATACACAGATCCATACGTATAAATAAAGCGTATAAATACTTACAAAAGAGACACTTAGTCCTCACACCCAAAAGGGGACAGCAGCGGAAAAGAAGGACGATCCTAAGGGGGCTTCAGCTCCACTCCACAGGCAAACTTAACTAGGGTCTGAGCCTTGGTCCTCTAACGCGGTCTTCAACTGAGAAGCACTACACTTCTGAAGGGGGGAGAATTTGCAAGGCTGAGTACAACCAACGTACTCAACAAGCCACACCAAGGAATGCAGAAATGCGAGGGAAGGCAAGGAGAGGCTTGGGCCTACTTTGCGGAAAGGCGATTGCAGAACACTTTATTTTGGAAACTGGGAAAACTGTTGAGTAGTTAGGTCAATATTAATTCTCCACTGAACAACGTTATCCCCACGTTGAATAGGCCCATCCAATTCCCACCTAGTCTAGTCTAGATTATTGAGCCAAATTATTAAGGTGTGACTAATCACGGTGAGCTCGATTGATTGCCCCATTACCGTGGGCACGACTATTCGAATAGTTTTACTCTGATCAGAGGTGTACAACTGTACCCACAAGACACAGCCCCACGACACGGTCTCCCGTGCGCCGGAATACCACCATGGTACCCGGAAAGGAAACTGTGATAGGACCTTTCGTATAACCCCCCGCTAACCAAGCGAACCCCACCAAGGTTTCGCCCCCACTCCCGGACCCTGGGATGTGGGCAGCCCCCCCCGAGAGCCTCGGTGAATCCGGCAGCCCAGCAACCCTTATACCGGGGCTGACTGAAACTCCATCCCGCTCACCCTTGCCGATGGGTTCGTCAGCTATGAGAGGCTACACTACGGGACCCACCTTACCCATTTTGGCTTGTGGTTTTCATGGTCATTCTCCCGAGTGGTCCCGTGAACCGGTCCTTAATTGCCATGGG
Source organism: Oryza australiensis (assembly GCA_019925245.2). NCBI lineage: Eukaryota > Viridiplantae > Streptophyta > Magnoliopsida > Poales > Poaceae > Oryza > Oryza australiensis. Next base: position 3,656,950 of record JAIFGZ020000473.1, on the reverse strand, counting down.
TGCGACAAGCCAAAACCATGCACCCATAGTCCACCATTTAGTCATATTTTAGTTGGGATATTACGACCAATAAAACATGGCCAGGTGTTTCGAGCTTGTAGCTCATTTGAACTAATTATAGATAGTGTGATTATCCCATTTAGTGAGCTAGTGGTAATTAAGCATGGCTAAGCATATAATTCTAGCAAAAGTCACATAACTGACTAAAGCTAGTAAAATTATCACCCAATGTTTGACAAAGGACGGTTATCAAGAGGTATGGCACAAGCAAACAGATAGGTAATCCCATCATTTCATGTAATTAGCAAAACAATGCAATTTTATTTGCAGACAGTAAAACGTTTATGAAAATGTGTTCAATATGCTTCAAGGGAAGTGTGACTTGCCTTGCTTCTTCCAACCAACTTCCGAACTCTTCGTGAGCGCGAACTCCGAAACGATGGAAACTACACGTTGGCACGCAAAAATAGGGAAACATCCTAATAAAAACCAAATAACAGTACATCAAAGGTAATCCAACATGTGTGGCTCAATTTTAGATAAATTTTTCAATTTGAATGGCCCAATTTACAGTTTGTATGAATTAGATATGAATTTTAGAAGTTTTGAACATTTAAATGAATTTTGGAAATTAATTAGATTTATTGCGCAATTTTTATTTATTTTTCAAAGGAAAAAGGCTGATGCTGACTTCAGCAGCCGAGGGCTGACGTCAGTGGGCACGGACACGGCATGATGTCAGCAAACCAGATGCTGACGTCAGCGGCTAAGGCTGATCGGGCGGCAGATGGGCAGCGACAGCCGACGATGGCCGGCGACGGCGCACGCGACCCGATGGTCACCGGCGGCGGCCATCGACGCAGCGGCGAGCGGCGGAGGGCGGCGGAGGAGGGCGAAAAGAAGGGGAGGGCTCACCGGCCGGCAGGAAAAGGCGGCGTGGCGATCAGCGATGAGCGGAGGAGGCGGGCGGTGCCCGGGCGCATGGCGGCAGGGCGGTCCGGCCACGGTCGGCGACGGCAGGGGACGGCCGATGCGCGGAGGCGCGAGGCGGAGGCGAAGGAGGGGGCGGTGCGGATCGGGAGCGGCGAGGCATGGAAAAGCAGCTTGGAGGCGCGGCAACGGCGGCGACTCGGGTTGCACGACGGGGAGGGGTTTTTGGCGCCGGACTAGGGGCGAGAAGCGGCGGCCAGTGTGCAGGGTGACGCGGGGAAGGTGGTGGCGGCCTTGGCGCTCGGCGACGGGCTGGGGAACGGCGGTGGCGCGCCGCCGGAGAAGCGACGGCGAGCGGCGGAGAGAGAGGCGGCACGGGGAGAATGAGAGGGGGCACGACAGGGCTCGGGGCAAGGGGAAATGGGAGAGGGGAGCGCGGCGAGGGAATTTTATAGGCCGGGGAGGGGCTCACTAGGTCGGTGTTCACTGGAATTCGTGAGGAGAGGCAGTGGCCGGCGGCATTAAGGCGGCGAGAAAATGCGGCGATTGACGGCGCGAGATTTTGGGGAAAATAAAGAGGAAACGTGGCGGCGTGATGGCGGCGTTAAGGGCGAGCGCGGGATGAGCGGGGCGGCGGGAATCGCGGCGGCGAGGGACTGCGAGGTCGACGGGAATGGCGGTGTGGCCGGAGGACGGGGATGATAGGTGGGCCCCACCTGTCATCGACCCGGGGTGCGAGGGAGGATGGGTGGACTTTCGGCGCGGCGCAAAGGAGAGAGACGGGCCTCGGCCTCAAGGCCAGCCCACGAGAGAGAGAAGGGAGGGCGCACGCGCAGGAGGGAGGAAAAACAGACTTCAAGGAGGAATGGGCTGAAAACGGCCCGAGAACAGGAAGGGACTTTTAATTTGTTTTTCCATTTAAATTAATCACATAAATGGTTTTGGAATTTTTATAAATACTTCCAGTGCTCAAATAATTCCAAGAAAATTCTTTAAAATAGATGGACACTCAAAGTATTTAATAAAAATATATCCAGACCATTTAGTGATTAATTTATTTATTAAATAATTACTGGAATGCTCTTTGTGGCATTAAAAATTATTTTTGGAGCTCCAAAATTTCACTAAAATTTGAGAGAATACTTTAGGGCATGGAGAATATTTCAAAAATATTTCCAGCCATGATTTTTATAGGAAATTTGAATTTCCTTAATACTTTCACTTGATAACTTTCTTTTGCCTTTTTATTTAATTTCTAGAAATGATTTATTTAATGATTTTTAATCCCGAACGAAAATCGGGTTGTGACAAATCTACCCCCTTACAGGAATCCCGTCCCTAGATTTGGGGCTACAAAGAAAAAGGTATGGTTGGATTGGGTTGGCTGGCTGACTTCTACGGTTTTCTTCTGGCTCACTTGACGGGAACTGACCGAACTCAGACAGCTAAACTTGCTGGCACCAAACTTGGTGCTTTACTGCCTTTGCCAATACTGCACTAGCTGGTCATGAACACTCTGAACTCTGCAATTCCTTTAGACTGCACACTTCACAACCGCATCTTCGGCAATCTGAGAATTCCCTTTGACTCAAAACCGATGAAATTGTTCTGGAAACCTTGAAATTCACTTTCTGGAACCACGGTCTCTGAGTTCCGCTTCGAACTGCTCTTGAGTTGGATGATAGGCTTTTCGAGCAGCTGCTTGCTTTGCCTTTATCTGACTGCGTGTGCCTTGAGTTATTGTTTCTTTTGGCTGAACTGCGGCCATGATTGCTTGGCGTGTGCCTTAGATTTGAGCTTGTTAACTTAGGATTGATGTAACTCTGCTAACGGCTCGCAACTGACTCCTTTGATTACAACCCTGCCCGCTTCACAGGGTTGAACCTCTGAGCAAAACAGTTACGGGGTAAATCGAATTTGACTTCAAGCTCACTTCACCAGGGTAGATGGGCTTTCATCTGACTACGGCTGATGAGGCTACTGCCCTTGGGAATAATTGACTTATCTGATTTATAGGGAACTTGGATCGGTAGAACTGATTCTTCGTCATTCCCTCGAAATGAAGTACTGACAAATCTCTTTAGGAAGTTCCTGGTAAAAGTGATTCCGGTTCACCTTTACAACGAGTATCCATGCTTTCACCTGACCATGAACAAACGCACTACCATCTTTGAGGTTGATCCCATTTCTCTTATTTACTAAGAACCCTGACTTCAAAAATTGGATACTCCATCGGTTAATCGAAAAGAGGCAAACCCTGTGCACTGCCATTCCAAGGACTTTTGGAACTCGACACTCAACTGATGATTGGGAATCTTCTGTGAGGGTGACTCTCATGCAACTCTCGAGCATACTGGCTCTTGATTGACTTTCCCATCAGTTGTAGGCACTGACATGACTCTTCTGCTTCTGGCTTGACTAAGACAATCAACCTTCTGCCCGGGTTGTTCAGCGGCTGGCTTGTGGAATGAACACTGGCCACTTTACCAAACCACATCAAAATGGTCCTCTAGCAAATTCTTATTTTGTTGGTTCCGTATCATTTTCTAACTTTGAATGCTGACAGGTCCCCAAACTTTGATGAGACTAATGAACCGTTGGGAACTGCCTTTGAAACAACCAAGGGTTCCTATTGTCGGTTTCACAAGTTCACTTTCAACCCTTGAGTAGAGGTGGCTTGCCGAGACGAATTCTCCATAGCATACTTGGGTGGCTGGATGTTCTGGCGTGGCATTTGGATCCATTTGCTTCTGTGCAGGGTGACGGGGAATTTTACTGATGTCTTCTAGGAAACATCGAGGTGCTTTCCAAGAACTAGAATGGTTGCCTTGAACTAAGGATAGCCATTCCTGATCCATATTCACCGCTAGGGTGCAGCTACACTTCATGCTTTCTGGTGAAACTTACAAGATTGAGAGTATGGGCATTTCTCCCATGATGTCATTAGCAAACTTTCGTCATTCTTTTCATTTCCTTGAGATGCTACTAATTCTGACTTTTAAGGAGGTCGCATCAGCTGAATATTACTGTGGTCTGAACATTCACATTTCCTTGATCCGTGTTCACACCACTAAGGTGCTATTGCCAATCACCACGTCCTTACGACTTTAAAGGTTATGGGATTCTAGTAATCCTTATATAATGTTCCACTTGAAAATTTTGTGCACCTTCCCATACTCTTCAGGTATCCATTATACGACCCTTTTGATGTATCTCCTGAGGTTAAAGGTTTCAATGGTTTAACCATTCACCCATCCTTGATCGACCGTTTACTTCTTGTTGTTAGCAATTTTGTCTTGAGGCCTAACCGGAACTGGAATCAGCGCGGAGAGTGAAACTCTAGGTTTCTTATAGCATTGGCAGTCACACAAGCTAACTTGCTTTTGGGATGTTCGAGATGAATCATAACATGAGAGAGACTGTGCATCTCAGTCTTTATTCCATAGTCCCTTCTTATTACATAACTTGCCATGAAACTTCTATGTACAAGCGTAAACTTCCTTAAGGATTACACACTTGTAGACTGTTGCCGGCTTGACTAGCAGACGTCTTGACCAGTGTGACCTTTACTCCTGTGATTCTGGCCGGGTTGACTTGATTGGTCCTTGCTTACAAAACTGGTGTTCCAACAGGAACACTGCTTCACATGCAGACACTTCCGCCTCCTTAGTAGCTGCAGTAGGTAGGACCTTCTTGCTTGGGGTGTTACTCTTGATCGGTGGATTGCTAAGCATATGGGCTGAGGCAACACGGGTGCCTTGCTGGTCTTCACGGTACCCTCATGACTTGGTGCTGATGGCAATTGCTGCGGTTCCTGCTGAAGGAGAGTATCGTTTCTTGTTCGTTAGCGTGAATCACTGCTTCCTTGGCACTGCTTGCCCTGCTGCTGATTCTGTAGCTTGGGGTTAGGTTGGCGGGTGAACCTTAGAACCTTTACTGGTGCCTACTATACCACACACCAGAATTATCGTCAAACATCTGTCGCAAAAAATAGCTTTTCAGCAATGCAACATTGGTCGGTACAAAATTTCCACAAAGCATCTATCGGTAAATGTGTTTATAGCGTTCGAACATCAGTCACTATATGTATCGTATGACAGGCCATCGCTGTAGGTCGGTAATATAGTCACGGTATCAGTCGGTACAAGATAACAAAAACCAAAAAATAGCGCGCGCACACACCGTCGCCCCTGCGCACCTAAAATTTGCTCCCCGCGCGTGGCTAACCCTATGTACTGGATAAACAAAAAAAATAAAAATAAGGGTGCCACTCCATATCTCCCCTTCAATCCCAAATCCTTCTCTGTGCGCCGTGCTAGCTCTCTCTTCCAGCTGTGCGACGCCGTCATCCGTCTAGGTCTTCCGTGCGTGCAGGCCACCGGTATGGAGCAACGCCGCCACCTCGCCTAGGGGGGAAGGCATCGCCGGCGTGCCCAGGGGGGAAGATAGCCGCCGCACCCAGGGGGCAGCAGCCAAGCCACCTCCGCTCCCAGGGGGGCAGGCCACCGACTCCGTGCCCAGGGGGCAGGCCGCCGCCGTGACCAGGGGGGCAGGCCGCCGCCGCGCTGAGGGGGGAGGCCGCCGCCGCACCGAGGGGGCAGGCGCCGCAGCGCCCAGGGGAGGCAGGCCGCCGTCGCGCCCAGGGGGAAGGCCACGCTGCGCCCAGGGGGGCCGGCCGCCGCCGCACCCGAGAGCTAGGCCGCCGCCACGCCCAAGGGGGTAGGCAGCCAGGCCACTGCCGAGCCCAGGGAGGTAGGCAGCCAGGCCACCGCCGCACCCTGTTGCTGGCCCTCCTGTTGTTTCCAGGTAATGTTTTCTACCCCCTGTCGCCGAGATTTGGATGTATATGCTTAAATTAATCGAATATCTTGTTTGGTGACTCTCATTGCATGGGTGCATGTGTCTTGTTGTTGGTCAACATGTTGTTCTACTTGTGCACCAGCTCTAGAAGATATTTGAACGATATTGTGGCAACAACTCTCCTTGTTACCATCGGTAGGTTTCCCATTCGCTATCTATTAATATGGTTTTTTAATATTGTCAAATGATGCAAATATTCCAGTGCTTGTGATATGTTCTTTATTTAATATTGTAAGCTGCTGGATCTCTTCCATAAAGGTTGATGATGGATAAAACATGGATTGATGATAATGCTAGGTAAAAGATAATAACTTGACAACTAATGAGAGTGCTATTTTTAGGTAAAATGGAATTTAACTTACAAATTTCATATAGGCACACCAAGACATATTTGCAAGGGGTGAACAGTTTCTTAGCTTTTGCATTTAGGAATTCAGCGGTAGGCAGCAAGATATTATGTCCTTGTAGAAAGTGTGTTAACTCATTTTGGAAAGTGGCAAGTGAAGTTCGTGAGCACTTGATATGTGATGGGTTTCTAAAAGGGTACAGAACATGGACCTTACATGGAGAAGGTAGCTCTTCAATGAATCATGTGAATCATGATGATAGGAATTATGATGATGCTGAGTTTATAGAGGATTCTAGTGAGGATGATGATATATCTGATTTTCTTAGAGACTTAGCTGCTGGTTTGGATGATAGAGGAGATTTTGAGGACAACGGTTCTACTCTAGAGCCTTGTGCTGAACTAGTTGCCCTTGAGAAGTTGGTAGCAGAAAATAATAAGGAGTTGTACCCAAATTGCAAGAAATATACACAATTAAGGTTCCTAATTAGATTGCTCCATATCAAACCCTTGGAGGATGGTCTGATAGATCTATTAATCTGCTCTTAGATCTACTTAATGATGCACTTCCTGAGGGTTCAGCACTACCTAGAACATTTCATGAAGCTAAGAAATTGGTGAAGTCCATTGGAATTGGTTACAATAGTATTCATGCATGTGAAAATGATTGCATTCTCTATTGGAAGGGGAATGTAGATCTGAATTCATGTCCGAAATGTAAGGTTTCACGATGGAAATCAGAAAGGAAGAGTTTAGATGGGAAACGTATTTATAAGGTTCCTAGGAAGGTTCTCCATTACTTTCCTATAAAGAAACAACTCAAAAGGTTATTTTTGTCCTCAGAAACAACTAGGCTAACAGGATGGCACGATGAAGACCGAAAAAAGGATGGTCTACTAAGGCATCCTGCAGATTCACCTCTATGGGAGGCCTTTGATAAAGACCATCCAGAGTTTGCTGCAGATAGCCGAAACATACGTCTAGCATTTACCACTGATAGTTTTATTCCATTTAGAACCATGAATGTTAGCTATAGTGTTTGGCCTGGTATATGTATTCCCTTGAACTTTCCACCTTCAGTGTGCATGAAGCAATCGAATTTCATCCTATCTTATCTGATTCCTGGTAGAAATGCTCCTGGTAGTGATATGGATCTCTATTGTTAGCCACTTATTTATGACTTGATAGGTATGTTTGAACATGGTGTTAGAACTTTTGATGCTTCAAGGGGTGAGTATTTTCACATGGGCAACAGTGTTGTGGACTATTACCGATTTCCTGTGTTTAGGATATGTGTCTGGATCTCACATCCGGTGAAGCCGCATGTCCAGCATTGTCACTACTTTACAGATTCACTTAGACTTGGTAACGGTAGCAAGACTTGCTATATGGGTCATAGAAGATTCTTGCATGAAAATCACCCATTTAGGTTTGATGCCAATAAATTTGGTGGTACAACCGAGTTTAGGCCAGCACCTAAACCACTTTCCGGACAGAAATTTTGGAGTGCACTAAAGATCTTAGTAATAGTTTTGGCAAGGATCCATCCGGAAAGAAACCAACTAGGAGGAGACGAAAGGAAGGGGAGCCCTTAGTAATTTAAAAAAGGAGATCTATTTAGTTCTTACTTCCATAATGGAAAGATTTGATGTTGCATCATAATTTTGATTTCATGCACATAGGAAAAAATGTGAGTGAAAGCTTACTTAATACATTCCTGGGCACTGATGGGAAGTCTAAGGATAATCTGAATTCTCGCCTCGACCTTCAAGCTCTAGGTATTAGAAGTGATCTTCACCCTGTTGAAGTGGATGACCAAATGTATTTACCAGCCGCACCATACTCAATGAGTTCAGATGAGAAAAAATTATTTAGTCAAATTCTAAAAGGGGTCAAGTTTCCTGATGGTTATGCATCTGATATACGAAATAATACACATGTTAATGAGAGAAAGATATTTGGACTAAAGAGTCATGAGAGCCATATTATTCTACAACACTTGCTGCCACTTGTTGTGAGAAGGATATTGCCTGAAATGGTCAGTGCTGCAGTCATTCGTGTAAGTGATTTTTTCAAGAAACTTAGCTCACCTATCATTCGGATAAGTGATATGGAAAGTCTAGAGGCTAATATAGCTGAAACCTTGAGCCTTCTTGAGACTATATTCCTTCCTTCCTTTTTCGATATTATGGTACACTTGATGGTACATCTTCCTGCCCAAGCAAGAATAGCTGGTCCACTCCATTTTCGCAACATGTGGCCTGTAGAGAGGTAATCATTTTAGACATCTAAATATTATAACATAGTTGAAGGTTTATGTACATACTATGTTTATACCAATGTCAATGTGCCTTTTGTTTTTTATATAGTTATCTAATGCGACTAAAGGGTTCTGTTCATACAAAAAGTCACCCTGAGGGATCAATTATGGAGTGGTCTACGTTTACTGAGTGCCTTACACTCTTCTCCCTATCTACATGGTGCAAATCAATTGAACCATCAAATTATAAATCATGAAGATTGTAGCACAACTCCTTTCTTCCGTAACATTGGTCGAGGATTGGCTGGAAAGTGTGCAGTGAGTATAGATCACAAGACATGGCTACAAGCTCATAGATATGTTCTATTCAACTATGCTGAAATAGGACCTTACTTGGAGTACGACATCTCAATTATTTAACATTTTATTTGATCAATTTTCATCGCTGCTTAACTGATAAAATAATACATTCACAGAAAGCATGCTCAATATTTATCCTCAATTGGTGTTCAAAATAAACGAGACATCAACCGCATGCAACATTCATCCTTTCATGAGTGGTTCAGGTTGCATGTAAGTAAGAAGAAATTTCAGTAAATATAACTTTAGATGGATTTCACATTTAGGTTAATAGCATGTTTTCATGAATACAGGTGGAAGATATGGGTGAGGAAGCAATAGATGAGATTAAAATTTTGGCAAAGGGGCCAACAATGAACGCACATAAGTATAGTAGCTTTAACATAAATGGATTTAATTTTCACACAAGATCCTATGATGATGGTAGAGTTGTTCAAAATAGTGGGGTTGCTGTAGTTGCAGAGTCAACAAGTTTTGAGAGGGGCAACAATGATACACTATAATAGGGAAAAAGGTCTATTATGGTATTCTAAAGGAAATTCTTGAACTAAACTATCATCAAAAAGGAAATCTTGTGCTATTCAAGTGTGATTGGGTTGATAACCGGGTGCAGGAGAAATGGGTACAAACTGATCAATTTGGGATCACAAGTGTCAACTTTAAGCATTTATTCAATACAGGTGAAAAGATATCAGATGAGCCTTTCATTCTAGCCTCTCAAGCGCTTCAAGTTTACTATGTTCCTGATCAAGTAGGTGGTAGTAACTGGGTTGCTGCTATTCAGTCAAAACCTATTGGTGTGTATGACTTGGATAATTTGGATAATGAACATATTGATGGTGATAATGGCTTGATTATGTCGTTTCCTGATCTAAATGGCAATGTGACTATGGATATTATTAATGGGGTTGTCCCTTCTGTTAGAATGGACATAGATGGTATAATTGTTGACAAAAAGTCTAAAAAGGGATCCAAAAAGTAAGTCTTGTTTAGAGAACTTGGCTGCAATGATTTTCCTACAAGATTTATTTGACCATAAAAGGTTGCTGATTTGTTTTCATTTTTTAGGAGGAAAAATGGTTAGCGCTAGAAGAAATAATGAGGATGCTCCCGTAACTGAGATCGAACTTCAAAGGAATGCAAATATTGCAAGAAACAAAGAGAGGCTAGCGAGTATCATCCCTCATAGGCTAGAAGTGTAGCATTATCATGCTAAGAAAAGAACAAAGGTTCTATAGAAAAAATGTTGCTAGTGTTTGAATATTAAATGATAAGTACTTATGCTATCATGTTACTTGTAGAGAACTCATAACACAAGTGTTGCTGCAACTGAACACCATAATTTGCGTCCAAGGCCAGAAAGAAATCATGTTGAGAGTGCAAACGAGCGGATTGATGAAGATCTGGATTGTGAATCAATTGGAGACTTTTTAGATGACAACGAAGGTATTATACCATGTCTTGCAACAAATTATACCATGTCCTGCAACAGTTGTTTCTCATGGTTAAACTGGTTTGTAACAGATGTTCACACTAGTCCACACAAGAAAAGGAATGGGAGGAAGATCACTAGAATGGAGTCTATATTTGCAAGGACACCTGACATGCCAAAAATTATAATTACCCTTAATGAATATGGTCAGCCTGTAGGGAAGAATTATAGGCATCTTGCTAGTGTTATTGGTTGCCTAGTGAGGAAGAAATTATCAGTTCGTTGTTATGATTGGAGGCTTATTGATGCTGCAGAAAAGGATGCAGTTTGGGATGAAGTAAAGGTAAATTTATGCTAGAATAGTATGCTGTTTTTTATTGATTTGCTAGTACAGCATGTTGTTTTCTTGTGTAAAACTGATTTTGTACTTTTCCATGCAAAAAACAGGAATTCTATGATATAGATGATGCTGCTAAGAACTGGTTTTTAATCACCGCTGCAAGGAAGTGGAAGGAACTTAAGGCAACCCTAAAGGAGCAGTATTTTGATGAAAACTTAATAGATGAGGAATTGAAGAAAAGGCATGGTGATAGAGTTAATGATGAGGATTGGAATTTTCTTGTTAATTATTGGAAGTCTCCTGAATCGGATGTAAGGCTGATCTTATTATATACATTTATGTAACTTGTATTGTTCAATATCTTTGCATAATATAGCTATTTCTATCTTAGGTTCGAACACAAATTGCAAAAGCGAACCGTGCTAAGTTGGAGATACATCATACAGCAGGCACTAAGAGTTTTGCTTGTTATGGACATGAAATGGTACATACTACATAGAACTATAATAACTTATTTTTCCATTGTGTCTTCTATAAGTGTTGTGCAGATTTTTTATGCTGAAAGCTAAAACACTTGTAGGTTGATGAACTAGGACGCCCTCCTCGAAGGGATGAACTCTATATCAAAACTCATACAAGAAAAAATGGTGTTGCAATAAGGAATGTAGAACAAATAATTGTAAGTTATTCTTTTATCTGATTACTGAATTACAGTATGTACTCTTTATGGATTGCAAAAATTGACATTTCATTTATGTAGAGCAAACTTAAAGCAACTGTTGATGCTCATCCAGAGTTGACAGAAAGAACAATTCAACAAGGCGACGTATTTGCTGCTGCTTTGGGGGCAAAGGAGCCAAGAGGCCGTGTGAGAGCTTTAGGTCTAGGACCTACTCCTCAAGATGTTGGTATAGCAGGGCTGAAATGTTACACACCTACAAGATTTCAAATGGAAGTTTTGGCTCGTAAAAAGGCTGAAAGTAGGAATGAAGCTCTAGAACAGCGCCTAACACAAATGGAAGCGCAAATGCAAATGATGGAGGAAAGGTTTGCACGGGAAAGGCGAAATACATAAGTACTACCACAGCATGGTTCTAATTCACGTGAGGTACATACTACTTTAACAATACATCAGCTAGTTGTTTGGCCTCTTAATACCTTGTACAGATTTATGTCATTATCTCTTCCATTTTGTTTGTAGAGCCCAAGATCTGCAGAAGATGTTTATGTGGCATATCACGATGCTCATTTTCAGGAAGATGAAGCATATGAAGATAATGAGAACAATGATGCCATTGATGTGGGTGAAAACTTGCAGCCCTACCAATCTATCCCAGTGTAGATAGGCGTACTGCAGCCCCAACTATGCAAAGCCCCTCCAATGTCGCCCTTGTAATGCAGCGCCCTGCAGCCCCATCCTTTCAATGCAGCCCTACCAATCTGTCCCCAGCAGTGCACACAGTGTAGCCTCACAAGGTCAGTCTCGTCAGTGTAGCCTCACCAATGCAGCCCCTACAATGCAGCCCCATGTAGCCCAGCCATCACAGCCCCAGCAGCCAAACCAGCACAGCCCCAGGCAGCCAAAACAACACAGACTAAGGTAGCCAAACTAGCCAAACCGGCGATGAATGTAAATGCCCCTCGCTCTCATTCACATGAAGAACATGTAATGCTCCCATCCATGCTACTAAGTTATCATAATTGCATTATTTGCTTTATCATTAATTTAATTCTCATAGCTATATTATTTGATTTAGGTTGGAAGTGATGTGATATTATATGATGTGGTCAGATCTGAAAACAGCTGTGGCTAGGGGAACAATAATTTCAGTAAATCCTAAAACCAATCTTGGAGGTGTAGCTCTTGGGAAGTATTATTGTGAAGTTGTTGTGAACATTGTGATCAAAAGGGATACAATTCTGCCTCGCCCTTATACTGGTGTGGAGACGATGGCTGACGCTCTTACGTTGCCAATTGCATGGCCATACAATAGAGTAATATACTGTCCTAATCATTATTTCCTGTTTTCTCATATGTGGTTAGTGAGCAGACTTCTAACTAGTGATAGTTGTGATAGATGAAGGTTAGCAAGGCATCAACAACAAGTAATGGTACTTCTGGTATGTTTTTCCTCTGAGTGACTTAAGTAGAGTAAAAGCTGATTGATTGTTGTTGTTGACAGTAAAAGCACTTCCTAGACTAGAATTACTATAAAATGAGTATCTGATGTGTGTACAGACATATACCAGGAGGAAAAAAACCATGGTAGCATATCCAAGCATTGGAGATATATACTGCTAGCATTTATTAAACTAAGTTGCCACCGCCAATGTCAATGTGTGCTCTAAAACACATATGAAAAATATGAAACATGTTCTATGTCGAGAGAACCACACTGTCCTTTCTCGAAGCTCCAATTTCATTCTCGTAAAATTGACATATTATTAACTATAATGAATTTGTTGTATATTACTAGCTATAGGTTGATGTCTTGCTGTATATTACCAAATTGGTTTGATGTCTTGTTGTATATTACCACTGGCTTGATGTCTTGCTTACACCTTCTGTCTGTAATTTGAACTTGCGATTATTAACAATTTTTACTTTCACTTGTTTAGGTGGGAGGCCCTAGAGATTCTCGTATGCTCGATCAACACCGAGCGATCCGTGATTACTAGTGCACGATCGGTGTTGCTATTTTGTATTCGAGTAAGATGAGGCATTTTGTAGATTGTAAGGCCAACATGTATGGCTTGTCGATGCCATTTGAACTAGCTACTAATTAAGGGCTGTGTATGCTAACTATTACTCCTTTTGTAAACATGATTCAAACTATAATGACTTATGTGATATGAACTTAATTATATGGATGTTGAGACATTATTCAATGAAAACTTGAGACATTCAATGTGATGTGAACTTATCCTGAGATTATATGGTTGATGTTAAATTAATTGTATAATAATGTCATGTTGATATTAAATTAATTATGTAATCATGTCAGTTCATAGCATTGGAGTGTTGGTCTCTATAAAGTTATATACCATCAAATAATTGGTCGGTATAAGTAGTAACAAAACATCGGTCGCTATAAATAATAATAACTAACTATCGGTCGGATAAATGTGTCGGTCGGTATAGATATATACCGACGCCACTTACACCAACTAAAGACATCCGTCGGTATAGATTTATAGCGACCGATGGTCGGCCGCTGTAATGACTTATAGCGACTCTTTTGTGGTTGCTATAAAAAGTGTGTGGTATAGTGGCCGTTAATGACTACACGCCGTGGTGGAGATTTCATGCACAGGCGATGATTGATATCCTTGGGCTGACGGGTGCCTTTTGGTTGGATTGGACCCTGCAGCATTGGAACTGAAACAGCTTGCAGAATTCTGGCGTTGCAGACAGTGCCGATACATAGAGGATGGTGGTGCTTGGGCACTGGACATCTTCTAAGTACATGACCTGTTTCCCCACAGTTGAAGCAACGACGAGCTTCCTTTGCTAGTCTTGATAGTGGACATTTATTAGAATAATGTCCTGGATTGCGACAGTTGAAACAAATCCGGCTCGTTAAATCACAAGGTGCACCCTTCTTGGTCTGCAAGCTCACAACTGGATCTGGGATACGCATGGACTCATGATCCTTATTTTTCATGCCTCTGTTACTACTGGTGGTCTTCAAAGGGGCTGGAGTTGGTTGATGACCAGGAGCATCATCACCATGGATGGTACCAACCACATGTGGACAGACAGACTGTCGGGTTGTCCCATGGTCTTCCTCGTCTTTGGTTAGAACCGAATTCAACCGACAGCTCTTGGGCACATGATCTGTTCCCTCACACAAGGATCATGTGACCTTGCTCATGGGCATTCTTCTGGTACATTGGTGTCGTCACCACAAAGGCAGGTGTGGTTGCACATGCTCACCGTGTGTCCCACTTCTCCACAGCAAGTACACGCTTTGAGCTCCATTTCTTTTTCACAGACATCTTCAGAGATTGCTTCCCTATCGTCAGAGGATACCTCTTTTGACTCATCATCCTCTGGCTTGGGTGGTCCATAAAGCCTGAGATGACGGGTTAGCTGATATGCACCATGAAAAGTATTCCTCCTTAGGCGTCGGGGAATCTTCTCCGCATCTTCGAGAGTAAACTCTGTACCAGTGATGATCATCTTGCTGGCACATCTTGTGTTCCATTCTGGTGCCTTTCTCTTCTTTGAGTTGGACGGTGGTGTACCGAAATCTTGGTTGTTTAGTTGACCGGATACTTCCTTCCTTCTGAGACACTGCATCTCATCATTGGTCTGTGTCCTGGCGTTCACTTCCCGCGAACTGTTCCTTGCATTACGATCTTGCTCCTTATAAACCTGACAGACGGCAGTCATTTCTCCTTGACCTGATGGCCGGGTTGGTGGTCTCGTCTCCTGAAAATCTAATGGTATGCTGGCGGGAGTCACCAAGGCTTGCATCTGCTGCTGCTGTTGATACTGCCATTGCATCAGTTGCATCATCATGGCCACTAACTGTGTCTGATTGGCCACGACCTAGGCTAGGGTTGGATTCCGGGGAGAAGGAAGTGGAGTCCTCACAGGGTTGTTCCGAGCTGATCCAAGGGACTGCTGTGGTCTTGATTTACTGACACGGCCCATGACTTTACCCATCTGTTGCCGGAGAAGAAGGGAGAGGGGAAAGAGAGGTTAAACTAAAGATGAGACCTTAATCCGCTTGATTACTGATCTGATGTGGGTGTACTTTTATTGTTCAAGTTGATTAAACAAACAACCTAGTATGGTCACATCCCCACCACTGATGTGAACCATACACCTCGACACAGCAAACAACACACGACCTAGAAACTACCGATACTAATCTTCCAGGAAGGATTGGGTTCAGGCCAGCTCCTGGAAAACTTCACTTGATCCTCGAGAAGCGCTGACTCTGAGCTGCTTAGCTTGAACTCCTTGCTTGAAACTTGGACTGGACTTGGCTTTCGGATGGCGCTCCAGGCTTAACCACTAGAGAGTTGGAGGGGAAAAGAGAGAAATTTGACAAATCATTTTTCAAAGACTCCAGAGGGATAGAAGAGATATTTTCGCAAATAGGGTTTTTGCAAAACTAGTCCTTAGGGGTTTTGACCATTTGGCTCAACCTATAATCGAGATGGCTTTGATACCAACTTGTCACGCCAGAAATTCAAACCCAAATTTCCAGACTATTTTGTGTATTTAATCCCTGTCCAGGCATCAACCAAGGTACACAAAATGACAAATCAATAGACAGATCCATACGTATAAATAAAGCGTATAAATACTTACAAAAGAGGCACTTAGTCCTCACACCCAAAAGGGGACAGCAGCGGAAAAGAAGGACGATCCTAGCGAGGCTTCAGCTCCACTCCACAGACAAACTCAACTAGGGTCTGAGCCTTGGTCCTCTAACGTCGTCTTCAACTCAGAAGCACTACACTTCTGAAGGGGAAAGAATTTGCAAGGCTGAGTACAACCAACGTACTCAACAAGCCACACCAAGGAATACAGAAATGCGAGGGAAGGCAAGGAGAGGCTTGGGGCTACTTTGCGGAAAGACGGTTGCAAAACACTTTATTTGAAACTGGGAAAACTATTGAGTAGTTAGGTCAATATTAATTCTCCAGTGAACAACGTTATCCCCACGTTGAACGGGCCCAACTAATTCCCACCTGGTCTAGTCCAGATTATTGAGCCAAATTATTAAGGTGGGACTAATCACGGTGAGCTCGGTTGATCGCCCCATTACCGGGGGCACGGCTATTCAAATAGTTTTACTCTGATCAAAGGTGTACAACTGTACCCACAAGACACAGCCCCACGACACGGTCTCCCGTGCACTGGAATACCACCATGGTATCCCGAAAAGGAAACTGTGATAGGACCTTTCGTATAACCCCCCGCTAACCAAGCGAACCCCACCAAGGTTTTGCCCCCACTCCCAGACCCTGGGATGTGGGCAGCCCCCCGAGTGCCTCGGTGAATCCGGCAGCCCAGCAACCCTTATACCCGGGCCGACTGAAACTCCATCCCGTTCACCCTTGCCGATGGGTTCGTCAGCTAGGAGAGGCTACACTATGGGACCCACCTTACCCATTTTGGCTTGTGGTTTGCACGGTCATTCTCCCGAGAGGTCCCGTGAATCGGTCCTTAATTGCCATGGGTGCGACAAGCCAAAACCATGCACCCACACCCACCATTTAGTCATATTTTAGTTGGGATATTACGACCAATAAAACATGGCCAGGTGTTCCAAGCTTGCAGCTCATCTGAACTAATTATAGATAGTGTGATTATCCCATTTAGTGAGCTAGTAGTAATTAAGCATGGCTAAGCATATAATTCTAGCGAAAGTCACGTAAGTGGCTAAAGCTAGTCAAATTATGACCCAATGTTTGACAAAGGACGGTTATCAAGAGGTATGGCACAAGCAAACAGATAGGTAATCCCATCATTTCATGTAATTAGCAAAACAATGCAATTTTATTTGGAAATAGTAAAACGTTTATGAAAATGGGTTCAATATGCTTAAAGGGAAGTGTGACTTGCCTTGCTTCTTCCAACCAACTTCCGAACTCTTCGCGAGCGCGAACTCCAAAACGACGGAAACTACACGCTGGCACACAAAATGAGGGAAAAATCCTAATAAAAACCAAATAACAGCACATAAAAAGTAAACCAACATGTAGAGATCAAGTTTAGATAAATTTTTTGCAATTTGAATGCCCCAATTTGGAGTTCGTATGAATTAGATATGAATTTTAGAAGTTTTGGACCATTAAATGAATTTTGGAAATTAATTAGATTTATTGCGCAATTTTTATTTATTTTTCAAAGGAAAAAGGCTGGTGCTGACGTCAACAGCCGAGGGCTGACGTCAGTGGGCATGGGCGCGGCATGACACTGAAATTTGGTAGTTTAGTCCCTAAGTCTGCAAAGGCGAAGCAGAATCAGATCGACTGGTTTGGTGGAGAAACAGAGGCCGCATCGGCTAAGGAGTGATCGGTTGCGAGGCCAATCGGCTAAGGGTGGATTGGACAAGGGCAACCGATAGCCGATTCCAGG
The DNA here is from genome assembly GCA_019925245.2 of Oryza australiensis. NCBI lineage: Eukaryota > Viridiplantae > Streptophyta > Magnoliopsida > Poales > Poaceae > Oryza > Oryza australiensis. Next base: position 3,639,320 of record JAIFGZ020000473.1, on the reverse strand, counting down.
TCCGGAAGAGATAAAACCGTTTCTGATGCAGCAGTTTGAGGATAAATAGAAGATTCGGTTATTAGTTGCGCGTTAAACGATATTGCCACATATGGATAGAGTCCTGCAACGACAATTATATCTGTAATTTAGGAGTTTGTTTAAACTGTTAATTGTAACACGGCGTGGGTCCTTCTCGGGATAATGTTGTGTTTTAAATAGTAGTTTATATAGAGTCTAAGGTTTGTACAGATAATTGTATCTTGGGTATAAATTGGACCCGATACCCCCAGTAAGAGAAAATCACAATCAATCAAACCTTCGGCGCATCGCCAACCTTTTTCTTTAGACGAGCAGTTTGTTTGGCTACGGGCTGCATCGTTTCGATCCCCAAATCTAGGTAAATGCTTGTCATTAGTGGTACGATCTGTTGTTTCTAGTGCTTCCATCGTAATGACACATTAGATTCAAGAGTTTATACCACGCTACTTATCATATAGCGCATATAAATTAGACTAATGTTTAGATCTATGCTGCCATTGGCTAGTTCTATCAAGAACTTGCAGCCGATAGGTCTAGATCTAAAGGTTGGCTGGTTTATATGCGGTATCCATCATCTCGAGGGATATAAATCGGCCGCAATAGATTAGGTTTTTCTTTTTATACTTAATGCTGCATCGGGTTCAAAGTATTATGTCGTTTTTAGAACTATCAATGATCTGTTCGGCTAAGATTTATATTGTTTAGAGACATCGCCGGGGTTTTAGCCGGCCTTATCTGCCCTGATGTGTTTCTTTTAATATATTTATTATTAGATTTATATTAGGACTACCTCTTATATTAAGATCACATTCTTGTCGGACGTTACTAGCTGAAATCGGCCCGCCATCGGCGGGCGACGGCCGATTTCCGGGCCATGCACATCTGGTTCAAGAGTGATATCTTTTCATAAGATTCATCGGAGTACTAGCCGATTCATCGTTAGCTTTCCAGTATCAGCTAGGTTATCGATTCATATATTTATTATCCTTTACTATATTTAGGTTACACGACTGATGCTGTCTTGGTATAGCTGATCCATTCCAGTCGTTTGGCTTAAATATATTTTAGGATAGCTTATATATGCACATGGATTCCCTCAGTCGATCTAGTGGGGATCTAACCTAACACTTAATGCATATTCCCATGTTTCTCTTGTTGGTTAACAGATCAAACCAACTGGCACACCCTACACAGCATAGGTAGCCGAGAAGGACCGGCACTAGAGTTAAGCAGATCTCCCAGGCCAACGCGTGAGAGAAATTTCTCATCAACACGCTTCTTGGCACGCCCGATGGGACTTTCTCTCTCGGCTCGACTCGGACGCGTAGATTCAGCCGGCAAGATGGTCGACTCCAAGAGCCCCAGCATTTCCTAGGACAACATCGTGCCTGTGAAGATGGAGCAGTTATCGGCTGAACAGCAAGCCGATTATAAGAAGATGGTGGAAGAGCTCCAGGATAACTACTTGCAATCTTTCACCCAAACAAAATCTGGGGCCGTGCATCAAAAATATAAGTTCAGCATGAACGACCTTAAGGCATCCTCCTCTGGTGAGACAAAAGGCAAACAGAAGACGGAGGAGCCGACCCAAGAACAGGATGATTCAGCTGTATATTCTCTACAAGACCGGATCGACTCGGCCGTCCATCACGCATTAGTCAATCAAAGTAGCATTTTGGTCAACACTCTCAATAACATGATCGCTACTGTGGTCGACGCCAAGGTAGCCGACCAGGTGCAACGAGGGCCGACGTAGTTCACAGACGGCCAATTTCCTGGTTACAGGACACTGGTCACATAGAATCGGCCGATCCCACCACTAGCACAACAAAGGCCGCCGGAAGGAGTCCTCGGTCAGCCGAATCCAGGTGAATCGGCTATAAGGCCAGCAATCACTATGCTGAACCGACAGCAGCCGCTGCCCCAAGATCAGATTGCTAATATGTTCAATGACAATTGGCAGTCAGAGCTGATTGATCCAAACAGACGGTACAACGTCGGTGGCCGACAGCTATTTCCAGGACCACCAACGCCACCACCAGCGCATCGGCCGCCTCCCGCTGATCATCACTACCAGTACCAAGGAGGCTATCAAGATCATCATTACAGGCCTCAGACACCACCACTGTATCGGCAAGCGTCCGCACCGTGTGACCCATACGAGCCGATATAGCAAGACAACCGAATCAGACTACGAGTCCGACGACGATGATGCAGAAGTGGCGGCAGCCGAATGGGCCAAGAACAAAAAGGCTATCGTCTGCCAATGGCTGCTAAAGATGGCCAAGGAAGAACGATACGATTTCGACATCACCAAGGCCGACAGGATCTTCGACTTGCCGCTCAAGGAGAAGCGATTCGGTGCTCGAAAATCACGTGATCCCGTCTACCAAGAGTTGAAGAAAAAGAAATATTGCAAGTGGCACATCTCCACATCCCACGCCACCAACAACCGCAAAGTCTTCAGCAAAAATCCAATCGGCGATTGAGGCCGGAAGCGAAGTTCACCGATTCAAGTCGGCCGATGAAAGTTGAGAAGCGTTGATGCGGGCTGCTCGGCTTGATCCTCTTGCTTGAAACTTGAGGCTTGACTTGACTTCCATCGGTTGACGAGCAGCTGGGTTTGTCCTCTAGGTTCAACATCTAAAAGAGGTGGAGGGGAAAGAGAGAAATTTGGCATGTTATTTTGCAAAGAGCTCCAGAGGGAGGGAAGAGACTTTTTGCAAATAGGATTTTCAGAAAACTTGTCCTTAAGAGTTTGACCATTTGGCTCAACCTACAGTCGAGATGGCTCTGATACCAACTTGTCATGCCCGGAAATTTATCCCAAATTTCCAGACTATTTTGTGTATTAATTCCCTGTCCAGGACCAACCAGGGTACAAAAAATGACAAATCAATACACAGATCCAAACGTAAACTAAAGCGTATAAATACTTACAGAAGAGGCACTTAGTCCCCGCACTCGAAGAAAACTGCAGCGGAAAAGCAGGACGATCCTAGCGGGGCTTCAGCTCCACTCCACAGGCAAACTCAACTAGGGTCTGAGCCTTGGTCCTCTAACACCGTCTTCGACTCAGAGGCACTACACTTCTCAAAGGGGGAAGGAATTAATTAATTTATTTAAATAATTACTTAAATGTTCTTTGTATTATTAAAATTATTTCTGGAGCTCCAAAATTTCACGAAATATTTTGGAGAGTACTTTGGGGCATGGAGAATATTTAAAAAATATTTCCAGCCATGATTTTTAAAGGAAAATTTTATTTCCTTAATACTTTCACTTGATTAATATGCTTTTCATTTTATTTAATTTCTAGAAAATGAATTATTTAATGATTTTTAATTCCGAACGAAAATCGTGGCATGACAATTGTTTCAAGTATTACAAGGGCTGCCAGAATTGTCAAAAGTTTGGCGCCATACAACGAGCACCAGCATCGACTATGAACCCAATTATTAAGCCGTGGTCGTTCAGAGGATGGAGCATTGATATGATCGGCCAGATCAATCCACCCTCAAGCAAAGGACATAAATTTATCCTTGTGGCGACAGATTACTTCACAAAGTGGGTGGAGGCGATTCCCCTCGTAAAAGTGGATTCTAAGGATGCAATCGAGTTTGTCAAAGAACATATCATCTACCGATTTGGCGTTCCACAAACAATAACAACGACCGGATCTATCTTTGTATCGGACGAATTTGTTCAGTTTGCCGACGGCATGGGGATCAAGCCGCTTTAATTCTTCGTCGTACTACGCACAAGCCAACGGACAAGCCGAGGCCTCAAACAAAAGTTTGATCAAATTGATTAAAAGAAAGATCTCCGAGTACCTAAACAGTGGCAGCAGACAGCGTAATCACCGTGGGCGTATCGGATGGCATGCCACGGGTCAATTCAAGTCCTTCCGTACAAGCTGGTCTACGGACATGAGGCAGTGCTGCCATGGGAAAGTGTCGTCGGCTCAAGGCGCATTCAGCTACAGGATCAACTCACGCCGACGATTATTATCACCTGATGGTGGACGAATCGGAAGATTTAATTTTATCCAGGATGAGGGCCTTGGAAAAAGTCACAAAGGATAAAGAACGAGTAGCCAGACATTATAATAAAAAGGTGGTGCCTAAATCTTTTTAGGAAGGCGAACTCGTTTGGAAATTGATATTGCCGATTGGATCTAGAGACAACAAATTTGGCATGTGGTCACCAAATTGGGAAGGGCCTTTCAAGATCAACAAATGCGTCTCTAAAGGAGCTTACATGCTAAAAGGGCTGGATGGAGAAGTATTTGTAAAGGCTCTTAATGGAAAATACCTGAAGAAATATTACCCAAGCGTATGGATCAACTCGTGATTTGGCTCTGGTTGCTTAAGCCGATTTACGACAGCCGATGTCTTGCTTTAACAAGGCATCGCCTTTAGGCATTTTTATGCAACGTTTTTTTGCCAAGTTTGCTACGATCGGCTAATGATTGGCTGATAGGGATGGCAATGATGCGCGAACGGCTCGAACTCACAATTTTGTCGACACCGAAGCTATCAACAAAACTTTGGGGGCATATACGTGAAGGGTTACGCGGAGGCTACGCTAGCCGAAAACAAAAATTCTACCGCGCAAACCAGGACCACTTGCAAGTAAGGGCCGATAGATCGTTACCGATTGGAGTAGAGTGCAGCGGAATAGCCAATCGGGCAATCCGATCCGGAATGCAGCCGATTCCCGAGACACCGATTCGAGTCGTCCGGTCGCGTTCACGCCTCGCTCCGATGCGCCCGACCGCAGCCGATTCCACCACGCCGATCGCTCCGATTGCAGCCGATCCGGCCGATCAACAGCGCGCAACATAGCAGCGCCTCTACCGGTATCCACACGTCCGGGGACGTAACGCCGTACACCCGTGTGCTAGCACGCGATGCAAGGCTAGGGTTTTGCTCGAAAGTGGGGAGGGTTTCCGTGGAGATTGATCTCGGCGACTTCGTTGCACGCGATGCAATTGACATGCCGCAACTCTCCACCCCTCCCTCCTTTATATAGAGTTGGCCGACCGGGACTAGTGGCCGATTAGGACTCTATTTTGAATCGGATCTCATCCGTATCTCATAGAGTTGGCCGCCCCACACGTCGTAAGCCCATAGGACTCTATCCGATCGATCCCTATCCGATCGAGCCGTATCCGAGTCCAACTCGAATGCCCGTTCTTATCCCCTTAAGCGTGCGACCCCGTAGGTTCAGGTATACTCGGTTTCGGCTATAGTCTAACTTAGCCGATCGTCGGCTCGAGTCTAACTCAGCCGACTGTCAACAGGGCGCCTAGCAAGACATATTGACACCATAGTATACAAGAATAATATCGGCTCAACCCGTAATGTGTACACAAATCCCTTTGCCTCACGATACCAGCTTAAGCTATAGGCAAGATGTGTGCCATCCCTTCAATAGCTTAACCATTCACTCGAACCGTATTGGATTATCCGTCCGTTGATTGACTCCTCAATCAACTTAGCATGGCCATGCATTTCCATAATCCATTACCTCGAGGGGCCCAGAGATATCTCTCCAAAGGAGGGGCAAATTCCATCTTGATCACTCACATCCCACTCCATGTTTCATAGCAAACCCGAAAACTACCTTTATAACTACCTACGGAAATAGCGTTTGGTAGTCCCAAAGTAGGCTACTACACATGTTGGAATCCATGGTGATCTCAGTCTAAGGACTTTGTACCAACACTACCCGAGACCAACTAATGGCACATTAATTCCTGTAGTGTCTCATGGTGGGTCTATCCAACAATGTGTTCTCCAACACATATGTCCATGTTTATTGATTTGGTATCTCCATACCCATGATCTATGAGACATGATCATCAATCAATAAACATGCCGATCTTAGAATCATATTTGTTCCAACAATATGACATATGATCGTGGATCGTTTAGAAATAGATTCATACATATCGAGTCTCATAAATAAGTCACGTACTTATTGATCAATACAAGATGTCTATTTCATGAAACCGAATAACACTTTATTCATAAATACATAAACATTGACGTGATATCCAACATCTCCATGTTGGCTCTAGGGCATATCACTAACAATCTCCCACTTGCACTAGAGTCAATCATGTAAGTATCTAATACCCATTGCTTCTTGTGCGCCTCATGCTTCGGCCGAGGGAGAGGTTTTGTCAGCGGATCGGCTATGTTGAGATCCGTGTGCACTTTGCATATCTTGACATCACCTCGTCCACAATCTCGCGGATGAGATGATATCGCCGAAGTATGTGTTTGGACTTCGATGTGACCTCGGCTCCTTGGCTTGCGCAATGGCTCCACTATTATCACAATAGAGAGACATTGGACCCCGCACTGGTCATCACACCAAGCTCGAAACAAATTTCTTGATCCAAACAGCCTCCTTTGCAGCTTCCGAAGTAGCAATGTACTCGGCCTCCGTTGTAGAATCAGCAACGGTATCCCGCTTGGAACTCTTCCACTGACGCGCCTCCGTTCAGCGTAACACGAACCCGCATTGCGATCTATAATCATCCTTGTCCGTTTGGAAGCTAGCATCGGTGTAACCACTTACAACGAGCTCTTCTTCACCTCCATAGACTAGGAACATATCCTTAGTTCTTCTCAAGTACTTAAGGCTATTCTTTACGGCATCGGTGTCCTTCACCGGATCCGACGGTATCTGCTCGTAGCACTCAAAGCGTACGAGACATCCGCGGCGTGTACAAAGCATGGCATACATGATGGATCCAATTGCCGAAGCATATGGAACCATACCCATCTTATCCCGCTCATCATGTGTCCGAGGACACCGATTCTTGCTAAGATTAATGCCATGTGACATGGGCAAGAAACCTTTCTTGGAATCATGCATGTTGAACCTTTTCAACACCTTGTCAATGTATGTACTTTGGATTAATCCAATTAGCCTCTTGGATCTATCTCTATAGATCCGAATGCCCAATATGTATGTTGCCTCCCTAAGTCTTTCATGGAAAAACTATTTTTCAATGAAGACTTGACGGATTCTAGCATAGGGATATCATTTCCAATCAACAATATGTCATCCACATATAAGATTAGAAATACAATTGCGCTCCCACTCGACCTTTTTGTAAACACAGGCCTCTTCTTCATTTTTGATGAAACCAAACCCTTTGATTACTTCATCAAAACGAATATTCCAACTCGAGATGCTTGCTTCAATCCATAAATGGATTTCTGTAGCTTGCATATCTTTCCGGCGATTCTGGATCGACAAAACCCCGAGGTTGTATCATGTATACATGCTCGCTTAGGTTTCCATTTAGGAAAGCCGTTTTGACATCCATCCGCCATATCTCATAATCGAAATATGCAGCAATCGCTAGGATAATCCGAATAGATTTAAGCATTGCGACGGGCGAGAAGGTTTCATCATAATCAACTCCTTGAATCTGTTTAAAACCTTTCGCCACCAATCGCGCCTTATAGATGTGAACATTTCCATCCATATCGGCCTTTTCTTAAAAACCCATTTACACTCAATGGTTTTGACACCATCAGTGGATCAACCAAGTTCCAAACTTGATTGTCGTACATGGATTCTATTTCGGATTTCATGGCTCCAAGCCACTTGTTGGAATCGGGTCCCACCATCGCTTCCTCATAGGTCTTAGGCTCATCGTTGTCTAACAACAATATATCACGTTTTACCGCACTGTGTACTGTCAGTGCACGACGTGATCTTTCGACCTCCGTGGGCCGGTGTGTCTACAACCGGTGGCGCAACACTTTGCTCTTCCCGTTGTGGTTCCGTGGTCGCCGAAACGTTTTCGGTGTTTCTTGAACTTCTTCAAGATGCACCCTACTCCCACTAACCCTTCTTGAAAGAAACTCATTCTCCAAGAAGACACCGTGTCGGGCGACAAACACTTTGCCTTGTTCCCGATTATAAAAGTAATATCTCTTAGTTTCCTTAGGATATCCCACAAAGAAGCACTTGTCGATTTGGGTGTGAGCTTGTCGATCGTAAACGTTTTACATAAGCTTCGCATCCCCAAATTTTGAGAAAAGACAAACTAGGGGTTGCCCCTCCATATCTCATATGGTGTCTTTTCAACTCGACTTAGATGGAACTCTATTTAGTGTGAGCGCAATGCTTTCAAGAGCATATCCCCGAAGGATAACGGAAGATCACTTTGGATCATCATCGACCGCACCATGTCCAACAAGGTGCGATTTCTCCGTTCGGACACCCCATTCCATTGTGGAGTTCTGGCGGAGTCAACCGTGGAACAATTCCACAATCTTTCGATGATTACCAAACTCATGGCTCAAGTATTCCCTCCACGATCCGATCGTAGAAACTTGATTGTTTTCCTAAATGATTCTCGTACTTCATTCTGGAATTCTTTGAACTTTTCAAAGGATTCGGACTTATGCCTCATTAAGTAGATATAACCATATCTACTAAAGTCATCTGTAAAGGTAATGAAGTACCGATAACCTCCTCTCGGCCGTTGAGCTCATTGGTCCACATACATCGCATGTACGAGTGCCAATAAGTCACTTGCTCTCTCACTATGTCCCGTGAAAGGTGCCTTTGTCATCTTACCAAGTAAACAAGACTCACATGTCTCAAATGATTCAAAATCAAAAGAGTGAAGCAATCCATCCTTATGGAGCTTCTCCATGCGTTTCTTATTTATATGGCCTAAGCGACAATGCCGATAAACGTGGGGTTTGTATCATTTGAGAGTTGCCTTTCGTATTAATGTTATAGATGGGAGACGCTTCAAGATTCAAAACGTATAATCCATTCACCAATGGAGCATAAAAATAGAACATATCTCTAAGATATATTGAACAACCATTGTCCATTGATCTAAAATCATATCCTTCCGCTTGCAAACATGAAGCGGAAATAACGTTTTGACATACCGTTGGAACACAATAACAATTATTCAATTCCAAAACTAATCCTGAAGGTAGATGAAGTGGTATCGTGCCGACAAGCAATCGTAGCAACGCTTGCTCCATTGCCGACGCGCAGTTCACCTCGCCCCTTCTCAATCCTCTACTTCTTCTCATTCCCGCAACGATTTGCAAATATGAGCTACCGATCCGGTATCAAATACCCAAGAGTCGGTAGGTGAAGTAGCGAGATTAATGTCTATAACATTAATACCTGGCGTAAGTCGTACTTTGCTTCTTCTTGAGATCCTCCATGTACTTCTTGCAGTTCCTTTTCCAGGGCTTGTCTCCTTGCAAGAGAAGCAAACGGCATCCGATGCCGCCGACCCCTTCTTGCCCTTCTTTGCATTGGAGGCACTCGCGATCTCATCGGGAGTTAACTTCCTCTTGGTGCAAAGTTTCTTGACAGTGGTTTGCGCTTTGCCTTCGCATCATCATCACATGATGACCGTTTTCTCGGATACTCTCCTCACTGTCTTTAGCATCCCATGCAATTCAGCCAAGGTTCTATCCATATTGTTCATGTGATAGTTTAATATGAATGGCTCGAAGCTCGGAGGGAGCGACCGGAGAATCACATCGCAGCCAACTCTTGGCTAATGGGAAAACCTAGTTTTCCGGACTCTCGATATAGCCAATCATCTTTATCACATGCGGACGACGGATTCCCTCAACAAGCTCGCACGCAAACAAGGACTTTGAGGTGTTGAACCTCTCGGCCCGAGCTTGGTTCTCAAACATGCCACGCAGTCCCTCGAATAATAGTGTGAGCATCGCTGCTCTCATATTGCTTCAAGCTCGGGGACATTGTAGCAAGCATGAGACATTATATCTAGGGCATCATTAGTGTGCTTCTCATAAGCCCTTCGTGCGCTTCGGTGACATTATTTGGCAAATCCTCGATAGGGTACTTCAAGAACGTACTCCTTACGCTCTTGCTTGAGAACAATTCTCAAGTTGCGATACCAATCCATAAAGTTTGTTCCATTTAATTTTTCCTTTTCGAGAATAGATCGCAAATTAAAGGTACGGGTGTAGTATTAGCCGCCATTTATTCTACAACGTAAAAACAAAGTTTAGCACAATGTTTATGTTATGTCTTTTGTTAAACAATTTAACATAAGACTCCCATTACGTATTTTCCACCTTCCCTCTAGGTTACGTATTGGGTCAAGATCCACATGTTAGTTAATTTTCTAGTGAGCTTTGGCATCACCGCTAGAAAATTAGTAACATCGGTAAGCAACTCCTTGCTAATCACATCTCTATGTGACTCTTGTTGTTGGTGTGGCATCTCCATGCCCCGGCCCCAACCTATGCCCCAAGGCCCAAAACTGTTTTGATAGCCTTGTTAAGTAAACCAAATGCTCCCGCCGTATATGTCCGACATATACCCCCTCGTGTTATGATAGAGAATGGCACTCGCTTTGGCGACCCACCATTGACGAGCATAACGGTGACGGGTGCAACATTTGGAAGGGCATCATTACTACTTAATTTTGTGAGGGATGCTATCCTATCAAACAAACATATCACATATATGAAAGCAGGTAGAATAGCATGAAATAGTATGGCCCCCTTCACATGGTGATCTCCATCTCCATGCCGGTGTAAAGGATCTCCATCTTCATCACCGTTCTTTCGAGTGCCGAATGCTTGATTTCTTCAAACTAAGCTACTACTATAGAAGCTCTAAGTGAAGATTACATCGACTCGCAGGTCGTGAAAGAATATTACAAGCATTGCACGTATGAAAGAATATTACAGGGATTGCACATATGAAAGAATATTACATGCATCACATGCATCTCATACATCTCATACATACAATAGGGCCATACCATCTCAAAGCATTCTCTGCAAAAACAAGTTAGGCGTAGAAACGTTTTCTACTTATCGCAGAGCTACGGCATCGAGACGACCTATAAGGGGGTACTACACGAAATTCATAGATCCAATCTATGAAATCGCTTACGGAAACCATGTCGGCATAATCATATTATGTCGTCCCGATACACTATCAAGGGAGATGGTTTGCGTAGGCACGAGGCAGCAAACAAGATCGGACTACGAGATAGCTTCGGCATAATCACATTATACCGTTCCGATACACTATCAAGGAACGCTATCTCGAACCCAACTCAAACCGAGTTATATGGAAATTGCTTCGACGTAATCACATTACGCCGTTCCGATACACTATCAAGGAACGCAATTACCATTAACTCTCCTCAACAGATCCCGTAAAACCGATTGATCTAATCAACCCGTGTGCAAAACTTGTTCCAGATCCAATCTAAAACCCGAACTAAGCAAGATTAGCTCTGATACCACTGAAGGGTTACGCGGAGGCTACGCTAGCCGAAAACAAAAACTTTTACCGCGCAAACCAGGAACACTTGCAAGTAAGGGCCGATAGATCGTTACCGATTGGAGTAGAGTGCAGCGGAATAGCCAATCAGGGCAATCCGATCCGGAACAGTGTAGCCGATTCCCGGAGACAGCCGATTCGAGTCGTCCGGCCGCGTTCTCACGCCTCGCTCCGATGCGCCCGACCGCAGCCGATTCCACCACAGCCGATCGCTCCGATTGCAGCCGATCCGAAGCCGATCAACAGCGCGCAACGTAGCAGCGCCTCTACCGGTATCCACACGTCCGGGGACAGAACGCCGTACACCCGTGTGCTAGCACGCGATGCAAGGCTAGGGTTTGGCTCGAAAGTGGGGAGGGTTTCCGTGGAGATTGATCTCGGCGACTTCTGTTGCACGCGATGCAATTGACATGCCGCAACTCTCCACCCCTCCCTCCTTTATATAGAGTTGGCCGACTGGGACTAGTGGCCGATTAGGACTCTATTTTGAATCGGATCTCATCCGTATCTCATAGAGTTGGCCGCCCACACGTCGTAAGCCCATAGGACTCTATCCGATCGGATCCCTATCCGATCGAGCCGTATCCGAGTCCAACTCGAATGCCTGTTCTTATCCCCTTAAGCGTGCGACCCTGTAGGTTCAGGTATACTCGGTTTCGGCTATAGTCTAACTTAGCCGATCGTCGGCTCGAGTCTAACTCACCGACTGTCAACGCGCGCTAGCAAGACATATTGACACCATAGTATACAAGAATAATATCGGCTCAACCTGTAATGTGTACACAAATCCCTTTGCCTCACGATACCGCTTAAGCTATAGGCAAGATGTGTGCCATCCCTTCAATAGCTTAACCATTCACTCGAACCGTATTGATTATGTCCGTTGATTGACTCCTCAATCAACTTAGAATGGCCATGCATTTCCATAATCCATTACCTCGAGGGGCCCAGAGATATCTCTCCAAAGGAGGGGCAAATTCCATCTTGATCACTCACATCCCACTCCATGTTTCATAGCAAACCCGAAAACTACCTTTATAACTACCCGCATTAATAGCGTTTGGTAGTCCCAAAGTAGGCTACTACACATGTTGGAATCCATGGTGATCTCAGGTCTAAGGACTTTGTACCAACACTACCCGAGACCAACTAATGGCACATTAATTCCCGTAGTGTCTCATGGTGGGTCTATCCAACAATGTGTTCTCCAACACATATGTCCATGTTTATTGATTTGGTATCTCCATACCCATGATCTATGAGACATGATCATCAATCAATAAACATGCCGATCTTAGAATCATATTTGTTCCAACAATATGACATATGATCAGGGATCGTTTAGAAATAGATTCATACATATCGAGTCTCATAAATAAGTCACGTACTTATTGATCAATAAAAGATGTCTATTACATGAAACTGAATAACACTTTATTCATAAATACATAAACATTGACGTGATATCCAACATCTTCATGTTGCCTCTAGGGCATATCACTAACAATACGTACACGAGCCGATGGCAAAATCGGGCGTCAGGATTTGTGAAATATTTTTTTAATTTTTAATCGGCAGCCCAAATAAAAGCGTTGGAAGTGATTTGGATCGACGGCCGTAATTCAAAACTCTGACACCAACGGTTGTGGTGTGGTCTCGGAATCGGCAACATGAAGCGATACGGGCGGCTGGGGCTGATTTTAGCATGAGCAATTCAAGACACTACGCGCGGCTGAAAGCCGATCTTATCTACCAGCACAGCGGCAAAAATTTGATAAACTATATTATACATAAGTCAAAGCCGATTACAAGTACGAGTGAAGTGATTAAGGTCCAATCCCAGCACAAAAGTATGACAAGTATAATATGAGAGGTAGTAGCCGACTTCAGAATGTTTAGAATATTACAAGCTCATTGTTTTAAGAAATCGGCTATGGCCGACAACGCCGTCCGCCTGATCTGGTCTATCTCTTCAATGGCCCTGACGTCGGCCTCGGACCCTGCCACCGGCCGGATGCCCTTCACCAGGTCTCGCAAGTGTGCCACAGCCGCCTTGATGCCTTGGCGTTGAGCTTCGATCTCGGTCGGCAAACCAGCCATGTACTCCTTATGGACATCGATCTCATTCGTGACTTGAACGAGATCGGCCATCAGCTGATCTTGGCGTGCAAGGAGTTGCTCGAGCTTGGCCGCCGACTCGCTTCAGCGGTCGAAGGCGGCTTTCCGGCTCTCAATGGCGTCCTTGGTCGACCGGAGGGTGGCCGACCGTGCTCGGTTCTCGCGGCGATCGGCTACCCGCTGCCGTGCCCGTTCGTACTTGAGCTGGTGGGCTTCCATGAAGGTGGTTGGCACAATGGCGTCGGCTAGAGCTTCCGGCAGCTGGCCTTGAATTTCTTTGAAATGCGCGCGTATCGAACAACTGTCAACCACCAGTGCATCCATCGAGGCCTCCAGCCGGTTGCCGATGTTGGCTAGGGTGGCCCTCAGGTCCTTAGCTGGCGTCACCAACGCCTCTTCGCCGATTTTGCCGGACTCCTCGAACTCCGACAAGTCAAAATTGAGGAGGTCGGTTATGCTCTGTAGAAAAGAGAGATGATCAGAAGACATTAAGTTGACAGAAGTCGATCGTCAGTTTTAGTCAGCTTACCGTTGGCACCGGGGTCGGAGCGGTCGGCTCGGCTGGATCGCCGCGTGTGGCCGTCGGGGCCTCTTCGTCGACATCATTGCCACCGCCCGTGGCGGCGCAGCATGCTCGCCGGACGCCCGGGGCAGCCGACGGACATCGTGGGGGCTGGAAAAGAAGAGTTAGCGGACAAATCGGCTAATTTCTACAGTCAAGTGGCAAGAGACGATTACCAATGGCGCGGGCGTGAAGTGCGGCCGACCAATTTCTTGACCTAAAAAGAATTGTTCGGTCGATGCAAATGATATCATTATGAAGCCGAACTTGGTGAAATGAGGGCTTACCGGCCGATTTCTCGCTGAAGGACTTGGGACCGGCGGAGCGTCGGCTGGGGCATAGACGGACTCATGGCTCGAACTCCCAGGTTCGGCTGCCGCTCCAACAGCCGTCGGCACTTCCTCGCTGGCGATGGTGTCGATGAACTGCGCGACGTTGGGGTCTAAGGAGGGACGCTGTCGGCTGGCGTTGCCGGCTTCTTCTCTTTCAGTTTCTTGGGGGCAGACGCGGCCGACGGCTATATGGGTGGTGCAGCCCTTTTCTTCTAGGCAATCGGCTGGCGCACCTGGCCTCGCAGCAATGACGCCAGCTTTGGTGCCCCCCAGCTGATGGCCGACGGAGCGAGGCCACCCCCCTCACCTAGACGGTATTCGATGGGGCGCCCGGAGTCGCTCACCGTCGGTCACTCCGTCTCCGTCTCCTGCAAGCCAAAGGAGAAATGTTAATCGGCTATATCAGTCGATGATAAGAAGAGTAAAATCGTTTGGACTTCGAATCTTACCGAAGGGATTTCTTCGGGCAGGAGCAGATCAACGTAATGTGATGACCGCTGGTGAAAGATGTGGCATTTAATCTCGGCCCACCATTGGTCGTAGGCCACACTCTTCCTGAGCGACAGGGTCATAGCATTGATCTCGCCGAGGGGAGGGCCGGCTATGTTGCGCAGCCGATGCATTATCAAATCTTGGGTTACCACTCCCCTCGTTTCAATCTTGTTGGCGTAATAAAAGCCGATGGGCATCTGCCCAAGACCGAACTGCCTCGCTGTCGATACCGGGTAATAAAACTCGTAGCTCTTGGCCACTGATCGGCCCTGATGGATTCCAGTCGGCAAGATGCAGGGGGACAGAGCGGCGATGAACAACTCTCTGCACCTTGGGTTGTCGGCCAAGTTGATGTCTTCCCAGTTGATGTCGGCCAACAACTCAAACAGTCCCTGATCCCGGTAGAAGTACTAGGCGCGGTTCTCGCGAGACAGCCCGTCGTAAAGGGCGATGAACCATTCGGCCAGCAGTTCAGCCGATTGCCTTGAGCTTGCATGAGCGGCTGTTGCTTCTCCGTAGCTCATGCACCTGGTGGTGGTGATCTCGTTGCTGTCCTCGTCTTCGATCGGCTCCAGCCTTGGGAATACAACGTTTGTCAGGGGGAGCCGACTGGCCACCTTTTGGGTTGCTTGCACCAGCCAGATCTGAAGGAACCACCAGGGGCCGCCAGTGTTGATTGGGGTGTTGGCGGCTATTTTTGCAGTGGCCTGATGCAGCATTTGGTACAAATAACCGAGGAGGTACTTCCCCAACGCGAGCTTGCCCCCGTCGGCCAAGATTTCGGCTACGACTTGCCAGTTGGCAGTCGGCCCGCAGCTCGATCCACAAAACAAAAATTTTTCAAGCCACATCATCAGAAATGCGGCGTGCTCCCTATGGCCGACGGGTCCATCTTTCATGTTCTGGGTGATGAAGCCGCTCCACCCGCCGATGGCCTTGGTTTTGAACTGGTGCTGTCCCTTTCGGCTCAGGTTGCTGGGGTTGGCCGATGGCTCGATGTCCAAGCTGGTTGTCATGTACACGTCGGCCAATGTGACTGTCACCGGCCCTTGTCAGAAGATGAAAGCGTTGAAGTTGTCATTCCAGAAATACGTTGCAGCCGACAGAAGCGGCTCGTCCTTCTCCATGCTGGCAATGGACAGAGCCAAGCCTTGGGCTATCCCGGTCTCCTCCCATTGAGTGTATTTGGCCGATTGCATTCTCTTATACCACTCGACCCAAGCGGCGCGCTGTCGGCCACGACTTAAATGTCCCGTTCCAATGGGTGAGAGATGGCTTGGCGGTGTTGAAAGGGATTCGTAGGTCTCGGCCATAATCACATCGGCTGGATCAATTTTGCCGATGGGGCCGAGAAAAAACCTCTGGGCTTGTGTCAGATTTGGGATAAGCACTTGATGTGACAGTGCTACGCTTTAGAAAAAGAAAAAGGGGTGTTAATCAAGAACGGTTTCATATTACAGTTCAAGAAGGAAAAAGTACTAATCAATAAAAACGAAGGAAAGTGCTACTCAAAAATGGTTGAACGCAAGATTGATGCAAAGATAGTTGGAGAAGTAAATCCGAACGGAGAAGGAGTTCTGGATCAAACGGGAGTACCTCAGGGAACTCGGCAATGGCGGCGGCCGAAACAACAGTGGTGGTTGGCGCGACGGCTACAGTTGGTGTGGCGACGGTGGCTGGCGTGACGGAGGTGCTTGACGCAGCGACGGTTGAGGCCATCAGGGTTGTTTGGGCGAAGATGAAGTCCGGGTTGCAAAGAACGCTGAGATTTGACAGACGCCGGTGAAACCATCGGAGAGGAGAGAGAAGGCAGAGGCTTGTATGCGAAGAGACTGAGTGCGCTTTGAGGGCGTAAGCGTCTCGGCCGAGGAGAGTGGATATTTAAAGGGCACTTGGGGAGAAGCCGAAGCGGTTTAGGTCAAGAAAAGAGCGGGAGTTTGAACAGGCAAGCAAATCCGTAACACTTTGTATCACGGACTTGGGGGCATGTGTTAACACTGAAATTTGGTAGTTGAGTCCCTAAGTCTGCAAAGGCGAAGCAGAATCGGATCGGTTGGTTTGGTGGAGAAACAGAGGCCGCATGGGCTGAGGAGTGATCGGCTGCGAGGCCAATCGGCTAAGGGTGGATCGGACAAGGCCAGCCGATAGCCGATTCCAGGTCCGGAAGAGATAAAACCGTTTCTGATGCAGCAGTTTGAGGATAAATAGAAGATTCGATTATTAGTTGCGCATTAAACGATATTTCCACCTATGGATAGAGTCCTGCAATGGCAATTATATCTGTAATTTAGGAGTTTGTTTAAACTGTTAATTGTAACACGGCGTGGGTCCTTCTCGGGATAATGTGGTGTTTTAAATAGTAGTTTAGATAGAGTCCAGGGTTTATACAGATAATTTTATCTTGGGTATAAATAGGACCCAAGACCCCCTGTAAGAGAAAATCACAATCAATCAAACCTTCGGCGCATCGCCAACCTTTTTCTTCAGACGAGCAGTTTGTTTGGCTACGGGCTGTATCGTTTCGATCCCCAAATCTAGGTAAATGCTTGTCATTAGTGGTATGATCTGTTGTTTCTAGTGCTTCCATCATAATGACACATTAGATTCAAGAGTTTATACTGCGCTACTTATCTATAGCGCATATAAATTAGACTAACGTTTAGATCTATCCTAGCATTGGCTAGTTCTATCAAGAAGTTACAGCCGATAGGGCTAGATCTAAAGGTTGGCTGGTTTATATATGGTATCCACCGTCTCGAGGGATATAAATCGGGCGCAATAGATCAGGTTTTTCTTTTTATACTTAATGCTGCATCGGGTTCGAACTATTAAGTCATTTTTAGAACTAACAATGATCTGTTCGGCTAAGATTTACATTGTTTAGAGACAGCGCCAGGGTTTCAGCCGGCATTATCTGCCCTGATGTGTTTCTTTTAATATATTTATTTATAGATTTATATTAGGACTGCCTCTTATATCAAGATCGCATTCTTGTCGGACGTTACTAGCTGAAATCGGCCCGCCATCGGCGGCCGACGGCCGATTTCCGGGCCATGCGCATCTGGTTCAAGAGTGATATCTTTTCATAAGATTCATCGAAGTACTAGCCGATTCATCGTTAGCTTTCCAGTATCGGCTAGTTATCGATTCATATATTTATTATCCTTTACTGTATTTAGGTTACACGACTAATGTTGTCTTGGTATAGCCGATCCATTCCAGTCGTTTGGCTTAAATATATTTTAGGATAGCATATATATGCTCATGGATTCCCTCAGCCGATCCAGTGAGGATCTAACCTAACACTTAACACATATTCCTTTGTTTCTCTTGTTGGTTAACAGATCAAACCAACTGGCACACCCTGCACAGCACAGGTAGCCGAGAAGAACCTGCACTGGAGTTAAGCAAATCTCCCAGGCCAGCGCGTGAGTAAAATTTCTCATCAACAACCCGATGCTGACGTGAGCGGCTAGGGCTGAAGTCAGCAGGGCCGCGGCACGGTCCAAAGCCGGTCCAGTGTGGACCAAGTCCACGGCGGTCCACGGGCGGCGTGCCACGTGGCGCACACGTGGCGCCGACACGGCAGCCACACGGCGGCCACGCGGCAGCCACGCGGGCGGCCGGATGGATGGCCACGATCTGCCCCAAGGCAGATCGGGCAGCGGAGGGGCGACGACGGCTGACGACGGCCTGCGACAGCGCACGCGGCCCGATGGTCGCCGGCGGCGGCCATCGACGCAGCGTTGAGCGGAGGAGGGCGGCGGAGGAGGGCGGAAAGCAGGGGAGGGCTCACCGGCCGGCAGGAAAAGGCGGCGCGGCAATCGGTGGCGAGCGGACGAGGCGGGCGACGCCGGCGCATGGCGCAGGGCGGTCCGGCCACGTTCGGCGACGTCGAGGGACGGCCGATGCTCGGAGGCGCGCGACGGAGCTGAAGGAGGGGCGGCGTGGCTCGGGAGCGGCGAGGCGGTAGGAAAAGCAGCCGGAGGCGACGGCAACGACGGGGAGGGTTTTCGGCGGCGGACTAGGGACGGGAAGCGGCGGCCGACGTGCGGGGTGACGCGGGAAGGTGGTGGCGGCCTTGGCACTCGGCGGCGTGCTCGGAACGGTGGTGGCGCGCGGCCGGAGAAGCGGCGGCGAACGGCGGAGAGAGAGGTGGCGCGGGGAGAACGAGAGGGGCACGACGGGGCTCGGGGCAAGTGGAAAATTGGAGAGGGAGCGCATCGAGGGAATTTTATAGGCCGGGGAGGGGCTCACTAGGTCGGTGCTCGCCGGAATTCGCGGAGAGGCGGTGGCCGGCGGCATTAAGGCGGCGAGCAAATGCGGTGATTGATGGCGCAAGATTTGGGGGAAAATAAAGGGGAAACACGGCGGTGTGATGGCGGCGTTAAGGGCGAGCGCGGGATGAGCGGGGCGGCGGGAATCGCGGCGGCGAGGGAGTGCAAGGTCGACGGGAATGGCGGTGCGGCCGGAGGACTGGGATGACAGTGGGCCCCACATGTCATCGACCCGGGCGCGAGGAGGATGGGTGGACTTTCGGCGTGGTGCAAAGGAGAGAGACGGGCCTCGGCCTCAAGGCCGGCCCACGAGAGAGAAGGAAGGGCGCGTGCGCAGGAGGGAGGAAAACAGACTTCAAGGAGGAATGGGCTGAAAACGGCCCGAGAACAGAGGAGATTTTTAATTTGTTTTTCCATTTAAATTAATCACATAAATGGTTTTAGAATTTTTATAAATACTTTCAGTTGCTCAAATAATTCCAAGAAAATTCTTGAAAATAGATGGACACTCAAAGTATTTAATAAAAATATATCGAGACCATTTAGTGATTAATTTATTTATTAAATAATTACTGGAATGCTCTTTGTGGCATTAAATTATTTCTGGAGCTCCAAAATTTCACGGAAAATTTCAATGAATACTTTAGGGCATGGAGAATATTTCAAAAATATTTCCAGCCATGATTTTTAAAGGAAATTTGAATTTCCTTAATACTTTCACTTGATAACTTTCTTTTGCCTTTTTATTTTATTTTTGGAAAATTATTTATTTAATGATTTTTAATCCCAAACGAAAATCGGGTTGTGACAGCTTCGCAAGCTTGCGAAGAACCACGGCCGCCACTCGATTTCACCCCGCACCATCGGAACCCATCCTTCTTTGCGCGCCAGTGAGCCCCGCCATTAATCCCCTCTTTGGCCGGTGTTTCCTGCCGCCGCAAGCCCTCTCCTCCCCTCATTTCCCCTCCCTCATATTAGCCAGATCGTGCATGACCTAGGCCGTCCCTACTCTCGTAGGTTCGCAGGCGCAATCGCCGCCCCACCGTCTCGTCTCTCCGTGCCGATCGCCGCCACCGTGGTGAGGCCCCTTTCTTCCTTTTTCCCCTCTTCTCTCCCTCGGCCATGCCTCACCAGCTCGCCGACACGCACCGCT
Organism: Oryza australiensis; assembly: GCA_019925245.2. Classification (NCBI taxonomy): domain Eukaryota; kingdom Viridiplantae; phylum Streptophyta; class Magnoliopsida; order Poales; family Poaceae; genus Oryza; species Oryza australiensis. Next base: position 3,619,022 of record JAIFGZ020000473.1, on the reverse strand, counting down.
CCCACACGTTGCCAGTGACCATTTGGTCCCGCACGCCTCCACGCACCACCACCGCGCCTCGTCTGCCGACGAGCCTCATCGCCCCTGTTTGGGCCGTCCACGCGTCACCCCGATGCCATCCCACGTCGGCGCCACCTTGGCACCACGTCAGCGCCGCCCGCCTGCATGTCCGCTGTGTGACCGCCGCGTCGACGCCACGTGGTGCACGCGTGCACCCCGGCCCGTGGACCTAGTCCACCGTGGACCGTCCTCCCACGGGCCACTGCCAGGTGGGTCCCGCCTATCGACGTCGGCCGACCCTAGTGACGTCAGTCCTAATGCTGATTGCGCAATAAATCACGTAATTTCTTTTTCTTTTATTAGTAAATATTGTGAAATTTCAAAATTTCATAGAAAATTCATCCGAACTCTATTTGAGTCCATTCAAGCTGTAGATGACTCATAAAAATACCTAGAATCCATTGAAAATAGTTTTGATGCCTGTTTCAGTAGACTTATATCATGTTTTTGTAGTGCTTTGTTTATCGCTTAGATTTGGGCACCTTCGAAGTTCCAGTTTATTTTCAAGTAGTCGACGAAGTCCCTCTAGAGCAAGAGCAAGGCAAGTCATGTATTCCATTTTGATCATATTGTACCTAATTGCACAGTATCTTGCTTTTCTCTTAAATTGCATTATTTTATAATGTCATGTGGGATGAGACCTATAGTACTCAGCCTAGATTGATTACCCTGTGTCATTGATAACTTGGGATATAAAATGAATGGAAGTAGGATTAGGCAATGCTTAGCCATGCTTAGTTCAACTAGCTCAGTACGTGACATGTCACTCATACTTTATGATGATATTAGTGAGGACAATCATGGACACGTGCCTTCAACGCACAAATGTAACTAAAGTATGACTAATGGTGGGCTATGGGTGAATGATTTTGATAGAAGCACCCATGGGAGTTAAGTACCGGTTCGCGAGAAACCCTGGAAGAATTACCGTGTGTACCACATGCTAGCTTGGGCAATGGCTGGGCTTGTAATATAGCTTTTTCCTATCCGATATACCTAGGCTAGGGTGGGCATGATGGAGTTTGGATGGGCCGGGCAAGGCCTATGCAGCTTCTGGATTCACCTAGACATAAGAGAGGGCTGCCTACCTTGGATTTAAAGGTAGGGGCAAAACCTAAAGTGTGGTATCTCTTGGTCAGAGAGGGTTATGCGGAGGGTCCTGTCACAGTTCCCTTTCAAGTATGCCATGCTGGCATGTTAGCACACAGAAACATGTTGTGGGGTTGTGTCTTGTGGGTACAGATGTACATCTCTAATTAGAGTAGAACTATTCGAATAGTCATGCCCGCGGTTATGGGCAATCAACTAGATTCACCATGATTAGTCTCATGTTTAATAATTTGACTAAATGGAACTGGCTTAGACTAGATGGATGGGTTGGGCCTATCTCAACGTGGTGCAACATTGGATAGTGATGATTAATTCTATTTAATTAAACTTAATCATTTTTATGGTTTTCAACTATTGTTTTTAAAATGCCTGCTTTATGCAAAAATAACCCCTAGCCTTCCTTTGGAACTCCTTGCATCATACCTCCTCTTGGTATGACCATCTGAGTATAGTGGGTAGTACTCAGTCTTGCTTCATTTTTCCCCACCTCAGAGTAAGAGTTGGAGTCAGACATTAGCTTCGTGGATGAGTAGGCTTATCTCTACCGTCAAGGATGACAGTGGAGTGGAGTCGCCATGCTGTGAGCGCTAAGATGTAGTTTGGCTTGTTTGTTTTTCCGCTGTATTTATGTGGGACTTATATAATGTTTCTAAGATGCGGATTCTATGTATCAAATTGTTGTTTGTGTACCCTGGCTGGTCCTGGACAGGGATGTAATGCACATTCAGCTTCGGAAATTCCGGACAAGAATTTCGGGGCGTGACAATATTGCTATACATACATGCTAAGAAACAGAGATGATATACTACATGCATCAATATACAACGTGACACACACGTCATCCAAGGTAATTAGTAGAATGGTTTCTTAAATTAATCTACTAATTTTGCAGATATGTCCGGTATGTATCTACAAAGGTAAACAATGGTTTATACATACAGTCCTACCTATTTTCAAGTCCATACGATATTGTCAGATCAATAATTTATTATGTTTACCTAGAGCATGTTTCTTATACAATATCTATTCTACGAGCATTTCCTATGTTAGGCCGACTAAGGTCTAATACTGGGGGCTTGCTTTATTTTTCTGTATAAATCATGCTTGTTTATGGTACTATACATAGCACCTAATAGTCAATCTAAATCTACTCATTATATCCTAACAATACTAGAAGATTTATACGGCCTTTTGAGTATATACTTGATACTGTCTGCTATATATATTGCCTTCTAGAAAATAATTTTCAAGAATAATCAAGCACTCTAGTAGGCAGCGATTGAGTACGCCTCATTGTCGAGAACATTCTTGAACAAATGCGGAGTTGTCAGACCAAACCTACTATTGACGGGCTATACCTGAAGACGGTATCTGAAGAGTATAGGAGACGTTGGAACTAGGGTATACACGAGATTGTAACAAAAAGACACAGAACAAGAATTTATACTGGCTTGGACCCTCAAGATGAGTGTTAACATTGAAATTAGTAATAACCATACTCCAATATATATGTATATATGGGACAATAACACATGGTTTACAATGTGGGAGTAAGATGGTTAAACTAACCCGTCGACTAGGACCTGTCGAGTATGGCCCAATGAGATCTACTGGACGAATATGGCTCTGGCTTCCTCCAGATTGCCTCTCAATGTTGCTTTAGCTATGGATTGTATCTCGATCCTCTCTCTCAATAGGGGGCCTTGTATTTATAGCTATAACCGCCTTCTCTTCCAAGTAGAAGTCGAAGAACTAGAATAGGATATGGGCTAAGGACACATTGTCTTCCCCGAGTAGGACTCTGACACTTTCTATCCTGAGAAGAAATTCCCTTCTATATCTGCTGTATTTCCTTAATCAAAGTATACCTTCTCGTATATCATTAGGTATCTGGTCTTGTCGTATACCACAAACCCAAGTATAGGAGGTATGCCTTATCCTTGACACTGACAGTAGCCCCCGACTTCAATGCAAATGATCAAGATAATGTTCTTGACCAAAGACCTTAGAACTATAGTTGTCGGACTCGCCTAACCATCCTCAGATGACTGAGAAGGTGTAGAGTGTGCGACTAAGTTCTCTACCCAACCTACACTAAGAACACAACCATAAACTGAATTTGGATTGAAGTAAAAAAACTTAAACTATCATAAACTAATTTGTGAAAATTGCGCTGACGAACAGATCCATTTGGGTTTCGTTTGTGAGATCCATTTAGTGCCTTCACTTTCCTCTTAGGCACCCAGCCTCTCGCCTTAGTTTTCACAAAGCCCTAAACTTCAATGTCCACCAATCTCCATTAGCAACCTCATGGATCTCCCGGAGTCCACCATTGACAAGGAGGTGATGACGAAGCTGCAGTAGGAGGGTGCCTGCCAAGCGCACGAGTTCTAGATTGATCAAAAGGAGGTAAAGATCCTTTGACTAACCTAGGGAAGATAATTGTTGTTGCATCATTCATCCAGTGTGGTTGTTTTCCCCTTCCTTCCGAGTTTCTTTCTCTTCTTCTTGATTTCTACGATATCCATCTTCTTCATTTGAACCCCAACTCCATTGCTTTCCTGAGTATCTTCACCCATCTGTGTGAGGCGTACCTTAGGGTACAACCCTTTTTAGATTTGTTTTGATATTTTTATGAGCTTAGATGGAAGGAAGCTTCTAGAATCTTTGGATGTTGTGGTCTGCGCCTCAGGGATGGGATGAAGGAACAATACATTCCCTTCAATTGCTCGCCCTTGAGGAAGGACTGAGAAAGAAATGGTTCTATCTCCATGTCAGCGGCATCGTCGCTTATCTTGTTGTCCCCGAAGAAAAACCAACCCGCTCAATGTCATGGACCGCAAACCTTCTCTTACCAATGTCTTAGTAAGCTTTATAGAAAAAATCCATGATCTATGAGAACATGGTCTGACCAGATACAAAGTCATTCAAGATTTCGTCCGTCGTCGGATCCAACCTCTCCAAGCCCGTGCTCACCCAGCGTACGAGTATACGGGGGAACATGACGTGATGCTGCCATCACAATCGAAGACTCAGATTGCTCACGGCTAATAGTCTTGTGAATTTATGTTTGTTGCATCCCTCAATGTTAGTGATATGCCCTAGAGGCAACATGGAGATGTTGGATATCATGGGCAATGTTTATGTATTAATGAATAAAGTGTTATTCTGTTCCATAAACTAGATATCTTGTATTGATCAATAAGTATGTGACTTATTCATGAGACTCTTTATGTAATATAAATCTATTTCTAAATGATCCTTGATTATATATCATATCTATGGAACAAATATGATTCTAAGATCAGCACGTGTATTGTTTGATGATCATGTCTCATGGATCATGGTATGGAGACACCAAATCAATAAACATGAACATATGTTAGAGAACACAGTGTTGGATAGACCCACCTTGAGACACTACAGGGAATTAATGTGCCATTAGTTGGTCTCAAGTGATGTAGGTGCAAAGTCCTTAGACTAAGATCATCATGGATTCCAACATGTATAGTGGCTTACTAAGAGACTGCCAAACGCTATTATGTAACTGGGTAGCTATAAAATTAGTCTTCTGGTTTGCTATGACACATGTAGTGGGATGTGAATGATCGAGATGAAATTTGCCCCTCCTAAGGGAGAGATATCTCTGGGCCCCTCGATGTAATGGATTATGGAAGTGCATGGCCATGCTGATGTGATTGAGGAGTCAACCATCCGATACATAATCCAATACGGGATCGAGTGAATGATTAAGCTAATGATTGGATGGCACGAGTCTTGCCTATCGCTTAATTGATATCATGAGGCAAAGAGATTTGTGCACACATTATAGGTTCAGCTAATATGATGTTTGTGTATACTTTGGTGTCAATGCATTCTGCTAGGGGCCACTGTTGATAGGACCGGCTGAGAAGTGTTCTCAGCGAAAACCAAGTATGCATGAACCTATTGGGTCACACACTTAACGGGTTGGAACAAGTATACGGTTTGACTCGAATATGACTTAGTTCGGATATCCGACTCCATATAGAGTCTCGGTGGGCTTACAAGTCCAGTCGACCAACTCTATATAAGGAGGGCAAGGGGTGGAGATCAATGTGCACAACTTCTAAGCCAGATCAACTTCTCCATGGAAACACTAATCCACGTCCGAGCCAAACCCTAGCTGTTCATCGCGTGCTAGCACTCAGGTGTTTGGCGTTCCTTCCCTGGATGTGTGGATACCGGTAGAGACATCGCTACGTTGCAATGTAAATCGGTGACATCGGAAGATCCCCGAGTTCCAACAAGCAGACCCCTTTATTCGGTAGTTGGAAGTCAGACCGATCGGGCAAATCGGGTCGAGGTCGACGCTATCGACGAGGTCGGCGAGGTGCTGTCCGAGGTCAGCAAGGTCAGCAAAGCATGCTGTCCGAGGTCGGCAAGGTCGGCAAAGCGTTGCTTGAGGTCAACTAGACTTTGATAGGCTAATTTCTGCTGCACTGCACGTCTTTTGATAACATTCCATAGACCCTTACTTGCAAACTTTCCTGGATTGCACTGTAGAAAAGTTTTGTTTTTGCTACCATAGCCTACACGTTTTCCTTTAGTGGTATCAGAGCTAGACTTGCATAGTCTGGGTTTTAGATTGTTTCAAATGATGATATGGAGTTGTAGTAGATTAGATGTATTACAAGTTTTTGCACATGGGTTGGTTAGATCAATCGGTATAGGGGTCGGTAGAGGAAAGGAATAAGCAGTAAGAGTCGGATTCAGGATGGCGTTCCTCAAGAGTGTCTCGGATCGGTATAATGTGATCATGCTAAAGCTGTTTTGTACTGCGACTATGACTGCCGCTTTTCTTCTATGCAAACCATGTCCCTTGAGAGTGTCTTGGGTCGGCATAATGTGATTATGCCAATGTGGTTTTCATAAGCGATTTCATAGTGGGACCACCGTGTGCATAACCCCCTTTATGCATCTCGGTATCATATCTCTGCAAAGGTAGAAAACATTCTACGTCTAACTGGTTTTTTGCAGAGAATACTTTGAGATGGTATGGCCCTATTATATGTATGAGATGCATGTGATGCATGTAATATTCTTTCATACGTGTGATGCATGTAATATTTTTCCACAACCTGCATTTCGATGTAATCTTCAATTTATAGCTTCTATAGTAGTAGTTTAGTTTCAACAAATTCAGCATCAAGCACTCGGGAGAACGGTGATGAAGATGGATATCCTCTACACCGACATGGAGATGGAGATCACCATGTGAAAGGGCTATACTATTTCATTATTAATTGCTATTCTTCTTGCTTTCATATATGTGATATATTTGTTTGATAGGATATTGTCCCTCAGAAAATTAAGTAGTAATGATGCTCTCCAAATGTTGCACCTATCACGGTTGTGATCGTCAATTGGTAGATCTACCAAAACAGAGTGCCATTGTCTATCATAACACGATGGGGTTTGGTCAGACATATACATGCAGGAGCATTTGGTTTACTTAACAAGGCTATCAAAACAGTTTTGGACCTTGGGGCATAGGTTGGGGCCGGGGCATAGTGATGTCTCCCAACGAATAAGAGTCACATAGTGATGTGATTAGCAAGGTGTTGCTTACCCATGTTACTAATTTTCTAGCAGTGCTGCCAAAGCTCACTAGAAATTAATTAATGTGTGGATCTTGACCCAATACGTAATCTAGAGGGAAGGTTTAAAACACATAGTGGGAGTCTTTTGTTAAATTGTTTAATAAAAGACAACTCATAAACATCGTGCTAAACTTTGCGTATGTTTTTTGTTGTAGATTATGCAGCTAATACTGCACCAGTTCTTTTAATTTGTGATCTATACTTGAGAAAGAAAAGTTGAATGGAACAAACTTTATGGATTGGTATCGAAACTTGAGAATTGTTATCAAGCAAGAGCGAAAGGAGTACGTTATTGAAGTTCCCTATCCTGATGATTTGCCTGATAATGCTAATGTTGCTGCACAGAGGGCTTATGAGAAGCACACTAATGATTCCCTAGATATAAGTTGTCTCATGCTTACCACAATGTCCTCTGAGCTTTAGAAGCAATACGAGAGCAGTGATGCTCACAATATTATTGAGGGTCTACATGGCATGTCTGAGAACCAAGTTAGGGCCGAGAGGTTCGGCACTTTGAAGTCCTTGTTTGCGTGTAGGCTTGTAGAGGGGAATCCCGACAGTCCACACGTGATAAAGATGATTGGCTATATTGAGAGTCTTGAAAAACTAGGTTTTCTTCTTAGCCAAGAGTTGGCTACAGATGTGATTCTCCAGTCGCTCCATTCGAGCTTTGAGCAATTCATACTAAATTATCACATGAACAACATGGATAAAACCTTGGCCAAATTGCATAGGATGCTAAAGACTGCTGAGGAGAGTATCAAGAAAAATGGTCATCATGTTATGATGATGTAGAAAGCTAAGCGCAAACCCCCTGTCAAGAAACTTTGCACCAAGAGGAAGTTAAGTCCTGATGAGATCATGAGTGCTTCAAAAGAAAAGAAAGGCAAGAAGGGGTCGACGACGACAGATGTTGTTTGTTTTTATTGCAAGGAGGCTGGTCACTGGAAGAGGAAGTGCAACAAGTACTTGGAGGATCTCAAAAAGAAGCAAAGTGAGACTTCTACTTCAGGTATTAATGTTATAGAAATCAATCTTGCTACTTTATCTACTGACTCTTGGGTATTTGATACTGGTTTCAGTAGCTCCAATATGCTAATCGTTGCAGGGTCTGAGAAGAAGTAGAAGCTTGAGAAGGGGCGAGGTGAACCCGCGGGTTGGCAATGGAGCAAGGGTTTCTACGATTGTTCGTCGGCACTATGCCACTTCACTTACCTTCAGGATTAGTTTTAGAATTAAATAATTGTTATTGTGTTCCAACTCTATGTCAAAACATAATTTTCGCTTCATATTTGCAAGTGGAAGGATATGATTTAGATCAGTGGACAATGCTTGTTCAATTTATCTTAGAAAATATGTTCTATTTTCATACTCCATTGGTGAATGGATTATACGTTTTGGATCTTGAAGCGTCTCCCATCTATAACATTAATACATAAAGGCAACTCCCAAATGATATAAACTCCACATTTATTTGGCATTGTCGCCTAGGCCATATAAATTAGAAACGCATGGAGAAGCTCCATAAAGATTGTTTGCTACACTCTTTTGATTTTGAATCATTTGAAACATGCGAATCTTGTTTACTTGGTAAGATGACAAGAGCACCTTTCACGGGTCACAATGAGAGGGCATCCGACTTGTTGGCACTCATACATACGGATGTATGTGGACCAATGAGTTCAACAGCCAGAGGTGGGTTCCAGTACTTCATTACTTTTACCGACGACTTCAGTAGATATGGTTATATCTACTTATGAGGCATAAGTCCGAATCCTTTGAAAAGTTCAAAGAATTCCATAATGAAGTACAAAATCATTTAAGGAAAACAATTAAGTTTCTACGATCAGATCGTGGTGGTGAATACTTAAGCCAGGAATTTGGCAATCATTTAATAGATTGTGGAATCGTTCCGTGATTGACTCCACCAGGAACTCCTCAATGGAATGGGGTGTCCGAACGAAGAAATCATACCTTGTTGGACATGGTGCGTTTCATGATGAGCCATTGTGATCTTCCATTATCCTTCTGGGGATATGCTCTTGAAACAGCTACGTTCACACTAAATAGAGTCCATCTAAGTCAGTGGAAAAGACACCATGTGAGATCTGGATAGGGCAGCCCCCTAGTTTGTCTTTTCTCAAAATTTGGGGATGTGAAGCTTATGTAAAACATTTACAATCGGACAGGTACACATGTGCGGAACAACGTGATATATTGTTGTTGGACAACGATGAGCCTAAGAGCTATGAGGAAGCGATGGTGGGACCCGATTCCAACAAGTGGCTTGGAGCCATGAAATCCGAAATAGAATCCATGTACGACAATCAAGTTTGGAACTTGGTTGATCCACCTGATGGTGTCAAAACCATTTAGTGCAAATGGGTTTTTAAAAAGGCTGATATGGATGGAAATGTTCACATCTATAAGGCGCGATTGGTGGCGAAAGGTTTTAAACAGATTCAAGGAGTTGATTATGATGAAACCTTCTCACCCGTCGCAATGCTTAAATCTATTCGGATTATCCTAGCGATTGCTGCATATTTCGATTATGAGATATGGCAGATGGATGTCAAAACGGCTTTCCTAAATGGAAACCTAAGCGAGGATGTATACATGATACAACCTCGGGGTTTTGTCGATCCGAATCGGGGAAAGATATGCAAGCTACGTAAATCCATTTATGGATTGAAGCAAGCATCTCGGAGTTGGAATATTCGTTTTGATGAAGTAATCAAAGAGTTTGGTTTCATCAAAAATGAAGAAGAGGCCTGTGTTTACAAAAAGGTCGTGGGAGCGCAGCTTGTATTTCTAATCTTATATGTGGATGACATATTGTTGATTGGAAATGATATCCCTATGCTAGAATCCGTCAAGTCTTCATTGAAAAATAGTTTTTCCATGAAAGACTTAGGGAGGCAGCATACATATTAGCATTCGGATCTATAGAGATAGATCCAAGAGGCTAATTGGATTAAGCCAAAGTACATACATTGACAAGGTGTTGAAAAGGTTCAACATGCATGATTCCAAGAAAGGTTTCTTGCCCATGTCACATGGCATTAATCTTAGCAAGAATCGGTGTCCTCGCACATGATGAGCGGAATAAGATGGGTATGGTTTCATATGCTTCGGCAATTGGATCCATCATGTATGCCATGCTTTGTACATGCCCGCATGTCTCATACGCTTTGAGTGCTATGAGCAAATACCGCCGATCCAGTGAAGGTCACTGGACTATCAGTAAAGAATATCCTTAAGTACTTGAGAAGAACTAAGGATATGTTCCTAGTCTATGGAGGTGAAGAAGAGCTCGTTGTAAGTGGTTACACCGATGCTAGCTTCCAAACAGACAAGGATGATTATAGATCGCAATGGGTTCGTGTTCTGCCCGAACGGAGGCGCATCACTGGAAGAGTTCCAAGCAGGATACCGTTGCTGATTCTACAACGGAGGCCGAGTACATTGCCGCTTCGGAAGCCGCAAAGGAGGCCGTTTGGATCAAGAAATTCGTTTCGAGCTTGGTGTGATGACCAAGCGGACCGGTCCAATGTCTCTCTATTGTGATAATAGTGGAGCCATTGCGCAAGCCAAGGAGCCAAGGTCACATCGAAAGTCCAAACACATACTTCGGCGATATCATCTCATCCGCGAGATAGTGGACGAGGTGATGTCAAGATATGCAAAGTGCACACGGATCTCAACATAGCCGATCCGCCGACAAAACCTCTCCTCACCGAAGCATGAGGCGCACACAAGAGCAATGGGTATTAGATACTTACATGATTGACTCTAGTGCAAGTGGGAGATTGTTAGTGATATGCCCTAGAGGCAACATGGAGATGTTGGATATCACGTCAATGTTTATGTATAAATGAATAAAGTGTTATTCAGTTCCATGAAATAGACATCTTGTATTGATCAATAAGTACGTGACTTATTTATGAGACTCTATATGTATGAATCTATTTCTAAATGATCCCCGATCATATGTCAATTGTTGGAACAAATATGATTCTAAGATCGGCATGTTTATTGATTGATCATCATGTCTCATAGATCATGGGTATGGAGATACCAAATCAATAAACATGGACACATGTGTTGGAGAACACATTGTTGGATAGACCCACCATGAGACACTACAGGAATTAATGTGCCATTAGTTGGTCTCGTGTAGTGTTGGTACAAAGTCCTTAGACCTGAGATCACCATGGATCCCAACATGTGTAGTAGCCTACTTTGGGACTACCAAACGCTATTCCGTAATCGGGTAGTTATAAAGGTAGTTTTCGGGTTTGCTATGAAACATGGAGTGGGATGTGAGTGATCAAGATGGAATTTTCCCTCCTTTGGAGAGATATCTCTGGGCCCCTCGAGGTAATGGATTATGGAAATGCATGGCCATGCTAAGTTGATTGAGGAGTCAATCAACGGACGATAATCCAATACGGTTCGAGTGAATGGTTAAGCTATTGAAGGGATGGCACACATCTTGCCTATAGCTTAATTGGTATCGTGAGGCAAAGGGATTTGTGTACACATTACAGGTTCGAGCCGATATTATTCTTGTATACTATGGTGTCAATATGTGCTGCTAGGCGCCGCGTTGACGGGTCGGCTGAGTTGGACTCGAGCCCACGATCGGCTAAGTTAGACTATAGCCGAAACCAAGTATACCTGAACCTACAGGATCGCACGCTTAAGGGGATAAGAACAGCATTTGAGTTGGACTCGAATACGGCTCGATCGGATAGGGATCCGATCGGATAGAGTCCTATGGGCTTACGACGTATGGGCAGCCAACTCTATGAGATTCGGATAGGATCCGATTCAAAATAGAGTCCTGATCGGCCACGAGTCCCAGTCGGCCAACTCTATATAAAGGAGGGAGGGGTGGAGAGCTGCCATAGGTCAATCAAGTCAATTGATTTGCAAGTCGCCGAGATCAAACTCTACGGAAACCCTCCCACCTTCGAGCCAAAACCCTAGCTTTTCATTGCGTGCTAGCACACGGGTGTACGGCGTTCTGTCCCCGGACGTGTGGATACCGGTAGAGGCGCTTCGGATCGGCTGCAATCGGTGCGAATCGGCTGATTGGCGAATCGGCTGTCCCCGGGTATCGGCTGTCGGCTTGCGGGAATCGGCTACACTGTTCCGGATCGGATAGCCCTGAGTGGCTATTTCCGCTACATACTCCAATCGGTAACGATCTATCGGCCCTTACTTGCAAGTGTTCCTGGTTTGCGCGGTTAAAAGTTTTTGTTTTCGGCTAGCGTAGCTTCCGCGTAACCCTTCATATAGATAACAATCTGGGTTCGTGTTTTTCCTAAATGGAGGCGTAGTCAGCTAAAAGAGTTCCAAGCAGGACACTGTTGTTGATTCTACAACGGAGGCCAAGTACATCATTGCTTCTGAAGCTGTAAAGGAGGTCGTTTTAATCAAGAAATTTGTTTTCGAGCTAGGTGTGATGACTAGTGCTACTGGTCCAATGTCCCTCTAATGTGATAATAGTGAAGCCATTGCGCAGGCTAAGGAGCCAAGGTCACATCAGAAATCCAAACACATTCTTCGATGATATCATCTGATCCGCGAGATAGTGGACAGAGGTGATGTAAAGATACGCAAAGTGCACACGGATCTAAATATTGCTAATCCGTTGACAAAACCACTCACTCAGCCTAAACATGAGGCACACACCAGAGCAATGGGTATTAGATACTTACATGATTGACTCTAGCGTAAGTGCGAGACTGTTAGTGATATGCCCTAGAGGCAACATGGAGATGTTGGATATCATGGGCAATGTTATGTATTAATGAATAAAGTGTTATTTCGTCCCATGAGATAAATATCTTGTATTGATCAATAAGTATGTGACTTATTCATGAGACTCTTTATGTAATATAAATCTATTGCTAAATGATCCCTGATCATATATCATAGATGGAACGAATATGATTCTAAGATCTGCACATGTATTGTTTGATGATCATGTCTCATGGATCATAGTATGGAGATACCAAATCAATAAATGTGAACACATGTTAGAGAACATTGTGTTAGATAGACCCACCTTGAGACACTACAGGGAATTAATGTGCTATTAGTTGGTCTCAAGTGATGTTGGTGCAAAGTCCTTAGACCTGAAATCATCATGGATTCCAACATGTGTAGTTGCTTACTTAGGGACTGTCAAACGCTATTTCGTAACTGGATAGTTATAGAAATAGTCTTTGGGTTTGCTATGAAACATGTAGAGGGATGTGAATGATCAAGATGAAATTTGCCACTCCTATGGGAGAGATATCTCTGGGCCTCTCGATGTAATGGATTATGGAAGTGCATGGCCATGCCGATGTGATTGAGGAGTCAATCATCAGATACATAATCCAATACGGGATCAAGTGAATGATTAAGCTAATGACAGGATGACACGAGTCTTGCCTATAGCTTAATTAATATTTTGAGGCAAAGGGAATTGTGCACACATTACAGGTTCAGTCGATATGATATTTATGTATACTTTGGTGTCAATATGTTATGCTAGGGGCCATAGTTGACAGGGTCGGCCGAGAAGTGTTCTCAGCCAAAACCAAGTATGCATGAACCTATTGGGTCGCACACTTAATGGGTTGGAACAGGTATACAAGTTTGACTCGGATACGACTCAGTTCGGATAAGATCTGACTCAATATAGAGTCCTGGTGGGTTTACGAGTCTAGTCGACCAACTCTATATAAGGAGGGCAAGGGTTGGAGATCAAAGTACGCAACTTCTAAGCTAGATCAACTTCTCCACGGAAACCCTAGTCCACGTCCGAGCAAAACCCTAGCCGTGCATCGTGTGCTAGCACACAGGTGTTCGACATTCCTTCCCTGGATGTGTGGATACTGGTAGAGACATCGCTATGTTGCGGTGTAATCGGCGACATCGGAAGATCCCCGAGTTCCAACAAGCCAACCCCTTTATTCGGTAGTTGGAAGCTGGACTGGTTGGGCAAATCGGTTTGAGGTTGGCGCTGTCGGCGAGGTCGACGAGGTGCTGTCCGAGGTCGGCAAGGTCGGCAAAGCATTGCTCGAGGTCAACTAGACTTTGATCGGCTTTCCTGGATTGCGCGGCAGAAAAGTTTTATTTTTGCTATAATAGCCTACATGTTTTCCTTTACTCAATGCGGCGACCGTGAAGGAGCGCGTGGTGTAGGTGGTGATTGATCCACCATTCGCTGTAGCCAACATCCCCACACCGATATGTGACCTCCCACAAACAGCGGGGGACACCATTGTAAATGTAAGTACTTGGATCACTTTCCTTGTCAATAGTGTCTTTGCCCATAGGAATAATAATCCAAACTCTTGTAGGCGTGGCCTCTCACGGATGTCATCGGTCCTCTGGTCGGCCACCAGGTTCTTCTTCTCTGAAGTAGCAGGTCGTGGCCACAGGGAGTGGTGGCGTCTGCGCCAAATATCCAACTCGACGAATTAACCATTTCATCTTATGAGTCCATTGATGTGTCTCACAAATCCCTTCATGTACTTCGCACATAATCACTTTGGCTTCTTCTAAATTTAGGCACTTAGGCAAGACCCCATCAATCGTTCGATAATATAAATCATAATCAAGCAACAAATACTTAAGAGCTTTATGTTACAACTTCCTTGGCACTCATTGAGAAGGATTCTTCAAATACTCAATAATATCATACCTTCATTCATCGGCATCAACATTAGCAACTTCTATCTCGATATCTTTTATCGTCGGTTTATATCTCGAAGCACCATGAGCTAAATCATTGGCCTCACTATTTTTCTCTCTAGGAATATGATTCATAGTCATGATCTTAAAATTCTTCATCAACTCTTTGCATTTCTCATTATAAATCTTCATATTTCACTTTTGCATTCATAGTCCCCTGACAACTATTTGATTATCAATAAATCACTAATAATCTATATTGCATCGGCTTCCACCTCTTTTAGTAATTGAGTCCTTTTAGAACTGCCTCATACTCTGCTTGATTATTTGTATGATATGGCTTGATCATAAATGCAAACTCAAAACTTGCCTCCCAAGGCAAAACAATTACTAAGCCGACACCACATCCATGTGTCCAAACAGACCCCTCGAAAAATAAAGTCCAAGGCATCGGTTCGACATAACCAATTGACTCATCCCAATGTTGAACAACAAAATTGGGTATAGCTTGACCCTTGACTTCCTTAGCTGATTCATCTCACAAGTCAAACTCCGTTAAAGCAAAAATCCATTTTTCAATCCTTACCTTCAATATTGGAGCCGATAGCATATATTCACCACATCAACTTTGCAAACCACAGTACACTCATTGGACAAGAGATAATGCCTTAACTTAGTGCATGAAAAATATAAACATAACACAATTTCTCAACTGGGGTATACCTGGATTCAGCCTCCAAAAGCCTCCTACTAAGATAAGCTCTCTCTGTACATTTAAACTCTTGAATCAAGACTGATCTGATGGACTTCTCATTGGCTGACAAATATAATTTGAATGGAACCTTTTTCTATGGTGGCATTAAAACCGGACGATAACTCAAATATTACTTAATATTATCCAAAGCTTTCTGCTATTTTTCTCCCTATACAAACTCTTGATCAGCCTTCAACCGTAATAAAGGAGTAAGTGGCTCAATTCTCCCTGATATGTTTGATATAAACCTTCTAACAAAATTAATCTTGCCGATCAACGATTGCAACTTCGTCTTATTTTCTGAAGGTTTTATATCTTTGATAGCCTTAATATTTTGTTGACATATTTCAATTTCCCTTTCATGAACAATAAAACCCAAAAACTGTCCAGTCGATATACCAAAGGCACATTTGTTTGGATTCATCTTTAAACCATATTTCCTGGTTCTTTCCAACACCTTTCATAAATTGGCTAAACGTCCATCGACTTCCTTTGATTTCACAACCACATCATCTATATAAATCTCAACCAGCAATCTGATAAGGTCATGAAATATATAATTCATAACTCTTTGATAGGTAGTGCCACCACTTTTCAAACCAAAAGTCATAACAACCCATTTATACAAACTGATTGCACAAGGACATCTAAAAGCAGTCCTATGAATATCTTCTTCAGCCATAAAAATTTGATTATATCCGGCATTGTCATCCATAAAACTTATAATCTTGTGTCCTGAAGCTGCATCAAACAATAGATCAGCAATCAGCATTGGGTATTCATCCTTAGGAGGAGCCTTATTTAGATCTCTAAAATCAATACAAACCCTTAACTTCTCATTTTTCTTCATTACTGGCACTATGTTAGAAATCTATTCAGCATATTGGTAAGGCCTAATAAAACTTGCATCATAAAGTCTTGTGATCTCTGCCTTGATAGTATCATACATCTCTAGTTTTAATTGCCTTGGTGGCTGTTTGTATGGCTGATATCCTGGTTTATAGGCAGTCGGTGTTCAACAATTGATTGGCTAAGTCCTGGCATCTTATGATATTCCCAAGCCAAACAATCTCTATATTCTTTTAATAATTTTGCTAACTCCTTTTTAAATTCATTAGACAAATCAGCACTTACAAATGTCAGCCTTGGCTTATCGCTAATTCCAATATCTACTTCCAACTCATCGGCCGACATAAACCCTGTCCCAACTTGCCTTCAAAATCATCCACAGTGTCATTAGAGTAAAAATTGAGGCCCTTCATTGGTGATTGGCTGTGTACCATAATCGAACACTTTTAAGAATTCACCTTCCCACAATTTTCCTAACAAATAGTGAATTCCATCCATCTTCAAATAGATAAATTGATAGTAGCAACATTAACTGACCTGTCGGTTTGAACCTGGTCTCCTTGCCATTGTATTAGGCTTTGATGCATAGTTGATGGGATGCAACAATTAGCATGTATCCAATCTGTCCCAAGCAGCAAGCTATACAAACCCTTTTCATCAATGACAAAAAATATAGTAGGAATAGTCTTACTGACTACTGTCAATTGTACATTCAGAACTCCTTTGGCATCCGATGAATTCCCACCAAAATCCTTGAGCACCATGTTGGTCTTGATCAAATCTTTTGGAATCTTCCCAAGCTTTCTATATGTAGTATAAGGCATCAAATTCACTGCAGGCCCTCCATCGACCAACATCTTTTATATATAATGGTCTTAGATGCCGATGTTCTGTTTCTGCAGGCTTCTCAAATATTGCTTGTCGAGGAGATCAAACCAATCGTGCCATCCACTGCTGGGGAAACACACATTTGTTCCGGTTTGTAAACCCCTTTTGTTTCGGCATCTTTAGTTTCGGTTGAAATAACCAGAACTAAAGATCTATCTTTAGTCCCGGTTGGTGTTACCAATCGAGACTAAAGTTTTTTCTTTTTTTTTTAATTTTTCTCCTTGCTACTTGTTAATTATATATATATGCATACATATTTTACACACATATATATTTATACATATATATGCAACATGCATATGTATGTATAAATATATATTTTGCACACAAATAAATGCACTTAATTAAGGAAATATATACATATATTACCAAAATAAGTACACACATATGTAAACACATATATTACATTCTTTTACTGTTTTATGTCGTATGTTATAAAAAAATTTCTACGTTGTGGATATAGGGTCTATGGTGCTCGAACTAAAGTAGAACTCTCCCACGGGATCAATAACCTGCTCGTTGATAAATCCCATCAGTTCTTCTTGAGAAGACTGTATGAAAATCGCATGGGGGAGTTTGTCCCTTACTTGCATAAGCTGTCATTCCAATAAACGAGAAATAAATATATGAAATCAATAAGAAATTGAGATGTAATGTATGAATGGTTGTTATATGTACATCTAGATCCTGGGGACCTATGACTTGGGTAACTAGGCGGTGAATGTAGTCGCAGACATAGTAGCCGCACAAGTTTGCTCCCTTCGCCTGTTTTGCACACTACAAGAGAAAAGACGACAAATTTAATATACATTTATATTTTAATATACATTTCAATATAACTTTGGAGCATGTTACTCACTGGAAAATTCATCCTCACAGAAAGCTTTTCTTTCCAATTCGTGTGAACCGTCTCACTGAGCCATGCCCATGCCCTACGTGCAGTTGAAAGTTAGCGAGTAATTATCCGAGAACCGCATATATGCAAAAGCAAGGTAGATGGCATTACCTGTTTAATATTTCAAAAATCTTTGTGTATGTAGACACTAGTTTATCCATTGAGTCAAAGACATGGATCCGCGAGCTCTCAACATCAATTACAAAAAGAGCCCAGTGGAATATGCAAATTGAATGAGATGACATATTATATGAAACTGTATGTATGCACGAGATTGAAATTGGTACGGAATGTAGTACAAACTCATGTTGTGTTGTATGGTAGAAGTATAAATGTCTTGTAGTGCTGCTGCACCAGCATATTATAGATGTTCTCCTTTGTTTGTGTCGGATATTGGTCTACCATCGCAGTGTTAATTTTTTGGGGGTCCATGAATCCATATTTGTTATATTCTTGCTTGTTGCAATATTGGATACATTGTACAATGGTTAAAAGAATTTTAGTCAACTAGATACAAGGAGCTAAGGAACGAAATAATATAATTGAATGATACTTACAAAACCCGCGTGGCTAAAAGAGAGACGTCAAGGGCATCCAACTGGTATAGGTCGAATATGTCCTCGAAGCGGATAAATAAGTGGTCACCTCCATCGAAGAAATAGTCCATTGAGTATCTTCCCACGACAATCTCTGTACCTTTTCTTGATTCTTGCATGTACCACTTATGGAAGCGGTACATCTGTGTAGGTAAAGTTTTAACCCGATCAGGCTTTACAAGAGGTTTCCCGAGTTTGAACTTGTACTTCAGCTCAGCCTTCCTGTTAAGTACACATCTAGATACTTGGTCCATCAATATTCCCATAGATTCCATAAATTTTCTTAAATCGGCTCGAACATTTGGTGTTGTGCTGAACTCAAGGGGTTTCTGAGGCTGCATCCCGAGCTGGGGTACATCTTTGCCCTTTGCTGGCGCCTTCCTAGCAGCCTTCCTGATCGTCCTGTCATAGTCGGACTGCGGTTATGGTTGTGGTTTAGGCTATGGCGTACAATACGTCTTCTTAAAGAAGGCCTTGGTCTCTGGGGCAATTTCAGGATGCTTCTCAGGAGACTCCTTCTTGAAATGTGCCCTCACCTCAACTTGGACAACCTCATGCAACTCCTCGGGAGTCATGTCGTACGACGTTTTCTTTGGGGCTGGCGGGAGAGGGTCAAGTTTAGGCATCTTGCTTCTTGGTCCACTGGTTGACATTGATCACGTGGCCCGAGCAAGGTGTTTAGAAGGCGACGGAGGAGGCGGAGAGGCAGTCCGTTTAGGAGTCGGTGCTTGTTGTGGTCACGGAAGAGGTTGGGGAGTGGGAGACGACCGTTTAGGAGTCGGTGCTAATGGAGGCGACGCAAGAGACGGAGGAGGCGAAGGAGGCAGAGGAAACAGTCCACGTGGCAACGGCAGAGGAACGAAAGGCGCCGCTTCTCGCAGCGAAAATATGATGAAGGGCTTGCTCCATAGAATTATCCCTTGGGCTGTTTTTCCTAGCGTCGTCTCTCCGTCTCCTCTGGGGATATCTAGCTCGAGATCTTCATTGCCGCGTTCCACCTGTTCAATTTTGACTTTTGAGTACCCAAGTGGAACGGGGCTGCAGTGGTAGGTCCCGGATCGATCTACTGGTATCGCCATGCCCGATGCCACCTATTCAAGAAGATAGCTTATTAATTAGTAATCAATTTTGATTGTCAAGTTATTAAAGGGAATATATAACATAAAACTATGAGCAAATAACATAAAACTACGAGCATACCTTGATTGACAGGTTCTTTAGTGAAATATGCAGCTCACACGGTGTCCGCTGCGTGATCTCGTCAACAGGGCATGGTGGAGATTCTGGAGCTTGTGGGGCCAGTTCAGCTTCATTTCCTATTGAAGCGCAGCTACTACGCTACTGCTGTAGTTGCGCTGCTGTTGTTGGATGTGGTTGTTGGCTAACAAAGTGGCTCCGCTCCTCGGCCAACTTTTCAGCCACCTTTTGCTCCACTATCTGATCGATCTGCGAGAGACGAAACTCCATGTCTACGAGCTTTGCATCTGTGTCTCGTTTCTTTCTCATGCGGCTCCTATAGGTGTTCACGTCCTCTTGAAACCCGTATTTCCATGGAGCGATGCCTTTTCCTCGCGTTCGTCCCGGATGCTCGGGGTTTTGGAGTGCCAACGTTAGTTCGTCCTTCTCTCTGTCGGGCTTGAACAAGCCCGAGGCAGAGGCCTCCAGTGCGTCTTCCAATCTCCTGGCCGCTTCTTGGATTTCAGTGCCAAATATTACCGATCCATCGCAGGATTCAGCGATTCGTCATGAGCATAGGACCAGTATTTTGATTGTTTCGGCCAGTTGGCTATGCTCGGAACGATATCTCGTGCTTCCAGGTCGGCTTCCATCTGCTCCATTTCTGCACTGCCTTTTGATAGCCACCTGACCCTAGCTTGTGATGGTATTGCTTCTTGGCTGCGTTGGCCTTGTTCTTCTCAATGAGGGCTTGCGCTTGCTCCCCTATCGATCTCTGAGCTTTGGGAACTTGTGAAAATCTGGATTCTGGGCCTTCAGGATATATTTCTTGTGTAACTCCTTCTTATAGTTCCTGAAGAGCTTAGCCATCTTCTTTAACGTCCATTCCTTGACCCTTGCCTGTTTTGACTCTGAGATGGTGAACGTCTACAACATTGTTGTCCACAACATCTCTTTCTCTATGTCCGGGAGATAGCTCTGCTCATCTCCTCTTGTCCTTGATCGCCTCCAGTTCACAACGCTGATGGGCACGTGATCCCTCACCATCCATCCGCTGTGTGCCACAACTTCCTTGCAGCGTCGGCTGGGGCACTTGACCGATCGTCCAGTGCCACTTCAGTTATGACATAGCGACCCTCAATTCGCACCAACACCCCGTTGCCTGCGTGCCCTCTTATCTCCAACGGCTAGAGTGGCCTCAATATCCTCCTCATTCCCCTCCTCGTTCCCCTCCTCATTGAGGTATTGATTAGGATCCTCGTTCCCCTCCTCAATGAAATATTGGTTGCTACCCTGTGCGATCTCGTTAAGAATAAACTGTTTGTCCTCACGATCAGCCATTTGATTGTTGTGAGTTCGAGGACTTGATCAAGGAATTCTGACAAGGAAAAAATTATCCAGTTAATACATTATGATTCCCAATGCATAGATGTAGATCGAGTTAACACAAAATATATAACTGAGAAAAATAAAGATGAAATATTGTTGAGCTACTTGTTAAATTAGTTTAATGTCACCGTACTATATATTGATATATATATATAAATATATATATAATCAAATGATAGATTGTATTGCATTCTGTTTTTTAACTGTAACTTGTATTTATAAGAAAAAGAACAAGTTTCGATGGCATATTTTTCTTTGTCGAATCATTTTGACAGTTCCATTGGGACAGTTCTTGTCGACTTGACGTAAATCCCTCGTCTATTTCCAACCATGGTAGAATGCACATGAAAATAGCACTATATGTTACGGTGATGACGTGAGAAAGATAAGGTGGAGAGGAGAGGATGACATACGTGAGGAAGATAAGGTGGAGAGGAGAGGAAGTGGAGAGGAGAGAAAGAGATGAGGATGACGTGAGGGAGATAAGGTTGAGAGGAGAGGAAGTGGAGAGGAGATGAGAGAAAGAAAGGAGGATGGCAAGGTTGATTTTCTTTTATTCCGTACAAACTATAAACTACAACGTTTTCATGGGAGGGGCGATCGGTCGGCCGAAACACGCACGAGACCCACGTTTTCATGGGACGGGCGGTCGATCGGCCGAAACACGCATGAGACCCATGTTTTCACGGGACGGGCGGTCGGTCAGCTGAAACACGCACGAGACCAACGTTTTCACTGGACGGACGGTAGGCCGGCCGAAACACGCACAGGACCCACGTTTTCACGGGACAGGCGGTCGGTCGGCCGAAACATCCACGGGACCCACATTTTCACGAGACGATAATTAAATCTAAAGTGCATTCACATTTCAAAATATAAAGACCATATACATAATTTAAAATTATGTCCATTCACATTCAAAATTAAATGTAAAGTCCATTCATCACATTCAAAATTAAAGACGTAGTCCATCATTCAAAATTAAAGATGTAGTCCATCACAATCAAAATATAAAGTCCATATACATGATGTCTATACACATTCACAATCGCATAAAAAATCTATTCATCCCATTAATTCAAAATCCATTCATTCCATTCAAAATCCATTCACATATATAAACCCTAACTAAAATTAACCGGCGTTGGCGTCGGCGGCGGCGGATGGCGGTGGTGGAGGGCGGCTGGTGGCGGCAAGATTGCGGCGACGGCAAGAGGCGGTGACGGCAAGAGGGCGTGCGGCGGCAAGAGGCGGCGACGGCTAAAGGGCATGCGATGGCAAGAGGGCGTGCGGAGACAAGAGGGCGTGCAGTAGCAAGAGGGCGACGACGGCGACGACAGCGACAGTGACGACAATGGCGATGGTGATGGCGCGGGGGGTTAGGTTTTCACGATAGCATCACAGAGGAAAAGAATCGATGCCTGTGAACTAACCTGGGAATGCGGCGACGACGGCAGCTCGATGGTGAGGGGCAACGGCGACGGCGCGAGACGACGGCGGCAGCACGGAAAGATGTCGTTGACAATGTTTAGGTTTCTTGGTGATGAAGATGAAGAGACGATGGAAAAACGGCTTAGTGTTTGGATCCACCGCGTGCTCTTCTCTATATAGATATCGGGATCTTTGGTCCCGGTTTAAGCCACCAACCGGGACTAGAGACGGTTGAAGCCACTAACCGAGACCAAAGATATCCTCGTCCCGGATGGTCGCTTCAACCGGGACTAAAGATCCTATCTTTAGTCCCGGTTGGTGGCTTAAACCGGGACTAAAGTTGCCCGTACCCTTGATAGGTGAGAATCTTTAGTCCTAGTTGGAGCCACCAATCGGTACTAAAGATATTTCCCTCTATTACCAAATGTTTTTGTCATGGTTGGTAAAATTGAGATTTAAATATTTAAAGAGGGTCCTATTGAAAAGTATTTTAAATTATAATAATCATATAGAATTAACTTGTGCCCTATGGAAAAGTATTTTAAATTCATATATAATTAACATATGCCCTATTGAAAAGTATTTTAAATTCATATATTGTCGGAGACACCCTGACCCTTTCATTATGTTTGCAAGGTAATTTGAAATGCTTCAAATCACTTGACAAACATAACGGAACGACCGATGTCCCGAGAGAGGGATAAGTGAGACATTGCTGAGCATTTAGCCTGCCAGTCAACTTCAGCCTGAAGTGTGCCCGTCACACCACTCGAAGGTGGCGACCAGATGTGTTACATACTCAGGAGACTTGACAAAATGGCTAAAGATCTACAATATCTCAATTATTCCTAACTCATACTCATGTGAATCTAGCTCCCAGGATGTGTGCTAGATTCACACTTTCTTCTCTAGCATGAGAATACAAAGGAAATACATCTAAAACGAGAAGAAATTATGGATTACATCAACATTATTATTATTACATAGGTCGACCGGCCAAATACCTATACAAATCAGAGTACAGCGAACAGCGGTGGCTTTAGTACCCATCCACAAGAACACCGACTAGGGGTTTACCCCATTAAGTTCAAAGTCCTAAAAGAAGCAAATTGAGTACCCACACCTTACGGAAACTAAGTCTATGACCTGCATCAAAATGGATATTCCAATCGCAAGTGTCTGTACATTATTTTGAAATAATGTACTGGCAAGGGCACAATCAATCCTATCATTCTACATGTGAAGCTTATATTTCAAAGAAGGCTACATAAGTGGCTCATTTTTCAGCATAAAGCAAGTTTTGTTTTGCAATTCTTTTACAAAAGAGTTGATGCTTCAATTAAGAAAGACAAGTTTTAGATTTCATCATTAATCTAAGTGTGGTTCCATCATAACAATACCTTGTCATCCCCCATGGCAATAAGTCTCAATATATATATATATATCTAAACATCATCACTCTTACACCACTCAACACATTTTGTTGGAAACACATGAACATGCTTTTAAAAACAATCAAGTCTATACTCATGACACTTCACCAAAGCGCTCTTGACCGTGAGCACGACTAATCGATTAGTTTTAATTACTCTGCAGAGTTTGTACAGCTTTACCCACATGAAGTGAATTGCTCTAGTTTATTCGGTACCCGTTGGTACCACCATACTCTACACTTTGAGTATAGTCTAGAGGTCACCACGAAGCCTTTACGCTACTTAGTCCCTAGCCTTGCACCAGCACGATATGTGTTTCCTCCATCCTAGGTCATACTAGAAATGTCACCTAGAACCGTTAAGTGGCGGATCCATGCCTTAAACTTAACGCCGTGGTGGTGGACACGACAGGAACCCACGTGGCACAATATCGTTGTATTGGACAGACTGAGTCACCTAAACTACCACATCGGTGGTAAATAGGAAGTTTCTTTGGGTTATCCGAACCCATACACTTCGACCTACCATAATGCAAGGCTAGGTGCTAAATAGATTACTTGACTAAGTCTATCCCAAACTAGCACATTTGGATATACGGTAAACTTTAAGTTGGTGACATAAGTTCGGTCCTTACGGACTTGGGCAAACACTCCCCCTATCGGCAATGCAAATACATCAATTGCATGCCACTTGTCACCCAAGTCAAAACCACATTTTCACACACTTTAGTTCACAAATAATCATCAAATTCAACCCATTCCAGAAATGGTTCATTTTAACAAAATTCACATATTACATATATGTTAGATTGAACAAGTATTGCAAAAAATTCTAGGCGAGGTTCAACATTTCACTCTTGTAAAGCATAGGATATTCGCATGAGCACATCCATAGTACCCTAATTTAATTTCTAAGGTTCAAATCAGCAAGCGGATATTTCTGAAAGGGTTCATGCAAATTTTCAGGACATAACTACCATTCTTTGTTTAAGAATATCGATAAGGCAAATTACGCATGCAAATTTCACAACCAAAACATATTGCCCAAAATTATGGGTTCAAAGTGTTCAAAGGAGGGGCAATAACTTGCCTTGGTTTGGAGAAAAGTTAGTATCTGATCCATCCATCACCGTCTACGTAATCATCTAAGCAAAATTCACGATATGCAGTTAAACACCGAAAATAGGTGAAAATCTAAAGTGCTCTAAAATGCAGGATTTTTGCACATTGAGTGGGTACTGATGTAAAATTATTTTAGGAGAAAGAATTTCTAATTTATCTTATCCCTACTATTGTTAAGGTTGAAAGCTAAGGTTGAAAGCTGACCAGCAGTTCACTTGGGGGGCAGAGCAAGAGAAAGCTTTGGATAATATCAAAGAGTATTTGAGTTCCTCTCCAGTATTGATTCCTCCACAGAAAGGGGTGCCTTTCAAGTTATATTTGTCGCCGATGAGAAGTCAATCGGCTCGATCTTAATCCGGGAGTTCGAGGGCAAGGAAAGAGCATTATTCTATTTGAGCAGAAGGCTTTTGGATGCAGAGACAAGGTACTCTCCGGTGGAGAAGTTATGGTTATGCCTGTATTTTTCATGCACGAAGTTAAGACACTATTTGCTATCCAACGAATGCACCATAGTCTGCAAAGCCGATGTCCTCAAGTATATGCTATCGTCTCCAGTGCTGAAAGGAAGAGTTGGCAAATGGATCTACGCCTTAACAGAGTTTGATCTCAGGTATGAGTCACCCAAGGCAGTCAAGGGACATGCTATAGCCAATTTTATTGTTGAGCATCGTGATGACTCAATCGGCTCGGTTGACATAGTTCCTTGGACTTTGTTCTTCGACAGATCGGTTTGTACCCATGGCTGTGGTATCGGCTTGGTCATCATATCACCCATGGGGCAAGTTTTGAGTTTGCCTATACTATTAAGCCCTATGCTACCAATAACCAAGCCGACTACGAAGCAGTCCTCAAGGGATTGCAGCTTTTGAAAGAGGCCGAAGCCGATGCCATGGAGATCATGGGCGATTCCTTGTTAGTCATCAATCAATTAGTTGGAGAATAGGAATGCAAAAATTATGCGTTGATAACCTACTATGAGAAATGCCGAGAGTTGATGGAAAATTTTTGGCTAGTAACTTTGACACACATTCCTTGAGAGCAAAATGTTGAAGCTAATGACTTGGCTCAGGGGGCATCGGGATACAAGCCGATGGTAAAGGACATCGACGTAGAAATTGCTACAATCGCAACCGATGATTGGAGGTATGACATTTTCATTATCTCAAGAATCCTTCCCAATCGGCTTCGAGAAACTTGCGATACAAGGCGTTAAGATATGTTTTGCTCGATGATGATCTATACTATCGGACGATTGATAGAGTATTACTGAGATGTTTGAGTGTCGATCAAGCCAAGTGTTGATGGGTGAAGTGCATGAAGGCTTATGTGGTACTCATCAATCGGCTCACAAGATGAAATAGCTGCTTCGACGAGCTGATATTTTTGGCCGACGATGTTGGAAGATTGCTTCAGCTACTATAATGGTTGCCAAGACCGTCAAAAATTTGGAGCAATTAAAAGGGCACCAGCGTCGGCTATGAATCCCATAATTAAGCCATGGCCATTCAGAGGTTGGGGAATTGATATGATCGGCCAGATTAATCCACCATCGAGCAAAGGACACAAGTTTATATTGGTGGCAACCGATTACTTCACAAGGTGGGTGGAAAGCATTTCCTTTGAAGAAAGTTGATTTTGAGGACGTGATCCAGTTTGTTAAAGAGCACATTATCTACTGGCTCGGTGTTCTTGAGATAATAACAACCGATCAGGGTTCTATCTTTGTATCAGATGAGTTTGTCTAGTTTGCAGAAAGCATGGGGATTAAATTGTTGAATTCTTCACCATATTATGCACAGGCTAATAGACAAGCAGAGGCATCTAACAAAAGTCTGATCAAATTAATAAAGAGAAAGATCTCTGATTATCCAAAGCAATGGCACAGCTGATTGGCCGAAGCATTATGGTCCTATCAGATGGCTTGTCATGGATCAATTCAAGTGCCTCCGTACAAGCTAGTTTATGGGCATGAGGCCGTCTTGCCATGGGAAAGTGTCATCGGCTCAAGAAGAATTGATTTACAAAATGAGTGACAGCCGATGACTATCGCAATTTCATGGTAGATGAATCGGAAGACTTGGTTCAATCCAGGATGCGTGCTTTGGAAAAGGTGACAAGGGACAAGGAGAGAATCGCTCGTCATTACAAATATTTTCAGAAGGCGAGTTGGTTTGGAAGTTGATCTTGCCGATTGGAACTCGTGACAATAAATTCGGCAAGTGGTCACCGAATTAGGAAGGGCCCTTTAAAATCTACAAGTGTGTTTCCAAAGGAGCTTACATGTTGCAAGGACTTGATGGAGAAATTTTTGGAAGGGCTCTCAATGGAAAACACTTGAAAAAAATATTATCCAAGTGTGTGGATCAATTCATGATTCGGCTGTGTTAAGCCGATACATGGTAGCCGATGTATTTACATCACCTTGAGATGGCCGATATGACTCATATCGCTCTTAGTCTCTTCAAATTTATCATAATCGACTGCGTTCTGCCCATATGTGATGGCCGATATATGTCATATCGCCCTTAGTCTCTTCAAATTTATCATAATCGGCAGCGTTCTGCCGATATGTGATGGTCGATATATGTTATATCGCCCTTAGTCTTTTTATTCTTATCATGATCAGTTGTGTTTTGCTGGTGTATTGATGACTGGTTTTGCCGATGTGTGATGTGTGATATCAATCAAGCCATAATTTTATCAATGATCGGTTGACATTGTAAAATTAGGGGGGCATATATATACACACAAGTGAACTCAAGTGGACTTCAAAATTTTTGTGGACTTCGAAAAAATTTTCAATGCATGGCAGATTACAAGAATCAGCAAAGAATATATTACAAGGGGCGTTGCAAGAAGTTCAAAAAAAGATCAGCACAAAAGAATATATTACAGAAGTTTGGAGTTTACAAAAGTTCAAATCCCAGTCTGTTACAATCGGGTTAGCCAGATAAGAAGTCGTTGATGACCGATATTGCCCTTTGCCGAATCTGATCAACTTCATCGATGGCTTTGGCATCGGCTGCGTCGGTCCCAGGTATTGGCTTCAAGCACTTCGTGAGGTCTTCCAAGTTCTTCATTGTCACGCCCGGAAATTTAGCCAAATTTCCTGACTATTTTATGTATTAAATCCCTATCCAGGAATCAACCAGGGTACATAAAATGAAAAATTAATACACAGATCCAAACGTAGAAACAACGCGTAAAAATCAAAATACTTACGGAAGAGGCTCTTAGTCCTCAGACGCAAAAACTACAGCAGAAAGGAAAGACGACACTAGCGGGGCTTCAGCTCCACTCCACAGGCAAACTCAACTGGGATCTAAGCATTGGGCTTCTAACTCCATCTTCAACTCAGAAGCACTACACTTCTGAAAGGGGGAAATATCGCAAGACTGAGTACAACCACCGTACTCAACAAGCCACACCAAGAAATGCAGATGTGCAAGGGGAGACAAGAGTGGCTTATGGCTATTTTGCATAAACACGGTTTACAAACATTTATAGTTCATTAAAAAATAGTAAAACAATTGAGTAATTAAGGCAATATTAATCTTCCACTGAACAACATTATCCCCACGTTGAATAGGCCCAACCATTCCACCTGATCTAAACCAGTTCCATTAAATCAATTTATTCAGTAGTGGGACTAATCATAGTGAATTTGGTCAATCGCCCATAACCATGGGCACGGCTATTCGAATAGTTTTACTCTGATCAGAGGTGCGCAACTTTACCCACAAGACACGATTCCACACATGTTACCATGCCCCGAAGTATTACCGCGATACTGCAAAGGGGAAATCGTGACAAGACCTTTCGCATAACTCCCTATAACCAAGCGATACCACACCAAGGTTTCACCCCCACTCCCCGCAGGGCAGCGGGCAGCCCCCTCTCATGCCGTGGTGAATCAGGTAGCCGATCAACCCGTAAAACCGGGGCCGACCCAACTCCATCATGCCCACCCTCACTAGGGTACGTTGGCCAGAAGAAAGCTATACTAAGAGTCAAGCAGTTGCCCATTCTTGCTTGTGGTAAGCACTGTAATTCTTTCAGGGTTTCCCATGAACCGGTCCTTAATTGTCATGGGTGTGACCATCCAAAACCAAGCACCCACAGCCCACCATTAAGTCATATTTTAGTTGAGATAATTATGACCAATAAGACATGGTCGGGTGTATCGAGCTTGCAGCTCATCAAAGACTAGAATAAGTAGTGTAATTATCCCATTTAGTGAGCTAGTGACATTTAAGCATGGCTAAGCATATAGTTCTAGCAAAAATCAACATCAGTGACTAAACCTAGTCAATTTATCACCCAAGTTTAACAAACGATGGATATCAAGTAGATAAGGCACAAATAAGCAGATAGGTATTCCATCATTTCATGTAATTAGCAAAGCAATGCAGTTTTATTTGCAAACATAAAACATTTATAAAAGTAGGATCAATATGCTTCAATGGAAGTGTGACTTGCCTTGCGTCTTCAACGGACTTCTGGACTCTTTTCCTCGCGAGCGTGAACTTAGGAAACGGCGGAATCTACACACTAGCACGCAAAACAAGGAAAACCCCTAAGAAAAACCAAATAATAGTACATGAAAAGTAACAAACATAGAGCTCAATTTTAGATAAATTTTGCAATTTGAATGGCCCAATTTGGAGTTCGTATGAATTAGATATGAATTTTAGAAGTTTTGGACCATTTAAATGAATTCTGAAAATTAAAATGATTTATTACGCAATTTTTAATTAATTTTGAACTGGGAAAGGATGTTTAAGACATCAGCTCCGATCAGTCCACGGGATCACAAGGATTCAGACGGGTAGGATTGAACTGAAAAGAAAGGATGGATGGCTCAGATTTAATGACCGGGGTTTGACCTAGATCCGACGAACGAGATTGAACGAGATTTAGTGTTTACAGGATGGATGCCATGTAGGCGGAAAACGACGCGCCAGCTAGGTTGCAAAGATACGGCAACTGACTTGACAGGTGAGGTTGCGACTAACTGAGATGCCATGCAAGCAGGGGGAGCTATGCGGTGGCTGACTAGGCGACCACATAGACGGCCACGTCGGCACGGCGCCGACAACCATTAGGCGATGGTGGTGTCAACTAGCGGCAGCATAGCGATGGAAACCGAGAGCATGGGGGAAAGCTCGGGAAAAAAGGGAAAACCGAGGAGGAGGCCTAGGGGGTCCTTTATATAGGCTTGAGAGGGAGAGATCAGATGCAAAACGACGGGATTTCGTGATGGGAAAATGAGATTATCCCGAGTTCGTCGGGATAAGAACGAGGCCTAAATTCGTTGGATTTAGCACGAGATTGATGGGGATTTCTTGGGGAAAACGTAGAGGATATCGAGAGGAATCCGTTCCTGCAACTAATTTTTTATTTGGGTAAAGGATTGGACCGGATTTGGTGGAGGAAACAAAACAGCAGCTACGGGTACTGTTCAGGTGAACAGTAGCTGCTAGAGGAGGAAGACAATACTGTTGCAGGGACGTCAAGTAGACTTTCCTGCCCTAACATCCTTTAATTCTTATAAATACTTTCGACGCCCAAATAATTCCAAGAAAAATTTTGAAAATATAAGAACACCTAAGGTATTTAATAAAAATATCTCAAGCTCATTTAGAGATTAATTAATTTATTTAAATAATTATTGAATTGTTCTTTGTATTATTAAAATTATTTCTGGAGCTCCAAAATTTCACGGAAAATTTCAAAGAGTATTTTAGGGCATGGGGAATATTTCAAAAATATTTCCAGCCATTATTTTTAAAGAAAAATTTAATTTCCTTAATAGTTTCACTTGATTGCAATGCTTTTTATTTTATTTATTTTATAGGAAATGATTTATTAAGTGATTTTTAATCCCGAACGAAAATCGGGCTGTGACATTCATTGAAGCCTTCGACTTAGACTTATGTTCTGATTTGGCCCTGGGGAGATCGGCTATCCTCTGTTCTTCAGATAAAATATCAACATCAAGTTTGGCAAGCTCAACCACCAATTCTTCTCTCCACTTGCACAGCCGATCAAGGTTGGAGTTGGGTTCAGCCATCATCTCATCCAACTTGGCTTTCTATGACATGATTGTTTGCCGATTGGCTTCGATAGTGGACTCTAGAGCCTTCCTCTCTCGGAGATCAGCTATTCTCTATCGCGCCCTGTCAAACTTGTGCCGATGGAGTTCAAGGTAAGCGACTTGGGAGATGACATCGGATAAGTGGTCTGGAATATAATCTTGAATTTCTTCGAGTCTTCCTCTTATTGCTCCACAATCAGTGACTCAAAAATCCAGGGAGCTTTCCAGCCGTTTAGCTATGTCAGATGGTTGGGCCTTTAGATCATCACTAAGAGGGGCTAAGGCCTTGCTTATGGTCTCTTCATCATCATCCATGAATTCTTTTATGTCAAAAGAAAACATATCGGCTAAAGTCTGCTAAGTAAAAGTTGAGATTGTTAAGTGTTGAAAAGGTTTAAATAGCCAATTTGGGTTTGAAAGAAAAACTTACAGGGATGATGGGAGCTGGTGCTTTTTCTACCTCGACATGGTGGCTACCCCTAGCCGATTGAGTTCGTTCGCTTGATACATGGGGGCAGCCGATGGAGAACGAGGACGCTGCAAAAAGGGAAAAGAGACAAGATTGGTTCAGAATTGGTTGAATGAAAAATTGGGAGCAATTTGAATATAGAATTACCGATGGAGGTGGAGCCGGCGTTTTCCTTGTAGCCAATCTCTTCTTCTACAAGACAAAGCTTAGTGAGAAGTGAAATGTGAAAATTTAAAATGAGAATATTTTAGAGAAGTACATATCGGCTGAGGTCGATGTTGAGGTTGGTGTCTTGGAGGACTTGGCGTTTTTTGAGGGTTGGGTCGTCGGCTGGCGGCGTTTGCACAATTCTTCTTGTATCACTTATGGTTGTCGTAGCTTCGTCAACAACCTCATTAGTTTTTTCCTCCATTGCTGCTTGATCAATGGCTTCCTCCATATCTGGGTCCAACGTCGGCGAATTTGTTAGCACCTTTTTTGGCAAAGGCACGAGCACGATCGATTCACCTAAATGCCTTGCGGTGATATGGAGTCGCCAACCACCTCGATCTAGGAAAGAACTAGGGCAAGATGGGTTTTACTGATTAAACCGGCTAATGGGCCGATTTAGGTAAAACAATGGATAAACACCCGTCTCGTGGGCGAATGGAAAGTTTTCAAGACAAACTTACAAAGAGATGTCGCACTCTCGCAGCGCCGGCGGATGATTTACGGCGCAAAACGACAAAGATGGACGAACTAATGTAGAAAAAAGTAAAAGAACGATTCAATTGGCTAAAAACTAGAAACTAGATTGGTTTTGATTGTATATGTGTTGTTTATTGTTGTGCAAATTGAACCGGCCTTGGCCGTTAAATAGGGGTTGGTCTTGTTCTCCACAGGCCCTTCTCCACGTCCAATTTGGCATTGACACGTTTGGAAACCCGAGACATACCATATGGAGGAAGGAAACCCGAGTACCGACGAATTCGGCTAGGTTTCGGACTCTGCCGGTCAGACCGGCAACATGCCACCGGCCCGACCGGCCCCACGCCCGCCCGACCGGCCTATACACGGCGGTCGACCGCCTCTCCGAAGGAAACCGCGCATTTCCAAATATTGGCAATTTTCCCTATTTTGATACCTAGGTGCCAAATTTGGGTGTAAACACATGCGCCCCTGCCTTTTATGATGAACATCGTGAATGTAAAAGCATGGAACATGTTTATCTCAGGGCGATAATCTAATTACCGGCCATAGAGCTTCCTAAGCATCTTGCTAAACACTCGGGAAGTACCTCTTTAGGTATTTACCGTTAATAGCTCGCTGAAACCGTTCTCCTTGAAGTGTTTCCAGAAAATATGCATTCCCGCGAACGATTCCGCATATCCGATAAGGTCCCTCCCAACTTGGTGACCACTTACCGAATTCTTTAGATCGATAACCCAAAGGCAAAATTGTCTTCCATACCAAGTCTCCCACTTGGAATGTCTTCGCCTTCACCCTTTTGTTGTATGCTTTAGCCACCCTCTTCTTTTCTTTCTCTATTTCTTCCAAAGCCTTCAAACGTTTGTCAACCACTTTATCGAGATTATCTCCCATCATTAACTTATAATTTTCAGCCTACAAATCATCTTGCTTTATATATCGAAGAGAGCCAAGATTTACCTCAACCGGTAAAACAGCTTCTTGTCCATAGACTAGCTCAAAAGGGGTTACCTTGGTAGCACCATGCTAAGATATCCTATGTGCCCATAACGCTTCAGAAAGCACCTCATGCCACCTCTTGGGATGTTCTTCGATCTTCTATTTAACCAACTTTAGCGAAGTTTTATTACTAAACTCGGCTTGTCCATTAGCCTGAGCGTAGTAAGGAGAAGAACTCAACAATTTAATACCATAAGATTCGGCAAGATTTTTTACCTCCTTGGACATGAAAGAAGCTCCTTGATCTGTTGTCAATGTCTGAGGAATGCCGAATCTATTTATGATATGCTTCAAAATAAAGTCAATTACCTCCGTATGAGTCATATTCTTGAGCGGCACGGCTTTGGCCCACTTAGTAAAGTAATCCATCGCAACTAGCACGAACCGATGCCCCTTTGATGACGAAGGATAAATCTGACCAATGAAGTCCAAAGCCCAACCCCGGAACGGCCATGGTTTAATAATAGGGTTCAACACCGCAGCCGGTGCCAATTGAACATTGCCGAACCGTTGACAGGCTTCGCATCTTCTATAATATCTAAAACAACATCAATCGTTCTCGGCCAATAGAACCCCGCTCTCCTAAGCAACTAATTCATCTTATGGGCCGATTGATGTGTTCCACAAATACCCTCATGTACCTCTCCCATAGCCACTTTTGATTGATCACTATCTAGGAACTTCAATAATACCCCATCTATATTTCGGCGATACAAATCTCCATCAAGCAAAGTGTATTTAAACGCTTGCCGTTGAATTTCCCGATCAACCTTAAGGCTAGGGTCTTTCAAATATTGAATCAAAGGTATTCTCCAATCCTCTGCTGTTTCCAGGGCACAAACGTCCGAATTTAAACTCAACTCGGCCTCTGCATCAGTGAAATCGTGCCCCCCAGCATCTTTTGTGAGGCCGGTCTGACCGGCCAAGCAACGCCGGTCATACCGCTAACCATCCATGGTCAGACCGGCCACAGAGCACCGGTCAGACCGCCGGCCATCCACGGTCAGACCGGCAATAGTGCGCCGGTCAGACTGCCTGCGATCTGCATTCTTGCCAATTTCATCCGAAAAATTATAATCAAGCACCGGTTTCTCTAATATGAAAAATACTCCTCTTTTAACACTATAACCATATGCTTGTTGAGCCAAATCATTTGCTCTAGAATTTTCACTCCTAGCAATATGCCTAATAGCAAAATCATCAAAATTGGCAGTAATATCTAAGCATTGATCAAGGTACCTGTTTAGCGACCCATCAAAGCACTTGTAAACCCCGGCAACTTGTTGCACCACCAACTCTAAGTCACCAAACGCTTCTACGTGTGTAGCTCCAACGATCTCCATCACTTGTAAACCGAATAACAAAGCATTGTATTCGGCTTGATTATTTGTACAATAATACTCCAAACGAACCGATGCCTCAAAACATTGACCATTGGGCGAAATCAAAACTACACCTATACCTTGACCCTCTTTACACGAAGAGCCATCAAAATAAATCTTCCAAGGTGTAACATTAAGCAAGCAAACCTCATGTTCATAAGCAATATCTACATGATGGTCTACTATAAAATCTACTACAATTTGGCCTTTCACGGATTTCAATGATTCATAAGCCAAATCATACTCAATCAATGTATACGCCCACTTGCCAATTCTCCCACTTAGAATTGGCCTTTGCAACATATGGTTAACGACATCGGTCTGACAAGCAACTATGCATGTACTAGATAACAAGTAATGCCGCAACTTGGTACAAGCATAGTATAAACAAAGACAAAGTCTTTCTACAAAAACATACCTCGTTTCGGCATCTAAAAGACGGCGGCTCAAATATGTGATTATGTATTCTTTGCCATCTTCCTCTTGTGTCAAAACGGCTCCAATAATTTTGTCTTTGGCAGCGATGTACAACTGAAACAGAATCCCGACTTTAGGAGCTCGCACCATGGGTGGAGTAGATAAGTATTTTTTCAAACCCTCAAACGCCTCTTGTTGTGCTGCCAAGTAAAATCAGCTTCTTTTTTCAAACATAAGATAGGAACAAAAGCATCGATTTTACCCGCTAGGTTAGATATAAATCTCCTCAAGTAATTCACCTTACCTAGCAACTTCTGAACTTCTCTCTTGCATGTCGGCGCTTTAAAATCTTTAATCTTCTCAACCTTCTAAGGATCAATCTCAATCCCTCTCTCATGCACCATGAATCCTAAGAACTTCCCCGCCGACACACCAAAAGCACACTTAAGTGGATTCATCTTCAAACCATACCGACGCATCCTCTCAAAAGCTAACCTCAAATCGGCTATATGACCATCCATACCATCCGATTTGACGACAATATCATCAATATAGATTTCTAAGATGAAACCTAGCAAATCATGAAAAATCAAGTTCATCGCTCTTTGATATGTTGCGTCGGCATTCTTTAACCCGAATGTCATGGCGACCCACTCAAACAACCCAACAAATCCCAGACATCTAAAAGTCGTCTTATACATATCCTCTTCTGCCATAAAGATTTGATTTTAGCTGGCATTACCGTCTAAAAACCTAATTACTCTTTGACCCGAAGCATCATTTATTAACATGTCGGCTATAGGCATAGGATATTCATCTTTAGGAGTGGATTTATTTAGATCTCTAAAATCTATGCATACTCTAATCTTACTGCTCCCTTTCTTCTCAACCGGAACGATGTTAGGCACCCACTCCGCATACCGGCATGGCCTAATAAACCCCGCCTTCAATAATCGGTCTATCTCTTCTTTGACACGATCATATATGAGAGGGTTAAAACGACGAGGGGGTTGTTTATAAGGCCTAAACCCTGATTTTATCAGAAGCCGATGCTCAACAAGCTCACGGCTAAGTCCCGGCATCTCATGGTATTCCCATGCAATGCAATCAACGTATTCTTTAAGCAGCTCGATTATCTTAATCTTATAATCGGCTTTCATGTTTTTGTTTACAAAAGTCGTCCTTGGAACACTTCCATCCCCTATGTCCACTTCTTCTAATGGATCGGCCAATGTAAACCCTTGACCAAGTTTCTCTACTTCGTCAAAATATTTTATGGTTTCCCCAATATCGTTCTTTGTAGACCGATATTCTTGTACCCTCTTTTGTAACCACTCTAAATTGGTTGCTTTATTCATCATATAAAGTAATATCACCTAGCCGTGCTAAACTAGCCAGCTTTATAGAAATAGGTACAAAACCATCCTTGGAAACACTAATAAAATCAAAGCTAGAAAGATCTAACCCTGACAAACACTGCATATCTCCATGTTTCCACCCTACTGAAACATCGGCCGTCGCTACCTCAGCCGATGTGTCTGCTTGGACAACCTCAACATCATCACCGTCCCATTGAATTAAACATTGATGCAAGGTAGAGGGAACACAACAGTTGGCATGGATCCAACAACGCCCCAAGATAAGACTGTAGTTACTTTGCACATCGACAATGAAGAAGGCGGTAGACAACGTCTTGTTACCCACCGTGAGCTCCACAGATAGAATCCCCTTAGCCTCAGTTGATTCACCATTAAAGCCATTGAGCAGCATATTGGTGTTCTTCAACTCATCCTCTTCACGACCCAACTTCTTGAATAGTGAATATGGCATCAGGTTCACGCAGCGCCTCCATCTACTAGCATCCTAGAGACCGGCTTTCCATCAATATGACCCTCAAGATAAAGAGGCTTCATATGACGGTTAGATTCGTTGGGTTTCTCAAAAACCGCGTCTCTTGGACCTAGTGAAAGTTGAGCCACCTCAGCTTCCTCCATGGCACAGAACTCCATGGGCAACATGCACACCATACTGATGTCCATGCTCTCACCCGGTGATGACACCTCAACCAATTGTTCATCTTCTTCCTTTTCTTCTTCTTCTTCCTGAACAACCACCGGCTCCTCATCCTTCGCCGATTTGGACTTCCATACCTTCATCGGTGGTGGTCGCAACTCCTCAAATCTCTTGTCTCTCCATTCTTCGGCCTCCTTTTCCCTTAACTCTTTGGCCTGAAGACGTTGCAACCTCCTCTTCTGAGTAGCCGTTAAGTCCAAGTCCTTAGGCATCCACCTTGGCTTTGGCTCTGTCCCAGGCGGTATATAATGTCCTCCGTTATTTCTCCGCGAAGAAGAAGTGAAATCAGAACCACCTCTGGCAGACTGTCGGTCAGAACGGCCATGGTAACCGGTCGAGCCGGACTTATACCTACGGTCGACGATCAAAGGATACGGTCGACGCCATCAGCCCGGGCCGACCGAGCGAGGACCACGGTCAGACCGGACAGAAGGCTTGGTCGGACCAGCCTCAGGGCTTCGGTCAGATCGGCCAGAGCGTTCGGTCTGACTGTTCTCCTACGTAGAACCCTTCCCAGCTTTGGCTCGGTTACCAAAAACCATCCTAGGCTCTTCTCCAGATGGTATTGGCACCTCGTGAGATCCTATCTTGACTGTAATGACCTCCGAAGCCTTCTCCTCAACCTTGGCACGCTTATGCATCCTTTTCTCTCCCCCAAACCGATTCCTTGGTGAAAACTGGCTTCCATTTGACGAGGACGCACCTCCATGAGATGATCTCCTCTCCCTTCCCCATCCTTGATGAAATTACATTGGAGGCATAAGGTTATACATTGGTGGTGATGCCCCCAAGGCATGAAGTAAGGAAAAGGATAACCTGGCGGCGGCATTGGGCAAGGTCCCCATGGCATGACTTGAGGACAATGCGGGAACGGCAGCTCCAATGCTCTTGACGAATGGCCAAATCGCTCTCTAGGAGGTGATCTTGGCCTTTTGCCTTTGTCATGATCTTTCCCCATGCTCCTCTTCTCGTATTTGTTTAAGAGCATATCAAAAGTCACCTTCAGCTTCCGGGGTTTCCTTGATGTCGAAGTTTTATCCTCATTCTTCTTCCAAACACCAACCTCCAGACTATTTGGCACAAGCATCTTAGGCCTAGGCTCTCCAACGACAACCTCATTCCCCTTAGTAGATTTGGCTTGCTCCGGCCGAATCAACACCTTCTTGCCGTTGAGATCAACGACATTAATAGGGAAAGGGTCGCTGTCAAGCTTCATCTTGGCGCCCTCAGCGAATTTCAACCGTCCTTCTTCAATGGCCGATTGAACCTGTCGACAAAAAACATTACACTCATTAGTAGCATGAGAATAAGAGTCATGCCACTTACAGTAAGAGCAACGCTTTAATTCTTCCGCCGAAGGTATGACATGGCCTTTAGGCAATTTAATTTGCCTTTCTTGTAAAATATAATCAAAAATCTTGTCACACTTGGCCACATCAAAACTGTACTTAATCTCACTTTGTTGATCCTCGCGAGGAGTCGGCATCAAGCTAGAACAAACAAAAAGCTTATTTTTGTTAGTCCAAGACCACTCCGCAATGTACATATCATGATCGCCCTCATCAACATCAGAATCACTATCAGGGAAATCGATCATGCTAACATTAGGTTTCTTATCATTGGGCCTAACAAACCTTTTGCTATCTCTAACCCGGCTTTCCTGAGCCAGAGCCTTTTGCATGACCTGACTAACATCCAGAAATTGTTGGCAATCTAATCTTTCTTTGATAGGGGCAAGTAAGCCACTATAAGCAAGATCGGCCAAATCTTTTTCAGTTATACTTCGACTAAAACACCGGTTTCTAGCATATCTAAATCTCTTAATGTAATCAGTGGCAGATTCATTATATTTTTGCCCAACCGATGTTAAATCACAAAGCCTAAGCTCAGTTTCACCAGTATAAAAATAATCATGGAAATTCTGTTCTAACTGAGCCCAAGTATGAATAGAATTAGCCGGCAATGAAGTAAACCATGTAAAAGAAGTACCGGACAATGATGAAGAAAATAAGCGCAACTTAAAAGCATCAGAAGTACTAGCCTCTCCACATTGCGCTAAGAATTGGCCTATATGCTCCCATGTGGTCCTATTATCCTCACCACTGAATTTAGTAAATTGAACTCTATAGCCACGAGGATATGGAATATTATCGAAGTGATCAGGATACGGCTTTTGGTAAACCCTAGCACGATTCCTGGGCTCAATTCCAAATGATTCCCTAATGATATTCCTAATTTGTTTCTCCATGTTTTCGGGCCTTGGCGGATTGGGTAAAATCGGCGACCTAAAAAAGGTTGTTGCGGCGCAATATTACCATATTGGCCATACCCAGTGTCATGCGGGTATCCCCTATTAGGATTATTGTACTGATTGGGAACGCGTGGAGGAATTTGTGCATGAACAGTAGCTACAGGGGGGTCATGCGCAGGAACGTGGTACAAAACTGAGTTACCCGTGATCGGATCTACTTCCTACACAGGCACCAGAGCGTCGGTCTGACCGGCTATGAGACCGGTCTGACCGGCCGGGTAGGGTGTGGTCTGACCAGCCATGTAGACGCCTGTCAGACCGGTGAAGGGGGTGGTCGAACCGGCCTGTAGGCCGGTCTGATCGAGGTGGGGATAAGTCGGACCAGCCCGTTGACCGGTCTAATCGATGTAGGATGCACTGGTCAGACCGGCCGTAGGGCCGGTCAGACTGACAGAAGGCGCAAAACTCACTCCCCCATGTTGTTGCGCGATTGCCCCGTCGGTTTTGCTGAATATGTGATGTACAGGGGCTTGGCTAGTGCTCGCAACAGAGGCGAATGGTAAATCGGCCTTGGAAGAGCCGGATTTAGCACCTATATGCACATTAAACATCCTATTAAAGTAAGACTCCATAGCGGATTCAATCTTATTATTGACGGCGGCGGTGACGCACTCATCCACCGTACTTGCTACGAGCCTTTGGATAGGAAGAGCTAGGTCATCAGTGCTTACCTCATCGTGCATGACCTTGAGCGAGCTCCTGGGCTTGAGCACAACACCTTGACGGGTTTTGGTACACGATTTGTCAAAAACCTTGTGTGTGATCGCTTTGATCCGCTCCTCGAAGATCTTGCACGTTTCCCCATATAGTTCATCCAACGAGATGTGGACGACATTAGATGGACTAACCTCTTGCACAACTTGCTTCGTCATGGCGACGTCGAAGTTGAGATGGCGTCGAGCGGACGTCCCCAGCGGAGTAGCCAAAAATCGTGTTGGCACCTTTTTTGGCAAAGGCACGAACATGATCAATCCACCTAAACGCCTTGCGGTGATATGGAGTCGCCAACCACCTCGATCTAGCAAAGAACTAGGCAAGATGGGTTTTATAGATTAAACCAGCTAACGGGGCCGATTTAGGTAAAACAATAGATAAACACCCGTCTCGTGGGCGAACGGAAAGTTTTCAAGGCAAACTTACAAAGAGATGTCGCACTCTCGCAGCGACGGCGGATGATTTACAGCGCAAAACGACAAAGATGGACGAACTAATGTAGAAAAAAGTAAAAGAACGATTCAATTGGCTAAAAACTAGAAACTAGATTGGTTTTGATTGTATATTTGTTGTTTACTGTTGTGCCAATTGAACCGGTGTTGGCTCTTAAATAGGGCTGGTCTTGCCCTCTACAGGCCCTTCTCCACGTCCAATTCGGGGTAGACACGTTTGGAAACCCGAGACATACCATATGGAGGAAGGAAACCCGAGTACCGACGAATTCGACTAGGTTTCGGACTCTGCCGGTCAGACCGGCAACATGCCACCGGTCTGACCGGCCCCACTGCCCGGTCTGACCGGCCTATACACGACGGTCAGACCAGCCTCTCCGAAGGAAACCGGCAGATTTCCAAATATGGCAATTTTCCCTATTTTTATACCTAGGTGCCAATTTTGGGTGTAAACAGAATCATCGGTTGGGGTTGTCTTCTGCCTCTTGGAAGTCTTTTTCTTCACAGCCGATTGGTCGGCAGCCGATGGCTTGGCCCTCTTCTTCTTTTGGAGTGGCTCGCGGGTTTGGCCATGCAACAGGGAGGCTACTTTAGGCGCGTTGAAGCCGATTATGGACGGGGTGAGGCCACCACCATTTGGGATAAGCCCTGGAGCGTATTGGATGTTAACCCCAGTGTTGCTGATGTGAGGAGGAGAGGAATCGGTTATCTGCAAATATAAGAGAATATGGTTAAGTGTTAGAGAATATTAGCCAACAAATGAAGAATTTGACAAAGGAAAGAACACTTACTTGAGGGACCGATTCTGGAAGGATGGTGGTGAGGTACATTGAATCCGGATGATGAAAAAGGTGTCTTTTCAGTTCAATCCACCATCGGTTAAAGGCCGAACTCCTCATCATTGCCAGCTCTAAGTTCTTAATACTGCCGATGGGAGGGCTTTCGATACTTAGCAACTTGAGCATCATTAGGCCTGAGGTGATCTCTCCTCTAGTCTGAATTTTGTCGGCAAAGTATAGTCCGATCGGCAGTTGGCCCATTCCCATCTGCCTGGCAGCCACCATTGGATGGTAAAATTCATATGATAGAATGTCATTTCTGCCCTGATGGATGTCGACTAGGAGAATGCATGGAGTGATGACAGTTGCGAAGATTTCCCTTGGCTTTTTGAATCTGTCAGAATTGATCTCGTTGAACCTGAAGTCAAGGGGGAGTTCAAAGTCTTCATAGCCTAAATAAGGGAACCGAATTCTTGTGTTTTTGGGAAATCCGTCATATAAGTTAGTAAACCAATCGGCAAGGAGTTCAGCCAATATCTACGAATCGTGATAAGAAGAGGCGGCTTCTCCAAATTACATACATCGGCATGTATTGACTTATTCGCCATATTTATCCATGATCGGCTGCACTTATTCGCCATCTTCATCCATGACCGGCTGCACTCTTGGAAAAACGGTATATGCCAATTCAGGCCGTCCATCAACTTTTTGGGTATGAAGCGTTAACCACAATTGCAGGAACCACCATGGACCTCTAGTGCCTATGACTGAATCAGTTGCAATCTTAGCCGATGTTGTGTTCAGCGTTTGATACAAGTAGCCCAACAGATACTTGCCCAGGGGGACTGATTGCTTTTCTATAAGGGCTTCAGCTATGTGCTGCCAATTTGATGTGGGACCATAGCTCGAGCCACAAAATACAATTTTCTCTAGCCACATCATCAGGAAGGGTGTGTGTTCCCTGGGGCCTACTGAATTGGTTCCCATGTTCTGGCTAATAAAACCATTCCAACCTCCGATGGCCCTAGTCTTGAAGGAGTACTGGCACTTAATGTTGAATCGAACAAGGTTCATCGAAGTAGTGATGTCCAGTCCGGTGAGGATGGTTACATCTAGCAGGGTTGGTGTCATCGGTCCTTGCTAGAAGAGGAAGGCGTTGAAGGTGTTTGACCAAAAGTAACTGACGGCCGACAACAAGGGTTCATCCTTAGGCATATCAACTATAGTGAGCGCTAGGCACTGCGCTATCCCTAACTCTTCCCAGTGAGTTTGCTTGCTAGCCGATATCCTCTTGCTAGCCGATATCCTGTCTACCACTCCAGCCAGGATTTGTCAGTAGATGGCCATGTTTTGAAGGTGCCGGCCCAATGTGTTAAGCTAGGGTTTGCTAATCTTTAAGGGATCCTGTTGGTCTCGGCATTAATGAAATCGGTTCGAATCGGCTAAGGTGACTGTTGGCCGATACTGAATTGGACAAGGATAGCTGATGCAGCCGATTTCGATAAGGATAGCTAGTATGGCCGATCCCGGGAAAAGATGTTGGAATTATCTTTGGATTTGGTTAAAGTGCTTCATGGGGATTGCCATACATGGATAGAGTCCAGGAAAGGCAATTGTATC
The DNA here is from genome assembly GCA_019925245.2 of Oryza australiensis. Taxonomy (NCBI): domain Eukaryota; kingdom Viridiplantae; phylum Streptophyta; class Magnoliopsida; order Poales; family Poaceae; genus Oryza; species Oryza australiensis. The sequence continues at coordinate 3,575,983 of JAIFGZ020000473.1, read as the reverse complement.
TGTCAATTAGGATATTTTAAATAGTTTCCTTATAGATAGTGTCGGTAAGAGTTTGTTTTAGACATCTTTCTGTAATTTAAATTGTAATAGAGATAGGAGTCATGTCCGTCAAGGACTTGTCTTGTATCTGGGTATAAATACGACTCAGGATCTTGTAATTTAACAAGAATCAAGTTCAATACAACCTTCGGCGTATCGCCACCCTTTTCTTTTAATAGTTTCAACGAGTTCTTGCTTCTAGTTGGGCTGTATCGAGTTTGATCTCCGACGAAAATGTAAAAACTTTTTATGGCGGCTTGCGCTCCCGGGATTAGTGTTTCCATCATTATGATACTATAATCCTGTTTACATAAATCGTCGAGTAATCATATATGCTATATAATCTAGATTGATGTTACGATCTGACCCTAATCGGCTAGTCCCTGTTAATAGACAACAGCCGATAGGGTTAGATATCATTGTCAACATTGATTATATAACTTATCTACCAGTTTTTAGTGATTTATTTAGATCTTATGCTTCTTCTTACGCTTAATGTTGCATCGGTTAAGTCCGACGTATTAAGTACTATTTAGAATGATAATATCTATCTTATCTCATGACCACTATTAGAGATAGTATCGGGGTTTCAGTCGATCTTACCTATTTTAGGTTTATCTTATGTTTACTTGATAATCTAAAGCTGCTCTTTATATTAAGATCTCACTAAGAAGAAATATGATAAGCTTGCTATCGATTTGTTAGGTTATCTTTAACACTTGATCGGTACCTATTTAATATATTTAGTCTGTGATGATATCTTAGTATAAAGTGGTATCGGAGTACTAGCCGATACACATTAAGTCTATGACATCGGCTATCTTATAAATATGTATAATCTGCATGTTAAAGTACTTTTGGACTTAAGTGGTTTATACTGTCTCGGTACACTATCGATCTATCCCAATCACTTAGTTTAAATGTATCTTGATATTTATATTATGTATTATGAATATCTAGAGCCGATCGATTAGGTTTAACTTCCCCTGGCCGATTCAGTGCATATCGCATCAGCTTAACAATAAACGATACGTCTTCGGCCACCAGCCGATCGGCTATCATTTATAAACTAATACTTGCTTTCTTTCTTTGTTTCTTGTTGGTTGTAGGATCAAACCAACTGGCACGCCTACGAACCTAAGAAGCAGTATTTTGGACCTGCACTAGAGTAAAGCAAATCTCTCAGGCCAATGCACGGTTTTCCTAGTCAACGCACTTTCGGTACGATTTGGGATCAACACGCCCCTACCTGGCGCGCCAACTGTCAATCGGTGGGTCGGCAGTCCTCAAAGGGGGTCCTCGAAGAGGAGAAAGAGAGTGCGGTAGAGATGTTGTCCTTCAATGGATCGGATGGTCGACTCGAGTCCTAGGACAAGCCAAAGAGAAAAGACACAGCGAGCTATACTGGTTCAACCCTCCCGAAGGATAATAGGCCTACGTCCAGTTTGTGATGTTCTTTGATGAGGTGGAGTATGAACTGGGATTACAATGATGTTGGATCTAGAGTCCTCTAAAGGTCTCTCTTCCTTCGTTGTTGCTCTCTCTTTGCCCCGTTGCCCTGCCCTCCCTTTTATAAATCAAGGAGGGCAGGAATATATGAGCTTGGGGGCCAAGAAAGCTATGTCTAACGAGCTAAAAGGTGAGTACAAAGAATATCTGAAAAGGTACATGATGGTCTGCTAGGTCCTATACACCGTGGGCATCTTGTGATCTCTTTAGCCTTGGGATCCTCCTTCTGCGTTGTCAGGTGGTGTCAGACTCTGTCGGTTTTGTCTCCTCCCTCTTCCTCCTTGTGTGCCAAGTCTTCTCCCGAGGAAGCTCGAGGTCAGGCGACGAGTCAGGGGCGAGAGAGAAGCCTAGGTCAAACTCGGGGAAAGGTCGGAACGGCCAACCCCGCCAAGGTGGCCGGGTCCTCGATCACATCCTGAGGACTCTCAACTTGACTTTGATTGGAATTTTATTCTGGTCTTCGCGGTACCCCGGGGTGACACCCCCCATAGGAAAGATCATCTCAAAGCTGACAAGACATTGGACCACATCAATTTGAAAGTCTTCTAGTCTATTTGGATCGATGATCTTCTATGAAATTGCATTCAGGAAAGCACATAGCTTTGTTATTGTTGCCCGCACATTATCGAGAAGGGTTCCCCAAATTATAACGGGAAGCAGCCATGTCATTAGCACGTGGCAGTCATGGGACTTCAGGTTTGTAAATTTCTTATCCTTCATGCTTATTATTCCCTTTATATTCGAGGAGTATCCAGATGGTACCTTGATGCTCTCCAAGCATTCAAACATGATTTCCTTCTCTGCTTTGCTGAGACTGTAGCTAGCTGGATTTATGTAGTGGGCTCCTTTCTCCTTTGGTTGCGGGTGAAGGTCGTCGCGTTGTGCCATACGCTTCAGATCATTAGATGCCTCAAGTGTATCTTTTGATTTTCTATATACACCTAGAAAGCCATGCAGGTTTATGCAAAGGTTCTTAGTGATGTGCATCATGTCGATTGCGTGACGGACGTCCAAGACTTCCCAATAGGGTAACTCCCAAAAAATGGACTTCTTCCACATCGCTGCGTGACCACCTTCACTTGCTATAGGTTGGCTGCTAGGACTCTTTCTAAATACTACTTTAAGGTCTTTCACCATAGCAAACATGGCCTTTCTGTTGCGATGCTTTGGCTTAGTATGATGGTCTGCCTTTTAATCAAAATGTTTGCCTCTTCTCCGAATAGGGTGGCTTGCAATAAAAAAGCAACAATGGCCCATGTACACTACCTTCTTACAGTGTTTCAGGTACGTACATTCGGTCTCAAACATACAGTGGGTGCAAGCGTTGTACTCCTTGTTTGACTGTGCGAATAGGTTGTCAAGTGTAGGCCAATTGTTGATGGTAACGGACAGCAACACTCGTAGGTTAACTTGCTCCTGTTTATCCTCATCCCACACAGGGACACCTTCTTTCTTCCACAACAGTTTTAGATCTTCGATCAGCGGTCTCAAATACACATCAATGTCATTACCAGGTTGCTTTGGGCCTTGAATAATAACTGGCATCTGAATGTACTTCCGCTTCATGCATAGCCAAGGCGGGAGGTTGTACATAGACATCGTTACAGGCCAAGTGATGTGCCCGCTGCTCATCTCTCTAAAAGGATTCATGCCGTCAGTACTTAAGCCGAACCTTATGTTTTTTGCATCCTCGCGGAAGTCTTTAAATATTATGTCGATGTTTCACCACTGTGATCCATCGATGGGATGTCTCAGCATACCGTCTTGTTGGTGTTCTTCCGCGTGCCAGCGCATCATACTTGCATGATGTTTATTCCTGAACAGATGTATCAGTTGTGGTATTATAGGAAAATACCACATCACCTTAGCAGGAACTCTTTTCTTCGAAAGTCGTCCGTCAACTTCGCCTAGATCATCTCATCTGATCTTGTATCGAAATGCTTTACAAACTGGACATGCTTCTAGGTTCTTGTACTCCTCACCGCAATAGAGGATACAATCGTTAGGACATGCTTGTATCTTCTGTACCGCCAGTCCTAGAGGGCGGACTAACTTCTTAGCCTCGTACGTTGATTCCGACAATTTGTTTCTCTCTGGAAGAATGTTCTTCACGAGTTTTAGTAACTCGCCAAATGCCTTGTCACTTACACCATTTTTGGTCTTCCATTGCAAGAATTCTAGCATGGTACCCAACTTTTGTGCCCCTGTTCACAACCTGTGTACAAGGACGTTTTGTGGTCCGCCAACATACACTCCAATTTCTGCACCTCCTTTTCACCTTCGCGTCCTCCTATATGTCGCGCAACATCTGACCAAGGTCATCGGCACCATCGTTTTCTTCAGCATCCCCGCCCGCCTCGCCTGCTTTATTATCTTCAAACCCACAGTATTGACCACAGTCCGGAATGTTGTCACCGTCTTATTCATCTTCTTCCATTGCAATGTCTACCTCTTCGTGCGATGTTCAGCAATTGTAGTGAGGCATGAATCCTGATTGAAACAAGTGGGCATGAATAATTCTTGATGTAGAATACTCTTTCTCATTTTTACACTTTTTACATGGACAACGTATAAATCCGTTATGCTTGTTGGCATCGGCCACACTCAAAAAATAATGTACGCCTTGAATAGACTATGTCGACCGTCGGTCCGTGGTATACATCCATTGCCAATCCATCTACATGAAATGCATAAAAATCGTAAGAAAAATCCACGAAAGTCAAACAATTTAAATAATATTACAATAATTAAATACATATAATCAGACAATAATTATATAATAATCCAACATACATAGTGTACATATTTTTAACTATCTAAACGATCTTTAAATTACCTTATTTTTCTAATCTACTATAAAAATTTTTATATTTTTTCCTTTGTCATCTATTTTATAAAATTTTTTTTGTCCAAAAGTTTCTCTCTCATCATTTTCCATAAATATTTTTTGAGGTAAAATTGTAAGCAAAATATACCTACAAATGTAATGTGCTAAGCATACTTTTCTCCCTCTTCATTTTCCCAAAAAAATTCTCAGCAAAATATAATGTGCTTAGTAAAATAATTTTCCCAACCAAATTTTCTATCTTCATTTTTCTATAACCTATCTAGAGAGAAAAATGTATAGAAATCAACCGTAAAAAGCAAAATGTTAAGCATAGATCATAACAGGATGAAGTTGCTAACCTTGTAGATAGGAAATATTTGTGTACTATCGCAAAAGAATTATAAAAAGCAACTCCATCTTTAGTCCCGGTTGGTGTTACCAGCCGGGACAAAAGTTAGGATCTTTAGTCCCGGTTGGTGTTACCAACCGGGACTAAAGATCCTTGGCGCCCTGATAGCCTCTGACTGGAATCTAACCGGACTAAAGATCTATCTTTAGTCCCGGTTGGTGTTACCAAACGGGACTAAAAATCCTAGAGAGCCATTGCCTTTTTTAACCGGGACTAAAAATATTTTCTAGTCTCAGTTCCTATTGCAACTGGGACTATTGTGGATTTTGGCAATTGGACCAAAGATCATCTCTCTAGTAGTGATCGGTTCTTCACAAACTTCCTTATCGGGTGTGGATGTCCTATATTCTGCAGGCAATATAAAACACCATATTTATAGACGCCGAAGCTTCAACATTATCATCCCTAATAGTTTTTCCTTTGGCAGAAGTTAAGATCTTTTTTCTTGTCGGCTTAAACATCATTGGCTTTCACAATTTTGCTTTTTACTTGCCACTTCTTCCTTGTGGTCCTTAACCGATGATTAATCTCTTCATCAACTTCTTCCATCTGCTCTTTACATCTCAAACGTTGAACTCTTCAATTTTGATTTTTAGTGAATAACCCACTTGGACACCATTGAGGATTTTGAACTTGTCTATTTTTGATCTTCCTCATAATCTTTAAAAAAATCTTCATGAATCGGCTCTAATCGTTGATGCACTGGCAACCTCTTTTGTATCGGCTAATATAAATCCCTTATATTATATCAGCAAGAAGAACCTCTATAGTCATAAGCCAATTCAACATCACTACATCCTAGGTAATCTTCAATTGAAGGCAGTCTCATCCCTTTATTCCAAACAAAATCAAAAAAATTCACAATCCCAGTGTGGATCAAAACAAGACATATCTTCATCATAAGAATTCTGCCTTTCTATTTCATTTTGCTTTTGATATTTATTGATCAAACTGGTTGAGTTGATTTTTGTCACATACCCAAAATTCTAGGGTCAAGAAAATTTTGTTAAAACCAAATCAAAGTAAAGTTCTTCAATTTTGTGAACCAAAATTTTTATTTCTAACCTAGGTGAAGTATTTCGACCCAATGCATGATTAAAAATTTGAGAACAAAATAAAACTTTTTCATTTTTAATCTTGTGCATTGATACATTTATACATGTGAGCATGCATATGCATAAAACATGTTTTGACCAAGTGTCCTTTGTGCATTCGGATTTTGGGTTCACATTTTCATTTTAGGTCTCATGAGCATAACCTAAAGGATATAAAATTCACCAAACAAGCCTACACCTAACTTAGGGTAATAATATGTGGATATAAAAATTTAATCCCAGGTTCACCTCCTAAGCCCAAAAGGAATGAACCTGTTAATGACCAAATTTGGTAAGGAAATCCCCGAGTTTGAAGCAAGGATTGGAGCGGAATTGGAGAAATGCACAATCCTGGGAAGCAGAGACCGCATCGGCTGTGTCTGAATCGGCTAAGGAGCCAGTCCGCTGAATCTAAGTCGGACCAGGAGAGCCGATAGCTGATTCCGATTAGGAGCGAGAGATGGGACCGACTTCGGAAGGAAACCATAGAGATAATCGTTGGATTCGGTTTCCAAAGAACTTCAAATAGTATCTGTAATTGTATCTACGGATAAGGTCCTACAACGGCAATTGTATCTGTAAAATAGGATGTTTTATATAGTTTCCTTCATAGATAATATTGGTGTGTTTAGAAATATTTGTAATCTAATCTATAATAGGAATCGTGTCTGTCACGGACTCATTGTATATCCGGGTATAAATATAACCCGAGACCATGTAATTAACAACACACAACTCAATAAAATATCTGCGCATCGCCGTCTTTTGTTTTTACTTTCAATTTCGACAAGTTCTTGCCTCATCTTCGGGCTGCATCGGATTTTGATCTCCGAGAAAGGTAATCTCTTGTTACAAGTGGTTTGTGTTATCAGGGTTAGTGCTTCCATCGTTATGATACTCTGATCTTGATGTTGCAAATTGCTTAATTTATCATATACGACATATAATTTAGATCAATGTCTAGATCTATCTCACAATCAACTAGCATCTCCTTGAAGATAATAGCCGATGGAGCTAGATCTAGGGGTTGATTTAGATTATATGGAGTATCCACCATCTCGAAGGACTTTCATTAACTTATATAGATTTCCTGCTTCTTTGTGTACTTAATATTGTATCAATCTGATCTATTAAGTCACTTTTAGAATCATTTAGATCTATTTGTTTTTATGATTGTCTCTAGGGATAGTATCGGGGTTTCAGCCGATCATACCTGTTTTAGCCATCGTTTATGTATTGTTACTGTTAGATGTGTTAAAGCCGCCTTTTATATTAAGATCTTAATCTATCTAAACATGCTAAGCCCGGTATCAATCTGTTAAGTCATATTAACAGCTGATTGATCTTAGGTTTAGTGTATTTAGTTTAGGTTAATATCTTCATATAAAACATATCACAGTACTAGCCGATTTTCATTAGATCTGTGACATCGGCTAAGCTATAAATATACGTAATTATTATTTTGGTGTGTTTTTAGATATAAGTGATTTATACTATCTTGGTATACTACTGATCTATCCCAATCACTTAGTCTAAATGCACTTTGGAATGGTAATTATGTATTATGGATATCTATAGCCGATCGGGTAGGATCTAATTACAATTTAATCGTCTATTTGTTTTTTCTTGTTGGTTACAGGATCAAACGAACTGGCATGCCGTACAAGTCACTAAAGGCGATCCAACTTGGACCTGCACTAGAGTTAAGCATATCTCTCAGGCCAGTGCGTGGGAAACATTTCTCATCAACACGCTTTTGGCATGCCCGGTGGGACCTCTGCAACTTCCAAGTCCAACATAATGGTTGAAGTCAAGTCTACTGACGTGGATCAGGAGAACATCATCCCCGTCACCATGGACAGCTCACTGCCGATCAATAGGCCGAGTACCGGCAGATGGTAGAACGATTGCAAGCACACTATTTGCAATCCTTTACCCAGACCCGTTCTGGGTCAATCGTTCAGAAGTACAAGGTTGAGATCCCTGAAGACTTTGACTCTGGAACCACTTCCAGCAAGGACAAGGGGAAGCAGAAGATGGAGGAGATCAAACAGGAGCAAGACGACTCGGAACTCCATACTCTCCAGGATCGGATTGACTCGGCTGTCCACCATGCGCTAATCAACTAGTCTGGTATTCTCGTGAACACTTTGAACAACATGACCAGCATCGTGGTTGATTCAAAGATAGTCGAGCAACTGCCAAGGGGTTCGACCTACTTCCCTGATGGCCGATTTCCGCCCTATAGGACCTTGTCAACGCATGGACTGCCAATTCCTCCATTGGGACAGCCGATTCCCCCGGGGGGAGCCCCTGTTCGGCCGAATGTGCAGTTGTTGGCTACGAAGCCAGCACCTATGCTCCCGACTGTGCAAAGAACCTCAACACCGGGCCACGGCGCTCCGTGGACTAACTCGGAGCAGGTAGACAACATGTTCAACACTCGTTAACGACCAAATTTGGAAACCTAACTCCCGGGTTTGAAACAAAGATTGAAGTGGAATTGGAGAAGGAACGCGATCTGAGAAGAGATCGAATCAGAATCGGCTAAGTTCGAATCGGCTACGGAGCACGTCGGAATAAGACAGCCGATAGCCGATTCTGGGTCAAGGTGAAGTGGGACCGTTTTCGATGAAAGTGCTTAAAGATAAATAGAAGGTTCGGTTCCCAAATTGCACGTTAAAAGATATTGCCATCTACGGATAGAGTCCTGTAACGGCAATTGTATGTGTAAATTAGGAGTTTGTTTAGATTGTTTATTGTAATGCGGCATGGGACCATATCGCGGGATATTGTCGTATTTAAATAGTAGATTAGATAGAGACCGTGGTTCGCACGGGTAATTTTATTCTTGTGTATAAATAGGACCCGAGATCCCTGTGAATGATAACAACATACAATCAATACAACCTTCGGCGCATCGCCTCCTTTTTCTTCAGACGAATAATTGATCCGGCTTTGGGCTGCATCGTTTCATCCCTGAATTAAGGTAAATGTTTGTCAGTGGTGTATCTCGTCGAATTTAGTACTTCCATCGCTATGATAATCTAAATTCGATGATTTATGCTGCACTAGTTATCATATATCACATATAATCTAGAACAATGCTTAGATCTGTCTCGACATCGGCTCGTTTCTGTCAAGAATTAGCAGCCGATAGAGTTAGATCTAATGGTTGGCCTAGATTATATGCGATATCCACCGTCTTGAGGTATTTACATCAGCGACAGTAGATCTGATTGTTCTTTTTATTCTTAATGTTGCATCAATATTGATCTATTAAGTCGTTTTTAGAGCTTTTATGATCTATTTGGCTAGATGTATATGTTTAGAGATAGTGTCGGGGTTTCAGCCGGCCTTATCTATTTTAATATTCTTTTTAGTATTTACTATCAGGTTTGTTAAAACCACCTCTTATATTAAGATCTTGCTCTAGTTAAATGCCCTAAGCCAGAATCAGTCTGTCAGCCATAGCAGACAACCGACTGATCTAGGTTTACTGCATTTAGCTTAGATCAATATCTTTTCATAAGATGTATCAGAGTACTAGCCGATTCACAGTTAGACTTACGGTATCGGCTAGGCTGTCAAAGCATATATTTATTATCCCATCGTATATTTGGATTAAGTGGTTAATACTGTCTCGGCGCGACCGATCTATTCTAGTCACTTAGTTTAAATACACTTAACGCAGTAGGATCTAACTTAACACTTAACGCATATATCTTTATTTTCTTTTTGGTTAACAGATCAAACCAATAGGCAAACTCTTTGTCTCCTCGGCGACTTCGTCGGACCCGAAGCACGACATCACCAACGATTCTTTCCGCGGCGCTAATCCCGCCCATCAATGGCGTCCTCAAGCACTCACTCCGAAGTGACCCAAACGGAATACCCAGAGGTAAGTCTCATCGGCTGTCGCCCTTTACTTCTTGCAATTTGGCTTTCATCTTTTGTAATATTGTTTTTTCATCCTTTAAACCACAACATCTCGCCCACCAAATTGCTATTCCAAACCTCACTAGTCCCAATAAATTCTTATTAGGGCCAATTGGCAACGTAGACCCTAGCGAGCTCATTAACGCTGAAACAAACCGAGTCCCCATTAGATTTTCCACTCCTGACCTAGCCCACTGGTCCAGTGCCTTCAAGTCTTGGCCCTCAACGGATAAACCTTGGCCAGCTTGGTATTCGCGGATGTCAGCTAGGCAACAAACCCACTGGACTGAGATATGAATAAGTCAATGCCTAGCCCTGACCATAGCAGATATCTCAAAGGACGAACCCCTCCTATCGGCTGCCACCTACTTCTGGTCAGACACGCTAAATTCGTTCCTTTTTAGGCAAGGGCCGATGACACCAACCCTTATTGATATAGTGATGATCACAGGGTTGGATATAACATCCACAGTTGACCCAATCGACCTCAACATCAAGTGTTCTCACAACTTCAAGACCAAAAGCATAGGGGGTTGGAGTGGATTCATATCCATGAACATGAAAGATGGCCCAATTTCTGAGAGAGAACACACCGCTTTCCTGCTAATGTGGCTGGAGAAATATGTCTTCTGTGGGTCAAGCTGTGGGCCGACTAGCAACTGGCAACACGTAGCCGAAGCCTTAGTGAGCAAAAAACAAGTTCCTGTGGGGAAAAACTTGCTTGGCTACTTATACCAGATGCTAAGTAATGCATCTGCTCGGCTAGCTTCTCAACAAGCTATCAACATAGGAGGGCCCTAGTGGCTGCTGCAGCTATGGCTAAACCTTCACCTCCACCGGGTTGCAGAAAAGCCATCCCCATTAGAGGTCGATTTCCCTTTAATCGAGCCAAGATTTGAAGATGATGAAGAAGTGACCACCCGTCGATGCCTGTCATATGGGGAAGTAGCAGCAACCTATCCCGGATCCAAGCTAAAAGCTGAACACTTCAAAAATTGGTTTGGCAACCTATATAGCGGCTTCCCAAGCAGCTCAAGGATATGGTTCGCTTATACAGATTTTGAAAGATTCGAACTCCCAGATGATTTTCGGCTGAATGAGCTCAACTCTGAGTCCTATGACAAACCAAGGGAAATCTATATATCGGCTATCACACCTTGCATCCTACCTGTCGGCATTCACCAAGGGCGCAACATTCAAAAATCTTATGAATTCAATCATCCGATGGTAGCCACAAGACAACTTGGCATGGGTCAGCTGCCGATCGGCCTCTACTACGTAGACAAGATCCAATCCAGAGGTAATATTGAGGGAGATATCATGATGAATCGGCTACTCAATATCCCTGGCCCCCCTCTAGGCAGCATCGACAATATCGATCTAGCGGTGAGAAGGACAACAATCTTCAGCCGATGGTGGAACGAATGGAAATTTCACTTGTTCCATCAGTCGGCCTCAATGTATCTGACCATCATCGACCCAGAGATGACTCCATCGGTAAGTATCTTTCTCATTCTTAGCCTTTTTTCTTTTTCGGCCACTCCCTATATTATTGACTGATCATGCTTCATCTCTTTGCAGACGACTCACTCCTCACATCGCACACAAGCAACACAGTAGTGGCCATACACTATGCCCCTGGCATGCTATCCGGCAGCTGCGGACTGGCCCCGTCCATCATCGGCTGCCATGCGCCGAAGGTGGGCACTTTGCTCCACGGCCAGACCCGTGCACCGCTGCATCGGCTGAAAAGGGCGGCACCGTCGGCTGTTGCTACTCCGGCTGCAGAAAAGAGAAAACGAGCTTCAAAGAAGCCGAGGACAACCCCAGCCGACGATTTGCCCCCAGTCGATCCGGACGTGGACGCGGCCCTTGAAGAAGAAGTTAGGGACGAGGAAATGGAGGAAGCCATCAACGCCGCCGCAGCCGAAACAAGCTCTTCGGACAAGTATGCTCAAACTCCATCGGCCGAGCAGACCACCGAGCGAACTCCAAGCCCTCCGAAACACGTCCCTCGTCCTCGGCTGGTAAGCATATTTCATTGCTTAACCCTGCTATCTTTCTCCCTTTTTTATTCTAACTTATCGGCTTTCTGTGTCCATAGGCAAAGAAATTAGCCACTAAGAAGAAAACAGCTCCCCCTCCTTCATTTCCTTCTTACTAGCACAGCTAAATTTCTAACTTGCATCTTTTCCAGCCTCCCCGTGCTCCAACACCTACCCCTCGTGTATCAATGGAGCCAACGCCGATGGCCGCGCATGATGGTGACGTTGAGGATGTGGCTACCTCAGTTCTAGCTATCCGAGTAAGTCCTGTTTAGCCTCGCAAGTTGGCTTATTAGTTTTGTCAGTTCTCTTAACCAACTTCTAACTTGCAGTCTGTAGCCGATCTCTTGGATTTTGATCTATCGGAATTCCTTGATCCCGACGAGGGCGCTGATAAGGCCATGGTGGTATCAGACGATGAGCTACAAGGAACTTTGTCAGATATAGCCAAACGGCTGGAGTACTCTCTGGATTTCTTGGTCACCAACTGCGGTTCCATCCGTAGTCGGTTCGAAGACATTCAAGATTGGCTGCCGGACCAGCTGGCTGACACCATCGCACCGGCTACTTTTCTAGAGGCGCATCGGCACAAGCTTGAACTAGGCACAAGCTAAACAGAGGATAGCCGATCGCCGTGAAAACCAGGCATTGGAGGCCACCATCAAGGCTAGCCAGCAAGAGATCATTGCCGAGAAGGCCAACTTCGACGCTTTGAAGACCAAGCCGATTGCTAAACTTGATCGGCTTCGCAAGCGTCGGGAAGAGCTGATAGCCGAACTCGCTAACATCGACGCCGACATCGTGGCCAAGGAACAATGCGTGGCCGGCCTGCCGAATGACATCGAGGACCAGCGAGCAAAGATCAAGGCGATCGTGTCAAACCTGTCGGATATGGCCAAGGCGATAAAGCCGATCCCGGGGAATGACACAGCCGATGCAAAGCCATCGAAGAAATAGACGGGATCCGTCGTAGGGAAATATCGGCTATAAGGACTTCCTTTCGCGTTGAACTCGCTTGTAATAGCTGGCTAGGTACTCTTGTACTCAACTTTTGCACGTTTTGTGATCGGCTAAGACATCTTCTGTAATTGACTAAGTCATCTTCTGTAATCAGCTAAGACATCTTCTGTAATCGGCTAAACGCAACTCATTCCCTGTTTAATGTATGCTTGCCGATTATTTCAAACTCACTTGATTGCCAATTATTTCAAGAAGTGTTTGAAAATCTTGAAATTTTTTTGCCCTGCCTGCTTGACATCTCTGCTTGTCATCACATTGTTGTCGTATATGCCCCCTAATTTTGTTGATGGTGTCCCCAGCATTAACAAAATTATCAAATCAAATACCTTGTTGCTATCGGCTAAGCCAAGCCGATGCATGAAAATTAGGGAAAAACTTGGCATTAAAATTTCCTAGAGGCGATGCCAGTGCAACAAAAACATCGGCTGGCATGAATCGGTGAAAACGCAGCCAAATCATGAATTGATCCAAACACTTGGGTAGTATTTTTTCAAATATTTTCCGTTTAGAGCCCTTCCAAATACTTCTCCATCCAACCCTTCTAACATGTAGGCCGCTTTAGAGACGCATTTGTTGATCTTGAAAGGCCCTTCACAATTAGGTGACCACTTGCCGAATTTATTATCTCTTGTTCCAATCGGCAATATCAATTTCCAAACGAGTTCGCCCTCTTCAAAAGATTTAGGCACAACTTTCTTGTTGTAGTGGCGGGCTACTCTCTCCTTATCCCTTGTTACTTTTTCCAAAGCCTCGTGATAAAACAAGGTCTTCTGACTCATCCACCATTAGGTGATAGTAATCATCGGCCATGAGTTGATCTTGCAACTGAATCCATCTTGAGCCAATGATATTTTCCCATGGCAGTACTGCTTCGTGTCCATAGACCAACTTGTATGGAGGGACTTGGATAGATCCGTGGCATGCCATCCGATATGCCCAAAGTGATTCAGCTAATCGGTTGTGCCATTGCTTTGGGTACTCAGAAATCTTCCTCTTAATCAGCTTGATCAGACTTTTGTTTGAAGCCTCCGCTTGCCCGTTGGCCTGTGCGTAGTACGGCGAAGAATTAAGTAATTTGATCCCCATGTCGTCGGCAAACTGAACAAACTCATCTGATATGAAGATAGATCCCTGGTCTGTTCTAATTGTTTGTGGGACGCCAAATCGGTAGATGATATGCTCTTTAACAAACTCGATTGCGTCCCTGGAATCAACTTTCTTCAAAGGAATTGCCTCCACCCATTTTGTAAAATAATCTGTCGCTACCATAATGAATTTATGTCCTTTGCTTGAGGGTGGATTAATCTGGCCGATCATGTCGATGCCTCATCCTCTGAATGGCCAAGGCTTTATGATTGGGTTCATAGCCGATGCTGGTGCTCTTTGGGTGGCGCCAAATTTCTAACAATCCTGGCAACCTTTATAGTATTTGAAACAGTCCTCCAGCATTGTCGGCCAGAAATACCCTCCTCTCCGAAGTAGCCACTTCATCTTGTGAGCCGATTGATGCGTGCCGCAAATCCCTTCATGAACTTCTCCGATAGCCACTTTGGCTTGATCGGCTCCAAGGCATTTTAGCAGTACTCCATCAATTGTCCGATAATAAAAATCTTCGTCGAGCAAAACATATCTCAAAGCCTTGTATCGCAATTTCCTCGAGGCCAATTGAGAAGGATTCTCTAGATAGTTGTAGACTTCAAACCTCCAATCATCGGCTGTGATGGCAGTGACTCCCACTTCAATGTCTCTTATCATCGGCCTGTAGCCCGATGCCCCTTTAGCTAAATCATTGGCTTCTTTATTCTGCTCCCTGGGGATATGTTTTAGAGTAACTAGCCGAAAACCATCCATCAACTTTCAGCATTGTTGATAGTAGACCATCAGCGCATCGTTTTTGCATTCATATTCACCTAACAACTGGCTGAATGACCAACAGTGAATCTCCCATTATTTCAATGGCGTCGGCTTCAACTTCTTTGAGCAGATGTAACCCTTTGAGCATGGCCTCGTACTCGGCTTGGTTATTTGTAGCATGGGGGTTGATAGAAAAAGCAAATTCAAAGCTTGCCCCCCTAGGCGAAATAATGACCAATCCGATACCGCAGCCGTTGGTGCACACCGAGCCATCAAATGTCAATGTCCAAGGCATAATTTCAACTAAGCCGATTGAGTCGTCTCTATGTTCCACGATAAAATCGGCTATAGCTTGTCCTTTAACTGTCCTGGGTGCCTGATACCTCAGATCAAACTCTGTCAAGGCAAAAATCCATTTTCCAATTCGCCCTTTTAACACTGGAGCCGATAGCATGTATTTGACTACATCGGCTTTACATATTATTGTGCACTCATTGGATAGCAGATAATGCCTCAATTTTGTACATGAAAAATATAGCCACAGGCATAGTTTCTCCACTGGTAAATACCTTGTTTCTACGTCCAACAGCCGTCGGCTGAGATAGAAGATGGCTTTTTCCTTGCCTTCAATCTCTTGGATTAGAACTGAGCCGATTGACTTGTCGTCGGCTGACAGGTACAGCTTAAACGGTATCCCTTTTCGTGGAGACATTAAAACTAGAGGCGAGCTTAAGTAATTCTTGATGTTGTCCAATGCCTTCTATTGCTCTGCCCCCCATGTGAATGCTTGATCGGCTTTCAGCCGAAGCAATGATGTGAACGGCTCCATCTTCTCTAAAAGATTGCCTATAAACCGCCTTATGAAGTTGATCTTGCCGATCAATGATTGAAGTTGCTTCTTGTCCTTCGGAGGCTGTATCATCTTGATAGCATTGATGCTCCTTGGTGTGACCTCAATTCCTCTTTCATGAACAAAGAACCCTAGAAACTGCCCGGTCGACACGCCGAACGTGCACTTGAACGGATTCATTTTCAGGCCATATTTTCTTGTCCACTCCAAAACCTGCTTCAGATCGGCTATATGATTCTCTACCTCCCTGGATTTGACAACAACATCGTCAATGTAGATCTCCACCAGAGAGTCGATCATGTCATGGAAGATATAATTCATGGTCCGTTGATATGTTGCCCCAACATTTTTCAGCCCAAATGTCATAACAACCCATTCATATAAGCCGATTGCTCCAACACATCGAAAAGCAATTTTGTGAATATCTTCTTCGGCCATAAAGATTTGATTGTAACCTGCACTGTCATCAATAAAACTGATGATCTTGTGGCCTAAAGAAGCATCTACGAGCAAATCGGCTATAGGCATCGGGTATTCATCTTTGGGGGTAGCCTTATTTAGGTCTCTGAAATCAATGCACACCCTAAGTTTACCATTCTTTTTCAATACTGGGACAATGTTTGAGACCCACTCGGCGTATCGGCAAGGCCGAATGAATCCAACATTGTATAGCCGAGTTATTTCGCCTTTGATCGCATCGTACATATCGGCTATGAACCTCCTGGGAGGCTGTTTGAACGGCTGATAGCCTGCCTTGATTGGCAATTGATGAACAACGATAGATTGGCTAAGACCAAGCATCTCAAAGTACTCCCAAGCAAAATAATCTTTATATTCCTTTAACAAATTAATAAGCTGGGATCTACAATGAGAAGATAAAATTTTGCTAATATACGTCGGCCTAGACCTGTCTCGAGAGCCTATGTCTATTTTGTCTAATTCGTCGGTTGACGTAAAACCTTGCCCAAGCTTGCCACCGTCTTCGTCCGCGGTGTCCATGCCATAGACGCTTGAGCCCTCCACGATGTCTTGCTCAAAGCAGCAGCTGCGGCTCATCATGTCCAATTGGCTGTATGGCAGAATCAGACACTTTTAGAAAATCGACTTGCCAGATTTTTCCGGACAAACAATCAATGCCATCGATTTCCCAGAGTGGCAAATCGGCATTGGCGACGCTTACTGACCTGTCGGCTGGTACAATCTCTATCTTGTTGCCGTCCCATTGAAGCAGACACTGGTGCATGGTGGAGGGGACACAACAGTTGGCATGTATCCAGTCCCTCCCGAGCAGCAGGCTGTAAGACCCCTTCCCGTCGAAGACAAAAAAGGTTGTGTGCACGGTCTTGTTGCCGACGGTCAGCTCGACATTTAACACGCCCTTGGTTTCTGATGGGTTGCCGTCGAAGTCCTTGAGTACCATGTTAGTCTTGATCAGATCTTCGGCTCCCTTGCCTAATTTTCTGAATGTTGCATAGGGCATCAGGTTCACTGCTGCTCCCCCATCTACTAGCATCTTTGACATCGGCTTGCCATTGACGAAGCCTTTTACGTACAGCAGCTTGAGATGCTGATTTTCGGTCCCCTCTGGTTTGTCGAAAATTGCTTGATCCGGGGACTGTGCTAGTTTGGCCAAGGCGTCTTCGATGTTGTCTACATCGGCCTCAGGGGCGCCGAATTCAGCTGGCAATATGAATACCATGTTGACTGATGCAGAAACTTTTCCTTTCCCCTTGGCTGCCCTCCTGGCTTGATCGGTTGAACTCTCTCTGGCTTGTTCCTCGTCGGCTCGCGTAGTTTTCGTTTTGGGCCTCCATTGCTTTTTGCCCTTGCCCAGCCGACGGCGTTGTTCTTGGATCATCTGCCAAACTTCTTCTTCCCTTCCTTCACGCTTTAGCCTTTGAATTCTTTGTGTCTGCGTTTTGGTGAAGAGGTCAGAAGGGCACCATTGGGGATTGGTCAATTCTTCATCATCGGCTTCTTCTTCGTCGTAGTAGTCATTGTTTTCGTCCTCTTCGTCAAAGAAGTCTTGATGGATCGTCCCTAGCTGATCATGAACAGACTGCTGGCGCCGGTTGAGCTGTATGGCCGTCAGGACGAAGTGAGTCAGGCTGGTGATTGGCGGGCTCCTATGTTCGTCCTCGCGGTAATTGCTGCAGGCTGCGCAATTGTCTAGCGTCGACAGCCTCATCCCGGTTTCCCAGCAGTGCCTGAAAAATTCACAATGCCAATGAGGGTCGGCACCGCTGTGATCCCCGTCGTACCGGTGGCCTCACGTCCTCGGCTTTTGCCGACGAAAACTTTCAAATCAAGCCTCTTCTTCCCACCAATATTGCTGTCGGAAGCGGCGTTGGCTGTCCGTGTTGATCGGTCATCAATCAGCCGATCGGGCAACGGGGCGCACCATGTTGATTGGCGCGGCTTGATCTCCAGTCCGCTTGCTCTCTGCCTTAACCCCTTTTAATGTCTCGGCTAAGCTGTACGTCATTCTGCGCTGCCGATCAGCTTGCCTGGGGCCGGCTTGAACCATGTTAATCGGAAAAGGGTTGCCGTCTACCTTCATCGGCCAAGTGGAATTGGCAAACTTGAGCTTCCCAGCCTCTATTGCCGACTGGATCTGCTGCCTGAAGACTTTACAATCATTAGTGGCATGGGATGTGGTGTTGTGCCACTTACAGTACTACTTCTTTTTCAGTTCGTCGGCTGATGGGATCACATGGTTTTTGGGAAGCTGGATTTGCTTCTCCTTGAGCAATAAATCGAAGATCCTATCGGCCTTGGTGATGTCGAAATCGTATTTCTCCGCCTTAGCCGTCTTCAGCAGCCATTGACAGACGATGGCCTTTTTATTCTTGGCCCATTCGGCTGCCGCCACCTCTGCGTCATCGTCGCTGGAATCGGAGGCTGATTCGACGATGACTTGGGTTATGTTCTTGACGGCCTTCCTGGTATCCTGAAACCTCTGCTCATGAGCCGTCACCCTTTGCACGAGATGCGCTAGGCTGTCGAACTCTTGGCGGAGGAGCGCTCGCGAATCGGCGCGATCAGGCCATGGAAGGCCAAATTGGCTAGCTGGGCGTGTGACAGCACTAGGCTGTAGCATCGGTTCCTCATCTCTCTGAAGCATTGAATGTAGTCCTGAACCGACTCGTTGTGCTTCTGCCTGACACTAGTGAGGTCCGACAACTTCATCTCATGGTTGCCGGTGTAGAAGTAGCTATGGAATTGCTTTTCGAGATCGGCCCAGCTCTGAATCAAATTGTAGGGCAATGAAGAGAACCAGGTGAAGGCCGATCCTGAAAGAGACAAGGGGAACAATTTAACTCTCAAGGCATCTGTAGCCGATGCTTCGCCGCACTGCGTCAAGAATCGGCTGACATGCTTGTAGGTTGACACATTGTCCTGCCCTCAGGATTTTGAGAAGTCTGGGACCTTGTATCGGTTGGGCAGTGGGACCCGCTTGAAGTGCTCCGGATAGGGGTACCGATACATGTTTCCCGAGTCTTTTGGCTTGAGGCCGAATTGATCACGCATGACATCTGCAATCAAATTGGCCCATGTCCGGTTGTCCTGCTGTATCGGCTCATATTGATCATATGGCGTGGGTGCTTGCCGATACAGAGGTGGTGGTGTCTGGGGCCTGTAGTGCCGATCTTGATGGCCTCCCTGGTACTGGTACTGGTGCGGATGGCCAGCGGGAGGTGGCCGATTCGCCGGCGGTGGTGTCGGCGGATCCAGGAATAGTTGTCAGCCACCGACGTTGTACTGTCCTTCTAGGCCGATCTGGGCAACCGGCTGTACTTGCCGATTATTGTCGAACATGTTGGCGATCTGGTCCTGGGGGAGTGGTTGTTGTCGGTTCAGCATGGTGACCACCGGTCTCGCAGCCGATCCAGACGGATTCGGCTGGTTGAGGACCCCTCCTGGCGGCCGTGGCTGCGCTAGTGGCGGGATTGACCTATTCTGGGTGGCCAATGTCCTGTAACCAGGAAACTGGCCATCCGTGAAGTAAGTCGGCCCCCGCTGTAGTTGGTCAGCTATATTGGCGTCGACCATAATGGCAATCATATTGTTGAGGGTGTTGACAAGAATGCCACTGTGGTTGACCAGTGCATGGTGCACGGCTGAATCAATTCGGTCTTGCAGAGTATGCAAACCCGAATCATCTTGCTCCTGAGTCGGCTCCTCCACCTTATGTTTGTCCTTTGATCCGCTGGAGGAGGACACCTTGAACTCGTCCATGCTGAACTTATACTTCTGGTGCACAGCTCCAGACCTCGTCTGGGTGAACAACTGTAGGTAGTTGGCTTGGAGCTCTTCTACCATCCTTTTATAGTCGGCTTGTTGTTCAACCGACAGTTGTTCCATCTTCACAGGCACAATGTTTTCCTGAGAAACGCTGGGGCTCTTGATGTCGACCATCTTGTCAGCTACGTCGATGCGTCCTAGCCGAGTTAACAGAGATAGTCCCACTGGGCATGCGAACAAGCGTGTTGATGAGAAATTCCTCTCATGCGCTGGCCTGGGAGATCTGCTTAGGTCCAGTGCAGGTCCTTCTCGGCTGTCTGTGAAATATAGGGCGTGCCAGTTGGTTTGATCTGTTAACCAACAAGAAAAACAAAGATATATGCGTTAAGGGTTAAGTTAGATCCTATTGGATCGGTTGAGGGAATCAACTTACATATATATGCTATCCCAAAGTGCATTTAAACTAAGTGACTAGGATAGATTGGCTACGCCGAGACAGTATTAACCACTTAATCCAAATGTACAAAGAGATAATAAATATATGCATTAACAGCCTAGCCGATATCTAGGACTAACTGTGGATCGGCTAATACTCTGATTTATCTTATGAAAAGATATTTTTCTAGCTAAATGCACTAAACCTAGATCAGTCGGCTGTCGGCTATGGCTGACTGGCTGATTCTGCTTAGGGCATTTAACCAGAGCAAGATCTCAATATAAGAGGCAGCTTTAATAAATCTAATAGTAAATATACCAAAAGAATATTAAAACTGATAAAGCCGGCTGAAACCTAGGCGCTGTCTCTAAGCATATACATCTAGCTGAATAGATCATAAAAGCTCTAAGAACGACTTAATAGGTCAAATTGATGCATCATCAAGTATGAAAAGAACAATCAGATCTATTGTAGCTGATGTAAACCCCTCGAGACGGTGGATACCGCATATAACCTAGGTTAACCCCTAGATCTAACTCTATCGGCTGTTGGTTCTTGGCAGAAACAAGCCGATATCGAGATAAATCTAGACATTGTTCTAGATTATATGCGACATATGATAACTAGCGCAGCATAAATCATTCAATCTAGAGTATCATAGCGATGGAAGCACTAAATTCGACAAGATACACCACTAATGACAAACATTTACCTTAATCGGGGATCAAAACGATGCAGCCCGAAGCCGGATCAAGTGCTTGTCTGAAGAAAATAGGAGGCGATGCGCCGAGAGTTGTATTGATTGTGTGTGTAATATTTGTTTACAAGGGTCTCGGGTCCTATTTATACCCAAGAATAACATTATCCGTATGAAACAGTTTCTATCTAATCTACTATTCAAAATACGACAACATCCCGGGACATGGTCCCATGCTGCATCACAATAGGAATATCTAAATAAACCTTATTTTACAGATACAATTGCCGTTACAGGACTTTATCCATAGATGGCAATATTTTAACGAACAATTGGGAACCGAATCTTCCGTCTATCTTCAAGCCCCTTTATCAGAAACAGTTTCATCTCCTTCTTAAAATCGGAATTGGCTATCGGCTATCCATGTCAGATTCAGACTCAGCCGACTGACCTTCCAGCCGATTTGCTCATAGCCGATGCAACCTATGTTTTCTCCGCAAATCGTTTTCCAATCCGATTCTGCTATAACCTTAGCTCGGACTTAGGAATTTAGTTACCACATTTGGCCGTTAACATGCACCCACCATGCCACACCGTCTCGCCCTAGCCAAAGCCACCATCATCCTTCTGTGCTCCAGAGCAACAACAACGCCAAGGAGGCCATCGGGATTGTGGAGGAGGCGTCAACCTCAGCGGCAGCAAACTACCTCGCCACAGCACTACGCCATCGTAGGATGCCTGAGGGACGCGAACCCCGTCATCATTGTCTGCCGCCGCGATGGAGGATTTGTACGTGTTTGTTTCAGTTGAAATTTTGATTTGGTTTGGTATGCTCGCTATCACCATCACCATCATTTCTTTCAGTTGCACTTTCTCCTCCTTCCAATCTCTCCTCTCCTCGCAGCGTACGCTCATGTGCATGTACAGTTCCACGCTCTACACACACTGATCTAGCAGAGAAGAACACACTGATTCCATTGGAGTTGCTCTTGATTGGATCCATGTCATTATAACTATTTGCCACTATTTTATGGATACGTAATCTCATCTCTCATTCTCTATCTTCACCCAGCTGAAGCCAACAGGCCCCGGAAAGTCGCCATTGATGCACCTCATTGTCGGGACCTTTCGCTGTTCTAGCCGCCGCGTACGCTACACCGATCTCTGCTAGCTGAGGTAAGTAGAAAAATGGAATCGTGAGAACGTGCTCTTCATTTTGTATTTTGTCCGTGACCCTATCCGAGGTACCATTCGCCGTCGGCGAGGGCAAACATGACCACTGGCCATAGCTCAACTCACTAGTGATCACACTATTAAAATTCGATTAAATCCAGGGATCAATTCACAAAGCATTCCTCTCTCATAGCGCAGCCCCTGGACTGCGGATTTATTTCAGGAAAGTCTAGGGTTCTTATTAAAAAATCTCTAGTTTGAAAATCTTTTAAACAAAAGGAGAATGATTAAAATGATGCTAACTTATAAATTCCATAGAAAATTCATTTTAACTCATTTTGGGGTGAAACAAATTTCTATGAACTTAGTATATAATGAAATTTAATATTGGGATATAAAACATGGCACTCACTGTACAAATTTTGTCTCGAAAAGGTTTCTAAGTTAAATCACACATAGATATACCACAAAACTATAAAATACATAGGAAATTTAATTTCACTTATTTTTGGACAAACTAAAATTCCACATATGCACCACCTTACACTCCATATTTAGGAAAAATAAAAACATATGGTTACCTTGTACTAAATACCTTTAAAATTATTGAAATTAAAATGATGAACTATAGGTAGGCTGAAATTTAGGAATTTATATAAAAATCATTTTAATTCTTTTTTGAGTAAACTCCAGTTATGTAGATTCACCAAAACCCATATTTTCAAATTATAAAATAAAAACATTTTCCTACTATATAGAAATATCATTTAAATATTTATATGTGGAATAAACAATTTAGAGTACACTGAAAAATTTGTAGTAAATTTATTTTTAATCCTTTTGAAGTGAACCAAGTTTCTATAGGACCAGCAACCAAATAAACTTCAACTAAGTAAAATAAAACATGGCCACTCAGGTACCAAATATGACAATAAACATTACAAAGGTAACCTAGGTGCTAATTATAGTAGTTAAGTACTATGAATATGTAAGTATAAATATATACATGCACCTTAGCTCCAAAAATAAACCTAATTAAAACTTGATATACCAAGAAGCTTTAGAATCATCCTCTTCCTCCAAAGATTTAATGTACTTAGCTTATAAGGCAAGGTCTAGGTTAATACAAGGTAATTCTAGTCTAGACTAAACACCTCCAACTTATGAACTAAAAATAGTTTGGTCAACCAAAACTAATCCTTTTATTCACCTAAGTAAAAGGGAAACAAAGGTTCTGAACCTATAATCTTTAGGCTAATCACACATCGCACATTATAGGCCTAGAACACGTTATAACTTGTAAAATGCATAAGATATTCTTGGTAACTCTAAAAAAATTATGAAACCAATTATGTTAGGCTTAGAAAATCATAACTATTCACCCCTGTGAAGTCAATTTAATAAAAATTAAATTATAGGAACATTGTCCAAACATCACCTAATCCTACACCGTTACGTCCCGACAAAACTTCTAAAAATCATAACTCTTAAATAGAATAATATAAATTATAAATTCTTTCACCTAAATTCATTTTAGATCAGTACCTACTCAATGTGCACAAATTATGCATTTTAGAGCATTTTAGATTTTTTGCCTGTTTTCGGTGTTTAATTGCATACCGTATACTTTTTATGGATAATTGCTTAAATGGTGAAGAAGTGATTTGGGTGCTGACATTTTCCAATTAAAAGGCAAGTCCCACCTCCCTCTCTTTGAACACTTTGAACCAATGTTTCGGAGGTTATTGAAAATGTTTGCAAATCTTGCATGTCGATTGCACACTAATAAATTAAAATCTTGTTAAACTTGTTAGACAAACTCCTATTACTTGAATTATGACCTTAACCCCACATATGTCCATATCTTTCATTCCTAGCCTTAGGAAAAATTTGACTATACCACCTTATATCATAAGTTTGGATATCACTAGAGTACTATAATGCTAAGTCATGCTTAAAATGCTTTTCCTCATCATTAGGGGCTCATTACAAACATGAAAAATATTTTTAAAATGATTTGGACAGAACTTGAATTCTTGTAATTTTGACAAATAAAATGGTGGAAAACCTGGATTTTAGGATTGGGCCTCAAGTGGTGCACATATGGTGATTAGTTGTGTACCGGTAGGGGGAGAGTATGCCCAAACCGATCTAAGGACTTCACTCAATGTCAGTTCATTTCGTACATAGTACAATCACATGTGTTAGTATGGGATGACCAAAGCTAAATAATCTACTTAGAACCTAGCCTTGCACTCTGGTAGACCGGTGAGTATGGATTCGTATAACTTAGAGGAAGTTCCTATTTACCCCGATAGGGTAGTTTCGGTGACTCAGTCTGTCCAATACAACGATATTGTGCCACGTGGGTGGGTTCCTGTCGTATCCGCTATCACGGCGTCAAGTTTAAGGTGGGGTCGTGCCACTTGGTGGTTCTGGGTTATATTTTCTAGTATGCCCAAGATGGGGAGAACACGTATCGTGCTGGTGCAAGGCTAGAGATTACGTAGTGTAAAGGCTTCGTTGTGACCTCTAGTCTGTACTCAATATGTAGAGTATGGTAGTACCGACGGGTACCGAGCAAAACTATAGTACTTCAGTTCAAGTGAGTGATTCACATCATGTGGGTAAAGTGTACAAACTCTGCAGAGTCTAAACTAATCGATTAGCCGTGCTCACGGTTATGAGCGGCGTGTGGATATGTATTGAATATAGACTTGTGTTTATTCTTTTCAATGCTGAAATTTACCTTCAAATTATGTTGTGTTTTGTGGAATATCGCCTTGCTGCCATGGATGGCAATGAGGTGTATACTTATATATGATTAATGACTAGTATGATGCCCATATGCATAGAACTTGCTTGCTGAAATTTCTTTTGAAAGAAAAATTGATTTGGAAGTGTTTTGTGCAAATAAAACTTGCTTTATGCTAAAATGAATCATACTATGCCTTCCTTGATTATATGTCGTACATGTAGTGTGTTAGGCTTGTCTTGGTGCTTGTCAGTACATTAACTTGTTTAATGTACTGACTCTTGCCACTGGAATGTCCACTTTGCTTGCAGGTATTGACTTAGTCCTTTAGTGATGCGGGTTACGATTTGCTTTCTTATGGGATTGAACTTAACGGGGTAAACCCCTAGTCGGTGTGCTTGTGATTGGCTAACCAAGCTTCCGCAGTTCTCTGATTTATATATATATTTGGTCGGTCGGCCTATGTAATTATTAAAGTCAATGTAAGTCTTTAAATTTCTTTCATCTTAAGTGTATTAACTATGAATCCATGCTTGAGATGAAAGTGTGAATCTAGTGCACATTTTGGGAAGATTCACATGAGTAAGAGTGAAGGATATTTGAGATGTTATAGATCTTTAGCCATTTTTGTCAAGTCTCCTGAATGTGTAACACATCTGGTCGCCGCCTTCGAGTGGTTCGACGGGCACATCTTCGGCTGGAGTTGACTGACAGGCTAAAGGCCCAGCAATGTGTCCAATATTCTTCTCTTGGGACGTCAGATGTTTCGTTATGTCTGTTAGATGACTTGAAGTGATTCACTTCATCTTGCAAACATAATGGGAAGTCGGGGTGGTCTCCGACAATTTTAGACCGATAATTCCTTCCAGCAGCTCCTTCTGTAGATCTCCTTGGATAAACCATGTTTATTGAAAAAAGGATGTCCATCGATTTCCATCGGCTTTCTATTATAATCAAACTTAATTCTGCCTTGTTCCATAGTCGATTGAATTTGTTGTCTTAACATCTTGCATTCATTAGTACTATGAGATCCTGTATTATGCCACTTACAATATTTTCTCTTCTTTAACTCCTCGGCTGACGGAATAACATGATTCTGAGGTAATATAATTTGTTTCTCTTGCAATAAAATATAAAAAATTATATCGGCTTTATTAATATCAAAATCAAATCTTTCTTCTTTCACATTATCTTTGACCCATTGGCAAACAACTGTCTTTTTATTTCTTGCCCACTCTGCCAAGCTAGTCTCTTGATCTTCATCTTGATCTGAATCAGAAGCATTACTGTAAACATTATTAACATTATTGGCCTAATTAGTAACCTCTCCTTTTTGGATTCTTGAAATCATTGTTCATGAGCCGATACTATCTGCACCAACTGAGATAACCTTTTCAAAGTCTTGTGAAGAAAATTTATCCTTTCTTAGCCCCAACAATCCCTGGAATGCCAAATCACCCAATTGTGAATCAGTCAAGTTCAAACTACAACATTTGCTTCTTATATCTCTGAACATCTAAATAAAATCTGGAATCCATTGTGGGGGGTATCACCTCGGGGTAGCCCACACGAGGGAAAGAAGGCCAGCTGGACCGAAGAAAGGGACCTCGGGCTGGGGACGGTGGCCCGACCTCATTCAGGGTCAGCCATCCCAACCCTCATTCCTTAGTCCGACCTTGGCCCCTTAGCCCAACCTCTGTGGCTGGGGTCGGTGTCCCGACCTCTGTCCCCTAGTCCGACCGTAGTCCCTTAACCCAACCTCTGCGAACGGCTCCGACCTGGAAAGGGCAAGTTTTCCTCATCGAGAAGGAGGCATACTCAGCAAGGCTCGTGTAGGTATTTCTTACGACCACAGAATAATCCGCTAGCGCACGGAATACCATTGTAGCACTTCATCCAAGGGAGTATTCCAAGGGATATCGAACCCAAGGAACGGTGGAAGCTATCTAAGAGAAAGGATCACCCAAGGACATCCAAGATTAGGTAGGCGATAGTATAGACAGGATTACTATGGTTGTGGCTCTAAGAAGCAGGTAAATTACTCTAGCTTTTCTCTTGCTTGCTCCGGACGCAAGCTTACTCTCGGTCTACCGAGTGACAATGGCCTATAGCTCTACAGCGTACCCGAACGTGAAGGAATACAAAGGACGGACAAGGCTGTCACCACCTGCCGCCTACCTCTCACCCGTGGAGTACGAGGCAAACAAAGATAATCTCTAGCCTAGACACCACGTCTAAACTATTGAATACTACTTTAGTCTCAGCCAAGAACACCCGTCTTTATCAGGGGTCTTAGACTAGAGCACCCAAATTAGGGCGGTGATCCCGCAAGCAAAATTAAATAAAGTACTCAATGTAAATGCTTAACAACCAAAGTAAACACGAACACTTACTTTATTGAAGAAAGCATTCGTCGAGGTACAAGGCCGAAGGTCGGTACCGAGACTCCCGACACTCCTCCGAACTACCCCTCGGAGAAATCTCCGACATTTGGGGCACTCCTTTAGGAGCTTCCCCTCACTCTCTAACCTATCTTCTAAGTACTAAAACTAGGACTACAATCTTTGGAATTGAAGCATTGATCTTTTTGGAGATGTGTTGAAGTGAGTCATGAGTTCCCCTTTTATAGCTTGGTATGGCGGTTAGAAACCGCCATACCCACCTAACCGTCATTGAGGAAATGGGAGATGGGGGAGATTGGCGACCAAGCTGGTTCGGCCAAACCAGGGTTCTACCAAACCCTGGCTGGCGCCACTCCCCACCAACTTTCTCCTGTGACTGACTTGTGGGTGTTGACTGTAAATTGTCATGCATTGGCCTGAGAGATTGCTTTACTCTAGTGTAGGTCCAAATATTTTATTCAGGTTCGTAGGGTGTGCCAGTTGGTTTGATCCTGCAACCAACAAAAAATAAAGAAAGAGAACAAGTGTTAGTCTATAAACGACAGCCGATTGGCTGGTGGCCGATGACGTAACGTTCGTTGTTAAGCTGATGCGGTATGCACTGAATCGGCCTAGGGAAACTAAATCTAATCGATCGGCTGTAGATATTCATAATATATAATCTACACCTTGAAATATATTTAAACCAAGTGATTGGGATAGATCGGTAGTGTATCGAGAGAGTATAAATCACTTGTCTTGAAGTTTGCTTCTTTTCAAATATTTTGATTTCAATTCTAACCATACTCCTCTACTTTCAGAAGAAGAAATTGGCCACCCGAAAGAAATCGGCTCTAGCTCCATCAGTAACTTCATACTCAAACTTTTCTCAAATTTCAACTAACCGATGCTTGATCAATCTTGTCTCTCTTTCTGTGCAGCCTCCTCGCTCTCCAAGGCCTACCTCTCATGCATCAAGTGAACGAACTCCATCGGCTAGGGGTAGCCATAACATTGAGGCAGAAGCAGCATCGGCTCCCGTCATCCCCGTAAGTCCTTTCTCTTGACTCCATATTGGCTATCTTCAAAGTTTTTAGCATTTAACAATCTCAATGTTCTCCTTTTCAGGTTCTAGCCAACATGTTTCCTTTTGACATCAAAGAATTCATGGATGACGAGGAAGATACCAACAGCAAAGCCCTAGCCCCTCTCACCGACAATTTGAAGGCTACACTATCGGATATGGCTAAATGGCTAGAAAGCTCCCTGGACTTTTTGGTTACCGATTGTGGAGCGATCAGAGCAAGATTTGAAGAAATTCACGATCACCTCCCAGATCACATAGCCGATGTCATCTCTCCAGCTGTATGCCTCGAACAGCACCAACACAAGTTTGAGAGGGCTCGTCAAAGAATTGTCGATCGACGAGAGAGAACCGCTTTGAAGCCACTATTGAAGCCAATCGCGAACAATTCTTGAAGACAAGGCTAGACTTGATGAGATGACAACTGAGCCCAACTCCAATCTTGATCGGCTGCACACGGAGAGAGGAACTGATGGCTGAGCTTGCCAAGTGCGATGTCGATATAGCATCGGAAGAGAAAAGGATTGCCGATCTCCCAAGGCAATATCAGAGCAAAAATCCAAGTTGAAGGCTTCGATGAGGAATTTGTCAGATCTTACGAAGGCCTTGAAGGTGATCCTCGGGAATGATGCAGCTGACGCCAAAGCCATTGAAGACATCGATCAAATTCGGCGAAGCGCGATATCGACAATCAATGAGTTTATATCCAGCTAAACCGATTCATGTAATAGGACTTAGAATTTGATTACTCGTGAAAACTTCTATAATATAACTTCTGTCGATTCTTGTAATCCTTGTGAACTCCTGTGAATTGCTGTAACATAACTTGCTTACATTGATATTTTTTGAAGTCCACCCATTTTCGTATGCATGTATGTATGCCCCCTAATTTTACAATGCCAAACATTAGAAAATTATGGCTTGACTGAGGACAACATCACGCAATATTGGCAATCACACACCGGCACAACTCAACCGATTTCAATAGACTACAAAGTCTGAGGGCGACACAACTTGTATCGGCCATCACATTTCGGTAGAGCACAAACGATTATGATAACTTTGAAGAGAGCGTGTTGACTATAATTTGTCTCGCACTAGCCTGAGAGATTTGCTTTACTCTAGTGCAGTTCCAAATCTTTTATTTAGGTTCGTAGGGTGTGCCAGTTGGTTTGATCCTGCAACCAACAAGAAACAAAGAAAGAAAACAAGTGTTAGTCTGTAAATGATAGTCGATCGGCTGGTGGCCGATGACGTATCGTTCGTTGTTAAGCCGATGCGGTATGCACTGAATCAGCCGAGGGAAATTAAATCTAATCGATCGGCTGTAGATATTCATAATATATAATCTAAACCTCAAAATACATTTAAACCAAGTGATTGGAATAGATCGATAGCGTACTGAGACAGTATAAATCACTTGTGTCTAAAAATACTTTAAGATAAAGATTATACAAATTCATAGCATAGTCGATGTCATAGATCTAATGTGTATCAGCTAGTACTCTGATACCACTTTATACTAAAATATCACTATAGATTAAATCGGTTAGACAGGAATCAATCAAGTATTAAGATAACCTAACAGATCGACAGCAAGCTTAACATAATTCGTCGCAGTGAGATTTCAATATAAAGGGCAAATTTACACTATCAAGTAAACATAAAAGAAACAAGATAGCTAAATAGGTAAGATCGGCTGAAACCCCGATGCTATCTCTAATTGTAATCATAAGACAAGATAGATATTATAATTCTA
This sequence comes from Oryza australiensis, assembly GCA_019925245.2. Classification (NCBI taxonomy): domain Eukaryota; kingdom Viridiplantae; phylum Streptophyta; class Magnoliopsida; order Poales; family Poaceae; genus Oryza; species Oryza australiensis. The sequence goes on along the minus strand of JAIFGZ020000473.1, from coordinate 3,545,867 downwards.
ATTATTCCTTAATAGGTCGGACATAACCAATGCAGCATTAAGCGTAAGAAGAAGCATAAGATCTAAACAAATTGATGAAAACCTTTCGAGATGGTGGATACACTATATAATCTAAGTCGACAGTGATATCTAACCCTATCGGTTGTTATCTAGTAACAGAGACTAGCCGATTAGGGTTAGATTGCAATATCGATCTAGATTATAAAGCATATATGATAACTCGATGATTTACGTAATCAAGATTGGAGTATCATAATGATCGAATCACTAATCTCGAGAGCGCAAGCCACCATAACAAGTTTTACCTTTTGCTGGAGATCGAATTCCGATGCAGCCCAACTCGAAGCAAGAACTCGTCGAAATAATTAAAGGAAAAGGGTGGCGATGCACCGAAGTTGTGTTGAACTGATTCTTAATAAATTACAAGTTCCTGGGTAGTATTTATACCCAGATACAAGATATGTCCTTGTCGGACATGATTCTCCTATCTCTATTACAATTCAAATTATAGATAAGTCCTTTAGGTGGACTCTTATCGACATTATCTATAAGGAAACTATTTAAAATAACATAATTAGTAGATACAATTGCCTTTCTTGGACTCTATCCATGTGTGGCAATCCTCATGAAGAACTTCAAACGAATCCAAAGACGATTCCAATGTTATCTTACCAGAATCGGCTACATCGGCTTATCTTGTCCGATTCGGTATCGGCAGATGAATACCTTAGCTGATTCGGTCACCAGCCGATGAACTCCTTAGCCGATTCGGTCTGTAGTTGGTGCGCACTCTGTCTCTGAAAACCCCGATTCCCTCCAAATCGGCTTTGGCCTTAATTCCAAATCTGATACTTGGCTTACCAAATTTGGTCGTCAACAGTGGGCCCTTAGGTCGGTTCCCGAATGTTTGATGTCAATTTAAGTTGGTTTCACCATACTTTGGGCCCTTCAATCTGTGGGAGGCTGACATGGCGATCGCCGGTTGGTTGGAATAATGTTCATCGCCATGAAAGCACACCATTCACTTCAATTTGGTACAAAAGTCACCTGCATACATTAATTTACCAACACTCATGGAAAAGGTTATTTTATAACCCCTACCGCTACGTTGATTTGCTTAGTTCGTTCCACTTATGCAGGAGTTGACGGTCTGATTTAAGGTGATAATGACTGTCAACGAACTCCCCCACACTTAGCCTTTGCTCGTCCTTGAGTAAAGGTCAAGACTAAGGTGGATGATACATTATCAGCATGATGCAAACATAAAAATTATTCCTAGACATACTCATAACTCTGAATCTCTATGTGTCTACCACGAAATTCTAAGTATTGAAAGATGGAACAGTCTAAGTATAAGCTACCATAGTTTCTTCTACACTAAATAACTTGAGATTTTGAAAAGTTTTCAAAAGATTAAAATCATGACTTTACTCCTCTGATGATTCTCTCATATCACTCGTGGTGTTTGATTCCTCACCAGGGCAATGCTCGCCCAAAATTTCTCCTACTTCTAATTGGCTTATGTGGAGCTCAAGGTAGGGAAATTCATGCGGCATACTTGCATCAAATATTTTGTAAAGTCAAATAAAAGATCCAAGAAGAAAACTAAGCATGTACTCATGACCAAGCTCGTGCATATTATTTAGAGTGGAATATATGGATGAAGAAAGTGGAAAAAGGAAATATTTATTTTGGTAGCTCCTATTTGTTCATGATCCTCCTCCTACCTTCTTCTAGAGAGCATGGCTATTTTTTTCTTTCTTTCTCTCTTCTTTTTTATTTCAGCATAGTCATTCTGCTCGAGAAGATTTTCTTCTTTTTTCATGAGCATCCTGAATCTTTTATTTCTTCTCTCTCTTTTTTTCTGCTCATGACTCATTTGCCATGAGTAGAAGGATCACTAAATCATTGGAGCATTTATTTTGTGGATGACTATAGTGGGTGCAAATCCCCGGAGTAGAAATCTGCATTTATGAGATATGGGAATTGTGGAAATATTTTTGGCTAAATCTCTAATGTAGAGGGAGATCAAATTTTATATGGTGGATATGCACAAGACTTTAATCAACAAGAACATGAAAAGATTGTACCAAGGGTCCAAATATTTGACAAAACCCAAAATGATGGCAAGTAGCATATGTATAAAGTTTAAATCATGTAATTCGACATATGGCCTTGGTAGGAAGAAAACATCCTCGAGGAGTTAAAGTTATGGTTTTTGAATTTTGCAAAATAAATTCCCAAGAATTTTTATGCAGCATGAAACAAAGTTGCTCATTACTAGACCATCTTGCATAGATCAATATTGCGAATAACATGTTGTCCCTAAATAATTGATTTCACATCGTATGAGTGCAAGTCATGGAATAAAATGTATGTAAGCCAACCAATCATGTGTCATGTCTCCAAGATCATGTAGGTTCATGCTAAAATACTAGCACATTTTATTAGTATGCATGGTGCAAAAATAAGACTGCAAACCTACACAATGGTAGAGCATGACGAAGATGTCTTGCACCGCCATTGTGCTAGAGTGTGCAAAGTGTAGAAGTAGTCCGAGGGATGTGTGTGTTAGAACGAGGGACTCCCCCACACTTATTTTTGTACCTGCAGCTTACTAGACACAACAAAGTGGAGACAAGAAAATAATCCTAACGGCAAAGATCGCCGCAATTTATTCCATTAAAAGATGGCGCTTACATGAAAAGGGAAATTTTAATCCTAACATTTAAGAAAAAGATTTAATCCTACGAATTTAAACTGAATTTAATCCTAAATTTAAACCTAATTAAGCGCCACGTCCTAAAATATACGATAGACGGGAAGGTCTTCAAGGATTTTTAGCGTAATAGAGGTCTTCCTTCCCTATGGCCTTGAAAAGTCTCTTGATTTTAGCACCTAGGCCACGGCGGAGAATATCCATGCCAGCCCTGAGATCAACAATCTCAATGGTGTTCTTCGCATTATGATCACGTAGCACGCGATTCTCTGCTTGGAGCTCATGTGAGCAACTGTCCCTGGGTAAGAGTGGCTGGGGGCTTCTCTTCAGATCAAATTTTGAAGACAATGGTGTGATTCCTTTGCCTTTGCCAGCCATGGGAGGAATTTTTGAGATTTTGTCTAGATGGAAAGTTGGCGGGGTTTTCGATATGGAAAGTGGTGAGATCGGCTGAGTATTTATAAGGAAAGTCACGGGTCCCGAAGCCCAAATGACATCGGACCAAGCCTAATGTGTGGGGATTGGAGTTCTAAAGGGATAAGGAAAATTAGGGGCGAATTGGACTCGAATTTGGTTCGGCCGAATCCTTCTTGGGCCCGATTCATCTCCAATTTCGTAGGATAAAATTTGATCCTAATGGGATAAGGAAAAGGTAGGTCCAGCTACGGATAAACTGGAGCACTCGGGCAAAGCTTCTAGATCAACCAAGTCTATCGCATCTACCTCAGACTCTAAATTTCATCGGGATCAAGAAAAACTTTCGATGACCATTTACCTTAAAAATGTTACCTTCATCATTTTGGCGTGTGATTGCCCCATGCGATGACGAGTTGATGACGGTGAACGGTCCTTCCCACTTGCTTCGAAGTTTTCCATGCCCAAATAGCTTGACCCTAGAATTAAAGAGTAATACCTTCACCCAAGGCTTGAATTCCTTCGGCTTGATTATCTTATCGTGCCATCGTTTCATTCTTTCCTTGTAAGTCATGGCACTATGGTAGACCTTGTCTCTCCATTCTTCTAACTACGAAAGTTGCATCTTTCTATGGGCTCCGGCTTGATGAAAGTCCATGTTCCACTTCCGGATCACCCAGAAGGCCCTATGCTCCAACTCGACCGGTAGATGGCATGTTTTTCCATAAACAAGTTGATAGGTGGCATGCCGAGGAGAGTCTTATACGCAGTCTGATATGCCCAAAGTGCATCGGGTAGCTTCAACTTCCATGATTTCTCCATCTCATGAATAGTTTTCTACAGAATATTCTTGATGTGCTTGTTAGATGTTTCTGCTTGACCACTAGTCTGAGGATGATATGGAGTTGCTATGTTGTGCTGGGCTCCAAGCTCCTTCAAGAAGTTCCGAAAAGTCTTATCTATGAGATGAGACCCTCCGTCACTTATCACCTTCCTCGGTGTTCCGTACTGATGGAAGATGATCTCCTGGAACATCTTTCTGGCATGCTTTGCATGAGTAGCTCGGCAAGGCATTGCTTCTACCCACTTGGACACGTAATCAACAGCCACCAGGATATACTCGCAACAATAGGACCTTGGGAAGGGTCCCATGAAGTCAATACCCCATACATCAAAAAGTTCCACTTGAAGATTGTATGTAAGAGGCATTGCATCTCGAGCAGTGATCCTGCCATGTTTCTGGCATTTGTGACACCTCCGAATGAACTCCTTGGTGTCCCCATACATGGTTGGCCAGAAAAACCCACTTTGCCAGATTTTGGCCTGTGTTTGGAATGCACTGTAGTTCCCTCCGTATGGGCCGCATGGCATTTCTCTATAACTTGGGTGCCTTCGGCAGTCGGGATGCATCTTCCTAATAGTCCATCAGAACACACTCGATAAAGGTATGGTTCCTCCCACAAGTGACGCGGACTCTCATAGATGAGTTTTCTTTTGTTCTCCCTGGTGGGACATATCCAGTGACTATAAAGTTCTCTATGTTCGCATACCAAGGAATAGAGTCCGTCACTTTAAGTATCATGTCGTCTCATAAAAAGTCATTAATGGGCAGTTCCTGCACGTTAGTATAATGCATACGAGACAAATAGTCTGCTACTGAATTCTCTACTCCCTTTTTATCTTTAATTTCGATATCAAAATCTTAGAGCAAGAGAGTCCATCTGATTAGCCTTGGTTTAGCATCTTTCTTAGTGAGCAGGTATTTTAAGGCAGCATGGTCGGTGTATATTATTACCTTGGCTCCAACTAAGTAGTATCTAAACTTATCAATAGCAAAAACCACATCTAGGAGCTCTTTTTCAGTGGTAGAATAATTAATTTGGGCTCCAGTTAAGGTTTTGCTAGTATAGGCTATAGATTATGCTTTCTATCCTTGGTCTGGCTAAGGACTGCTCCTACAGCATAGTCGCTAGCATCACACATTATTTCAAATGGCAGCGACAAATCAGGCGGTTGAATTATAGGAGTGGAGATGAGTGCTTCCTTAAGGATATTAAAGGGAAACACTCATCATCGAAGTCGAAGGGAGCATATTTGGCTAACAGGGTTGAGAGAAGTCCTTAATATACCTACGATAGAACCCTGCATGACCCAAGAAGCTACTAATTCCCTTGAAATCGATAGAGGGTGGAAGCTTTTCTATGACATCAATCTTAGCCTTGTCCACCTCTATCCCTCTCTCAGACACAAGGTGCCCACGAACAATGCCTTCACGGACCATGAAATGACACTATTCCCAATTAAGCACCAGGTCCTTCTCTTGGCATCTTTGTAAGACCTTGTCTAAATTCTCAAGACAATGATCAAAGGTTTTTCCATAGATGGAGAAATCGTCCATGAAGACTTTCATGATTTGCTCAATCATGTCTGAGAAAATAGACATCATACACCTTTGGAACAATGAGGGTGTATTACACTATTGACAGCTAAATTTGGTAGTCAAATCCCTAAGTCCTGGTTGAAGTTGAAGCAGAATCAGATCGGCTGGTTTGACGGAGAAACAGAGGCCGGGTCGGCTAAGATGCGATCGGCTACAAAGCCAGTCAGCTAAGGTTGAATCGGACGAGAATAGCCGATAGCCGATTCCAGGTTCGGAGAAGATTGAAGCCATTTCTGGTGCAGATATTTGGAGATAAAATAGAAGATTTGGTTTCTAAACTGCGCGTTAGAGATATTGCCATTTAGGGATAAAGCCCTGCAACGGCGAATGTATGTAAATTAGAGATTTGTTTAGAGATAACCCTATTGTAAAGGCGGCAAAGGATTGCTTCCCGCGCTTTTGTCGTATAGATATGATAGTTAGTTGCAGCCGTGTTTAGCGTGGTCTTTGTTGTACTTAGGTATAAATAGGACCCGAGACCCCTGTAAACAAGATGTTCTCACAATCAATACAACCTTCGGCGCATCGCCCTTTTTCTTCAGACGAACAACTGATCCAGCTTCGGGCTGCATCGTTTCGATCCCCAAGTTCAGGTAAATGTTTGTCATTAGTGGTGTATCTCATCGAATTTAGTGCTTCCATCGTCATGACACTCTAAATTCGATGATTTATGCTGCGCTAGTTATCATATATCGCATATAATCTTCCCTCACCACAGAAACTCGAGGGAGGCAATTCTTCCAATGCGCCAACATGGATCAGGTATGGCGTATATGCAATGCTTTCTAGTACAAATTCTGCACACACAAAACGCTAACTTCATCATACATCATGGTAACATGTTACGCAGGCATATCGTCGGGTGTGCAACTTCGTTGAGTGGATAGATATGGAGAACCCACGAATCGACGGAACACGTTACTACCCACTTAGCAAAACAAGGTCAGACTACCTTCTGCGAAAGGCTGAGTACCAACATCGAGATGTTGCGGAAGCTTTGGATTGGCCTCTGGATCAGCTCGCACTACCCACATGGCGAGAATGTCCAGAATGCCATTGTGGTCTTCGTTGCCAAGTGACAAGGTCAATTAGACATGAAACTCGAGGACAAAGATGCTTCGTGCGTCCTGAGATTGTGGACGATGATTTTGTCGTGAGTATCATTTTTTCTTGGTGAACCTAATCGCTTGTTTCATTTTCAAACCCCTTACGTCACAGATGTACAACCAGGAGGATGTACGTCAGTGTTGATTCAAAGAGTGGATCGATATGGTTAGACCTGCTTCGATCGGTCCGACGGTAACGCAACCTGAGTCGATCGAACAATTCATTCAAGCATGGATGGAGTACGAACGCCGGACCAAAATCGCAAGCTTAGATTGGATGAACAACCCACTAGGTTTCCCTAAATGGTCAGAGCGTCCCAGATGCAGTTGTAGGGATCGTTGCAAGATGGCTACCTCCTTTAAACCACGAATATATGGCAAGAGATATTTCATTTGCCCCAACTTACACAACGACTTCGTTGTACGTCTTTCGTTTATCAATCCCGCTAACGTCTTCACTCTATTGCCACTCTAACTGATTACATGTGTTTCTTTACCAGGGCATTCAAAGGAGGTGTGGATTCACTATGTGGATCGACAATGTCATTCCTCAATATAACGGCCTAAAAGTAACTAAATGTGAAACACAAAAGCAGTACAATGCCAAGAAGAAAGGGAAAATGGAAGACACACTGAACGCCGTAGAAGGGTTCCGTAGGAAAGCCGAGCCTCTACTCGTCGGGTCCGATTAATTTGTATCATGTATGCATGGCATAGGTTCCACGGTTTAAATACGTGCCATAATTCTTATGAAATATATGCCATGTATTGTATCATCCATATATGATGAATTATGTAACAATGTGGCACACAGCTGCTTAACCATTACTTCTAAGTTAACTTGGTTGCAACGATATATTATGTGTGTATAGTGCTGAGCTACGAGGCGAACTATGAGTGATGTAGCTATTGTTGCCCAAATTAGAATAATACTTAACTCATACAAAACCTGTTAAATATTGTACATGTTATCCTCTACTTTATTTATAAATGACATGGCCAAACTTTCTTTAGATTTGGAATAATATATATTATGGACGAATTATTCAAAAAAAGCAATCCATAGAGGCCATTTAGGGTTTAGGGTTTCATGTGGCCCCAGCCAGGGAAAAATCGCCCTTGCAGAGGACGAGATTTGGCAAAAATTGTCCTCTCGCAAGGGCGGCAAGGGGCCGCCTGCAAAATTGCCAAGGTAGCAGCCCTTTTGCGGCGGCTCCTCGATCTACAAGTGAAAAATTGCCCTTGCTAAGGGCGGCAAAGAACGACTTGCAAAAAGCCGTGGCGTGCGTACGGCGCCCAACGACCGTCCGCCACGTCAACAAAATTGCCCTCTGGGAGGACGATTTTTAAATCTCACCCTCCCAGCACGATGGGAGATTACTTTTACAATTTTTCAAAACCAAAAATTATTTTTACAAATATTTAAAAAAATTAAGAATACTAAAAATTCCACCCCTTGCGGCAGTGGTGATGGCTTCCCTAGCTGGCCTTGGCTGGGCCAACCTGTTTCATGGCCGTGTGTAGGGATGGGCTGAGTGGCCAGCAGAGGAAGGAGGGAGGAAAAGGCTGGGATGGCTAGGGTTTTCAGCCTGAATAATGAGTTTGGTGAATTTTTGGTAGGATTAATTTGAATATGATTTAGATGGGATGGGCTGAGCAATTTCGGCCCAAAGCGAATAATATCTCTGGTAAAAATTTGGGATGAATTATTTGGATAGAATTTAAAGGGGATTAATTTCAAAAAAAAAGGGTTTGATGGACTATGTAGGTTATTGAGGAAATTTTGGATGGATTTCTTAGGTGATAGAAATATTTTTGAATTATCCTTGGAATAGAGGTTCAGAAGAATTTGGATTTATGTTATTTAGTGAAAGGTAAAGGAAATAGTACTTTAAAAATAAATGGTGGTGGATGAAATTGAAAAAATATATATATATTAAAAAAAGAGGGTTCCAATTGGCCATTCTCCTGTTTTGCGCTAGTAGGCTTTTATTAACCTTCCTTGTTTGCGGAGGTAACATTGGTGCCATATATCCTACTGTTACATTGGTAGTCTATATCAGTTTATAGCTGATAGATGCATCGACATAGTTTGTCATGTACATAGGTCCTAGGCGAATGCATCTTACTGGGCAACAATCAACACCATTCAACATTTCAACACATACAAGATGTCGATGTAAACCTTATAAGCATTTGTTACTTGATGAGAATGCATCTTGCCGGGGAACCTTCCGAACCGCGTAACCTTAGTGGCAAGCAATGCAAGGTATATATTCCTGGGGAAACATGCTCTAAATTTAAGGCTTCCACAAGGATGACTTCCTGCATTGAAAAGCAACAATATTGACATTACTATCCTCCTTCATAAGTATTCTCCATTCCAAGAATAAGTTTCAACCTGCAAGAATTCACTAAAAATACTAGTTATTTGAGCCTCTTCTAAACTATATCACATCCTTACCTTAACCAAATTATGGTCCATGTGTGTTCACTTTTAAATAACACCTTCTTGTTAATTAGGCCTTGAAATCATTTACTAACTTCGAGACCAACTCAATCTTTCTTTTCTTTTCCTTGAAAGTATTGCAGGCAAATAACATCTTCTATACAGTCTATTTTCCTTTCAACCATTTTTATAATATTTGGGTTAAAACAATGTTAGGGAAGAAGAGTATAATATTTCACATTGCAAATGCAGATCAGAAATATTTCACATTGCAAATGCAGATCAGAATAATCATTTATAAATTTTCAGTTTGTAGTAGTGGGACTTCAGGTGTTACTGTATATATAAAATTGTAAAAAAGTTTACAACTTTACATTAGGTTAAAATAACACTGATGTATGTCTGAAAGTTTAAAATTTCTCATTAATTAACATGAGGGCCTGGGCCCCACATCTCATATTCACACTGAATGTGTTTTTCCAATTTAGGCTGTGCTTACAGGTGAAGGTTGGCAACTTCGCCTCCTCAAGCAAAACGGGAATATTTATTAAGGCATGATTATTATTAATTAAGTATTAGTTAAAAACTTAATAATATAATTTTTTAAACTAACTTTTTTATAGAAAAGCAAGCTGAAAACGAAAACGAAAGAGGAAAGAATGGGTTTATGTTCAGCGTTAGCAAGTGAACTTCCTTGTAAAATTACACGTTAGTGATTGCGGAGTAGCCTTTTTTAGAACCATTGTGTCAACTAATTAATAATGGGATTGTATGTATTGTATCTTTATCTTGGGTATAGATCTTTATCCCTATTCACTTGGATTAGTGAAATTTGTTCAAAGTTAGATAGAGTAGCAATACCTAAAAACATATGGACGAATTGTCCTAGAAAAATTTCCTGATGATGTATATGGAATCTAGGGAGTTATAAATCAACATGAAAATATAAAATACATTTAAGCTAAACTTAGTTGTGCTAGGAACGATGCGAAGGGCGATATATATGTCGTGAAAAGTACAAATTTTATACCATGGAGAAGGTAAAATGACCTGTTGATGGTAACACAAGGTAATAATATATAGTTGTGACATGAACAAAAAAAATCTTACCCTTTTCTCAAGAAAAACTAAATGAGCTGGAATGCATTCATGGAACGCTCCAACTGACAAGTAGTCAACCCCTGCATGAGGTAAGATGCCAGTCTTAGGGAACAAAGGTGAAAAGGGCACAATAAAATAATACAGTACACATAGGCTGCAAGTATAAACTTTAAAAAGTATTTTGCGTGACCGTATCTTGCTTGTAACAATACTATATTAACAAATAGCATATCTTAAAAAAATTATCATAGTTAAATACCCAAAGTAAGAACCTTATTCAGCTTACCAACTAGTCTAATGTCTGTGTTATCAATCAACCATTGAGCACCATCTTTCATGAAACCAACATAACTTGTATCAAATTCTTTCTTCCACATAAGCTTCCTGTGAAACAGAAATCACTTAATATATTATTTATTAAATATATAATTAATCCAGATGCCATGTACTGGCGGCTAGTTTAGAGAAACAAAACATTGTTGAAAGTAACTAACTCAAAGGGCCTCATTCTATACTATGGTTAATAATATGTGCAAATGACATGTTTCCTTCAAGATCTCGTTTATAAAGTACTTGGAATTAATATTTGACATAAGTTGAGTTCTGATATTTTATTTACGACAGTATTACAATGCTACCTTTTTACATGATGTTGAGTATGCGCGCGCATGTGTATATATATATATAGTTGGGCTACTATGTGGCGCGCCGCACAGGCCTATCTCGTGTGGCATGGCCGAATCTTTAATTTGAAAACTCAAATTGAAAATCCAAACCATTCAAATTATTCTACATATTAATATCACCTTGTAGACCAAATGTTACATTTTTTGAAATTTTTTACTATTTTATCGGATAGGTCAAAAATACATTAATCCTTCTATGTTATTGTATTTTTTGACCTATCCGATAAAATAGTAAAAATTTTAAAAAATATAAAATTTAGTCTACAAGGAGATATTAATATGTAGAACAATTTGAACAGTTCGAAATTTCAATTTAAGTTTTCAAATTAAAGATTTGACTATACCACAGGGGATGGGGCTGTGCGGCGCGTCAGGCACTAGTCCAACTATATATATATATATTATTGTATATATATGTATGTATGGATAACAACGTATTTTGCCTAAAAAATATATATTTTGTGTGAAAAACAATATGGGAATAACAAATACCTATCTGTATTTAAAGTTCGAAAGAGCACTCGCCGAACTCCGTTAGGAATATGCAAGGATTCCATAACATTAGCTGCAAGAACATGAAGGAACCCTTTAGTGTTTCTTTAGTGTATGCTTGTCAGTTATGCTCTAAATTCTTGTAATTTAGTTTCTTTGTTATTCTAAATTGATGTGAATTACACCTATAATTTCAATTTGATAAATTAATGACTTTTAAATTCATTATAATTTTCTTTCCTGATACTTGACACTCATAGATAAATCTAATGCGTGTGTTAGCGCTATTACGTAACGTAGAATGCTGGGACAATATTGTTTCCATTTCTCAAAATAACATAAGAATTTTTTTTCCAATTAATGCAGGACCCTCTGGCTTATTTTGCTTCTTAGGATTAATGCAGTTTCATGAATAAATCTAGCCATCCATCCAGGTAAGAATTATCACGACAATAAGAGTCAGAACGTATAAATTATTAATTTCAAATTTTGGAATCATTTAACAAAGAAAAACTATAATTGAAACTCCAAACTATAAAACTCAGCATTTATTAATTACAGATCTTGGAATTATTAAATATTGAAAACACCATAACTGAGACTTAAATCGAGTACAACTGGGCACTAATTTATTCTGTATTATGGAAGTATTAAATCATAATGAAACTACACAATAATTCAAACTCAAAATTAAGCACACCACAACATTTATTAAATTCGAAATGCAGAGTTACTAAATCATAAAAAATAATGGTTGAGACTCTAGACTGGGTACAACTCAATATTTGTTAATTATAAATTTTAGAATTATTAAATAAAACAAAGTACTATTATTTCTGAATTACTGGTTTCTTAAATTATCTTTTAAAAAACTAACCTTTTATAATTGAAACTCTAAATCACACAACTTGGTAAAATATAATTGAGACTCTATGATCAGGACATCAACACCGTCGATATATCCACTCTTACCCCAACACCACTTACACAGCTTGGTCCTATTACTCGCGCTCCTGCCCGTTAACTCAACCATCAAGTAAGTTCATTTTTAAGCTCTTGTTCATCATATTTAGACAATGGAAAAGTTTGTACTCTTGTTTTGCTTAGGAACGATGGAAAGGATAAAAAGGAAGAAGGATTCGCGCGGGCTAAATTCGGACTGCAGGACAGCGCCAACTTGTGACGGTTGCCACGGCTTCGTTCGGACACCGATTTGGATGTTCAAGTACTTCATGAAAAGCTCATAAAGTTTAATTTCCAACGGATCCAGTTTCACTGTCATATCTATCCAAAATCTTCCGCAATCGTCAAATTGTTGCACTTAACTTTTTCTGTCCAAGGTGTTGCGCTGCCAAATTGGGCCGAGGGGCCTTGTATCCAGTTGAGTCCATTACGGACGCGTCTTAGGGTAGGAGAATGACTCTAACTCATCCTCCCACCTGTATAAGTACCCGTAGCCACCATAGAACAATTTGGGTATTGTTTATGTAAGTTTAGCCATCGCTACTTCCTGATAGGCGCGTGTGTCGGCTAGACCATCTGTTCTATTTGTTTCTATTAGTGATATGCCCTAGAGGCAACATGGAGATGTTGGATATCATGGTCAATGTTTATGTATAAATGAATAAAATGTTATTCAGTTCCATAAAATAGACAACTTGTATTGATCAATATGTACGTGACTTATTTATGAGACTCTTTATGTATGAATCTATTTCTAACGATCCCTGATAACATGTCATATTTTTGAAACAAATATGATTCTAAGATCGACATGTTTATTGATTGATGATCAAGTCTCATAGATCATGGTATGGAGATACCAAATCAATATACGTGGACATATGTTAGAGAACACATTGTTGGATAGACCCACCATGAGACACTACAGGAATTAATGTGCCATTAGTTGGTCTCAAGTAGTGTTGGTGCAAAGTCCTTAGACCTGAGATCATCATGGATTCTGACATGTGTAGTAGCCTACTTTGGGACTACCAAACGCTATTTCGTAACTGGGTAGTTATAAAAGTAGTCTTCGTATTTGCTATGAAACATGGAGTAGGATCTGAGTGATCAAGATGTAATTTGCCTCTCCTTTGGAGAGATATCTCTGGGCCTCGAGATAATGGATTATGGAAGTGCATGGTCATGCCGAGTTGATTGAGGAGTAAATCAACGAGACGGATAATCCAATACGGTTCGAGTGAATGATTAAGCTATTGATAGGATGACACACATCTTGCCTATAGCTCAATTGATATCGTGAGGCAAAGGGATTTGTGTACACATTACATGTTCAGAGCCGATATTATATTCTTGTAGCTATGGTGTCAATATGTGCTGCTAGGCGTCGATGTTGACAAATCGGCTGAGTTGGACTCGAGCCGAAACCGAGTATACCTTAACCTACAGGGTCGCACGCTTAAGGGGATAAGAATAGGCATTCGAGTTGGACTTGAATATGGCTCAATTCGGATAAGATTCGATTTAATATAGAGTCATATGGGCTTAGGAAGTATGGGCAGCCAACTCTATGAGATTCGGATGGGATCCGATTCAAAATAGAGTCCAGATCGGCCACTAGACCTAGTCGGCCAACTCTATATATAAGCGGGAGGGGTGGAGAGCCGCGGTATGTGAATTGGAACCGAATCAATCTGATCATGCGCGGCTTCAGAAGTCGGCGAGATCAATCTCCACGGAAACCCTCCCCACTTCCGAGCCAAACCCTAGCCTTGCATCTTGTGCTAGCACACGGGTGTTCGGCGTTCTGTCCCCGAACGTGTGGATACCGGTAGAGGCGCTGCTACGTTGTGGTGCTATTCATCGGCTATGAATCGGCTGTGGTGGAATCGGCTGCGGTCGGGCGCACCGGAGCAAGACGCACGAGCGCGGCCGGACGACTCGGTGAATCGACTACTCGGTGAATCGGCTGATTGGTGAATCGGCTGTTCCCAGGAATCGGCTATCGGCTTGCGGGAATCGGCTGTCGGCAAATCGGCTATCATCGGCCAGCACTGTTCCGGATCGGATAGCTCCTGATTAGCTAATCCGCTGCACTCTACTCCAATCGGTAACGATCTATCGACCCTTACTTGCAAGTGTTCCTGGTTTGCGCGGTAGAAAATTTTTTCGTTATTAGCTATCGTAGCTTCCGCGTAACCCTTTAGTGGTATCAGAGCTAATCTTGCTTAGTTTGGATTTTAGATTGGATCTGGAACAAGTTTTGCACACGGGTTGACTAGATCAATCGGTTTTACGAGATCTGTAGAGGAGAGTAGACGGTAATTGCGTTCCTTGATAGTGTATCAGAATGGCGTAATATGATTACGCAAAGCAATATCCATAGAACTCGGTTTGAGTTGGGTTCGAGATAGCATTCCTTGATAGTGTATCGGAACGATATAATGTGATTATCTTGAAGCCGTCTCGTAGTCCGACCTTGTTTGCTGCGTCGCGCCTACGCAAACCATCTCCTTGATAGTGTATCGGGACGGCATTATATGATTATGCCGATATGGTTTCCGTAAGCGATTTCATAGATTAGATCTATGGATTTCGTGTGGTGTTCCGGACGCTGCCTGGAAGCCCGCGAGGGGGTGGCTTCCCCCTTATAGGTCGTCTCGATGTCGTATCTCTGCGATAGGTAGGAAACGTTCTACGCCTAACTTGTTTTTGCAGAGAATGCTTTGAGATGGTATGACCCTATTGTATGTATGAGATGTATGTGATGCGTGTAATATTCTTTCATATGTGCAATCCCTGTAATATTCTTTCTAACGTGCAATGCTTGTAATATTCTTTCACGACCTACGAGTCGATGTAATCTTCAATTAGACCTTCTATAGTAGTAGCTTAGTTTGAAGAAATCAAGCATTCGGCACTTGGAAGAACTGATGAAGATGGAGATCCTCTACACCGGCATGGAGATGGAGATCACCATTTGAAGGGGGTCATACTACTTGATTATATGCTATTCTACCCTTTCATATATGTGATATGTTTGTTTGATAGGATAGCATCCCTCGCAAAATTAAGTAGTAATGATGCCCTTCCAAATGTTGCACCCATCACCGTTATGCTCGTCAATGGTGGGTCCGCCAAAGCGAGTACCATTCTCTATCATGACACGAGGGGTATATGTCGGACATATACAGCAGAACATTTGGTTTACTTAACAAGACTATCAAAACAGCTTTGGGCCTTGGGGCATAGGTTGGCTCCGGGGCATGGAGATGCCACACCAACAACAAGAGTCACATAGAGATGTGATTAGCAAGGTGTTGCTTACCGATGTTACTAATTTTCTAGCGTGATGCCAAAGCTCACTAGAAAATTAATTAACATGTGGATCTTGACCAAATACGTAACCTAGAGGGAAGGTGTAAAATACGTAATGGGAGTCTTATGTTAAATTATTTAACAATAGACATAGCATAAACATTGTGCTAAACTTTGCTTTTTCTATTGTAGAATAATGGCAACTAATACTACACCCAGACCTTTAATTTGCGATCTATTCTCGAAAAGGAAAAATTAAATGGAACAAACTTTATGGATTGGTATCGCAACTTGAGAATTGTTCTCAAGCAAGAGCGAAAGGAGTACGTTCTTGAAGTACCTTATCCGGATGAGTTGCCTAATAACGCCACCGCAACCGCACGGAGGGCTTATGAGAAGCACACTAATGATGACCTAGATATAAGCTGTCTCATGCTTGCTACAATGTCCCCGAGCTTCGAAGCAATCTCGAGAGCGCGATGCTCACACTATTATTCGGGAGCTGCGTGGCATGTTTGAGAACCAAGCTCGGGCCGAGAGGTTCAACACCTCAAAGTCCCCGTTTGCGTGCGAGCTTGTTGTGGGGAGTCCGTCGGTCCGCATGTGATAAAAATGATTGGCTACATTGAGAGTCCGAAAAACTAGGTTTTCCCCTTAGCCAAGAGTTGGTTACGATGTGATTCTCCGGTCGATCCCTCCGAGCTTCGAGCCATTCATATTGAATTATCACATGAATAGTATGGATAAGACCTTGGCTGAATTGCATGAGATGCTAAAGATGGTGAGGAGAGTATCCGAAAAAGGTCATCATGTGATGATGATGCGAAGGCTAATCGCAAACCTTCCGTCAAGAAACTTTGCACCAAGAGGAAACTAACTCCCGATGAGATCGCGAGTGCCTCCAATGCAAAGAAGGGCAAGAAGGGGTCGGCGACATCAGCCGTTGTTTGCTTCTATTGCAAGGAGACAGTCCCCGGAAAAGGAACCGCAAGAAGTACATGGAGGATCTCAAGAAGAAGCAAAGTGCGACTTCGCTGTGTATTAATGTTATAGACATTAATCTTGCTACTTCACCTACGACTCTTGGGTATTTGATACCGGATCGTAGCTCATATTTGCAAATCGTTGCGGGAATGAGAAGAAGTAGAGGATTGAGAAGGGGCGAGGTGAACTGCGCGTCGGCAATGGAGCAAGCGTTGCTACACTTTGCGCACGCACCACTTCATCTACCTTCGGGATTAGTTTTGGAATTGAATAATTGTTATTGTGTTCCAACACTATGTCAAAACGTTATTTCCGCTTCATGTTTGCAAGCGGAAGGATATGATTTTAGATCAATGAACAATGGTTGTTCAATATATCTCGAGATATGTTCTATTTTCATGCTCCATTGGTGAATGGATTGTACGTTTTGAATCTTGAAGCGTCTCCCATCTATAACATTAATACGAAAGGCAACTCTCTAATGATATAAACCCCACGTTTATCCGGCATTGTCGCTTAGGCCATATAAATAAGAAACGCATGGAGAAGCTCCATAAGGATGGATTGCTTCACTCTTTTGATTTTGAATCATTTGAGACATGTGAGTCTTGTTTACTTGGTAAGATGACAAAGGCACCTTTCACGGGACACAGTGAAAGAGCAAGTGACTTGTTGGCACTCGTACATACCGATGTATGTGGACCAATGAGCTCAACGGCCGAGGTGGTTATCGTACTTCATTACCTTTACGATGACTTTAGTAGATATGGTTATATCTACTTAATGAGGCATAAGTCCGAATCCTTTGAAAAGTTCAAAGAATTCCAGAATGAAGTACGAATCATTTAGGGAAAACAATCAAGTTTCTACGATCGGATCGTGGAGGGAATACTTGAGCCAAGAGTTTGGTAATCATCTGAAAAATTGTGGAATTGTTCCACGCTTGACTCCGCCAGAACTCCACAATGGAATGGGGTGTCCGAACGGGAGAAATCGCACCTTGTTGGACATGGTGCGGTCGATGATGAGCCAAAGTGATCTTCCGTTATCCTTCCGGGGATATGCTCTTGAAACATCGCCGACACTAAATAGAGTTCCATCTAAGTCAGTTGAAAAGACACCATATGAGATATGGACGGCAACCCCGGTTTGTCTTTTCTCAAAATTTGGGGATGTGAGGCTTATGTAAAACGTTTACAATCGACAAGCTCACAACCAAATCGACAAGTGCTTCTTTGTGGGATATCCTAAGGAAACTAAGGGATATTACTTTTATAATCGGGAACAAGGCAAAGTGTTTGTCGCCCGACACGGTGTCTTCTTGGAGAAAGAGTTTCTTTCAAGAAGGGTTAGTGGGAGCAGGGTGCATCTTAAAGAAGTTCAAGAAACACCGAAAACGTTTCAACCACGGAACCACAACAGAGGAGCAAAGTGTTGCGCCACCGGTTGTAGATACACCACCCACGGAGACGAAAGAACACGTCGTGCGCCGACAGTGACACAGTGCGGAACAACGTGATATATTGTTGTTGGACAACAATGAACCTAAGACCTATGAGGAAGCGATGGTGGGACCCGATTCCAACAAGTGGCTTGGAGCCATGAAATCCGAAATAGAATCCATGTACGACAATCAAGTTTGGAACTTGGTTGATCCACTGATGGTGTCAAAACCATTGAGTGCGAATGGGTTTTTAAGAAAAAGGCTGATATGGATGGAAATGTTCACATCTATAAGGCGCGATTGGTGGCGAAAGGTTTTAAACAGATTCAAGGAGTTGATTATGATGAAACCTTCTCGCCCGTCGCAATGCATAAATCTATTCGGATTATCCTAGCGATTGCTGCATATTTCGACTATGAGATATGGCAGATGGATGTCAAAACGGCTTGACTAAATGGAAACCTAAGCGAGGATGTATACATGATACAACCTCGGGGTTTTGTCGATCCAGAATCGCTCGGAAAGATATGCAAGCTACGAAATCCATTTATGGATTGAAGCAAGCATCTCGGAGTTGGAATATTCGTTTTGATGAAGTAATGAAAGGGTTTGGTTTCATCAAAAATGAAGAAGAGGCCTGTGTTTACAAAAAGGTCGTGGGAGTGCAATTGTATTTCTAATCTTATATGTGGATGACATAGTACGATTGGAAATGATATCCCTATGCTTGAATCGTCAAGTCTTCATTGAAAAATAGTTTTTCCATGAAAGACTTAGGGGAGGCAAATATATATTGGGCATTCGGATCTATAGAGATAGATCCAAGAGGCTAATTGGATTAAGCCAAAGTACATACATTGACAAGGTGTTGAAAAGGTTCAACATGCATGATTCCAAGAAAGGTTTCTTGCCCATGTCACATGGCATTAATCTTAGCAAGAATCGGTGTCCTCGGACACATGATGAGCGGAATAAGATGGGTATGGTTCCATATGCTTCGGCAATTGGATCCATCATGTATGCCATGCTTTGTACACGCCCGATGTCTCGTACGCTTTGAGTGCTACGAGGATACGATCGGATCCAGTGAAGGACACTTGGATCTGTAAAGAATATCCTTAAGTACTTGAGAAGAACTAAGGATATGTTCCTAGTCTATGGAGGTGAAGAAGAGCTCGTTGTAAGTGGTTACACCGATGCTAGCTTCCAAACGGACAAGGATGATTATAGATCGCAATCTGGGTTCGTGTTCTCGCTCGAACGGAGGCGCGATCCACGGAAGAGTTCCAAGCGGATACTTTGCTGATTCTACAACGGAGGCCGAGTACATTGCGCTTCGGAAGTGCAAAGGAGGCTGTTTGGATCAAGAAATTCGTTTCGAGCTTGGTGTGATGACCAGTGCGACTGGTCCAATGTCTCTCTATTGTGATAATAGTGGAGCCATTGCGCAAGGCAAGGAGCCGAGGTCACATCGAAGTCCAAACACATACTTCGGCGATATCATCTCATCCGCGAGATTGTGGACGAGGTGATGTCAAGATATGCAAAGTGCACATGGATCTCAACAAAGCCGATCCGCGACAAAACCTCTCCTCACCGAAGCATGAGGCGCACACAAGAGCAATGGGTATTAGATACTTACATGATTGACTCTAGTGCAAGTGGGAGATTGTTAGTGACATGCCCTAGAGGCAACATGGAGATGTTGGATATCACGTCAATGTTTATGTATTTATGAATAAAGTGTTATTCGGTTCCATGAAATAGACATCTTGTATTGATCAATAAGTACATGACTTATTTATGAGACTCGATATGTATGAATCTATTTCTAAACGATCCTCGATCATATTTCATATTGTTGGAACAAATATGATTCTAAGATCGGCATGTTTATTGATTGATGATCATGTCTCATAGATCATGGGTATGGAGATACCAAATCAATAAACATGGACATATGTGTTAGAGAGCACATTGTTGGATAGACCCACCATGAGACACTACAGAATTAATGTGCCATTAGTTGGTCTCGGGTAGTGTTGGTACAAAGTCCTTAGACCCGAGATCACCATGGATTCCAACATGTGTAGTAACCTACTTTGGGACTACCAAACGCTATTCCGTAATCTGGATAGTTATAAAGGTAGTTTTCGGGTTTGCTATGAAACATGGAGTGGGATGTGAGTGATCAAGATGGAATTTGCCCCTCCTTTGGAGAGATATCTCTGGGCCCTCGAGGTAATGGATTATGGAAATGCATGGCCATGCTAAGTTGATTGAGGAGTCAATCAACGGACGGATAATCCAATACGGTTCGAGTGAATGGTTAAGCTATTGAAGGGATGGCACACATCTTGCCTATAGCTTAACCGGTATCGTGAGGCAAAGGGATTTGTGTACACATTACAGGTTCAGAGCCGATATTATATTCTTGTATACTATGGTGTCAATATGTGCTGCTAGGCGCCGCTATTGACAGGTCGGCTGAGTTGGACTCGAGCCGACGATCGGCTAAGTTAGACTATAGCCGAAACCGAGTATACCTGAACCTACAGGGTCGCACGCTTAAGGGGATAAGAACAGGCATTCGAGTTGGACTCGGATACGGCTCGATCGGATAGGGATCCGATCGGATAGAGTCCTATGGGCTTACGACGTGTGGGGCGGCCAACTCTATGAGATACGGATGAGATCCGATTCAAAATAGAGTCCTAATCGGCCACTAGTCCCAGTCGGCCAACTCTATATAAAGGAGGGAGGGGTGGAGAGCTGTGACACGTCAATTGCATCGCGTGCAACAGAAGTCGCCGAGATCAATCTCCACGGAAACCCTCCCCACTTTCGAGCCAAACCCTAGCCTTGCATCGCGTGCTAGCACACGGGTGTACGGCGTTCTGTCCCCGGACGTGTGGATACCGATAGAGGCGCCGCTACGTTGCGGCTGTTGATCGGATCGGCCGCAATCGGAGCGATCGGCAGTGGTGGAATCGGGCCTGGACGCATCGGAGCGAGGCGTGAGAACGCGGCCGGACGACTCGAATCGGCTGATTGGCGAATCGGCTGTCTCCGGGAATCGGCTACACTGTTCCGGATCGGATTGCCCTGATTGGCTATTCCGCTGCGCTCTACTCCAATCGGTAACGATCTATCGGCCCTTACTTGCAAGTGTTCCTGGTTTGCGCGGTAAAAGTTTTTGTTTTTGGCTAGCGTAGCCTCCGCGTAACCCTTCAGTTGGACATGGTGTGGTCCATGATGAGCCAAAGTGATCTTCCGTTATCCTTCTAGGGATATGCTCTTGAAACAGCTGCGGTCACACTAAATAGAGTTCCATCTAAGTCAGTTGAAAAGACACCATATGAGATATGGACAGGGCGACCCCCTAGTTTGTCTTTCCTCAAAATTTGGGGATGTGAAGCTTATGTAAAACGTCTACAGTTCGACAAGCTCACACCCAAATCTGACAAGTGCTTCTTTGTGGGATATCCTAAGGAAACTAAGGGATATTACTTTTGTAATCATGAACAAAGCAAAGTGTTTGTCGCTTGACATGGTGTCTTCTTGGAGAAAGAGATTTTGTCAAGAAGGGTTAGTGGGAGCAGGGTGCATCTTGAAGAAGTTCAAGAAACACCAGAAAATGTTTTAGCTACCACAGAACCACAACAGGAGGAACAAGATGTTGCGCCACCTGTTGTAGATACACCAGCCCCACGGAGGTCTGAAAGATCACGTCGTGCGCCTGACAGGTACATAGGTGCGGAACAACGTGATATATTATTGTTAGACAACGATGATCCTAAGACCTATGAGGAAGCGATGGTGGGACCTGATTCCAACAAGTGGCTTGGAGCCATGAAATCCGAAATAGAATCCATGTATGATAATCAAGTTTGGAACTTGGTTGATCCACCTGATGGTGTGAAAACCATTCAGTGCAAATGGGTTTTTAAGAAAAAGGCTGACATGGATGGAAATGTTCACATCTATAAGGCGCGATTGGTGGTGAAAGGTTCTAAGCAGATTCAAGGTGTTGATTATGATGAAACCTTCTCGCCCGTCGCAACGGTAAGTCTATTCAAATTATTCTAGCGGTTGCTGCATATTTCGATTATGAGATATGGCAGATGGATGTCAAAACGGCTTTCCTAAATGGAAACTTAAGCGAGGATGTATACATGATACAACCTGAGGGTTTGTCAATCCATAATCGCCTGGAAAGATATGCAAGCTACAGAAATCCATTTATGGATTGAAGCTAGCATCTCGGAGTTGGAATACTCGTTTTGATGAAGTAATCAAAGGGTTTGGTTTCATCAAAAATGAAGAGGAGGCATGTGTTTAAAAAAGGTCAATGGGAGCACAATTGTATTTATAATCTTATATGTGGATGACATATTAGTGATTAGAAATGATATCCCTATGCTTGAATCCGTCAAGTCTTCATTGAAAAATAGTTTTTCCATGAAAGACTTAGGGGAGGCCGCATACATATTGGGCATTCGAATCTATAGAGATAGATCCAAGAGGCTAATTGGATTAAGCCAAAGTACATATATTGACAAGGTGTTGAAAAGGTTCAACATGCACGATTCTAAGAAAGGTTTCTTGCCCATGTCACATGACATTAATCTTAGCAAGAGTCAGTGTCCTCAAACACATGATGAGCGGAATAAGATGAGTATGGTTCCATATGCTTCGGCAATTGGATCCATCATGTATGCCATGCTTTGTACACGTCCAGATGTCTCGTACGCTTTGAGTGCTACGAGCGATACCAGTCAGATCAAGGTGAAGGTCACTGGACTATAGTAAAGAGTATCCTTAAGTACTTGAGAAGAACTAAGGATATGTTCCTGGTCTATGGAGGTGAAGAAGAGCTCGTTGTAAGTGGTTACACCGATGCTAGCTTCCAAACGGACAAGGATGATTATAGATCACAATCTGGGTTTGTGTTCTGCCTGAATGGAGGCGCAGTCAGCTAGAAGAGTTCCAAGCAGGATACTGTTGCTGATTCTACAACGGAGGCCGAGTATATCGCTGCTTCGGAAGCTGCAAAGGAGGCTGTTTGGATCAAGAAATTTATTTTTGAGCTGGGTGTGATGACTAGTGCAACTGGTCCAATCTCTCTCTATTGTGATAATAGTGGAGCCATTGCGCAAGGCAAGGAGCCGAGGTCACATCAGAAGTCCAAACACATACTTCGGCGATATCATCTCATCCGCGAGATTGTGGATAGAGGTGATGTCAAGATATGCAAAGTGCACACTGATCTCAACATAGTTGATCTGTTGACAAAACCTCTCCCTTAGCTGAAACATGAGGCACACACAAGAGCAATCGGTATTAGATACTTACATGATTGACTCTAGTGCAAGTGGGAGACTGTAAGTGATATGCCCTAGAGGCAACATGGAGATGTTGGATATCATTGTCAATGTTTATGTATAAATGAATAAAGTGTTATTAAGTTCTATTAAATAGACATCTTGTATTGATCAATAAGTATGTGACTTATTTATGAGACTCTATATGTATGAATTTATTTCTAAATGATCCCTGATCATATGTCATATTGTTGAAACAAATATGATTCTAAGATCGGCATGTTTATTGATTGATGATCATGTCTCATAGATCATGACATGGAGATACCAAATCAATATACATGGACATGTGTTGGAGAACACATTGTTGGATAGACCCACCCTGAGACACTAAAGGAATTAATGTGCCATTAGTTGGTCTTAAGTAGTGTTGGTGTAAAGTCCTTAGACCTGAGATCATCATGGATTCCAACATGTGTACTAGCCTACTTTGGGACTACCAAACGCTATTCCGTAATTGGGTAGTTATAAAAGTAGTCTTCGGGTTTGCTACGAAACATGGAGTGGGATGTGGGTGGTCAAGATGGAATTTGCCCCTCCTTTGGGAGAAATATCTCTGGGCCCCTCGAGGTAATGGATTATGGAAGTGCATGGCCATGCCGAGTTGATTGAGGAGTCAATCAACAGACAGATAATCCAATACGGTTCGAGTGAATGGTTAAGCTATTGAAGGGATGGCACACATCTTGCCTATAGCTTAATTGGTATCGTGAGGAAAAGGGATTTGTGTACACATTACAGGTTCAGAGCCGATATTATATTCTTGTATGCTATGGTGTCAATATGTGCTGCTAGGCGCTGCTGTTGACAAATCGGCTGAGTTGGAGTCGAGCCGAAACCGAGTATACCTGAACCTACTGGGTCGCACGCTTAAGGGGAAAAGAACAGGCATTCGAGTTGGACTCGAATATGGCTCAATTCGGATAAGATTCGATTTAATATAGAGTCCGATGGGCTTACGAAGTATGGGCGGCTAACTCTATGAGATTCGGATGGGATCCGATTCAAAATAGAGTCCAGATCGGCTACTAGACCTAGTCGGCCAACTATATATATAAGGGGGAGGGGTGGAGAGCTGCGGTATGTGAATTGGAACCGAATCAATCTGATCACGTGCGGCTTCAGAAGTCGGCGAGATCAATCTCCACGGAAACCCTCCCCACTTCCGAGCCAAACCCTATTCTTGCATCTTGTGCTAGCACACGGGTGTTCGGCGTTCTGTCGTCGGACGTGTGGATACCAGTAGAGGCGCTGCATGTTGTGGTGCTATTCATCGGCTACGAATCGGCTGTGGTGGAATCGGCTGCGGTCAGGCGCATCGGAGCGAGACGCGCGAGCGCGGCCGGACGACTCGGTGAATCGGCTGATTGGTGAATTGGATGTTCCTAGGAATCGATTGTCGGCTTGCGGGAATCGGCTGTCGGCAAATCAGCTATCATCGACCAGCACTGTTCCGGATCGGATAGCTCCTGATTGGCTAATCCGCTGCACTCTACTCCAATAGGTAACGATCTATCAACCCTTACTTGCAAGTGTTCCTAGTTTGCGCGGTAGAAAAATTTTTCGTTATTAGCTATCGTAGCTTCCGCGTAACCCTTCGTTCTATCCCTGGACGTGTGGATACCGGTAGAGGCACTGCTACATTGCGTTGTTGTTCGGCGACTATGATCAGCTAGATTGGTTGTGGTCGGACACATCGGAGCGAGGCACGTGAGCACGGTTTGGCGAATCGACAAATCGGCTGCGACAGATCAATCGAAAAATCGGTTGTGGTCGAATCGGCTGCGGCATCGGCAAATCGGTTGTAATCGGTTGCTTGGTGAGAGATTTTTATTTTTGCATCTGTTATATTCCTCCGTGGAGTTTTGTACTCGGGCCATGAACGTCGCTCCATCAAATCGAGGTTATCAACTCATTGAATGATCGGGACACCCTAGTGTACATCAGGTGGTATAAAGATGTTGTTGAGTGTGATGTTGTACCTATGTAAGCATGTAGCATTTTGCTAGGGCGACCGTGGCAATTTGATAGAGAATCTATGCATCATAGTAGGTCAAATCAGTACTCTTTTCTTTACCATGATAAGAAATTTGTGTTGCATCCTATGTCTCCCAAAGCTATAGTTCAAGATGATGTTGCTAGAGCTAGAAAAGTTCAATCTCAGGAGCATGTTAAAAGTGATAAGAAAAATGAGATTAAGTTGAGAGCGACTTGTTTGACTGCTACTAAATCTGATATAAATGACTTTATTGCTTCCACTTCAACTTCATATGCTTTGGTATGCAAAGATGTTTTGATTTCATTTCACAATATGCAGCGCTATTTGCCTCCTGCTATTGCTAACGTTTTATAGAAGTATGCTGATGTTTTTCTAAGTGAGATGCCACTGGGTTTGCCTTCAATTCACGGGATTGAACATCAAATCGACCTTATTCCTGGTGCCTCATTGCCCAACCGTGCGCCATATATGACTAATCTAGAGGAAACTTAGGAGATTCAACGGCAAGTGCAAGATTTCCTCAACAAAGGTTTTGTACGTGAGTCTCTTAGTCATTGTGCTGTCCCAATTATTTTAGTACCAAAAAAGATGGTTCATGGCGTATGTGTGTGGACTGTAGAGCCATTAATAATATCACTATTCAATATTGTCATCCTATTCCACGTTAGATGATATGCTTGATGAATTGAGTGGTGTTGTTGTGTTTTCAAAGGTAGGTTAAATTTTGTACTCCATTTTTGGAGAACTTTGTGGGCTAAATTGGGGACTACGCTTTTATTTTTTACTACCTGTCATCCACAAACTGATAGTCAAACTGAGGTAATAGAACTTTGTCTACTATGCTTAGAGTTGTTTTGAAGAAAAACATTAGGATGTGGGAGAAATGTTTGCCTCACATTGAGTTTGCTTATAATCGTTTATTGCATTCTACTACCAAGATGTGTCAATTTGAGATCGTTTATGAATTTTTGCCTCATGTTCCTATTGATTTAATGCCTTTACCATCTTCTAAAAGATTAAATTTTGATGCTACACAACGTGCCAAGTTAATGTTAAAACTGCATGAAACCACTAAAGAAAACATAGAGCACATGAATGCTAAGTATAAGCTTCCTGGTGATAAAGAAAGAATACATTTGACTTTTGAACCTGGAGATTTAGTTTGGTTGCATTTGAGAAAAGACAGATTTTCTACATATAGAAATTCTAAGTTGATGCGTAGAGCTGATGAACTTTTAAAGTTTTACAGAAATTTAATACAATGAATATAAGCTTGATTTGCCTACAGACTTTGGGATTAGTCCCAGATTTAATATTGCACATTTGAAGCCATATTTGGGAGAAGAGAAAGAGTTTGAGTCGAGGACGACTCAAATGCAGAAGGGGAGGATGATGAGGACATCAACACTATCGATATATCCACTCCTACCCCAACACCGCTTACACCTCTTGGTCCTATTACTCGCGCTCGTGCCCGTCAACTCAACCATCAAGTAAGTTCATTTTTAAGCTCCTGTTCATCATATTTAGACAATCAAGATGTGTGCACTATTGTTTTGCTTAGGAACGATGGAGAGGATCAAAAGGGAGAAGGATTCGTGCAGGCTAAACTCGGACTGCAGGACAGTGCCAACTTGTGACGGTTGCCACATCTTTTTTCGGACTCTGATTTGGACGTTCAAATACTTCATGGAAATATTATAAAGTCTAGTTTCCAACGGATCTGGCTTCACTGCCATATCTATCCAGAATCTTCCGCAATCGTCAAATTAGTGCACCTAAATTTTCTGTCCAAGGTGTTGCGCTGTCAAATTGGGCCGATGGGCCTTGTATCCAGTTGAGTCCATTACGGACGCGTCTTAGGGTTGGAGAACGACCCGAACTCGTCCTTCCACCTGTATAAATACCCGTAGCCGTTATAGAACAATTTGGGTTTTGTTTATGTAAGTTTAGCTATCGCTACTTCCTGATAGACGCGTGTGTCGGCTAGACTATCCGTTCTATTTGTTTTAGAACCTCTCTTTCTCGTGTGATTGAGATCTGAAATCCCTATTTGTAATTTGAGTTGTTATTCACCTTGTTCTTGCTAGTTCTTTGGTTATTTGCAGGAATAACCCTAGTGGTTTGGTTGATCGAGCTCCACAAGATCGCATCAACCAGTGGAGTTGGTGTATGGATCGCTAAGACACAATTACTCTATAGAGTATCATAGTCGGGTCGTGAACGTCGCTATATTAAATCGAAGTTATTGTCTACACCGAAAGATCGTGACACCATATTGTATATCACTCTAGGCCAAGTATATTGACTAGTTTGTATTTTAGAATTATCAAATCTTCAATACATTTTTACTGAGACTCCAAATCAAGTAATACTCTTATTTATTAGTGCAATAGACATTTTTTTCTTTTACAGCCAAGGGGTTGGCTTGTAGGAGAATATAATACTCCATTCGACCTAACACAAAATTTTACTTATTTTGGAACGGAACGAAGGAAATACATGTTATGATGGTAACATACTCCCTTTTTATCTAAAATAAATCAATTTCTTGAGTTCAAACTATCCTAAAATAGATCAACTTTTACCCTCTTATCATTCCTCGGTTTTATTCCTCTAATGCTTCTTACCTACCTATCCGCCTACCTATTCACCAATACTAGTTTGTTATTAATTAGAGATATTTTGGTCTTTTGTGTTCTTCTTTAATTTTGCATTGGGAGGGAGTATTTGAATTAAAGTAGGTGCCAATTTATGCACGTACGTACTTGTAAAATAAAATAAAATTACAAGTAAGCCTTACGTATGTGAATTTGAAGAATGTAAAGTACAGATGGTATTGTGTGCAATTTAATTACCTGTTATGTTCTTATCCCTAGGAACATCGACCAGCAACGCTGGTCCTGCACATCCAGAAAAAAAATCAAAAAAGAGATAAGAGAAACGATGTTAATTTCCCCTATTTGTTTTGACATGAAGCTAATTAATTAACGAGCTAGTCTAGTTGATGAGTGGGTTAATTAGGGGTAGCTAGTACGGACCGTTGAGGATGGCGAGGTCGAGCGTGTCGACGTCGAAGCCGGCGTGGTAGTAGTGCTCGAAGACGTGGCCCGGCGCGTCGACGTGCGTGCCGGAGTGCGCCGTGAGGCGGAGCTCGGAGAAGTTGGCGATGTCGGAGCCGTTGCGCATGGACCGCACCAACCGCAGGAACCCGCCGGAGCCGTCCGCCGACTCCCACTCCGGCATCTCCTCCCGGTAGTAGTGGCTGATGTCCACGATCCGCCCGCCGTCGAACTCCTCTCGCCTCTCCGGCACGGCAACCGCCGTCACGACGCAGGTGGAATCGGCGTCCGCGTAGCCCGGGTGCGCCGGCTCCGCTGCCATGGCGCCGGTGACCAGCAGGAGGAGGAACAACGGCGCGAGTGCCATGGAGTGTACCCTGCTTCCCAGTTTGCAAACTAGTAGCAAGCAGCCTGAGACTTTGAGTTGCACATAATTAGGAGCACTCTACTACTAGTTAATTAAGGACACGCCATCGGATGGAAACAAAAGTTTGCAATTGATTGATTGATGTTGAAACGGTACCAAAGTCTACAATTTTTCAGCATCATTGCTTACGATCATATTGCCATCTTTTTCTTCGTGAAAAAATATATAATTTGGTTGCATAGCTGCATTCTTGAGTTCTTATTGACCTTTCCTTTTTTTGGGTGTTGCTTGTAATAATAACCGGTGGATACCGTACGCGTAACACCGGAGAATTTAGTTGAGAGAAAACTTGAAGAAAACACTTTGTAAACCATGTACTCGTAATGCCTAAAGTAACACTGTTTTGAGCTTCGTAGTAATTGATTTAGAATTACAATTATATATGACAAACGGATTTATCAAACATGAGATAATCCAATAGCATTTTCTTTTCTAAATGACATGGTTCAACGTAAATTGAGTTTTATAGCGATAAGGCTTGTAAATGAACATGATATAGAAGCTTGAGACACTATGCCAAATCAACTCATTTGTAATGGCCTACCTTTGACAGACCAAAATCTCTCGTCACAAATGATATCATCTTTGATGAGTTACATTAAATCTCGTTATAGATGAGGCTCAAGAAAATGACCCGTCACAGGTAAGAACTTATCTGTGACGGATTTATATATGGACCCCACATATAACATCTCTGACAAGCCCATATATAGAACCGTCATAGATGACCTCTTACCTACGTCGGGTGTTGAATTTGCACTCGTCACAGGTAACATACCTCACCTCAAACATGTTCAATTCTTATACCATCAGTGATGACTTAAAAAAAAGAAACCCCCACCCTAAGGGGCCGCCAGCCTGCCTACCCCTTCTCCTCCCCTCCTTCGCCCAGACTCCCTCCCCATCTCCTCCGCCTCTCTACTCTCTCTTCTCTCCTCCTCCTCTCTTCTATCTTCCTTCGCCAACCCGCCCACCCCTCCCCCATGACCACTGGCCGCCACGGCCTCCTTCCCACGACCGTCGGCCACCGGATCCGGCCACCACGAGCATCGTCGTCTCCTTTGCCCATCGCTAGTCGTCTGTTCGTCTCATTCGCCCCGTGGTCCGGCTACCTCTCCTCCCCCGAGCTCTGGCCGCCACCTCCTTCGCCCACTGCCCAAGGTCATCGGCAGCCGTCCTAAGCTCCTTGGCGCCAGATCTGGTCTCCAGGTGGTTGGGGACCATCGGATCTGGATGCCCCATGCTCCGATCGCCGCCTCCTTCACCCTCCGTCCCAAGGTCGTCGGCCACTGCCTCTCCGTCGCCCCGAGCTCCTTGGAACCAGATCCGATCGATCTGGATCACCCGATGCTCCGGTCGCCACCTCATTCTTCGTCCATCCCAAGGTCACCGGTCACTGCCTCTCCACCGTCCCAAGCTCCTTGGCGCCAGATCTGGTCTCCAGGTAGTTGGGGACCACCAGATCTAGACACCCCTATGCTCTGGTCGCCCCCTCCTTTGCCCTCCATCCCAAGATCGCCGGTCGCTGACTCCTCTAGATCTGCTCGAGCACTGACGATCGCCTCTGCACCATCAGCGTTGACTCCCTCCTCCAGTATCGAACTTAGCAACGGTGACAAACCACTACTTCAGAAAGTTTTTTGTTGCTGCTTTAGGTTTTCATCGTCAACGGTAAGTCTCTGTCCTTTTCCTCGTGTTCTATTCTTGTTGATTTCGTGAAACGTTCCATGTTGATTTCCATCATTTTCCTTGTGTTCTATTCTTGTTAATTTCGTGAAACGTTCCGTGTTGATTTTCGTCCTTTTCCTCGTGTTCTATTCTTGTTGATTTCGTGAAACATTCCATGTTGATTTCGTGATGCCTAGATGTGTGTTTGGATATGCTCAGATGTGTGATTGTGATGATTTTTGTGATTTATGAATTTGTGAGATGAATGCAAATGCAATGGGCTAGAATGGAATATATATTTTTTCACTAGTAATCTGCACCATTGACTATTGTGTTAACCATCACAAGTGAGTCACCTATGACGGTTGCAGTGCCACCAGTCAAATGGGTCAGCATCACCTCTGATGGGTTACATTTTCAGCCTGTCCAAGGTGTCACATACCAATGATACCAAGGTATCAGATACCAATGATAGGTCTTCACCCGTTAGAGTTGAGTTTAGTCATCACTTACCACTCATCTTTGACCAATGCCCTACCCATTAGAGATGATATTTGAGCCCGCCACTGATGACCTGAACCAAAACATGAGAAGGATTTAAATGCTATTATTTTTAGATAATGTGGCTTAATGTATGTCAAGCTTTTGGTTCCAATATATGGGATATAAAGATATAGATTAAAAAGTGAAATGTAAGGACGGTCCATAAGCTTATGTAGATGTGTCATCTACGTCAGTAAACTCTCAAAATATATTTTTGGATCCGAATTTGTTTTAGGTGTCATATAGGTCTAAACCAGTTCCAACCCATTTCGTGCACTGACATGACAATGCAATGGTGGCGCCTATGTGTAAATGGGACAAGTCAGTCACATAGAAAAATAAAATTTAAAAGAGAGAGTAGAGAGAAAAAAGGATTTTTTAATTTTGAAAAAATAAAAGAGACAGCAAAGAGAGGAGATAAAGATGTTTTTTTATTTTCTACGTGTGACTGACATGTGTGTGAGTCCTACTAATACGTATACGTCACCATAGCATGTCACACCTATGCACGGAGTGGATTGGAGCCTATTTAGATCTATATCCGGGACAAGTTGGAAAACCCGACAATACATTTCAGGAGTAAAAAACTTATATAACACATTTGTGGTTTAGGTATTGTCCGTGCACTAATATTTTGATTCGTCCAAAGAGTAATGAACGCTATCCTTCCTATGGGATTGCCTCACATGCTGCAATTAATTTTCTTATAAAACCACTCTCCGAGCAGCAAGCAGCAGAAGTTCAGCTCTTCGGCAGCGGCAGCAAAGTTTCGTATCATTGCCTAGTCCCAACCGATGATTATCGATAGTCCTAACCGATGACTATCAATCTGATAAGAATATCAAATCTAATCGAGAAAAAACTGACTAAACCAATATTACTTTACAATGATACAGGTAGAATCAATATCTCAGATTAACAATACTGGTAACAACCTAGTAATATCAAGAAATCATAAACAAGCCAATACATAGGCAACGTTTATAACAACTCAATTTAGAATATCGGATCAAACCGAAAAAGTCAAAGTCTTGATTGGAATGATATAAATGAAGGTGAGGAAACTTAATTCCTCGCTAAAGATCGAAACGAGTACCAGCGAGATTGAAACGAACTGGTACAATCCAACTCAAGAGCAACACGATGAACTTGGTTTCTCGCTAAAGATTGAACAAAACTGATATAGCCATGCTCAAAATCAAGAACCTATCGAAAAGTTGATGACGTGCCGAAATATGAATGTTTTGATCGTGGATGATATTATAAAGATGCCGGGTGTATATATTTATACACTTGAGTTTGTACAACTTCAAATCGGACACGAGATAAGATTTTCTAACAAGAAAATAACTAACATGTCATATACTTAAAAATATAAAATTGTCTTGTCATGATCTTCACGATCCCTTCTTGAATTTAGCCTTATATATATATAAATTTTCATCTACCAATCGGCTACTTTCCTTACCGGAATCCAGTAAATAACCCTACCATATTTTGATGATAACAGGATATAAACTCTATAGATTAAAATCTATAGTTATTTGATAACTTCATCACTAAATGTGTAGCTTTGTGAAATGATTCCTTAAATTTAAATTTATAGTTTTGTGATAAATTTGGTACAAAATCTATAGTTATATAATACAAATTTTTAAATCATAGTTTTGTGATAGTTTGGTCAAAGTATCTATAGTTCTATGAAATTTATTCATACTTAACTAACCATGTTCTAACGAGTTTTCTCTTTTTTTAAGTTGTTTAGTCAAACTAAAATGCTCAAATGAACGGAGCCTTAGTATGCATTGACCAGTTTATAAAGGATAGAATTTCAATGACTGCAACACCAAGTTGTTGACATGAATTACGTAGTTCGCACGAAGGCTTGAGAGATTTTCTTAACTTAGTTAGGGCCTATTAATCGAGTTTAGGGAATGTCATTGTTTGATCCTACAACTAACAAGATAGATATAAAAAATAAGATCGTGGGGACAATCGACCATAGGGCCGATATAGATAGTGTTCCCAGCCAAATCCAATGGAATTTTGGGTCAACGGCTATAACCGATGGAATTTAAATATGGCAAAAAAGAAACATCGGCCAAAACTTGAGATGCAATACAATTGTGAATATATGATGAGAACGAACCGAGACAGTATAAGATTAAAAATAATAAAGTAGAACTTGAATAATTATATAATCTTTTGAATATAAGCCGATGTTCCAAGTTAATTTAAACTTATCATTAATCTCTATAAAGAAAATATACTATTATGAGCTATAGCAAAGTTAAAGTATAATCAATAACAATCTCCAATTATTAACCACAGTCTTGATAGATTGGACCTAATCGAGAGAGTTTAAGATTGAAGATAATAATAGAAGCAACTAGACAATTATACTAAATCTTGTAGATAGTCAATAAGCAAATTAGTTGATGATAAGTGGATAACTTATCGGCTAAAACTCTGATAAAATGATACACAAAGTCTATCAAATTTATTAAGTTTATTGAACAAATTACAAACTAGAAGATCAGACTTAACCGATACAATACTAGATATGCAATAAATTTGATGAATTTAACCAAGCCAATCGACAATGTACAAAGTGATTGATAGACCAGATCTAACTAGACAACAAAACAATCAAATAAGAGTTGATGTATCGGATAGGCAACATAAGTAAAAGCTTAACTAGTATATCAGACTTAACCGAGAAAGTACTTAATGAGAAACTAGGGCCCCAATCTTCTAATAGGTATTGATAGGTCGATTGTGGAGACTCGGCGTTGATGATCCAAAGGCTCCGATCAGGACGACCGAACCCCTTGCAATCACTGCACCATCCCTCCATTGGTTATCACCTGAGCCAAAATATGGTTGACCTCGCTGATAAGGCTCTCCTGCAAGCAAATCGAGAATACAAACAAGATAGTAGAACATGCAATCTAAATATATTGCGAGTATAAGATAAATCTCACAAATTGAGGTTCCACAAACTAGGGGTGAAAATGGAGCAGATACGGACGGATAATTCTCATACCATATTCGTTTTCATATTTTTTTGCTGGATATGAAAACGAATACGACTAGCTCGGATATGAAAACAAATACGGATTATGTAGAATACAGATAAGGATAGAATATGATCGGACACAAATACAAAAACAGATATTTCTCGGAACATGAGAACCACCTAAACTTCTAATAGAAACAAATACCATCACACATAATTAGTTCGTTTTATATAAATAGTTTATCATTAGACTAAAAAACCCTAATTATGTTTGACATGTACAACATTGTTGGTATAAATACATATAGTATAATTTAAAAATTATTTAAAATTCAAATAATATTAGTAGTATGGACTAGTGTTGTGAGATTGGCTACTATTAAAATCTAAAAAGGTAGGTTAAAGGTCTAGAGTTAGAAAAAAAGGGTATGTTCGCAGGATATCCATATTATTATCCATATCCGGCGGAAACTCTCATACCATATTTTTATTCATATCCAGGAAAAATATATGTATTCATATCCGTATCCGGACTATCCGAGAATTATCCGATTCTAGAGCGAATGGAAACTACCGACTCCGTTTTCATCCCTACCACAAACTGAACTAGGGGCGAAACTGCAATGGCAGAATAATCTAAGCGAAACCCAACCCTAATTCGATGATGGCTACTGAATAATGGGTTCTAGGGTCGACCTAGGACCCCTGGACGCATCCCTAATGGACCTCAACATGATACACGGCTCAGCGGCCTAAAGATGATGATGTGACACTCAGACATATTATGGATGCTCTCTTGTTTCGACGATTTCCGTTGACTCAGAAGGAATTTTGACGTGAGACTAGGCCCATTGGAAAGATGGTCTCGTTAATTTTCCATACATATGTAGAACGTCAAAAACGGAGTCCAAGTGATGTCTAGGTGGCAATTTTAGTACGTCCTACTCCTGGATGACAAGGTGGGCTAGAACTTGATATGAATTGGGCATCCATCTCCTAGCCTCATACGTATCCTAATTGCACATTGGACCGTGACTGTGGTAATAGAGTTACTCGTCTAACCATTATATAATTATTATATAAACTATGGATAGAACATATATCTAAACAACTAGTGTATGAACTATACTCAATTATACGAGAAGATGAATATATTATATAAAGCAAAGTTGTACAAAGTAAGTAAGTTCCAAAAGCCATATACGACTTGCCGAAGACAACTTGGGAACCGAGTAGAAGCTTTAACATAACTCCTAACTTCACTAGCCTAGAGACTAAGTGTGAAATTAGAAACTCCTTCTTGTGGTTTGTGTTGGATGAAGTGAAGCCTTCTCCTTTTATAGCCTTCAAATGGCGGTTTTAGAGTCGGTTCGCAACCGCCAAACATGTATAACCGCCATTAGGAATGGTTGAGAACTTGCCACGCGAACGGACAGAGCCGGAGCTGTCTTGCCTAGTTCGATCGAACCATGGCCACCGCCTCTTGCCAGCAACTTTGGCCAGAGGATGACAAGTAGGCCCCTTAGTCAGTTTCTAGGTGTTTGGCCCCACTTTGAGTCGGTTTCATCTAGATTGTGGGCCCTCCAATCCATAAGATGCTGACGTGGCGAGCATCGATTGGTCGGAGTTGTGTTTCCTCGCCACACAAGCGTGCTTTCACTTCATTTATTTTTATAAGTACCTACATTCAGATAATCTCCAGGGAAATGTGTAACTTTATTAATTCTAAACCTATATGTGTGTAAGAGAAGCTAATTCCCTTTTATTCCTGAGGTCTGAGATGGTCAGAATTGGTACTTAATGATCGTCAACAAACTCCCCAAGCTTACCCTTTGCTCGTCCTCGAGCAATGGAAAGACTTAGGCTCAGTGGATCAGGAGTTGATACTATGTTTTATTTCTCTAAAGTACCTTGCCTACCACTAAGTATTCTACCTTGAGTTGAATATGTTGACAATGGTAATCTTACACTTTTTACCTTAGTCCTTATGGGGCTTTTGACTTCTTCTTATCATGGGTGGTTGAGAGATAGAATGGCGATCGTGAGAGTACTACTCCCTCATTCCTTGATTCACTTTCATCCGAAGGTTTTAACAATTTTGGAAAAGAAATCAGAGTTCCTCAAATGATACTCTCGAATCACTCAATGTGTTTAATTTATTCCCGAGGCCTTGCTTTGTCTCTTTTCTCCTACTTCTAATAAGACTTATGTGGGGCTCAATGTAGGAAAAATTATGAGGCATACTTGCGTCAAATACTTTGTAAAGTCAAAAAGTAGATCCAAGAAGAATACTAGTCATGCAGCCATGATCAGGCTTGTGCATAAATGTGAAAGGAGATATATGAGTGGAAAATTGGAAGAAGGAAAAGAAATAGGTTGGTGACTCCTTTTTATATGATTATCCTCCCTATGTTTTATTTAGAGAACATGGGTAAGAACTTTTTTCATCATGCTCGAGAAGATTTGTTTCTTCTCTTGTGAGCATTATGATTTTCTATCATCACTTTTGTATATTCTTTTAGCCCATGTCTCATTTGTCATGGATAGGAGGATAGAGAATCATAATTTATTTGGAGTCTTTATTTGGTGGAGAGATGATGATGGATGACAACTTTCGGGGTAGAAGTTTGCATATGGTGGTGAACGAGATTTTTTTATATGGTGGTAATGCACCTAACTTTGATCATGAAAGCATGAAGAGAATCTAACAAGGGTCTAACTATTTGACCAAACTCAAAATGACTACAAGTAGCATATGTATAGGATTTTGCATGTAATCAACATATGGCTCTGGTAGGAATTTATTCATCATCGAGGAACTCATGATTTTTGTCTTTTGAAAATAAAAACTCTAGATTCAAGTTCCACCTAGAATAAGATTATAGCTACTCTACTTTATCATATCTTAGCCGACAACAACCTAGACTTAGATTATGCACTTTGCCAACCACAAATTTTCAAGTTCAAGGTGGTATACCCAAACCAACAAACTCAAAACATGGAGAATGATATGTTGTAATCTAGGCACAAGTATAAAATAAAACAGAGCAACTATTCATCATTTCCAAAGTGAGGGAATTAAGCATTCCTATTGTGCATAGCTACCTTATTAATTTTTTTAATGCAATGCAGGAAATAAATAAATGATACGAGTTACCTCATGTGGGGGTCCTCCCCTAAGCTTGTTTCTTACTCACGGTCCGCGATAGGGGTTGAACCCATGCGAACAGAAGTAGGCCATCAGGTCGGATTGACCTTGTTGTAGTGTAGAGCTGATTTCCTTGAGCTGTTCATTGGTCTGGTGCTACCATTGATGAGTTTCTTGGACATGTTGATGGAGTGTATCTTGAATCTCAGTGGTTCTGATGTCCAATTCACCCATCCTTTGAGTGATCTTCGCAAATTCTTGGTCACGAAAACCTCATGACGAGAATGAGCATTGAGCACCAAAAGATGGAGGTAGACCACTAGAGCTTGATGACTTAGTGGCCTGTCCATGGTACCAGCTAGGTCCTTGTGCCCATTATTCACTACTAGCTGATTGTCGTGATGAACCTTCAGCCTTATAATACTACGGGGGTTGTTCACACCCGGATGCATATCTAGTCGAAACCCACCCCGGCTGATGAGTGTACTAAGGAGGCTGTTAAGGTTGTTCCTCAATATCAACCCTTCTTGACCTGCTCCTTGTGATCCTGTCAGAAATACTACTCCTGCGAGTAACCTCTCTTGGCTGGAGAGTTAAGGTTAGCGCCCGACACTTATACAAATAATATTCCAGGTTAGGTAACGGAATTTCATTTGTATATCCGGGGAAGAAAATACAAGAGGTCCCTCGGGACCATGTTTCAAAGTATGACCTTGCAATAAATAATCCTCGTCTATTATTTCGCGGGGTTTGGTGATGTACAGGACATGTACATCTCCCAAGGCCCCAACATTAAATGCAATATGAGTGATTAATGAAGTGTACTCAATGTGTCTCTTCATCCTAAATTATTCTAACCATTGCTTTATCATAACTTTCATGGGAGAGATTTTAATTTTGTTAACAATGACATAAAGGAACATTAATTCATCAGCTTTTATTGGCCTAACATCCTCTCTAGGAAAGATAGTAAATGCTACCCATTTATGCATCAACCTTAAGGTAGGATTTTGAATATCATTAGTTCTTGGCTTACTATAAAAAGTTTCCCCTAAAATGTTTTGCCAAAAACACTGATTATTAAAATTTTATAGTGGTGACTCCCAGTTCACAGAACAATATTGAACAAAACCAAGAAGGAGACTAAATTCTTTCCATGTGTAATAGTATTCCTTTCCGAAAAATCAAAAAATAATACCTTCTCCTACTTCTTTTAGGGTGTAAAGAAATTGGATGGTAAGAAGGCGTCAACCTTCTTCCCCCACATGTGCAAATTTATGCCACCCTATGGCATGCCAAACATTAAGGAAGTCAACATCCATACCTGTTTTGGTGAGCAATTCTGGATCATATGCTTGGGAGTTAGCAAAGTCCTGGTCTTTGAGGATGATGTAGGCTTGTCGTTCTCGATCATCCCTTAGATCAAGGTCGGTGTCGGAGAGGGATGGTAGAATGTTGGAGCTTGCTTCTCTCCTCGTTGCAGCTGCTTGTCATTCATCTTGTCTCAAAGGGCTAGGTGCATAGCCGGTAGAGAGAGCTAAGCTTGAATGGCTCGAGCTCGACCCCGTTGCTTTGCGCATAGCGCTGAACAACCACTGGACACCTTTCTTCATACAGCTAAGAACAAGACAACACACGAACACTCGAGACGGGTTAAGCGTTAGTTCAAAGCAGGTTAGCCGTCCGAGTTAGTCATTATTGTGAAGCTTGGTTGCAACCACAATTCGTTCTTGCGTGACAACACGCGGAGAAAACTCAAGATGCAACAGAACTTTGAGAAATATTTTTTATGAACTTGGAGCAAAAATACTATGAGAACACAAGAGAGGATAAGAGAACTTGAGAGCAACCAGGTGCAACTCAATTTGGGGCAAGGACAACAATCTCATGCCTTGGCTTTTATAGAGAGAGCCCACCCTTGGTTCAATCAAACCAAGGGGTGCTCCTCTCCCCTCTAAACTTTGGATTCCCCAACACACACATCAAATCATGTTGCACACAAAAATTTGAACACAAGCGGCCGAACCACTATGGGAGACTTTGGACCTCACCCAAGAATCCAATGTTCAAAAGTGAACTTTTGTTCAGCTATGTGAAGATTTGGTGTTTGGAATCGAAGGGAAAAGTTTTGTCAAGTAGTGCTCAAGAATTCTCATTAAAATTCTAAGTTCAAAAATTTTTCCATGCATGATTCGAAAAATTAAACATGCTATGCTAGTATGCAGAAATTGAAGTCAAAAATTGCAAGGAGATTAAACATACATTTGGAAAAATTAAATATGAGATAACTACCAATTTACCTATCAGCAAGGACTCCCCAGTTTAAGTCCGATGAGCAGGACTTCCTCCGTACAATTATGTTGTTGTGGCGTCGCCTAGTCTCGGAGAAATAGATGCAGACAACTACACTTGTTTCACTAGCCAGACCTTCCTGGTCTTTCCTTGCTTGCCTGGTGTGGTCGAGGGTTTTTTGGACTTCGGCGGTGGTGGTTGAACTGACACCACTTGCCTCACCGTCATTTTGATTTTTCCCTTGATGACGATGCGACGGTAACTCCTTTTCCAGGAATTTCATAATGAACATGATAAGGTGTCCTTTTCTGGGGGTTTAACTTCGTCCTCTCTGATATTCCTTGTGTTTGGCCCATATTTGATTCTGACCATTGAGCATTGTTCCACTCTAGGTTGGAAGTCAAACTTGTACTCCTTTTCATTGATGTGGAGTCGGATTTCTCCAGCTCTCATATCGATGCGGGCATCCCCGA
This sequence comes from Oryza australiensis, assembly GCA_019925245.2. Taxonomy (NCBI): domain Eukaryota; kingdom Viridiplantae; phylum Streptophyta; class Magnoliopsida; order Poales; family Poaceae; genus Oryza; species Oryza australiensis. The sequence continues at coordinate 3,505,736 of JAIFGZ020000473.1, read as the reverse complement.
TGCTAAGGAAAGGTCTCCCAAGGATGAGCGGCATTCTCTTATCGACATCCATGTCGAGCACCACAAAGTTGATGGGAATTAAGCAACCCCGAATTTTCACCGGAATGTCTTCGGCAATTCTCATCGGGTAGCGGACCAAGGAATCAGCTAGCTGGAGCCGCATCGGAGTTGATGACAGAGTGGTATAGTTCAGTCGGTCGATACCTCCTTAGGCATAACACTGGTGCTTGCTCCAAGGTCACATAGGGTGTGGTCGAATTGTTGTGCCCCAATTGAACAGCTGATTGTCGGGCACCCTGGATCTTTCTTCTTCTCAGAAAGCTAGTTGAGTATAGTTGCGCTACACTTCTACGTTAATTTGACAATTTTCGTGGTTGGCGTCGGCCTTTTGTTGTTGAGGATGTCCTTGAGATAGTGAGCATAAGTTGGAACTTGCATCGCATCCAACAGAGGGACATTGATGTTGATTTTCTGAATAGCCTCAACAAAACGAGAAAATTGCTAGTCCATGGTTGGTTTCCTGTTGCGACAAGGGAAAGACAGTAGAGTTGTATCATAGAATTCTTGCGGAGCCGTATTTTCCTCATGTGCTTGCTCCTTAGTGTTGGATGGTCCATCTTCCTTTTCTTTTTTGTTGTTTTCCCTGCATTGCTAGGATTTGGCGGATCATGGTGTTGATGAGAAATTTCTCTCACGCGCTGGCCTGGGAGATCTGTTTAGCTCCAGTGTAGGTCCTTCTCGGCTGCCTATGCAGTACAGGGCATGCCAGTTGGTTTGATCTGTTAACCAACAAGAAAAATAAAGACATATGCATTAAGGGTTAAGTTAGATCCTACTGGATCGGCTGTGAGAGTCAATTTACATATATATGCTATCCCGAAGTGCATTTAAACTAAGTGACTAGAATAGATCGGCTACGTCGAGACAGTATTAATCACTTAATCCAAATATACAATGGGATAAGAAATATATGCCTTAACAGCCTAGTCAATACCATAAGACTAACTGTGAATCGGCTAGTACTCTGACTCATCTTATGAAAAGATATTGATCTAAGGTAAATGCGCTAAACCTAGATCAGTCGGCTGTCGGCTGACAGGCTGATTCTGCTTAGGGCATTTAACTAGAGCAAGATCTTAATATAAGAGGCGGCTTTAATAAACCTGATAGTAAATATACCAAAAGAATATTAAAACAGATAAGGCTGACTGAAACCCCGACACTATCTCTAAACATATACATCTAGCCGAATAGATCATCAAAGCTCTAAAAACGACTTAATAGGTCAAATTGATGCAGCATTAAGTATAAAAGGAACAATCAGATCTACTATGGCTGATGTAAAACCCCTCGAGATGGTGGATATCGCATACAATCTAGGCCAACCTCTAGATCTAGCTCTATCGACTACTGGTTCTTGACAAAAACAAGCCGATGTCGAGACAGATCTAGACATTGTTCTAGATTATATGTGATATATGATAACTAGCGTAGCATAAATCATTAAATTTAGAGTATCATAACGATGGAAGCACTAAATTCGACAAGATATACCACTAATGACAAACATTTACCTTAATCGGGGATCGAAACGATGCAGCCTAAAGCCGGATCAAGTGTTCGTCTGAAGAAAATAGGAGGCGATGTGCCGAAAGTTGTATTGATTATGTGTAATTATGTTTACAGGGGTCTCGGGTCCTATTTATACCCAAGAACAACATTATCCGTACGAACCACGGTTTCTATCTAATCTACTATTTAAAATACGACAATATCCCGGGATATGGTCCCATGCCGCATTACAATATAAAATCTAAACAAATTCCTAATTTACAGATACAATTGCCGTTACAGGACCCTATCCATAGATGGCAATACCTTTTAACGCGCAATTTGGGAACCGAATCTTCTATTTATCTTTAAGCACCTTCATCGGAAACGGTTTTATCTTCCTCTCTAACTCAGCTTCGGCTATCGGCTATCCTTGTCCGACTCAACCTCAGCCGATTAGCCTCGTAGCTGATTGCATCGCAGCTGACTTAACATCTGTTCTTCCGTTCCGATTTTGTTTCTACCTCGGCAGGGACTTAGGGATTTGGTTACCAAATTTAGCCGTTAACACATGCCCCCAAATCCGTGATAAGATAATATTGCGGATTTGCTTTTTCCAAATTCCCGCTCTTTTCGACCTAAACCGTTTCGTGCCAAAAATATTCTTTAAATACCGCCCCCGCGGCCACCACACGTGTCACATTGCCACAAACAAACAGCCACCTCAGCAACCCTCGAGTTCTCCAGCGACCTTGGCGACCTCGAAGCCCTCATCTTCTCCGGCCATGGATTGATCTGGCCGATCATGTCGATGCCCCATCCTCTGAACGGCCAAGGCTTTATGATTGGGTTCATAGCCGATGCTGGTGCTCTTTGCACTGCGCCGAATTTCTGACAATCCTGGCAACCTTTATAATATTTGAAACAGCCCTCCAGCATCGTCGGCCAGAAATATCCTCCTCTCCGAAGTAGCCACTTCATCTTATGAGCCGATTGATGTGTGCCGCAAATCCCTTCGTGGACATCCCCGATAGCCACTTTAGCGTGATCGGCTCCAAGGCATTTTACCAGCACTCCATCGATCGTCCGATTATAAAGATCTTCGTCGAGCAAAACATATCTTAACGCCTTGTATCGCAATTTCCTTGAGGCCGATCGAGGATTCTGTAGATAGTTGTAGACTTCAAACCTCCAATCATCGGCTGTGATGGCAGCAACTTCCACTTCAATGTTTCTTGCCATCGGCGTGTAGCCCGATGCCCCTTGAGCTAAATCATTGGCTTCTATATTTTGCTCCCTGGGGATATGTTTTAGAGTAACTAGCCGAAAACCATCTATCAATTCTTGGCATTGTTGATAGTAGACCATCAGTGCATCGTTTTTGCATTCGTATTCTCCTAACAACTGGCTGATGACCAACAATGAATCTCCCATTATTTCGATGGCATCGGCTTCAACTTCTTTGAGCAGATGTAACCCTTTAAGCACGGCCTCGTACTTGGCTTGATTGTTTGTAGCATGGAGGTTGATAGAAAAAGCAAATTCAAAGCTTGCCCTCCTAGGGGAAATAATGACCAATCCGATACCGCAGCAGTTGGTGCACACCGAGCCATCAAATGTTAATGTCCAAGGCATAATTTCGATTGAGCCGATTGAGTCATCTCTGTGTTCCACGATAAAATCGGCTATAGCTTGTCCTTTAACTGCCCTGGGTGCCTGGTACCTCAGATCAAATTCTGTCAGGGTAAAAATCCATTTTCCAATTCGCCCTTTTAACACTGGAGCCGATAGCATGTATTTAACTACGTCGGCTTTACATATTATTGTGCACTCATTGGATAGCAGATAATGCCTTAACTTTATACATGAAAAATATAGGCACAGACATAGTTTTTCCACTGGTAAATATCTTGTTTCTACGTCCAACAGTCGTCGGCTGAGATAGAAGATAGCTTTTTCTTTGCCCTCAATCTCTTGGATTAGGACTGAGCCGATTGACTTGTCGTTGGCTGACAGGTACAGCTTGAACGGTATTCTTTTTCGTGGAGACATTAAAACTGGAGGCGAGCTTAAGTAATTCTTGATATTGTCTAAGGCCTTCTCCTGCTCTGCCCCCCATGTGAATGCTTGATCGGCTTTAAGCCGAAGCAAAGGTGTGAACGGTTCCATCTTCACTGAAAGGTGGCTATGAACCGCCTGATGAAATTGATTTTGCCGATCAACAATTGAAGCTGCTTCTTGTCCTTCGGAGGCTATATCGTCTTGATAGCGTTGATGCTCCTTGGTGTGACCTCGATTCCTCTTTCATGAACGAGAAATCCCAGAAATTGCCCGACCGATACGCCGAACACGCACTTCAACAAATTCATTTTCAGACCATATTTTCTTGTCCGCTCCAAAACCTGTTTCAGATCGGCTATGTGGTTCTCCACCTCCCTGGATTTGACAACAACATCGTCAATATAGATCTCTACCAGGGAGCCGATCATGTCGTGGAAGATATAATTCATGGCCCGTTGGTATGTTGCCCCAGCATTTTTTAGCCCAAACGTCATAACGAACCATTCATATAAGCTGATTGCTCCAGGACATCGAAAAGCAGTTTTGTGAATGTCTTCTTCGGCCACGAAGATTTGATTGTAACCTGCATTGCCATCCATAAAACTGATGATTTTGTGGCCTGATGCAGCATCTATGAGCAAATCGGCTATAGGCATCGGGTATTCATCTTTGGGGGTAGCTTTATTTAAGTCTCTGAAATCGATGCAGACCCTAAGTTTGCCATTCTTTTTCAATACTGGGATGATGTTTGAGACCCACTAGGTGTATCACGTCATACATATCGGCTTTGAACCTTCTGGGAGGTTGTTTGAATGGCCGATAGCCTACCTTGATTGGCAGTTGATGAATAACGATAGATTGGCTAAGACCAGGCATCTCGATGTACTCGCAAGCAAAACAATCATTATATTCTTTTAACAAACTAATAAGCTGGGATCTACAAAGAGAGGACAACTTTTTGCTAATATACGTCGGCCTAGGCCTGTCTCTAGAGCCTATGTCTATTTCTTCTAATTCGTTGGTCGACGTAAAACCTTGCCCAAGCTTGCCATCGTCTTCGTCCGCGGTGTCCATGTCGTAGACGTTCGAGCCCTCCACGACGTCTTGCTCAAAGCAGCAGCTGCGGCTCGTCATCTCCAATCGATTGTATGGCAGAATCGGACCTTTTAGAAAATTGGCTTGCCAGATTTCCCGGACAAACAATCGATGCCATCAATTTTCCAGAGTGGCAAATCGGCATTGGTGACGCTTACTGACTTGTCGGCTGGTACAATCTCTATCTTGTCGCCATCCCATTGAAGCAGACACTGGTGCATGTTGGAAGGGACACAACAGTTGGCATGTATCCAGTCCCTCCCGAGCAGCAGGCTGTACGACCCCTTCCCGTCGATGACAAAAAAGGTTGTGGGCATAGTCTTGCTGCCAACGGTCAGCTCAACATTCAACACGCCCTTGGTCTCCGATGGGTTGCCGCCGAAGTCCTTTAGTACCATGTTAGTCTTGATCAGGTCTTCGGCTCTCTTCCCCAATTTTATGAATGTTGCATAGGGCATAAGGTTTACTGCAGCTCCCCCATCCACTAGCATTTTTGACATCGGCTTGCCGTTGACGAAGCCTTTTACATACAGCGGCTTGAGATGTCGATTTTCGGTCCCCTCTGGCTTGTCGAAAATTGGTTGATCCGGGGATAGTGCTAGCTTGGTCAAGGCATCCTCGATATTGTCTGCATCGGCCTCAGGGGCGCCGAATTCGGCTGGCAATATGAATACCATATTGAGCGATGCAGAAACTTTTCCTTTCCTTTGGCTGCCCTTTTGGCTTGATCGGCTGAACTCTCTCTGGTCTGTTCTTCGTCGGCCGTGGCGATTTTCTTTTTGGGGATCCATCGTGTTGTTCTTCGATCATCTGTCGAACTTCTTCTTTCCTTCCTTCATGCTTCAGCCTCTGAATTCTTCTTTTCTGCGTTCTGGTGAAGAGGTTAGAGGGGCACCATGGGGGTTTGCCGATTCTTTATCATCGGCTTGTTCCTCATTGTAGTAGTCATCGTTTTCATCTTCTTCATCGAAGAAGTCTTGGTGGATCGGCCCTAGCCGATCGTGAACAGACTGCCGGTGCCTATTGAGCTGTATGGCCCTTGGGACGAACTAAGTTGGTTTAGTGATTGGCGGGCTTCTCTGTTCATCCTCACGGTAAACGCTGCAGGCCGGGCAATTATCCAGTGTCGGCAGCCTCATCTTGGTTTCCCAGCAGTGCCTGAGAAATTCACAGTGCCAATGAGGGTCGACACCGCTGTGATTCCCGTCGTACCGGTGGCCTCGCGTCTCTGGCTCTTGCCGACGAAATTTTTCAAACCTAGTCTCTTCTTCCCACCAAGACTGATGCCGGAGGCAGCGTGGGCTGTTCGTGTTGATCGGCCGTTGATCAGTCGATCGGGCAACGGGACGCACCATGTTAATTGGAGCGGCTTGGCTTCCAGTCGGCTTGTCCTCTGCCTTGACCCCTTTTAATGTCTTGGCTAAGCTGTACATCATTCTACGCTGCCGATCAGCTTGCGTGGGGCTGGCTTGAACCACATTGACCAGGAAGGGGTTGCCGTCTACCTTCATCAGCCGAGTAGAATCAACAAACTTGAGTTTCCCGGCCTCTATTGCCGACTGGATCTGCTGCCTGAAGACTTTACAACCGTTAGTGGCATGGGATGTGGAGTTGTGCCACTTGCAGTACTTTTTCCTCTTTAGTTCATCAGCCGATGGGATCACATGGTTCTCGGGAAGCTGGATTTGCTTATCCTTGAGTAATAGATAAAAGATCCTATCGGCCTTGGTGATGTCGAAATCGTATTTCTCCTCTTTAGCCGTCTTCAGCAGCCATTGACAGACAATGGCCTTTTTATTCTTGGCCCATTCGGCTGCCGCCACCTCTGCGTCGTCGTCGCTGGAATCGAAGTCAGATTTGACAATGACTTGAGTTATGTTCTTGACGTCCTTCCTGGTGTCTTGAAACATCTGCTCATGGGCCGTCACCTTCTGCGCAAGATGCGCCAAGCTGCCGAAGTCCTGAGCAGAGAAGCGCTCGCAGATCGGCGCGATCAGGCCGTGGAAGGCCAAATCGGCTAGCTGGGCGTCCGACAGCACTAGGCTATAGCATCGGTTCCTCATCTCTCTGAAGCGTTGAATGTAGTCCAGAACCGATTCGTTGTGCTTCTGCCTGATACTGGTGAGGTCCGACAACTTCATTTCATGGTTGCCGGTGTAGAAGTAGCTATGAAATTGTTTTTCGAGATCGGCCCAGCCCTGAATTAGTTGTAAGGCAATGAAGAGAACAAGGTGAAGGCCGATCCTGAATGAGACAAGGGGAACAATCGAACTCTCAAGGCATATGTAGCCGATGCTTTGCCGCACTGCGCCAAGAATCGGCTGACATGCTCAAAGGTTGACACGTTGTCCTGCCCTGAGAATTTCAAAAAGTCTGGGACTTTGTACCGATTGGGCAATGGAATCCGCTCGAAATGCTCTGGATAAGGGTACCGATACATGTTTCCTGAGTCCTTTGGTTTGAGGCCAAATTGATCGCGCATGACGTCCGCAATCAAATCGGCTCATGTCCGGTTGTCCTGCTGTATCGGCTCATATTGATCATACGATGCGGGTGCTTGTCGATACAGCGGTGGCGTTGTCTGAGGCCTGTAGTGATGATCTTGATGGCCTCCTTGATACTGGTACTGGAGCGGATGGCCAGCGGGAGGCGGCTGATTTGCCGGTGGCGGCGTTGGTGGACCCAGGAATAGCTGTCGGCCACCGGCGTTGTACTGTCCTTCTAGGCTGATCTGGGCAACTGGCTCTAATTGCCAATTGTTGTTGAACATGTTGGCGATCTGGTCCTGGGGAAGTGGTTGTTGTCGGTTTAGCATGGTGACCACCAATATTGCAGCCGATTCGGACGGATTTGGCTGGTTGAGGACCCCTCCTGGCGGCCCTGGTTGTACTGGTGGTGGAATCGGCCGATTTTGGGTGGCCAATGTCCTGTAACCAGGAAACTGACCGTCTGTGAAGTAAGTCGGCCCCCGCTGCAGTTGGTCGGCTATCTTGGCGTCGACCACAGTGGCAATCATATTGTTAAGGGTGTTGACAAGAATTCCACTCTGGTTGACCAGTGCATGGTGCACAGCCAAATCAATTCGGTCTTGCAAAGTATGCAAACCCGAATCATCTTGCTCTTGAGTCGGCTCCTTCGCCTTCTGTTTGTCCTTTGATCCGCTCGAGGAGGACGCCTTGAGTTCGTCCATGCTGAATTTGTACTTTTGGTGCACAGCCCCAGACCTTGTTTGGGTGAACGACTCTTGGTAGTTGGCTTGGAGCTCTTCTACCATCCTTTTGTAGTCGGCTTGTTGTTCAGCCGACAGTTGTTTCATCTTCACAAGCACGATGTTTTCCTGAGAAATGCTAGGGCTCTTGATGTCGACCATCTTGTCAGCTACGTCGATGCGTCCTAGCTGAGTTGACAGAGATAGTCCCACTGGGCGTGCCAAGAAGCGTGTTGATGAGAAATTTCTCTCACGCGCTGGCCTGGGAGATCTGCCTAGCTCCAGTGCAAGTCCTTCTCGGCTGCCTGTGCAGTATAGGGCGTGCCAGTTGGTTTGATCTGTTAAACAACAAGAAAAATAAAGACATATGCGTTAAGGGTTAAGTTAGATCCTACTAGATCGGCTGTGAGAGTGAATTTACATATATATGCTATCCCGAAGTGCATTTAAACTAAGTGACTAGAATAGATCGGCTACGCCAAGACAGTATTAACCACTTAATCCAATTATACAATGGGATAATAAATATATGCCTTAATTGCCTAGCCGATACCGTAAGGCTAACTGTGAATCGGCTAGTACTCCGACTCATCTTATGAAAAGATAATGATCTAAGCTAAATGCGCAGGGAATTAGGGATTTGGTTACCAAATTTAGTCGTTAACACACGAGTGGTTTTACCTCCTCGTGTGGTCACCGCACTAACATTTTCTAGGGAAGGTTTGGGTTGCCCCGAAATTTTCCCTGATTCGGATGATGGAATAGCAGCAGCTAATTGAGATAACTTAGTTTCTAACATTTTATTAAAGCTTAATTGATTTTTGATTGTAGAAGAAAGACCTTCCATTTTAGCACTAATGCTTTTTAAAGTCTTTTCATTGGCAGCTAATCTTTTAGACATGGTTTCATTAACTTAAGTCTGGCCTAAGACATGATCTTTCAAGGAGGGTTAATTTTAAATTAAAGAGTGGGAAGAGTTGTTACCTCCTTGATAGTAAGAGTGTTATTGATTTCACCCTTGGTCTCCTTGTGGACGATACCCATTGTTGTTCACATAGCATGCATCTTCATGGGTCTCGAGGCAATTATTCCTCGAGTGGTCGGTGTTGCCGCATGTCCCGCAAGTCACGCGAGCATCAATAGCTTGAACATAGTTCACTCCTTCGGCCTTGTCGTCCAATTTCTTCAATAAGAGGTCTAGTTTAGTGGCGAGCATGTCCGTTTCCTTAACGGAATGCATGCCTCGCTTATGGGTTTGGAGATGATAGTCGCTCCACCCTTCATTGGACACCATCTTATCAATTAGTTCCGTCGCATTAGCAACGGTTAATGAAAAGAAGGCTCCTCCCACAAGCAACATCGGTATGGTCACGGGCGTAGTAGTTAACTGTTGTACAAATTTTGAATAGTGAGCCAATCATCCATTCCGTGGCGAGGGCAAGCCAAAATGTACTCTTGAAAGCACTCTTACGCTTCAGGGATTGATTCATCTGACGCCTGCTAGAAGCTTGAAATTCTTCCACGAAGGGCATTGGTTTTACCCATCAAGAAGAACATTGTGACGAACGCATTGGAGCATTTATCCCAGGAGTCAATGTCACAACCCGATTTTCATTCGGGATTAAAAACCATTTAATAAATCATTTTCTAGAAATTGAATAAAAAGAAAAGCATTGTAATCAAGTGAAATTATTAAGGAAATTAAATTTTCCTTAAAAATCATGGTGAAAATATTTTGGAAATATTTTCCATGCCCTAAAATACTCTCTGAAATTTTCCATGTAATTTTGGAGCTCCAAAAATAATTTAAATAATACAAAGAGCATTAAAGTAATTATTTAAATAATAAATTAATCTTTAAATGAGCTGGAGATATTTTTATTAAATACTTTGGGTGTTCTTATATGTTCAGATTTTTCTTGGAATTATTTGAGCACTAGAAGCATTTACAAAAATTCAAAGTCCATTTAGCTGATTAATTTAATTGAAAAACAAATTTAAAACTCTTCCTTTGTTCTAGGCCGGAAACAGCCCAAAATGTCTGCCTTTGCTCCCTTGCGGCCCAGCCCGATCGATGCTGCCTTTCTCTCTCCCTCCTAGCGTCGGCCCAGCTCGCGCCCCGTCTCCCTAGCACGCGCAAAGTCTGCATCGCCTCCCTCCCGCGCCCTCGGGCCACGCACAGGTGAGGGCCACCTGTCGGGGTCACCTTCCTCGCGCCCGATCGGTCCGCGTCGCCGCACCGACGCGCATTGGTCCGCCGACATCGCCCCTCGCAGCCTACCGACGTGCCGACATCACCCATGCCCCGACGCGCCCGGTCATATTGACGTCATCCCGAGCCTTTTCCTTTGCAAAAATAATTAAAAATTGCGCAATAAATCACTTTAATTTTAAGAATTCATTTAAATGGTCCAGAACTTCAAAAATTCATATCTAATTCATACGAACTCCAATTTGGGCCATTCAAATTGCAAAATGTATCTAAAATTAGGCTCTGCATGTTTGTTTACTTTTTATGAACTGTTATTTGGTTTTCATTAGGGTTTTTCCTTGTTTTACGTGCCAGCGTGTAGATTCTGTCGTTTCTAGAGTTCGCGCTCGCAAGAAAAAGAGTCCAGAAGTTTGTTTGAAGATGCAAGGCAAGTCACACTTCTCTTGAAGCATATTGATCCTATTTTTATAAATGTTTTATGTTTGCACATAAAATTGCATTGCTTTGTTAATTACATGAAATTATGGATTACCTATCTGCTTGTTTGAGCCTTATTTACTTGTTATATGTCCTTTGTTAACCTTGGGTGTTAATTTGACTAGCTTTAGTCACTAATGTTGATTTTAGCTAAAATTATATGCTTAGCCATGCTTAATTACCACTAGCTCACTAAATGGGATAATTACACTATTTATTCTAGTCTTTGATGAGCTGCAAGCTCGAAACACCTGGCCATGTCTCATTGGTCATAATTATCTTAACTAAAATATGACATAATGGTGGGCTGTGGGTGCATGGTTTTGGATTGTCACACCCATGAAAATTAAGGACCGGTTCATAGGAAACCCTGGAAGAATTACAGCGGTTACCACAAGCAAGAATGGGTAACTGCTTGACTCGTAGTATAGCTTTGCTCTAGCCAACGTACCCTAGTGAGGGTGGGCGTGATGGAGTTGGGTCAGTCCCGGTTTTACGGGTTGATCAGCTACCGGATTCACCGTGGCACGCGGGGGGCCTGCCCATTTCCTTTCGAGGGGTGAGGGCGAAACCTTGGTGTGGTATCACTTGGTTAGGGATAGTTATGCGAAAGGTCTTGTCACGATTTCCCCTTTGCAGTATCATGGTGGTACTTCGGGGCATGGTAACATGTGTGGAATCGTGTCTTGTGGGTAAAGTTGCACACCTCTGATCAGAGTAAAACTATTCGAATTTCCGTGTCCGCGGTTATGGGTGATCGACCAGATTCACTATGATTAGTCCCACTGCTGAATAATTTGATTTAATGGAACTCGTTTAGTTCAGGTGGAATGGTTGTGCCTATTCAACGTGGGATAACGTTGTTCAGTGGAAGATTAATATTACCTTAATTACTCAATTGTTTTACCATTTTTAGACAATTAAATGTTTGTAAACCGCATTTTTGGAAAATAACCCCAAGCCACTCTTGTCTCCCATTGCACGTCTGTATTTCTCGGTGTGGCTTGTTGAGTATGGTGGTTGTACTCAGTTTTGCGATGTTCCCCCTTTCAGAAGTGTAGTGCTTCTGAAGTGAAGATGGTGTTAGAAGACCAAGGCTCAGACCCCAGTTGAGTTTGTCTGTGGAGTGAAGTTGAAGTTTCCCTAGGATCGTCTTTTTCGCTGCTGTTTTTGGGTGTGAGGACTAAGTGCCTCTTCAGTAAGTATTTTTATGTTACGCTTTGCTTTTACGTTTGGATCTATGTATTAATTTGTCATTTGTGTACCCTGGTTAATTCCTGGACAGGGATTTAATATGCAAAATAAGCTGGAATTTTGGGATGAATTTTTGGGCATGACAAGTTGGTATCAGAGCCATCTCGACTGTAGGATGAGCCAAATGGTCAAACCCTAAGGACAAATTTGCGAAAACCTTATTTGCAAAAATATCTCTTTTATCTCTTTGGAGTCTCTGCAAAGTGATATGTAAAATTTCTCTCTTCCCCCTCCACCTCTCTTAGTTGTTGAACCTGGAGGACAAACCCAGTTGCTCGTCAACTAGTGGAAGTCAAGTCAAGCTCCAAGCTTCCAGCAAGAAGATCAAGCCAAGCAGCCCCGAGTCAGCGCTTCTCGAGGATCAAGTGAAGTTTTCCCATAGCTCCCCTGAAACCCAATCCTTCCTGAAAAAGTAGTATCGATAGTTGTTAGGTCGTGTGTTGTTTGCTGTGTGCAGGTGTATGTCTTACATCAGTGGTGGGGATGTAACCATACTAGGTTGTCTGCCTAATTAACTTGAACAATAAAAGTTCACTCACATCAAATCAGAAGATAAGCGGATTAAGGTCTCATCTTTAGTTTAACCTCTCCCTAGTTCCCTCCTTTCTCCTTCTGCAGCAGATGGGTAAAGCCAGAGGCAATGTCAGTGGATCAGAACCCCAACCGTCTCATGAGTCAGCTCAGAACAACGCTACGAGTATTCCATCTCCTAGGAATCCAACTCTAGCCTAGGTAGTGGTCAATAAGACGCAATTAACGACCATGATGATGTAGCAAATGCAACGGCTGTATCAGCAGCAGTAGATGCAAGCTCAAGGTCAGTCTCAAGAGCAATGCCAGTATGTTCTGACGCAAGCCTCGGTGACTCCCGTTGGTATGCCATCAAGTTCTCAGGAGACGATGGCACCAACCCCACCATTAGGTTGGAGAGAAACACTTGACACCTGCTATGGTTTCAATGAGCAAGGTCATGACGTAAGAAACAGTTCATGGGACAAGTATACCAGGACCCCGACCGAAGATGAGATGCAGTGCACAAGAAAGAAGAAAGATTCCGGTCAATTAATCAGCCAAGATTTTGGTTCGCCACCATCCAACTCTAAGAAGAGAAAATCACCAGAATGGAATACAGGTTGTGCTAGCAAGATGATCATCATAGGCACAGTGTTTACTCCCGAAGATACTGAGAAGATTCCCTGATGCCAGAGAAAGAATACCTTCCATGGTGTACGTCAGTTAACCCAACATCTCCGGCTTTATGGTCCGCCCAACCCAGAGGATGATGAATTAGAAGAGATGTCCTCTAGTGATGATGATGAAGCAAACTTGGAAAACGTTAGTGTCGAAACTTGGTTTCGGCAATATATTTTCTGGGGTCGCAGTCGAGATCGCCAAGCACAATGGGTTAGAAGAAGAAGAAGATTTAGACAGGTTCAGGCCCTCTCGAGAGGTAATACCCTACTCCTGTTTCGGTGGATTCGATCCGCCGAGTGTCTTTATTGATCTCGTGATCTAAGCTAAGGGCTAAAAGCCTAACTCCTCTTGGAATATCCCTCAAGGGACGCCCCTTACCCCCCTTATATAGTCTTGGGAGGAAGGGTTTACAAGTCGGAAACCCTATCTTATTCTAAGTTGGTTTCCTCAATCTTACCAAACCGTGACTATAGGCCGATTGCCTTATCTCTATCGGCAACCGTAACACCTAAGTCAAGTTCGGCTTACAGATATAGCAGGCACAATCTATCCCTACCTCCAGTCGGATAAGCTTGCCATGTAGATACCCGATTGCCACAATCTCCACAGTAGCCCCCGAGTCCTTTTCAGTCGACGAGACAACTCAGCTTCAGACCAAAGCAGCACTCAACCAAAAAATTTCTTTGACCGAGTGCTTTTGGCGCCGAGTGATTCCATCATCTCTGCCTGAATCTTCCCGAGTGGCTCCAAAGACTGTGAAGGGCTGAAAAAATTTCTCAAAAATAAATATCTAGGTGCATCTCCTGATGCACCTAATTATAGGTGTAGCCCCCGACTATGTGATTAGTCAAAAATAGACTAAGCATATAGTCAAGAACTATAAAAAATTACTCTCATGTAGATGCCTAGCTCATGCTAAAGCAATCATAGAAATCTCATTACTCATCAAGTTCATACTCAACCGAGTGAATTTGCCCGAGTCATCTCAGAACAAATAATTCAATCATCCCTCATGGGTAAAAACACTCGGTAAACTCTTGCTCAACCGAGTGGATTCGCCCGAGTAATCCCGGAATAATAACTCAATCAACCCTAGCGGGTAAAAACACTCGGTAAGCTCATGCTTATCCGAGTAGATCTCCAAGTCATCTCGGAACAAATATTTCAATCATCCCTCATGGGTAAGAAATCAATTCGCTCGGTAAGCTCATGCTTATCCGAGCTGATCCTCCCGAGTCATCCCGGAAATTTGCCCGAGTCATCTCGGAACAAATAATTCTCTTATAAATGCTTAGCTCAAGCTAAAGCAGTTATAAAAATCACATCACTCGGCAAGCTCATGCTTATCCGAGTAAGTTCGCCGAGTCGTCTCGAACAAACAATTTAATCAACCCTTGTAGGTAAGAAGTTAATTCACTCGGCAAACTCATGCTTATCCGAGTTGATTTGCCCGAGTCATCTCGGAACAAATAGCTCAATCGACCCTCGTGGGCAAAAAACACTCGGCAAGCTCATGCTTATCCGAGTTAACTTGTCCGAGTCATCTCGGGACAAATAATCTAATCAACCCTCGTGGGTAAAAACACTCGGCAAGCTCATGCTCATCCGAGTTAACTTGTCCGAGTCATCTCGGGACAAATAATTTTAGTCAACCCTCATGAGTAAAAAACACTCGGCAAGCTCATGCTCATCCGAGTTAACTTGTCCGAGTCATCTCGGGACAAATAATTTCATCAACCCTCATGGGTAAAAAACACTCGGCAAGCTCATGCTCATCCGAGTTAACTTGCCCGAGTCATCTCGGGACAAATAATTTAGTCAACCCTCATGGGTAAACAAATTTTTCAGTCATTCGAAAAATACGACCAAAATATTAAATAGCTCCCGCCATAATATTGGTCTTAATCTAAAAAGATCTTCACCAAGGTGGAAAAATAGCATTGATATAATCATTTAATCAAATGCTTAGAAACCAAACAGTCCTGTCATCGGGACAGCCATGAAAAGCTTAACTGTTTGTCACCTTTCAAATTGCATCGTGCCAACTTCTCATGAAGTTACGCAAACCGCGGTATGAAAGGATTTTAAAGGTATTGGGCTATGTAACACGTGCATATTGCCGGGCAAATCTGCTTAAGTCCATCCACTTAAGTCCCTAAGGACACGTGTCAAGCCACACCTTAGCCGGGCCGCAAGTCTCTCATGGGCTCGGCCCAATCACGAGACGACTTAGCAAAAACCCTCATGTCTTTTTAGAAGCCTCGAGGTCGTCCCCGCCACTTCATCTAATCATCTTGGTCTCTTTATGCCTCCGATGTGAACTTGTAGGTATCTAGCTTATTTATGTTAAAGCCTTGACCCGAGTCTTCATAGAAAATTTCTTAAGTAATTTTCGTCCGATGTCACCAAGCCTAAAACTTGATTAGATCATCAAAAATTCTCAGTCCTTATCTATTGAACTCGAATCAAAACAATAAACAATGATAAACTAAATATAAACAAGTTATCAAAGAAAACCATGCTTTATTGACACGTATGCAGCCCGACTGTCAACTCAAGAAGTCATCTTGCTTGAGGTTGACATCAAGAACAACATAAAACTTACGGCAATTTAAGCATAGTATCGTCGAAGATGTTCAATATTCCAGAGTTCTCCACCATAGATCCATCTTCGCTCTTTAGTCGAAATGCTCCGGCCGAGTCACCTCCGCAATTATGTATGGTCCCTCCCATAGTGGAGATAATTTGTAATGGTCCTTGATGGTCGATTGGATCAAGGAAGATTTTCTTCGTTTTGGCTCGTCTTGTCCCGACTTGGCTATCTTCTTTGTAGGAATTTCACCCTCTTCGGATGTTGATATAGCGTCGGATTTCTTCCCGGCCACGTGATCTCTCACAAGATTGGACCATATTGCGGCTTTCTTTGTCGCAGTGAAGGCTTGCTTGACGTCGTCGCGGGTGATGACGCCGTTAGGGCCGGGCGTCTTCATGCATAAGTAAATGTAGTGTAGTATCGCTATGAACTTGGCGAGTGCAGCCTTCCGATGATCGCGTGGTAGGCCGTCTTGAAGTCGACCACCCCGAAGGTGGTATTCTCCGTTCGAAATTCTCGCGAACTCCCGAGGTGACTGGAAGGGCGACGTGCCCGAGTGGTGTGGGCGACGCCCGGGATCACTCCGTGGAAGGGGGCTGAGCTTGTCTTCAACTTAGTTCTCGGGATTTGTATCTCATCCAGGGTTTTGACGAATAGGAGATTGAGGACACTGCCCCATCGATGAGGACGCGTTCACTCGATGTTCGAACCACCGTGTCAAGTACCAAGGGATACGCTCGGGTGAACCACTCGGTCGGGATGATCCGAGCGATTAAACGTGATGGCCACCTCCGACCATCGTAGATGTTGTGGGACTTCGGGTTGTGTCGCATTGACCTCGCGGTCCATCGCCTTTTGCTTCCTCTTGGACTCATAAGCTGCGCGCCCCGAAGATGTGATTCAGCTCGCCCACGTGGTCTTGAAAAGGCTTCAAATTTCCATCGGGTTGTTCTTCTTGGTTCCCGATGGACCGGTTTCATTAGTTGGCTTCTTGTTCAACCGTGCCGCATATTGCTCTACGAATTGCTTGTAGATGATGCGTGCACTGAGCGTTCATGATCGTTCATGATCGCGTCGTAGGCCGCAACTCGAGGACGACATTGAGAGTTGGATGTTGTGGCAACCAGGTCTTCGTGCCGACGCTTGCGGTCTTTCGGGCCTGATTGTTATTGCCGTTATCCTTCTTAGGATGCCGGCTTCCTCCCGATTGCTTATCGTCCCTCTGTCGGGCCGGTCTTGGCGTGCCGCCTTGATTGCATCGTTGGACTTGGCGTAGGAGTTCGCCGTCTCGAACATTTGCTTCACCGTCTTCGGTGGTTTGCGCCGAACTTCCCGATGAGCAGCTCATCACGGACTCCCTTCGGAAGGCGGCGATGATGATGTCATCGGTGATGTTCGGGATCTTGTTGCGCTTCTCGGAGAAACGACGAATATAATCCTTCAGGGGCTCGTCCGCTTCGGATGACGTTGTAAAGGTCAAAGTGTGTGCCGGGCCTCTCGAAGGTTCCTTGGAAGTTGGCGATGAAGTGGTCCCTCGGTGGCTCCACGAGCCGATTGAGCCTCTTGGCAGCTCGTGAGCCAATTTCGGCGAGTTTGCGAGGGCCACAGGCGTGTAATTGGCCATAGCCTTGTTGTCGCCACTGCAGCGCGGATGGCGAGGGTGTATACAGTTAGCCAAGATTCAGGGTCGGTCTTACCGTCGTACCTTTCAATCCCTGTAGGCTTGAAGCCACTCGGCCAGTGCACTCGGCGAAGTTCCCGAGTGAAGGCTGGTACTCCGTCGTCGCCGTTATCGGGTGATCCCCTCCGATCTTCCCGAGTGCGTCGGTCGCGCTCCCGGTAGCGGCGATCGAGGACTTCCGCAGATCACTCGGCGGGGTCTTCGGTTGGCTGGTTGGATAGCCGGAACCGTTGCGACGGGCTCGGTGGTGGACGGGTGGACGTCCGTGTCGTTTGTCGCGGAGTCGGCCGTCCGCTCCGGTACTTCAGCGTGGACTCGCGAGGTGGGCCTCTTGGCACAGGTCGTCGACCGAGCGGCTCGGGCCTCCTATAGTCTCCCGACTTCGAGGTGGAAGCCGGCTCTTGTCGGCGTTTTGGCCACGATTCGTCGGTCTTCGTGCCGAAGTGGTGAGATGGCCGTTCGCCGTGGCAGCGACGATAGTCTTGATCTTGTCGAGTATTGGAGTCACGTTGGCCGGAGCCGTCTCTATGACGGTGTCCAAGAGCGTGAGTGCGGCGACAGCGTTCTGCTGTGGTGTCTGGAAGATATTGGTGTTGCGAACCCGTGTTTGGAGTATGGCCTCCTGGGCAGATCGTCCGGCTGCACGTAGATCCTGCTTCCTCTTGTCAGCCTCGTCCTTGCGTTGTTTCTCCTCTTCGGCTGTCTTGCGCTCGAGCTCCACCCTGGCTCGCTCTTCTTCAGCAAGCCTTCTGGCCATGGCTGAGTCGGACTCGTCCGGCTCGGCCATGAGGACGTCGAAGCACTTCGGCTCGTAGTCCATGCGGCAGTCGGAGTTGTTGGCTTCGTCGAAGGGATGCCGTAGAGGTTGTCGAAGCGGCGGAGCCGAGGTATCCGTTGAGCTCAAGATGAACAAGAGCCAAAGGACGGGAGGATGACAAGACCTCCCTTGAACACAGGTAACCCGGATCTGGATCGTTCCACCCGAGCCTGGAGCTTGGGGATCGGGCTCTTCCGAGTGGTTCCTCGCCAACTCGGGGAGAGCAGCTTGATCGTAGATCTTGGCGACGTTTGGTAACCCAAACGGCACCGAAAGGTCTTCACCAAGTAGATTGCTTTCGTCGGGAGGCAAGAAGATTGGCGCAGATCTCGGCGGCATTCGGTAATCCGAATGGCGCCGAGTGAAGTCCGTCGTCGGAGAAGGTGGATCGCATCTTGGTCTTCAAGATGTTGTCGAAGATCTCGGCGCCGTTGGAGAGCCCGAACGGCGCCGAGTAGGTTGTTCCCTCCGATTGGTTCGAATCCGAGTCGAGGGAGGAGTCGCCGGCGAAGTTGGCGGCGAAGTCGCCGAGTCTTGAAGGAGATCCCATCACGCTTGTCGGCGAGATTGTTGAAGAAGTCTCGACGCGCGGCCCCCTACCTGGCGCGCCAACTGTCGAAACTTGGTTTCGGCAATATATTTTCTCGGGGTCGCTGTCGAGATCGCCAAGCACACTGGGTTAGAAGAAGAAGAAGATTTAGACAGGTTCAGGCCCTCTCGAGAGGTAATACCCTACTCCTGTTTCGGTGGATTCGATCCGCCGAGTGTCTTTATTGATCTCGTGATCTAAGCTAAGGGCTAAAAGCCTAACTCCTCTTGGAATATCCCTCAAGGGACGCCCCTTACCCCCCTTATATAGTCTTGGGAGGAAGGGTTTACAAGTCGGAAACCCTATCTTATTCTAAGTTGGTTTCCTCAATCTTACCAAACCGTGACTATAGGCCGATTGCCTTATCTCTATCGGCAACCGTAACACCTAAGTCAAGTTCGGCTTACAGATATAGCAGGCACAATCTATCCCTACCTCCAGTCGGATAAGCTTGCCATGTAGATACCCGATTGCCACAATCTCCACAGTTAGTGGAGAAGAAATGGAGCTCAAAGCATATGCTTGTTGTGGAGAAGTTGGACACACTCCGAGCATGTGCATCCACACCTGCCATTGTGGTGAGGACACCCATATGCCAGAAGAATGCCCCATGAGAATCATCACATGTTTCTTGTGTGAGGGAACAGCATGTGCCTAAGGACTGTCAACTGATTTTGGTCCTAGATAAGAAAAAGGAAAACCAAAGGATATCCCGACGGGCTATCATTCAACTCATGGTTGGTACCACCAACAGTGAAGATGTTTCTGATCATTGACCAGCCCCAACCTCAGTGAAGTCCACCAGTGGAAACAGAGGCGTGCTGCATACCCAGAAGAGTGTACCTCATGATAAATCCGGTCCGATTTGTTTCAACTGTCGTAAGCCGGGACACCATTTCGATAAATGCCTCCTTCCAAGACCAGCAAAAGAAGTCCGGTGGGAAAATAGGTCATGTACCCAGAAGATGTCCAGTGCCCAAGCGCCAACAACCTCAAGATACCAACACTGCCTGCAACACCAGTGTTTCGCAAGCTGCCCCAGCTTTACCACAATGTGGTCAAATCAAGCAAAAAGGTGCCCATAAGGCAAAAGATACCAGTCATCGCCTGTATGTGCAACCTCCACCACGACGTATTATCATTAAGGGCACCAGCAAAAGTTCTAAGGTTCACCCGTTAACCTATCCCCAAGCTACAGGACCAGCAACAGCAAGGCAAGCAATGCCAAAGAAACAGTGATCCACTCCAACCATAAGGTCACCATGAAAACTAGCAAGGCATCTCGTGTTGCCTTAGCACAGATGCTTGGCAATTAATCAGGTCTACACGCAAGGCAGTGTCCCCGTTGGAGCACTAGTTTGTAAGCAAGGTCAGATCAAGTCAACCAGGCCAGAATCACAGGACTAAAAGTCGCCACAGTCAAGACGTCTGCTAGTCAAGTCTGCGGCAGTTTACAATTGTTTAATCTTCAAGTACTTTTGCCTATACATAGAGGTTTCATGGCAGTTATGTAACAAGAAGCGAATATTGAATAAAGTCTGAGAATTACTGCCTCTCTTCTTTTGTTATTCATCTTGAGTATTCAAAAACATGTTAACTTGTGTAATTGCTAGTATCATAAGAAAC
The DNA here is from genome assembly GCA_019925245.2 of Oryza australiensis. Classification (NCBI taxonomy): domain Eukaryota; kingdom Viridiplantae; phylum Streptophyta; class Magnoliopsida; order Poales; family Poaceae; genus Oryza; species Oryza australiensis. The sequence continues at coordinate 3,485,378 of JAIFGZ020000473.1, read as the reverse complement.
CTAAAGTTTCATTTTTCCCTATTCATTCCAACTTTGATTAGACTCTAAGGCATGATTTCTAACTACAAAAAGTGAATGGACACCTCAAGAGTATGAGAATATGCACAAACTATTGGGAATGTGACAGTACATAGGGATTAACCGAACCTACTAACCTTGAAAGTCATGAGGACGTGGTAATTGGCAATAGCACCCTAGTGGTGTGAACTCAAATCAAGGAAATGTGAATGTTCAGAACACCGTAACATTCAGCATGATACAATCTTCTTAAAAGTCAGAATTAGTGGCACCTGAAAGAAATGAGAAGAATGACAAAATATTGGTAATAACGTATGAGAGAAACATCTGCACTCTTAATCTTGGAAGTTTCTCTGGACAATAATAAGTGCAACTGCACCTTAGCGATGGACATGGATCAAGAATGGTTATCCTTAGTCCAAGCCGACCGCTACAGTTCTCGGAAACCACTCCGATGTTTCCTGGAAAATGACATTAGAAAATTTCCCCATCACCCTGCTCAGAAGCAAGCGGATCTAAATGTCAAGCTAGAGCATTCAGCCATCCAAGTATGATTCGAAGAAATCGTCTTGGCGAACCACCTTTACTAAAGGGTGCAAAGCAAACTGGCAAGATCAAAAGCATGAACCCTTATTTGTTTCAACGACAGTTCCCAATGGTTCACTAGTTTTGGCGTTTGTGGGAAAGCAACTCCGACGTTGGTGAGACCTGTCAGTCTTCAAAGCTAGCACACGATACAAGGACCAACAGAAAGGAGCTCTTCCAATACTTCATTTCGACAAAATGGCAAGGAATCAGTTCTATGGATCAGGTTGCCTATAAATCAAAGAGATTGATTACTCTCAAGAGTAGTAGCCTCATCAGTCATAGTCAGTCAAAAGCCTATCCACCTTGGTAAAACAAGCTTGAAGTCCAATTTGGTTAACCCTGTAACCATTTCGCTTGGAGGTTAAACCCTGTGAAGCAGATTGGGTTGCAACCAAAGGAATCAGTTACAAGCTGTTAACAGAGTTACATAAATCCCAAGCTACCAGGGTCGAATCTATTGCACACCCAAGCGGTCATGTCAACAGGACAGCCAGAAGAAGAGATAACTCAAGACACCCGCAGTTCACGTAAAGGTAGGACAAGCGGCTTCTCGAAACGCCCGTCGTTTAGGTCAAGAGCATTGAAGTGAAAGTCGAGTCCGTGGGTTCATGGAAGTCAATTTCCGTGTTTCAAGAACAACTTCACCGATTTCGAGACAAAGTGAATTCTCATAATACCAAAGACGCCGTGTTATTTGTGTAGTCTAAGAAGCTTTCAATCTCTGCAGCTAGATCAGGGTCAGAGCGTTTGTAACTAGCCAGTGCAGTTTTGGGGAAGCAAAAGAACACCAAGCTTAAAAGTCATCAGGTTTTGCTGTCCAGGTTTGGTCAGAATCTGTCAGTGTAAGTCAGAAGAAACCGTAGAGGTTAGCAAGCCAACCAAATCCCACCCTACCTTTTTCTTTCTAGCCCCAAATCTCGGGACGAGATTCCTGCAAAGGGGGTAGATTTATCACAGCCCGATTTTCGTCCGGGATTAAAAACCATTTAATAAATCATTTTCTAGAAATTGAATAAAAAGAAAAGCATTGTGATCAAGTGAAATTATTAAGAAAATTAAATTTTCCTTTCAAAATTATGGCTGAAAATGTTTTTGAAATATTCTTCATGCCCTAAAATACTCTCAAATTTTTCGCGAAATTTTAGAGCTCCAAAAATAATTTAAATAATACAAAGAGCATTAAAGTAATTATTTAAATAAATTAATTAATCTTTAAATGAGCTGGAGATATTTTTATTGAATACTTTGGGTGTTCTTATATTTTCAGGATTTTTCTTGGAATTATTTCAGCACTGGAAGCATTTATAAAAATTCAAAGTCCATTTAGCTCATTAATTTAATTGAAAAACAAATTAAAAACTCTCCCTTTGTTCCGGGCTGGAAACAGCCCAAAAAGTCCGCCTTTGCTTCCTTGTGGCCCGCCGTCTGCCTTTCTCTCTCTCCCTCCTAGCGTCGGCCCGGCTTGCGGCTCGTCTCCCTAGCGCGCGAGGCAAAGTCCGCATCGCCTCCTCTCGCGCCTCGGGCCACCGACGTGAGGGCCACCTATCGGGGTCCGCTTCCTCGCGCCCAATCGGTCTGCATCGCCATCGCACTGACGTCAGCCCTCGCAGCCACTCACGTCAGCCGACGTCAGCTCTTGCTGACGTCAGCCCCGATTTGCTAACATCACCCATGCCCGTCCTTGCCGACGTCGCCCCGGTCTTGCTGACATCATCCCGAGCCTTTTTCTTTGTAAAAATAATTAGAAATTTCTCAATAAATCACTTTAATTTCCAGAATTTATTTAAGTGGTCCAAAACTTCTAAAATTCATATCTAATTCATACGAACTCCAAATTGGGCCATTCAAATTGCAATTTTTATCTAAAATTAAGCTCTACATTTTGTTACTTTTTATGAACTATTATTTGGTTTTCATTAGGGTTTTTCCTCATTTTACGTGCCATCATGTAGATTCTGCCGTTTCTGGAGTTCGCGCTCACGAGAAAAAGAGTCCAGAAGTTTGTTTGAAGACGCAAGGCAAGTCTCACTTCCCTTGAAGCATATGATCCTATTTTTATAAATGTTTTATGTTTGCAAATAAAATTGCATTGCTTTGCTAATTACATGAAATGATGGATTACCTATCTGCTTGTTTGAGCCTTATGTACTTGTTATCCGTCCTTATTAACCTTAGGTGTTAATTTGACTAGCTTTAGTCACTAATGTTGATTTTAGCTATAATTATATGATTAGCCATGCTTAATTACCACTAGCTCACTAAATGGGATAATTACACTATTTGTTCTAGTCTCTAATGAGTTGCATGTTCGAAACTCCTGGTCATGTCTCATTGGTCATAATTATCTCAACTAAAATATGGCATAATGGTAGGCTGTGGGTGCATGATTTTGGATTGTCGCACCCATGGCAATTAAGGATCGGTTCATGGGAAATCCTGAAAGAATTACAGCACTTACCACAAGCAAGAATGGGTAACTGGTTGACTCGTAGTATAGCTCTCCTATAGCCAACGTACCCTAGTGAGGGTTGGCGTGATGGAGTTGGGTCAGCCCCGGTTTTACTGGTTGATCGGCTACCGGATTCAGCGTGGCACGCCGGGGGGGGCTACCCATTTCCTTTCGAGGGGTGGGGGTGAAACCTTGGTGTGGTATCGCTTGGGAGTTATGCGAAAGGTCTTGTCACGATTTCTCCCTTTGTAGTATCATGGTGGTACTTGGGGCATGGTAACATGTGTGGAATCGTGTCTTGTGGGTAAAGTTGTGCACCTCTGATCAGAGTAAAACTATTCGAATAGCCATGCCCACTATTATGGGTGATCGACCAGATTTACTATGATTAGTCCCACTACTGAATAATTTGATTTAATGGAACTTGTTTAGTTCAGGTGGAATGGTTGTGCCTGTTCAACGTGGGATAACATTGTTCAATGGAAGATTAATATTACCTTAATTACTTAATTGTTTTACCCTTTTTATACAATTAAATGTTTATAAACCGCATTTATGCAAAATAGCCCCGAGCCACTCTTGTCTCCCATTGCACGTCTATATTTCTTGGTGTGGCTTGTTGAGCACGGTGATTGTACTCAGTCTTGCGATGTTCCCCCTTTCAGAAGTGTAGTGCTTCTGAAGTGAAGATGGTGTTAAAAGACCAAGGCACAGACCACAGTTGAGTTTGCCTGTGGAGTGAAGTTGAAGTTTTGCTAGGATCGTCTTTTCCGCTGTTGTTTTTGGGTGTGAGGACTAAGTGCCCCTTCAGTAAGTATTTTTAAGTTATACTTTGTTTTTACGTTTGGATCTGTGTATTAATTTGTTATTTTGTGTACCCCTATTGATTCCTTGACAGAGATTTAATACGCAAAATAGTCTGGTAATTTGGGATGAATTTCCGGGCATGACAGCCAACAGCACTTCTGTTCACGTAGAACCATTGTTTCGCCCTCCCAAGGAGAGAGAACGGAAATAACCAGAGTCGGATGGCATCTTGGGTGACTCCCTTGATAGTGAAGTGTTGCAGATCTCTAGGAATTATTAGAGATGAGCGCTTGCGTCCACATTGGCTTTCGCACATAATGGGTTAGCCTGCACCATGGTAATTAGACCCGTCTTGATTTCAAAACCGGCCTCACCCGTGCTGACAGCCGGTCTGGTAAGGATGTTGGCAGCCGAGGGTGCCAAGAAGTCACGGAGGGTCTTTTGGGCCATTGAGCTTGATGGTGCTTTAAATGCCAGTTCACTTGTCGAGAGACTCATTTGAGGAGGAAATACACGAGGTCAAACTCTTTTTACAAGTGCTTCCGGATTTGGATTATAATTTGTCGACAAGTTGAAACCGATCATCCACTATCCTGTTTTCACATAAAAGAGAAAACATACCAAGGTAAGCCTACTAGAGCAAAGGTAAGTCAACTATGAACATATCAATAAACTAGTAATTTAATATTTATTCTTAGACCAATATATTCCTCGGCAATGACGCCAAAAATGCTTATTGGTATTTTTTACGTTCACACATAAATCTGCAAGCGCACGGATATACTGTTGTAGCATTTCACCTTGGAGTATTTTGGGGTATCGTATTTATTTTATTCCAAAGGAAGATGGTGTTCTAGAAGAGAATATTAAGTTACTTTGAATATTTATATGTTATAGTTGAGTTGTCAAAGTCTAGGTAGGGGTAAGAGATATATGGTAAAAAGGTAGTGTGACGCACATAGAGGAGTCCTAACAAATAGTACACTAATGCTAAGTGGAGAGTATAGTGTTAGAGCTAAGTTCCTAATGTACTTCTCATACAATTGCACAAGTTATACAAACAATTATGGCCATGGTAGTTACCCAGTTCTATGCTCCCAGGCCTATGGAGGTACACTGACTCCAGTGGCCCGGCCTGCCACCAAAGTCGGTTTCTTACCATTCGTCCTACGCCATACTTGAACGTGGAAGATTACGAAGGACGGACAGGGTTGTCACCACCTATCGCCTACCTCTACAACCCATGGGATATGACCATAACCAATGTCTATGACACAATCTAAGCACCGCACTTACATTGCCATAGATACTCTTGCCTCCCGTAGCATCATTGACTAATAAAAGAGCATACCTACATCCTAATTCCACATTGGACCGTGACCTTGGCAATTGAGTTACTCGTTTAACCATTATATAATTATCATGTAAACTATGGATAGAACATACATCTAAATAACTAGTGTATGAACTATACTTAATTATATGAGAAGATGAATATATTATATAAAGCAAAGTTGTACAAAGTAAGTAAGATACAAAAAAGAAACATCGGCTGAAACTGTAGATGCAATAAAATTGTGAATATCTGATCAGACCTGTGGGGTCTCCTCTGGAGAGTTCAACTCCAACAATACCACATAACCTCCCAGGAATCGGGTTATGCGTGAGATAGTACAGATACAAGAACTTTGTATATTATTATAAACTTTTAATGTTTAAGTACAAACCATACAATACAAGAAAGTTGCGACACTTCCACAGGGATAGCTCGAGTGTAGAGTCGACCTAGAAATCGTACTCGTTTTCCAAGTCCTCTAGGGTACTTGGGAGTTTTTCTTCTCTTTTGGGGTCACCTGGAGATGGTTTATGCAAGGGTGAGCACCGACGGTACACAGCAAGACAAATCTAATACAATCTTATATGGATAGACATGCATGATATATCAACAAGAGAAAGGAATTATAAATATATCCCTAGCATGATGATATATACTGTTATTTTATAGAACATTTTGTATAAACAATTAAGATTATTAATCATGAACTTGGTTTTAGCTTAATCCTATATTCCATCCCTTCCTAAAAGTACTTAAATATGAACATTCAAATCTTATAATATTATTTAAAAAAAGTGCTCATGCCATTAAGCTAGATTCACCCATAAACATAACTCCATTGACCAGAAGTATGGCATATTCGAATACAATCAACCCTGCAGTGCTTGTCCAGCTTTACCCGAGGGTTAACCTTAGGTTGCAAGGCTAAGGGTAACATAGCATTTATATATTTCTAACCTTTTCTGATGTATGAACAAAACCTGAAGGGCTATCTTAATATGAGCACCAATTCTAACCAGTAACTGGTGGATCCATCTCTTATTTAATAGCTGCTTGTCACACACTTGCCCCAGCTTGGTGGAACCTGGATTCTATCTTAACAGACGGTACCGATCTGGTTAGTATCAGCGTTGTTATCCGCTGTTTACATAGCTGTCCACCAATGAGACTTTCTCCGAAACCTCCAATGCTGCATAAATAAATCCCCTAAGTCCCCAGGAAGATCAGAGAGAAATATATAGTTGCTATGCCCGTATAACCGGTTTGTCGGATGGGCGAAACTATGTCCTTATTCTGACAAAAGAGTTTTTTATATTTTTTGGCATACAGCCAAAACCATTTATATCATATGAATTGATAGGAATTTCATTTACCTATCATATGAAACAATGAATCATTCTCCATTTTATTGTATGAAATAACAATATAATCCCATATGACTATTGCATGAAATGTTAATGCATGTGATAATGCTCATTTTATTATTCTCATAATTTTATGCTTAATGTAGGCTACCAGAATGTTGTTTAAGGAGAACGAGAATATATCTAATCATGTGAAATAATAAACTTCTCCTTTTTGTACATAAAATGATAGGGTGTTCCTAAAGCATGAAATAATACTCTATATGAACTAATATATTCCTTATACTTACATGAAATTTTAACATATTTAATATTAAGAATGTGCAAAACTACATGAAATGATAAATTATAACTATCTAATCCATCCCGTGAAATATTTCTAATTAAATACATTTAAAATATGATAACTTATTATTTTTAGACTAAATGATCGAGAACAGCTTTGAGTTGCCTTCATGACCAGTGGTCTCAAATTCTTCTTTTCCTTGAATAGCGAGAGGGCGTTTATGTCGACGATAAGGTCAAATTTAGTTACCTCTGTGAACTTGACGTTGCGATCTATCGATTTTTGATAAAATAAATCAAATGAATAACTGAAATAAATATCAAATAAATATATAAATTCAAAAGGAGTTTAAAAGGTGATTTTTGAAGTTTTAAAGGGAAAATTATTTGTTAGATCCTAAAACTTAAAATTTAAATTGGAATAAAATAAAGAAAAATAAAAAGAGTATTTGAAATATTTTAAAGAGGAAAAATGGATAGCTTTTAAAGTTTTAAATAAGAAGATTGTTTGCTAGATTCTAAAGTTTAAATTGAGCTTGAAGAAAAATAAATAAAAGAGTTGAAGGAAATATTTTGAATATTTTACAAACAAGAATAAACAGTTTTAAGAATAATATAAAGGATTTAAAATAAAGTTTGGAAGAAGTCAAAGGGATCAAACTATTTTTCTAGGGTCATTTATTAAACAATAAAATTTAAAATTTGGGCTTGATTTAAAATAAAATAAAAATAGCTAGAAGGAATATTTAAAATATTTTTAAAAGGGAAAAATAAATAAGAGGATTAGTTATTAAATTCTAAATTTTAAAATTTGGGCTTGTCTACAATGATTTACAAAGAGTTAGAAGTTAAAAATATTTTTAAAAGGGACTATGAATAAGTTTAAACGAAATAGGAAGAATTTTGAAATTATAAATAAAGTTTTTAAAAGGAAATCAAAGGGTCAAATTGGTCAACTAGGGAATAAACTAATTTCCTAGAAATTATTTTTAATTCTTCTTATCTTCTCTCTCTTTTCTTTTTCTCTATTTCTTTATTTTTTTTCTTTTTCTCTCCTTTCTCTCTCTCTTTTCTTTCTTTCCTTTTCTTTCTTTCCCTTCTCTCTTTTTCTCTCTCACTTCTCTGTTTCTTCCTTGACGGTGGTGGTGAGGAGAGAGGACGCGGCGGCGAGGGCGGGTCAGCTCGAGAGTTAAGGGTCTATCCCCTCTACAAGACCCGGTACCATTTCCAAGCTTAGCGGGCGGGAAGGCGGAGAATAGGTCGGCGACGGTGAGGTGCTTGTGGCGGCGGCGGTGCTCGTCGCCGTGATGCTCCGGCGGTGGTGCGGCTGAATTAAAGGCTTGGGAGCATCTACGTGCTACGTGGAAGCTTGCTATGGGTTTGGTTTGGTCGGGAAGGCTCTAGGATGGCTTAGCACCGTGCGTGCGGCGACGGTCGAACAGGGGATGTGTGGCGGCCTCGCCGGCGGCATGTTTCCGACGATGGTGCGTCCAAGTTAAGGGACTTGGGAGTATCTATGAGGTGCGGTGAAGCTAGCTAGGGGTTTATTTCGGCCGGAAATGCACTGGACTGGGCTAGCGACGTGCGCGCGGCGGCGATCGGAGCAGAGAAGTCGCGGCGGCTTGCCGGCGATGGGTTTCCGGCAATGTTTAAGCTTGGGAAAGTTAGGGGAAATATATTTCTTGATGAGAGGAACACAATGGTACCTTTGATTTGAAGGTGGATCGACTGAGGACGACGAATTTTGGAATTTGCTCCGGGCGGCTTAGTTAGGGTTCTTCTGGTGTTCTTCAAAATTCGGACAGCTCATAGTATATAATTTGGGGAATTTTGGGAAGAAAGTAGAGAGAGTGATAAGGAAAAAAATGTTGTATCAAAGGTTTTGTCCGGGGTGGTCTATTTATAGCCGTTCAAGTCGGTTCTTGTTCGTGGGATATCGACGACAATGGCAGTGGCTCCATGTCGGTTCGGCAAGAGGATGTGCACGGTGACGACGGCGTTCCAATCGCACAGTGGCATGTGTACAAGAGGATGGCGATGGTCGACATAGCTGGGGCTCTTCGGTGGACGGGGCGGCACCCATGGCTTGACGACGGGGAGACAAGGGCGGTCATTGTTGGTCAAGTAGAGGAGGAAAAAGAAAGGAGGGAAAAGAAGGAAGGAAGAAAGGAAGGAAAAAGGAAAAAAAGGAAAAGAAAATAAGGGAAAAGGGAAAATATAAGAAGAGAAAAATTTAGGAAAAATTAAAAAGATTTTGATTTAGAAACCAAAATCAATAAAGCTTAATTTTTAGAAATTTTTCTCAAACTAAAAGTCACGTTGGGATTTTTCAAAAAGAGAAAATAACGATTTAATTATGTTTGATTTTTAAATTTGAATTAAGGAAAATTTAGAAAGAATTTAATTTAGGGTTTGAAATTAATTTAAATTTAATTTTTGAAAATTTCCTTGAATTAAAGATTGAATTGAGACTTTTCAAAAACAAAGGCCTGAATCAATAAGTTTGGGATTTTTAAGTTAAATCAAGGTGAATAAATAAAGAATACAAATAAATTTTAGGAGATTTTAAATGTTACACAATAAACTTTGTTCGCAATAATTTTCTATTTCAATTTGAGTATTTTTAAAGTGTTAAATTTTTTAGAATGTCACAGATCTACCCTCCTTAAAAGAATCTCGTCCCCGAGATTCTATCGAGTCTCGAATTCTCTTTTCCCAAATTGTTTCTTGTTCTGTATGATTTTTCTATTGGACCTCAACAAAATTTTATGCTATGGTTCTGTAGCTTCTGTTTAGGCACCTCTAGTCGTTATATCAAGTTGTAACCCAATATCTTGTAGTGGTATCTCCTTGGTTGGTTGTCTTAAACACTTCGTGAGTTGCCAGACATGAAATATCGGGCGTACTTCACTTAACTCCGGTGATACATGTAGCTAATAGGAAACTTCTCCTCTTTTCTTAAGAATATGATATGGTCCGACATACCTCGGAGATAGTTTCCCTTTCATCTGAAACCTATGCACTCCTTTAAATGGTGTTACCTTTAGATAGACAAAATCTCTAATTTTAAAACCCAAGTCCCTTTGCCTTACTTGAGCAGCTCTCAGTTTCTCTCCTATAATCCTGATCCTTTTGCAAAGTCATTTCCTATAACTCTTTCATATCTGGGATGCATATACGTTCCTAGAATGTAAATCCATTGGCATCTTCTGCAGAACATGATGCTTTGCCTTTCTGTAATCCTTGTTTAATTTTTGAGATTTGTGGGTTATTTTTGAGATTTTTGAGATTTGTGGATTTTTGCCCGTAGCGGTTCCGGACACTTTCTGATCATGTTATTGCTGCAATAGGCTTTCCTGACTTAGGGCATCAACTATAACATTAGCTTTCCCTGAATGTCCAAATCATAGTCCTTTATCAGTTCAAGCTATCCTTGTTGCCTTGGGTTTAAATCAGGTTGTGTGAAGATGTACTTAAGATTCTTATGATCTGTAAATATTTCACATTTATTCCTGATCAGATAATGCTTCCATATCTTTAAAGCATAAACCACCACTGCTAACTCAAGTCATAAGTTGGATAATTCTGCTCATGTGGTTTGAGTTGGCGGGATGCGTAAGCAACTACTCTTCCTTCCTGAATCAGTACGCATCCTAATCCTTTGATGACTAGCGTCACAATAAACCTGAAAATCTTTCCTGTTGTCTGGTAGAGCTAACACTGGTGCGGTGGTCAATCTTTTCTTGAGCTCCTGAGAACTTTTCTCACACTTATTCGTCCACTTAAAAGATACACCCTTTTCTCTTTCTTTTCCCCTGCTTCTTCTTCTCTTCTCTTCTCTAGCGCCGGTGACTAAAGGGGGACGGCATGCATAGCAAAGGGTGGCTAAACTTGGAAATCTAACTGGGCCTACACCATCTAGAGACCACGAGCACTCCATTTTGAGGCTTGGCATACAATTGTTGCTCTCTTAACTTCTCCAAAGCCAGTCTCAAATGCTCTTCATGTTCTTCTGTACTGGAGGAATAGATGAGTGTTGACGCCAAATCCGTACCGCCGTCGTGGTGCAAAAAGATGTGTTGATGTCGGATCACATGCTAGCCTGGGAGATCTGCTTAGCTCTAGTGCAGGTCCTAATATCATTAAAGCGCGGGTATGCCAGTCAGTTTGATCCTACCACTAACAAGGTATACAAAACAACAGAACACAAAGCATATCGGCCGATAGGCCGATAATCAAAACAACCGATCTGTTGACAGCCGATCGGCTGATAAGCGGATAGTGTGATTCCAGCCGATGCCGATGTTAGCCGATGCAGTTAGGGTTTTGATCCATTGGCAGTGTGTTGAGAAAACATCTATCTAAAGGCGATCGGCCGACAATAACGCGATGATATAATAGCATAAACCAATCTCATGATAAAATAGACATTGATCTGAATATCAAAGCACACATCGGCTCGAGAATAATGAATACTCTGTTGTCATCAGCTAAAAACCAACTCATATGTAATCCCTTACAAGCCGATGCAACGTCCATGGGATCGGTTATAGATATCAATAGCATATAATCTAGGTCTCAAAATATGTTTAGACCAAGTGACTAGGATATATCGGTAGCATACCGAGACAATATAAATCACTTATGTATAAACATACCTTAAGACAAAGATTATACGTATTCATAGCATAGCCGATGTCATGTACAGATAACTCATCGACTGAAACCTGATGAAACCCTATTTGGCAGCCAATAGGCAGGCTAGAGATCACGGTTCTAATCATGACTTAGTAGATCAAACTGAACTAATGCAGCACTAAGTATGAAAAGAAACGCAATATCTAGACAATCAAACCCTTGACTGATTTTCAGGGTGGTAGATGCCTAGGCTAATCTAATGTAATATAACGATTTAATCGATATCGGCAAAAACCCTAAAACGAGAGATAGCTGATAGAGCCAAATCGAGATACTAGGATTAGATTCAACAGAGACATATGAAAAAATAATCAGGCAAAGATATTAACCGAATCGAAGCAATCCAAGAGGTTGAATGTACTGATGTAGCCTTGGACGACACCGACGTAGACAATACGATTGCCTCGAGCCGGTGGGACCTTGGACTTACCCCTTCGCCGGAGATCGAAGCCGATGTAGCCCCGCATCATGTGCCAAGTTCCGCCGGATGATAAAGTTGAACAGATAAAAAAGGTAGCGATGCGCCAAGTTGTATTGATCATGAGGATTGATTTATATAGACCCCGGGCTTACATATTTATACTCGTAGGCTAACAGAGATCCTAACAGAGTACAATTCAAACTTTTCTAAAGATAAAAAGAAACAAACTGAATCCTTATCGGATACTAACACACTTTCCTATAGATAAAATAAAAAGTTAACATACTTATCCTAATTAATAGATACAAGCTGTATCCTTCTTGAACTCGGTGTCTTCCGGATAAGATCTTTCCAATCCGAATCTAACCAGAATCCGACTGCTGAAGATATTGATCCTCCATCGGCTAACGCAGAACTCTTAGCCGATTCTGCTTTGAGCCGATATGAACACTTAGCCAATGAAGACTCCAGGGCTTACCAAATTTTGGTGTTAACAATGAGGACATCATCTATGGATACCACCACAAACTTATCCAGGTACTCCATATATGTCTTATTCATTACATTCATGAAGACAACCGGTGCATTAGTTACTCCAAAGAGCATTACCATAAATTCATACAGCCCGTATCTGGTAATAAAGGTTGTTTTTGGTATATCTTCCTTTCTAACTCTTAATTGATGTTATCCGGATCTTAAGTCTATCTTAGAAAATACCTTTGCTCCTCTCAGCTGATCAAATAAATCATCAATTCTTGGCAAGGGATATTTATTTTTAATTGTAACCTCATTTAATGCCCTATAATCTATGCACATTGTTAAGGTCCCATCCTTCTTCTTTGCGAATAGCACTGGGGCTGCCCACTCTGAGACACTTGGTCTTATAAATCCTTTCTCCTCTAACTCAGCTATTTGTCTTCTCAGCTCTGCTAACTCCGATGCAGCCATGCTATATATGGCCTTGGCAATTGGTTTAGTACCAGGTATCAGCTTAATTGGAAACTCAATATTTCTTTCCGTTGGCATTCCAGGAAGATCTGTTGGGAATACATCCAGAAATTCCTTAACGATCGGAATTTTCTCAACTCCTTCTGCTACCACAACATTCAAAGCTTCCGATAATACTGGTAATAAGGGTTTCTTAGCTCTGTACTCCACTTCTTTACCCCCTATATTTGTTAACCGAATAATCTTATCCTCACAATCTATTTCCCCCTTATGCTTATGCAACCAATCCATTCTAAAAATCACTTCCAACCCTCGCATTTCTAGGAGGATAAGGTCTGCTATATCTAGCTTCCTCTCAACATCCAGCAACCAATCATTCGCTGCCAGAGGCTCAGAGGCAGTGGCGAACGTTGGTGGCTTGGTCCTCTGATCCATCTGGATCCCACACACGATCCTTCGACACCTGGTGCTTCAGTTTGTGACATATGACTGATAAATTGTTCAAACAACCTGGTGTAATTCCGATCCATGGTTTCCATAAGCTTAATAACATTGTCCTGGTTAACCATGGTCCGTTGTTCCATAGTTTGCTGCTCTATGGCTTGTTGCTCTGCAGCCTGTTGCTCTGTGGTCTGCTGCTTTGCAGCTTTATCTCCTTTTGTTCCCGACATCTTATCATATTCTTTGGGTAGATTCGTAACAGTTTATTTATAAAATTGTTAATTATAACGTTCAAAGACAAGAATTGAATATATAAGATAAGAACTTAGCATGAAAATAAGAAGCAAGGAAATAGGAAAGGGTGATAGACAGAGTCATATTTAAAATTGTTCTTTTTAAAACTTTTTTAAAAAAATAACAAGAGATTACACTAATTGCTATGGAACTCGAAAGTCCCATGCTTCAACTAGGAGTCACAAAGAAAATATAATACATGACTCATCGTTCTATCTTGATGGATAAACCGTCAACTAACTTTGGATTGACCTAACCTATCGGTAACCCTATCCTAAAAGGTTAGCTAATACTAACTCCTATTCAACTATTCAACCTTACTATTCCATAGCGTCTCTTGATATTTTTGAAATAGTTGAGTAGGAGAATAAAACAAAATCCTTTTTAATAGAGAGAAGGTACGAAGGAAAGAAATAGATAAGATGGGACAAGAATTTGAGATAAGAATAGATAGAAAGTTTTTGCAAATAATTTTAGTTTTTAAAAATAATATTTCAAATTCAATCTAACTTACCTAGGTCAACCTACAGTCAAGCTCTGCTCTGATACCACTCCTGTGGGGTCTCCTCCGGAGAGGTCAACTTCCACAATACCACATAACCTCCCAGGAATCCGATTATGCGTGAGATAGTACAGATACAAGAACTTCGTATATTATTATAAACTATTAATGTTTAAGTACAAACCATACAATACAAGAAAGTTGCGACACTTCCACAGGGATAGCCCGAGTATAGAGTCGACCTAGAAATCGTACTTGTTTTCCCAGTCCTATAGGGTTTGGGAGTTCTTCTTCTGTTTTGGGGTTACCTGGAGATGGTTTATGCAAGGGTGAGCACCGATGGTACTCAGCAAGCCAAACTGAATACAATCTTATATGGATAGACATGCATGATATATCAACAAGAGAAAGGAATTATAAATATATCCCTAGCATGATGATATATCCTGTTCTTTTACAGAACATTTTGTATAAACAATTAAGATTATTAATCATGAACTTGGTTTTAGCTTAATTCTATATTCCATCCCTTCCTAAAAGTACTTAAATATGAACATTCAAATATTATAATATTATTTAAGAAAAGTGCTCATGCCATTAAGCTGGATTCACCCATAAACATAACTCCATTGACCAGAAGTACGGCGTATTCGAATACAATCAACCCTGCAGTGTTTGCCCAGCTTTACCCAAGGATTAACCTTAGGTTGCAAGGCTAAGGGTAACATAGCATTTATATATTTCTAACCTTTTCTGATGCGTGAATGAAAACTGAAGGGCTATCTTAATATGAGCACCAATTCTAACCAGTAACTGGTGGATCCATCTGCTATTTAATAGCTGCTCGTCACACACTTGCGTCGGCTTGGTGGAACCTGGATTCTATCTTAACAGACGGTACCGATCTGGTTAGTATCGGCATTGTTATCCAATGTTTACATAGCTGTCCACCAATGAGACTTTCTCCGAAACCTCCAATGTTGTTATTCGCATAAATAAATCCCCTAAGTCCCCAGGGAGATCGGAGAGAAATATATAGTTGCTATGCCGGTATAACCGGTCCATCGGATGGGCGAAACTATGACCTTATTCTGACACAAAAGTTTTTATATTTTCTGGCATACAGACAAAACCCTTTATATCATATGCAAAAATTTGTAAATTGTAGCAAATCACGAACATGGTTTGGAGGCTTGACTTGTAGCCTTGATAAAACCTCCGAATACATGAATATATACACCCCTATTTGTTCTATGGCATGAAGGCAATACAAAACTATTTTCATGTGCATTGAATCATTCCCTTCATCGCATTATTCATCCATCATGATAGCATAGCATTCATGCATGCCTTTTTCGCATAAAAGAAAAGGTTATTGTCACACATGCCATACAACGATCATTTTCCTATCATGACCCGAGTATATGGGTATAAACCCATGAGTAGTTGCAACATTTTCCATGCCTATGAGAAATTTCAGGTAGGATCTATAGGCTCACAAACACCTTATTGGGAAGAAATTGTTCTTTAGATGGACGCCACCGCCACCTATTACCCAGTTAGACATTCTGCCTTGTTCTCAGCAGAACAAGATATAGATGGAACTGCAACTACCAAACCAGCATATCTCCTATTACACGAATCCTCCTAGCCGTAAACTTTTAAAAACTTTAAGGGGGATAGCATAGTTTGTTAACCTCAAGCACTCGAAGCAGTGCCTATGTTGCCATTACTCGCTTTCGTTGTAAACTGCCCGAACGGGGAGAGTTCTACTGCCATTTTCCCACCCTTAGCTGAAGCAAGCATGTTGTAAACCTATATAAAACAGCTACCACGTCACCCTTTATGTAAAAGACCCAAAGGAATATATGAGATAATAGTCCGGACCTAGTTCAACCTCAATTTTGAAAACTACTATGCTCATTGTTCAAAAAAAATCGGCCTTAATGACATAAGCCCAACAAAGATACAACTTGACCCCAGACCTCAACCGTTATGTACCTAGGATGGTGCAACCAAATCTTTTTGTGCCGATATCTCATTATCCACTAGAACACCCGACAAAATCACCCCCACCTATCCAATACAGGTTTCCACAACTTTGATAAAGCAAGTCTACTATACAACTTAGGAAAAACTTAACTTAAACATATTAAATCTTGTATGTTTGAAAAGTTTCCAAATGACAAGAAACCGGTAAAACCACGTTATCAAAAACCTAGAGCTTCACTGCAGTTGTATCCATTATAGAGTATTCGAATCATCCTTCCATGCCCCACATCAAAATCTTGGCAACCATCCTCTGACTTATCCCGCCGTAGCCTCCAAACAAATACTAGTGGGTATACTGCCCAAGCCAGTAAGGTATGAACGGCCAAACCGACATACCGCACTTTTGCCCACACCCATTGCCAAGTGGCAACCACTTTCGCCAGAGTCTAGCCTCTGTGACCAAAGTGCCTCGGCACCACTATAATCCTAGCGTCGTCACCAACGACGAACCTATCCATCCCCTTGGCTCGATGAGGAGACTTCTTTTTCCTCCTGAATCCTGCAACCGTAGACCCTAATCGTCAATGAAGTCTGCATTATCCTAAGCAAGCATCTTATCCATTGACTTGATAGGATGAAGCCCTAGATACGACAAACCTAGTTCAATCGACAAACACCTAACCATACCCCAACCCAAATCTCGGGGATGAGATTTCCTTTAAGGGGGATAGAGCTGGCACATACCCAAAATCTAGGGTCTAGGAATTTTTGTCAAAACCAAACGACAGTGAAGTTTTCAATTTTGTGAACAAAAAATTTTCATCTCCTAACTTAGGTTAAAGAACTTCAACCCATTTGCATGATTTAAATTTGAGAACAAAATAACTTTTCTTTTCTAATTAGGTGAGACCAACATAGGCCTTTGCACGATAGACCAAATTTTAGAACAAATTAAAAACTTTTTCATTTATAGCCTAGGACAAAAACGTAAACTCATGTGAAAGAATGCATACCATCGTTTGCATGTTTTGACTTGAGCCATTTATATGTATTTGGATTTTTGATTTGCATGTCATACTAGGACTTATAAGCAACAACCTAGAGGGTTGAAATTCACCAAAACAAGCCTACAACCAATTCTGGGTGCTAACATATGAACATAATAATATAATTCAAAGTTCACCACCTCAGCCCAAGAAGGAAAAATTAATGAACTCAATGACCATAGTAGGTGCATGCACCTAGAGTAAACACCTAAACCTAGGAAGATTTAACCTAATTTTCTAAAATAAATCATGCAAGATAAAATCATGGAAAAATTCATGTAGGTGCCGATGTTATATCCAACTTCACATATTTTTTGTGCATTTTAAAAACTAGGTTTGATGCCCCAAACAAATTAAACAAGGCAGTCCAACATTAGGCTAATTAGTACCTTTAATTGGCTAAAATAACAACTTGCCTAAAAGGTCATTTAAGTGCACATAAGTATATATATGAAATAATTTATTCAAATACTAGTTTAAATAACATGAACAAATATATTTTTTCTCCTCTGTTTAGGCCTTCCAAAAATTCAAACTAGTTCAAAATAGGCTACCTTTGTTTAAATTCTGGGAGCAATCCGCAAATGATTTTTGAGTGAATGGAACCTAGGGATGATCATCTACCCCCATTAAAAATTTCACCAATTTACCATGCCCACAGATTAAGTTATTGAGCTAGTTATTGAGCTGCAAAGTTAAAGGGAGAGAAAATAATTCCTAAAATCAACAAAAGTCAATTGTACCTAAGTTCATACCCATCTCTCTCACCCCAGCCTTGCCCTCTTTGCCCTGGACCCACTGGGCAGCCACACTGGCTCGCTCTCGCCATGTGAAAAACAACCAACCGACCAAGAACGCATGAGACCAATGAGAGAGAGGGAGTTCACCGTCACCGGTGTGCTCGACACGTGGTCGTGACGTGTTCAGCGCTTGGCTTGCCTCTAACCACCCCAAAACATGTTGCCCCTCCTCACTCTCCATTCCTGTGCCAAGAAATCGAGAGGGAGAGCTCCATCTTGTTCCAGTCGCTCTCCACTCCATTGTCGACCGTCGAGAAGGAAGCAATGCCGATCATCATCAAGCCGCGTTCACCCTCATCACGCCCCTGTTCCATTCTCTACACTCAATGCCAGCTCTTTTCTCTTCTGATCCCATAGCATTTCGTGCATCACAGCAACGGGAACGCTGTCGCGCCCACCGAAGCTCGAGAGCACGCACCGAGCGTCGCTGTCGGTGACATTGTCATTGGGTAGGATGGAAGAGGCCATCCGAGCCGAGCTACTGCGCCACTGTCTTTGCCTCGACCTCCTCGTCATTTTCCCTCAACAATCTCGGAGAATGATGCGCCGGCGAGTGAGATCGAGTTCTTCTTCCACATCTCCGGCCAAACCGCCACCGCCGATGGTTTGTCCTCCCGGGTGAGCCTCAAGTCGATTCCTTGCACCAGTAGCGTCCTTGAGGCATCGTTGAGCCATCCCTCTTCTTCTCTTGGCAGATGGAAGGCCGAATGGAGCTGGCGACGTCAGCCCGAAAGTCTCCGCCGTCGCCGGGTCTTTCCACGCGCCACCGCCGATGTACAAACTTCGCCGGGCTATGTGCAACCTTTGGTGAGTCTCCAAGGACCATTAATACGCGCATGCATGCACTCATTTAACCCCTACGTGGTCGTAGGCACATATGCATCATCACCCGAGAGTCACCGCCGCCCATGCTCGCCGCCAGCATGATTTTGACCACCACAGCCAATGACAAGACCACCGATGTCTTCGCCATGAACCCCTCTACATATTTGTTTTTGGTCACTTCCCTAGCCGAGCCACCGTTCGCCGTCACCGCCGGCGAGGAGCTCACTGTCGCGCCCTTGCTCTGCAGCTGACTCTGCTCTTCCTCACGCTGAGCCACTGACAAGTGGTCCCAGCTTCATTAGGCGCTAAGGACTTTATTAGAGAAAGTTTAAATATTATAAGGATTAATTTGTAAATATACTTAGTATGACACATGGGCCCAGGACTTGGTTATAAATATGTAAAACCTTGAGGACTCTTAATAAAGATTGTGTTAGCACGTGTTAGGGACCTTGGGTCCCATTTCTAAAATTTCAAGGGCCTCATTGCAAAATAGCCAGTGACTCACCTGTGGATCCAAAGAATTTCTGATTTTAAAATACAAAAGGAAAATAGCTAAATTATTAGTTTTAAAATGCAAAAGAAAAATAGCTAAATCATTAATTTTTTAACAGGAAAACATCTAAACTTATAAAATCTATATAAAATCCAATTTAACTCATTTTGGGGTGAAACAAATTTCTATGAACTCGCTAGATAATAAAAATTGATTTAGAATTATAAAACTTGGCACTTACAGTGCAAATTTAGTCTCAAAAATTTAAATAAGAAACATCACACAAAAGGATTGCACAAACTTCTAAAATACATAGAAAATCCAATTAAACATATTTTTGGACAAACCCAAATCCTATGGATTCCTCAACTCACCTCCTCTGAGTAGGAAAAATAAAAATATATACATTCCTTGAGTCAAATGCTTGTAAAATTTATTTTAGGAAAATGATGCACTTTAGGTAAACCAGTTTTAGGGATTTATTTAAAATTCATTTTACCATCTTTTTGGATAAACTTAAATTATGTAGAATCACCCAAACATATACTTTTAAGATGTAAAATAAAACTATATGCCTTCTGTGTGGTATAATCTAGTTATAAATGAAACTAATGGTTTAATGCACCTTTCAACATGAGAAAAATTGTAGAAAATTAAGTCTTAATCCTCTTTAAATAAGATAAGTTTCTATAAAACCAGGAACTAATGCACTTCAAGTTAGGTGAAATAAATATAGCAACTCATACACTGAGTATGTAGTAAAAACCCTAAAGAGATAACCTAGGAGCTAATAGTTACAATAACCTAAGTACCATGTACACCTATATAACTATGTATACAAATAGTTGTATAAACATGAATTTAACCCAAGCTCTAAATATATTGGGATAGAATGTATTGGACCAATAGGACCACATTTTCATTCCAAGTTCACCCAGGCTTAGTACAAATAACTCTATAAGCAAGACCTACGTTAAAATAATAAACACCTACCCTAGTAGCATTTCCTAGCATAGGAAATATACACTTAGTGAGACCATTTACCCTCCAAAAGCTATTGCACCTAAGATTAGATTTATTTGCTAAATTATCCATAATCAACCCACTCATGCAAAATAAACAAGTTCTGGACCTAAATCCCTATAACCACCCCCTTAGCACGTTATAGGCCTTGTTCTTATAGGTTCGTAAAATACCTAATAAATTTATTTAGCTCTAAAAATTGTAAAAATTGTGAAACAAATTGCATTAGTCCTAGAAACCACTTTTCTTCACCTCTATAAGGTCAGGGTTAAAATAAATTTATTCTAAAAAACATTTTTGACCAACACTTAGTTAAAAACCACCTTATGCCGAGAAAGCCCAAAATTCAGAACTTCTCAAAATAAAGATAGATGAATTAGGAATTCCTTCTCCACGAACCTCATCCACACAGCGCCAAAGCACACCACCCACATGCATTTTAGAGCATTTTTTGTTTGTTTGTCTTCATATTCATCCAATATCGATACCATTATTTTGATAGATAGTTTCACGACGATGAGGAGATTACTATTACCACTCAACCCCGGAAAGTCTTATGACAACCAAGGCAAGTTTTTGCCCCTCCTTTGAATACTTTGAACCCATGTTTTCGGGCAATATATTTTGTTTGTAAATTTGCATGCATATTTTACCGTATCGTCACTTTTAAATTAAGATTGATAGTTATGTCCTGAAAATTTGCATGAACCCTTTCAAAAATATTCCCTTGCTATTTTGAACCTTAGGAATTAAATTAGAGTACTATGGATGTGCTCATGTAATTATGCTATGCTTTACAAAAATGAAATGCTTAGTCTTGCCTAATGTAGTAAACTAAAACATGGTTATGGGTTAAATATTGTTCTATTTGAAAAATTATTTTTGGACATTTTGTACAGAGGTGAACCTCTGAATATTTGTGAAAAAAAATGAAATAACATGTGATTTTAGACTTGGGCGGCAAGTGGCATGCAATTGATGTATTTGTATGCCGATAGGGGGAGTTTTTGCCCGAGTTGATTAAGGGCTGAACTACAGGTCATTCATTGTGTTTACCGTACAACCACATGTGCTAGTATGGGATAGCCTAAGCTGAATAATCTACTTAGCACCTAGCCTTGCATTCTAGTAGGCGCGGTGAGTATGGGTTCGGATAACCCAGAGGAACTTTCTATTTACCGTCAATGTGGTAGTTTAGGTGACTAAGTCTATTCAATACAATGATATCGTGCCACGTGGGTGGGTTCCTGTCGTGTCCGCCATCACGGCGTTAAGTTAAGGCGTGGGCCCACCACTTAATGGTTCTAGGTCTTATTCCAGTATGACCTAGGATGGAGGAAACATGTATCGTGCTGGTGCAAAGCTAGGGACTAAGTAGTGTAAAGGCTTCGTTATGACCTTCTAGATCGCACTTAACCTGAAGAGTGTGATAGAGTCTTGCAAACTCGAAAACAAACTAGAGTGTTCATATCATATGGGTAAAGCTGTACAAACTCTGTAGAGTTAATAAAACTAGTCGATTAGCCGTGCTCACGGTCATAAGTGACATAATGAAATGCTATGGGTATAAATTTTGAGTTTTGAGTTCTTACTAAAATGGTTTGATGACCAAAGGTTCTTGAAAACAATTGTTTTATGCTAAGACTGATAATGTTCTGATCAATGTACTAGTCTTACTCCCCGACGTGAGTAAGAGATTAAAATTTACATGTATATATATGATGAAACCATGCCATGGGTAGTAGCGATTTTGTGTTTTTCTGAAAATGCCTTGGTTAAAAACTACGTTGCAAATAGATTACGAACTAAAATTTGCTTTATGCCAAAAATTGTAACTACAAGTACCCTTTCTTTGAATTAGAGCTTTCATGTATTTAGGTTTGATTGTCCGCTTGCCAGTACATTATTTCAAATAATGTACTGACACCTGCGATTGGAATATCCATTTTGTTGCAGGTCATAGACTTAGCTTTTGAGAGATGTGGGTGACCGATTGCTTCTCCTAGGATTGAACTTAACGAGGTAAACCCCTAGTCGGTATGATTGTGGGTGGATAATCAGGCCACCGCTGTTCGTTGTACTTTGATTTATATTTATTTGGCTGGTCAACCTATGTAATCAGTAATATTGATGTAATCCGTAGTTACTTATCAATCTAGATGTATTTTCTTTGTATGCTCATGCTTGGGAAGAAAGTGTGAATCTAGCGCACATCCTGGGAGTTAGATTCACATGAGTGTGAGTTAGAAATATTTGAGATGTTGTAGATCTTTAGCCAATTTCGTCAAGTCTCCTGAATGTGTAACACATCTGGTCGCGGTCTTCGAGTGGATGACGGGCACATCTCAGGTTGAAGTTGACTGGCAGGCTAAAAGCCCAGCAATGTCTCACATATCCCTCTCTCGGGACATTGGATGTTTTGTTATGTTTGTTAGATGTGCTGAAGCGTTTCACCTCATCTTGTAGATATAATGGAAGGTCCGGGCGTCTCCGACACATACAGCCAAAACCATTTACATCATATGAATTGATAGGAATTTCATTTACCTATCATATGAAACAATGAAACATTCTCCATTTTATAATATGAAATAACAATATAATCCCATATGACTATTGCATGAAATGTTAATGCATGTGATAATGCTCATTTTATTATTCTCATAATTTTATGCTTAATGCAGGCTATCAGAATGTTGTTTAAGGAGAAGGAGAATATATCAAATCATGTGAAATAATAAACTTCTCATTTTTTGTACATAAAATGATAGGGTGTTCCTAAAGCATGAAATAATACTCTATATGAACTAAGATATTCCTTATATTTACATGAAATATTAACATATTTAATCTGAAGAATGTGCAAAACTACATGAAATGATAAATTATAACTATCAAACCCATCCCGTGAAATATTTCTAATTAAATACATAATTTAAAACATGATAATTGGTTAGGTCTGACCTTTGAGGTTGTGGTTGTAAGTTCGATTTATTTAAGTCAATAGAGATCAATCATTGTTTTATCGTGGTTTCAACCGATAAGTTATCTAGACGTTGCATCGGCTTACTAGGATTATATTCAAGATGGCTTTAGCTGATTGCAACAAAGGTTTCATTGATTATTTAATCATTTGGATTTAATGACATCGGATTTCGAGCCGATGTATGTTTTAGCTGTCGGATCAACATTTATTCTATCATATCATTATTGGTCAATTGGTTTCTATTGGATTATATTATTGTATTATTACAAGTTCTCACTGCTTGTTCGATTGCCTTTATATCATTGTTTATACAAGTGTCGAAATCTACATCGGACGTATAGCTGATCGTTCAAAACCCTATCAACATCGGCTAGTATTGCTACATCGGCTGTCGATGCGTGCGCTCGACATGCGGGAATCCGAGGGACCCCCTTTTTGGTTCGGCACAGGGGAGCGATGAATTAGGGTTCAAACTCGACGTGAGGTAGATGGAAGGCAGGAAGATGGGAGAAAATCTCAATCACAAAGGACACAGAAGGATTATACAGGTTCGGGCCGCCAAGGAGGCGTAATACCCTACTCCTGTTCTTTGTGTTATGTGTGGGATGAATTACAAGGATTGGGTGGGTGTTCTTCCTTGGGGAAAGCTAGAGCTAACGACCGGGATGAAAATGCTCAAGGCCCAAGGTTGGAGAGGCCGAGCCAAAGACAAATCCAAGAAGCTAACTCTCAAGCGGCAAACCCTTGGCCAGTTTTTCGAACCTCCAAAGCCAGAACCCCCTCTATCATGGACTTGGGCCTCCTTTTATAGTGCAGGGGGACACCATAGTAGTCCTAGCTTTCTCCACTCCGCTTCACGTGATGGAGCGGTTCTCGCCCCGTCTTGTCGGGGAAGCTACCCCTATTCTTGTTCATGTTGCCGCGTCACGGGAATTGGTGGAGAAAATGGGCGTCGTGGCCGCCATGCTGCTGACGTGAGGATGGGCCAACCTACCTACTCCAGTGGGGCCTACCGGTCAGTGGCCCTTCACCTGGAGAGGCGTCGACGCGACACCCCCAGTGCTCATGTTCTCTCTCCCACGCGGCCGCCCAACGCATTTAATGCGACTGGACGGGACGTGGAGGGAGGCGTGCGTGGGGTGGCTGTGCAGTCACACTGCGGTCACCGTCAAAGACTTTATACTCTCTTTGCCTCGTGACGGGCAAAAAGGAATGATGATGAGCGGCTGACAAACGTGCCTCACGTCGCAATAAATGCGACGGGGCAGGCGTCTGACCTCTCTCTAGGCATTAAATGTGGTGGTTGGCAGTTGGCGGTTGAACTCGCCCTTTTCTTGGAGAGGTGCGGGGTGAAGGACGGGGGGTCCGGGTGATCCCGGACCCTACCGTCTGGGAGAGCGGCGGCCTCCGGGCAGCCCCCGAGCCAAGCCCCTTTTGGGATGGCCACATGGCCGCCCGTGGCCCGGATCCGCTTGAGCCATCCAGGACACATCTTTGGCGCGCCCTGGTGAGCGAAGGTGTCTTCCTTCTTCAGATATCATATTCTTGATGTACCCCCGGGCCCATATAACCAACAGTAGTCCCCGGTGTTGACCGGGATCGAGGTCGGGTTTGGGCGCGGTTAACACCATATCCCTGAGTGGATGGGCCTGGTTACCGTACGTGCCGCGCCGCAGCAAGAGATAGGCGTGCGACATCCAACGCCGTGCTTGATTAGGCCTTTCCAGACGGGGGCACATTATTTTGGCCGCGCACGCGAGGGCCCATCGAACCGCCTAGCTCTCTCCGTCCGTGTAGTGCGCCTGGCAGACACGAAACCCCAGGCGGCGCGAAACCCCAGTGGCGCGGGAACCAAAGGGACGCGAAAAAACGAAGGGGCGCGGAGCCGAGGAGGCGCATCGCGTGGTAGTGGAGCGAAATTAATGCCGTAGAACTCGAGGGGGCGAGAGGGGGAATCAGTTTCTACGCTTTCCACAGCCATCGCCTCTCATCTCCCTGCGCCCTTGCCCTTTGGCTTCCTTTCTCTCCGCCACCGGCTTTCTTTTTCGCACTCCAACACCTGCCTTGAAGATGGCTCGTGACTCGCCCTTGGAGCCGGGGAGCGTGCTTCAAAAGTCCCTGATTCGCACTGCGGAGGCTCGAAGCCTCTTCAACAAGTACATGTCGCGCGACACGCGCAGCGGCGACGACATTCCGGAGGAGCGGCCCCCCACGAAGATGGTGTTCTTCGCCTCTTTCGCCATGGTTTGGCTGGTGCCACCCTTCTCCCGATTCTTCCTCGACGTGTTGGAGTTCTACGACCTCCAGCTGCACCACCTCACCCCCAACGCCATCTTCTACCTCGCCATCTTCGCCTACACCTGCGAGATGTTCGTGGGGGTGATGCCCTCACTACACCTCTTCCAGCAATTCTTCCGCGTGTGTCGGGCGGGCTCCCCCAGCGCGGTCGGGTACATGGCGATCCAGCTGCGCAACGATAGGACCGTTGGCACCCCCTTCATCGACATCCACCCCCGCTCCAGGTGGGAGAACTGGAGGGCCTTCTGGTTCTACACCAGGTTGGGCGACCACCCCTACCTTTCCCTTCCGACGGGGATCCCAGTGAACCAGAGGAACTGGGGGGCGCGGCCACGAGTCGGGAGGGAGCTGGACGGGGTGCTGGAGCGGATCAGCTACCTCCGGAGGGGGGTCTGTCCAGCCACGCCATCTTCCGGGATTTCCAAACAAGGCGCATCGCGTCGCTGCAGGAGAGGTCGCGCCCCGCCCACATGTACACGGGCTTCAACGACGACATGCACACCCACGTCGGCGTCGCCTTCAACTCGGACGAGAACGACCTCGCGATCTTGGTCCGCCGCACCCTTGGCGTCATGGCGATGGATCTGATGCAACTCCTGCCCGGGTTGGTGCCGCTGTGCCAGGATTCGGCGCGCCCGGAGATCCTGCATGCGCTGCAGATGGTGGGCGACGACGTGGCTCGCGCCGCCAGCGCGAGCGTTACCCCGGGGGTGGGGACGACGACTACGATGACGCCGACGATCGTGCCTATTGGGCGGCTGAGCCGCCGGGGTCCGGACAGGAGTGGATTGGGGGCCCCGGACCCGAAGGGGAAGAGGAAGAGGCCAGAGCATGACCCCGCACCTCCCCCATCACCACAACGCGGCGGCGGAGCGGAGCGCACCGCTCCTCCCCGTAGGTCTGGAGGCCCGCAGGTGATGGGCCCAGCCCCAGGGGCCACTCCGTCGAGGGCCAGAACGGCCACAACGACGACGACGATGACGACGGCGGAGGCCGAGAGTGCACCCACGACGAGCGCGTTATCAGCGGGGGCCGGCCGTGGCACTCTAGCGGTGACGGAGTCCGCGGGCGACAGCCCAGTGAGCCCCCCTGGCGGCCCCGCGAAGAAGAAGTGGGCCATCTCCCGGGTTTCCTGGAGCTTCAACGCCGCCCGCAGGTAACGCCTTGCAGATGCATACATACCCTGTGAGACTTGTGCTTCCGTTCGGGCTCCTTGTGTTTTGATCCTTTACTGTGTTTATTTTTGCTCCCACCCACGAGCATCGCATTTTTGCCCTGTGGTTATACCCAAGGGCTGCTTCGTTCCACTCACGGAGACGCAGGAGAGGCCCGGGGTGGTGGAGCCCACCGGGTCTGGGTCACCCCCTGCGGGTTTGGGCTCGGGGCCGGTGCGGCCTGAGGAGGGGGCCCACCTAGATGCCGGGGAGCCAATCGCCCGTGAGGAACAAGCTGGGGGGCCCCCGTCTGCGACAGATTCGGGGTGAGCTGGCCCCGACGCAGAGGAGGCGGCGGTGGGCAGCGGAGTGCAGCCCCAGGGGTCCCCATTCCCCACCGCGGCAACCATCGCCGTCACCACGACAACCGTCACCCGCGCCATGCCATTCAGCGTCGTCGCCCGCCCGGCCAACACCAGCACTGCCGGCGCCGGCCCACCGCGATCCTCCGACGCCGCGAGCAGCCTCACCGGAGGGCGTGGCAACGCCGGCGGGCGAGGCAGCGGTGGTGCGGCGGGAGGCCGAGGTCGACGAAGGCCGTCGCGAGCTGGTGGCCACGGCGAGGGTGGAGGGCCTCGTCCGGAAGCGGGAGCTGGCGGATATCGAGCGGCGCCGGGGGGAACTCAACTAGGTGCTCGAGGACACCGTCGTTGAGCGACACACCGCCGACTTCCGCGAGCAGGTCGCTGCCGCCGCAGAGGAGAGGGTCCGCACCACCACCGGGGAGTTCATCCGCGACCTCAACGGGCATGCTCAGGAGCTCAACCGGCACGAGCGCGCCCTGCACGATGCTAAGGCCGCCGCCGCCAGCACCGACGTCGAGCTCCAGGCCCGCGAGGACGGCCTAGCAGAGCGCGAGAAGGCTCTGGAGGCGGCGCGGCGGGCGGTCGAGGACCGAGAGGTCGTCGTGGCCAAGGCCCAGGGGGACTCCGCCGCGCGGGAGGAGAACGTGGCGACCCAGGAAAAGGCCATCGCCGAGCGCGAGGCCGCCGTGGAGGGGCGCGAGGTGGCGGTGCTAGAGGCCCAGGAGGAGGTCTCCCGGTGCCTGAAGGCCGTCTGGGAGCGCGAGCAGCAGCTCGCGGCCGCCTCGTGCCGGCGGCAGGATGAGCTGGAGCGGTGGGAGCGGGACCTCACCGCCCGGGAGCAGGCGGTTGGCGACGTGGAGGCGCGGGTACGGGAGCCCCAGCCGGCCCCTCGCTCCAGCGACGCGGCGCCAGACTTGGAGGAGGCGCGCCGCCGGGTCGCGGAGCTGGAGCACGCCCTGGGCTTAGGGCTCCGGACCGTGGCCTCATCCATCGAGCGCCTGCGGGAGGCGGCCCGTGAGGTGGGGGTCATTCGCCCCCATGCCGTCGTTCCTACCTTGGGAGGATTGGCCACGCACATAGATGAGCTAGCCGCGGGAATCAATAGGGTGCCGGAGGAGGTCGACGAGGTGGCGAAGGAGTCGTCGTACAACTTGTCCCGCCAGGTCGCGACGCTCATCCTTGCAAGCTACCAAGCCCGTGACCCCGGCTTCGACCCCTACATCCCCATCGAGGACTTTCCCGAGGGCACCGAGGAGGCTGCTCGGTGCCACGTCAAGGATGCCGTCGACTCCATTATGATTGGTTTTGACAGCACTCCGGCGACATTCCAGCTCGTCTTCCGCGAGGACCCGCCGGACTAGGATAGCCCGGAGAACGCCCCCAGCGACCCGCCGGCCGCCTAGGACTCCCCCACTCTTTGTATCAATCCTGTACTTGTAAAAAAACATAGTAATATTGTTTATAATATCAGTGCACTTGCCTTTATCAAACTGGACTCGTATTGTACCAGCCCATCGTGGCCTGTCTCTTCAAACACTGATTCATATATGTAGCCGTCTCTTTGACTCTGCAGACAATGATTCATAATGATTCATATATATATATATGTATGTATGTATGTATGTATATTGGGAGCCCTCGGCCAACTTGGCGCACATGCAGTGGAGGTTAGTTGGCCCAAGCCCCTGCATGTTTGCTTCCCTGCAACAGTAGTCCAACCTTTAGTTAGCTTAGCCATTGTAGGAATATGGGCAGTATGGTTTCCTGCCATGGTTCATCCCATGTAACTGAGAGCTGGTCCGGGTTCAGGCAGTGTGCATCGGCCGCCGGATGGTGCCTTCCTCGGGGCTCTGGGTAGGAGCGAGGGCATAAAGGGCCGGTGGGGGCAAGAGCAACGGGGGTTCGGGACAGGCGTGACAATACACACCCGAGCCCCGGCGTTGGATGCCCCGGGCACTTGTATGCAGCGTCGCTCTATCCTCATCACCCTTAGGGCCTCTCAACCTAGGGCGGGCAGGGCCGGGAAACCACTGGAAACCAACATCCGCAGTACATGTTCTGGCATATGGGGGAAAAACATACTGCAAGCAGATATTTTGTAGGGAAAGAACATGAGGAGTGTAAATGGGCGAACTCATTGTTCATGCCACTGGAGGCAATGAATGAACTTTCATATATATATTGGGGATTCAGCACACCATGCGACTTATGGGTAAAACTTGCGCAGGTGGGAAATGTTCCATGGGTTCGGCAGCGGAGTGTTGTCCTCTGTGGCTAGGCGAACTGCACGCGGGGTGCCGATAACTTTGTATGGCCCCTCCCACATCGGGGATAACTTGCTCAGCCCCACACGCGTTTGCACGCGCCGCAGAACGAGATCATTGATTTGCAGCGCTCAGGGGCTGACTTTGTGTTGATGGTAGCGATGGAGGCTCTGCTGATAAAGGGCCGCGTGAAGAGCTGCACGGCGTCGTATTTCTTCTAGGTAGTCCAGGTCGTCGCGACGCAGCTGTTCTTGATCTGCTTCGGTGTATAATGTGGCTCGGGGCGATCCCAGGGTGAGCTCGGAAGGCAAGACCCTCTCAGCCCCATACACCAAGAAAAAAGGTGTTTCCCCGGTGGCACGGCTCGGTGTTGTCCGGTTGGCCCAAAGGACCGCAGGCAGCTCGTTAGTCCATGAGTCCCCATGCTTCTTGAGGACGTTGTAGGTCTTCGTTTTGAGGCCTTTCAATATTTCCTTGTTTGCACGCTCAGCTTGGCCGTTGCTTTGGGGGTGGGCGTGCGAGGCGAGGCAGAGCTTGATGCCCATATCATCGCAATACTCGCCAAACAGCTCACTCGTGAACTGAGTGCCGTTGTCGGTGATGAGCCTGTTGGGGACTCCGAACCTTGCCATGATGCCTCTCATGAACCGCACAGCCGAATGCTTGTCAATGACGCTGACCATATAGGCCTCGGGCCACTTGGTGAATTTGTCGATGACGACATATAGAAATTTGCAGCCGCCCCGTGCCTGCTTGAACGGGCCCAGGATGTCCAGCCCCCAGACCACGAACGGCCATGAGAGTGGGATGGTCTGAAGGGCCTGAGCTGGCAGGTGCGTCTGCTTGGCATGGAATTGGCATGCCGGCACCGCCGCACGAGGTCTGCTGCGTCCTCCAGCGCGGTGGGCCAGTAAAAACCCTGGCAGAATGCCTTTCCCACCAAGGTTCGGGAGGCTAAGTGCGCTCCACATTCTTCCTCGTGGATCTCGGCTAGGAGCTCAAGACCCTGTTCCCGAGCGATGCATTTCATGAGCACTCCATTGGCACTGCGTCGGTAGAGTGTCCCTTCCACCAACACGTACCTTTTCGAGGTGCGGGCGATACGCTCGCTTTCCTCGCGTTGCTCGGGCAATGACGCGTCTTGCAGGTACGCCTGGATTTTCGAAATCCAGGGCACCTGGCGCGTGATGTCTGGCCCCGTAGGACCAAGCCGTGGCTGGCCCGCCGGTCCGGACATCGGACGGCCGATTCCCGCCTTGGGGCGGTTCAGTGGCATGCCGATGGCTCGTGAGCCTTTCTTCAAATGCGCCTGGTGGGGCTGGGGCTCGCGCGGACGCGATCCTAGATAGCTCGTCTGCTAGGGTATTGTCTCTTCTGGGAACATGGCGCAGCTCGAGGCCATCGAAATGGCGCTCCATGCGTCGTACTTCCTTGGCATATGCTTCCATCTGGGGGTCGGTGCATTGGTACTCCTTGAAAACTTGGTTCACGACCAGTTGAGAGTCACCGAGGACTAGCAGTCGGCGGATGCCCATGCCTGTCGCCGCTCGTAACCCCGGTAGAAGTCCTTCGTACTCGGCCATGTTGTTGGTTGCCCGGAAGTCAAGCCCAACGGTGTACCGGAGTACGTCGCCCGTCGGGGAGGTTAACGCAACGCCTGCCCCGGCCCCCTGTAAGGTGAGTGAACCATCAAAGTTCATCACCCAGTGCATGGTCCATTGGCCGTGATCCTCCACACTCTCGGGTTCACCCGGGGGTTGATCGTTGTCAGCCACTGGCGTCCATTTTGCCACGAAATCGCCCAAGGCCTGGCTCTTGATTGCGTGACGGGCTTCGAAATGCAGGTCGAATTCTGACAATTCGATAACCCATTTGACCACCCGCCACGTGCCCTCTCGGTTATGCAAGATCTGCCCGAGAGGATAAGACGTGACCATCGTTACCCGATGCGCTTGGAAGTAGTGGCGCAGCTTCCTGAAAGCCACGAGCACTGCGTAGAGCATTTTTTGGGCCTGCGGGTAACGTGTCTTTGCGTCCCGTAGCACCTCACTGACAAAGTAGATCGGCCGCTGCACCTTGGTGCGGGCCTTAGCTACCTTACCGGGGGCAACAGGTTCGGGTGCACCGGGGCGGGTTACCTCAGTGTCTTGGGCTACCGGGCCATCGCCTTCCCCCGGGCCCTAAGGGCCGCTCGGTGGAAGGGCCTTGGGAGCCCCTGACCGGGCTCCGGGTGGCTCCTCGCACTGGGGGCAAAGGCCACCTCCGCCGGTGCTTCCTCGCCAACACCGTTCCAAGGTTTCCTCCTCCAGGTGTGGTGGGGCCGGGACCGTCCGAGGGACTAGCTTGTCATCACGCTCCACAACCAACGCCGCACTGATCACTTGGGGAGTTGCCGCCAAATATAGAAGGAGGGGTTCTCCATCTTGAGGTGCTACCAATATGGGCGGCGAGGAGAGATAACGCTTGAGCTCGCTCAAGGCTTTCTCTGCCTCATTCGTCCAAGTGAAGGGGTCGGTTCGCTTTAGCAACTTGAATAAAGGGAGCGCCCGCTCTCCCAGCCTTGATATGAAATGGCTCAGGGCAGCTACACAACCAGTAATTTTCTGTACATCCCTGAGCTTCCTAGGGGGCGCATCTCCTCTATCGCTCTTATTTTTGTAGGGTTGGCCTCGATGCCTCGGGCAGAGACCAAAAACCCCAAAAGCTTGCCTGCCGGTACCTCGAACACGCATTTTTTTTGGATTCAGCTTCATGCGGGAGGACCGGAGGTTATCAAATGTCTCAGCCAGGTCCTGGAGCAAGGTTCTTTGGTCCCGGGACTTGACCACGAGATCATCGACATACGCCTCAACATTACGTCCTATTTGGTCTTTCAACGTGATGCAGACACCATGTTTGAAAGTAGACATGGCATTCTTTAAACCAAAAGGCATAGACATGTAGCAAAAGGTACCCACAGGGGTAATAAATGCAGTTTTCTCCTCATCCTCTATAGCCATGCGGAACTAATGATAACCAGAGTATGCATCTAGGAAACATAAAAGGTCGCACCCCGCAGTGGAGTCGACTATCTGGTCTATTCGAGGCAGAGGATAAGGGTCTTTAGGACATGCCTTGTTGAGGTCGGTGTAGTCGATGCACATGCGCAGCTTGTGGTTGGCCTTTGGGACGACCACCGGGTTAGCCAACCACTTCGGATGCAGCACTTCCCAGATGAAGCCGGCCTCCTGGAGCCGTGTCACCTCTTCGCGGATGAACGCCTGTCGCTCCGGGGCCTGTCGCCTCACCTTTTGTCAGACCGGTCGTGCATCCGGCCGCACTGCAAGTCGGTGCTCGATCACCTCCCTAGGGACTCCGGGCATATCCGACGGCTTCCAAGCAAACATGTCGGCATTCGCCCGCAGGAAGGAGACGAGCGCATCTTCCTATTTGGGGTCCAAGTTGCCGCCAATTTTGGCGGTCTTGGACGGGTCGTCGCCCAACTAGATGGACTTGATTACCACCTCATCAGCCGAGGTGATGTGCTGTTTGGGGGCCCGGGAACCCGAGGCCTCCCCTTGAGGGCCTTCGGGTTCAACGCGGTCGGCCGCCGCAATATCATCCATGCGTGCTTCCGTGCAATCTAGCGCGGTTTTGACATCGGCATGGTGGATGGTGATGGGGCCTTCGGGGCCCGGCATCTTGAGCTGGCGGTAGGCGTAATGGGTGGCCGCCATGAACTTCACCAACATCGGCCTCCCGAGCACGGCGTTGTAGGGCAGATTGAGGTCCACCACATCGAAGTCAATCCGCTTAGTGCGGAAATTGGCAGGGCTCCCAAACGTGACCGGCAGCGCGATCTGCCCGAGGGGCCACACCTTCCCGGGCGTCACCCCAATGATGGGGTAGGATGGCCCGAGCACCATCCCTGGGGCCTTGATCACATCAAAGGCCTTCGGGGACAGTATGTTGAGGGCCGCACCCCCGTCAATCAAGACTCGGGCGACCTTGACGTTGCAAATGGTGGGGGAGGTAATGAGGGCCAAGTGGCCACTACGTGCGATGCTCCCAGGGTGATCTGTCTGGTCGAAGGTGATTGGCACCTCCGCCCAGCGCGACTTTTGGGCCGCCTCATGGGACGGCACAGCCGCGAGGAGCTCACGCCTCATGGTCTTGAGGCTCCGACGGGACACCTGGGCGCCTGCCCCTCCGTCGATGGTGGTGACGACGTGCTTGGGGTCCTGGTAGCCCAGATCATCATCCTCGTCCCCGACGGGGGCCGCGCTCTTGGCCTCATCTCGTCGGTTATCTGAGCGTTCTGCCAGGGCCTTACCCTTACGGCGGGCTTCCTTCTCCCTCTCCCTCCTCTCCTGCTCGTACCTTTGTACCCGCTCGGCCAAGTTCTTGACCGAGCGGCACTCGGAGAGGTCGTGGTGGGAGGTTTGGTTCACCATGCACCACTTGTCCCCGTCCTGGCCCTAGGGACGGGGGTCCGGGGAGCGCCTGCGGTTGCCCACGGGCTTGCCCTTCCGCGAGGGCTTCTCGGCACCGTCGGCGGCGAGGACTTGGCCTTCCTCGCCACCGCGCGATGGCTTGCACTTCCGCCGCCGCTCACGCCGTTCCTCTCGGGACGCGGAGGGGGCAGGTGGAGGCTGGAGCAGGATTCCTAGGATTCCATACCCGAGCTGAAGGGTTACGCGGAGGCTACGCTAGCCGAAAAACAAAACTTTTTATCGTGCAAACCAAGAACACTTGCAAGTAAGGGCTGATAGATCGTTACCGATTGGAGTATGCAGCGGAAATAGCCAATCAGGGCTATCCGATCCGGAACAGTGTAGCCGATTCCCGGAGACAGCTGATTCACCAATCAGCCTGTTCGCCGATGTAGCCGATTCGCCGAGTCGTCTGACCGTGTTCTCGCGTCTCGCTCCGATGCGCTCGACCGCAGCCGATCTGCCGTAGCCGCCTTGCTCCGAAGTACCACAGCCGATGAACAGCGCGCAACGTAGCAGCGCCTCTACCGGTATCCACACATCCGGGGACAGAACGCCGAACACTCGTGTGCTAGCACGCGATGCAAGGCTAGGGTTTGGCTCGAAGGTGGGGAGGGTTTCCGTGGAGATTGATCTCAGCGACTTCTGTTGCGGATTCGGTTCAATGCGATTCTTCAACTCTCCACCCCTTGCCCCTTTATATAGAGTTGGCCGACTGGGACTAGTGGCCGATCAGGACTCTATTTTAAATCGGATCCTATCCAAATCTCATAGAGTTAGCCGCCCATACATCGTAAGACCATAGGACTCTATCCGATCGGATCCCTATCCGATCGAGCCGTATCCGAGTCCAACTCGAATGCCTGTTCTTATCCCCTTAAGCGTGCGACCCTGTAGGTTCAGGTATACTCGGTTTCGGCTATAGTCTAACTTAGCCAATCGTCGGCTCGAGTCCAACTCAGCCGACCTGTCCTAGCAGCACATATTGACACCATAGTATACAAGAATATAATATCGGCTCTGAACCTGTAATGTGTACACAAATCACTTTGTCTCACGATACCAATTAAGCTATAGGCAAGATGTGTGCCATCCCTTCAATAGCTTAACCATTCACTCGAACCGTATTGGATTATCTGTCTGGTTATTGACTCCTCAATCAACTTAGCATGGCCATGCATTTCCATAATCCATTACCTCGAGGGGCCCAGAGATATCTCTCCAAATGAAGGGCAAATTCCATCTTGATCACTCACATCCCACTCCATGTTTCATAGCAAACCCGAAAACTACCTTTATAACTACCCGACGGAATAGCGTTTGGTAGTCCCAAAGTAGGTTACTACACATGTTGGAATCCATGATGATCTCGGGTCTAAGGACTTTGTACCAACACTACTCGAGACCAACTAATGTCACATTAATTCCCGTAGTGTCTCATGGTGGGTCTATCCAACAATGTGTTCTCCAACACATGTGTCCATGTTTATTGATTTGGTATCTCCATACTCATGATCTATGAGACATGATCATCAATCAATAAACATGTCGATCTTAGAATCATATTAGTTTCAATAATATGATATATGATCGTGGATCATTTAGAAATAGATTCATACATATAGAGTCTCATAAATAAGTCACGTACTTATTGATCAATACAAGATGTCTATTTTATGGAACCGAATAACACTTTATTCATAAATACATAAACATTGACGTGATATCCAACTTCTCCATGTTGCCTCTAGGGCATATCACTAACAATCTCCCACTTGCACTAGAGTCAATCATGTAAGTATCTAATACCCATTGCTCTTGTGTGCGCCTCATGCTTCGGCGAGGAGAGGTTTTGTCGGCGGATCGGCTATGTTGAGATCCGTGTGCACTTTGCATATCTTGACATCACCTCTCGTCCACTATCTCGCGGATGAGATGATATCGCCGAAGTATGTGTTTGAACTTCGATGTGACCTCGGCTCCTTGGCTTATGCAATGGCTCCACTATTATCACAATAGAGAGACATTGGACCGTCGCACTGGTCATCACACCAAGCTCGAAACGAATTTCTTGATCCAAACGACCTTCTTTGCGCTTCCGAGCAAAGAATATACTTGGCCTCCGTTGTAGAATCGCAACGGTATCCCGCTTGGAACTCTTCCAGACGCCGCCTCCGTTTAGGCGAACACGAACCCAGTTGCGATCTATAATCATCCTTGTCTATTTGGAAGCTAGCATCGGTGTAACCACTTACAACGAGCTCTTCTTCACCTCCATAGACTAGGAACATATCCTTAGTTCTTCTCAAGTACTTAAGGATATTCTTTACGCATCCAGTGACCTTCACTGGATCGGACGTATCTGCTCGTAGCACTCAAAGCGTACGAGACATCGGGCATGTACAAAGCATGGCATACATGATGGATCCAATTGCCGAAGCATATGAAACCATACCCATCTTGTTTCGCTCATCATGTGTCGAGGACACCGATTCTTGCTAAGATTAATGCCATGTGACATGGGCAAGAAACATTTCTTGGAATCATGCATGTTGAACCTTTTCAACACCTTGTCAATGTATGTACTTTGGCTTAATCCAATTAGCCTCTTGGATCTATCTCTATAGATCCGAATGCCGATGTATGTTCTTCCTCCTAAGTCTTTCATGGAAAAACTATTTTTCAATGAAGACTTGACAGATTCCAAGATAGAGATATCATTTCCAATCAACAATATGTCATCCACATATAAGATTAGAAATACAATTGCACTCCCACTGACCTTTTTATAAACACAGGCCTCCTCTTCGTTTTTGATGAAACCAAACCCTTTGATTACTTCATCAAAACGAATATTCCAACTCCGAGATGCTTGCTCCAATCCATAAATGGATTTCGTAGCTTGCATATCTTTCCAGCGATTCTGGATCGACAAAACCCGAGGTTGTATCATGTATACATCCTCGCTTAGGTTTCCATTCGGAAAGTCGTTTTGACATCCATCGTCATATCTCATAATCGAAATATGAAGCAATCGCTAGGATAATCCGAATAGATTTAAGCATTGCGACGGGCGAGAAGGTTTCATCATAATCAACTCCTTGAATTTGTTTAAAACCTTTCGCCACCAATCGCGCCTTATAGATGTGAACATTTCCATCCATATCGGCCTTTTTCTTAAAAACCCATTTACACTCAATGGTTTTGACACCATCAGGTGGATCAACCAAGTTCCAAACTTGATTGTCGTACATGGATTCTATTTCGGATTTCATGGCTCCAAGCCACTTGTTGGAATCGGGTCCCACCATCGCTTCCTCATAGGTCTTAGGTTCATCGTTGTCCAACAACAATATATCACGTTGTTCCGCACCTGTGTACCTGTCAGGTGCACGACGTGATCTTTCAGACCTCCGTGGGGCTGGTGTATCTAGCAACCGGTGGCGCAACACTTTGCTCCTCCTGTTGTGGTTACGTGGTCGCCGAAACATTTTCGGTATTTCTTGAACTTCTTAAAGATGCACCCCTGCTCCCACTAACCCTTCTTGAAAGAAACTCTTTCTCCAAGAAGACACCGTGTCGGGCGACAAACACTTTGCGTTGTTCCCGATTATAAAAGTAATATCCCTTAGTTTCCTTAGGATATCCCACAAAGAGGCACTTGTCAAATTTGGGTGTGAGCTTGTCGATCGTAAATGTTTTACATAAGCTTCGCATCCCCAAATTTTGAGAAAAGACAAACTAGGGGGTTGCCCGTCCATATCTCATATGGTGTCTTTTCAACCGACTTAGATGAAACTCTATTTAGTGTGAGCGCAATGTTTCAAGAGCATATCCCCGAAGGATAACGGAAGATCACTTTGGCTCATCATCGACCGCACCATGTCCAACAAGGTGCGATTTCTCCGTTCGGACACTCCGTTCCATTGTGGAGTTCTGGCGGTGCTGTGAAACAATTCCACAATCTTTCGATGATTACCAAACTCTTGGCTCAAGTATTTCCCTCCACGATCCGATCGTAGAAACTTGATTGTTTTCCCTAAATGATTCTATACTTCATTCTGGAATTCTTTGAACTTTTCAAAGGATTCGGACTTATGCCTCATTAAGTAGATATAACCATATCTACTAAAGTCATCGGTAAAAGTAATGAAGTACTGATAACCACCTCTGGCCGTTGAGCTCATTGGTCCACATACATCAGTATGTACGAGTGCCAACAAGTCACTTGCTCTCTCTCATTGTGTCCCGTGAAAGGTGCCTTTGTCATCTTACCAAGTAAACAAGACTCACATGTCTCAAATGATTCAAAATCAAAAGAGTGAAGCAATCCATCCTTATGGAGCTTCTCCATGCGTTTCTTATTTATATGGCCTAAGCGACAATGCCAGATAAACGTGGGGTTTATATCATTAGAGAGTTGCCTTTCTGTATTAATGTTATAGATGGGAGACGCTTCAAGATTCAAAACGTATAATCCATTCACCAATGGAGCATGAAAATAGAACATATCTCTTAGATATATTGAACAACCATTGTTCATTGATATAAAATCATATCCTTCCGCTTGCAAACATGAAGCGGAAATAACGTTTTGACATAGTGTTGGAACACAATAACAATTATTTAATTCCAAAACTAATCCCGAAGGTAGATGAAGTGGTATCGTGCCGACAAGAAGCGTAGCAACGCTTGCTCCATTGCCGACGCGCAGTTCACCTCGCCCCTTCTTAAGCCTCTACTTCTTCTCATTCCCCGCAACGACTTGCAAATATGAGCTACGATCCGGTATCAAATACCCAAGAGTCGGTAGATGAAGTAGAAAGATTAATGTCTATAACATTAATACCGAAGCGAAGTCATACTTTGCTTCTTTTTGAGATCCTCCATGTACTTCTTGTAGTTCCTTTTCCAATGGCTGTCTCCTTGCAATAGAAGCAAACATCATCTCGATGCCGCCGACCCCTTCTTGCCTTTCTTTGCATTAGAAGCACTCGCGATCTCATCGGGAGTTAGCTTCCTCTTGGTGCAAAGTTTCTTGACAGTGGTTTGCGCTTAGCCTTCGCATCATCATCACATGATGACCGTTTTTCGGATACTCTCCTCATTGTCTTTAGCATCTCATGCAATTCAGCCAAGGTCTTATCCATACTGTTCATGTGATAATTCAATATGAATGGCTCGAAGCTCGAGGGAGCGGCGGAGAATCACATCGGTAGCCAACTCTTGGCTAAGGGGAAAACCTAGTTTTCCGGACTCTCAATGTAGCCAATCATTTTTATCACATGCGGACCGATGGGATTTCCCTCAACAAGCTCGCACGCAAACAAGGACTTCGAGGCATTGAACCTCTCGGCCCGAGCTTGGTTCTCAAACATGCCACGTAGTCCCCGAATAATAGTGTGAGCATCGGCGCTCTCATATTGCTTCGAAGCTCGGGGAACATTGTAGCTATCATGAGACGACTTATATCTAGGGCATCATTAGTGTGCTTCTCGTAAGCTCTCCGTGCGATTGCGGTGGCATTATTAGGCAAATCCTCGGGATAGGGTACTTCAAGAACGTACTCCTTACACTCTTGCTTGAGAACAATTCTCAAGTTACGATACCAATCCATAAAGTTTGTTCCGTTTAATTTTTCCTTTTCGAGAATAGATCGCAAATTAAAGGTACGGGTGTAGTATTAGCCGCCATTTATTCTACAACGAGAAAAGCAAAGTTTAGCACAATGTTTATGCTATGTCTTTTGTTAAACAATTTAACACAAGACTCCCATTACGTATTTTCCACCTTCCCTCTAGGTTACGTATTGGGTCAAGATCCACATGTTAATTAATTTTCTAGTGAGCTTTGGCATCACGCTAGAAAATTAGTAACATCGGTAAGCAACACCTTGCTAATCACATCTCTATGTGACTCTTGTTGTTGGTGTGGCATCTCCATGCCCCTGGCGCCAACCTATGCCCCAAGGCCCAAAACTGCTTTTGATAGCCTTGTTAAGTAAACCAAATGCTCTGCTGTATATGTCCGACATATACCCCCTCATGTTATGATAGAGAATGACACTCGCTTTGGCGGACCCACCATTGACGAGCATAACGGTGGACGTGCAACATTTGGAAGGGCATCATTACTACTTAATTTTTGAGGGATGCTATCCTATCAAACAAACATATCACATATATGAAAGCAGTAGAATAGCATATTATGAAATAGTTTGGCCCCCTTCACATGGTGATCTCCATCTCCATGTCGACGCTGAGGATCTCCATCTTCGGCACCATCTTCCAATGTGCATGATGCTTGATTTCTTCAAACTAAGCTACTACTATAGAAGCTCTAATTGAAGATTACATCGACTCGCAGGTCGTGAAAGAATATTACAAGCATTGCACGTAAGAAAGAATATTACAGGGATTGCACATATGAAAGAATATTACATGCATTACATGCATCTCATACATCTCATACATACAATAGGGCCATACCATCTCAAGGCATTCTCTGCAAAAACAAGTTAGGCGTAGAAACATTTTCTACCTATCGCAAAGAAACGACATCGACACGACCTATAAGGGGGGCGCACACTATCAAGGGAGATGGTTTGCGTAGGCGCGAGGCAGCTAACAAGATCGAACTACGAGATAGCTTCGGCATAATCACATTATACCGTTCCGATACACTATCAAGGAACGCTATCTCGAAGCCGACTCAAACCGAGTTCTATGGATATTGCTTCGACGTAATCACATTACGCCGTTTCGATACACTATCAAGGAACGCAATTACCATCTAATCTCCTCAACAGATCTCGTAAAATCGATTGATCTAATCAACCCGTGCGCAAAACTTGTTCCAGATCCAATCTAAAACCCGAACTAAGCAAGATTAGCTCTGATACCACTGAAGGGTTACGCGGAGGCTACGCTAGGCGAAAAACAAAACTTTTTACCGTGCAAACCAGAAACACTTGCAAGTAAGGACCGATAGATCGTTACCGATTGGAGTATGCAGCGGAAATAGCCAATCAGGACTATCCGATCTGGAACAGTGTAGCCGATTCCCGGAGACAGCCGATTCACCAATTAGCCTGTTCGCCGATGTAGCCGATTCGCCGAGTCGTCTGACCGCGTTCTCGCGCCTCGCTCTGATGCGCTCGACCGCAGCCGATCTGCCGTCAATGGTGGCGACGACGTGCTTGGGGTCCTGGTAGCCCAGATCATCATCCTCGTCCCCGACGGGGGCCGCGCTCTTGGCCTCTTCTCGTCGGTTATCTGAGCGTTCCGCCAGGGCCTTACCCTTACGGCGGGCTTCCTTCTCCCTCTCCCTCCTCTCCTGCTCGTACCTTTGTACCCGCTCGGCCAAGTTCTTGACCGAGCGGCACTCGGAGAGGTCGTGGTGGGAGGTTTGGTTCACCATGCACCACTTGTCCCCGTCCTGGCCCTAGGGACGGGGGTCCGGGGAGCGCCTGAGGTTGCCCACGGGCTTGCCCTTCCGCGAGGGCTTCTCGGCTATCACGCTATCGATGCTTGTGCCTGGTCGCCGACATCGTTGCTTGTGCCTGGCTGCCGACACTGATGCGGATGGCTGCACGTGGTTGCCGATGCTGCTGCCCGCGCTTGGCCGCCGACGTTGACACGGATGGTTGCACGTGGCCGCCGATGCTACTGCCCGCGCCTGTCTGCCGACGCCGACACGGATGGCTGCCCGTGGCCATCGATGCTGCTGCCTACGCCTGGGCACCGACGTCGACGCGAATGGTTGCATGTGGCCGCCGATGCTGTTCCCCACGTCTGGTCGCTGACGGATGGAGACATGCCGGCCACCGGTGGAGAGTGGTGGCTCGGTGAGGTAAAAAAATGAGGATATGATACAAGGTGGAGAATTTAGGGTTTGGCTTTACATCTGGTAGGCTAGATGGGTTTTTTGGCTTGTAATATGTTAATAGTCTAATATACACTCTCAGGGCCCCGCGGGTCATCCACGGATGGCTGTCCTCCCCGTCTCCGCCCTCGCTCATGGACGGGGCCCTGACCCCGACTCCCCGTGGGTGAAAATTAGCCCCCGCCGCCACGCCGGGCAGGTCCCGGTAGGGATGAAAATGGTCGGGAACGGTCGAGAAAAGACCTTAACCATTCCCGTTCCCGTATTTTTTAGCTGGAACGGAAACGGGAACGGGAAAAGCGGACGGGAAAACGAATCCGGTTAATACAGGACATCAGGAACGGTCGGAAACGGTCGGGAGCATGTCAATTACGATCGGGAATCGGTTAAAAAAAGGGAACCTCGACACACATATAACCAAATCAAAGAACTAGATGTAACAATTGCAACCATGCATAATCCCATGACATTACATCACAAGTTCAAATTTAAAAACAACACATCATAACTCACGGCATAGAAAATTGACATCCAACAATTAAAATCCAATTTCGTTCACGATTTAAATTTCCATCTCAAATTTTGTCATGTAAAAAATAATCCACAACTAAAATTGACATCTCACAATTAAATTTCCAATTTCATTCACGATTTAAATTTCCATCTCAAATTTTGACATCGAAGCGCACTTCCCCAACTAATTAAATTTTGACATC
This sequence comes from Oryza australiensis, assembly GCA_019925245.2. NCBI lineage: Eukaryota > Viridiplantae > Streptophyta > Magnoliopsida > Poales > Poaceae > Oryza > Oryza australiensis. The sequence goes on along the minus strand of JAIFGZ020000473.1, from coordinate 3,442,906 downwards.
TAGAAATTAATCCACAATTACAATTCACATCCAACAATTACAATTTAATTCACATCTCAAATTTCCATCTCACAATTTCCATCTCACATTTCTCACAAAAATGGAGGAGGTGGGGACTTACGCCGTGAAGAAGGTGGCCGACAAGGAGGATATGGCGTGGGGACGAGGCGGCGGCGAGGAGCGTGGGGGAGAGGCGGCTAGCGGTGACGGCGTGACGGGATGAGGCGACGACGATGAAACAATGGGGAGATCCGGCGGTGACGGCGAGCGGGGAAAAGGAGGTGGTGGCGGGCACGAAGGAGGTGGCGGTACACGGGGAGGGTGTGGCCGGCGGGGAGGCGAGTCGACAAGTGTCGGGCAAAGCAGAGACCTTGCGGTGGGGCCCCGGGGGAGGTCTGGCGACAGTGGGAGACTGGGCGACGGGGGAAAGGGAAAGGTGCGGCAACGGTGGGAGACCAGGGCGGCCGGGGAGCGACGGAGGGTGTCGGCGGGAGTCGGGGGCTAGGTCAGGCTAAGCGCGAGTGGGGTCGGGGCTGGGCGCAGGCGGGGGAGGAGGGAGGTGTGGCGGCGGCGAGTCGGCGGGGTTGGGGTGAGCGGCCGGCCTCGTCGGCGGGGTCGGGGCTAGGGCACGGCGGCACAGCAGCATGGCTCGGCTGTGGCTGGCGACCGGCTAGGGTTAGGGTTAGATAGAGTCTCATTTAGGGTTTGCTATTGTTGGGCCAAAATGTAATTGGGCCCGAAGGGAGTGGGCCGAAATAGGTTTAGATGGTCCTATAAAACGGGAATTCCCGTGGGAATTTTCCCGTATAAATACGGGATCCGCGAATACGGTCGAAAAAACACCTCAACCGTTCCCGTTCCCGTTTCCCGTTTCCCGTATTTTTTCCCGTTCTCATTTTTCTTGCCGATACGGTATTCGATCGGGATTTTCAGTATTCGATGTCGATCGATACGAAATTTTCCCGTACGCGCTTACATCCCTAGGTCCCGGGGCCCCAGCCACTCAGCCCCACGAAGGAAATTGACACCCCTAGAACCGAGACTGCCAGATGGTCCCACCTACAGCCGCAGTCGGAGAGCAAATGAAAACCCTCCCTCCTCCCTCGGCGCAGTGTTGGGGGTTGGTTTTTCCCCAAATCAAAAACCCTCCTGTCCTGTCCATTGCAGCGAAACCCTAGGATTTTCTACGGCGGCGGCGGCGGAAGGGTCATGGAACGGGCGGCTGCCGGCGTGTCGTACCAGCGGTTCCCGCGGGTGCGGATCCGCGAGCTCAAGGACGACTACGCCAAGTTCGAGCTCCGCGACACCGACGCCAGCATGGCCAACGCCCTCCGCCGCGTCATGATCGCCGAGGTACCCACCGTCGCCATCGACCTTGTCGAGATCGAGGTCAACTCCTCCGTCCTCAACGACGAGTTCATCGCCCACCGCCTCGGCCTCATCCCCCTCACCTCCGCCGCCGCGATGGCCATGCGCTTCTCCCGCGACTGCGACGCCTGCGACGGCGACGGCTCCTGCGAGTACTGCTCCGTCGAGTTCCACCTCGCCGCCCGCGCCACCGACTCCGACCAGACCCTCGAGGTCACCTCCAACGACCTCCGCTCCACCGATCCCAAGGTCTGCCCCGTCGACCAGGCTAGGGCCTACCAGCACGCCCTCGGCGGAAGCGAACCCTTTGACACTGCCGCTGCTGCTGACCAGAGGCAAGTCCCCCACTCCAATATTCCATTTCATTCACACCTACCTTTTCTTTCCCCCTTTTTTTCTGTACAATCGACCACCTTACTGGCATGCCTGTTAAGATGTCTTCCTGGTCATATGGATTATAAATTCCATGCTCTCTCTACATTCCTCTAAGATTAAAGCCTCAACTTTCAACATGCTGTCATTATGGAAGCAAATAAGAACAAACATTAATCCAAAAAAAGTGTGAAGGATTGTGCAAATGCCCAAAATTCCAAAATAACATAACGGGGAACATTATTATATCAGTTCCATGTTTAGAACGCAGGTCATGTTCCAGTCCTATATTTGGATGATGCGTACATACATGTATTGTCTGTCCTCAAGATTGGCCTAATTAGATTAGGGGCTTCTCCTAGTTTTTTATTATTTTATAGTTTCTTTAAAATGCCAGAAAAGCTGTTAGATTAGGGGCATCTTTTCTGAACCAATACTTACAACCAACCAACCTATACTATTTCGATTCCAGGGGCATACTAATCGTAAAGCTGCGTCGAGGCCAAGAGCTCAGGCTCCGAGCAATTGCTAGGAAGGGAATTGGCAAGGACCATGCCAAGTGGTCCCCCGCTGCTACTGTGACTTTCATGTATGAGCCTGAAATTCGTATTAATGAAGAACTCATGGAAACATTGACACTTGAGGAAAAACGAAACTTGGTGGAGAGTAGCCCTACAAAAGTGTTTAACATTGATCCCAACACTCAACAGGTCAGCATGTCCTTCACATTTTTTAATAATTTGGTTTTTTTACCCATGATATCACCATCTAAGCTTTAGAGTGGACAGCCATATTCAATTACTTAGATAGTGATCAATATTTTTTGCAGTTTTAAAATGACATGTTATGTTGGCTTACAGTCTGTCTGTTACTACTGAGTCTTAGGCACTTCTGTTATAGAAAGCTGTCACTAAAGTGAAAATGTTTGCCACTACAGTCAATCTCTTGTTGCTTATGAGTTTTTATGCTTAGCTATAATCGAATGCCTTGGTTTGAGTGCTGATCCATCAAGTTGCATTTGATATACAGCGATGAAAATGTATTATTAAGTTCTCTATTGATCACATTTTTGGTTGCTACCTGATCTTTTTAATGAAAATTGATACCTATGTGGGATTGCATTGTTGCTAGTATATGTAGTAGTCTCCTGTAAATTCTATTACCAAACTAAATGAGTAACATGTTTTTGCCTGGATATATTGTGTAGTAGCATGTTTGGCGAATTTCTGTTTTGCCTGCTCCCACGTTATGTTCAAATTCTCGAAGAACATACATGAATTGTGATGTCTGCGTTGCACACTGAACTATGGGAAAACTAGATACTATTTTCTTAATGTAAAATTTGTTGAAGATGTGGAATTCAGAATTGTTCTGTTCAATCTTGTTATGGCTGACATAATGAAAGATGTATGCCATAACTCATTTCACTTTACCGAGCAAATGATAAGTGTGGGTATCACTCGAAAGAGCCCCTTTACATGAAAACAATGTTTTGAAAAGCGGTATGCGGTTTCGTGCGGTCACCCCACCTTGTAGCGCTTATGTGGCATAATCGGCCGCTTATGCGGCTTAAGCGGTACAAGGTTCGGGCACCCGATCCTTGTATGTGGTCTTGTAGACCTTTTTTTTTAAAAAAAACACTGCATGAAAAGGACACCAAAAAACTCCCTAGCCTACTTTTCTATCTTAAGCCTCCATAGTAGGGTGTTGAAGATCAGGCCAACCCGTTTTGCCAAACCCAGTGAAAGAACTGGATGTCATGCAGGCTTCTCCAGCTGCAAGCGTGCATGCATGTGAAACTTGGAGACTGAGCAGTCGGGCGTTTCTGAAAGAAATGTTTTTGTCAAGACATCCCTAAGTTCTCAAGAGTACTCCCATCCTATGGTTCCAGTGAAGCCTTTTTTTAATATTGTCCTTCTTGGAGGGAACTAACCCATTGCCATCGAAATAACATACACCTACTGGCATTAACCAATTCATTTTCTACCACATATTGAATGCATCATCAACATGTCCTGGAGAATTAACAAATCTAAAGGTTTCATGCTAAAGTCAAGTTTATATCATTTGCCAATTGGACTTTTTATGGTACACCAAGTCACGAACTGTACACTGTGCACAGATCCATGGCTAGCATTCATGTTTTACCTGATAGATGGTAAGATAGCAATTATTTCCATTTTTAGTCTATGAATGTCAGTTTTTGCATTCCAATCAGGAATGGAGCAATGTTTTCTTATTTTGAAATTCAAGTTTTTGTTATATATAAAAAGCAATAAGTTCCAGATTTGAATTAAGTTTCATTATTGATAGTATTTTTTGTGCAGTGAAGTATCAATAGTATAATTTTAAAATGGGAATTTCAGTTTATGATGGAAGTTTGAACAAAATTGGAAAATTTTAATAATGTTTAATTTGTGTTTCATATAATATGGCTAAAATGGAATCATTTTTTTTCATACCAAACTTGTTTTGCAGTATATTTACGTTTACTACTGTAGAACTTGGCTGTTTCTTTTTTTTTTCACAAAAAATAATCAAACTTTAGCCTTCGGCTGATATGAGGACCCATTTTTTATGGATGAATGTTGCTGATTTTGGTGTGCTGCATCATAGTAGAAAAACTTGGACTGGTCACTAAACTGTTCAGGCCCCTGGTTCACCGGCCAAGTGGTGTGACTGCTGGTCTTGCTGGTTCAACTGCAGGTTCAAAACTATTTATTTGGACTGCATGTTTCCCATTGGACACAACCAACTGCTTGGCATGGTGGTCAATGGAGTTGAACTCCCATCCTACAGACCCAAAGCTCGAGTTCCTGCCTGTGCAATTTTAATGTGTATTATGGCACAAAATGCGCAATGGGCCTCCAAACGAGTAATGGGACCTGTCCCAAACACACAAGCTGACCTGTACCAACCGGTTTATTGTCTCTTCAATCCTTTTTAACGTCTAGGTCGCACAAGCCTCCAATTCTATTTTTTTTTTCTGGTCAGACCAGTTGTCCGTTCCGGTTTTCACGCCATGTGCTGCATACATGTTTATTTACAAGGATAATTATGTGGACAAGTACACTGCGTTTTTGGCAATGATGTATCAATGGAAGCAAAGTAAAGCATGGATAATCAACATTTAGTATCTATTGTTGCCGTTACCTCATAAAAGGTTAGATGGAGCACAATAAAAGAACTTTTGACAACTTTAGCAATTTTACTGAGAATCCACTAGACCACATCATTTTCCTTAATGAACCTTCATTTGTCCCATAAATCGTTTGGATCTTTGTTACTTCACTGTATTTCTATCTTAAACCATGTTATGCTGCTCGGTGCATTGCTTTGGATGCTTTGCTTTGTGAATCTTTATATGAGAAATATTCCTTAGGATTACTTAATAATGCTTTGGACGCAGTGCTCTCATGTCATGTTCCTTGTCCAATCTAAAAGATCATGTGTGCATGCTTATTAAGTTGTACATTCAAGTCACTGAGCCATTGAATTGCCAACTATTCCCCGACTAGACTCTTCGTATGTATGGAATGCTAGCACTACTCTGGGCCAGCAGCCCAGCACTGTTGCCACTGGCATTCCACCCAGGGCAGCAATTGTCTGGCTGTCACAGGAGTTCAACCAGTACCATAGTATCTATTTTATGCTACATTAGGCTTTTCTATTTGTCAGTTGATTTGGTTGATATTTAGGAATTTAGGAATTTATTAAGAAATTTTAGATGATTTGTTAGGCCCTCCTATAAATTACTTGTCATACATTATGATGAAAGGTAATAGGAGAAACAAAAAACACTAGCCCTCCCCTTATCTTTGGTGTGGTACGGTGTTGGGGCGATGGGGTTATCCTGCGACCCACGATTATGCCCTCCCTTCTACAGCAAGTACATGACTCGTTGCTGCTGCTGGCAAGTAAGTACATAACTTGTTGCTGCTACTGTGATAGCAAAATAGGGAACAAAAATCCACGTGTGTGGGGGATAAAAACCTAATTGCCCTCTCTCCTTTAGTCCCTAGTGATGGGCCGGATGGGCCAGGCCTCCAAGCAAAGCTGGTATACTCTTTCCATTAATTTCACCGCCTCTTTATCCTCCCACATCCTTTCTCTTCCAATCAACTTGGGCACTTAGTTGCCTATCTACCCAATGACCATCCATATCAAGTTGGTTGCACAAGTTGGGAGAGGACACTGATGCACTGTCTATGACTAGTGCACGACTAGTCAACTTAATACTATGCATGCACCTATTTCTGAAAGAAAAAGTTTATTTTATTGGATTTGCTTTGTTTTATTGACTGCTAATTATATACGTGGGTGATGCTTTTCACAGAAGCTCACTTACCTTTTTAATGTACACTAACTGAAGATGTTCCCAAATCTTTTATCTTATAAATTTCAGTGCACATGCAAGCTCACGAAGTGTACCAGTCCAAATGCTTCATTCCTGCTATCTAATAAGTCCAACTAGCAAAAGTGCATGTTAGTGTCTAGAGCATAAACTTCACTGGGAATTTCTGAACTTACCTCTCCATGTATATGCTCCACCATAAGCTTTCCCCATATAGATTATTGTAAGGAAAAGCACCTGTAGATACTAAAATTTGAGAAATATGTGCTCTGCCACAAGACGTTGGGGTTTATTACGGTTATTTGTTCAAATTATTTTCATATATTCTGTTGAATTTCTGATGTTTGCACATATGAGTAGGCTCGTGGAGCTTTTTGTTTTTAAGAATATTACTTATAGGTTTTTTTCTCGGACACAATATTTACTTATAGCTGATTACAGCTGTACGGTAACAGCATAAGATTCTTCCTATTTGTTGTATTGGAACAAATCATGAATGTCGAGCAGCTCTAATTTTCTGTCACTTTATCAGGTGGTGGTTGAGGATGCAGAAGCTTATACATATGATGACGAGGTTATCAAGAAAGCGGATGCCATGGGAAAGCCAGGATTGATAGAGATCAATGCTAAGGAGGACAGCTTTATCTTCACTGTTGAAACAACTGGCGCCATCACAGCTTATGAGCTGATCATGAACGCTATCACAGTCTTGAGGCAGAAGTTAGATGCTGTTCGTCTACAAGATGACGATGCTGACCTTGGTGAGCTTGGTGCCCACCTTGTTGGAGGCTAAACGCACAGTTGCTTGTCTTGTGTTACCCCCAAAGTAGGCTTCTCTAACTACCTTACTAGAGGCAAAAACATGGTGGTTTGTTCGTTTGGATCATCTAGTACCTGTAATCTCCCTGATCTATGCCATTAAACTCTGTGCTGGAACTTTGTGTGGACGCACTAGACTACTGTTCAACTTGATGGGAAATCGGCACACCAGCCAGGTCAGCTCTGGAACAAATGTCGAGCCGCTAGTAATACTGAGTGCTGTTCACCTGTGATGTTTCTTTGGGACTTGCAGTCCGTCGTTTTGATTGACCTATGGTATACTACGGCTTGCTGAGTTGAATGCTGGGTTTTGTACAGGTCTCCCCAGATTCATATGCTCAATGCAATGTGGCGTTTAATGCTGTACATCTCCAGGTTAATTGCTGAATAGTGGTTGTACGAGATGGTTAGATGGATTCGCTGAGCGAGATGCGTGGAGTTAAGCGCGTGTTTTCCTGCATGTGGATCGGTACTATCTTACTGGATGTACCAACTGATTTGGTAATGTACTGATGTTTTGGACTTAAATGTTGGATCTTTCCTGCTGCTTGCATACTAGTAGTAGTATCAGTGTATGTATGTATGCGGTGTGACAAGAAAAATGGGAGGGCAATATCCATCTGATCCAAAATGCATCTTTGATTTGCAGCTTCGGATGCTAAGTAAATAGTCAAAATACTACCGTGGGGTTCCTGATTAGCTGTCATATTGGTAGCTTGGTAGGTGAAAACCAATGTTTGGATGAGCCCCTGGTGACTGTTTGCTCGTAAAGTTCATCGGTTCTTGAGCCTGTCCGTCTATATTGCCTTTCTTTTTTAGGTCATTTGTAGGTTTCCTATATGTGTACAATAATATTGTTTTTGTACGAAGGAACCGTGTCAAATCGGCTCGCAAATTTCACGAGGGATGTTTTGGCTTTTTTCTTTCACACTGGTTTCTTTCTCCATCTCGCGACGAAAGCAAGTGAAATGGAGGGGGAGTCGCAGTGCAGAGACTAGGTAGTCCTCTCTGCTAAAAAAGAAGTAAGAAATTAGCTTCTTATTAATCTTTTTTCCTTTATCTTTTCGGTGGAATAGGACAACCGAATATATTGGATTGTTTCGGGTGGTACTACCTTATGTCGATTCAGGGCCCCTCGGGAAGGTAAGAATTTTACACGATTCTCACTAGTTCATTTCTATAAAAATCCGGTAAAATTTCTCAATTCCAAAGGAGGCCACATATTCGAAGTGCTGTCGTTTACATTTTACATTGATGTATCACAAAGCTAAGGAAATAAAACAATTTGGATGGAACATCTAATTCATATTTTAATTAAATTTTTATTCTGAATAAAAAATCAATTTAGGGGAATACCGATCAATCATGTTAGTATTGAACAAGACAATACTTTGAACATCCCTAGATATTTTTTTTGTACCATATATTGTTCAGAGTTAGAAGTTAAAACAATGGAAATAAGTTACTAAACCACTAGGTTTGAGGAAAATACTGATAGCAAAGTTCAATTAAGTATGGATCTCGATCCATGCAGCGGCGATGATTTAGTACAGGTAAATGGAATCCCCATTTCCATTCTAAAAAAGAGTACTAGAACTGGTTGAAACTGAAATTTACAGTGGACTAGAGATGGAACTGTTTTGTCGTTAATTATTCAGGTGGTACGGATAATGTACTACAGTAGTCTGCTTACGATTTGGATTGGTGAGGCGTTTTTCGTACTACCAGCTAGAGGCAGAGACCATATAAATGCAAAATCACAGAGGCATTCGATAGAAGGTGAGATTCATTTGGATACGGATGCTGGCAGGCAGCACTGGGAGAGTGTCCGTCATCACAGCTTCTTCTGTGGACACGCTTTCTGGATTGACATGTCATGGGACACGCGACATACTGTTGATTGTAGCAACCCATCCAATCTCCTTATCTACTCCTTTTTTTTAGAGAGTTACCACTCAACTATCCTCTCCTTTTTATCATCTTATATTATAAAACGATTTGATTTTTTAAGTCAAAAGTTCTTTTGAGTTTAACCAACTTCTATAGAAAAATATAGCAGCATTTTCAACACAAAACAAACATAAATTTAATAAAAACTAATTTGATGTTATGGATTTTATTTCTATAAATTTGATCAACTTAAAAGAGTGAGTTTGATTATGAAAAACGTCAAAGCATATCACTGCATAATATAAAATAAATAAAAAGCATATCACTGCATAATATAAAACAAATAGAGTAACTAGTTAAAAATGCACTTCCTGCATTCGTTGTTTCAGGGCTCGCAAAAGTTTTACACGATAGATTTTCGTAGAAATTAGTTCAGTTCTCGTAAAACTCCTCTATTTTGAAAGGAGATCTTAGTGTTTTTCTGATTCAAATGTAATAGGAAATTTGATTAAAAAAATTGAATTCTAGTGTAAGTTAAAGAAATCGTTTGTTCGTAGTGTCACATGATACCGTTACCAAGAACATTTTCAATAATAATTGTACATGGTAGAGCGATCAAGGGGATGCAGAGTGAGAATGGTGCCGTCTGAGATAACCTGGGCACGGAAAGCATAAGAGTATATGATAGAAGTAACAATTAACTGTAATGGCAATAGTTTGTCTCTAAAGCCGTTACAAACTATTTCATTAATTCTAAGAAATGACCTCACTCGACCAAGGTTTTGCAGTTTGTAATTAATGAAAAGAAACTAATTTGAGTGATGGTGCACTCTGAAATTTCCAAGGAAAATTTTCAAAAAATAACTCTTCACGCTCCACTCACATGTTGAAATGTCTTGTTTGGAGAGCTTTGGGTAGCTACAGCTTATTGTAGAGTCCTTAGGTTTCCAAACAAGTTCAGATTATAATCTGCAGTTTTAGAATTAAAAAAATAATCTATAAAAGCCAGAAGCTAATGCCAGTCACAATGTGGCCATAAGGCCTTATGGTAACCATATACATTATATATCTATTAGCAAAATGCCCGTGCGTTGCAACGGAACGACGACGCATGGGAGGGAAGCAGGCGAAGGGCGAAGGTACGAGCGGCGGCGCGGGAGCTCCGAGCGACGACGGGGGAGGGGCGCAGCGTGACTCGAGCGCGGCGTGGATGGGGACGGAAGAGAGGGACATAAAATGTCTTTTTTTCACCAAGCCTTCCCTTTCTTTTCAGATTAAGATTGCGGGTTAATTTATAAACAGTCAAGGGGTTTCTGCAAAATAACCATAGACGAACGAAAATTTAGATAGAAACACTACTTGCTTTATAGATAGTAAATTTGGATAGAAACACTACTTGTTTTATAGATAGTTATATATATACATACATATATATATAACTTTGAAAGCAAAGTATTTTTAACTTTATGTACCACTGGACCTTGATTAAGAAATAGTATCAGATAGACATTTAGTCTAAGTTAATTTAATTTCACCAAATTAAGTAAAAAATATAATGAAAATAGATATTGATTTACTGATACTTTAAACCGATTATAAATTTAATAAAAGTTTAATATTTACCACTCAGATATTATTAGTTAGAAAAGTATATTGATGAATAGGATAAGTTGCATCTATATCGACGACGGCGTGCTAGCTCACGCGTGCAGTGTGTGCTCGGCCGCTGCTCAGGGCAATGCACGGTGACGCAGGAGGCGCGTGAGTCGGGCTCGACTGTTGGAGGTGAGGAAAGTGAGGCAACAATGGAGTGAAAGATTATACGAATCGGAAATTTTATAGATTTGGATGAAAAAAATGATTTGATGATCTAAAAGTTATAAATTTTTTAAGTAGTTAAGATAAGCTATATCGTACGTTTAACTGGGTTTTTTAAAAAATAGCCAGATGGATTGCGGGTTAATTTCAGAAAAAAATCAAGGGGTTTTCTGTAAAATAGCCAGGCAAAACAAAATTTGGGTGAAAACACTACTTGCTTTATATATAGTTATAGAGTTATAGATTATAGATAAGCCACAAAGCATTAAATGCAAAAAGAAAAAGTCCAAATATCCTTTAAATTTTAGATGAAGCCCGTCTAGCACATGAACTTTAAAACCTCCAATCTCATAAACTTTGCAATATCGTTCATATTACCTTTTAAGTTGGTTTGGATGATAGTTTTGCATATTTCAAAGCTTAAACGAGTAGTTTTGAATAACTAATATAACATATTTGCATATCATCAGTTGTAAGCCATCAATTTATACATTACAGTGGTACCATACTATTATTTTGTTAGTATACTCGTTTGTTAATGAGAGCTAACAAGGGGTAAAATGAAATATTTAAGTGAAGATTTTAATATATATGTTCAATGTGTATGTCACGTGATCAAACTCATCCAACTTACATACAAATTAGCTAAAAATCACTATGCAAAACTATTTTAGGGGATTATATAAATGATACTGTAAAATTTAGGAAATTGATTGTCCGGTTTCAATGTTCAAGGTGCGACATGAACTTTTAACCAAAGTTTAGAGGTGTATTTGGATTTTTTTTCCAATGCAAAAGATAGCTCTAGGCTTATGGCTCAGCCACACGTAAAAGAAAAGGGTAAAACACATACAAGAAGTGATGTGACCATGACTACTATGGATACAACTGTTGCTCAACTCATATGTCCACAGGAAGACATCAAGCTCAAGCTTCAAAATTTCTAGAATCCAATTCGTCCAAGTTTAATAGCGGTGAATTCAAATGGCCGCCAAATATGCATATGTGCTCCGATTTGGGTCCATGAGTACTTGATGGAAATCTCTCGAAGTCCTATTTCCAACGGATCTGACCTCATCTCCAAATTTCATCCCAATCAACCCCAATAACAGAAACAAGGTGTTGCATTACCTATAATGGGCCTATGAGCTTGCAACTTCATCTGGGACCCCGACCCAAGTGGGGCCCAAGTGGGATGCACCCCAACCTCCAAATCCAAATATTTCCAAAGTCCTCCACAAGGTCACCACGTCACTTTTGGCCCAAGTAAAGAAAGACATCTAATCCAACACGATTTGAGACTGAATTGGACTGCAGGACAACACCAACTTGTGACGGTTGCCACGGCTTCATACAAACTCTGATTTGGGTGTTTTAATACTTCACAGAAAGCTTATCAAGTCTACTTTCCAATGTATCTGGACTCACTTCCATATCTATTACGAGCCGACCATAATCATCAATTTAGTACAGATATCTTGTTCTGTTCGAGGTGCTGCGTCGTCAAAATTGGGCCGATGGACCTTGTATCAAGTTGAGTCCAGTATGGACGCGTCCTAGAGTTGGAGAACAACCCCAACTCGTCCTTCCACCTGTATAAATACCCCATAGCCACCATAGAACAATTTGGGTTTTGATTATGTGAGTTTAGCTATCGCTACTTCCTGATAGACGCGTGTGTCGGCTAGACCATCCCTTCTATTTGATTCGGAACCCCACCTTTTCATGAGTATTCATATCTAAAATCAATATTTGCAATTTGAGTTGATGTTCATCTTGTTCTTACTAGTTCTTTGGTTGCTTGTAGGAATAACCCTAGTGGTTTGGTTGATTGAGCTCCACAAGATCGCGTCAACCGGTGGAGTTGGTGTATCAGTCGCTAAGGCGCAATTACTCTGTGGAGTATCACAGTTGGACCGTGAACGTCGCTCCATTAAATTGAAGTTACCATCTCCACCGAAAGATCGGGACACCCTAGTGTATATCAGGTGGTACCAAAGCGTCAGATTGTTCGGTGAGAGATTTTTACTTTTGCATCTATTATATTCCTATCATCCAAAAAAAGCCAAAAATAATAGATTAGATTAGTTTAGTTTTTGTGATCCTATAAACCCTTGAGCCTTTTTACTAGTTACTAGTTGGTCGTAGCTTATTGAGTTTTCGATTGCTTCGGTTGAGTCGAGTTGTTGGTCTTAGTTTTAGTCCTTTAGAGTTACGAGTTCTTATCACGATCTGTCATAGTCGTGCATTACTTGATCTATTTATTGGCCGAATTTAAAGTTTAGCTGAAGATCTAACCCAACTTAGTCTCTATTTCAGAACTGTAAGTTGGAGTCCTAAGCCGACTTGAATTCTGCTAACCGAACGCTGTTTTGTGCTGCTGGTAGATGAGATCGAATCCTATACAAGTTGGAGTCCCAAACCGACTTGATTGCATCATCGTCCTATACATATTGCTGGTTCGGCCTTACTTCAGAGAGAGGGAGAGACAGAGTATCTTCAGAGAGAGAGAGAGAGAGTATCTTCTAGAGAGAGAATGAGCTTCTTGTTACCGAAATACCCCTCCTCATTCCAGAAAAGTTTGTGTGGAAAAATATTCATTAGTCATCTTTTGGTTCATATATTCAGTTTTGAGGATCCCCTGAAAAAAGTGAAAAAAATAAGAAAGGGAAAAAATAAAAAAAGAAAAAAAAGAAAAAAAAGAAAAAAAAGAAGAGAAGGAAGAGAAAGAAGAAGAGGAAAAGGGGTTGATTATTGTTCTTCGTTTTTGTTCTCAGTGATGTGTGTGGTGACTTCCTTTGTGCGTAGGCTCGTGTCTCTAGCATGGTCTAGGCTAGGACCAGCACAGTACCACCGTTGAACAATTATTCAACTTGCTTTGACTAACGTGGTTTCTAGTTTCCTTTGGAGAGAGCAACCCACCTACAGCTCCACCTTCCCAGCTACAACTTCATAGGTTGTTCTTGCTACTGCTGCATCGATACACCTCTCCCAAGGTTACTGATTTGTTGGTTGCCATCACCTCCTTTCAGGCAAGGTAAGAACTGGTAAGAGCTTGTGTGGACAGGTTGTGAGGGAGTGCCTTGCAATAGCCACATCCTATTAGTTGTAGGGCTTTTATTCCTTCACTTTTTTTCCTTGTTGTCTCTGTTTGATCATGGCAGGATCGAAGGACGGCAAGGATATGGCGCATTCTCCTCGTATGAAGGGCATTATGCAACACTTTGAAAGGCAGGTGAGGACACACATGGAAGGTGTTGATAATGACTTGCAGGTGACGAACGAAAAGATTGGACAATTGGAGGCTACGCAAATTGCTACCAACAACCAACTGGCTGGTTTAGAGGCATCACAGGTGTTTCCACAACTTTCATGATGAGAGTTACCACCAGCGCTTGAATCGTAATCGATGAGGTACGGATGGAGGACACCGCCGACGCGAGGTACACAATAATGAAGATGCTTTTGATAAGATTAAATTTAAGATACCTCCTTTTGATGGAAAATATGACCCTGATGCATACATTACTTGGAAACTTGCCGTTGTTAAAAAAGTTGCATGTCATGAGTTTCCTGAAAACGCACGTGTTCGGGCTGTCACTAGTGAGTTTACTGATTTTGCTTCTGTTTGTTGGATCGAACATGGTAAGAAAATTTGTGATAACATGCCTCAAGCCTGGGATGCTTTGAAATGGGTCATGCGGGCTAGATTTGTACCTTCTTATTATGCACGTAAGTTGCAACAATTGAGACAGGGTAGTAAACACGTAAGTTGCAACAATTGAGACAGGGTAGTAAAAGAGTAGAAGAGTATTATCATGAATTACAAATGGGTATGCTACGCTGTAACATAGAGGAGGATGAGGAACCTGCTATGGCTAGATTTTTGGGTGGTTTAAACCGTGAAATTCAGGACATACTTGCTTGTCAAAGCTATAGATTTTTTTCTCATTTGTTAGAACTTGCTTACGATGCTTGTTAACACCGAAATTTGGTAATTGAATCCCTAAGTCCTAGCAAGGGTGAAGCAGAATCGGATCGGCTGGTTTGGCGGAGAAACAGAGACCGCATCGGCTGAGAAGCGATCAGCTGTGAGGCCAATCGACTAAGGTTGGATCGGACAAGGGCGGCAGATAGACGATTCTACGATCGGAGAAGATAAAGCCATTTCTGGTGCAGCAGTTTGAAGATAAATAGAAGATTCGGTTATTAGATTGCGCGTTAAATGATATTGCTATATATGGATAGAGTCGTGTGACGGCAATTGTATCTGTAATTTAGGAGTTTGTTTAAACTGTTAATTGTAATACGGCGTGGGTCCTTCTCGGGATAACGTCGTGTTTTAAATAGTAGTTTAGATAGAGTCCAGAGTTTGTACAGATAATTTTGTCTTGGGTATAAATAGGACCCGAGACTCCTTGTAACAAAAAAAACAACACAATCAATCAAACCTTCGGCGCATCGCCAACCTTTTTCTTCAGACGAGCAATTTGTTTGGCTACGGGCTGCATCGTTTTGATCCCCAGATCTAGGTAAATGCTTGTCACTAGTGGTATGATCTGTTGTTTCTAGTGCTTCCATCGTAATGACACATTAGATTCAGGAGTTTATACTGCGCTATTTATCATATAGCGCATATAAATTAGATCAATGTTTAGATCTATCCTACCATTGGCCAGT
Organism: Oryza australiensis; assembly: GCA_019925245.2. Lineage (NCBI taxonomy): Eukaryota > Viridiplantae > Streptophyta > Magnoliopsida > Poales > Poaceae > Oryza > Oryza australiensis. Next base: position 3,427,605 of record JAIFGZ020000473.1, on the reverse strand, counting down.
TCCTTGGAGAACTCGCAACCAATAAGGCTAGATCTAAAGGTTGACTAGTTTATATGCGGTATCCACCGTCTCGAGAAATATAAATCGGCTACAACAGATCAGGTTGTTCTTTTTATACTTAATGCTGCATCAATGTTGAACTATTAAGTCATTTTAGAACTTCCAATGATCTGTTCGACTAGATTTATATTGTTTAGAGACAGTGCCGGGGTTTCAGCCGGCTTTATCTGCCCTAATATGTTTCTTTTAATATATTTATTATTAGAATTATGTTAGGACCGCCTCTTATATTAAGATCTCATTCTTGTCGGACGTCATTAGCCGAAATCGGCCTGCCATCAACAGCCAACGACCGATTTCCCAGGCTACGCACATCTAGCTCAAGAATGATATCTTTTCATAAGATTCGTCGGAATACTAGCCGATTCATTGTTAGCTTTCCAGTATCGGCTAGGTTATCGATTCATATATTTATTATCCTTTACTGTATTTGGGTTAAACGGCTGATGCTGTCTCGGCGTAGCCGATCCATTCCAGTCGCTTGACTTAAATATATTTTAGGATAGCATATATATGCTCATGGATTCCCTCAGCCGATCCAATGGGGATATGACTTAACACAACTCATATTTCTTTATTTTTCTTGTTGGTTAACAGATCGAACAACCTAGCACGCCCTGCACCGCACAGGCAGCCGAGAAGGACCTGCACTGGAGTCAAGCAGATCTCCCAGGCCAGCGCGTGAGAGAAATTTCTCGTCAACACGCTTCTTGCCACGCCCGGTGGGACTTTCTCTGTCGGCTCGACTCGGACGCATAGACTCAGCCGGCAAGATGGTCGACTCCAAGAGCCCCAATGTCTCTCAGGACAATATCGTGCCTGTGAAGATGGAGCAGTTATCGGCTGAACAGCAAGCTGATTACAAGAAGATGGTGGAAGAGCTCCAGGCTAACTACTTGCAATCTTTCACCCAAACAAGATCCGTGGCCGTGCACCAAAAGTATAAGTTCAGCATGAACGACCTCAAGGCATCCTCCTCTGGTGAGACAAAAGGCAAGCAGAAGATGGAGGAGCTGATCCAGGAACATGACGATTCGGCCCTGCATACCTTACAGGACCGAATTGATTTAGCTGTTCACCACGCGTTGGTCAACCAAAGTAGCATCCTGGTCAACACTCTCAACAACATGATCTCTACCATGGTCGATGCCAAGATAGCCGACCAGCTTCAACGGGGGCCGACGTACTTCGTAGACGGCCAGTTTCTTGGTTACAGGACATTGGTCATCCAGAATCGGCCGACCCCACCGCCAACACAACAAGGGCCGCCAGGAGGGTCCTCGCCAGCCCAATCCAACTAAATCGGTCATAAGGCCAGCAATTACGATGCTGAACCGACAGCAACCGCCGCCCCAGGATCAAATTGCTAACATGTTCAACGACAAGCGGCAGTCAGAGCCGATTGATCCGGACAGACGGTACAACGCCGGTGGCCGACAGCTATTCCCGGGACCACCAACGCCACCACCGGTGCATCGGCCGCCTCCCGCTGATCATCACTACCAGTACCAAGGAGGCCGTCAAGATCATCATTATAGGTCTCAGACGCCACCACCGCTGTATCGGCAAGCACCCGCGCCGTATGATCCATACGAGCCGATACAGCAGGACAACCGGACCTGGGCCGATCTGATTGCAGATGTCATGCGCGATCAATTCGGCCTCAAGCCAAAAGACTCAGGAAACATGTATCGGTATCCCTATACAGAACACTTCGAGCGGATTCCGTTGCCCAACCGATACAAGATCCCAGATTTTTTGAAGTTCTCAGGGCAAGACAACGTTTCAACTTATGAGCATGTGTAACATCCTAAAAATCGAAGAAATTGAAATCGGAACGTAAAAATCGGAACTCACAAAAACTTTTTGGAATCATTGCTTCTTATCGTGTTTTTCGATCTGGATTGCCAGTACAGCAAAATAAGATCTTCTTCTAGAATTACTTCGAGGTAAAATGAAATAAAACCCTAAGCTTTGCAATCCCCGCCGATGAAAACAATTTCAAAATATACATGTGTGTACCCCGAAAAGAGCATATAGATATATATATATATATATAATTTGGTGCATTACAAAAAGGATATATTAATGTTTAAATCCTAATTGATGGAGGAAAGAAAATGAATAATTGGAATTTGGATAAAAATATATATTGAAAAGGAGAAAAGAAATTTGAAATTTGACTTTAATCAAAACCCTATTTTCTTGAAATTCAAAGAAGAAACAAAATAAATATGAAAAATATATTTTGAAAAGTAGGGAGAAGTGTAAAATATAATTTTAAAGATTGTTTTGAGAATACAAAAATTTATTTGGGATTTTTAGGAATAAAGGAAATGGAAATGGAAAATAGGATTTTAAATTCGGGAAAAATGGAAAATCGCACTGTTCATTTCGCGTTAGGTGTTCGACCGTGTCCGGGTCCTCGCGCGCGCACACGCCACACGTCGCACGTCGCCACCGCTTGCCGTACTCGCCGCGTCACCACGATTCCGCACGTGGCCGTCGCCTCGCGCCGCGCCGCGTCGCGCGCGCAAGCCCGCGCCATGCCGTCGCCACGCCGCTGACGACCGCCCCAGTGCACGCCGAAGTCGTCGCCGTACCCACCCGTACGCGCACGCCATGCTCGCCGTACCGCCCGTCATGCCCGCACGGCCGGCCACGCTCGCACACCCGCGCCGGCCACGTATTAGCACGCACGGCGTCGCCGGGCGGTCGCGCGTCGCCACACCGCCGCGACGTGCACACGCACGCGCGCGCCGCAGCCGACCGCCGCGTGGCCGCCCGACATTCGCCGATGCCGGCCGCTCTCCCACCGTTCCCGTGCGCTCTCGCCGAGTATAAAAGGGTGGGCAAGCTTCCCTTTCTTCCCCACACCTCGCCGCCACCATTCTATCCCTTCTGCCTCCTCGCCATCACCGGAAACCGCCGAAGCCACGCCGGGTTTTGCCGAACCGCGTCGCCGCCGTGTTCGCTATCAGCCGACGATCACCGGAGCCCGCCGCCGCTCACCGCCGGCCGCAAGTGTCCCATGTTTCCATTTTCGCCCAAAGTCCGAGCCGCCACCGTCGCCGCCGCCGGCAGGCCACGCTGCGCGCCGGCCCAGCCGAGCGCCCAGCCGATCGGGGGGGGTAGACGAGGGGGGGGTAGAGGAGAGAGAAAGACACAGTGCCGGCTAGGAGAAAAAAAAAGAGAGAAAAGAAAAGAAGGAGAGGAAGAAAAAAAAAGAGGGGAAAAATCAAAAAAAAATGGGAAAAAATTTTAGGAAGATTTGGGGAAGATTTTGGAGAAATTTTTGGAAATATTTAAGAAAAAATTTCATAGTTTTCACAGGCTTTTTCTTTAAAATAAAATGAGCCACTATAAACAATTTTCGGTAATTCTTGCGAAAACTCTTCTCAAAAGACTTATTTGTACCTTTTACTTTTCAAATGATGCCTAACCATTGGACTCGGCAAAGATGTAACAACGAACCTCTTGAACAACATTCGCAAGACTTCCGCTTCGTCGTTTTATCGATCCTTTTTACAAAAACCCTAAAAAAGTCGAAACTCGTCTCTACGGCCGATTTTGCTATAAAAATCCTCCGTAACCCGAGTAGGATCGTAGGGGGAAATATTTTGGAGAGTTCTTTATGATTTTTCATGCTTTTTCGTTCGTTCTTATCGGATTTTAATTGGATTCCATTTTTCTCTTTCCTTTTCGTTCGTATGATTAGTGACCGAGGAGGCGAACACTGACCCCGCAGGAGACCCCACTCAAGAAGCGTGCGAACAAGGCAAGTCATCACACCCTTTGAACATATCGATCCCAATTGCGAAATGATGTTATTTTAAACTCCAAACGTGCATGCTTTACAGAATTACCTATACTTGTGATGCCATACCTTGCTATTAATTACCTTTAGAATTACTCCTTGTAACTCGCGATGTGATACAAACAACCGAAGAATAACTTCGGTAAACTGCTTAGCCATGCTATACTTAGATTTATGCATACTCATGACTTTATGAAAAAGCTTTGTGCTTGGGCAACTACCTTAGGGAAGGTAGTTGAGATGCGGCATGTGGAGACATGAGCGCCACATGGCCATGCGAATGATGAACTAAGTTTGATGGAAATTGAAAATACTATACAAATGTTTTAGACTGGGGCGGCTGGATGATTTGGGTGGATTCCGGAAAAGGCAAGTGCCGACCCTGGTCAGTTAAGGACCGAGCCATGAGATAGCCGGGAAACGAGCCAGTACAACCGTACTTCTCGAATGGGTATAGACCTAGCTGACTAGATAGCCGAGCGGAGGCAGTATCCTTGCATAGATGGTTCTCTATGATGTGGCTTATGTGATAAGAATGGGACTGCGGCCTTTGTTGTGAATGGTGGAATTGAATCGATATTAATTAAACTTAAAGATTGAGAAGTTTTCTCTTACCCCGGGTGCGCCAGAACTCCTCTCACTGCTAGAAAAGGACGACTAGAGTGTATGAGGGCTTAAGTTCATGGAGCGGGTACTGCCAAAGCAAGGATATCGAAAGGCTTTGCCGTGACCGTCTCATGTGTTGAGGCGTAGGCTCATTTGTTGGGCTGTCGCGGAGTACGGGTAAAGTGTACATCCACTGCAGTGTGAATGAATCAATCTATTCGAATAGCCGTGCTCGCGGATATTGAGCATCGTGACAAGACTTTCGCTTGGCTAGATTTTAAACTTGAAACTGCTGGGATGGGTATGCATGATGATTTCATTCACTGGTGGGTCAACTTCTCGATAAGCGAGAAGGGGTAGATTCCCCAGAAAATCATGACGAGCCGGAGGAGGGAAGCCATCCTTGGAATCACGATGGATGGTAGACAGAACCGTCACCGGATTAATGAACTATGGAATTAAAATTGATTTGGCTAGTCGATAGGCTTGTGAAAAGAATTGTGAAAACCGGCTTTACGCAAAAATAACCCTAGCCATGTTCTTTGAAAAACCCTATCATATGCATCAATTCTCGTGTTGGCTTGCGAGTACAGTTGGTACTCACCCTTGCTATACGCACAAACCTCCAACCGATGGAAATGAAGAGCCGAAGACCCATACGCGTATTACCCGGAGGACGAAGGAACCGACGGCGCATACTAGACCTTAGCTTCGGTCGTTGCTCGTGGCAATTGACAAGCCGCGCCTCTTTCCGCCGCCTTACCTAAATTCTGTTTTTTATGTTGTATTCGGACTATAAGGTCCTGTGGATTGAACATTGCCTTCGGGCCTATTGATGTAATAATGGTAATGTAAGACTATTCGTGCATGTGCACTTGATTATCCAAGATCTGTATTCGTGGGTACCAACTACTCGATCCAGGGAAATGGTACTATGAACACGAAAGATTCCCGCCTCAAAACGGGGTCCACGAGCGGTATCGAGCCATGCGACCGTAGGCTAAGACCAAATGGCGCCCTACCCTAACCAGTTGGCTAAAGGGAAATATCCCTACAATAAGATCAGTTTTAAACTATTATTTCCGAAAATGCAAATATACCTTTTCTACATCTGTATTTCTTTTTACCAAATGATTATGATAGCTCTCTCCCTCTAACCCTAAGTTGCCTACAAAAGCAGATGTCAAACCACGACGGAGCACGGGAAGTCACTATCCCACGAGACGAGGGGTTTGTGGTACAACTTCGATCCCTACTATGGTGTTTGAGGTACCCGGAACCACCCACCTATCACACCAAGAGGCATGGCTCGAAGTGTATCCAGCTTGGGAGGCAGCTTGTATCCATAGAAGCCCGCATGGGAAGTGAGACATCCTTCCGCTTCCACACTCGCTACCACCGGGACCTAGCGAAGCGGCTATTCAGATGCGGCTCGCGAAGCCTTCCTTCACCTTAATGCGATACACCGTGCCGAACTCACGGTGACGAGTTCGTGCATCATCCTTATCGCGAAGAGGGCAACCCGATGCACCGTGGAGACTACCCCCGCTTACAACCCGATGGTCACGCGTCTATCACGATGGGCGAGAGACAGCGACGACGCTACGAGGAGGCCCCTCGAGATAAACGACCAGCGATCACGCCTCAATGATCCGGTCACACCACCAAGGCGTGTGGAGACCAGATAAGCATGCTGCAGACTCAGCTGCAGGCCAATGGTGCCCAGTATGAGCAACTCTCGGACCGCTACATGGCCCGTGGGGAAGCTCTGGTAGAGCTGGAGGAGCAGCTCAGGAAGAGCAAGCAGCAAATCAACCAGCTGGAGGAGCAGCTGCGCACTCGTCCTGTCTACGCTGCAGGTACTTCCACCGAGCCTGTACCATCACCTCCTGCCCCTGTGCCCGACCACTATTACCTTATGACTCCAGCATGCTTAGATACTTTTCAAGCCATGATGGAGCAAGCTTTTATGTTGAGCACAGAGCCTGCACCGTACCTGGTAGACCCCACTGCTGCCGCGTCCATGGGACCCACCTCGAGCTCCGTAGCAGTACCATCCGAGCCGGGATCAGGAGAGGATAACCCCATCCAGATCCACACCGACACGGAGTCCGAGGCAGAACCCATGGAGATCAAATGGGAGTCTAGCGACCCCGACCAAATGGAGGAGGAAGCTCCCCCTCGTCGCCTGACTCACACGGGAGGCCCCCTCACCCGCCAGACCGCTCGCAAGAGTACGCGGCCACCAAGTCGGAAGATTCGGCGTGACTCCGAGGCCACCACCTCCGAGCCATGGGGACTTCGGTTTGCTTCAGCAGCGGACCACCCACTTCCGGCGCCTGGCTCTTGCGGATGGATGGATGACTAGGCGGGAGGACCTTCCCAGCTCGGCAGCACGAACCACTCTCTATTTCCCCTTAATTGGTTGATGTAGTTGGACGATATAATTGTTGTTGCTATCATGGCATGAAGGACTGTGTGTGTACAGTCCATGTACCCCTCTTATGTAATATGATGAACCTAAGCATCGCCTTGCGATGTTTTAATTTGTGAGCTTAATATTACTTCACCCTGCTTGTTGATTAAAGATCATTTAAAAAGGACTTGAAGAAAAATTTCCCCTAGGGACCATAACCTAAACTGGTCCGATCTCTTAATACATCTATCTTCTTCGGATGGCACATCGCCGCAGAGCCGCAGCAACCAACGAGAACCCGCCAGAACCCAACCCTTCCACTCTGGCAGAAGTCATGGCTTTGCAGACCCAGCTACTCCAAGCGATTGCTAATAACCAGGGAGGTCGAGGAGGATCGAGCCTGGGAGAATTCATGAGAGCTTAGCCACCCACTTTTTCCACGGCCGAAGAACCTATGATGCCGAAGATTGGCTAAGAGTGATAGAGAAGAAGCTAACCCTCGTCGAATCCGAGAAGCGATAGAGTTGTCTTCGCTACTAACCAGCTGGAGGGCCCCGCAAGTGACCGGTGGGACACCTACAAGGAGACGCGAGCAAGACGCCGCCACGAACCAACATGGGAGGAATTCACGGCTGCGTTCCGTGAGAATTTCGTGCCACTGCAGCTTATGAGGATGAAGAAAACGAGTTCCGCAGATCGCGTCAAGGGAACACCTCGGATAAGAATATCCGAACAAGTTCACCCAGCTTGCCGTTACGCCGCAAGGACTGACCGACGAAGAAGAAAAGATAGACAAATTCATTGAGGGACTAAATGACGAACCGAGGGGACCAATGATCGGGCGGATCACACCGGTTCCAAAGCCTCATCAACAAGGTCGTCCGACTTGAGCATGACCAAAAGGTGGTAGACAATAACCGCAAGAGGAGGCTCGCTATGGCTCGCCCATTTCGGGGAACGCCACAACACCCCAAGGGAGCCACCCCGTCGGATGGAAGCCAAACGTTCCGGCAACCGGACGTTCTCCCGCTTCGACCATGTCAACAGTCAGCTACACCTCGCCTTCGTACACCCACACCAACCCTAGCCGCTCCAGGAAGAAAGAATGTGAGCTGCTTCAATTGCGGAGAATTCGGGCACTACTCCAATAGCTGCCCAAAACCACGCAACGCCCCTGTGCGCACTGGCGCCAATGCAACGCCCGTCCGAGGAACCCCCCCCTCGCGGGCGACGAGGTCCTGCTCAGACCCCGCTACCCAACGAGGCCGCCACCGGGTTTCGACGTGGCCAGTGAATCATGTGCGGGCTGAAGAAGCTCGGGAGGACCGAGCGTATTGATGGGTATGTTCTCTATCAACTCGCACCGCTTAAAGTTTTATTCGATTCTGGAGCCTCACATTCATTCATATCTTCCCGAGTAAGCAAACAACACCACCTACACCAAGTAGCACTTAGGAGACCTATGCTGGTACACTCACCGGGGGGAGACATAACCGTACCCCATGCCTCCATTAATGTGCCCATACGGATTAGGGACGTGGTGTTTCTCTCAAACCTTATGGTGCTATCACCCCAAACCATAGATGTCATACTCGGAATGGATTGGTTGACCAAAAATAATGGAATTATAGACTGCAGTCGAAGGGAAGTCACGGTATCCACCCCATGGGATCACCGATGAGCATAACTATGGATCAAAACCCAAAGCTATGTGAGCAAGCTGCGGGAGTGTTCACCATGCTACCTCTAGGCGGAATGCCAGTAGTACAAGAATACCCGGATGTGTTTCCCGAGGAATTGCCCGGAATGCCCCTAGATCGCGACGTAGAGTTCATCATCGATCTAATGCCTGGTACTGCCCCCATATCCAAGAGGCCTTATCGAATGCCGGCCAACGAGTTAGAGGAACTCAAGAAGCAAATAAGAGAACTACAAGAGAAGGGATTTGTACGCCCCAGCTCATCTCCCTGGGGAGCCCCAGTACTCTTCGTCAAAAAGAAGGATGGGAGTATGAGAATGTGTGTGGACTACCGATCGCTAAATGAAGTAACTATCAAGAACAAGTACCCGCTACCTCGAATCGATGACCTATTCGATCAACTTAAGGGTGCGCAGGTGTTCTCAAAGATTGATCTACGGTCAAGATATCATCAGTTGAAGATTAGAGCTGGAGATATTCCTAAAACGGCGTTCTCTACACGTTACGGCTTATACGAATTTACAGTAATGTCCTTTGGATTGACCAACGCCCCGGCATATTTTATGAATCTGATGAACAAGGTATTCATGGAGTACCTGGACAAATTCGTAGTGGTATTCATCGACGATATACTTATCTACTCCAAGAACGATGAGGAACACGCGGAACATCTACGGCTAGTACTAGAAAAACTACGAGAGCACCAGCTGTATGCAAAATTTAGCAAATGCGAGTTCTGGCTCAAAGAAGTCGCTTTTCTTGGCCACGTGGTTTCAGCCGGAGGAGTAGCAGTAGACCCCGCCAAAGTCGAAGCCGTTATGGATTGGAAGGCACCCAAGTCAGTGACGGAAGTTCGGAGTTTCTTGGGCTTGGCCGGTTATTATCGACGGTTTATCGAAGGGTTTTCCACTATAGCCCGACCTATGACTCAACTTCTGAAGAAGGAAAAGAAGTTTGAGTGGAATGAGAAGTGTCAAAAAGCCTTCGACCAATTAAAAGAAAAGTTAACCACTGCCCCAATCTTGACCTTACCCGACAACCGGAAGGACTTCGTGATGTACTGTGATGCATCCCGGCAAGGATTAGGAGGAGTATTAATGCAGGATGGGAAGGTCGTAGCCTATGCCTCGCGACAGTTACGACCCCATGAGGAGAATTATCCCACACACAACCTGGAATTAGCCGCGGTTGTTCACGCATTGAAGATCTGGAGACACTATCTGATCGGCAACCACTATGATGTGTATACCGATCACAAGAGCCTAAAATATTTCTTTACTCAGCCTGATCTCAACCTACGACGAGGCGATGGCTGGAGTTGATCAAGGATTACGATCTAGGAATCCATTATCATCCCGGCAAGGCAAATGTAGTGGCCGATGCGCGAGCCGCAAAGCCCAATGCAACCACATGGAATTGGGAGGTGTGGCTAATGAGCTCCAAGAAGAAATGGCTCGACTCAATCTACACCTGATTCCTCACGGAGGAGTGAACTCGCTGGAAATCCAACCCCTACTGAGAACTCAAATAGAGGAAGCCCAAAAAGGGAATGAGGAAACCCAGGAAATCAAGGAACGCATGGCCGCTGGACGCGCTCGGGAGTTTTCAGTAGATGACAAGGGAATCTTGTGGTACAAGAAAAGAATCTGTGTACCTGAACGAGGCGGTTTGAGAGGATTGATCTCAAAAGAAGCCCACGAATCGACATATTCGTTACATCCCAGAAGCACGAAAATGTACCAGGATTTGAAAGGAGAATACTGGTGGCCCAATATGAAGAGAGATGTAGCCGAATACGTAGCCGTGTGCGATGTGTGCCAAAGGGTGAAAGCCGAGCATCAACGACCAGCTGGCTTGCTGCAGCCACTCAAGATTCCCGAATGGAAATGGGACGAGATAGGCATGGATTTCATAGTAGGACTACCCAAAACTACGACTGGTTACGATTCCATTTGGGTAATAGTAGATCGGCTCACCAAGACCGCCAGATTTATTCCCGTGAAAACTAACTACAACAGTGCCAAGCTAGCGGAACTATATATGAGTAGGATTGTATGTCTCCACGGTGTACCAAAGAGGATTATATCGGATCGTGGTACCCAATTCACATCTCATTTTTGGAGCAATGTCCATGAGGCACTCGGGAGTCATCTCGCTTTCAGTACCGCTTATCACCCACAGACCGACGGGCAGACTGAAAGGATGAATCAAGTACTAGAGATATGCCGAGAGCTCGTGCATTGGATTTCACCAAGGATTGGGAGAAATGTTTGCCGTACGCCGAGTTCTCCTACAACAATAGCTATCAAGCCGGTCCCGAAGATGTCGCCAAACGAAGCTCTATTTGGTCGCCGATGTCGAACCCCATTAAGGTGGTCAGAAACCGGTGAACGGACCGTATTCGGGCCTGACATAATCAAGGAGGCTGAGGAAAAGGTTCGCCTGATCCGGGATCGACTACAAGCTGCTCAATCACGACAAAAGAGTTACGCGGACACCCGTCGAAGAGAATTGGAATTTAAAGGAGGAGACTACGTGTATCTAAAGGTCTCACCACTACGGGGAACTCAGAGATTCAAAGTCAAAGGGAAACTCGCACCACGATACGTAGGCCCATTCTTGATAAGCGCTAGGAGAGGAGAAGTGGCTTACCAACCGGAACGCCCGAGAATCTCTCCGATGTCCACCCAGATTCCACGTATCGCAGCTGAAGAAATATTTGCGGGTACCGGAAGAGCAAGCCCCGTTAGAAACCATCCATGTCCGCAGTGATCTTACCTACCCGGAGCATCCAATCAAGATACTAGACGAGGCAGAAAAGAAGACGCGAACCAAGTCGTGGCGCATGTACAAAGTACAATGGAGCAATCACACAGAAGAAGAAGCTACCTGGGAGAGTGAAGAGTTCCTGAGGACGGAATACCCACACCTATTCAACAACCGGTAAGAAATCTCGGGGACGAGATTTATTGTTAGGGGGGTAGGTTTGTAACATCCTAAAAATCGAAGAAATTGAAATCGGAACGTAAAAATCGGAACTCACAAAAACTTTTGGAATCATTGCTTCTTATCGTGTTTTTCGATCCGGATTGCCGATACAGACAAAATAAGATCTTCTTCTAGAATTACTTCGAGGTAAAATGAAATAAAACCCTAAGCTTTGCAATCCCGCCGGTGAAAACAATTTCAAAATATACATGTGTGTACCGAAAAGAGCATATAGATATATATATATATATATATATATATAATTTGGTGCATTACAAAAAGGATATATTAATGTTTAAATCCTAATTGATGGAGGAAAGAAAATGAATAATTGGAATTTGGATAAAAAAATATATATTGAAAAGGAGAAAAGAAATTTGAAATTTGTCTTTAATCAAAACCCTATTTTCTTGAAATTCAAAGAAGAAACAAAATAAATATGAAAAATATATTTTGAAAAGTAGGGAGAAGTGTAAAATATAATTTTAAAGATTGTTTTGAGAATACAAAAATTTATTTGGGATTTTTAGGAATAAAGGAAATGGAAATGGAAAATAGGATTTTAAATTCGGGAAAAATGGAAAATCGCACTGTTCATTTCGCGTTAGGTGTTCGACCGTGTCCGGTCCTCGCGCGCGCACACGCCACACGTCGCACGTCGCCACCGCTTGCCGTACTCGCCGCGTCACCACGATTCCGCACAGGCCGTCGCCTCGCGCCGTGCGCCGCGTCGCCGCGCGCAAGCCCGCGCCATGCCGTCGCCACGCCGCCGACGACCGCCCTAGTGCACGCCGAAGTCGCCGCCGACCCACCCGTACGCGCACGCCATGCTCGCCGTACCGCCCGCCATGCCCGCACAGCCGGCCACGCTCGCACAGCCGCGCCGGCACACGTATTCGCCGCACGCACGCCGCGCCGGACGGTCGCGCGCCGCCCACACCGCCGCGACGTGCACACGCACGCGCGCGCCAGCCCGACCGCGCGTGGCCGCCCGACATTCGCCGATGCCGCCGCTCTCCCACCGTTCCCGTGCGCTCTCGCCGAGTATAAAAGGGTGGGCAAGCTTCCTTTCTTCCCCACACCTCGCCGCCACCATTCTATCCCTTCGCCTCCTCGCCATCACCGGAAACCGCCGAGCCACGCCGGGTTTTGCCGAACCGCGTCGCCGCCGTGTTCGCCATCAGCCGACGATCACCGGAGCCCGCCGCCGCCGCCGCCGGTCGAAGTGTCCCATGTTTCCATTTTCGCCCAAAGTCCGAGCTCACCGTCGCCGCCGGCCGATGGCCCGCGCCGTCGTCGTCGGCCCAGGCCGAGCGCCTAGCCGATCGGGGGGTAGACGAGGGGGGGTAGAGGAGAGAGAAAGACACAGTGCCGGCTAGGAGAAAAAAAAGAGAGAAAAGAAAAGAAGGAGAGGAAGAAAAAAAAAGAGGGGAAAAATAAAAAAAAAATGGGAAAAAATTTTAGGAAGATTTGGGGAAGATTTTGGAGACATTTTTGGAAATATTTACGCAAAAATTTCATAGTTTTCACAGGCTTTTTCTTTAAAATAAAATGAGCCACTATAAACAATTTTCGGTAATTCTTGCGAAAACTCTTCTCAAAAGACTTATTTGTACCTTTTACTTTTCAAATGATGCCTAACCATTGGACTCGGCAAAGATGTAACAACGAACCTCTTGAACAACATTCGCAAGACTTCCGCTTCGTCGTTTTATCGATCCTTTTTACAAAAACCCTAAAAAAGTCGAAACTCGTCTCTACGGCCGATTTTGCTATAAAAATCCTCCGTAACCCGAGTAGGATCGTAGGGGAAATATTTTGGAGAGTTCTTTATGATTTTTCATGCTTTTTCGTTCGTTCTTATCGGATTTTAATTGATTCCATTTTTCTCTTTCCTTTTCGCTCGTATGATTAGTGACCGAGGAGGCGAACACGACCCCGCAGGAGACCCCACTCAAGAAGCGTGCGAACAAGGCAAGTCATCACACCCTTTGAACATATCGATCCCAATTGCGAAATGATGTTATTTTAAACTCCAAACGTGCATGCTTTACAGAATTACCTATACTTGTGATGCCATACCTTGCTATTAATTACCTTTAGAATTACTCCTTGTAACTCGCGATGTGATACAAACAACCGAAGAATAACTTCGGTAAACTGCTTAGCCATGCTATACTTAGATTTATGCATACTCATGACTTTATGAAAAAGCTTTGTGCTTGGGCAACTACCTTAGGGAAGGTAGTTGAGATGCGGCATGTGGAGACATGAGCGCCACATGGCCATGCGAATGATGAACTAAGTTTGATGGAAATTGAAAATACTATACAAATGTTTTAGACTGGGGCGGCTGGATGATTTGGGTGGATTCCGGAAAAGGCAAGTGCCGACCCTGGTCACTTAAGGACCGAGCCATGAGATAGCCGGGAAACGAGCCAGTACAACCGTACTTCTCAAATGGGTATAGACCTAGCTGACTAGATAGCCGAGCGGAGGCAGTATCCTTGCATAGATGGTTCTCTATGATGTGGCTTATGTGATAAGAATGGGGCTGCGGCCTTTGTTGTGAATGGTGGAATTGAATCGATATTAATTAAACTTAAAGATTGAGAAGTTTTCTCTTACCCCGGGTGCGCCAGAACTCCTCTCACTGCTAGAAAAGGACGACTAGAGTGTATGAGGGCTTAAGTTCATGGAGCGGGTACTGCCAAAGCAAGGATATCGAAAGGCTTTGCCGTGACCGTCTCATGTGTTGAGGCGTAGGCTCATTTGTTGGGCTGTCGCGGAGTACGGGTAAAGTGTACATCCACTGCAGTGTGAATGAATCAATCTATTCGAATAGCCGTGCTCGCGGATATTGAGCATCGTGACAAGACTTTCGCTTGGCTAGATTTTAAACTTGAAACTGCTGGGATGGGTATGCATGATGATTTCATTCACTGGTGGGTCAACTTCTCGATAAGCGAGAAGGGGTAGATTCCCCAGAAAATCATGACGAGCCGGAGGCGGGAAGCCATCCTTGGAATCACGATGGATGGTAGACAGAACCGTCGCCGGATTAATGAACTATGGAATTAAAATTGATTTGGCTAGTCGATAGGCTTGTGAAAAGAATTGTGAAAACTGGCTTTACGCAAAAATAACCCTAGCCATGTTCTTTGAAAAACCCTATCATATGCATCAATTCTGTGTTGGCTTGCTGAGTACGGTTGGTACTCACCCTTGCTATACGCACAAACCTCCAGCTGATGGAAATGAAGAGCCAGAAGACCCATACGCGTATTACCCGGAGGGCGAAGGAACTGACGGCGCATACTAGACCTTAGCTCCGGTCGTTGCCTGTGGCAATTGACAAGCCGCTGCCTCTTTCCGCTGCCTTACCTAAATTCTGTTTTTATGTTGTATTCGGACTATAAGGTCCTGTGGATTGAACATTGCCTTCGGGCCTATTGATGTAATAATGGTAATGTAAGACTATTCGTGCATGTGCACTTGATTATCCAGTACTGTATTCGTGGGTACCAACTACTCGATCCAGGAAAATGGTACTATGAACACGAAAGATTCCCGCCTCAAAAACGGGGGTCCACAGCATGTTAGCTGATTCTTGGCACAGTGCGGTGAAGCATCGGCTACAGACGCCTTGAGAGTCCAATTGTTTCCTCTTTCTCTTTCAGGATCGACTTTTACCTGGTTCTTCTCATTGCCCTACAACTCAATTCAGAGCTAGACCGAGCTTGAAAAACAATTCCATAGCTACTTTTACTCGGCAACCCTGAGATGAAGTTGTCGGACCTCACCAGCATCAGGCAAAAACACCACGAATCGGTTCAAGAATACATCCAACACTTCAGGGAGATGAGGAACCGATGCTACAGCCTGGTGCTATCGGACGCCCAACTGGCCGATCTGGCCTTTCATGGTTTGATCGCGTCGATTCGAGAGCGATTCTCTGCGCAGGACTTCAACAGCCTAGCCCACTTGGCGCAGAAGGTGACGGCCCACGAGCAGCGATTCCAAGACACCAGGAAGGCTGTCAAAAACATAACTCAGGTCGTCGTCGAATCAGACTGCGAGTTCGACGACGATGACGCAGAAGTGGCAACAGCCGAATGGGCCAAGAACAAAAAGGCCATCGTCTGCCAATGGCTGCTGAAGATGGCCAAAGAAGAACGATACGGCTTCGACATCACCAAGGCCGACAGGATTTTTGACTTGCTGCTCAAGGAGAAGCAGATTCAGATGCCTGAAAATCACGTGATCCCATCGGCCAAGGAATTAAAGAAGAAGAAATATTGCAAGTGGCACAACTCCACATCCCATGCCACCAACGACTGCAAAGTCTTCAAGTAGCAAATCCAGTCGGCAATTGAGGCTGGGAAGCTGAATTTCGCCGATTCAAATCGGCCGATGAAGGTAGATGGCAACCCTTTCTCGGTCAACACAGTCCAAGCCAGCCCCAGGCAAGCTGATCGACAGAACAGAATGGCGCACAACTTAGTCAATACATCGCTCGGGGCCAAGGCAGAAGATGAGCCGATTGGATATCATGCCGTGCCAATTAATATGGTGCGCCCAGTTATCAGATCGGCTAACCGACGGTCGATCCATGAAGATAGCCAACACCGTCCTCGCACCGGTCTCGCGGGGAGAAGCTTGCAATGAAGCACCTCGTCGGCGCGAGCCGAGATCCAAAGCCGCCGATACGAGGTAACCGCAACATGCCGACCGGCATTGACATTGTGATTTTTTCAGGTACTGCTGGGAATCCGGCATGAGACTGCCAACACTGGACGATTGCCCAGCATGCAACGATCGCCACGATGATGAGCACAGGATCTCATCGGCTGTAAGCCCAGCCCGATTCGTCCCTGGAGCCGTTCAGCTAAACCAAAGGCGGCGGTCCGTCCATGATCGGCTCGGCCCGATCCACCAAGACTTCTTCATCGACGAAGACCGCAATGACAACAACCGCGACGATGAAGAGGCCAACAATGAAGAATCAGCCAATCCCCAATGGTGCCCGTCTGATCTCTTCACAAAGACACAGAAAAGAAGAATTCAACGACTTAAGCGTGAAGGGAGAGAAGATGAAGTTCGGCAAATGATCCACGAACAGCTTCGTCGGCTGGGTAAGATCAAAAGGCGATGGGTTCCCTAAGAGAAAACTACCACAGCCGACGAAGAGCAAGCTGAGGAGAGCCTAGCCGATCAAGCCAGGAGGGCAGCCAAAGGAAAAGGCAAAGTCCCTGCATCGGTTAACATGGTGTTCGTACTACCAGCCGAGTTCAGTGCTCCTAAAGCTGATGCAGACACCATCGAGGATGACCTAGTGAAGCTAGCGATCTCACCGGACCAGGCTATCTTCGACAAAACCGAGGGGACCGAGAATCGGCACTTGGAGCCGTTGTACATTAAAGGATTCGTCAATGGCAAGCCAATTTCCAAGATGCTAGTTGATGGGGGAGCTGCAGTCAACCTCATGCCTTACGCAACATTCAGAAAACTAGGTAAGGGGGCCGAAGACCTGATAAAGACCAATATGGTGCTCAAAGACTTCGGCGGCAACCCATCAGAAACCAAGGGCATCCTCAACGTCGAACTGACCATCGGCAATAAGACCGTGCCTACAACATTCTTTGTCATCGATAGGAAGGGGTCTTACAGTCTGCTGCTCGGAAGGGACTGGATACACGCTAACTGCTGCATTCCTTCTACGATGCATCAGAGCCTGATCCAATGGGACGGTGACAAGATTGAGATCGTGCCAGCCGACGGTCCGCTTAGTGTCGTCGTGCCGATTTGCCGCTTTGGGAATCGAAGGCATCGATTATTTGTCCGGGAGAATCGGCAAGCCGATTTTCTAAATGTGTCCAATTCCACAATACAACATTGGAGATGACGAGCCGCATTCTGCTTTGAACAAGACACGGTGGAGGGCTCAAGCGTCTTCGGCATGGACACCGCGGACGAAGACGATGGCAAGCTCGGGCAAGGTTTCACGTCGGCCGATGAATTAGAGGAAATTGACATCGGCTCTGGTGACAAGCCGAGGCCGACGTACATTACCAAAAATTTGTCTCCTCATTGTAGATCCCAGCTTATTGATTTGTTAAAAGAATATAAAGATTGTTTCACTTGGGAGTACTTGAGATGCCCGGCCTCAGCCGATCAATAGTGGTCCATCAACTGCCGATTAAGGCAGGCTATCGGCCATTCAAACAGCCTCCCAGGAGGTTTAAGGCCGATATGTACGATGCAATTAAAGCAAAAATCACTTGGCTATACGATGCAGGATTCATTCGGTCTTGCCGATACGCCGAGTGGGTCTCAAACATTGTCCCAGTGTTGAAGAAAAACGGTAAACTTAGGGTGTGCATCGATTTTAGAGATCTAAACAAGGCAACCCCTAAGGACGAATACCCAATGCCGATAGCCGATTTGCTTGTCGATGCTGCTTCGGGCCACAAAATTATCAGTTTCATGGACGACAATGTAGGGTATAATCAAATATTTATGGCCGACGAGGAAATCCACAAGAGCGCTTTTCGGTCCCGGCGCAATCGGCTTGTACGAATGGGTAGTAATGACATTCGGCTTGAAAAATGCTGGGGCAACATATCAACGGGCCATGAACTACATTTTTCACGACATGATCAGCTCACTAGTAGAGATATAAATTTTCGACGTAGTTGTCAAGTCCAGGGAGATAGAGGGCCACATAGCCGATCTGAGACAAGTGTTAGAGCGGACGAGGAAGTATGACCTGAAGATGAATCCGCTTAAGTGCGCGTTCGGCGTATCGGCTGGGCAGTTCCTGAGATTTCTTGTTCATGAAAGAGAAATTGAGGTTACACCAAGAAGCATAAATGCTATCAAGACAATTCAGCCTCCAAAGGACAAGAAACAACTCCAGTCATTGATCGGCAAAATAAATTTCATCAGGCGGTTCATAGCCAATCCCTCAGAAAAGATGGAGTCATTCACACCATTGCTTCGGCTAAAAGCCGATCAAGC
This sequence comes from Oryza australiensis, assembly GCA_019925245.2. Classification (NCBI taxonomy): domain Eukaryota; kingdom Viridiplantae; phylum Streptophyta; class Magnoliopsida; order Poales; family Poaceae; genus Oryza; species Oryza australiensis. The sequence goes on along the minus strand of JAIFGZ020000473.1, from coordinate 3,408,999 downwards.
ATTCACATGGGAGACATAGCAGCAAAAGGCGTTAGACAACATAAAAGATTATCTGAGTTTCCCTCCAGTTTTAATGCCTCCACAAAAAGGAATACCGTTCAAGCTGTACCTATCAGTCGATGACAAGTCAATCGGCTCCGTTTTAATCCAAGAGGTTGAGGGCAAAGAAAAAGCCATCTTGTATCTCGGCCAACGGTTGCTAGACGCGGAATCAAGGTATTCACCTGTGGAGAAGCTATGCCTATGCCTCTATTTTTCATGCGAAGTTAAGGCATTATGTGCTATCCAACGAGTGCACAATAATCTGCAAAGCCGACGTAGTTAAGTATATGCTATCGGCTCCAGTGCTGAAAGGAAGAATTGGGAAGTGGATTTTTGCGCTAACAGAATTCGATCTGAGGTATCAGGCACCAAGGGCAGTCAAGGGACAGGCCATAGCCGATTTCATTGTGGAGCACAGAAATGACTCGATCGGCTCAGTGGAGATTATCCCTTGGACTTTGACGTTTGACGGTTCGGTTTGCACCAACAACTGCGGCATCGGCTTGGTCATTGTTGAAGGGTTACGCGGAAGCTACGCTAGCCGAAAACAAAAACTTTTCTACCGCGCAAACCAGGAACACTTGCAAGTAAGGGCCGATAGATCGTTACCGATTGGAGTATGCAGCGGAAACAGCCAATCAGGGCTATCCGATCCAGAACAATGTAGCCGATTCCCGCAAGCCGACAGCCGATTCCCGGGGACAGCCGATTCACCAATCAGCCGATTCGCCGAAGCCGCAGCCGATCCGAGTCGCCGAACGCATTCTCGTTGCCGATCTGTCGCAGTCGCCTCGCTCCAATTGCAGCCGATTCGTAGCCGATCAACAGCGCGCAACGTAGCCGCGCCTCTACCGGTATCCACACGTCCGGGGACAAAACACTGAGCACTCGTGTGCTAGCACGCGATGCAAGGCTAGGGTTTGGCTCGAAGGTGGGGAGGGTTTCCGTGGAGATTGATCTCGGCGCAATGCAATTCAACTGATGTGTCGCAGCTCTCCACCCCTCGCCCCTTTATATAGAGTTGGCCTACTGGGACTAGTGGCCGATCAGGACTCTATTTTGAATCGGATCTCATCCGAATCTCATAGAGTTGGCCGCCCATACGTCGTAAGACCATAGGACTGTATCCAATCGGATCCCTATCCGATCGAGCCATATTCGAGTCCAACTCGAATGCTTGTTCTTATCCCCTTAAGCGTGCGACCCTGTAGGTTCAGGTATACTTGGTTTCGGCTATAGTCTAACTTAGCCGATCGTCGGCTCGAGTCCAACTCAGCCGACCTGTCAATAGCGGCGCCTAGCAGCACATATTGACACCATAGTATACAAGAATATAATATCGGCTCTGAACCTGTAATGTGTACACAAATCCCTTGCCTCACGATACCAATTAAGCTATAGGCAAGATGTGTGCCATCCCTTCAATAGCTTAACCATTCACTCGAACCGTATTGGATTATCTGTCTGTTGATTGACTCGTCAATCAACTTAGCATGGCCATGCATTTTCATAATCCATTACCCCGAGGGGCCCAAAGATATCTCTCCAAAGGAGGGGCAAATTCCATCTTGATCACTCACATCCCACTCCATGTTTCATAGCAAACCCGAAAACTACCTTTATAACTACCGAATTACGGAATAGCGTTTGGTAGTCCCAAAGTAGGCTACTACACATGTTGGAACCCATGGTGATCTCAGGTCTACGGACTTTGTACCAACACTACCTGAGACCAACTAATGGCGCATTAATTCCTGTAGTGTCTCATGGTGGGTCTATCCAACAATGTGTTCTCAAACACATATGTCCATGTTTATTGATTTGGTATCTCCATACCCATGATCTATGAGACATGATCATCAATCAATAAACATGCCGATCTTAGAATCATATTAGTTCCAATAATATGATATATGATCAGGGATCATTTAGAAATAGATTCATACATATAGAGTCTCATAAATAAGTCACGTACTTATTGATCAATACAAGATGTCTATTTCATGGAACTGAATAACACTTTATTCATAAATACATAAACATTGACCATGACATCCAACATCTCCATGTTGTCTCTAGGGCATATCACTAACAATTATTTCACCCAGGGGGCAAGCTTCGAGTTTGCTTTTGCTATCAACCCCCACGCTACAAACAACCAAGCCGAATATGAAGCCGTCCTTAAAGGATTACATCTACTCAAGAAAGTTGAAGCCGACGCCATCGAAATAATGGGAGATTCATTGTTGGTCATCAGCCAATTATCAGGAGAATACGAATGCAAAAACGATGCGCTGATGGTCTACTATCAGCAATGCCGGGAATTAATGGACGGTTTTTGGCTAGTTACTTTGAAACACATCCCCAGAGAGTAGAACACAAAAGCTAACGATTTAGCTCAAGGGGCATCGGGCTATTGGCCGATGTTGAAAGAGATTGACATAGAAGTTGCCGCCATTACAGCCGATGATTGGAGGTTTGAAGTTTACAGCTACCTCAAAAATCCCTCTCAATCGGCTACAAGGAAATTACGATACAAAGCGTTAAGATATGTGTTGCTCGATGAAGATCTGTACTATCGGACGATTGATGGTGTGCTACTCAAGTGTTTGGGAGCCGATCAGGCCAAAGTGGCCGTCGGAGAAGTGCATGAAGGAATCTGTGGCACACATCAATCGGCCCACAAAATGAAGTGGCTGCTTCACCGAGCAGGGTATTTCTGGCCGACAATGCTGGAGGATTGTTTCAATTATTACAAGGGCTGCAAGGATTGTCAGAAGTTTGGCGCCATACAACGATCACCAGCGTCGGCTATGAACCCAATTATTAAGCCTTGGCCGTTCAGAGGATGGGGCATTGATATGATCGGCCAGATCAATCCACCCTCAAGCAAAGGGCATAAATTTATTCTGGTGGCGACAGATTACTTCACAAAGTGGGTGGAGGCGATTCCCCTAAGGAAAGTGGATTCTAATGACGCAATCGAGTTTGTCAAAGAACATATTATCTACCGATTTGGCATTCCACAAACGATAACAACCAACCAGGGATCTATCTTCATATCGGACGAGTTTGTTCAGTTCGCCGACGGCATGGGGATCAAGCTGCTTAATTCTTCGCCGTACTACGCACAGGCCAACGGACAAGCCGAGGCCTCAAATAAAAGTTTGATTAAGTTGATTAAAAGAAAGATCTCTGAGTACCCTAAACAGTGGCACAACCGATTAGCCGAATCACTGTGGGCGTATTGGATGGCATGCCACGGGTCAATTCAAGTCCCTCCGTACAAGCTGGTCTACGAACATGAGGCAGTGCTACCATGGGAGAGCGTCGTCGGCTCAAGGCGCATTCAGCTACAGGATCAACTTACAACCGATGATTATTATCACCTGATGGTGGACGAATCAAAAGACTTAGTTTTATCTAGGATGAGGGCCTTGGAAAAAGTTACAAAGGATAAAGAACGAGTAGCCAGACATTATAATAAAAAAGTGGTGCCTAAATCTTTCAAGAAAGGGGAACTCGTTTGGAAATTGATACTGCCGATTGGATCTAGAGATAACAAATTCGGCAAGTGGTCACCAAATTGGGAAGGGCCTTTCAAGATCCACAAATGCGTCTCTAAAGGAGCTTACATGCTAGAAGGGCTAGACGGAGAAGTATTTGGAAGGGCTCTTAATGGAAAATACCTAAAGAAATACTACCCAAGCGTATGGATCAACTCGTGATTCGGCTCTGGTTGCTTAGCCGATTTACGACATCCGATGTCTTGCCTAAATAAGGCATCACCTTTAGGCATTTTTATGCAACATTTTTTCCCTTAGTCTTCCACGATCAGCTAATGATTGGCCGATAGCGATGGTAATGATGCGCGAACGGCTCGAATTCACAATTTTGTCGACCCGAAACTATCAACAAAATTTGGGGGGCATATACATACACGAGCCGATTGCAAAATTGGGCGTCAGATTGCAAAATTAGGCGTCAGGAATTTTTAAACTTTTTAAGCTTCATAATCGGCAGTCCAAATAAAAGCGTTGGAAGTGATTTGGATCGACGGCCATGATTCAAGTGTTAACATCTGTAACGCCCTGAAAATCGGAGAATTTTAAAACCAGAAATTAAAAATCGGAGCTTACTAAAACTTTTGCATATTGCCTTTTGCTCGTGTTTATTGCTTCTTATCTGCTAGCTTAGTTGCATGAATTTATATGAGGGGAATTCATCTCGGTGTTTGTAAAAAAATGAAACGATTTGGATTTTCGTTGGGGAGGAAAAATCTCGAAGTATAAGGTTAGAAATTTTTAAAATAAAATCGGAAATGGGATGCGGATTCATAAAGATATATGTTTGGGAAATAAAACATTAATTGGTGATTATGGAGTATTAATTGGGAAATAAAACAGGCAATAAAAAAATTTTAAAGGACTTATATAAAGTCTAGAAATTTATTTGGAATTAAAAATGGTGATTTATGGATTTAGGAAAAAGGAATAAAATTAAATATGGGAAAAGTATATTTTAAAATAAATAAAGATGGTGAAAAGTTGAAAACATATATACCCTGCCTTGATATTGAACACCCTTAGAAATATTCTTGTAACCTTCGATGTGATACAACCAGAGGATATCTTCGGTAAAATGCTTACCCATGCTTATACTAGATTCTTGCATATGCATGATTTTACAAATAAGCTTTGTGCTTGGGCAACTATCTTTGGGAAGATGGTTGAAACACGGCAAGTGGAGACATGAGCGCCACGTTGCCCTGATTATGTTGGAAATAGCTTTGATGAAAAAGAGAAATACAAACCAATGATTTTAGACTGGGGTGGATGGATGGATTTGGGTGGTTTTTTGGGAAAGGCTAGTACCGTCCCTGGTCAATTAAGGACCGAGCCATGAGACTACAACTTAGAACGAGCCAGTACAACCGTACTTCTCAAATGGGTATAGACCTAGCAGAGTAGATAGCCGAGCAGAGGCAGTATCCCTGCATAGTGGTTCAGGTGTAAGTGTTGAGTTAGGGACCTACCAAGGGTAAGGTGCCCATGATTGTGATGAGATGAAAGGCCTTTATGTGAATAGTAACCTAAACCTATCAATGTCTTAAAGATAAAGCGAAGTTTCTCTCTTACCTCGGGAACGCCAAAACTCCTCTCACTGCTAGGAAATGACGACTAGAGTGCATGAGGACTTAAGTTCATGGAGCGGGTACTGCCAAAGTGAGGTTATCGAAAGGCTTTGCCGTGACCATCCGATATAGAGGGATGTAAGCTCATTCAATGAGTAGTTGCGGAGTACGGGTAAAGTGTACATCCACTGCAGTGTGAGTCAATCAATCTATTCGAATAGCCGTGCTCGCGGTTAATGAGCGACGTGACAAGTTTCTCCCGTGGCTAGACTCATAAATTTTAAAATGATGGGTGGGATTGCATAATGATTTTGTGTGCTGGGAAACCAACTTCTCTATCTGAGAGAAGGGGGAAGACACACCCAGAAAACCATGACGAATCGGAGGCGGGAAGCTATCCTTGGGATCACAATGGATGGTGGACAGAACCATCGCTGACTTAAATATACTATGGACCTAAAACATGACCTGGCTAGATGTTAGGTTTGTGAAATGATTTGTGAAAATTGGCTTTGTGCAAATAAACCACGGCCTCCCTTTGAATGACTCTATCATGTGCATCATTCCGTGATGGCTTGCTGAGTACGTTGGGTACTCACTCTTGCTATACGCACAAACTTCAGATGAAGGAAACGAAGAACTGGAGGACCCCTATGCTCACTACCAGGAGGAATGAAGACAATGAAGCGCGCTAGGTCTTAGTCCCCAGTCGTTGCCTGTGGCAATCGACATGCCGCTGCTTTCCGTCTGCCTATCTTATCTAAACTCTGATTTTGGTTGATTTCGGACCAGTAGGTCCGATATGTATTTGGATAATGCCTTCGGGCCTATTATTGTAATAAGTCGTTGTAAGTCTATTCGTGCACTTTGCACCTGGTAATTCAGAACTGTATTCGTGGGTGCCAAACTACTCGATCCAGGGATATGGTACTATGAACACGAATGATTCCCGTCCTCAAAAACGGGCGTCGACAGAGCTGGTATCAGAGCAGTGCGACTGTAGGAAAAGACCAACTGGCGCCCTACCCCTGACTAGCTGGCTAAAGGGAAATATCCCTACGTAGGATCATTTCGCAAACCCAAACTATTTTTACAAAACAAACATACTTTTTCCTATACCCTTATCCCCATTTCTTTTGCTCAAATTGTTTTGATATTATCCCTCTCTGACCCGAAGTTACCTTCAAAAGCATATGTCGGACCATGTCGGAGTTTGGGAGATCAAAGTTCCACGGGGAGAAGGATTTGTGTCACAACTCCAGTTATTGCTATGGTGCCTAAGGTACCCAGATGCACCCACCTACCGGATTAGGAGACATGGCACCGAAGGATACCCGGTATGGGAAGCCGCAGTTTCAGTTGAGGCCCGCATAGGGAGCGAGAGACCCTATTGCTTCCACACTCGTTACCACCGAGTAGAAGCAGCTCTTCAGGACGCAGCCCGCGAAGCATTCCTCCGCCTCAACGCCATTCATCGTGCTGAGCTCACCGTGACTGAGTTTGTACACCACCCCTACCGGGAGGAAGGCAACCCAGTCTTCACCGTGGAGGCCACCCCCTGCTGCTATAATCCTATGGTCACCCGTCTATCCCGCTGGGCAGAAACAACAGATGACTGCTATGAAGAGGCATTGCTCGAGATCGACGACCAGCAGCGACTCCTCAATGATCTCGTCGAGGAACACCAAAACTGTGGGGATCAGATCAACTTGCTGCAGACCCAGCTGCAGACTAACGGTGCCCAGCACGAGCAGCTCTCTGACCATTATGTGGCCCGTGGAGAAGCCTTGGTTGAGTTGGAAGAACAGCTCAGGAAGAGCAAGCAACAGGTCGGCCAGCTGGAAGAGCAACTTTGCTCCAACCCTGTCCCTGCTGCTGGTACTTCCACCGAAGCTGCACCAACACCCCCTGCCCCTGTGTCCGACCACTACTACCTCATGACTCCAGCATGCCTGAACACTTTTCAAGCCATGATGGAGCAGGCCTTCATGTTGAGCAGAGTCAGGACCATACCTGATAGACCCCACCGCTGCTACCTCAATGGAACCCACCTCGAACTCTATGGCCGTACCATCCGAGCCTGGTTTGGGAGAGGAGAACCCCATCCAGATCAACACTGACTCCAAGTCCGGGACAGAACCTAAGGAGATCAAGTGGGAGCTCAGTGATACTGACCCATCAGAGGAGGAAGCTCCTACTCGTCGGATGACTCTCACCGGAGGTCCCATCACCCTCAGGACTAGACTGCCCGGAAGAGTACCAGGTCGCCAAGCAGGAAGATCAGACATGACTCTGAGGCCATTACCTCTAAGCCATGGGAAGTTCGATTTGCTTCGGTCAAGGATCACCCCCTACCAGCACCTGGATCATGTGGATGGCTGGATGACTAGTTGAACTTCAGCAGCAGCCCTGGTCTTGCTTTGGATGGAATTAAGACAGCAATGACCAAGCCCCTACCCTCTTATGTATGAGACCTTAGTACGATGTTAGTAATATTGTATGGTGTCGTATGAACTATATGAGTCCAATGTATCCCTCTGATGTAACATTTATGAACTGATAATGAAGTTCTATGTTATGTCCTAAATGAGTTTATTCCACCAAGCTTGCTTGGAAAAGATCACTTCAAACAACTCAAAGAAAATTCCCTAGTATTGCGACGTTAGCAAAGCGAGTCTCTTACCTTATCCCCATTGTTCAGATGGCACATCGTCGCAGAGCCCCAGCAGCTCCCGAGAACCCGCCAGAGCCTAACCCTTCCACCTTAGCTGAAGTCATGGCTTTGCAAACGTAGTTGCTGGAAGCTATCACCAATAACCAAGGACAACGCGGAGGATGAAACCTCGGCGAATTTATGAGGGAAAAACCGCCGACATTCTCCTCGGCAAGTGAACCCATGGACGCCGAAGATTGGCTAAGAGTAATAGAAAAGAAGCTGACCCTCTTCCGAGTACGGGAAGCCGACAGAGTCGTCTTCGCCACCAATCAGCTAGAAGGACCCGCAAGTGATTGGTGGGACACCTACAAGGAGACACGGGCTGAAGATGCCAGTGAACCCACGTGGGAGGAGTTCACGGCTGCCTTCCGTGAAAACTTCGTACCTGCTGCAGTTATGAGAATGAAGAAGAACGAGTTCCGTAGGTTGCACCAAGGCAACACCACGGTACAAGAGTACCTTAACAAGTTTACTCAGCTCGTTCGATACGCCACAAGCGATTTGGCAGACGAAGAGGAAAAGATGGACAAGTTTATTGAAGGACTGAACGACGAGTTAAGAGGACCGATGATCGGTCAGGACCAAAAGACAGTTGAAAACAATCGGAAGAGAAGACTTGCTCTAGCCCGCCCAATTCAAGGAACGCCCCAGCGACCCAAAGGAGCAACCCCGTCGGGTTGGAAGCCAACCATTGCAACAACCCATCGCCCGGCCGCACCAGGCATTGTTAGCAGGCCACCTGCAACCCCGTCTCGCACTCCAGCACCTACCTTGGCAGCCCCAGGAGCCAGGAATGTCAATTGCTTCAATTGCGGAGAGCTTGGACATTATGCCAACAGCTACCCTAAGCCGCGCAACACCCCCAACCGCACCGGAGCCAATGCCGTTGCGGTCAAGGAACCCCGCTCCAGCACTGGACGCATTGCCTCGTAACACCCCAACCTAAGGAAGCCGCGTCCGGATTCCGCCGTGGTCAAGTCAACCATGTGCATGCTGAAGAAGCCCGGGAGGACCAAAGCGTGCTAATGGGTACGTTTTCTATCCATTCCGTACCGGTTAAAGTTTTGTTTGATTCTGGAGCCTCGCATTCATTTATATCATCGAGGATAAGCAAAGAGCACAATTTGCACCGAGTAGACCTTAAGAAACCCATGGTAGTACACTCACCCGGAGGAGACGTGACCATACCCCATGCGTGCATCAATGTGCCCATACGGATCAAGGACGTGGTATTCCTGTCCAACCTCATGGTTTTACTGCCCCAAACCTTGGACGTTATACTAGGAATGGATTAGTTAACCAAGAACCAAGGAATACTAGACTGTGGACGAAGAGAAGTTACCCTATCTACCCCATGGGGGTCATCGATGTCAGTAACCATGGATCAAGACCCTATGCTCTGTGACCGAGCTATGGGAATATTTACCATGCTACCCATAGATGGAATGCCAATAATCCAGGACTACCCGGACGTTTTCCGGAAGAATTACCCAGAATGCCCCCAGACCGAGACATAGAGTTCATTATTGACCTCATGCCTGGTACCGCCCCCATAGCTAAGAGACCCTACCGGATGCCGGGAATGAATTGGAGGAACTTGAGAAGCAGATATGGGAACTGCAAGAGAAAGGCTTCGTACGCCCTAGTTCTTCACCATGGGGAGCCCCAGTGTTGTTTGTTAAGAAAAAGGATGGAAGCATGAGAATGTGCATAGACTATCGGTCGTTGAATGAGGTTACCATTAAGAACAAGTACCCGTTGCCTCGGATCGACGACCTGTTCGATCAACTCAAGGGAGCCCGAGTGTTCTCAAAGATCGATCTTCGATCCGGATACCATCAGCTGAAGATTAGGACTGAGGATATACCCAAGACTACGTTCTCTACACGCTACGGCTTGTACGAGTTCATAGTAATGTCGTTTGGACTGACCAATGCCCCGGCCTATTTTATGAACCTCATGAACAAAGTATTTATGGAATATTTGGACAAGTTTGTGGTAGTGTTCATTGATGATATCCTCATCTACTCCAAGGACGATGAAGAACACGCGAACACCTGCGCTTGGTACTGGAGAAGCTGCGAGAGCGTCGGCTATATGCCAAATTCAGCAAGTGTGAATTTTGGCTTAAGGAAGTATCTTTTCTGGGACACGTTATCTCAGCAGGAGGCGTAGCAGTAGACCCCACCAAGGTCGAAGCTGTTACCAAATGGAAAGCACCCCAGTCGGTAACAGAGGTTAGATGTTTCTTGGGATTGGCCGGATACTACCGACGGTTTATAGAAGGATTCTCAAGGGTAGCCCGACCCCTGACCCAACTATTGAAGAAGGAAAAGAAATATTCATGGACTGAGCAGTGTCAACAGGCATTTGACCAGCTCAAAGAAGAGTTAACCACCACCCTGATCTTAGTCCTACCGACAACCGGAAAGACTTCGTTCTATATTGTGATGCCTCTCGCCAAGGATTAGGAGGTGTGTTGATGCAAGAAGGAAAGTTTGTGGCTTATACCTCAAGACAACTGTGACCTCATGAGGAGAACTATCCCACCCATAACTTAGAATTGGCCGCAGTAGTGCATGCCCTGAAGATTTGGAGGCACTACCTGGTTGGAAACCACTGCGACATATATACGGACCATAAGAGCTTGAAGTATTTCTTTACCCAGACAAATCTTAACCTACGCCAGAGAAGGTGGCTGGAACTGATCGAGGATTACGACCTAGGAATCCATTACCACCCTGGCAAGGCCAATGTCGTGGCAGACGCTTTGAGCCGCAAAGCCCAGTGCAACCAACTGAGGGTAGAATATATGGCCGATGAGCTTCAAGAAGAGATGGCTCAGCTTAATTTGCAGTTGATTCCTCAAGGACAACTGAGTTCGCTGGAGATACAACCTCTCCTATGAAGTCAAATTAAAGAAGCCCAGCAGGATTGTGAGGAAGTCCGGCTAATCAAGGAACGCTTAGCCGAAGGACTAGCCAAGGAATTCACAGCCGACAACGCTGGAACCCTATGGTATCGAAAAAGGATTTACGTACCCGAGAAAGGCGGATTGAGGAAGCTAATCTTGAAGGAAGCCCATGAGTCAGCATACTCGCTACACTCGGGCAACACCAAAATGTACTAGGATTTGAAAACGGAATACTGGTAGCCCAACTTGAAAAGAGACGTTGCGGAATACGTGGCCGTATGCGATGTATGCCAATGAGTTAAGGCTGAGCATCAGCGACCAGCAGGATTGCTGCAACCGCTCAAAATCCTCGAGTGGAAATGGGATGAGATAGGCATGGACTTTATAGTAGGACTACCCAAGACTGCTACCGGATACAATTCCATTTGGGTGATTGTGGATAGACTGACCAAGACTGCCCGATTTATCCCGGTCAAGACTCGGTATAGCAGCGCCAAGTTGGCCGAGCTGTACATGTCCAAAATCGTGTGCCTACATGGAGTACCCACAAGGACAGTGTCAGACCGTGGCACTCAGTTCACATCTCACTTCTGGGATAAGTTTCATGAGGCGTTAGGAACTCACCTCACCTTCAGTACTGCCTATCATCCTCAGACAGATGGACAAACAGAAAGGACAAACCAAGTCCTGGAGGACATGCTAAGAGCCTACGCGTTGGATTTTACTAAGGACTTGGAGAAATGCCTTCCCTATGCAGAGTTTTCCTATAACAACAGCTACCAGGCTAGTCTAAAGATGTCACCGAACGAGGCCCTATTTGGACGAAGATGCCGCACCCCGTTGATGTGGTCAGAGACCGGCGAACGAGCCATATTTGGACCAGACATCATTAGGGAGGCTGAAGAGAAAGCTCGTTTGATAAGGGATCGGCTTAAGGTAGCCCAATCTCGGCAAAAGAGCTATGCCGACACTCGCCGAAGAGAGTTGGAATTCAAAGTTGGTGAATTTGTGTATCTGAAAGTCTCGCCACTAAGAGGAACCAAGAGGTTCAAGGTTAAGGGAAAACTAGCGCCAAGATATGTAGGACCCTTCCCTATAAGCGCCAGAAGAGGCGAAGTGGCTTATCAACTGGACCTACTGGAAAATCTTTCCGATGTACACCCTGTCTTTCACGTGTCGCAACTGAAGAAGTGCCTGCGAGTACCGGAAGAACAAATTTCCTCGAAAAACATTCTTATCGGTGAAGACCTCACATACCCCGAATACCCTATAAAGATTTTGGACGAAGCTGAAAAGAAGACTAGGACCAAAATGTGGCGGATGTACAAGGTGCAATGGAGCAATTACACGGAGGATGAAGCCACTTGGGAAAAAGAAGACTTTTCGAAGACCGAGTACCTGAACCTATTCCGCTAGCGGTAAGAAATCTCGAGGACTAGATTTATGTTAGTGATATGCCCTAGAGGCAACATGGAGATGTTGGATATCACGTTAATGTTTATGTATAAATGAATAAAGTGTTATTCAGTTCCATGAAATAGACATCTTGTATTGATCAATAAGTACGTGACTTATTTATGAGACTCTATATGTATGAATCTATTTCTAAACGATCCCTGATCATATGTCACATTGTTGGAACAAATATGATTCTAAGATCGACATGTTTATTGATTGATGATCATGTCTCATAGATCATGGGTATGGAGATACCAAATCAAAACATGGACATATGTGTTGGAGAACACATTGTTGGATAGACCCACCATGAGACACTACAGGGAATTAATGTGCCATTAGTTGGTCTTAGGTAGTGTTGGTACAAAAGTCCTTAGACCCGAGATCACCATGGATTCCAACATGTGTAGTAGCCTACTTTGGGACTACCAAACGCTATTCCGTAACTGGGTAGTTATAAAGGTAGTTTTCGGGTTTGCTATGAAACATGGAGTGGGATGTGAGTGATCAAGATGGAATTTGCCCCTCCTTTGGAGAGATATCTCGGGCCCCTCGAGGTAATGGATTATGGAAATGCATGGCCATGCTAAGTTGATTGAGGAGTCAATCAACGGACGGATAATCCAATACGGTTCGAGTGAATGGTTAAGCTATTGAAGGGATGGCACACATCTTGCCTATAGCTTAAGCGGTATCGTGAGGCAAAGGGATTTGTGTACACATTACGGGTTCGAGCCGATATTATTCTTGTATACTATGGTGTCAATATGTGCTGCTAGGCGTCGTTGTTGATGTCGGCTGAGTTAGACTCGAGCCGACGATCGGCTAAGTTAGACTATAGCCGAAACCGAGTATACCTGAACCTACGGGTCGCACGCTTAAGGGGATAAGAACAGGCATTCGAATTGGACTCGGATACGGCTCGATCGGATAGGGATCCGATCGGATAGAGTCCTATGGGCTTACGACGTGTGGGCGGCCAACTCTATGAGATACGGATGAGATCCGATTCAAAATAGAGTCCTAATCGGCCACTAGTCCCTCACCAACTCTATATAAAGGAGGGAGGGGTGGAGAGTTGCGGCATGTCAATTGCATCGCGTGCAACGAAGTCGCCGAGATCAATCTCCACGGAAACCCTCCCACTTTCGAGCCAAACCCTAGCCTTGCATCGCGTGCTAGCACACGGGTGTATGGCGTTTTGTCCCCGGACGTGTGGATACCGGTGCGCTGCTACGTTGCGCGCTGTTGATCGGCTTCGGATCGGCTACGGCATCGTGAATCGGCCGCTTGGCGAATCGGCTGTCCCGGGTATCGGTGTCGGCTTGCGAGAATCGGCTACACACTGTCCGGATCGGATAGCCCCGATTGGTTTTCGCTGCACACCTCCAATCGGTAACGATCTATCGGCCCTTACTTGCAAGTGTTCCTGGTTTGCACGGTAGAAATTTTTGTTTTCGGCTAGCGTAGCTTCCGCGTAACCCTTCAATTTATTGTTAGGGGGTAGGTTTGTAACGCCCTGAAAATCGGAGAATTTAAAAACCGAAAATTAAAAATCGGAGCTTACGAAAACTTTTGCTTGTTGCTTGTGTTTATTTCTTCTTATTTGCCACTTAGTTGCATGAATTTATATGAGGGAAATTCATCTCGGTGTTTGTAAAAAAAAACCAAATGATTTGGATTTTTGTTGGGGAGGAAAAATCTCAAAGTATAAGGTTAGGAATTTTTAAAATAAAATCGGAAATGAGATGCGGATTCATAAAGATATATGTTTGCGAAATAAAACATTAATTGGTGATTATGGAGTATTAATTGGGAAATAAAACAGGCAATAAAATATTTTAAAGGATTTATATAAAGTCTAGAAATTTATTTGGAATTAAAAATGGTGATTTATGGATTTAGAAAAAGGAATAAAATTAAATATGGGAAATGTATATTTTAAAATAAATAAAGATGGTGAAAAGTTGAAAATATATTTTTAACTAATTTTGGGAATACTATGTTTTTTTTTGGAATTTTTAGTCCGAAGGAAAAATGGAATTGAAAATCGGGAAAATGAAAAAACACTCTTCAATGGTCACCACCCGTTCGACGCCGTACGCGGCCCGGCGCGTGCCCGCCGCGCGTCGCCCGCCGTACCGCGCCCACGCCCACGCGCGCCACGCGCCGCACGCGCCGCGTCCGTGCGCTGCGCCGGCCCGCTCCGCCCGCCGCCGCGCCGCCCGCCCGCGCCGCGCGCGCTGCCGCCACGCGCCCGCCCGTCGTACCGGCCCGCGTCCGCGCCCGCCACCCATCGCCGCCGCGTCCGATCCCCTGCTCGCCCTCGCCACCCGTCGCCGCACGCCGGCCCCGTTCGCGACCTCGCCACGTGCCGCCGTCCGCGCCCGGCCCGTGCACGCTCGCACTCCGCGCGCCCGGCCCGGCCACCGCGCGCCGCGTGTGCGTTGCCGCACCGCCGCCGCGCCGCCCCCCTCTTCTCCTCGTTCCCTTCTCCAACACCGCACCTATAAATAGCGCCAAACCCCTCTCTTTTTCCCCAAGCTCGCCACCTATAACTTTCCCCCTCTCGCCGGTTTCCTCTCCTCCCGCGTCGTCGCCGCGAGTCGCCGCCGCGAGCCGCCCGCCGTCGCCGTTGTGCGCGGAGCCCCACCGCACTCCCGGCGTCGCCATCGCCGGTAAGCCCGAGCCGCCGCCTTCCTCGCTTGCGCCGGCCGCCGGCCGAAACAGTAAGAAGAGAGAGGGAACCCGGTCGAACACCTAGTGGGGCGATGAATAGTGGGCGAGAGGAAAAGAAAAAGGAAAAGAAAAGAAAAGAGAAGAAAAGGGAAAAGAAAAATAGAAAAAATGGGAAAAATTTTAGAAAATTAGGAAAAATGTTTTGAAAAGATTTGAGGGAGTATTTGGGCAAAAATATATTGTTTTCTTATATATTTTCTCGAGCAAATTCGGAAAGTCGAAATCGGATTTTCGGGGATTTCGTTCGCGTTGTTTTAATATGGATTTCGTTTAATTCTTTCTCGCCATTTAAATATGTTTCTCTTTTGTGCTCGAACCTTCAAAACCTCGAGTACAAAATCCCTCCGTTGATATTTCTAAATCTATTTTCTCAAATAATTACGATCGCCGTTTTGCGAAAACCCTAGAGCATCGACTCGATTTCAAACTCGGATTTTACCCTAACAACCCTCGTCCGACCTCGAGTAGAATTCTAGGCTAAACGTTTTGGATCATTTTATGGTTTTTATGGTTCTTTTCGATCTCTCGGTATTATATTGAATTCTGATCGAATTCAATTGATCTTTCGCGCGTACGGATAGCAACCGAGGAAGCGAGCATCGACTACGTTGAAGACCCCGGCCAACAAGTGTGCGAGCAAGGCAAGTCAACACATCCCTTTGAACATATTGATCCTACTTTGCGAAATGATGTTGTTTTCAATTACAATTTGCATGCTATACACAAATGAGTACCCATACTTGATATATACCCTGCCTTGATATTGAACACCCTTAGAAATATTCTTGTAACTTTCGATGTGATACAACCGGAGGATATCTTTGGTAAAATGCTTAGCCACGCTTCTACTAGATTCTTGCATATGCATGATTTTACAAACAAGCTTTGTGCTTGGGCAACTATCTTTGGGAAGATGGTTGAAACACGGCAAGTGGAGACATGAGCGCCACGTTGCCCTGATTATGTTGGAAATAGCTTTGATGAAAAAGAGAAATAAAAACCAATATTTTTAGACTGGGGTGGATGGATGGATTTGGGTGGTTTTCTGGGAAAGGCTAGTACCGTCCCTGGTCAATTAAGGACCGAGCCATGAGACTACAACTTAGAACGAGCCAGTACAACCGTACTTGGGTATAGACCTCGCAGAGTAGATAGCCAAGCGGAGGCAGTATCCCTGCATAGTGGTTCAGGTGTAAGTGTTGAGTTAGGGACCTACCAAGGGTAAGGTGCCCATGATTGTGATGAGATGAAAGGCCTTTATGTGAATAGTAACCTAAACCTATCAATGTCTTAAAGATAACGCGAAGTTTCTCTCTTACCTCGGGAATGCTAGAACTACTCTCACTGCTAGGAAATGACGGCTAGAGTGCATGAGGACTTAAGTTCATGGAGCAGGTACTGCCAAAGTGAGGTTATCAAAAGGCTTTGCCGTGACCATCCCATATAGAGGGATGTAAGCTCATTCAATGAGTAGGTTCGGAGTACGGGTAAAGTGTACATCCACTGCAGTGTGAGTCAATCAATCTATTCGAATAGCCATGCTCGCGGTTAATGAGCGACGTGACAAGTTTCTCCCATGGCTAGACTCATAAATTTTAAAATGATGGGTGGGATTGCATAATGATTTTGTGTGCTGGGAAACCAACTTCTCTATCTGAGAGAAGGGGGAAGACACACCCAGAAAACCATGACGAATCGGAGGCGGGAAGCTATCCTTGGGATCACAATGGATGGTGGACAGAACCGTCGCCGACTTAAATATACTATGGACATAAAACTTGACCTGGCTAGATGTTAGGTTTGTGAAATGATTTGTGAAAATTGGCTTTGTGCAAATAAACCACAGCCTCCCTTTGAATGGCTCTATCATGTGCATCATTCCGTGATGGCTTGCTGAGTACGTTGGGTACTCACTCTTGCTATACGCACAAACTTCAGATGAAGGAAACGAAGAACTGGAGGACCCCTATGCACACTACCAGGAGGAATGAAGACAATGAAGCGCGCTAGGTCTTAGTCCCTAGTCGTTGCCTGTGGCAATCGACATGCCGCTGCTTTCCGTCTGCCTATCTTATCTAAACTCTGATTTTGGTTGATTTCGGACCAGTAGGTCCTATATGTATTTGGATATTGCCTTCGGGCCTATTATTGTAATAAGTCGTTGTAAGACTATTCGTGCACTTTGCACCTGGTAATTCAGAACTGTATTCGTGGGTACCAAACTATTCAATCCAGGGATATGGTACTATGAACACGAATGATTCCCGTCCTAAAAAATGGGGGTCGACAACATCGATGGTTGTGGTGTGGTCTCGGAATCGGCGAATGTGACGCGATACGGACGGATAGGGCTGATTTCAGCATAAGCAGTTCAAGATACCACGTGCGGCCGAAGCCGATCTCATCCACAAGCACAGCTGCAAAAGCTTGATAGACTATACTACACAAAAGTTAAAGCCGATTACAAAGTTCGAGCAAGTTGATCAAAGTTCAAGCCCATTACAAAAGTTTGACAAATATATTACAGGAGGCAGTAGTCGATTTCAGAATGTTAAAATGTTACAAGCTCATTATTTCAAGAAATCGGCTATGGCCGACAACGCCATCCGCCTGATCTGGTCTATCTCCTCAATGGCCCTGACGTCGTCGGCCTCAGACCCAGCCACCGGCCGGATGCCCTTCACCAGGTCTCGTAGATGTGCCACAGCCGCCTTGATACTTTGGCATTGAGCTTCGATTTCGGCTAGCAAGCTGGCCATGTACTCCTTGTGGACATTGATCTCGTTCATGACTTGAGCGAGATCGGCCATCAGCCGATCTTGGCATGCGAGGAGTTGCTCAAGCTTGGCGGCTCGATCTTTAGGCGGCCGAAGCGCTTTTTGACTCTCAATGGCATCCTTGGTCGGCCGGAGGGTGGCCGGCCGTGCACAGTTCTCGCGATGATCGGCTATCCACGCCATGCCCGTTCATACTTGAGTTGGTGGGCTTCCATGAAGGTGGCCGACACAATGGCGTCGGCTAGAGCTTTCGCAGCGGCCTTGGATTTCCTTGAAGCGCGCGTGTATTGAACCGTGTCGACCACCGGCGCATCCGGCAAGGCCTCCGGCCGGCTGCCGATGTCGGCTAGGGTGGCCCTCGGGTCCTCGGCCGGCGTCACCAACGCCTCCTCGCCGATTTAGCCGGACTCCTCAAACTCGACAAGTCAAAGTTGAGGAGGTTGGCTATGTTCGCAAAAGAGGAAGATGATCGGAAGATATTGAGCGACAGAGACGATCATCCAATTCAGTCGGCTTACCGTGGGCACCAGGGTCGGAGCGGTCGGCTCGGCTGGTTCGCCACCTGTAGCCGGAGGGGTCTCTTCGTTGGCGTCATTGCCGCCGCCTGCGGTAGTCACAACGTGCTCGCGGGACGCTTGGGGGGCAGCCGACGAAGATCGTGGGGGCTGCAAAAGAAGAGTTAGAGGTCGAGTCGGCTAATTTCTACAAATCAAGTTGCAAGAGACGATTACCGATGGCATGTGACGTGGAGTGCAGCTGGCCAATTTCTTGACCTGAAAAGAATTGTTCGGTCAGATGCAAGTGATATCATCGTAAAGCTGAATTTGGTGAAGTGAGGTCTTACCGGCCGATTTTTTGCTGGGGGACTTGGGACCGGTGGGACGTCGGCTGGAGCGTTGACAGACTCATGGCTCGAGCTCCCGGGTTCGGCCGCCGCTCCAACAACCGTCGGCATTTCCTCGCTGGTGACGGCGTCGAGGAACTGCATGATTGCCGGGTCCAAGGTGGGAGGTTATCGGCTGGCGCTGCCAGTTTCTTCTCTTTCAGCTTCTTGGGGGCAGGCACGGCCGACGGCTGTATGAGTGGTGCAGCCCTTTTCTTCTGGGCAATCGGCTCGCGCACTTGCCCTCACAGCAACGACGCCAGCTTCGGTGCTCCCCAGCCGATGGCCGACAGAGCGAGGCCGTCCCCATCCAGAACACCTAGACGGTATTCGATCGGGCGCCCGGAGTCGCTCACCGTCGACCGCTCCATCTCCGTCTCATGCAAACTAGAGGGCGAATGTTAATCGGCTATATCAGCCGATGATAAGAAGAGGAAAATCATTTGGAACTTGAAGCTTACCGAAGGGATTTCTTGAGCGGGAGCGGATCGACGTAATGAGATGACTGCTGGTGAAAGATGTGTCGTTTGATTTCGGCCCACCATTGGTCGTAGGCCGCGCTTTTCTTGAGCGCCAGTGTTAGTGATATGCCCTAGAGGCAACATGGAGATGTTGGATATCACGTCAATGTTTATGTATTTATGAATAAAGTGTTATTTAGTTCCATGAAATAGACATCTTGTATTGATCAATAAGTACGTGACTTATTTATGAGAATCTTTATGTATGAATCTATTTCTAAACGATCCACGATCATATGTCATATTGTTGGAACAAATATGATTCTAAGATCGGCATGTTTATTGATTGATGATCATGTCTCATAGATCATGGGTATGAAGATACCAAATCAATAAACATGGACATATGTGTTGGAGAACACATTGTTGGATAGACCCACCATGAGACACTACAGGAATTAATGTGCCATTAGTTGGTCTCGGTAGTGTTGGTACAAAAGTCCTTAGACCTGAGATCACCATGGATTCTAACATGTGTAGTAGCCTACTTTGGGACTACCAAACGCTATTCCGTGCTGGGTAGTTATAAAGGTAGTTTTCGGGTTTGCTATGAAACATGGAGTGGGATGTGAGTGATCAAGATGGAATTTGCCCCTCCTTTGGAGAGATATCTCTGGGCCCCTCGAGGTAATGGATTATGGAAATGCATGGCCATGCTAAGTTGATTGAGGAGTCAATCAACGGACGGATAATCCAATACGGTTCGAGTGAATGGTTAAGCTATTGAAGGGATGGCACACATCTTGCCTATAGCTTAACTGGTATCGTGAGGCAAAGAGATTTGTGTACACATTACAGGTTCGAGCCGATATTATTCTTGTATACTATGGTGTCAATATGTGCTGCTAGGTCTTCTGTTGACGGTGTGGCTGAGTTGGACTCGAGCCGACGATCGGCTAAGTTAGACTATGGCCGAACCTACGGGGGTCGCACGCTTAAGGGGATAGAATAGATATTCGAGTTGGACTCGGATACGGCTCGATCGGATAGGGATCCGATCGGATAGAGTCCTATAGGCTTACGACGTATGGGCAGCCAACTCTATGAGATACGGATGAGATCCGATTCAAAAATAGAGTCCTAATCGGCCACTAGTCCCAGTCGGCCAACTCTATATAAAGGAGGGAGGGGTGGAGAGCTGCGGCACGTCAATTTCATCGCGTGCAACGAAGTCGCCGAGATCAATCTCCACGGAAACCCTCCCCACTTTCGAGCCAAACCCTAGCCTTGCATCGCGTGCTAGCACACGGGTGTTCGGCGTTCCGTCCGGGCGAGTGGATACCGGTAGAGGCGCTGCTACGTTGCGCGCGCGTTGATCGGCTTCGGATCGGCATCGGCGCGATGGCGTGGTGGAATCGAGCTGCGGTCGGGCGCATCGGAGCGAGGCGTGAGAACGCGGCCGGACGGCTCGAATCGGCTGATTGGCGAATCGGCTCTCGGGAATCGGCTGCACTTCCGGATCGGATTGCCCGATTGGCTATTCCGCTGCACTCTACTCCAATCGGTAACGATCTATCGACCCTTACTTGCAAGTGTTCTGGTTTGCGCGGTTAAATTTTTGTTTTCGGCTAGCGTAGCTTCCGCGCAACCCTTGATGGTATCGAGCTAATCTTGCTTAGTTTGGGTTTTAGATTGGATCGGAACAAGTTTTGCGCACGGGTTGATTGGATCAATCGGTTTTACGGGATTTGTTGAGGCTTCGAGATAGCGTTCCTTGATAGTGTATCGGAATGGTATAATGTGATTATGCGAAGCTATCTCGTAGTCCGATCTTGTTAGATGCCTCGCGCCTACGCAAACCATCTCCCTTGATAGTGTATCGGGACGGCATAATATGATTATGCCAACATGGTTTCCGTAAGCAAATTCATAGATTGGATCTATGAAATTCGTGTGGTGTTCCGGCGCTGCGTACCCCCTTATAGGTCGTCTCGATGTCGTAGCTCGCGATAAGTAGAAAACGTTTCTAAGCCTAACTTGTTTTTGCGAGAGAATGCTTTAAGATGGTATGGCCCTATTGTATGTATGAGATGCATGTGATGCATGTAATATTCTTTCATATGTGCAATCCTGTAATATTCTTTCATACGTGCAATGCTTGTAATATTCTTTCACGACCTGTGAGTCGATGTAATCTTCAATTAGAGCTTCTATAGTAGTAGCTTAGTTTGAAGAAATCAAGCATTCGGCACTCGAAAGAACGGTGATGAAGATGGAGATCCTACACCGGCATGGAGATGGAGATCACCATGTGAAGGGGGCCATACTATTTCACTATATGCTATTCTTCTTGCTTTCATATGTGATATGTTTGTTTGATAGGATAGCATCCCTCGCAAAATTAAGTAGTAATGATGCCCTTCCAAATGTTGCACCCGTCACCGTTATGCTCGTCAATGGTGGGTGCAAAGCAGTGCCATTCTCTATCATAACACGAGGGGTATATGTCGGACATATACATGCGGGAACATTTGGTTTACTTAACAAGGCTATCAAAATAGTTTTGGGCCTTGGGGCATAGGTTGGGGCCGGGGCATGGAGATGCCACACCAACAACAAGAGTCACATAGAGATGTGATTAGCAAGGAGTTGCTTACCGATGTTATTAATCTTCTAGCAGTGATGCCAAAGCTCACTAGAAAATTAATTAACATCGGATCTTGACCCAAGACGTAACCTAGAGGGAAGGTGGAAAATACGTAATGGGAGTCTTATGTTAAATTGTTTAACAAAAGACATAGCATAAACATTGTGCTAAACTTTGCTTTTTCGTTGTAGAATAAATGGCGGCTAATACTACACCCAACCTTTAATTTGCGATCTATTCTCGAAAAGGAAAAATTAAATGGAACAAACTTTATGGATTGGTATCGCAACTTGAGAATTGTTCTCAAGCAAGAGCGTAAGGAGTACGTTCTTGAAGTACCTTATCCGGAGGATTTGCCTAATAATGCCACTTTGCAAGCACGGAGAGCTTACGAGAAGCACACTAATGATGCCCTAGACATAAGCTTCTCATGCTTGCTACAATGTCCCCGAGCTTCATAAGCAATATGAGAGCACGATGCTCACACTATTATTCGGGACTGCGTGGCATGTTTGAGAACCAAGCTCGGGCCGAGAGGTTCAACACCTCAAAGTCCTTGTTTGCGTGCGAGCTTGTTGAGGGGAATCCCGTCGATCCGCATGTGATAAAGATGATTTGCTACATTGAGAGTCCGGAAAAACTAGGTTTTCCCCTTAGCCAAGAGTTGGCTGCGATGTGATTCTCCGTCGCTCCCTCCGAGCTTCGAGCCATTCATATTGAATTATCACATGAACAATATGGATAGGACCTTGGCTGAATTGCATGGGATGCTAAAGACAGTGAGGAGAGTATCCGAAAAAGGTCATCATGTGATGATGATGCGAGAAGGCTAAACGCAAACCACTGTCAAGAAGCTTTGCACCAAGAGGAAGTTAACTCCCGATGAGATCGCGAGTGCCTCTAATGCAAAGAAGGGCAAGAAGGGGTCGGCGGCATCGGATGCCGTTTGCTTCTATTGAGGGGAGACAGAGCCACTTTGGAAGAGGAACTGCAAGAAGTACATGGAGGATCTCAAAAAGAAGCAAAGTACGACTTCGCTTCACGTATTAATGTTATAGACATTAATCTTGCTACTTCACCTACGACTCTTGGGTATTTGATACCGGATCGTAGCTCATATTTGCAAGTCGTTGCGGGGAATGAGAAGAAGTAGAGGATTGAGAAGGGGCGAGGTGAACCTGCGCGTCGGCAATGGAGCAAGCGTTGCTACGATTGCTGTCGGCACGAGTACCACTTCATCTACCTTCGGATTAGTTTTGGAATTAAATAATTGTTATTGTGTTCCAACACTATGTCAAAACGTTATTTCCGCTTCATGTTTGCAAGCGGAAGGATATGATTTTAGATCAATGAACAATGATTGTTCAATATATCTCGAGATACGTTCTATTTCCATGCTCCATTGGTGAATGGATTATACGTTTTGAATCTTGAAGCGTCTCCCATCTATAACATTAATACGAAAGGCAACTCTCTAATGATATAAACCCCACGTTTATCCGGCATTGTCGCTTAGGCCATAAAATAAGAAACGCATGGAGAAGCTCCATAAGGATGGATTGCTTTACTCTTTTGATTTTGAATCATTTGAGACATGTGAGTCTTGTTTACTTGGTAAGATGACAAAGGCACCTTTCACGGGACACGGTGAGAGAGCAAGTGACTTATTGGTACTCGTACATATTGATGTACGTGGACCAATGAGCTCAACGGCCAGAGGTGGTTATCGTACTTCATTACCTTTACCGATGACTTTAGTAGATATGGCTATATCTACTTAATGAGGCATAAGTCCGAATCCTTTGAAAAGTTCAAAGAATTCCGAATGAAGTACTGAGAATCATTTAGGGAAAACAATCAAGTTTCTACGATCGATCGTGGAGGAGAATACTTGAGCCAAGAGTTTGGTAATCATCGAAAGATTGTGGAATTGTTCCACAGCTTGACTCCGCCAGAACTCCACAATGGAACGGAGTGTCCGAACGGAGAAATCGCACCTTGTTGGACATGGTGCGGTCGATGATGAGCCAAAGTGATCTTCCGTTATCCTTACGGGGATATGCTCTTGAAACACTGCGCTCACACTAAATAGAGTTCCATCTAAGTCAGTTGAAAAGACACCATATGAGATATGGACAGGGCAACCCCCTAGTTTGTCTTTTCTCAAAATTTGGGGATGTGAG
Organism: Oryza australiensis; assembly: GCA_019925245.2. Lineage (NCBI taxonomy): Eukaryota > Viridiplantae > Streptophyta > Magnoliopsida > Poales > Poaceae > Oryza > Oryza australiensis. The sequence continues at coordinate 3,385,045 of JAIFGZ020000473.1, read as the reverse complement.
GCTTATGTAAAACGTTTACAGTCTGACAAGCTCACACCCAAATCGACAAGTGCTTCTTTGTGGGATATCCTAAGGAAACTAAGGGATATTACTTTTATAATCGGGAACAAGGCAAAGTGTTTGTCGCCCGACACGGTGTCTTCTTGGAGAAAGAGTTTCTTTCAAGAAGGGTTAGTGGGAGCAGGGTGCATCTTGAAGAAGTTCAAGAAACACCAGAAAACGTTTCAGCGACCACAGAACCACAACAGGAGGAGCAAAGTGTTGCGCCACCAGTTGTAGATACACCAGCCCCACGGAGGTCTGAAAGATCACGTCGTGCGCCTGACAGGTACACAGGTGCGGAACAACGTGATATATTGTTGTTGGACAACGATGAACCAAAGACCTATGAGGAAGCGATGGTGGCACCCGATTCCAACAAGTGGCTTGGAGCCATGAAATCCGAAATAGAAACCATGTACGACAATCAAGTTTGGAACTTGGTTGATCCACTGATGGTGTCAAAACCATTGAGTGTAAATGGGTTTTTAAGAAAAAGGCCGATATGAATGGAAATGTTCACATCTATAAGGCGCGATTGGTGGCGAAAGGTTTTAAACAGATTCAAGGAGTTGATTATGATGAAACCTTCTCGCCCGTCGCAATGCTTAAATCTATTCGGATTATCCTAGCGATTGCTGCATATTTCGATTATGACATATGGCAGATGGATGTCAAAACGGCTTTCCTGAATGGAAACCTAAGCGAGGATGTATACATGATACAACCTCGGGGTTTTGTCGATCCAGAATCGCTGGAAAGATATGCAAGCTACGGAAGTCCATTTATGGATTGAAGCAAGCATCTCGGAGTTGGAATATTCGTTTTGATGAAGTAATCAAAGGGTTTGGTTTCATCAAAAACGAAGAAAAGGCATGTGTTTACAAAAAGGTCGGTGGGAATGCAATTGTATTTCTAATCTTATATGTGGATGACATATTACGATTGGAAATGATATCCCTATGCTTGAATCCGTCAAGTCTTCATTGAAAAATAGTTTTTCCATGAAAGACTTAGGGGAGGCAACATATATATTGGGCATTCGGATCTATAGAGATAGATCCAAGAGGCTAATTGGATTAAGCCAAAGTACATACATTGACAAGGTGTTGAAAAGGTTCAACATGCATGATTCTAAGAAAGGTTTCTTGCCCATGTCACATGGCATTAATCTTAGCAAGAATCGGTGTCCTCGGACACATGATGAGCGGAATAAGATGGGTATGGTTCCATATGCTTCGGCAATTGGATCCATCATGTATGCCATGCTTTGTACACGCCGATGTCTCGTATGCTTTGAGTGCTACGAGCGGATACTCGAGATCCAGGTGAAGGTCACTGGATGCGTAAAAGAATATCCTTAAGTACTTGAGAAGAACTAAGGATATGTTCCTAGTCTATGGAGGTGAAGAAGAGCTCGTTGTAAGTGGTTACACCGATGCTAGCTTCCAAACAGACAAGGATGATTATAGATCGCAATGGGTTCGTGTTCGCTGAACGGAGGCGCGATCACTGGAAGAGTTCCAAGCGGGATACCGTTGCTGATTCTACAACGGAGGCCGAGTACATTGCGCTTCGGAAGCCGCAAAGGAGGCCTTTGGATCAAGAAATTCGTTTCGAGCTTGGTGTGATGACTAGTACGACTGGTCCAATGTCTCTCTATTGTGACAATAGTGGAGCCATTGGGCAAGCCAAGGAGCCGAGGTCACATCGAAGTCCAAACACATACTTCGGCGATATCATCTCATCCGCGAGATTGTGGACGAGAGGTGATGTCAAGATATGCAAAGTGCACACGGATCTCAACTTAGCCGATCCGCCGACAAAACCTCTCCCTCGCCGAAGCATTAGGCGCACACAAGAGCAATGGGTATTAGATACTTACATGATTGACTCTAGTGCAAGTGGGAGATTGTTAGCTATATGCCCTAGAGGCAACATGGAGATGTTGGATATCACGTCAATGTTTATGTATTTATGAATAAAGTGTTATTCAGTTCCATGAAATAGACATCTTGTATTGATCAATAAGTACGTGACTTATTTATGAGAATCTTTATGTATGAATCTATTTCTAAACGATCCACGATCATATGTCATATTGTTGGAACAAATATGATTCTAAGATCGGCATGTTTATTGATTGATGATCATGTCTCATAGATCATGGGTATGAAGATACCAAATCAATAAACATGGACATATGTGTTGGAGAACACATTGTTGGATAGACCCACCATGAGACACTACAGAATTAATGTGCCATTAGTTGGTCTCGGTAGTGTTGGTACAAAGTCCTTAGACCTGAGATCACCATGGATTCCAACATGTGTAGTAGCCTACTTTGGGACTACCAAACGCTATTCCGTAGCGGGTAGTTATAAAGGTAGTTTTCGGGTTTGCTATGAAACATGGAGTGGGATGTGAGTGATCAAGATGGAATTTGCCCCTCCTTTGGAGAGATATCTCTGGGCCCCTCGAGGTAATGGATTATGGAAATGCATGGCTATGCTAAGTTGATTGAGGAGTCAATCAACGGACGTATAATCCAATACGGTTCGAGTGAATGGTTAAGCTATTGAAGGGATGGCACACATCTTGCCTATAGCTTAACCGGTATCGTGATGCAAAGGGATTTGTGTACACATTACAGGTTCGAGCCGATATTATTCTTGTATACTATGGTGTCAATATGTGCTTGCTAGGCGCCGCTGTTGACGGGTCGGCTGAGTTGGACTCGAGCCGACGATCGGCTAAGTTAGACTATGGCCGAAACCGAGTATACCTGAACCTACAGGGTCGCACGCTTAAGGGGATAGAATAGATATTCGAGTTGGACTCGGATACGGCTCGATCGGATAGGGATCCGATCGGATAGAGTCCTATAGGCTTACGACGTATGGGCAGCCAACTCTATGAGATACGGATGAGATCCGATTCAAAAATAGAGTCCTAATCGGCCACTAGTCCCAGTCGGCCAACTCTATATAAAGGAGGGAGGGGTGGAGAGCTGCGGCACGTCAATTGCATCGCGTGCAACAGAAGTCGCCGAGATCAATCTCCACGGAAACCCTCCCCACTTTCGAGCCAAACCCTAGCCTTGCATCGCGTGCTAGCACACGGGTGTTCGGCGTTCGTCCCCGGACGTGTGGATACCGGTAGAGGCGCTGCTACGTTGCGCGCTGTTGATCGGCTTCGGATCGGCTGCAATTAGAGCGATCGGCTGTGGTGGAATCGGCTGCGGTCGGGCGCATCGGAGCGAGGCGTGAGAACGCGGCCGGACGACTCGAATCGGCTGATTGGCGAATCGGCTGTCTCCGGGAATCGGCTACACTGTTTCGGATCGGATTGCCCTGATTGGCTATTCCGCTGCACTCTACTCCAATCGGTAACGATCTATCGGCCCTTACTTGCAAGTGTTCCTGGTTTGCGCGGTAAAAAGTTTTTGTTTTCGGCTAGCGTAGCCTCCGCGTAACCCTTCACCAGGGTCATCACGCCGATGTCGCCGAGGGGAGGGCCGGCTATATTCCGCAGCCGATGCATTATCAAGTCTTGGCTCACCACTCCCCTCGTTTCAATCTTATCGGCATAATAAACGCCGATGGGCAATTGCCCAAGACCAAACTGTCTCACCGCCGACATCGGGTAATAGAACTCGTAGCTTTTGGCCACTGATCGGCCCTAGTGGATCCCGGTCGGCAAGATGCAGGGGCACAGAGCAGCGACGAACAGCTCCCTGCACCTCGAGTTGTCGGTCGAATTGATGTCTTCCCAATTGAATTCGGCCGGCAACTCGAATAGTCCTTGGTCCCGGTAAAAGAACCTGGCGCGGTTCTCACGAGACAGCCCGTCGTAGAGGGCCATGAACCATTCGGCTAGCAGGTCGGCCGATTGCCTTGAGCCCGCATGAGCAGCTGCTGCTTCTCCGTAGCTCATGCATCTGGTGGTGGTGATCTGGTTGCCGTCCTCGTCTTCGATCAGCTCCAGCCTTGGGAAGACGGCCTCGGTCAGGGGCAGCCGACCAGCTATTTTCTGCGTTGCCAGCACCAGCCAGATCTGTCAGAATCACCAGGGGCCGTCGGTGTTGATTGGGCCATTGGCGGCTATCTTTGCGGCGGCCTGATGCAGCATTTGATACAAGTAGCCGAGGAGGTACTTCCCCAGCGCGAGCTTGCCCCCGTCGGCCAGGATTTTGGCTACGACCTGCCAGTTGGCGGTCGGCCCGTAGCTCAATCCACAGAACAAAATTTTTTTCAAGCCACATCATCATAAATGTGGCGTGCTCCCTATGGCCGACGGATCCGTCTTTCATGTTTTGGGCGATGAAGCCGCTCCACCCGTCGATGGCCTTAGTTTTGAACTGATGCTGCCCATTTCGGCTCAGGTTACTGGTGTTAGCCGACGCCTGGATGTCCAGCCCGGTCGTCATGTACGCGTCGGCCAGTGTGATGGTCATCGGCCCTTGTCGGAAGATGAAGGCGTTGAAGCTGTCGTTCCAGAAATATGTCGCAGCCGATAGAAGCGGCTCATCCTTTTCCATGCTGGCAACGGACAGAGCCAGGCATTGGGCGATCCCAGTTTCCTCCCAATGAGTGTACTTGGCCGACCACACCCTCTTGTACCATTTGACCCACGCGGCGTCGGTGGTCGGCCATGATTTGAAGGTCCCGTTCCAATGGGCGAAGGATGGCTTGTTGGTATTGAAGGGAATCCTGTTGGTCTCGGCCATGATAACATCGGCTGGATCGGTGTTGCCGATGGGGCCGAGAAAGTACCTCTGTGCTTGGGTCAAATTGGGGATGACCACTTGATGTGACAGGTGCTACAGTGTGAAAGAAAGAAACTCTAATCAGGAATGGCTAAAAGCTACACTTTGAAAGGGGAGAAAAGTGCTAGAAGCAGGATGAATTCAACGAGGTTGGAAACATAACTAGAGGAATAAATCCGAAGAAAAGGAGTTCTGGACCGGCGGGTGTACCTCAGGAAACTCGACGATGGCGGCGGCCGGTGCGGTGGCGATGGTCAGTGCGGTGGCAACGGCTGGTTCGGCGACGGTGGCCGACGCGACGGAGGTGCTTGACGCGGCGGCGGTGGAGTCCATCGGAGTTGTTGGGGGTAAAGATGAAGTCCAATTCGCGAAGGGAGCTGAGATTTGATGGACGCCGGTGAACCGCCGGAGAGGAGAGAGGAGAGACTTGGTTGCGAGGTGTTAGTGGGTTTTGAAAGCGTAATCCTTTCGGTTGAAGTGAAGGGCTATTTAAAGGGCACTCGGGCAGCCAGCGGTTTAGGTCAAGAAAAGAGCGGGAATTTGAACAGGCAAGCAAATCCGTAACCCTTCGTATCACGGACTTGGGGGGCATGTGTTAACATCGAAATTTGCTAATTGAATCCCTAAGTCCTACCAAGGGTGGACCAGAATCGGATCGGCTGGTTTGGCGGAGAAACAGAGGCCGCATCGGTTGAGAAGCGATCAGCTGTGAGGCCAATCGTCTAAGGTTGGATCGGACAAGGGCGACCGATAGCCGATTCTACGATCGGAGAAGATAAAGCCATTTCTGGTGTAGCAGTTTGAAGATAAATAGAAGATTCGGTTATTAGATTGCGCGTTAAATGATATTGCCATCTATGGATAGAGTCCTGTAACAACAGTTGTATCTGTAATTTAGGAGTTTGTTTAAACTGTTAATTGTAATACGGCGTGGGTCCTTCCCGGGATAACGTCGTGTTTTAAATAGTAGTTTAGATAGAGTCCAGGGTTTGTACAGATAATTTTATCTTGGGTATAAATAGGACCCGAGACTCCTTGTAACAAAAAAAGACAACACAATCAATCAAACCTTCGGCGCATCGCCAACCTTTTTCTTCAGACGAGCAATTTGTTTGGCTACGGGCTGCATCGTTTTTGATCCCCAGATCTAGGTAAATGCTTGTCATTAGTGATATGATCTGTTGTTTCTAGTGCTTCCATGTAATGACACATTAGATTCAGGAGTTTATACTACGCTATTTATCATATAGCGCATATAAATTAGATCAATGTTTAGATCTATCCTGCCATTGGCCGGTTCTGTCGAGAACTCGCAACCAATAAGGCTAGATCTAAAGGTTGACTGGTTTATATGCGGTATCCACCGTCTCGAGAAATATAAATCGGGTGCAACAGATCGGGTTGTTCTTTTTATACTTAATGTTGCATCAATGTTGAACTATTAAGTCGTTTTTAGAACTTCCAATGATTTGTTCGACTAGATTTATATTGTTTAGAGACAAGTGGCGGGGTTTCAGCCGGCTTTATCTCGCCCGATATGTTTCTTTTAATATATTTATTATTAGAATTATGTTAGGACCGCCTCTTATATTAAGATCCCATTTTTTTCGGACGTCATTAGCCGAAATCGGCCTGCCATCAACAGCCGATGGCCGATTTCCCAAGCTACGCGCATCTAGCTCAAGAATGATATCTTTTCATAAGATTCGTCGGAGTACTAGCCGATTCATTGTTAGCTTTCCAGTATCGGCTAGGTTATCGATTCATATATTTATTATCCTTTACTGCATTTGGGTTAAACGGCTGATGCTGTCTCGGCGTAGCCGATCCATTCCAGTCGCTTGGCTTAAATATATTTTAGGATAGCATATATATGCTCATGGATTCCCTCAGCCGATCCAGTGGGGATCTAACTTAACACAACACATATTTCTTTGTTTTTCTTGTTGGTTAATAGATCAAACCAACTGGCATGCCCTGCACCGCACAGGCAGCCGAGAAGGACCTGCACTGGAGTCAAGCAGATCTCCCAGGCCAGCGCGTGAGAGAAATTTCTCGTCAACAATGCTGAATGTAAAATAGAGGACATGAAGAAGCAATAAGTTGTGCTTGTACCTCCTACTTTCCCATGTAATGATGACGTGCAATCTTGGGAGGAGTAATCTTTTGTGTCTCCTATTACTAACGCTTTGTAGGAAGTCCAAACTATTCACCAAGAGGAGGAAAACAATGTTCTTGAGAAGAAATGTGAGAAGCATGAAGCACCTAGCATATCTGTAGAAAGTTTTGAAGGTAAAATAAAAGGTGAGAATTCTCAAGCTGAGCTACACATGTCCACTTTACATGCTACAATAGAGCAACCATTAGTGAAACCAATTGTTGAGATTCCTTTGTCACAAGTTGATTTACATGTTGTTTCTTGTGATAAAGAAGAGTTGTGTGATAATGCTTCACTTATATCAATTCCACAACTAGTGAATGAACATGCTATTTCTAGTGTTAGTTCTTTATGTGCTGATTTTAAGCATGTTGTTCAAATCGTTAATGAAGTTGAGGAACATGAATTGCTATCTTCATTAAATACTTTGGGCTATTTTCTGTTTGATGAATTTTGCGAGCTCGATAATTTGAAGGAGAAATTATTTGCTAAGTCTGATTTGCCATGTCTAATTAGTGTTATTTTTCATATATTTGGCGAATATAATGATAGAGGAACATATTTGGTGCATAGAGTTTACATATGTTCAGATTTAGAACCTCTTGTAGTCGTGGATAAAAATTTTGAGTTAAAGGGACATGTTATTGCTAATCATGTTATCTTGAGATTGTGTTGTTTTGATTTGAAAGAACATGATGGTTCCGAGGAAGAGGAGCAACCGGATCATTCAATGTGGTAACCATGCACCTAGGTAGTTGTGCCACATGAGTACTTGACTTCTGAAGAAGGGGAGCACAATGAGCCGCAAACGAAATAATCAAATATGGTATTTATGTTCGTTGTCGTCTATCTCCATTTCCAGGTACATTTGTTTCATAGGAGATTAATACTATTTGCTAAAGAACTAATGATATTACATGATGAAATTTTGTTGCATTTGTTTTCATGTAGACACTTCTATGGGCAAGATCATGCTCTATACGACAAGAACCATATGGAAAAACCGAGGATGGTTTTTCGTGAAGAAGGGGACGATGATGTGACAATGACTACTATGGATACAACCGTTGCTCACATCATATGTTCACAGAAAGACATCAAGTTCAAGCTTCAAAAATCTAGAATCCAATTCGTCAAGTCTAATAGCGGTGAATTCAAATGACTGCAAAATATGAATATGTGCTTTGATTTGGGTCCATGAGTACTTGACGGAAATCTCTCGGAGTCCTCTTTCCAACGGATCCAACCTCATCTCCAAATTCCATCTCAATCAGCCGCAATCATAGAAACAAGGTGTTGCATTACCTATAATGGGCCTATGGGCTTGCAACTTCATCTGGGACCCCGGCCCAGGTGGGGCCCATGTGGAATGTGCCCCAACCTTCAAATCCAAGTATTCCCAAAGTCCTCCACCAGGTCGCCACGTCACTTTTGGCCCAAGTAAAGAAAAGATCTAATCCAACACGATTTGAAGCTAAATTCGGACTGCAGGATAACACCAACTTGTGACGGTTGCCACGGCTTCATAAGAACTTCGATTTGGGTGTTTTAGTACTTCACGGAAAGCTTATGAAGTCTACTTTCTAACGGATCTGTCCTCACTTTCATATCTATTACAAACCGACCTCAATTATCAATTTAGTAAATATACCTTGTTCAATCTGAGGTGCTGCGCCGCCAAAATTGGGCCGATGGGCCTTGTATCAAGTTGAGTGCATTACGGACGTGTCCTAGGGTTGGAGAACGACCCCAACTCGTCCTCACACCTGTATAAATACCATGTAGCTGCCATAGAATAATTTGGGTTTTGATTATGTAAGTTTAGCTATTGCTACTTCCTGATAGACGCGTATGTCGGCTAGACCATCCGTTCTATTTGATTCGGAACCCCACCTTTTTATGAGTATTCAGATATGAAATCAATATTTGCAATTTGAGTTGTTGTTTATCTTGTTCTTGCTAGATCTTCGGTTGCTTGCAGGTAACCCTAGTGGTTGGTTGATCGAGCTCCACAAGATCGCGTCAACCGGTGGAGTTGGTGTATCGGTCACTAAGGCGCAATTACTCCATGGAGTATCGTAGTCGGACCGTGAATGTCCCTCCATTAAATCAAAGTTATCATCTCCACCGAAAGATCGGAACACACTAGTGTATATCAAGAAGGAGAAACTAAGATGGTTGATAAAAAATACTAAAATTTTAAACTTGTGGGGCCCATCTTAACATCTTCTCTTTTAAGTATTATGGCAATGACCATAGAAATGGTGAGACCTACATTAATATTTGCTGGTTGATTTTTCGGATTGAGCCCACATATCTTAATTGAAAGAGACAAGAGATGAGTTAGTTTTTGTGATCGGTTAAAATTAATTTGAATCCTAATTGGAGATAAGATCCCGGGCCCTAATTGGAGAGAATTCGCAGAGAGGAGAGGACGCTCTAATCTCTTGCACCAAAACCCTAAACCCCAATCGCCTCCAATCGGCTAAACACATTGGAATGGGTTCATTCGGCTGTCTCAGGGCAAAAGCGATGGAGACCCGAAGGCCGAACTGATTTAGTGAGAAGAAGAAAAGAAGAACTGAAGGAAGAAGAAAAGAAGGAAAACCAGAGGAATCACAAATGGCTTCTAATCTAGGACAAAGAATTTATTTTCGCAATTAGAAGGTGACTGTTTATAGGCAACAGTAATAAGATTATGTAATTTTAGAAACTCCAATATTGTAGTATCAGAGCCTGATCTTTAGCCTATCAATCCCTTTAATTGAGCTCATCATCCCTAATTAGAAGCCATCAATGATTATGTTTTAATTTTTCTTCGGTTTGTTTTAGATTTGATCAAAATTAGGATTTTAAGTACTACTGTTTTGCATATTCAATTTCATGTTATTTAATCTTATGCTTAGGAGTAGAGTTAAGAAGTTGAAGGGAAGAGGGAATTAAGCCACGGTTGTGAAACCCTAATTTTCAAAAACCCAATAAGCTGGAATCAATTGACAAAAAATCCCTAATTCTGGAAGAACCCTAAGACCCAAAACTCCGAATCAAATCCAAATCAAAATCAAAATTAGGCTTGGGTTCAGGTAATTACTAGATTTTGAAGCCCTCCTAAGCTCATCGGAGCTCTGAGAGAAGCGGCACCGCCGCACCTTCACCTCCTCGTGGACGTGTCGGGCTCCCTGTGCATGCGCCGTCTTGGAATGCCCCTCCACCGTCCCTTGCCAAGAACGTGAAGTGTCGGCTTGGATTTTTCCCCCCTTCTGACGAGGTCCGATCCGCTCGGCGCTCGTCGCTGCTTGCTCACCTGCTTCGCCGGACCGCTGACGCCGTGGCACGGCTTGGTGCTTTCCTCAGGCGTGTCCCTAGCCAACGAAGTTGGAACCGCTCGCTGCTCATCGCCGCACACGTGCTTGCTGATGAGAAATTCGATTCCCACGCACTGGCCTGAGAGATTTGCTTTACTCTAGTGCAGGTCCAAATTGGTCGCCTGTGGTGAATTGAGGGCGTGCCAGTTGGTTTGATCCTGTAACCAACAAGAAACAAGAAATATGCATTAAGTTGAAATTAGATCCTACTGGATCGGCTGAAGACATCAATTTACACATAAGTACTATCCCAAAGCACATTTAAACCAAGTGATTGGGATAGATCGGCTATGCCGAGACAGTATAAATCACTTAGGCTAAAAGCGCATTAAGATAATAATTATCTGCATTGATAACTTATCCGACACTGTAGATCTAATGTGAATCGGCTAATACTCCGATACATTTTATAAGAAGATATTAATCTAATCTAAATGCGCTAAACCTAGATCAATCGACTGTTAGTGTAAATTGACAGATTGATACTGGTTTAGGGCATTTAAACAGATTAAGATCTTAATATAAAGGCGGTTTTAATATATCTAATAGCAATTAAAACTAAGAGATAACTAAAACAGATAAGGCCGACAAAAACTCCAGCGCTGCTTCTAATGATAAACATTAAACTAAATAGATCTTAATAGTTCTAAGAGCGACTTAATAGATCGATTAGATGCAGTATTAAGTACAAAAAAGAAATACCAGATCTGTATAAGTCAACGTGAATCCCTTGAGACGGTAGACACGACATATAATCTAGTTCAACCCCTGGACCAAATCCCATCGGCTGCTGTCTTCAGAAGGAAACCAGCAGATTGCAGGATAGATCTAGGCATTGCTCTAGATTATAGGCCGCGTATGATAAATTGCTTAGTTTATAACCTCAGAACTAGAGTATCATAATGATGGAAGCACTAGTTCCTGCGATACAAACCACTAATGACAAGGAATTACCTTGTTCGGAGGTCGAACCCGATGCAGCCCAAGCAAGGGCAAGAACTCGTCGAAAATAAAAAGGGTGGCGATGTGCCGAAATTGTTTGATTGTGTGTTGGTTGATATATTTGCAAAGAGCCCTCGAGTCTTATTTATACCCAGGCATAACGATATCCATGTAGGACACGGTTTCTACCTTATCTACTATATACAGTACGACAATATCTCGGGACACAGTCCCATGCCAAAGGAAAATCTACACAACTTTCTAATTTACAGATATAATTGTTGTTACAGGACCTTATCCATAGATAGCAATATCTTTAACACACAATTTGGAGACCGAATCCAATACTTTATCTTCAAGTTTCCTTTTCGGGACTGGCTCCACTTCTATCCCAACTCAGAATTGGCTATCGGCTAACTTGGTCCGATTCGGACTTAGCCGACGGGCTCCACAGCCGATTCGGACTCAGCTAACACAACCTCTATTTCTCCGCAGATTGAGCTCCTAATCCGATTCCGCTTCAATCTTGGCCCTGAACTCGAGGATTTGGTTAGCAAATTTGGTTGTTAACACATGCTCCCAAGTCCGTGATATGATAGTATTACGAATTTAACATTGTTTCAAATTCCCATAAAAGTTTCATCCTAGTTCGTTTCGGCTGTCACAAAATTTCTTTAAATAACACCCTCCTTGCGTCGAACCAAGCCACACCGTCACTTTTGCAACCTTAAGCCCTAGCTAGAAAAAACTTTCCCATCTCCTCGGCGACCCCGTCAGAACTGAAGCGCGACCTGATCGGCGAACCCCTTCGCGGCGGTGATCCCTTCCATCAATGGCGTCTTCAAGCACCCGCTCCGACGCGGCTCAGGCAGAGTACCCCGAGGTAAGTTCCATCGGCTGTAGCCCCTTACTCCTCGGGATTTGGCTTTTTACCCTCCGTAATCTTGTTCCTCTATCCTTTGATTTGTAGCACCTTGCTCACCAAGTCGCTATCCCAGACCTTCTTAGTCCAAATCAGTTCTTATTAGGGCCGATCGGCAACCTAGACCCTAGTGAGTTCATCAATGCCAAAACAAACCAGATCCCCTTTAGGTTTTCCTCTCCTGACCTGGCCTATTGGTCTGGCGCCTTCAAGTCCTGGCCTTCCACAAACAAATCCAAGCCGGCTTGGTACTTAAGAATGTCGGTTAGGTAGCAAACCCATTGGACTGAGCTAGGTATAAGCCAATGCCTAGCTTTTACAATAGCCGACATGCCTAAGGATGAACCCGTACTATTGGCTGTAACTTACTTCTGGTCAGATACGCTGAATGCGTTTTTGTTTAGACAAGGGCCGATGATGCCAACTCTCTTGGATGTAGTAATGATCACAAGGCTGGATATAACCTCGATAGTTGACCCAGCCAGCCTCAACCTCAAATGCACTCATAATTTCAAGACCAAGAGCATAGGAGGTTGGAGCGGCTTTATATCAATGAACATGAAAGATGGCCCGATCTCCGAGAGAGAACATGCAGCTTTCCTCCTGATGTGGCTGGAAAATTTTGTATTTTGTGGATCAAGATGCGGGCCGACTAGCAACTTGCAGCACGTAGCCGAAGCTCTGGTGAGCAAGAAACAAGTCCCCTTAGGAAAACATCTGCTCAGCTATTTGTACCAAATGCTAAGCAACACATCGGCTAGGTTGGCTTCCAAGCAGGCCGTCAACGCAGAAGGACCTTGGTGGCTACTTCAACTATGGTTAAACATTCACACTTATCAGGTCGCAGAAAGGCCAGCTCCATTAGAAGCTGATTTCCCCTTGATCGAGCCACGGTTCGAAGATGACGAAGAGGTGACTACCCATCGATGTCTGTCGTTTGGGGAAGCGGGGCAACAAATTATCCTGGATCCAAGCGGACAGCCGATCATTTCAAAAATTGGTTCGGCAATCTGTACAACGGCTTCCTGGGCAGCTTGAGGATATGGTTTGCCTATGAAGACTTTGACAAATTCAAACTCCTGGACGATCTTCGGCTAGACGAGCTCAATTTTGAAAAATATGAAAAGCCGAGGAAGATTTATATATTGGCCATAACACCTTGCATCCTCCCCGTCGGCATCCACCAAGGGCGCAACATCCAGAAGTCATACGAGTTTTATCATCTGATGGTGGCTGCGAGACAACTTGGCATGGGCCAACTGCCGATCGGTCTTTATTATTCGGACAAGATTCGGGCTAGAGGAAGAATCGAAGGAGACATCATGATGCATCGGCTGCTCAACATCCCCGGTCCCCCTCTGGGTAGTATCGACAACATTGACTTAGCGGTGACGAGGACAACTGTCTTCATCCGATGGTGGAATGAGTGGAAGCTGCACTTGTTTCACCAATCGGCTTCAATGTATCTGACCATCGTCGATCCGGACATGACCCCATCGGTAAGCATCTTCTCCTTTTAGTCCCTCTCGGCCATTACTTGTATATTTGACTAACCATGCCTCATTTTTTGCAGACAACCGATGCCTCTCCCCCACACGCAAGCAACACGGGAGCGTCAATCCTCTATGCTCCTGGCGTGTTGTCCGGTGGCTGCGGGCTGGCCCCATCGATCATCGGCTTCCACGCGCCGAAGGTAACAACACTCCTTCATGGCCAAACCTGTGAGCCGTTGCATCGGCAGAAGAGGGCGAAGCCATCGGTTGCTGCTACCCCGGCTGCAGAGAAAAAGAAACGAGCTTCGAAGAAGCCGAAACCAACTCCAGCCGATGACTTGCCTCCAGTCGATCCAGATGTGGATGCAATCCTCGAAGAAGAAGTTAGGGATGAGGAGATGGACCAAGCTATCCATGCTGCCGCAGCCAAAACGAGCTCTTCAAAGAAATATGCCCGGACTCCATCACCTGAACAAACCATTGAAAAGATTCCGAGCCCTCCGAAGCGCGCCCCTCGTTCCCAACCGGTAGACACCATTCATCATTTGATCTCATCACCTTCTCCAAGTTCATGCTTCATTGGCCTTTTGTGTTTGTAGGCGAAGAAACTAGCCGCCAAGAAAAAGATGGCTCCTCCTCCCTCGGTGAATTTTGTGATCCCTAATTTTTCTTATCAACATAGCCGACTTCTGACTTGTATCTTTTTTCAGCCTCCTCGTGCTCCAACACCTGCCCCCACGTATCGAGCGAACACATACCAATGGCCACAGGTGGCGGTGATGCGAAAGACGTGGCTACCTCAGTCCCATTTGTCCAAGTAAGTTCTGTTCAACTTCATAAATCGTCTTACTAGTTTTTATCCAACTGCCTCCTGTCTTGCAGACCGTAGCCGATCTTTTGGACTTCGACCTCTCAGAGTTTTTGGACCCTGATGAGGATGCTAAAAAGCCCATGGTGCTGTCGGACGAGGACCTACGGGCTACCCTGTCGGACATAGCCAAGCGGCTAGAGTGCTCCCTTGACTTTTCGGTCATCGACTGCGGTTCCATCCGAAGTCGGTTTGAACACATCCAGGATCAGCTGCCAGATCAGCTGGCTGATATCATCGCACCGACCACCTTTATGGAGGCGCGTCGGCACAAGTTTGAACGAGCCAAGCAGAGAATAGCCGATCGTCAAGAGAACCAAGCAGTAGAGGCGAACACCAGTGCCAGCCAACAAGAAATCACCGTCGAGAAAGCCAAGTTCGATGCCTTGAAGACTGAGCCGATCGCTGAGATTGATTGGCTTCGCAAGCGTCGGGAAGAACTGGCAGCCGAACTTGCTAAGGTTGAAGCCGACATCCTGGCCAAAGAACAGCGTGTGGCCGGCCTGCCGAAAGAGATTGAGGACCAACGAGCGAAGATCAAGGCGGCCGCGTCACATTTATCCGATATGGCTAGAGCGATGAAGCCGATCCCAGTGAGTGATGCAGCCGATGCCAAGGCCATCGAAGAGATAGACGAGATTCATCGTAAAGCGATATCGGCTATCACCAACTTCCTTTCCCGCTGAACTGATTGTAATAGTTGGCTAGAAATTTTTTGTAACTCAAACTCGCGGCACTTTTGTAACCGGCTTGCCGACATTATTTATGTGTGTACTTCCCGATCACGTTTTTTGTAACTCAAACTCGCGGCTCTTTTGTAACCGGCTTGCTGACATTATTTATGTGCGTACTTGCCGATCACGTTTTTAAATGCTTCGAAAACTTTGAAAGTTCGCTAAGTCCAATTTCTGATAGTATATATGTATTCCCCCTTAATTTTGTTGATGGTGTCCTCATCATCAATAAAATTAGTAAACTGAATATCGTAGTGCTGTCCGCTAGGCAGAGCCGATGTGCAAAAATTAGGGGAAAAACTTAGCACCAAAATGACCTAAAGGCGATGCGTTTTCAACGCAACGGCTAATATGAATCAACAATGCCTTAGCCGAATCATGAGTTGATCCAAACATTGGGGTAATACTTCTTCAGATATTTGCCATTTAGGGCCCGTCCAAACACCTCTCCGTCCAAACCTTCCAGCATGTAGGCTCCTTTAGAGACGCATCTATGGATCTTGAAAGGCCCTTCCCAGTTAGGTGACCACTTACCGAATTTGTTATCCCTTGATCCGATCGGCAATATTAACTTCCAAACGAGCTCACCCTCTTCGAAAGACTTAGGCACAACTTTCTTATTATAATGACGGGCTACTCGCTCCTTGTCCCTGGTCACTTTCTCCAAGGCACGCATCCTTGATAGAACTAGGTCTTCCGATTCATCCACCATTAAGTTATAATAATCATCGGCTGTGAGCTGATCTTGTAATTGAATCCTTCTTGAGCCGATAATGTTTTCCATGGCAGAATTGCTTCATGTCCATAGACCAGTCTATATGGAGGCACCTGGATTGATCCGTGGCAAGCCATCCGATAGGCCCAAAGTGATTCAGCTAATCGGCTGTGCCATTGCTTCGGATATTCAGCGATCTTTCTCTTTATCAGTTTAATTAGACTTTTATTTGAGGCCTCTGCTTGCCCATTAGCCTGAGCACAATACGGCGAAGAATTGAGTAACTTGATCCTCATGCCATCGGCAAACTGAACAAACTCATAGGAGACAAAGATAGATCCCTGATCCGTAGTTATAGTTTGAGGGAGACCGAATCGGTATATAATATGTTCCTTAACAAACTCGATGGCATTCCCAAAGTCAACTTTCTTTAAGGAAATTGCTTCCACCCACTTGGTAAAATAATCGGTTGCCACCAATATAAACTTGTGTCCTTTGCTTGAGGGTGGATTGATCTGGCCGATCATGTCGATTCCCAAACCTCTGAACGGCCAAGGCTTGATGATAGGGTTCATAGCCGATGCTGGTGCTCTTTGGATAGCTCCAAACTGTTGATAGTCTTGGCATCCTTTGTAATACTTGAAACAATCTTCCAGCATGGTCGGCCAAAAGTATTCTATTCTTCAAAGTAGCCATTTCATCTTGTGAGCCGATTGATGCATACCGCAAATCCCTTCATGCACTTCTCCGATAGCCACCTTGGCTTGATCGACATTGAGACATTTGAGTAGCACGCATCAGTCGTCCGATACTACAGTTCTTCGTCAAGCAAAACGTATCTCAAAGCCTTGTAGTTGTAGACTTCAAACCTCCAATCGTTAGCTGTCATGGTGGCGATCTCCACTTCAACATCCTTCGTCATCGGCCTGTAGCCTGATGCCCCCTGGGCCAGATTGTTGGCTTCTGTGTTTTGTTCCCGGGGGATATGCTTCAAAGTCACTAGCCGAAAGCTGTCCATCAATTCTCGGCATTTTTTATAGTAGACCATTAGTGCGTCGTTCTTGCATTCAAATTCTCTTGACAACTAGCTGATGACCAACAATGAATATCCTATTATTTTGATGGCGTCGGCTTCAACCTCTTTGAGTAGTTGTAGTCCTTTGAGTACGGCTTCATACTCGGCTTGGTTGTTTGTGGCATGGGGCATGATTGAAAAAGCAAACTCAAAGCTTGCCCCCCTGGGAGAAATTATTACCAAGCTGATTCCGCAACCATTGGTGCAAACCGAGTCATCGAAAGTTAGAGTCCAAGGCATAATTTCTACTGAGCCGATTGAATCATCTCTGTGTTCAACTATGAAATCGGCTATAGCTTGTCCTTTCACTGCCTTGGGTGCCTGATAGCGTAGTTCAAACTCTGTTAAGGCAAATATCCACTTCCCAACCCGTCATTTTGGCACTGGAGCCGATAGCATATATTTTACCATGTTGGCCTTGCATACCACGGTGCACTCTTTGGATAATAGATAATGCCTTAACTTTGTGCATGAAAAATACAGGCAGAGACATAATTTTTCCACTGGCGAATACCTTGTTTCGGCATCTAGAAGCCGTCGGCTGAGATAAAAGATGGCCTTCTCTTTCCCTTCGACCTCCTGGATCAAAACTGAGCCGATGGATTTTTGTCGGCTGACAGATATAACCTGAATGGTATCCCTTTTTATGGAGAGATTAGGACTAGAGGTGAACTTAGGTAGTCCTTGATATTGTCTAGTGCTTTATGCTGCTCTGCCCCCAGGTGAATGCTTGATCGGCCTTCAGCCGAAGCAGTTGTGTGAACGGCTCCATCTTTTTTGAAAGGTTGGCTATGAACCGCCTGATGAAATTGATTTTGCCGATCAGAGACTGTAGGTCCTTCTTGTTCTTTGGAGGCTGAATGGTCTTGATTGCGTTAACACTCCTTGGTGTAACTTCAATTCCTCTTTCATGAACAAGAAATCCTAAAAATGGCCCAGTCGATACGCCGAACGCGCACATCAAAGGGTTCATCTTCAGGCCGTACTTTCTTGTTCTCTCCAGAACCTGCCTTAGATTGGCTAAATGGTCTTCTTATTCCCTGGATTAAACGACGACGTCATCAATGTAAATTTTGACCAGGGATCCGATCATATCATGGAAAATGTAGTTCATGGCCCTTTGATACGTAGCTCCAGTGTTTTTCAAGCCGAACATCATGACGACCCATTCATACAGGTCGATTGCCCCTGGGCATCTGAAAGCTGTCTCGTGAATGTCTTCTTCGGCCATGAATATCTGGTTGTAACCCGCGTTACCATCCATGAAGCTTATGATTTTATGGCTTGAGGCGGCATCCACCAGCAAATCGGCTATAGGCATTGGGTATTCATCCTTAGGGGTGGCCTTGTTCTAACGCCGTTTTTCTTCATTACTGGAACTATATTCGAAACCCATTCTGCATATCGGCAGGGTCGAATAAATCCAGCATCGTACAGCCAAGTGATTAAGGCTTTAATCGCATCATACATATCGGTTTTAAACCTCGTGGGAGGCTGTTTGTACTGCCAATATCCAGGCTTTATAGGCAGCCGATGCATGATAATGGATGGGCTAAGACCAGGCATCTCACAATATTCCCAAGCAAAGCAGTCTTTGTATTCTTTTAATAAATTGATTAGCTTGGCCTTACAATGAGAAGACAGACTTTTGCTAATGTATGTCGGCCTGGGCCTATCTCCTGGTCCTATGTCAACTTCTTCTAGCTCGTCGGCCGACATAAAACCTTGCCCAAGTTTGTTGTCGTTGTCATCCACGGTGTCCTTGTTGTAGACGCTTGAGCCTTCCACAACGCCTTCAAAGTAGTAATTGAGGCTCGTCACTCAAATGGGCTGTATATCGGAATTGGACACCTTTAGAAAATTGGCTTGCTAGATTTTGCCGGACAGGCAATCAATACCATCGATTTCCTAGAGTGGCAAATCGGCATTAGCAACGTTGACTGACATGTCGGCTGGCATGATCTCTATCTTGTTGCCTTGCCACTAGATTAGACTTTGGTGCATTGTAGAAGGGATACAGAAGTTGGCGTGAATCCAACCCCTAGTAGCAGGCTATATGACCCTTTCCCGTCGATGACGAAAAACGTAGTGGGCATGGTCTTGTTGCCGACTGTCAGCTCAACGTTTAAATCTTCCTTGGCCTCTGAAGGGTTGCTGCCGAAGTCTTTGAGAATCATGTTTGTCTTGATCAGGTCTTCGGATCCTTTTCCCAGCTTCCTAAAAGTTGCATAGGGCATTAGGTTGACAGCAGCTCCTCCGTCGACTAGCATCTTAGACATCGGCTTGCCATTGACGAATCCCTTCACATATAGTAGCTTCAGGTGCCGATTCTCAGTCCCCTCAGGTTTTTTAAAAATAGCTTATTCTGGGGACAAAACTAGTCTAGCCATGGTCTCCTCCACTGTGTCTGCGTCAGCCTCAAACTCGACAGGTAGAATGAATACCATGTTGACTGATGCCGAGACTACTGCTTTGCCTCTTGCCACCCTTCTGGCTTTGTCAGCTGGGCTTTCGTCGGCTTGGCTTTTGTCGGCTGGGGCCGCTTGTTTTTTGGCACACCATCGCTTTGTGCCCTGTCGACGTTGTTGCTGTTGCCCCTCGCTCTTGAGTTGCTGAATTTTTCTCTTTTGTGTTTTGGTAAAGAGGTCCGAAGGGCACCATTGTGTTTTGGCCGATTGCTTGTCATCGGCCTCTTCTTGATCTTGTTCCTGAAAGAAGTCTTGGTGGATGGGGCCGAGCCGATCATGAACAGAGGGTTTACGTTGGTTAAGTTGAACGGCTTGAGGGACGAATCGGCTAGAACTCTCTAGTTGTGGTCCCCTGTATTTGTCCTCCCTGTAATCACTGCACGCTGGGCAATTTCCAAGGGTTGGCAGCCTCATTCCTTGCTCCCAGCAAAACGTGAAGAACTCACAATGCCAATGCGGGTGACAACCGTCGTGGCGGTGGTAGTATGCTACGCCCAGTCGATCAGGCACCCTCTGGTATGGCTTACTGCGTCGGCTCTCTTCTTCCTCCTGGATCCTACATTGGAATTGCAACCGGCTGTCCTGCCTGGGCCGACGATCGGCCGATCGTGCATTGGTGTGCACCATATTGATTGACGCAGTCATATCTCCAATCAGCTCTTTGTGGGGTGGCCCTGAGTCCTCGCTAACTGTTTCGGCTAAGCCGTACATTATTCGGTGCTGTCGATCAGCTTGCCTGTGGCCGGTTTGGACCATGTTGACCGAGAAGGGGATGCAATCAACCTTCATCGGCTTAGCCGATTCTTCAAACATTATCTTCCCGGCTTCAATGGCCGATTGGATTTGCTGCCTGAACACATTGCAATCGTTCGTGCTACGGGAGGTGGTGTTGTGCCACTTGCAGTATTTTTTATTTTTGAGCTCATCGGCCGATGGGATAACGTGGTTGTCTGGCAGCCAAATTTGCTTCTCCTTCAATAGCAGATCGAAGATCCTGTCAGCTTTAGTGATATCAAAGTCATATTTCTCTTCCTTGGCAGACCTTTTCAACCATTGGCAGGTTATTGCTTTCTTGTTCCTGGTCCACTCGGCTGCTGCCACCTCCGCAACGCTATCGCTTGATTCTGTGTCCGTTGCGTAGGCGACGTGGGCAAATTTTTTGAAGGCCTTCTTAGATTCTTAAAATCTCTGCTCGTGGGCTGTCACTTTCTGGGCCAAGTGGGCCAGACTCTCAAAGTCTTGAGCCGAAAATCTTTCACGGATTGGCGGCAGAAGACCATGAAACGCCAAATCAGCTAGCTGGGAGTTCGATAAGATCAGACTATAGCATCGGTTCCTCATTTCTCTGAAGCGTTGAATATAATCTTGGACCGATTCTTCGTGCTTCTGTCTGATGCTGGTTAAGTCCGACAGCTTCATCTCATGGTTGCCGGAGTAGAAATAGCTGTGGAATTGTTTATCAAGATCGGCCCAGCTCTGTATCGAGTTGTATGGTAGCGACAAGAACCAGGTGAAGGCCGATCCTGATAACGACAGCGGGAACAAGCGAACCCTGAGTGCGTCTTTGCCCAGAGAACTTGGAGAAGTCTTGCACTTTGTACCAGTTTGGCAATGGCACCCTCGCGAAGTGCTCTAGATATGGGTACCGATACATATGGCCGGAGTCCTTTGGCTTGAGGCCGAATTGATCGCGCATCATGTTGGCAATCAGATCGGCCCAAGGTCTGTTGTGTTGAGCTTGGGGTATCGGCTCATATTGTTCATACGGTATGGGTCCTTGCTGATAATGAAGTGGCGGTGGCGTCTGTGGCTGATACTGCTGATCATATTGGCCTCCCGGATGTTGGTATTGCAAGTGATTCGCAGCGGGGGGTGGCCGAAACATGATCGACGGTGACTGCTCTTGGAGTAGCCGATTGCCGACAGGGCTGTGATGTGGAGCCGGGGGAATACTGCCAATCGGCTCATTGGGCATGATTGGCCGTCGATTGGTGTTGAACATGTTTTCCACTTGCTCCTGTGTCACCGTAGGGCCACCATGGCCCTGATGTTGGGGCTATTGTCGGACCAGGATCCTAGGATGCGGCTTTGAAGTCGATGCCTGCGCGTTTGGTTGAATCAGAGCTGCACTTTGAGGATTCGGTTGTCCCAGTGGCGGGATTTGCAAGCCTTGAGTTGACAGCGTGCTGTACCCCGGGAACTGGCCGTTAGTGAAATAGGTCGGCTCCCTTGGAAGTTGCTCGGCTATCCTTGAGTCGACCACAGTGGCTATCATATTGTTGAGGGTAATAACCAGTATGCCACTTTGGTTGATGAGGGCGTGATTAACAGTCGAGTCGATTCGGTCCTGTAGAGTGTGAAGTCCCGAATCATCTTGTTCTTGTTTAATGTCGTCCATCTTTTTCTTCCCTTTCCTATCCTCCTCGGAGGACGTGTTGAGGTCCTCGAGCTTGAATTTGAACTTCTGGAGGACAGCCCCAGATCTGGTCTGGGTAAAGGACTGCAAGTAATTAGCCTGCAGCTGCTCGACCATCTGTTTGTAGTCGGCTAGTTGCTCAACTGACAGTTGTTCAATCCTCACCGGGATGACGTTTTCCTCGTTGATTTCTGGGTTCTTATCGCTGGACATTGCGTTGAACTCGGAAGTCTGCACTTGGTCCCACCGGGCATGCCAAAAGCATGTTGATGAGAAATTCGATTCTCACGCACTGGCCTGAGAGATTTGCTTTACTCTAGTGCAGGTCCAAATTGGTCGCCTCTGGTGAATTGAGGGCGTGCCAGTTGGATTGATCCTGTAACCAACAAGAAACAAGAAATATGCATTAAGTTGAAATTAGATCCTACCAGATCGACTGAAGACATCAATTTACACATAATTGCTATCCCAAAGCACATTTAAACCAAGTGATTGGGATAGATCGGCTATGTTGAGACAGTATAAATCACTTAGGCTAAAAGCGCATTAAGATAATAATTATCTGCATTGATAACCTAGTCGACACTGCAGATCTAATGTGAATCGGCTAATACTCCGATACATTTTATAAGAAGATATTAATCTAATCTAAATACGCTAAACCTAGACCAATCGACTGTCAGTGTAACTCAACAGATTGATACTGGTTTAGGGCATTTAAACAGATTAAGATCTTAATATAAAAGGCAGTTTTAATATATCTAGTAGCAATT
This sequence comes from Oryza australiensis, assembly GCA_019925245.2. Taxonomy (NCBI): domain Eukaryota; kingdom Viridiplantae; phylum Streptophyta; class Magnoliopsida; order Poales; family Poaceae; genus Oryza; species Oryza australiensis. The sequence goes on along the minus strand of JAIFGZ020000473.1, from coordinate 3,362,309 downwards.
AAAACTAAGAGATCACTAAAATAGATAAGGCCGGCTGAAACTCCAGCGCTGCCTCTAATGATAAACATTAAACTAAACAGATCTTAATAGTTCCAAGAGCGACTTAATAGATCGATTAGATGCAGCATTAAATACAAAAAGAAATACCAGATCTGTATAAGTCAACGTGAATCCCTCGAGACGGTAGACACGACATATAATCTAGTTCAACCCCTAGACCTAACCACATCGACTGCTGTCTTCAGAAGGAAACCAGCCGATTGCGGGATAGATCTAGCATTGCTCTAGATTATAGGCCGCGTATGATAAATTGCGTAGTTTATAATCTTGAAACCAGAGTATCATAATGATGGAAGCACTAGTTCCTGCGATACAAACCACTAATGACAAGGAATTACCTTGTTCGGAGGTCGAACCCGATGCACCCCGAGCAAGAGCAAGAACTCATCGAAAATAAAAAGGGTGGTGATGCGCCGAAATTGGTTGATTGTGTTCTGGTTGACAAAGAGCCCTCAGGTCTTATTTATACCCAGGCATAACGATATCCATGTTGGACACGGTTTCTACCTTATCTACTATATACAATACGACAATATCTCGGGACGCAGTCCCATGCCGTTTTACAAAAGAAAAATCTATACAACTTCCTAATTTACAGATATAATTGCCATTACAGGACCTTATCCATAGATGGCAATATCTTTAACGCACAATTTGGAGACTGAATCCAATACTTTATCTTCAAGTTTCCTTTTCGGGACTGGCTCCACTTCTATCCCAACTCGGAATCGGCTATCGGTTAACTTGGTCCGGTTCGGACTTTGCCGATGGGCTCCACAGCCGATTCGGACTCAGCTGACACAGCCTCTGTTTCTCCACAGATTGCGCTCCTAATCCGATTCTGCTTCAATCTTGGCCCTGAACTCAAGGATTTGGTTACCAAATTTGGTTGTTAACAGTGCTCCACCTTGTCGGACCACCATCGTTGCCATCACCACCATCCACTCGCCGCATGCCAGAGATGGATCGTGGAGAGAAGGGGAAATGAGGGTTAGGGTTAGGGCGGAGTCTTCAACGACGCAAAGATGATCTGAGCCGTCCATCAGATTGAACGGCTCAGATCACCCCATGTTGGGCCGATGGGCTTATGCGTGCCATGCTCCACCTGGATGTAAATCAATTATATGCATTATTAATATTTTTTAAATTCTTATTTTCAGCAATGGGACAACTTAAGACTGTTATTTCTCTTGATGGTTCTAATTTCACTGAATGGAAGAACACCATGCTTCTAAACTTAGCCATGTTAGACTTTGACTCGGCCATAAGAGAAGATCCTCCTGAGGAACTTTAATCGACTATGGAACTCAATATTGATGAGGAAGACTATGAACATCTCAAGTGGACTTAAGAAGAAACGTCAACTACTTGGGAGAAGTCCAACAGATATCTTTGATGTACATTAAGAGCCACATCGCTCAAGAAATTATTGAAGGGATCGTTGATTCTGATAATGTAAAGCAATACTTAGCAAATATTGAAGAGAACTTCAAATCCTTCTCTAAGACTTATGCTAGTACAATCATTAGCAAGATGATTTCTAGCAGCTATAATGGCAAGGGAAACATAAGAAATCACATCCTTGAGATGACTCATATGACACATCAGCTCAAATCTATGGATATGGAGTTGTCTGAAGGTTTCGTAGTGCACTTCATCATGAGCTCTCTTGGTCCTGACTTTGGCCCTTTTAAGATCAATTACAACACCCAGAAAGAAAAGTGGATCATAAAGGAGCTTATTTCACATTCAGTGAAAGAGGAAGAGCGTCAGAGAGCTGAGAAGCAAAAGCTTAAAGACCAACTCAACCTCGCCAATGCCAACAATGAAGGAAAAGGAAAGATGTATCAAGTAGAAGGCTCTAACAGTAAGAAGAACAAGCCAAACAACTCTTAGAAGTCAAATGGGAGTAAGCAAGTTGTTTCAAGCTCTTAGAATACAGCTGATCCTTCTAAGACTCCACATTGTCCTTTCTGCGAGGCAAATGGACATTGGCAAAGGAACTGCTCACGCTTCAAAGTGTGGTTAGGTAAGAAAGGTAACAATAAATCTGAAGAAATATCTAATGTTAATGAATCCCTTTATGTTGAATTTTCCCTTACTCCTTGGTGGGTTGACTCAGGTGCCACAGTGCACGTTTCTAACTCATTACAGGGATTCCATATCATGCGGAAGGTAGCAAGAGAGGAGCAAAGCCTAAGAGTAGCTGATGGATCGGAGATTGAAGTGAGGGCTATTGGAGACCTTACACTTAGACTCCCTAGTGGCTGCAATTTAATCTTAAATAATGTTTTATTTGCTCCCTCTATTAAGAGAAACCTTATTTAAGTTAGAGTCTTAGCAGAGACAGGTTATGACTGTCACTTTACAAAGAGAACATGTTACATTAAGTTTGCTAATAAAGTTGTGGGTCTTGCCTTTATGCGAGACAAACTCTATTTTCTCTCTTTGGATCAGTAGGTGATGAATGTTATAAATGTCTGTAATGATAAAGCTGAGACATCATCGAAATTATGGCACTATCGTTTAGGCCATATTTCTAGAAGGAGAATTGAACGTCTCATTAAAGAAGAAATATTCATCCCCTTGGATTTTTCTGACGCTGATCATTGCATGGATTGCATTAAGGGAAAATTTGCTAAGACAATTAAGAAAGGAGCCACTCGGAGCACAAATCCATTAGAAATAATTCACATTGACATTCGTGGACCATTCCCAGTAACATCCATGGATAGTTCTGACTCATTCATAACATTCATAGATGATTATTCCCATTATGGTTATATTTAGCACATTAATGGTTATTCTGAATCTCTTGAGAAATTTAAGATATTTAGGGTTGAAGTAGAAAATCAGCATAATGCTAAAATTAAAGTCGTGAGATCAGATTGTGGTGGTGAATACTATGGGAAACATGCTCCATTTGGGCAAATCCATGGTACGTTTTCCTTATATCTCCAACAATATGGAATAGTTTCCCAATATTCTATGCCTGGAGAACCTCACTAGAACAGAGTAGCAGAACGACGCAACCGCACACTCATAGATATGGTGCGTAGTATGCTAAGTCATTCTACTCTGTTAAATAACTTGTGGATTGAAGCTTTAAAGATGGCCGCTCACATAATAACTAGAATCCCAAGTCGGTACCTAAGACCCCTTATAAATTATGGACTGGAAGAAAACCAACATTAAATTATTCACGTGTGTGGGGCTGTCGTGCAGAAGCCAGAATATTTAATCCACAGTTAAAGAAGTTAGACCCTAAGACTGTGAGCTGTCATTTCATTGGATATTCAGATAGATCTAAGAGATACTAATTTTATTGTCCAGACTGTGTCACTAAATTTGTGGAGACTAGACACACTATTTTCTTAGAAAATAATTAAGCAGGGAGCTCACAAGATGAGGAAATTAATCTTGAGGAAATTCGAGGTAATGTTCCAATTCTGGAAATCCAAGAGACTAATATTATGATTATTCAAATTGTGCCACAAAATGTAGTGCCACCAACAATGGGTAATTCTGGACCCTCTCGCTCTACAACGAATGTCGAAGAATGTGTTGATGGTAATAATGATGAAAATAATGAGCCTCAACATATTTTCGTGACACAAAATGATGTAGAATTTGATGCTCAACCGCATGTGAATAGTGATGAAAACCAACAATTGAGAGGATCACAGTAGGCAAGAAAATCTGCCATTCCCGATTATTTATGAAGTTTATATGAGTGAAGATGTAGGGAGGGTAGAAGACCCCACCTCATTTAAAGAAGCCATAAGTAGTAAGTACTCATCCAAGTGGCTTCAAGCCATAGAAGATGAATTAAAATCAATGAGCCAAAATAAAGTGTGGGATATAGTAGAAGTTCCTAAAGGAGTCAAAATAGCAGACTGCAAATGAGTCTACAAAACGAAGCTAGACTCTAAAGGGAATATCAAACGATTCAAAGCAAGGCTTCTGGCTAAGGATTTTCATAGAGAGAAGGAATTGATTATAATGATCCATTTTCTCCTTTCTCTAAGAAAGACTCATTTAGAATTGCCATGACTTTAGTGGCTCACTATGACCTAGAACTCCATCAGATGGATGTGAGGACTGCATTTCTAAATGGTGACTTAATGAGAATATATACATGGCACAACTGGAAGGTTTTGTTGTGGAAGGAAAAGACCATTTAGCATGCAAACTAAAGAAATCCATCTACGGACTTGTTGATGAGAATTTTTCCCACGCACTGGTCTGGAGATCTGCTTAGATCCAGTGTAGGTCCAAAATTGGTCGCCTTTGGTGATTGAGCAAGCGTGCCAGTTGGTTTGATCCTGCAACCAACAAGAAAACAAAAGACAGACGTTTGGTTAAGATTAGATCATACTCGATCGGCTATAGATATCAATAAATATATAATTGCTATCCCAAAGCATGTTTAGATTAAGTAATTGGGATAGATCTATGCATATCGAGACAGTATAAATCACTTATATCCAAAAGCACATTAGGATAATAATTATATACATTTATAACCTAGCCGATGTCACAGATCTAATGTAAATCGGCTAGTACTATGATATATTTTATAAAAAGATATTAATCTAAACTAAATGCGTTAAACTAGGATCAATCGGTTGTTAATGTAATTTAACAGATTGATACCGAGCTTAGAACATTTAAGTGGATTATGATCTTAATATAAAAAGTCAGTTCTAATACATCTAACAGTAATAATACATAAAAGATGATTAAAATAGATAAGACTGGCTGAAATCCCGGCACTATCTCTAATAATAAACATTGAGCTGAATAGATCTATATAATTCTAAAGGTGACTTAATAGGTCGATTAGATGCAGCATTAAGTACGAAAAGAAGCATGGGATCTATTTATGCTAATGAGAATTCTTTGAGATGGTAGATATGTCATATGATCTGAATCAACCTCTAGATCTAGCTCTGTCGGCTGTTATCTTGAAGGATATGCTAACCGATCGAGAGATAGATCTAGACATTGATCTAGATTATATGTCACATATGGTAAATTAAGCAGTTTGCAACATCAAAATCAGAGTATCATGATGATGGAAGCACTGGCCTCGATACCACAAGCCGCTTGCAACAAGAAATTACCTTTCCTGGAGATCGAAACCGATGCAGCCCAAGAACAAAGCAAGAACTCATCGAGAAAAAGTAAAAACAGAAAGGTTGGCAATGCGCCGAAGTTGTATTGATTTGTTTTTTGATTGATTACAACAAGCCCTTGGGTCTTATTTATACCCGGTTACAACAAGATCCGTGTACATCACGGTTTCTATCATATCTACTATTTACAGTACCACAATAACCCAGGACGGGGTCCCATGCTTCATTACAAAAGGAATCCTTACAAAACATCCTATTTTACAGATACAATTGCCGTTATAGGACCTTATCCATAAATGGCAATATCTTCAACGTCCTCTGGAAACCGAATCCAATAATTATCTTTAAGCTTTCCTTTCGGGATTGGCTCCACCTTCGGTCTTCAATCAAAATCGGCTATCGGCCGTCCCGCCCGACTCGACACAACCGATTGGCTACGTAGCCGAATCGGACATAGCCGATGCGGCCTTTGTTTCCGCAGATTGCACGTTTCCTCCAATTTCGCTCCAATCCTTGCTTCAAACTTGGGGGTTTGCTTACCAAATTCGATCATTAACACATGCCCCCCAAGTCCGTGATATTGATAATGTTGCGAATTTTGTGCAATCTTATCCCCAGCGCAACCCTAGGTCGAGTCTACTTCGATCGTTTTGAAAATTCTCTAAATAACGCCCCTTCCGTGCCGAGCAGACTCACGTCGTTACTTTGCACTCCATCTAAACCCTAGCCAAAAAACTCCCTCAGGTTCCTTGGCGATTTCCTCGAAGCTGAAGAGCGCAGTCATCGGAAATCTTCCCCGTGGCAGCTTCCTTCCCAGCAATGGCTTCTTCCAGCACTCCTCCCGGCGCGCCACTAACAGAGTACCCCAAGGTAAGTCCCGTCAGCTACAATTCTTTCATCGCAATTTGGTTGTTTCTTCTTGTAATCTTGCTCTTCTTTACCTTTCAAATTGTAGCATCTCTCCCACCAAGTCGCAATCCCAAACCTTCTTCACCCCAACCAATTCCAACTAGGGCCGATCGGCAACTTAGATCCTTCCGAGTTCATCAATGCCGAAACTAATCGGATCCCCTTTAGGTTCTCGAGCCCCAATCTGGCATATTGGTCTGGAGCCTTCAAATCATGGCCTTCAACTGACAGGACATGGCCAACTTGGTACATCAGGATGTCGGCTATGAAACAAACTCAATGGGAAGAACTAGGGATAGCACAGTGCCTAGCCCTAACCATAGCCGACATACCCAGAGACGAACCTCTCCTATCGGCTGCCAGTTATTTCTGGTCAAACACTTTGAACGCCTTGTTGTTCAGACAAGGACTGATGACACCAACACTCTTGGACATTGTCATGATCACAGGGCTTGATATCACTTCATCGGTTAACCCCCACAACCTTATCATCAAATGCCATCACTCCTCAAGACGAAGAGCATCGGAGGTTGGAACGGGTTCGTGAGCTTAAACATGAAAACCGGCCCGATAAGTGACAGAGAATACATAGCCTTCCTCCTTATTTGACTGGAAAAATTCGTATTCTATGGGTCAAGCTGTGGTCCAACAAGCAACTGGCAACACATAGCTGAAGCCTTGGTAGATAAGAAGCAAATCCCTTTGGAAAAATATCTCCTCGGATACCTCTATCAGACGCTGAACAGCGCATCGGCTAAGCTTGCCACCAACCTAACTATCAACACTGGGGGCCCCTGGTAGCTGCTGCAATTGTGGTTAAACTTCCATACCTACAAGGTTTCACAAAGGTCAGATCTCTCTGAGGCCGATTTCCCAGTAGCCGAACCAAGAATTGAAGATGATGAAGAGATTACAACACGTCGATGCTTGTCATTTGGAGAAGCGGTCTCTTCTTATTCTGGATCTAAACTTTCAGCCGATCATTTCAAAAACTGGTTCAACAACTTTTACAATGGCTTTCCGGCCACCTCGAAGATCTGGTTTGCTTATGAAAACTTTGAACGCTTCAAGCTCCCCAATGACTTCACGCTGGATGAGATCAACTCTGAAAAAATTGAGAAGCTGAGGGAAATTTTCATATCGGCTATTCCCCTGCATCCTGTTAGTGATATGCCCTAGAGGCAACATGGAGATGATAGATATCAAGGTCAATGTTTATGTATAAATGAATAAAGTGTTATTCAGTTCCATGAAATAGACAATTTGTATTGATCAATAACTATGTGACTTATTTATGAGACTCTTTATTTATGAATCTATTTCTAAACGATCCCTGATCATATGTCATATTGTTGGAACAAATATGATTCTAAGATCGGCATGTTTATTGATTGATGATCATGTCTCATACATCATGGTATGGACATACCAAATCAATATACGTGGACATGTGTTAGAGAACACATTGTTGGATAGACCCACCATGAGACACTATAGGAATTAATGTGCCATTAGTTGGTCTGAAGTAGTGTTGGTGCAAAGTCCTTAGACCTGAGATCATCATGGGTTCCAACATGTGTAGTAGCCTACTTTGGGACTGCCAAACGTTATTCCGAAACTGGGTAGTTATAAAAGTAGTCTTCCGGTTTGCTATGAAACATGGAGTGGGATGTGAGTGATCAAGATAGAATTTGCCCCTCCTTTGGAGAGATATCTCTAGGCCCCTCGAGGTAATGGATTATGGAAGTGCATGGCCATGCCGAGTTGATTGAGGAGTCAATCAAGAGACAGATAATCCAATACGGTTGGAGTGAATGGTTAAGCTATTGAAGGGATGGCACACATCTTGCTTATAGCTTAATTGGTATCGTGAGGAAAAGGGATTTGTGTACACATTACAGGTTCAGAGCCGATATTATATTTTTGTATACTATGGTGTCAACATGTGCTGCTAGGCGCCGCTATTAACGGTCGGCTGAGTTAGACTCGAGCCAAAACCGAGTATACCTGAGCCAAACCCTAGCCTTGCATCTTGTGCTAGCACACGGGTGTCAGGCATTCTGTCCCTAGACGTGTGGATACAATCGGCTACGGTCGGACAGATCGGCTGTGGTCGGGTGCATCTGAGTGAGGCAGCGTGGTCGGGCGAATCGACGAGTCGGCTGAGGCTGGATTGGCTCCGTCATCGGGAATCGGCTACGTTGGATCGGCTACGTCGGATTGGCTGTGTGGGGAATCGGCTGTTAGCGAATCATCTGTGATCGACCAGTACTGTTCCGAATCGGATAGCTCCTGATTGGCTATTTCTGCTGCAATCCACTCCAATCGATAACGACCTATCGACCCTTACTTGCAAGTGTTCCTGGATTGCACTGTAAGAAATTTTTTGTTATTAGCTATCATAGCTTCCTCGTAACCCTTCATTGGTATCAGAGCTAATCTTGCTTAGCTCGGGTTTTAGATTGGATCTGGAACAAGTTTTGCGCACGGGTTGATTAGATTAATCAGTTTTACGAGATCTGTTGAGGATAGTAGATGGTAATTGCGTTCCTTGATAGTGTATCAGAACGGCGTATTGTGATTACATCGAAGCAATTTCCATAGAACTCGGTTTGAGTCGAATTTGGGATAGTTGTTGGCACCTTTTTTGGCAAAAGGCACGAACACGATCGAATCACCTAAAGCCTTGCGGTGGTTCTTGGTACTGAGTCGCCAACCACTCCAATCTAGTAAAAACTAGAACAAAGTGGGTTTTGTAGATCAAATCGGCTAGCGGAACCGATTTAGATGGATAGATTGATAACTACTCGTCTCGTGAGCAAACGAAAAGTTTTCAAGACAAACTTACAAAGAATTGTCGCACTCTCGCAGCGGCGGCGGACGGTTTTCGGTGCAAACCGACAAAGATGGACTAAACTAGGGCAAAGTAGAAAATAGGGCTGAAAATAAAGAAAACGATTCAAATAGATTGATTGTATGTTGTGTGTTTCAATGTTACAATTGAACCGGCCTTGGCCCTTATATAGAGGTTGGCCTTGCCCTCCACAGACCCTTCTCCACGTCCAATTCGGGATAAACACGTTTGGAAACCTGAGATACATCGTATGGAGAAAGGAAACCCGAACACCGACGAAGTCGTCTAGGTTTCGGACTCTGCCGGTCTGACCGGCCATATGCCTTTGGTCTGACCGGCCCCATATGCCTAGAGGCAACATGGAGATGTTGGATATCACGTCAATGTTTATGTATTTATGAATAAAGTGTTATTCAGTTCCATGAAATAGACATCTTGTATTGATCAATAAGTACGTGACTTATTTATGAGACTCTATATGTATGAATCTATTTCTAAATGATCCCTGATCATATATCATATTATTGGAACTAATATGATTCTAAGATCGGCATGTTTATTGATTGATGATCATGTCTCATAGATCATGGGTATGGAGATACCAAATCGATAAACATGGACACATGTGTTAGAGAACACATTGTTGGATAGACCCACCATGAGACACTACAGGATTAATGTGCCATTAGTTGGTCTCAGGTAGTGTTGGTACAAAGTCCTTAGACCTGAGATCACCATGGATTCCAACATGTGTAGTAGCCTACTTTGGGACTTGTCGAAACTTGGTTTCGGCAATATAATTTCTGGGGTCGCAGTCAAGATCGCCAAGCACAATGGGTTAGAAGAAGAAGAAGATTTAGACAGGTTCAGGCCCTCTCGTGAGGTAATACCCTACTCCTGTTTCGGGGATTCGATCCGCCGAGTGTCTTTATTGATCTCATGATCTTGTGTATCTAAAGTCTAAAAGCTCATCTAACTTCTCATGAAGCATATGATCTAAAAACGATATCGCATATCCCTCAGGGACGCCCCTTACCCCCCTTATATAGTCTTGGGAGGTGGGCTTACAGATCGGAAACCCTATCTTACTCTAAGTCGGTTTCCTCAATCTTACCAAACTATGACTATGAGCCGTTGCCTTATCTAATCGACAACGTAATACCCAAGTCGTAGTTGGTTTACATATTTGGTAGGCACAACATATCCCTATCTCCAGTCGGATAAGCTTGCCATGTAGATACCCGATTGTCATAATCTCCACAGGACTACCAAACGCTATTTCGTAACTGGGTAGTTATAAAGGTAGTTTTCGGGTTTGCTATGAAACATGGAGTGGGATGTGAGTGATCAAGATGGAATTTGCCCCTCCTTTGGAGAGATATCTCGGGCCCCTCGAGGTAATGGATTATGGAAATGCATGGCCATGCTAAGTTGATTTAGGAGTCAATCAACGGACGGATAATCCAATACGGTTCGAGTGAATGGTTAAGCTATTGAAGGGATGGCACACATCTTGCCTATAGCTTAATTGGTATCATGAGGCAAAGGGATTTGTGTACACATTACAGGTTCGAGCCGATATTATATTCTTGTATACTATGGTGTCAATATGTGCTGCTAGGCGCCGCTATTGACAGTCGTGCGAGTTGGACTCGAGCCGACGGTCGGCTAAGTTAGACTATAGCCGAAACCGAGTATACCTGAACCTACGGGGTCGCACGCTTAAGGGGATAAGAACATGCATTCGAGTTGGACTCGAATACGGCTCGATCGGATAGGGATCCGATCGGATAGAGTCTTGTGGGCTTACGACGTATGGGCGCCGACTCTATGAGATTCGGATAGGATCCGATTTGAAATAGAGTCCTGATCGGCCACGAGTCCCGATCGGCCAACTCTATATAAAAGAGGGAGGGGTGGAGAGCTGCGGCACGTCGGTTGCATCGCATTGAACCGAATCCGCAACGTGAAGTCGCCGAGATCAATCTCCACGGAAACCCTCCCTACTTTCAAGCCAAACCCTAGCCTTGCATCGCGTGCTAGCACACGGGTGTTCGGCGTTTTGTCCCCGGACGTGTGGATACCGGTAGAGGCGCTGCTACGTTGCACGCTGTTCATCGGCGTGGAGGAATCGGCTGCGGTCGAGCGCATCGGAGCGAGGCGCGAGAACACGGTCGGACGACTCAGATCGGCTACGGCATCTGCGAACCGGCTGATTGGCGAATCGGCTGTCCCCGGGTATCGGCGTGTCGGCTTGCGGGAATCGGCTACACTGTTCCGGATCGATAGCCCATATTGGTTGTTTCCGCTGCACACTCCAATCGGTAACGATCTATCGGCCCTTACTTGCAAGTGTTCCCGGTTTGCGCGGTAGAAAAGTTTTGTTTTCGGCTAGCGTAGCCTCCGCGTAACCCTTTAGTGGTATCGAGCTAATCTTGCTTAGTTCGGGTTTTAGATTGGATCTGGAACAAGTTTTGTACATGGGTTGATTAGATCAATCGGTTTTACGGGATCTCGTTGAGGAGAGTTAATGGTAATTGCGTTCCTTGATAGTGTATTGGAACGGCGTAATGTGATTACGTCGAAGCAATATCCATAGAACTCGGTTTGAGTCGGCTTCGAGATAGCGTTCCTTGATAGTGTATCGGAACGGTATAATGTGATTATGCCGAAGCTATCTCGTAGTCCGATCTTGTTTGCTGCCTCGCGCCTGCGTACCCCCTTATAGGTCGTCTCGGTGCGGTATCTCTGCGATAGGTAGAAAACGTTTCTACGCCTAACTTGTTTTTGCAGAGAATGCTTTGAGATGGAATGGCCCTATTGTATGTATGAGATGCATGTGATGCATGTAATATTCTTTCATATGTGCAATCCCTGTAATATTCTTTCATACGTGCAATGCTTGTAATATTCTTTCACGACCTACGAGTCGATGTAATCTTCAATTAGAGCTTCTATAGTAGTAGCTTCGTTTGAAGAAATCAAGCATTCGGCACTCGGAAGAACGGTGATGAAGATGGAGATCCTCTACATCGGCATGGAGATGGAGATCACCATGTGAAGGGGGCCATACTATTTCATGCTATTCTACCTACTTTCATATATGTAATATGTTTGTTTGATAGGATAGCATCCCTCGCAAAATTAAGTAGTAAAGATGCCCTTCCAAATGTTGCACCCGTCACCATTATGCTCGTCAATGGTGGGTGCCAAAGCAGAGTGCCATTCTCTATCATAACACGAGGGGTATATGTCGGACATATACATGCAGGAGCATTTGGTTTACTTAACAAGGCTATCAAAACAGTTTTGGGCCTTGGGGCATAGGTTGGGGCCGGGCATGGAGATGCCACACCAACAACAAGAGTCACATAGAGATGTGATTAGCAAGGAGTTGCTTACCGATGTTATTAATCTTCTAGCAGTGATGCCAAAGCTCACTAGAAAATTAATTAACATCTGGATCTTGACCCAATACGTAACCTAGAGGGAAGGTGGAAAATACGTAATGGGAGTTTTATGTTAAATTGTTTAACAAAAGACATAGCATAAACATTGTGCTAAACTTTGCTTTTTCATTGTAAAATAAATGGCGGCTAATACTACACCCAGTACCTTTAATTTACGATCTATTCTCGAAAAGGAAAAATTAAATGGAACAAACTTTATGGATTGGTATCGCAACTTGAGAATTGTTCTCAAGCAAGAGCGTAAGGAGTACGTTCTTAAAGTACCCTATCCCGAGGATTTGCCAAATAATGCCACTGCAAGCACGGAGAGCTTACGAGAAGCACACTAATGATGCCCTAGACATAAGTCTGTCTCATGCTTGCTACAATGTCCCCGAGCTTGAAGCAATATGAGAGCAGCGATGCTCACACTATTATTCGGGGACTGCGTGGCATGTTTGAGAACCAAGCTCGGGCCGAGAGGTTCAACACCTCAAAGTCCTTGTTTGCGTGCGAGCTTGTTGAGGGAATCTGTCGTCCCGCATGTGATAAATATGATTGGCTATATCGAGAGTCTTGAGAAACTAGGTTTCCTTCTTAGTCAAGAGTTGGCTACGATGTGATTGTGCGTCGCTCCCTCCGAGCTTCGAGCCATTCATATTAAATTATCACATGAACAATATGGATAGAACCTTGGCCGAATTGCATGGGATGCTAAAGACAGCTGAGGAGAGTATCCAGAAAAACGGTCATCATGTGATGATGATGCAGAAGGCTAAGCGCAAACCACCTGTCAAGAAACTTTGCACCAAGAGGAAGTTAACTCCCGATGAGATCGCGAGTGCCTCTAATGCAAAGAAGGGCAAGAAGGGGTCGGCGGCATCAGATGCCGTTTGCTTCTATTGCAAGGAGACAGGCCATTGGAAAAGGAACTGCAAGAAGTACATGGAGGATCTCAAAAAGAAGCAAAGTACGACTTCTGCTTCAGGTATTAATGTTATAGACATTAATCTTGCTACTTCACCTACTGACTCTTGGGTATTTGATACCGGATCAGTAGCTCATATTTGCAAATCGTTGCAGGGAATGAGAAGAAGTAGAGGCTTAAGAAGGGGCGAGGTGAACTGCGCGTCGACAATGGAGCAAGCGTTGCTACGATTGCTTGTCGGCACAGATACCACTTCATCTACCTTCGGATTAGTTTTGGAATTGTATAATTGTTATTGTATTCCAACACTATGTGAAAACGTTATTTCCGCTTCATGTTTGCAAGCGGAAGGATATGATTTTAGATCAATGAACAATGGTTGTTCAATATATCTCGAGAGATATGTTCTATTTTCATGCTCCATTGGTGAATGGATTATACGTTTTGAATCTTGAAGCGTCTCCCATCTATAACATTAATACGAAAGGCAACTCTCTAATGATACAAACCCCACATTTATCCGGCATTATCGCTTAGGCCATATAAATAAGAAACGCATGGAGAAGCTCCATAAGGATGGATTGCTTCACTCTCTTGATTTTGAATCATTTGAGACATGTGAGTCTTGTTTACTTGGTAAGATGACAAAGGCACCTTTCACGGGACACGGTGAAAGAGCAAGTGACTTGTTGGCACTCGTACATACCGATGTATGTGGACCAATGAGCTCAACGGCCGAGGTGGTTATCGACTTCATTACCTTTAGCGATGACTTTAGTAGATATGGTTATATCTACTTAATGAGGCATAAGTCCGAATCCTTTGAAAAGTTCAAAGAATTCCAGAATGAAGTACAGAATCATTTAGGGAAAACAATCAAGTTTCTACGATCGGATCGTGGAGGAGAATACTTGAGCCAAGAGTTTGGTAATCATCGAAAGATTGTGGAATTGTTCCACGCTTGACTCCGCCAGAACTCCACAATGGAACGGAGTGACCGAACGGAGAAATCGCACCTTGTTGGACATGGTGCGGTCGATGATGAGCCAAAGTGATCTTCCGTTATCCTTCTGGGGATATGCTCTTGAAACAGATGCGCTCACACTAAATAGAGTTCCATCTAAGTCAGTTGAAAAGACACCATATGAGATATGGACAGGGCAACCCCCTAGTTTGTCTTTTCTCAAAATTTGGGGATGCGAAGCTTATGTAAAACGTTTACGATCGACAAGCTCACACCCAAATCGACAAGTGCTTCTTTGTGGGATATCCTAAGGAAACTAAGGGATATTACTTTTATAATCGGGAACAAGGCAAAGTGTTTGTCGCCCGACACGGTGTCTTCTTGGAGAAAGAGTTTCTTTCAAGAAGGGTTAGTGGGAGCAGGGTGCATCTTGAAGAAGTTCAAGAAACACCAGAAAATGTTTCAGCGACCACAGAACCACAACAGGAGGAGCAAAGTGTTGCGCCACCAGTTGTAGATACACCAGCCCCACGGAGGTCTGAAAGATCACGTCGTGCGCCGATAGGTACAGTGCGGAACAACGTGATATATTGTTGTTAGACAACGATGAGCCTAAGACCTATGAGGAAGCGATGGTGGGACCCGATTCCAACAAGTGGCTTGGAGCCATGAAATCCGAAATAGAATCCATGTATGACAATCAAGTTTGGAACTTGGTTGATCCACTGATCATGTCAAAACCATTGAGTGCAAATGGGTTTTTAAGAAAAGGCCGATATGGATGGAAATGTTCACATCTATAAGGCGCGATTGGTGGCGAAAGGTTTTAAACAGATTCAAGGAGTTGATTATGATGAAACCTTCTCGCCAATCGCAATGCTTAAATCTATTCGGATTATCCTAGCGATTGCTGCATATTTCAATTATGAGATATGGCGAGATGGATGTCAAAACGGCTTTCCTAAATGGAAACCTAAGCGAGGATGTATACATGATACAACCTCGGGTTTTGTCGATCCGAGAATCGCTGGAAAGATATGCAAGCTACGAAATCCATTTATGGATTGAAGCAAGCATCTCGGAGTTGGAATATTCGTTTTGATGAAGTAATCAAAGGGTTTGGTTTCATCAAAACGAAGAAGAGGCTGTGTTTACAAAAAGGTCGGTGGGAGTGCAATTTTATTTCTAATCTTATATGTGGATGGCATATTGTTGATTGGAAATGATATCCTTATGCTAGAATCCGTCAAGTCTTCATTGAAAAATAGTTTTTCCATGAAAGACTTAGGGAGGCAACATACATATTAGCATTCGGATCTATAGAGATAGATCCAAGAGGCTAATTGTATTAAGCCAAAGTATATACATTGACAAGGTGTTGAAAAGGTTCAACATGCATGATTCCAAGAAAGGTTTCTTGCCCATGTCACATGGCATTAATCTTAGCAAGAATCGGTGTCCTCGGACACATGATGAGCGGAATAAGATGGGTATGGTTCAATATGCTTCAGCAATTGGATCCATCATGTATGCCATGCTTTGTACACGCCGCATGTCTCGTACGCTTTGAGTGCTACAAGCGGATACCGTTAGATCCAGGTGAAGGTCACTGGATCGTAGTAAGAATATCCTTAAGTACTTGAGAAGAACTAAGGATATGTTCCTAGTCTATGGAGGTGAAGAAGAGCTCGTTGTAAGTGGTTACACCGATGCTAGCTTCCAAACAGACAAGGATGACTATAGATCGCAATGGGGTTCGTGTTCGCCTGAACGGAGGCGCGATCACGGAAGAGTTCCAAGCGGGATACCGTTGCTGATTCTACAACGGAGGCCGAGTACATTGCTGCTTCGGAAGCTGCAAAGGAGGCTGTTTGGATCAAGAAATTCGTTTCGAGCTTGGTGTGATGACTAGTACGACCGGTCCAATGTCTCTCTATTGTGATAATAGTGGAGTCATTGCGCAAGCCAAGGAACCGAGGTCACATCGAAGTCCAAACACATACTTCGGCGATATCATCTCATTCGTGAGATAGTCGACGAGGTGATGTCAAGATATGCAAAGTGCACACGGATCTCAACATAGCCGATCCGCGACAAAACCTCTCCTCGGCCAAAGCATGAGGCGCACACAAGAGCAATGGGTATTAGATACTTACATGATTGACTCTAGTGCAAGTGGGAGATTGTTAGTGATATGCCCTAGAGGCAACATGGAGATGTTGGATATCACGCCAATGTTTATGTGTTTATGAATAAAGTGTTATTCGGTTCCATGAAATAGACATCTTGTATTGATCAATAAGTACGTGACTTATTTATGAGACTCTATATGTATAAATCTATTTCTAAATGATCCCGATCATATATCATATTATTGGAACTAATATGATTCTAAGATCGGCATGTTTATTGATTGATGATCATGTCTCATAGATCATGGGTATGGAGATACCAAATCGATAAACATGGACACATGTGTTAGAGAACACATTGTTGGATAGACCCACCATGAGACACTACAGATTAATGTGCCATTAGTTGGTCTCGGGTAGTGTTGGTACAAAGTCCTTAGACCGAGATCACCATGGATTCCAACATGTGTAGTAGCCTACTTTGGGACTATCAAACGCAATTCCTTAACGGGTAGTTATAAAGGTAGTTTTCGGGTTTGCTATGAAACATGGAGTGGGATGTGAGTGATCAAGATGGAATTTGCCCCTCCTTTGGAGAGATATCTCTGGGCCCTCGAGGTAATGGATTATGGAAATGCATGGCCGTGCTAGGTTGATTTAGGAGTCAATCACGACAAATAATCCAATATGGTTCGAGTGAATGGTTAAGCTATTGAAGGGATGGCACACATCCCGCCATAGCTTAATTGGTATCATGAGGCAAAGGGATTTGTGTACACATTACAGGTTCAGAGCCGATATTATATTCTTGTATACTATGGTGTCAATATGTGCTGCTAGGCGCCGCTATTGACAGGTCGGCTGAGTTAGACTCGAGGCGACGGTCGGCTAAGTTAGACTATAGCCGAAACCGAGTATACCTGAACCTACAGGGTCGCACGCTTAAGGGGATAAGAAGAGGCATTCGAGTTGGACTCGAATACGGCTCGATCGGATAGGGATCCAATCGGATAGAGTCCTGTGGGCTTACGACGTATGGGCAGCCGACTCTATGAGATTCGGATAGGATCCGATTTGAAATAGAGTCCTGATCGGCCACGAGTCCTAGTCGGCCAACTCTATATAAAGGAGGGAGGGGTGGAGAGCTGCGACACGTCAATTGCATCGCATTGAACCGAATCCGCAACAGAAGTCGCCGAGATCAATCTCCACGGAAACCCTCCCCACTTTCGAGCCAAACACTAGCCTTGTATCACGTGCTAGCACACGGGTGTTCGGCGTTTTGTCCCCGGACGTGTGGATACCGGTAGAGGCGCTGCTACGTTGCACGCTGTTCATCGGCTGTGGAGAAATCGGCTGCGGTCGAGCGCATCTGAGCGAGGCGCGAGAACACAGTCGGACGACTCAGATCGGCTACGGCATCTGCGAACCGGCTGATTGGTGAATCGGCTGTCCCCGTGTATCGGCTGTCGGCTTGCGGGAATCGGCTACACTGTTCCGGATCAGATAGCCCTGATTGGCTGTTTCCGCTGCACACTCCAATCGGTAACGATCTATCAGCCCTTACTTGCAAGTGTTCCTGGTTTACGCGGTAGAAAAAGTTTTGTTTTCGGCTAGCGTAGCCTCCGCGTAACCCTTTATGAGGAACGCCGAATCTATGAATAATATGCTTCAGAATAAAATCAATTACATCCTTATGCGTCATATTCCTAAGTGGCACGGCTTCGGCCCACTTAGTAAAGTAATCTGTCGCAACTAGGACGAACCGATACCCCTTTGAAGACGGAGGATAAATCTGACCAACAAAATCTAAAGCCCACCCCCGGAACCACCATGGATTAATTATAGGATTCAACACCGAAGCTGGTGCCAATTGAACATTGCCGAACCGTTGACAAGCTTCACATCCCTTATAATACCTGAAGCAATCATCAATCATCCTCGGCCAATAAAACCCCGCTCTTCTGAGCAGCCAGTTCATCTTATGGGCCGATTGATGAGTCCCGCAAATTCCTTCGTGAACTTCACCCATAGCAACCTTGGATTGATTGGCATCTAAACATTTTAATAGTACACCATCTATATTTCGACAATATAGCTTTTCATCAAGCAAAGTATATTTATACGCTTGCCGCCGAATTTTACGATCAACCCTAAGACTAGGATCCTTCAAATAGTTAATCAAAGGAATTCGCCAATCATTTACCATTTCCAGGGCACGCATGTCCGAATTTCCACTTAATTCGGCCCCCATATTGAGAAGATTGTGCCCCCCAGCACCTTCTGTGAAGTCGGCCTGACCGGCCAAACAACTCCGGTCAGACCGGGAACCACCCGCGGTTAGACCAGCCACAGAACGCCGGTCAGACCGGATGCCATCCACGGTTAGACCGGCGACAGTGCTCCGGTCAGACCGCCTACGGTCTGCCTCTTTGCCAATTTCGCCCAGAAAATTATAATTAAGCACCGGTTGATCTAATATGAAAAATAAACCTCTTTTGATGCTATAACCAGATGCTTGTTGAGCTAAGTCATTTGCCCTAGAATTTTCCTTCCTAGCAATATGCTTAATAGTAAATTCATCGAAACTGGCAATAATATCTAGGCAATAATATAAATACCTGTTCAATGATACATCGAAGCATTTGTAGATCCCGGCAACTTGTTGCACCACCAATTCTGAATCACCAAACGCTTCTACATGTGTAGCTCCAACGATCTCCATTACTTGTAAGCCGAATAACAAAGCGTTGTATTCGGCTTGATTATTTGTACAATAATACTCCAAACGAACCGATGCTTCAAAGCATTGACCATTGGGCGAAATCAAAACTACACCTATGCCTTGACCCTCCTTACACGAGGAGCCATCAAAATAAACTTTCCAAGGTGTGACACTAACCAAATGGACTTCATCTCCACAATCAACATCTACATGATGATCTACTATAAAGTTCGCTACAATCTGGCCCTTCATAGATTTTAATGACTCATAGGCCAAATCATATTCACTAAATGTATACGCCCATTTGCCAATTCTACCACTTAGAATTGGCCTTTCCAACATGTGCTTAATGACATCGGTCTGACAAGCAACTATGCATGTACTAGATAACAAGTAATGACGCAACTTGGTACAAGCATAGTACAAGCAAAGACAAAGCCTTTCTACAAATACATACCTCGTTTCGGCATCCAGAAGACGGCGACTTAAATAAGTAATTATGTACTCCTTGTCGTCTTCCTCTTGTGTCAAAACGGCTCCAATAACTTTGTCTTCAGCAGCAATATACAGCTGAAACGGAATTCTGGCTTTAGGAGCTCGCACCACGGGTGGAGTAGATAAATATTTCTTCAAACCTTCAAACGCCTCCTGTTGTGCTGCCCCCCAAGTAAAATCGGTTTGTCTTTTCAAACATAGAATAGGCATAAAAGCATCAATTTTACCTGCTAGGTTGGATATGAATCTCCTCAAATAATTTACTTTACCTAGCAACCTCTGAACTTCTCTCTTGCATGTCGGCGCTTTGAAGTCTTGAATCTTTTCAACTTTCTTAGGATCAATCTCAATCCCTCTCCCATGCACCATGAATCCTAAGAATTTTCTCGCCGACACACCGAAGGCACACTTGAGTGGGTTCATCTTCAAACCATACCGACGCATCCTTTCAAAGGCTAACCTCAAATCAGCCATATGTCCATCCATATCATCCGATTTGACCACAATATCATCAATGTAGATTTCTAAGATAAAACCTAACAAATCATGAAAAATTAGGTTCATTGCTCTTTGATAAGTTGCGCCGGCATTCTTTAACCCAAATGTCATGACTACCCACTCAAACAGCCCGACAAATCCTGGACATCTAAAGGCTGTCTTATACATATCCTCCTCTGCCATAAAGATTTGGTTGTAGCCGGCATTGCCATCTAAAAAATAATCACTCTATGACCTGAGGCATCATTTATTAGCATGTCGGCTATAGGCATAGGATACTCATCTTTAGGAGTGGCTTTATTTAAATCCCTAAAATCTATGCAAACCCTGATTTTGCCGCTCCCCTTCTTTTCTACCGGTACTATATTAGACACCTACTCCGCATACCGGCACGGCCTAATAAGCCCTGCTTTTAATAATCGGTCTATCTCTTCTTTGACACGATCATATATAAATGGGTTAAACCGACGAGGAGGTTGTTTATGAGGCCTAAATCCTGACTTTATCGGAAGCCGATGCTCAACAAGATCACGGCTAAGTCCAGTCATTTCATGGTACTCCCATGCAAAGCAATCACTATATTCTCTAAGCAACTCGATCATCTTAACCCTATGATCGGCTCTCATGTTTTTATTTATGAAGGTCGGTCTTGGTATGCTCCCATCTCCTATGTCTATTTCTTCTAATGGGTCGGCTGATGTGAACCCTTGACCGAGCTTCTCTACCTCATCAAAATCCTCTATTGTTTCTCCAATATCGTTCTTTGTTGATCAATATTCTTGAACTCTTTTTTGTAACCATTCCAAATTGGCTGTTTTATTCATCATACAAAGTAATGTCACCAAGCCGTGCTAAACTAGCCGGCTTTACAGAAATGGGTACAAAGCCTTCTTTGGAAACACTAATAAAATCAAAACTAGAAAGATCTAGCCCTGATAAGCACTGCATGTCTCCATGTTTCCATCCCACATAAACATCGGCCATGGCAACCTCAGCCGATGTATCCGCCTGAACTACCTCAACCTCATAGCCATCCCACTGTACTAGGCACTGGTCTAAAGTAGATGGGACGCAGCAGTTGGCATGAATCCAACACCGCCCCAAGATGACACTATAGTTACCTTGTACATCGACGATGAAAGGGCGGTAGGCAACGTCTTGTTCCCCACCGTAAGCTCCACGGACAAGATCCCCTTCGCCTTCGTTGATTCGCCGTTGAAGCCATTGAGAAGCATATTGGTCTTCTTCAGCTCCGCTTCCTCGCGACCCAACTTCTTAAAGATAGAGTAAGGCATCAGGTTCACCGCCGCGCCTCCATCCACCAGCATCCTCGAGACCGGCTTCCCATCAATGTGGCCCTTCAAATAGAGGGGCTTCATGTGATGGTTGGACTCGTCGGGCTTCTCGAAGACCGCATCCTTTGGACCTAGTGACATTTGAGCAACCTCGGCCTCGTCCATAGCGCAAAACTCCATGGGCAATATGCAAACCATGTTGATCTCCATGTTCTCGCCGGACGATGCCTCCATAGCCGGTTGTTCACCCTTTTGAACAACTACCGGCTTCTCAGAAGTTGATGACTTACGCTTCAAATCCTTCGCAGGCGGTGGTCGCAACTCATCGAACTCCCTATCTCTCCTCTCTTCGGCTTCCTTCTCCCTTAACTCAGAAGCGCGAAGACGCTGCAACCTTCTCTTCTAGGTAGCCGTCAAATCCTCAGGCATCCACCTAGGATTCGGCTCTGTTCTAGGAGGGAAATAATGTCCCCCGTTGCCTTTACCCGAAGAGGGAATTGCCCTAGTACCCTTCTTACCAGAGCGTCGGTCGGGCCTGCAGTAGCCGGTCGAGGCCGTACTTTGTCTCGCGATCGGACTGGTGACTAGGCCCGGTCGGACGGAGCGAACATCGACCGGCCGGATGGTGCGGTCGGACCGGCCTATACGAACGCGGTCGGACCGGCCGGAAGGCTCGGTCGACCAGCTGCGAGCTGCGGTCGACCGGCGGGACGTACGGTCCTGGATGTCCTCTGCGCGGCATCCTTCGCGGCTTTGGTTCGGGGGCCAAATATCAACTTAGCCTCCTTGCCAGATGGCACCGGCACATCATACGATCCTATCTTGATAGTGATCGCCTCTGAAGTCCTCTCCTCAGGCTTAGCACGCTTGTACGCCCTTTTCTCGCCATCGAGCCGGTCCTTTGTGGGGAACTGGCTTCCACTAGAAGTAGATGCCTGCCCTCACGGTGATCTCCTCTCCCCTCTCCATCCTTGGTGATCCTGCATTGGAGGCATGCTGTACATAGGCGGGGGTGCCCCCCAAGGCACAAAGTACGGGAACGGATAACCTGGAGGCGGCATCGGGCATGGTCCCCATGGCATGACTTGAGGGCAATGGGGAAATGGCGGCTCCAAAACCTTTGACGAAGGACCAAATCGCTCCTTAGGGGGTGATCTTGGTCTCTTTCCTTTAGCACACTCCTTCTCGGCACTCTTCTTCTTGTACTTGTCAAGGAGCATGTCGAAGGTCACCTTGGGCTTGTGGGGCTTCCTCGATGTAGATGCCTTGGCCTTATTTTCCTTCCATGTCCCAATCTCTGGGCTCTTTGGCACAAGCATCTTGGGCCTAGGCTCCCCAATGACAACCTCCTTTTCCTTAGCCGATTCGGCTTGCTCCGGCCGAATCAACACCTTCTTACCATCGAGATCGATGGTATTCACCGGCAAAGGATCAGTGAATTTCAATCGTCCTTCCTCTATGGCCGATTGAACCTGCCGACGAAAAACATTAGACTCATTAGTAGAATGCGAGTAAGAATCGTGCCATTTACAATAAGAACAGCGCTTTAATTCTTCTAATGAGGGTATGATGTGGCCTTTAGGTAATTTGATCTGTTTTTCCTGCAAAAGATAGTCAAAAATCCTATCACATTTGGCCACATCAAAACTGTACTTGATCTCGCTTTGCCGATCCTTGTGAGGAGTCGGCGTCAAGCTAGAACAAACAAAGGGTTTGTTCTTGTTTGTCCAAGACCACTCAGCGACATACATGTCATGATTGCCTTCATCAGACTCAGAATCACTAGTAGGACAGTCGATCATGCTAACATGATGTTTCTTATCACTGGGCCTAACAAACTTTTTAGCATCTCTGACTCAGCTTTCCTAAGCCAGAGCCTTCTGCATCACTTGACTAACATCAAGAAATTGTTGGCCATCTAACCTTTCTTTAATGGGAGCAAGCAACCCATTGAAAGCGAGGTCGGCCAAGTCTCTCTCGGTTATACTCAAGCTAAAACATCGGTTTCTAGCATCCCTAAATCTCTTAATGTAATCTGCGACAGATTCATTATACTTTTGCCTAACCGATGTCAAATCACAAAGTCTAAGCTCAGTTTCACCAGTGTAAAAATAATCATGAAATTTCTGTTCTAACTGAGCCCAAGTATGAATAGAGTTAGCCGGTAAAGATGTAAACCAAGTAAAAGCAGTACCGGATAGAGATAAAGAAAATAAGCGCAATTTAAAAGCATCCGAAGTGCTAGCCTCCCCACATTGCGCTAAGAATTGGCCGATATGTTCCCATGTGGTCCTATTATCATCTCCACTAAATTTGGTGAATTCAGGGACTCTATAACCATGAGGATATGGGATATTATCGAAGTAGTCAGGATAAGGCTTTTGGTAAACCTTAGCACGATTCCTGGGATCAATTCCAAACAACTCTCTAATGATATTCCTGATTTGTTCCTCCATATTCTCAGGCCTAGGGGGTTCGGGCATGACCGGCAGCCTAAAAGGTGGCTGTTGCGGTGCAATATTGTCATATTGGCCATCTCTCGTGTCGCGCGGATATCCCCTATTAGGATCATTGTATTGATTGGGGACATGCGGGGGAATTGGTGCATGAACAGTAGCCACAGGGGAGTCGTGTGCGGGAACATGGTATAGAACCGAGTTGCCCGTGATGGGATCTACCTCCTGTACTGGCACCAGAGCGCCGGTCTGACTGGCCAAGGGCCCGGTCTGACTGGCTAGATAAGGCGCGGTCTAACCGGCTAGATAGCCGCTGGTCAAACCGGTATAGTATGGGTGCGGGCCGGCCTGACGGCCAGTCTGACCGATGTAGGGTGAGCAGGTCAGACCAACGTAAGGCGACCCGGTCAGACCGGCCATAGGGCCGGTCAGACCGCCGTATTGTGTTTCGGTCAGACCGGCCGTTGGGCCGGTCAGACCGAGATATGATGGGCCCGTCGGACCAGCCGTAGGGCCGGTCGGACAATCGTGGTGGGGGCCGGTCAGACCGGCCGTAGGGCCGGTCAGACCGACAGAACTTCTTTCGCCAGGGCCTTGGGCGATCGCCCCGTCAGTTTTACTAAATATGTGGTTCACAGGGGGCTGGCTCCCCCCTGCAATTGAGGTAGGCGGCGAATCGGTCGCGGGAAGACCGGACTTACCGCTCATGTGCGCTTTGAACAACCTATTAAAACAAGCCTCCATAGCGGATTCAATCTTATTGTTCACGGCGGCAGTAATGGACTCATCCACGATACTAGCAACAAGTTTTTGAATAGGCATAGAGATGTGATCAGCGCTTACCTCGCCGCGAGTTACCTTGAGCGGGCTCCCGGGCTGGATGATGACCCCTTGTCGTGTTTTGGTGCAAGATTGATCTAGCACCTCCTGAGTGATCGCTCGAATGCGCTCCTCCATTATTTGGTGAGCCTTCCCATCCAAGTCGTCCAACGAGATGTGGACAACGTTGGATGGCTCCACGTCTTGCGCCGCTTGCTTGGACATGACGGCGTCGAAACCGAGTTGGCGTCGTGTCTTCCCGAGTGGAGTCGCCAAAAATCGTGTTGGCACCTTTTTTGGCAAAAGGAACGAACACGATCGAATCACCTAAAGCCTTGCGGTGGTTCTTGGTACAGAGTCACCAACCACTCCAATCTAGCAAAAACTAGAACAAAGTGGGTTTTGTAGAGCAAATCGGCTAGCAGAACCGATTTAGATGGATAGATTGATAACTACTCGTCTCGTGAGCAAACGGAAAGTTTTCAAGACAAACTTACAAAGAATTATCGCACTCTCACAGCGGCGGCGAACGGTTTTCGGTGCAAACCAACAAAGATGGACTAAACTAGGGCAAAGTAGAAAATAGGGCTGAAAATAAAGAAACGATTCAAATAGATTGATTGTATGTTGTGTGTTTCGATGTTACAATTGAACCGGCCTTGGTCCTTATATAGGGGTTGGCGTTGCCCTCCACAGACCCTTCTCCATGTCCAATTCGGGATAAACATGTTTGGAAACCCGAGATACATCGTATGGAGAAAGGAAACCCGAACACCAACGAAGTCGTCTAGGTTTTGGACTCTGCCGGTCAGACCGGCCATATGCCTTCGGTCTGACCGGCCCCACTGCCCGGTCTGACCAGCTTATACACGGCGGTCAGACCGGCCTCTCCGAAGAAACCGGCAAATTTCCAAATATTGGCAATCTTTCCTATTTTGATTCCTATGTGCCAATTTTGGGTGTAAACAATAGTGTTCCTTGATAGTGTATCGGATCGGTATAATGTGATTATGCCAAAGCTATCTCGTAGTCCGATCTTGATTGCTGCCTCATGCCTACGCAAACCATCTCCCTTGATAGTGCATCGGGATGGCATAATGTTATTATGCCGATGTGGTTTTCGTAAGCGATTTCATAGATTAGATCTATGAATTTCGTGTGGTGTTCCGGGTGCTGCCCGGAAGCCCACGAGGGGGCGGCTTCCCCCTTGACCCCCCGCCCGCTAACATAGAGATGTGATTAGCAAGGTTTTGCTTACCCATGTTACTAATATTATAGCAGTGATGCCAAAGCTCACTAGAAATTAACTAACATGTGGATCTTGACCCAATACGTAACCTAGAGGGAAGGTGTAAAATACATAATGGGAGTCTTATGTTAAATTGTTTAACAATAGACATAGCATAAACATTGTGCTAAACTTTGCTTTTTCTGTTGTAGAATAATGGCAGCTAATAATACACCTAATACCTTTAATTTGCGATCTATTCTCGAGAAAGAAAAATTGAACGAAACAAACTTTATTGATTGGTATCGCAACTTGAGAATTGTTCTCAAGCAAGAGCGCAAGGAGTACGTTCTTGAAGTACCCTATCCTGATGAGTTGCCTAATAATGCTACTGCTACTGCACGGATGGCTTATAAAAAGCACACTCTGAGCTTCAGAAGCAATACGAGAACAACAATGCTCATACTATTATTCAGGAACTGCGTGGCATGTTTGAGAACCAAGCTAGGGCCAAGAGGTTCAACACCTCAAAGTCCCTGTTTGCGTGCAGGCTTGTTGAGGGGAGTCCCGTCAGTCCGCATGTGATAAGAATGATTGGCTACATTGAGAGTCTGGAAGAACTAGGTTTTCCCCTCAGCCAAGAGTTGGCTACTGATGTGATTCTCCTGTCGCTCCCTCCGAGCTTTGAGTCATTCATATTAAATTATCACATGAACAGTATGGATAAGACCTTGGCCGAATTTCATGGGATGCTAAAGACGGCTGAGGAGAGTATCTAGAAAATGGTCATCATGTGATGATGATGTAGAAAGCTAAGTGCAAACCACCTGTCAAGAAACTTTGCACCAAGAGGAAACTTACTCCCGATGAGATCGCGAGTGCCTCCAACGCAAAGAAAGGCAAGAAGGGGCCAACAACATCAGATGTCCTTTGCTTCTATTGCAAGGAGACATGTCAGGGGAAAAGGAATTGCAAGAAGTACATGGAGGATCTCAAAAAGAAGCAAAGTGTGACTTCTGCTTCAGCTATTAATGCTATAGACATTAATCTTGATACTTCACCTACTGACTCTTGGGTATTTGATACCAGATCAGTAGCTCATATTTACAAATCGTTGCAGGGAATGAGAAGAAGTAGAGGCTTGAGAAGGGGTGAGGTGAATCTGCGTGTCGGCCATGGAGCAAGCGTTGCTACAGTTGCTGTCGGCACTGTTCCACTTCATCTTCCTTCAGGATTAGTTTTGGAATTAAATAATTGTTATTGTGTTCCAACTCCGTGTCAAAACGTTATTTCCACTTCATGTTTGCAAGCGGAAGGATTTGATTTTAGATCAGTGGAGAATGGTTGTTCAATATATCTCAGAGATATGTTCTATTTTCATACTCCATTGGTGAATGGATTATACGTTTTGAATCTTAAAGCGTCTCCCATCTGTAACATTAATAAAGAGAGGCAACTCCCAAATGATACAAACCCCACGTTTATCTGGCATTGTCGCTTAGGCCATATAAATTAAAACGCATGTAGAAGCTCCATAAGGATGGATTGCTTCACTCTTTTGATTTTGAATCATTTGAGACATGTGAGTCTTGTTTACTTGGTAAGATGACAAAGGCACCTTTCACGGGACACAGTGAGAGAGCAAATGACTTGTTGGCACTCGTACATACTGATGTATGTGGACCAATGAGCTCAACGGCCAGAGGTGGTTAGCAGTACTTCATTACCTTCACTGCTGACTTTAGTAGATATGGTTATATCTACTTAATGAGGCATAAGTCCGAATCCTTTGAAAAGTTCAAAGAATTCCAGAATGAAGTACAGAATCATTTAGGGAAAACAATCAAGTTTCTACGATCAGATTGTGGAGGGGAATACTTGAGCCAAGAGTTTGGTAATCATCTGAAAGATTGTGGAATTGTTCCACAGTTGACTCCGCCGGGAACTCCACAATGGAATGGGGTGTCTGAACGAAGAAATCGCACCTTGTTGGACATGGTACGGTCCATGATGAGCAAAAGTGATCTTCCGTTATCCTTCTGGGGATATGCTCTTGAAACAGCTGCGTTCACACTAAATAGAGTTCCATCTAAGTCAGTTGAAAAGACATCATATGAGATATGGACATGGCAACCCCCTAGTTTGTCTTTCCTCAAAATTTGGGGATGTGAGGCTTATGTAAAATGTTTACAGTCTGACAAGCTCACACCCAAATCTGACAAGTGCTTCTTTGTGGGATATCCTAAGAAAACTAAGGGATGTTACTTTTATAATCGGGAACAAGGCAAAGTGTTTGTCGCCCGACACGGTGTCTTCTTGGAGAAAGAGTTTCTTTCAAGAAGGGTTAGTGAGAGTAGGGTGCATCTTGAAGAAGTTCAAGAAACACCAAAAAAGGTTTTAAACAGATTCAAGGTGTTGATTATGATGAAACCTTCTCGCCCGTCGCAATGCTTAAGTCTATTCGGATTATTCTAGCGATTGCTGCATATTTCAATTATGAGATATGGCAGATGGATGTCAAAACAGCTTTCCTAAATGGAAACCTAAGTGATGATGTATACATGATACAACCTGAGGGTTTTGTCGATCCACAGTCGCCTTGAAAGATATGCAAGCTACCATTTATGGATTGAAGCAAGCATCTCGGAGTTGGAATATTCGTTTTGATGAAGTAATCAAAGGGTTTGGTTTCATCAAAAATGAAGAGGAGGCCTGTGTTTACAAAAAGGTCAGTGGGAGCACAATTGTATTTCTAATCTTATATGTGGAAATGATATCCCTATGCTAGAATCCGTCAAGTCTTCATTGAAAAATAATTTTTGCATGAAAGACAGGGGAGGCAGCATACATATTGGGCATTCGGATCTATAGAGATAGATCCAAGAAGCTAATTGGATTAAGCCAAAGTACATATATTGACAATGTGTTGAAAAGGTTCAACGTGCACGATTCCAAGAAAGGTTTCTTGCCCATGTTACATGGCATTAATCTTAGCAAGAATCAGTGTCCTCGAACACATGATGAGCGGAATAAGATGGGTATGGTTCCATATGCTTCGGCAATTGGATCTATCATGTATGCCATGCTTTGTACACATCCAGATGTCTTGTACGCTTTGAGTGCTACGAGCAGATACCAGTCAGATCCAGGTGAAGGTCAGTGGACTGCCGTAAAGAGTATCCTTAAGTACTTGACAAGAACTAAGGATATATTCCTAGTCTATGGAGGTGAAGAAGAGCTCGTTGTAAGTGGTTACACCGATGCTAGCTTCCAAACGGACAAGGATGATTATAGATCACAATCTGGGTTCGTGTTCTGTCTGAACGGAGGCGCAATCAGCTGGAAGAGTTCCAAGCAGGATACTGTTGCTGATTCTACAACGAAGGCCAAGTATATCGCTACTTCAGAAGCTGCAAAGGAGGCTGTTGGGATCAAGAAATTTGTTTCCGAGCTGGGTGTGATGACCAGTGCAACTAGTCCAATGTCTCTCTATTATGATAATAGTGGAGCCATTGCGCAAGCCAAGGAGCCGAGGTCACATCGAAGTCCAAACACATACTTCGGCGATA
Source organism: Oryza australiensis (assembly GCA_019925245.2). Classification (NCBI taxonomy): domain Eukaryota; kingdom Viridiplantae; phylum Streptophyta; class Magnoliopsida; order Poales; family Poaceae; genus Oryza; species Oryza australiensis. Next base: position 3,332,790 of record JAIFGZ020000473.1, on the reverse strand, counting down.
TCATCTCATCTGTGAGATAGTGGACAGAGGTGATGTCAAGATATGCAAAGTGCACACGGATCTCAACATAGCCGATCCGTTGACAAAACCTCTCCCTCGGCCGAAACATGAGGCACACACAAGAGCAATGGGTATTAGATACTTACATGATTGACTCTAGTGCAAGTGGGAGACTGTTAGTGATATGCCCTAGAGGCAACATGAAGATGTTGGATATCATGGTAAATGTTTATGTATAAATGAATAAAGTGTTATTCAGTTCCATGAAATAGAAAACTTGTATTAATCAATAAGTATGTGACTTATTTATGAGACTCTTTATGTATGAATCTATTTCCAAACGATCCCTGATCATATGTCATATTGTTAGAACAAATATGATTCTAAGATCGGCATGTTTATTGATTGATGATCATGTCTCATAGATCATGGTATGGAGATACCAAAACAGTATACGTGGACATGTGTTAGAGAACACATTGTTGGATAGACCCACCATGAGACACTATAGAAATTAATGTGTCATTAGTTGGTCTCAAGTAGTGTTGGTGCAAAGTCCTTAGACCTTAGGTCATCATGGATTCCAACATGTGTAGTAGCCTACTTTGGGACTGCCAAACGCTATTCCGTAACAAGGTAGTAATAAAAGTAGTCTTCGGGTTTGCTATGAAACATGGAGTGGGATGTGAGTGATCAAGATGGAATTTGCCCCTCCTTTGGAGAGATATCTCTGGGCCCCTCGAGGTAATGGGTTATGGAAGTGCATGGCCATGCCGATTTGATTGAGGAGTCAATCAAGAGACAGATAATCCAATACGGTTGGAGTGAATGGTTAAGGTATTGAAGGGATGGCACACATCTTGCCTATAGCTTAATTGGTATCATGAGGCAAAGAGATTTGTGTACACATTACAGGTTCAGAGCCGATATTATATTCTTGTATACTATGGTGTCAACATGTGCTGCTAGGCGCCGCTATTGACGGTCGGTTGAGTTGGAGTCGAGCCAAAACCGAGTATACTTGAACCTACAGGGTCGCACGCTAAGGGGATAGAACAGACATTCGAGTTGGACTCAATATGGCTCAATTTGGATAAAATTCGATTTAATATAGAGTCCTATGTGTTTACGAAGTCCGGCCGACCAACTCTATGAGATTCGGATAGGATCCGATTAGAAACAGAGTCCCGATGGGCCTATAGGCCCAGTCGGCAACTCTATATAAAGGGGCGAGGGGTGGAGAGTTTTGTGATTGCACTTGAACTGAATCAATCTAATCGCGCGGCTTCAGAAGTCGGCGAGTTTGAGATCTCCATGGAAATCCTCCCCACTCCCGAGCCAAACCCTAGCCTTGCATCTTATGCTAGCACACAGGTGTCAGGCGTTCTGTCCCTGGACGTGTGGATACCGGTAGAGGCATGCTACGTTGCGGTGCTAATCGGCTATGGTTGGAGAAATCGGCTGTGGTCGGGTCCATCTGAGTGAGGCAAGCGTGGTCGGGCGAATCGGCGAGTCAGTGTAGGTTGGATCGGCTCTGGCATCAGGAATCGGCTACGTCGGATCAGCTGTGTGGGGAATTGGCTGTCAGCGAATCAGCTGTGATCAACTAGTACTGTTCCGGATCGGATAGCTCCTGATTAGCTCTTTCCACTGCACTCCACTCCAATCAGTAACGATCTATCGACCCTTACTTGCAAGTGTTCCTGGTTTGCGCGGTAGAAATTTTTTGTTATTAGCTATCATAGCTTCCGCGTAACCCTTCACATCCTCCCAGTCGGAATCCATCATGGGAGAAATGTGCAGATGTCATATGAGTTCTATCATCCCACGAGTGCTGCCAGGCAACTGGGAATGGGTCAACTGCCAATCAGTTTGTTTTTCTCAGAAAAGATCCAGGCCAGGGGAAAAATTGACTCAAATCTCATGATGTCTCGGCTACTGGACATTGAAGGCCCTCCACTTGGCAGCATAGACAACATTGACTTGGCAGTGATGAGGACAATCACATTCGGCCGATGGTGGAATGAGTGGAAACAACACCTGTTTCATCAATCGGCTTCAATGTATCTTACCATCATCGACCCAGAGCTGATTCCAACAGTAAGTACTTCCTTCCCCTAGCTTTTACCTCATCGGCTAATATTTAAATGCCTAATCAAATGCTTCTTCGCTTTTGCAGACAACCGATTCTTCTCCTCCTTGTGCGAGCAACACAGGGGTGGCAATCCGCTATGCCTCCAGACTACTGTCGAATAGTGGAGGATTGGCTCCTTCAATTATTGGCTTTCATGTGCCAAAAGTATCAACATTACTGCATGGCCAAACACGCGAACCACTCCAGCGAATGAAAAGGAACAAGCCATCGGCTACCGCCCCAACCGTCGAAAAGAAAAAAGCTTCAAAGAAGCAAAAGAAGAACCCATCCGACGATCTGTCTCCTATAGTCCTTCAGGAAGAAGTCAGGGACAAAGAAATCGAACAAGCCATAAATGATGTTGCAGCCAAAACAAGTTCTTCGAACCAATATGCTCGGACCCCATCGGCCGATGACCAGTCCGTTGGAAAAACACCCAGTCCTCCAAAACGCCCTTCCCGTCCTCCATCGGTAATCACTTTTCATTACTTGGACCGTTAATATTTCCATATCCCATCTTTCATTGAGTTTTTGCGTTTGTAGAAAAATAAGCTGGCTTCAACAAAAAGGACGGCTCCCCCTTCACCGGTAAGTTCTACCATTCTTAGTATTTCCATTAGCTGATCCTTAAACTTGGCATTTTTCAGCCTTCTCGTGTCCCTACACCTGCCCCCCATGTATCAAGCGAACATACACAATCAGCTCTGGGTGGCGGCAACGTTGAAGACGAGGTAACTTCAATCCGAGTCATCCGAGTAAGTATTTTCTAACTTTGTGAATCGGCTCATCAATCTATATCGATTTTCCAATCGTTTTTCGTTTTGCAAACTCTAGCCAATCTTCTCCCTTTTGACATTAAGGAGTTCATGGACGAAGAGGAAGATGCCAACAAGGCCTTAGTCCCATTAGCCGAAGATTTGAGGGCCACTTTGTCGGACATAGCCCAACGGCTAGAAGGTTCCCTTGATGCCCTGGACGCCGACTGCGGATCAATCAGGAACATATTCGAGGAAATCTAGGATCGGCTCCATGACCAGTTGGCAGACACAATCTCACTAGCTTCCTTCATCGAAGCCCATCGGCACAAGTTTGAGAGAGCTAAATAAAGACTAGCCGATCGGCGGGAAAACAAGGCGCTAGAGGCCACCATTGAGACCAATCGGCAGGCAATCATCGCCGAAAAGGCTAAACTAGATGACATGAAGGCTGAAGCAAACACCACGCTAGATCGGCTGCGCAAACATCGGGAGGAGGTAGCGGCTGAACTTGCTAGGCTCGATGCCGACATCTTGTCAGAAGAACAACGCATAGCCAACCTCCCCAGGGCAATCAAAGATCAAAGATCCAAAATCAAAGCGTCTGTGTCATATTTTTCCGATTTGACGAAAGCTCTGAAGCTAATCCCTGGGAGTGATGCAGCCGACGCCAAAGTGATCGAGGACATTGACCAAACTCGTCGTAAGGCAATATCAGTTATAAACAAATTCCTATCTCATTAAGCCGACCGTAATAGTTGTCTTTGTAACATCAAAAACTTTTGTAAACACTTCATAACCCTTTGTAATCGGTCAACTGCACCTGAAAGTTTAAGCATTAATCATATCTCTGTCGCCAATTTATTCGTCTTCTATGTCTTGAATGCCTCAAAAAATTTCAAAACCCCGAAAATTTTGAAGTCCTGCAACTCTGATTTCTGACTTTGTATAGTGTGTGCCCCCTTATTTTCTTAATGTTGCCTTCAGCATTGATAAAATTATAGAACAAAACCCATCCAACAACTGTCAGTTAGATTCAGCCGATTTGAAAAATCAGTGGGGAAAAGCTTAGAGCAAAAAAAGGTTCTAAAGGCTAGCATGGATCGTCAAGAACTTAGCTGAATCATGACTTGATCCAAACACTGGGGTAATATTTCTTCAAGTACCTGCCGTTGAGAGCCCTTCCAAACACTTCTCCGTCTAACCCTTTCAGCATATAGGCTCCTTTAGAGACGCATTTGTGGATCTTGAAAGGTCCTTCCCAATTAGGTGACCATTTGCCAAACTTGCTATCCCTTGAGCTAATTGGCAATATCAACTTCCAAACAAGCTCGTCTTCTTCAAAAGACTTAGGCACAACTTTCTTATTGTAATCACGAGCCACTCGTTCCTTATCTCTAGTCATCTTGTCCAAAGCACGCATCCTTGACAAAACCAGGTCTTCGGATTCATGCACCTTATAGTAATCATCGGCTGTCAACTCGTCCTGCAACTGAATCCTCCTTGATCCGATGATATTTTCCCATGGAAAACCTGCTTCATGTCCGTAGACCAACTTGTATGGAGGCACTTGGATTGATCCATGGCAAGCCATCCGATAAGCCCCAAGTGATTCAGCCAATCGGCTATGCCATTGTTTCAGGTACTCAGAGATCTTTCTCTTTATCAACTTTATCAAACTTTTATTGGAAGCTTCAGCCTGTCCATTAGCCTGAGCATAATATGGCGAAGAATTTAATAGCTTGATTCCCATGCTGTCGGCAAACTGAACAAACTCATCTGAGACAAAGATAGACCCCTGATCCGTAGTGATAGTCTGAGGGTCGACAAATCTCTATATGATATGATCTTTAACAAATTTTATTGCATCCCCGGAGTCAACCTTCTTCAAGGGAATTGCTTCCACCCACTTGGTAAAATAATCGGTTGCTACCAAGATAAACTTGTGTCGCTTGCTCGAGGGTGGATTGATCTACCCGAACATGTCGATTCCCCAACCTCTGAACGGCCAAGGCTTTATGATAGGGTTCATAGCTGATGCTGGTGCCCTCTGGATAGCTCCAAACTTCTGGCAATCTTGACAGCCCTTGTAATAGTTGAAGCAATCTTCCAGCATAGTCGGCCAGAAATATCCAGCTCTCCGAAGTAACCACTTCATCTTGTGAGTCAATTGATGAGTGTCATAGATTCCTTCGTGCACCTCTCCTACGGCGACTTTAGCTTGATCAGTACTTAGGCATTTGAGTAGCACGCCATCAATCGTTCGATAGTATAAGTCATCATCGAGCAAAACATATCGTAAAGCCTTGTAGCGTAATTTTCTTGAAGCCGACTAAGAAGGGTTTTGAAGATAATTGTAGACATCAAACCTCCAATCGTCGGCTGAGATGGTTGCAATCTCCACTTCAACATCTTTGGTCATCGGCTTGTAGCCTGATGCCCCTTGAGCCAAATAATTTGCTTCTGAATTCTGCTCTCTAACGATGTGTTGTAAGGTTACTAGCCGAAAGCTGTCCATCAAATCTTGGCATTTTTGATAGTAGATCATCAGCGTGTCATTCTTGCATTCATATTCTCCTGATAACTGGCTAATGACCAATAGTGAATCGCCCATTATCTCGATGGCATCGGCTTTGACCTCCTTCAGCAACTGCAAGCCTTTGAGAACGACTTCAAATTCCGCTTGATTGTTTGTGGCATGAGGCATTATGGAGAAAGCAAACTCAAAGCTTGCCCCCCTCGGGGAGATTATCACCAAGCCGATGTCGCATCCATTCATGCAAACCGAGCCATGAAAAGTTAAAGTCCAAGGATGATATCAACTGAGCCGATTGAGTTATCTCTGTGTTCTACGATAAAATAGGCTATGGCTTGTCCTTTTACCGCATTGGGTGCCTGATACCTCAAATCAAACTCTGTTAAAGCAAATATCCATTTCCCAACTCGCCCCTTTAGAACTGGAGCCGATAGCATATGTTTTACTACGTCGGCTTTGCAAACTATGGTGCACTCGTTGGATAACAAATAATGCCTTAACTTTGTACATGAAAAATACATGCACAAACACAACTTCTCCACGGGATAGTACCTTGTTTCTGCATCCAGAAGTCTTCTACTAAGATAGAAAACTACCTTCTCCTTTCCCTCGATCTCCTGAATCAAAACTGAGCCGATAGACTTTTCGTCGGCTGACAGATATAACTTGAACGACACTCCCTTTTGTGGAGGAATCAATACCGGAGGGTAGCTCAGGTAATCCTTAATGTTTTCCAAAGCCTTCTTCTCCTCTGCCCCCAGGTTAACGCTTGATCGGCTTTCAGCCATAGTAGAGGCGTGAATGGCTCCATCTTCTCTGATAGATTGGCTATGAAGCGTCAGATGAAGTTTATTTTGCCGATCAGGGACTACAATTGCTTCTTGTCCTGCGGGGGCTAAATAGTCTTGATAGCATTGATGCTTCTTTGCATCACCTCAATCCCCCTTTCATGAACAAGAAACCCCAAGAACTGGCCAGCCGATACGCCAAATACGCACTTCGTGGGAATCATCTTCAGGCCGTACTTTCTCGTTATCTCCAACACCTTCCTTAAACCGGCTATGTGGTATTCCACTTCCTTGGATTTGACAACGACATCATCGATATAGATTTCCACCAAGAAGCCGATTAGGTCGTGCAAAATGTAATTCATGGCCCTCTGATATGTAGCTCCAGCATTCTTCAAACCAAAAGTCATGACGACCCATTCGTATAAGTTGATTGCCCCAAGGCATCTAAAAGCTGTTTTATGAATGTCCACCTCAGCCATAAAGATCTGATTATAACCAGCATTGTCATCCATAAAACTTATGATTTTGTGACCGAAGGCGACATCTACCAGCAAGTCGGCTATAGGCATACTCGTCCTCAGGGGTAGCCTTATTTAAATCTCTGAAATCGATACACACCCTAAGTTTGCCCTTTTTCTTTATCACTGGAACTATATTTGAAACCCATTCTGTGTATCGGCAGGGTCGAATGAAACCAGCATCATATAGCCGAGTGATTTCGGCCTTAATCGCATCATACATATCGGCTTTAAACCTTCTGGGAGGATATTTGTACTACCAATATCCAGGCTTAATAGGGAGCTGATGTTCAACAATGGATCGGCTAAGACCAGGCATCTCAAAATACTCCCAAGCAAAGCAATCTTTATATTCCTTCAATAAATCAATAAGCTTGGTATTAAAATGAGAAGACAAATTCTTGCTAATGTATCAACTTCTTCTAACTCATCGGCCGACATAAAACCTTGCCCCAGTTTGTCGTCGATGTCGTCCACAGTGTCCTTGGTGTAGACGCTCGAGCCCTCCATAATGCCCTCAAAGTAATAATTGAGGCTCTTCGTCTCCAATTGGTTACCTGCCAAACTTTGCCAGACAAGCAATCAATGCCGTTGACTTCCCATAAAGTTAAGTCGGTGTTAGCAACGTTGACTGACCTGTCGGCTGGGACGATCTCTATCTTATCGCCTTGCCATTGGATTAAGCTTTGATGCATTGTAGAAGGGATGCAACAGTTAGCGTGGATCCAATCCCTTCTGAGCAGTAGGCTGTACGATCCCTTCCCGTCAATGACGAAAAACGTTGTGGGCATGGTTTTGCTACCGACACTTAGCTCAACGTTTAAAACTCCCTTGGCCTCCGATGGGTTGCTGCCAAAGTCCTTGAGCACCATGTTGGTTTTTATTAGGTCATCGACTCCTTTGCCTAGCTTCCTGAAGGTTGCATAGGAATGAGGTTGACAGCAGCTCCTCCATCGACTAGCATTTTTGACATCGGCTTTCCATTCATGAATCTTTAACATATAAGGGCTTCAAGTGCCAATTTTTGGTCCCCTCGATTTTTCAAAGATGGCCTGCTCTGGGGACTGTACTAGCTTGGCCAAGGTGTCTTCAACGGTGTCTGCATCGGCTTCGGCAGCCTTGAATTTGGCTGGCAATATAAACACCATGTTGACCAATGCAGAAGCTATTCCTTTGCCTTTTGCCGCCCTTTTGGCCTAGTCGGCTGGACTTTCATTGGTTGAGGCATCATCTGTCTTTACGCGCCATTGTCTCTTCGGGCGGTTTTGTTCTTTTTTCTTCCTCAGTCGATAGTCGATCTTGGCCTGGACTTCTTTCAGCCGACCCTCGCTCTTTAGCCGTTGCACCTTCCATTTTTGTGTTTTTGTGAAAACGTCGGAAGGGCACCATTGAGGGTTGGCGATCTGCTCTTCTTTGTCCTCTTCTTCATCCTCGCCCTGGAAGAAGTCCTGGTGAATCGGACCGAGCTGTTCGTGGATGGAGAGTTTTCACTGGTTGAGTTGAACGGCTCGAGGGATGAATTGGCTGGTACTTGCAATTGGTTCTTGGATGAACTCGTCTTCCCTGAATTCGCTGCAGGCTGGGCAATTCTCTAAGGTGGGCAGCCGCATCCCTTGCTCCCAGGAGAACCTAAAGAACTCGCACCGCCAATGGGGGTCGCAACCGTCATGGCGGCGGATGTAGGCTATTCCCAACCGATCGATCGTCTTCTGATAAGGTTTGCCACGCCGGGCCTCTTCCTCCCCTTGAACCCTGAGTTGAAACCGGAGTCGGCTGTCCATGTGTCGGGGTCAACGATCGGTCGATCGGCCACTGGTGTAGACAATATTGATGGGCGTCGGATCGACTCCAGCTGGCCTCTTGGATTGTTCCTGGCAGTCCTTGTCGGCCGTGTTTCCTTGTTGGGCTTCAACTAAGCCATGAGCCATTCTGAGATGCCGATCAGCTCGCCATAGGCCGGCATGGACTACATTAACAGGGAAGGGGTTGCCGTCGACTTTCATTGGCTTAGCCGATTCTTCAACGTTGATTTTCCCTGCCTCTATTGCCGAGTGGATTTGCTGGTGGAAGACTTTGCAGTCGTTGGTGCTGTGGGAGTTGGTGTTGTGCCACTTGCAATATTTCTTCTTTTTGAGCTCCTCAGCCGATGGAATGACGTGGTTGGCCGGAAGCTGTATTTGTTTCTCCCTTAGCAGTAAATCGAAGATCCTATCGGCTTTTGTGATGTCGAAGTCATATCTTTCTTCCTTAGCCAATTTTTTCAGCCACTGACACGTGATTGCCTTCTTGTTCCTGGTCCACTCGGCCGCTGCCACTTCTGCATCGCTATCACTTGAGTCAGAGTCCATTGCGTAAGCGACATGGCTAACTTTCTTGAAGGCCTTCTTGGATTTTTGAAAACGTTGCTCATGAGCCATCACCTTCTGGGCCAAGTAGGCCAAGCTTTCGAAGTCCTGAGCCGAAAACCTTTCCCAGATGGGGGCCAAGAGACCATGAAAGGCTAAATCGGCTAGTTGCGAGTCTGATAGCACCAGGCTATAACATCAGTTCCTCATATCCCTGAAGCGCTGGATGTAGTCTTGAACCGATTCCTCATGCTTCTGCCTAATGCTAGTCAAGTCCGACAACTTCATCTCGTGCATGCCGGAGTAGAAATAACTGTGAAACTGCTTCTCGAGATCAGCCGAACTCTGAACCGAGTTGTAGGGCAACGATGAGAACCATGTGAAGGCTGATCCCGAGAGAGATAGTGGGAATAATCGTACCCTGAGCATGTCTGTAGCCAATTCTTCTCCGCACTGAGCTAGGAATCGGCTAACGTGCTCATAAGTCGACACGTTATCCTGCCCGAAGAACTTTGAAAAATCTGGCACCTTGTACCGGTTTGGCAGGGGCACCCTCTCAAAATATTTTGGGTACGGGTACCGGTACATATTGCCGGAGTCCTTCGGCTTAAGGCCTAACTGATCCCGAATGACGTCTGTGATCAGATCAGCCCAAGGCTTATTTTCTTGAGCTTGCAGCTGCAGCATCGGCTCGTACTGCTCATACTGCATGGGAGGCTGCCGATGTCGTTTCTGTGGTGAATGAGGTTGATAGTACTGCTAGTAGTTGCCTCCTGGGTACTGATGTTGGACTTGATTCATGGCAGGAGGCGGCTGTGGTATTAACGGAGGGCACTGCTTAGGGGGAAACCGAACATCGTTAGAGTTGTGAGGCAGGTCTGGTGTGTAATTGCCGATCGGCATTTTGTGCAATAGAAATTGTCAATCGGCGCCAAACATGCTTTCCAGCTGTTCTTGGGGTAGTATTGGAGCCCCATGGCCTTGATGCAACGGCTGTTGTCTTGTTAGGAGCTTGGGCGCTGGTTTTGCAGCCGATGATTGTTCATTCGGCTGAATAGGGGCTCCCCCTAGAGGAATCAGCTGTCCCAATGGAGGAATTGGCTGCCCTTGTGTCGACAGGGCCCTGTAAGGTGGGAATTGGCCATGAGGGAAATAGGTCGGTCCCCTTGGCAGCTGCTCGGCTATCTTCGAATCAACCATGGTGCTTGTCATGTTGTTCAATGTGTTCACCAGTATCCCTGACTGGTTGACAAGCGCGTGGTGGATAGCCGAGTCGATTTGGTCTTGAAGCGTGTGCAGCCCTGAGTCATCTTGCTCCTGCTTGATGTCTTCAATCTTCTTTTTCCCCTTCTTGTCCTCGCTGGAAGTGGCCCCGGAGTCGAAGTCCTCAGGGATCACGAACTTGTACTTCTAAATGATTGACCCAGACCTGGTCTGAGTGTAGGATCGCAAATAATGTGCTTGCAATCGTTTAACCATCTGCTGGTAGTCGGCTTGCTGTTCAGCCGATAGTTTGTCCATAGTCACAGGGATGATGTTGTCCTGGTCCAGCTCTGTGGCTGTGACGTTCACCATTGTATCGAATCTAGAAGTTGGGGTCCCACCAGGCGTGCCAAAAGCGTGTTGATGAGAATTTTTCCCACGCGTTGGCCTGGAAGATCTGCTTAGGTCCAGTGCAGATCCGAAACTGGTCGCCTTTGGTGATTGAGCAAGCGTGCCAGTTGGTTTGATCCTGCAACCAACAAGAAAACAAAAAAACAGACATTTGGTTAAGATTAGATCCTACTCGATCGGCTATAGATATCAATAAATATATAATTGCTATCCCAAAGCACGTTTAGATTAATTGATTGGGATAGATCTGTAGCATACCGAGACAGTATAAATCACTTATATCCAAAAGTACATTAGGATAATAATTATATACATTTATAACCTAGCCGATGTCACAGATCTAATGTAAATCGGCTAGTACTCTGATATATTTTATAAAAAGATATTAATCTGAACTAAATGCATTAAACCAGGATCGGCTAAGGTAATCATCGGCCGATACCGAATTGGACAAGATGAATCGATGAAGCCGATTCCGGTAAAGTAACATTGGAATCATCTTCGGATTCATTTGAAGTGCTTCATGAGGATTTCCATGCATGGATAGAGTCCAGGAAAGGCAATTGTATCTATTAATTAGGTTATTTTGAATAGCTTCCTTATAGATAATGTCGGTAAGAGTTTGTTTTAGCCATCTACTATAATTTAAATTGTAATAGAGATAGGAATCATGTCCGTCAAGGACTTATCTTGTATCTGGGTATATATACGACCCAAGACCATGTAAATCAACAACAATCAAGTTCAATACAATCTCGGCGCATCACCACCTTTTCCTTTTAATAGTTTCGACGAGTTCTTGCTTCTAGTTGGGCTGCATCGAGTTCGATCTCCGACGAAAAGGTAAAAGCTTGTTATGGTGGCTTGCGCTCTCGGGATTAGTGCTTCCATCATAATGATACTCTAATCTTGTTTACATTAATCGTCGAGTTATCATATATGCCATATAACCTAGATCGATACCACGATCTAACCCTAATCGGCTAGTTTGTTATTAGATAACAGCCGATAGGGTTAGATATCATCGTCAATTTAGATTATATGGTATATCCACCATCTCTAAAGGTTTTCATAGATTTGTTTAGATCTTATGCTTCTTCTTACGCTTAATGCTGCATCGGTTAAGTTCAACCTATTAACTAATACTTAGAATCATAATATCTATCTTATCTCATGATCACTATTAGAGATAGTATCGGTGTTTCAGCCGATCTTACCTGTTTTAGCTGTCTTGTTTATTTTATATTTACTTGATATGCTAAAGCTGCCGTTTACATGGAGATCTCACTGTAAGTAAATATGTTAAGCTTGTTATCAATCTGTAAGGCTATCTTAACACTTGATCGGTTCATGTTTAATGTATTTAGTCTACAATCATATCTTAGTATAAAGCGGTATCTGAGTACTAGCCGATACACATTAAGTCTATGACATCAGCTATGCTATAAATATATATAATCTGCATATTAAGGTACTTTTGAACTTAAGTGATTTATACTGTCTCGGTACACTACCGATCTATCCCAATCACTTAGTTTAAACGCATTTTGGTATTTAGATTATGTACTATGAATATCTATAGCCTATCGATTAGGATTAATTTCCTCTGGCCGATTCAGTGCATACCGCATCGGCTTAACACGGAACGATATGTCATCGGCCACCAGTCGATCGGCTATCGTTTACAGACTAATACTTGCTTTCTTTCTTTGTTTCTTGTTGGTTGCAGGATCAAACCAACTAGCACGCCTATGAACCTAAGAAGCAATATTTGGACCTGCACTAGAATAAAGCAAACCACTCAAGCCAGTGCATGATTTTCCTTGTCAATACACTGTCGGCACGATTTGGGATCAACACGCTTCATGGCACACCCAGTGGGACCCGATTACAAGCCAGACGCAATGGTTGACATCAAGACTTCTGAGATCGACCAAGAAAACATCATCCCTGCCACATTGGACCAGCTGACACCAGAGCAAAAGGCCGAGATTGAGAATACGGTGAACAAACTATAGATCCAATATCTGCACTCCTTTGCCCAAACTCGATAGGGCACCGTCGTCCAAAGGTACAAGATAAAAGTACCAGGTGATGACGAACCCGAGTCAAGCTTTGGCAAAGGTGCCAAGACTCAGACACCAAGCAGGAGCAAGGCCTGGAACTGAACAATCTAAGAGTGTCGATAGGAGCATACACGCTAAACTTGCAGCAACACCCTATCGATCCCCAACTCGTTCACAATCAGCCGACAGTATCGGCAGGGACCGCTTCAGTTTGATCAATTCGAGCTGATACAACAGCAGGTGCAAGGAGCACAGCAACAGAAGCCTTGGGCAAACATGATCGTAGATGTGATGAGGAAACAATTCGGCCTCAAGCCCAAGGACATAGGCAACATGTATCAGTAGCCATATCCAGAGTACTTTGAGAGGGTTCCACTGCCTAGCCGATACAAAGTGACGGACTTCTCCAAATTCTTAGGGCAGGACAATGTCTCTACATATGAACATGTTAGCCGACTCTTAGCTCAATGTGATGAAGCATCGGCTACTGACGCCCTGAGGGTGTTATTCCCTCTTTCTCTCTCTGGATCAGCTTTTATGTGGTTTTCTTCCCTACATTACAATATTGTGCAAAGCTGGGCCGATCTAGAGAAATAGTTTCATATGTACTTTTACAGCGGTTTTCACGAGATGAAACTGTCTGATTTGATAGCCATCAGGCAGAAACATGACGAATCTGTCGAAAACTACATCTAAAGATTCAGAGACATGAGGAACAGATGTTACAGCCTAGTTCTGTCAGACTCCCAGCTAGCCTATCTTGCTTTCCAGTGCCTGTTGACACCAATAAGGGAAAGGTTTTTGGCTCAGGACTTTGAAAGTTTGGCTCACTTGGCCCAGAAAATATCAGCACATGAACAAAGATTCCAAGAGGCCAAGAAAGCTCTCAAGAAGATTAGCCATGTTGCATATGCTTCTGAATCAGAAGAGGACAATGACTCCAAAGTAGCAGCAGCCGATTGGGCTAGGAGTAAGAAGGTTATTACATGCCAATGGGTCAAGAATTTGGCCAAAGAGGAAAAAGTACGATTTTGACATCACCAATGCCGAGAAAAATTTTGACATGCTACTTCGGGAGAAGCAAATTCAGCTGCCAGCCGGTCACGTGATTCCATCGGCTGAGGAATTGAAGAAGAGGAAGTATTGCAAATGGCACAACACCGGATCTCACAGCACTAACTATTGCAAAGTCTTTAGACAACAGATCCAATCGGCTATCGAGGCGGGAAAGATCAAACTTTAAGACTCGAGAAACCAATGAAAGTTGATGGCAATCCCTTTCCTGTCAACATGGTCCACGCAAGTGGTAGAGCAGCCGATAGAAGGGATTATCGGCAGCCCAATTCTGCCAGGATCATCAACAAGTCCCAGAGAAGATATGACATGCAGGTAGAGGACGACAGCTTTGAACCCCATTAGGGCTATGAATTTTTCAGGTTTTGCTAGAATGAAGGGATGAGGCTACCATCAATCGAAGACTGTCCAGCATGCAGCAATCACGGTGGCTACTATGCTGGAGAGTCTAGCCGATCTCGTCCTGAGAGAAATCGACTGCCACAAAAGAAACTCCCTGTTCACCCGAGGCTAGGTTTGATTCATCAAGATTTTCTGTAGGATGATGATGAAGATGAAGACGAGACCATGAACCCGCAATGGTGCCCTTCTGATACTTTCACGAAGAGTTAGAAAAGGAGGGTACAGAGGATGAAGAACAGGAGTCGGCTCGAGGAAGTTCAAGAGCCAATTGGAGATGAAGAGCCCCAACTGCCGCTTTGAGGGCGTCGTGGAGGGGTCAAGCTTCTACACAAAGGACACTATAGATGATCTCGATGGCAAATTGGGATAAGGCTTCATGTCGACCGACGACTTAGAAGAGGTCGATATTGGTCCAGGAGATAGGCCTAGGCCGACATTTATTAGTAAAAATTTGTCTTCTCAATTTAGAACCAAGCTAATAGAACTTTTGAAAGAATATAAAGATTGTTTTGCTTGGTAGTATTTTGAGATGCCTGGACTAAGCCGATCGATTGTTGAACATCGGCTTCCTGTCAAACCAGCATATCGACCATATAAGCAACAACCTAGAAGGTTTAAGGCCTATATGTATGATTTTATTAAGGCCGAAATCACTTGATTATATGATGCTGGTTTCATTTGGCCATACTGATACGCTGAGTGAGTTTCCAACATAGTTCCAGTGATCAAGAAAAAGGGAAAACTTTGGGTGTGTATTGATTTTCGAGATCTAAACAAAGCTACCCCTAAGGATGAGTACCCAATGTCGATTGCTGATTTGTTGGTTGATGCTGCTTCAGGGCACAAAATCATAAGTTTTATGGATGGCAACGCTGGATATAATCAAATCTTCATGGCAGAAGAAGACATCCACAAGACTTCCTTTAGATGCCCTGGTGCAATCGGCTTATATGAATGGGTTGTGACTTTCAGTTTGAAGAATGCTGGAGCTACGTATCAGAGGGCCATGAATTACATCTTTCATGATCTAATCGGCTTGTTGGTTGAAATCTATATTAATGATGTGGTCGTAAAATCCAAGGAGGTTGATGACCATATAGCCGATTTGAGAAAAGTGCTTGAAAGAACAAGGAAATATGGCCTGAAGATGAATCCCACGAAGTGTGCTTTTGGCGTATCGGCTGGACAGTTTTAGGCTTTCTTGTTCATGAAAGGGGGATTGAGGTAACACAAAGGAGCATCAACGCGATCAAAAATATTCAACCTCCACAGGACAAGAAGCAGTTGCAATCTCTGGTCGGCAAGGTGAATTTCATTAGAAGATTTATTTCTAATCTGTCTGAAAAATGGAGCCCTTTACACCTTCTCTAAGGTTGAAAGTTGATCAGCAGTTTACTTGGGGGCAGAGCAACAGAAAACTTTGGATAATATCAAAGAATATTTGAGTTCCCCTCCAGTATTGATTCATCCACAGAAAGGGGTGCCTTTCAAGTTATACTTGTCAGCCGATGAGAAGTCGATTGTCTCGGTCTAAATCCAGGAGTTCGTGGGAAAGGAGAGAGCAGTATTCTATTTGAGCAGAAGGCTTCTGGATGCTGAGACAAGGTATTCCTCGGTGGAGAAGCTATTCTTATGCCTGTATTTTTCTTGCACAAAGTTAAGGCACTATTTGCTATCCAATGAATGCACCATAGTCTGCAAAGCCGATGTTGTCAAGTATATGCTATCAGCTCCACTGCTGAAAGGAAGAGTTGGCAAATGGATCTATGCCTTAATAGAATTCGATCTTAGGTATGAGTCACCCAAGGCAGTCAAAGGACAAGCTATAGCCGATTTTATTGTTGAGCATCGTGATGACTCAATCGGCTCGGTTGATATAGTTCCTTGGACTTTGTTCTTTGATGGATCGGTTTGTACCCATGGCCGTGGTATCGGCTTGGTCATCATATCACCTAGGCGGGCAAGTTTTTAATTTGCTTACACTATTAAGCCATATGCAACCAATAACCAAGCTAAGTACGAGGTAGTTCTCAAAGGGTTGCAACTTCTGAAGTAAGTTGAAGCTGATGCCATGGAAATATGGGCGATTCTTTATTGGTCATCAATCAGCTAGCTGGAGAATATGAATGCAAAAATGATGCATTAATGATCTAATATGAAAAGTGCCGAGAATTGATGGATTGTTTTCGGCTAGTGACTTTGACGCATATTCCTCGAGAACAAAACGTCGAAGCTAACGATTTGGCTCAAGGGGCGTCGGGATATAAGCCGATGGTCAAGGACATCGAGGTAGAGATTGCTACAATCGCAGCCGATGATTGGAGGTATGATGTTTATAATTATTTGAAAAATCCTTCTCAATCGGCTTCAAGGAAATTATGATACAAGTCTTTAAGATATGTTTTGCTCGACGAAGACCTATATTATCGGGTGATTGATGCAGTATTGGTGATGGGCGAAGTGCATGAAGGCATATGTGGTACTCATCAAACGGCTCACAAAATGAAATGGTTGCTTCAACGAGCTAGGTATTTTTCGCCAACAATGTTGGAAGATTGCTTCAGATGTTACAAAGGTTGTCAAGATTGTCAGAAGTTTGGAGCAGTTCAAAGAGCACCAGCGTCAGCTATGAATCCCATAATTAAGCCATGGTCGTTTAGAGGTTGGAGAATTGACATGATCGGCCAAATTAATCCACCCTCGAGCAAAGGACATAAATTCATATTGGTAGCAACCGATTATTTTACAAAGTGGGTGGAAGCAATTCTTTTGAAGAAGGTTGATTCTGGGGACGCATATCATATACCGATCAGGGGTCTATCTTTGTATCTGATGAGTTTGTCCAGTTTGTAGAAAGCATGGGGATCAAGTTGTTGAATTCTTCACCATATTATGCACAGGCCAACGGACAAGCAGAGGCATCCAACAAAAGTTTGATTAAATTGATCAAAAGAAAAATCTCTGAATTTCCAAAGCAATGACATAACCGATTGGCTGAAGCATTGTGGTCCTATCGGATGGGTTGTTATGGATCAATCCAAGTTCCTCCTTACAAGCTAGTTTATGGGCATGAGGCCGTCTTGCCATGGGAAAGTGTCATCGGCTCAAGAAGAATTGAATTATAAAATGAGTTGACAGCCGTTGACTATCACAGTCTCATGGTAGATGAATTGGAAGACTCTGTTCAATCCAGGATACATGCTTTGGAAAAGGTGACAAGGGATAAGGAGAGAATCGCTCATCATTACAACAATAAGGTTGTGCCGAAATCTTTTTCAGAAGGCGAGTTGGTTTGGAAGTTGATCGTGCCGATTGGTACTCGTGACAATAAATTCGACAAGTGATCATCAAATTGGGAAGGGCTCTTTAAAATCTACAAGTGTGTTTCCAAAGGAGCTTACATGTTGCAAGGGCTTGATGGAGAAGTTTTTGGAAGGGCTGGAAAGTATTTGAAAAAATATTATCCAAGTGTGTGGATCAATTCATGATTCGGCTATGTTAGGCCGATACATGGTAGCCGACGTGTTCACATCTCCTTTAGATGGCCGATATAAGTTATATCGCCCTTAGTATCATTAAATTTATCATAATCGGTTGTACTCTGCCGATATGTGATGGCCAATATAAGTTATATCGCCCTTCGTCTTGTTATTCTTATCATAATCGGTTGTGCTTTTGCCGATGTATGATGGCTGGTTTTGCCGATGTATGATGTGTTATTAATCAAGTAATAAATTTATCAATGATCGGCTAACATTGTAAAATTAGGGGGACATATATACACACAAGTAAACTCAAGTGGACTTCAAAATTTTTGTGGACTTCGAAAAAAATTTAATGCATGACAGATTACAAGAATAGGTAGAGATTATATTACAAGAGGCGTTGTAAGAGTTCACAAAAGGATCAGCACAAAAGTTATATTACAGAAGTTCACAAGTGTTCAAGCTAGCCCTATTACACGAATCGGCTTAGCCGGATATGAAACTATTGATTGCAGATATCACTCTTCGCTGAATTCGGTCAATTTCTTCAATGGTTTTGATGTCGGCCGCATCATTCCTAGGGATCACCTTCAAGGCTTTAGTAAGGTCTGACAAATTTCTCATTGAGGCCTTCAACTTAGATTTCTGTTCTGATATTATCCTTGGGAGATCGGCAATCCTTTGTTCTTCGGATGCTATGTCGGCATCGCATTTGGCAAGCTCAGCTAGCAGCTCTTCTCTGCGTTTGTGCAGCCAATCAAGATTGGAAGTTGGCCCAGTTGTCTTTTCATCAAGTTTACCCTTGTCTTCAAGTATGGATCGCCGATTGGCTTCAATTGTAGCTTCAAGGGTTGTTCTTTCTCGCCTATCGGCCATCCGTTGTTTGGCTCTTTCAAATTTATGTCGATGCTGCTCGAGATACACACCTTGGGAGATGGCGTCGGCTATGTGATCTGGGAGCTGATCTTTAATTTCTTTGAATCTGGGTTTGATTGCTCCACAGTCAGAAACTAGGAAGTCCTAAGAACTCTCTAGCCGGTGAGCCAAATCTTGCAGTGTTGTTTTCAAATCATCAGCAGCAGAGGCTAGAGTCTTGTCAGTGGTGTCTTCCTCATCATCCATGAACTCCTTTATATCAAAAGGAAATATATCGGCTAAAGTCTGCAAAGCAAAATTTAAGATTGTTAAATGTTGAAAAGATTTAAGTAGCCGATATGAAGTCAAGAGAAAGGACTTACAGGGATGAGAGGAGCCGATGTTGTTTCTGCCTCAACATTGTGGCTGCCCCCTAGCCAATGGAGTTCTTTCACTTGATGCTTGGGGGCAGGTGTTGGAGAGCGAGGAGGCTGTACACAAAGAAAGACAAGTTTGACTAAGCAAGAGGCTGTACACAAAGAAAGACAAGTTTGACTAAGCATCGGTTAGTTAAAAATTGAAAGGAGTTCGAAGTCAAGATTACCGGTGGAACTGGAGCTGATTTCTTCCTCGAGGCCAACTTCTTCTTCTGCAAGACAAAGAACTTAATGAGGGGTTGCATATGAATTTAAAGGAGGAGGATTTTGGATAAATGCATACCGGCTGAGGTCGAGGTTGAGGTTGATGTCTTGGAGGACTTGGTATTTTTTGAGCCCGGTCATCGGCTGGTGGTGTTTGCACGGATCTCCTTGGCTCGCTTGTTTCGGCCACAGCTTCATCGACGGCTTCCTCCATCTCTTCTTGATTTAAGACCTCTTCTACATATGGATCCAAGAGCGGCAGATCATCGGTTGTAGTTGTCTTCTGTCTCTTTAAGGTTTTCTTCTGTACAGTCGATCGATCGACAGCCAATGGTTTAGTTCTCTTCTTCCTTTGAAGTGGCTCGTGGGTTTGGCCATGGAGCAAAGTTGATGTCCTAAGGGCATTGTAGCCAATTCTTGAGGGGGCCAATCCACCACTGTTTGGAAAGATGCCAATGGCATAATTGATAGCCACCCCGGTGTTGCTGATATGTGGAGGAGATGAATCATAGTCTACAAACAAGGGAAAAGAGTTAGTTAAATATAGAAGAAAGACAACCGATAACAAATGACAAGAGGGAGAAGTGCTTACTTCTGGGATCAGCTCCGGGTATATGTTGGTGAGGTACATGGAAGCCGATTGGTGAAACATGTGTTTTTTCCATTCATTCCACCATCGGCTGAAGGTTGCAGTCCTTGTTATTGCCAGTTTGATGTTGTCTATGCTACCAAGTGGTGGGCCCACAATGCTTAGCAGTCTATCCATCATGAGGCCTGAGCCGATTTCCCCTCTGGTTTGGATCTTATCAACAAAGTACATACCAATAGGTAGCTATCCCATGCCTAGTTGTCTGGCAGCGCTCGTGAGATGATAAAATTCATAAGAGACTTGTACGTTCTGCCTTGATGGATGCCGGCTGGGAGGATGCACGGAGATATAGCCGATGTAAAGACTTCCCTAGACTTCTCGAATTTCTCAGAGTTTATTTCATCAAATCTAAAGTCACTAGGGAGTTCAAAATCTTCAGAGTTCTCATAGGCAAACCAAATCCTTGAAACTGTTGGTAATCCATCATAAAAGCTGCCAAACCAATTCTTGAAGGGATTGGCTGAGAGTTTAGATCGGGAGTACGAAGATGCTGCTTTTCCGAATGACATGCATCGACGTGTTGTGATTTCATCACCATCTTTGTCTATTGTCGGCTGTGCTAATGGGAAGCTGGCGTCTTGCAAATCTGGTCTCTGAGCAACTTTGTATGTATGCAAGTTTAGCCATATCTGCAACAGCCACCAAGGACCTCCAGTGCCGATAGCCGAACTTGTGGTAATTTTAGCCGAAATGTTATTCAACATTTGATAGAGGTACCCTAATAGGTATTTTCCCAAAGAAATTTGACTCTTCTCCACTAGGGCTTCGGCTATGTGTTGCCAGTTGGTTGTGGAGTCGCAGCTTGAACCACAAAACAAGAATTTTTCCAGCCACATAAGAAGGAAAGTTGTGTGTTCTCCGGGGTCCACTGGGCTGGTTCCCATGTTTTGGCTTATGAATCCGTTCCAGCCTCCAATGGCTCTAATCTTGAAAGAGTACTGGCACTTGGTGTTCAGGCTGATAGGATTGATCGATGATGTAATGTCAAGGCTCGTGATCATGATTACATCCAAAAGGGTAGGAGTCATCGGTCCTTGGTTGAACAAAAAAACATTCAAAGTGTTGGACCAAAAATAACTGGTAACCGATAGTAGAGGTTCGTCTTTAGGCATGTCGGCTATAGTTAGGGCTAAGCACTGTGATATCCCTAGTTCTTTCCAATGGCTCTGTTTGCTAGCCGACACCCTATTGTACCACGTTGGCCAGGTCTTATCGGTTGATGGCCATGATTTGAAAGTTCCAGTCGAATGTGCCAGATTAGGGTTTAATAGCCTAAAGGGGATCCTGTTGGTCTCGGCATTGATGAATTCTGAGGGGTCTAGGTTGCCGATTGGCCCTAATAGGTATTGGTTGGAATGAATGAGGTTGGGAATCGCAATTTGGTGAGAAAGGTGCTACAATGAAGAAAAAAGAGAAAGGACAAATTATGAAAAGCAAGAGCCAAATTGCAGAAAAGAAAGAAGCTAAAGTCAGCGGGGCTTACCTCTGGGAACTCAGCCGACGGAGCCATGGAGGGGGTGGTTGAGGTCGACATCGCTAGGAGCGAGTGCGTCGCCGCACGCAGGTTGCTTGCGAGATTGCCGAGAGCTTCGATGAAGTCGCCGGTGAAGATTGGGGATGTTTTTTTGGCTAAGGCGGTGGAGGCAAAAGTGACAGCGTGAAAAACTCTGAGGCGGCGGTTGTTATTTAAGGAGGTGTAGTAACCGACTGATGGAGAGCCCAAAGTTTTCTCGGAGATAAGCGTATGCAAATCTGCAACATTAAAAATATCGCAGACTTGGGTGGCATGTGTTACGACCAAATTTGGTAAGCCAATTATCAGATTTGGAACTAAGGTCGAAGCCGATTTGGAGGGAGTCAGGATGGTTGGAAGCAGAGTGCGCGCCAAGTGCAGATCACATCGACTAAGGAGTTCGTCGGCTGATAACCGAATCGGCTAAGGTAATCGTCGGCCGATACCGAATCGGACAAGATGAGTCGATATAGCCGATTCCGGTAAAACAACATTGGAATCATCTTCGGATTCATTTGAAGTGCTTCACGAGGATCGCCATGCATGGATAGAGTCCAGGAAAGGCAATTGTATCTATTAATTAGGTTATTTTGAATAGTTTCCTTATAGATAATATCGGTAAGAGTTTGTTTTAGGCATCTATCTGTAATTTAAATTGTAATAGAGATAGAAATCGTGTCTGTCAAGGACTTATCTTGTATCTGGGTATAAATACAACCCAAGACCATGTAAATCAACAACAATCAAGTTCCATAAAATCTCGGCGCATCACCACCTTTTCCTTTTAATAGTTTCGACGAGTTCTTGCTTCTAGTTGGGCTCCATCGAGTTCGATCTCTGACAAAAAGGTAAAAGCTTGTTATGGCGGCTTGCGCTCTCGGGATTAATGCTTCCATCATTATGATACTCTAATACTGTTTACATAAATCGTCGAGTTATCATATATGCCATATAACATAGATCGATACCGCGATCTAACCCTAATCGGCTAGTCTGTTATTAGATAACAGCCGATAGGGTTAGGTATCATTGTTGATTTAGATTATATGGTATATCCACCATCTCGAAAGGTTTTCATATATTTGTTTAGATCTTATGCTTCTTCTTATGCTTAATGCTGCATCGATTAAGTCCAACCTATTAACTAATACTTAGAATCATAATATCTATCTTATCTCATGAGCACTATTAGAGATAGTATCGGGGTTTCAGCCGATCTTACATGTTTTAGCTGTTTTGTTTATTTTATATTTACTTGATATGCTAAAGCTGCCTTTTACATTGAGATCTCACTATAAGTAAATATGTTAAGCTTGCTATCGATCTGTTAGGCTATCTTAACACCTGATCAGTTGATGTTTAATGTATTTAGTCTACAATGATATCTTAGTATAAAGCGGTATCGAAGTACTAGCTGATACACATTAAGCTATAAATATTATTTATAAAGGTACTTTTGGACTTAAGTGATTTATACTGTCTCGGTATACTACTGATCTATCCCAATAACTTAGTTTAACCGTATTTTTGTATTTACATTATGTACTGTGAATATCTATAGCCGATCGATTATGATTAATTTCCCTTGGCCGATTCAGTGCATACTGCATCGTCTTAACACCGAACGATAAGTCATCGGCCACCAGCCGATCGGCTATCGTTTACAGACTAATACTTGCTTTCTTTCTTTGTTTCTTGTTGGTTGCAGGATCAAACCAACTAGCATGCCTACAAACCTAAGAAGCAATATTTGGACCTGCACTAGAGTAAAGCAAACCTCTCAGGCCAGTGCGTGATTTTCCAAGTCAACACACTATCGGCACGATTTGGGATCAACACTAATCTAGGATTGGACCACTGGAAAGGAGTTAAGAAAGTCTTGCGTTATTTGCAAAGAACTATGCATTACATGCTCACATATAGGAGGTCTAATAAGCTTGAGGTCTTAGGCTATTCAGATGATGACTTCGCAGGGTGCTTAGACACTAAGAAATCCACTTCGGGTTATATTTTCACCCTCGCGAGGGAGCTATTTCATGGAAAAGCTCCAAGCAGACGCTTATTGCATCGTCGACAATGCAGGCAAAATATGTGGCATGCCATCATGCAACTGGTCAGGACGTATGGCTTAAGACTTTCATCCCAAAATTAATAGAGTGGTAGACAGCATAGTCAAACCACTGACAATATACTACGATAATGAGACTGCAATATTCTATATGAGTAACAACAAGTCAAGTGAAGCTGCCAAAGATGTTGACATTAAGTTTTATGTTGTGAAAGATAGAGTACAAGATCAAACAATTAAAGTTGAGTACATTAGTACTAAATCAATGCTTGCGGATCCGCTAACTAAAGGCTTGCCTCCCAACTTATTTAAAGAACATGTAGTCGGCATGAGATTAAGTCACTGCCTTTGAATTAGATCTTGGATATGGGGAGCATAAGAATCAATCAACACCGATTAAGTAAAGTTGAGTTTATTTAAATATTATAGTGAACTATAAGTCTTATTGTCTCAACTAGGCTTAATGTTGCTTTGGCACATTGCTTTGGGGAGCTATATTACTTAGCAGACTCGTTAGTTAGTTTTAAAATCAAAGGAAGAATGTTGGTTAATTTTTTTAGATTGAGCCTACAAATCCGAATTGAAAGAGATAAGAGATGAGTTAGTTTTTTTGATCGGTTAAAACTAATTTAAATCCTAATTGGAGATAAGCTCCTGGGTCCCACCAGTGCTATATAATAGAGAATTCGTAGAGAGGAGAGGACCCTCTAATCTCTTGCGCCAAACCCCTAAACCCTAATTGCCTCCAATCGGCTAAACGCACTAGAAGGTGTTCGTTTGACTGTCACATAGCAAAAGCGATGGAGACCCGAAAGCCAACATGATTTAGTGACAAGAAGAAAAGAAGAACCGAAGGAAGAAGAAAAGAAGAAAAAGAAAAACCAGAGGAATCACAAATGGCTTCTAATCTAGGTCAGAGAACTTATTTTCGTAGGTGACTATTTATAGGCTAAAGTAATAAGATTTTATAATTTTAGGAACTCCAACAATGCTATAAGAAACCTAATTTTCTCATATTTTCACCTGTTGACTACTCGCCATTTACTTCTCATAATCTTAAACTTCCAAAAACATGAAGTAAGTGTAGGTGTGAAACACTATAAAAATAAAATAAAATGTGAATAGATGATGATTGCGTGCGTGCATGGGCAGCACGCATGCAAAGATTTCAGATACAATATGGCCTCCAATGGTGGAACTTGGATTGATCAATCGATCAGTGCACTCTCCATCAGTTGAATCCTCATCATGGACATATATGGTCTCTCTCCTCTCACACACGCAAAGCCTGTGATATGGTCCATTTGACCACAAAATTTAAATACATACAGTCCGTATATGTGCTTCTCATTTGCCTTGCATGGCTGCCTATTAAGAGAAGACGAAGAAGAATGCTTTGCCAAGTTGAGTATTAACTGCACATATATACACTACTGTGGCCCCAGAACTATGGCAAGGACAGGTAGGCATGCCATTCCATGTGGTTTTTTTGTTCAATGCCATTTTGGGCCCCACCACCAGCTAGCTCAAAATGACTAGCAAGTGGGCCCACTAAGTCCAGCATGGAGTAATAAATGAAAGTTGGTCCCACCTATATTGCAAATGTTTGTTTTTTCATTCATACATCTCGAGCTAGAGATATGCAGTCAATGTTTTGCTCTATGTACTACAAATTATCAGCACGAAGTATTGAGCAGTAATAGTAGAATATGTAAGTATATATGGGGAATTTCCCAGGAGTCCACATTAAACCACAAGGGTAACTGAAGTCATGAAACCATTCAATTCAAATAACATTTAAACCACATCACATTCTCATGATCAAACACACAAATTTATGGTCCTCAAGCTAGTAGCTAGTACTGTAATGTGTGTATATGCGTATTGAATGAACTTACACGACGGCAAGCTCGTTTCTCTTGTTGTTGCCTTAAATTTCTCCAAGGTTCACATTCAGAGAGTGACCAAATTAATCGATCTAGGGGAAACCAAATTTAGAGTGAATACCATGGCTTTCACATTTTAATCCATAAGTTTGATTGATGGGGAGCTCGTAATTGATCAATTTATTGCTGCACCTTTTCCGCTTGATATGCGTGACTACATATGTGGAGCACCAGTCTCGTCAGAATCTTTGCATATGATTCTAAATAGATGTTGTTTAGACGTGTGTACTACAATTAAAAGGTCGAAACTATGAACTTGTTACTCTTATAATTATTATCTAGCATCAGATTCATCAGTGATTCAGTTATACTACATAAAAGTGGGTTGAAGCCATAGAGCAGCCTACACTAAAATTGAAAATGTCTAAATCAACTTCCTTCCGTCACAAATGATTAACACTTCAAACAAGATTGGGTCTAAATTTTTTTTGACCGAAAAAAAGGCTAGGGGAGGTCCTCACAGTGGCGATCGAATTTCAATAAATGAAAGAGAGGGAGTTTAGGATACAACCTGAAATACTTACAAAGTCTCCGAATGGAAAAATAGGAAGACCGGGGGGAGGAGGGGGGACCGAACAATTAGCTAAAGGCATCTAGCCAAGCATATAAGAAGGTTTTGATTTATTCCTTGAAGCGGGACATCTGAAGATAGCACTGATTTTTGAAGTTGGTCTTTCACATCGTCTGAGTTGGTGTTGCACGGTGAAAGACTTTATTATTCCTTAGTTTCCACATTTTCCAGCTGGCTATTAGAATTATCTCTGCCGAGAATGATAGTGGGCTTGTGGAGATGGCCTTTCCACTCTATCCTTGTGTCCTATATTTTCATCCGATTGAACTTGTAGCAATATCCAACATTCACAAGCAAAGGGACAGCGAAAGAACAAGTGATCAATATCTTCTTCAACCCTATTGTCACACATCACACACAGATTGTTGTCTTGAACATTCATATGCCTTCTTTGTAACATCATCTTTGTATTCAATCTGTCCATCAGAAGTAGCCAAGCAAAGAATTTAATATGTGGAGTGCAATTGGTCTTCCAAACCAGCTGGAAACAAGGGTGAGAGGAAACCGCGCTGAAGATGTTGTTGTAAAAATGCCTCGAAGTGTATTTGCCTCCCTATACCAGAGTCCAAGTGTCCCTAGAGGAGTCATCAAATGGTATATTTTGTAATTCCGATTGCAAGTTTCCCAGCTCTTGAAAGGCTTGTTGTGACAGAGGTAGGTGAAAAATACTCTGTAGATCCTCTGTTTGCATAACATCTATCACCGAAAGCAGCCTTCTCTTAAGAAAAGAAGTTAGGTGGGGATAATTCTTTGCTATAACCATGTTATTCCAATTGTCTTCCCAAAAACAGATAGTATTTCTGCTCCCAATCTGGCATCTTGCAATCTGTCTGAAAATTTCATTTAACCGAAGAACATCTTTCCACCAAAAGGACCCTGTTTCTCTAGAGGCGTGCAGGACTTTGGAGGAATAGTACCTAAACCATATTAGTTTGACCCAGGGTACCTCCTCTTGATTGTAGAATTTGGAGAGTTGTTTGAGGAGAAGAACATCGTTTTGCAGTTGCAGGTTTATAACCCCTAAGCCACCTTTCATCTTAGGTTGCATCACCATTGACCAAGCCGCTAGATTCCCACCTTTTTTCTCTGTGTTGTTCCCTCTCCATAGACACTGCTTACGAGCTCTGTCAATGGCATTGATCACCCCTTTTGGTAACTTTATGGTGCACATTGCATAGGTTGTTATCGGCGTGATAACTGAGTTGACAATTTCCAGGCGTCCCAAGTAGGAGAGCCAAGTGGAACATCCAGAGAGTCTTCTTTCTACTCTGTCCATCATTGGAGTCAGATCTTTCATTCTCGGTTTTGTCATGCCCATTGGTAGTCCCAAGTAAGTGAAACGCATTGCACCCACATCACAGCCAAAGGTGTTAGCTAGGAGACTTAGCTTGTCTTGATTAACGTTGATTGGGTACATATGCTACTTTTTATAGTTGACCTGCAGCCCGGTTGAGATTTGGAAGCTATGGAGCAGGGATTTTAGGAAGAAAAGTTGTTTTGGATTTGCTTGAAGAAGAAGGATTGTGTCATCTGCATATTGGACAATGGAAAAGTCTTTTGTTGGCTAAGGAATGGGCAGTTGAAGCAGACCATCATGTCTTGCTCTATTGACTATGATCTGAAGTAAATCGGCTACCAAAACAAAAAGAAGAGGGGACAGAGGATCACCCTGACGTACTCTATGTTTAAACTTGAAAGTTTTCCCTAGAACTCCATTGAGGAGGATCGCTGAGGATCCTGAGGAGAGGATAGTCTCGATCTAGTTTATCCATTTCTTTGGGAAACCGAGACAAGCCATCATTTGAATGATTGTTGAGTGCTCGACAGTATCAAAGGCTTTTTCAAAGTCAAGTTTCAATATGACTATTTCTCTTCGAGATTGTTGACATTGATGAATGTACTCAAAATTCCAGGCGAGACAGTCTTGAATTGTTCTAGACCGGATGAAACCATACTGATTTTGGTGGATTACCTTGAGAATAGTACTTTGCAGCCGCTCAACCAATACTTTGGTGATCACTTTGAGTGAGATGTTCATAAGAGAAATCCGGCAAAAAATCACCAACAATCTCGGGGTTTTGCTTTTTGGGGACCAGAGTGATAAAAGAGGTATTGATCAGTTGTAGATCTCTGTGTTCGTCTTGAAAAGCTTCACACGAGTAAAAGTCTTCCCTGATGAGGTGCCAACACTTCTTCATAAAGAAACCATTGAATCCATCTGGCCTTGGTGCTTTGTCACTTGGCATTTTCTTGATAATCAAGTCAATCTCCTCATGCGTGATTGGCAGAATTAAAGAGTCCAGATTTTCGACCGGAGAGATCCAATTTTGAAGATCAAAGACCATGACTAGGTCAATAGAGGCATCCATATGATTTTTAAAGGAGGACCAGAGAAGTCATGCCTTTCCTTCATGATCTTGGATCCAAATTCTGTTGTTGTTCTTGATCTGGGCTATGAAGTTATGTCTGTAAGAAATTGTTGCCATGCTGTGAAAGCATTTAGTGCACTCATCGCCCAATTTTATTCTGTTGATAGTGTATCTATTCTTTCAGTAGATATTCTTGTATTGTAACTAGATATGGAGCCGCTTTTTGATTACCCTTCTGAGGTTAGTTTCTTCACTAAAGAGTCCTCTGATGTCCTCTAGGGAATCCAAGAAAGCAATGACCAAGTTACAATTTTTGATAAGAAGGCTGAGATTGGAGATGTTATTACTCCACTTTTTTAAGCTTGCTCTAAGGGCTTTGATTTTGCTGAGATGTTCTTAGCCTTATCTTCTTGGCTCGGAGTAGATGACCAGCATTCTGCAACTATGTTAATGAAATCACCCTGCTCGGCCCAATAGTTCTCAAAACGGAAGATCTTTGCCTTGGGGATGTTAGAGCCAATAGCAACCTTAAAAGGAATGTGGTATGAGGTGATTCTTGCTAGTGGGACCACAGTGGTGTTCGGGTAATCTATCGTCCA
Source organism: Oryza australiensis (assembly GCA_019925245.2). Taxonomy (NCBI): domain Eukaryota; kingdom Viridiplantae; phylum Streptophyta; class Magnoliopsida; order Poales; family Poaceae; genus Oryza; species Oryza australiensis. The sequence continues at coordinate 3,303,859 of JAIFGZ020000473.1, read as the reverse complement.
ATTTGTAGAGGAGAAGAACCAGTCCAGTTGCTCGAGTAAGGGATCTGCTTGCATGTTGCTCCAGGTATAAGCTCTACCATTTATGGGTATCTCCACCAGACCAAGATGACCATTGCTTCATTAAAAATCAAAGTGTCCATGACATTCCCCCTGGTTTGTTTGTTTCTGTTACTAAGAGATCTGTAGAAATTAAAGTCCTCAAGGAAAATCCAGTTGTCGTTTTCCTCAATATCATGATTTCTGAACCAAGAGATAAAATCCAAACGTAAAGGTTCGTCACAAGGGCCATAAACAGTTGTGAACTTCCAACACTGATTATTGAGCATCGAGGTGAAACAAATGGAGATTCCAAAACTTTGTTTATCTATCACCAACCCTAAAAGAATTCTGCTTTTACAGATAATGAGGATTCCCCACAAGGGATAAAATCAAACAATCAAAGCATTTAGGGGCTAGCTTCCTGATGTGAGCTCTGTCACAGGATTCTCTTTTCATTTCCTGGATGCAAACCACTGCACAAGCACTCTCTTCAACTTTATTTCTAATCGCCTCTCATTTTTTTGGGGCATTAATCACTTGGATGTTCCAGCAAAGAATATTCCAATCCCAATTAGTCATTGGGATACCAAGGATAAGTGATGCAGGAGCCTGAATGGCTAGCATTACCAGGTTGATAGAAAAATCACCTCCGATTGTCAGATTAAGCATGTGCAAGTAAAGAGAGGGATGATGGGGATAGCACACGAGAAAAGTACTGGGGATCAAGTAGGGATTAAGGATAAACCATTTAAGATTATAGTCATCCACAAGATTAAACAAAAATAACAAAATCACCAGTCCGGCTATCCGAAACTTAACACGGTTCCAGAGATGCATAGAAAATATGGGGGGAGGGGGATTAGATTGGGTTGGCCGGTGAAGCAGCAGCGTTCTCAATGGCATCATCATCATCGGTCACTTGCATGAGAGCTTCGTCGGTGAGCTCCCCAGGAGACACCCCGCAGCTTATACCCTAACCTTGCAGAATTGATAGAGGAACATGTCCCTCTTTCCCCATGCTCTCATCGATCTGCACCACTGCAATCTTCCTCTTCCTTGAGGGGTTGGCGTCAAGTTTCACTATTGGGTAGAAAAAATCATTCTTATTAACAGAACTTCTAGTGCTATGCCTAACACTGCTTTGAACTAGGGGAATTAGAGAATTGTTGACCGAAACGCTAGTGGGGAGAGTGAGATTGAGTTTACCAGATTGGTGCTTGTTTTTCTGTCCTCTGTTAGGGGAGGGGCAGCAATCTCGTAGGTTGGCGGTGGACGGATGATTGGCTACCTCTTTCTTCAGCCGGGCCTCCCTCAGGATCTTGTTTACCATGGGCCAGAGGTGGAGAGCAATGGTGTCAGGGACTGGTTGCCAAGGGACCAGCTCAAGCCATGTGTTTGCTGGACGTCCTTTTGTTCTTTCGGCTAAAGGAGGCTTGCATTCAGTGTGGCCGGTGCCGCTGAGGACTCACCGAACTCCTAGACCCTTTTTGGCAGATCCCCTCGTCCATAGAAGGAAAAGCTTGCACACCTACCCTTCATTACTTCAAAGTGCGCCTCTTCTTCAGTTAAGGCTTGGGAAGTGGCATCGCTTGAAGTGGAACTGTCATACTCCTCATTCAAAGCTTTGGCCAAGTCTTCCAGGGGGATGTCAGGCCTCTGCGCTTGAAGGTATTGCATTGAAGACCATGAGGGGTCTAAGTCCATGTCATTTTGTGGGATGTAAGGGTGCTCGGGGATCTGCCCCAAGCCAGACAATCTTCTCCTTCCGCATTAGCTTCTATATCGATGTCGGCTTGGGTTTGCTATTGCTCCTGTTCCTGATGTTGTTGTTGATCATGCTGCCAATGCTCATGAGGGTGTCCCCCTGGTGAGGGTCCCCGCCCAAGAAACCTAAGTGTTCTTCTGCCCCCTGTAATTCCTGATGCCAGAGAGGATCCCGGGGACAGATGCTAGGTGCCACCCCACCATGCACGAGATGAGGTAATCCATCCTGGGGGACCGGGTCTTCAGCTGGGAACTGATTGGGGAATTGGCCATTCAGGATGTATGCCGGGACCGACCAGGATCTCCCCGTGCCATCAAATAAGGATCCACTTGAAACTACCAGACTACGGGGCACTCTGTCAGGACTTAGAATCAGCATGTGGACTAGAATCCTGGACTTGTTGGCATCAGCATGCCAGTCCAATAAGCGGCCAAAAGAAGCCACTGCTGCCTTGATGTAGATATCTTTTTGGTAGTCTAACAGAAAAGCCAAGAGCATTATCCAACAAAGCTTGGTGTAAGTGCACGATCTGGTGTTTATGCCTTCATCCTGTTTCACTACCCTGATAATGTGGTCTTGCCCCGGGTGGTAGGGTGAATTGCGGACCAATCTGTCTCTCTAGACTACTGTTCGCAGATTAATCAAGCCTAGGTCAAGCAGGGAAAGGTGAGCATCTAACATGCGAACCTATTGATCTTCTTCAAGAAAGTTGCAGACGTGATGGAGAGCATGGTGCAACTGATCATCATCTTGTGGCATTGGCTCTAGGGAAACAATGGTGTAGTCCTCATGTTCCCTTGGGGATTCCCCTCCTAGAGCAACCCTCCCTCTCGCCGATCGATCCCAACCATGTTCAACATGTAGTCCACCGATAAGAAAGGGGGTTGGATTGACTTGAAAGCTGGCCATTTGGGAGAAAAGGGGAGAGGTGAGACACAGTGGAGAAGGAGAAGAAGGATCGGTGAAGCGGGCTGCGATGAAAGAGGTTGTTGCGAGATAGATGGGGATAGTGGGGGTTTCTTGCTCTTGTTCATGGGGATGGTTGGCGCGAGAAACGAGGGTGGCATCCGATGGTTTCCAAGAACCGACTTTTGGCATCCAGGGCAAACTAGGCTTGACACGAGTCGCCCCTCCCAGAGACTTGGTTCGAGTATGGCCTGAGTTAGTTTTCGGGCGCCACACCAGGCGAGGAACCACCCGCTTGCGTGATAGGGAACGTTTTGAAGTGTGGCCAAAAGTGGAGCAACGGAGGCAACGGGTTTTTCCTGGGAAATTAATGCTAACATGACCAAGATTGAGACATGACGAAAAAAGCCCTAAAACCGAGGATTTTGGTGTTGTACAATGTGCTGCTAGAGATTTCGAATCCACCGGATTGGCACTTTTTCCCTTGCCATGAATGCAAGCACGGATCTGAGAAGAGGGTGGCCTCTTCAAGCAAGAGCGAAGAATAGGTTGAACATTCTCTTTCTTGGTTCGAGTGATCGAATTTCCAAAGAATAAGCTCGAAGAACCTACACTATGGTTGACATCAACGGGGACAGAGAAAGCTCCGAAAGAAATAAACTCTTTTCTGATAGGAGTTTTGGAAGGAGAGGAGATCAAATTCTTAGCAAAAGAGACTTTCTTGGCAAGTCCGTCGGTTTTCTTTCGTGAGCTCTTTGAGATAACTTTAATCCATTCCTTTTCCTGCTCAATCTCCCAGAGCCGTTTTTCTCGCTCCCAATGGGGAGTACCATTGTTCCACAGGTGAAAATAGCAATCAAAGAAGCCCGTGGTAACACGACGAAATTTGTAAACAAAAAACCCCATTTGCTTGGAAAAGGCCGAGAAACGGAAATGATTGTTGCTCAAGAAGGTCACATGAAAGTCACTCGCTTTGCCTCCCAAACAGGATTGTAGGGCAAGGGCAACAGATTTCTTGGAGAGACGAAACAGAAAACGACGGAAAGTAACAAGCAGGAAGAAAGATCCCATAGGTGAAGGAGATGGATAATGTACCGGGGATTTGAAAAGGTGCCGCACTTCCTCTTGTAAAGCTAGGCCTTGATCGAAATCCAGCTTGACAGCCAGATCCAAGGTAGACTCCATATCCAGTAACTTGGAACCAGGCGATCAAATGAATGGGATGTCATCAGCCTCAGCCTTAGTGAGGAGAGCGAGAGGAAGGGTGAGGGCGAGCTTGGCGAGCTTGGGGTGGGGTTGAGGAAGCTCCATGTACTACTGCAATTTTGGCTGCTGAGGTAGTGCAACCATCTAAAATATTTAGTTTTAAAATAAAAATACAGTACGTGTAGATTTGTCTTGAAAAGTATTTGGATAATATTATGGACTTACTAAATTTTGTAAACATAGCGTTTGCATTTCAGCTTATCATCCATAACTAAAATTTAAATTTTAAATTTGACTGTGTTGATTTTGTTGTTTTTTCATTGTATTTTATTTTTATTGTTATATTTTAAGTCATTTTTTCAAATATGCAAGAAAAATATGTATCATTGCATCAAGAAGAATAAGGCTTTTAAATATTTACAATACATCCACGGTTATGGTGACAGAAAAGGCAAAAAAAGTGAGAGAAAAAAGCACACAAAATCTCAAAGTCCAGAAGGACAGCACCAAAACAATACTAACAACCCGCTACCTCCAACTAATATAAAAGTTTACTCAAGTTACTAAGAACACATATATAAAAAAATTTATTTATGAATTATTTTTGTTGTTGATAAGCGTTACGGCGTTGTAGGCGAAACGTCGGATTGTACATTCTAGTATGAAATTGATTATTAATGTTTTAAATGTTTGACTAAACTTTATTTTAAATGTCAAATATTTAAAAGACGGAAGCCAAAGGGATCGCTATTTTTATATGGCAACATATGTATTTGCACATTGGTTGAAAAAGCCTTGTCTTGTCAAATGCCGATGGTGCTTGCCATATTGAAGATTGAACGGGCTTAATTACCGATATTGAGCATTTCTATTTCCCCCCGAAGAATGAATTAGCCAACAATGCCGTATTGGTAGGAGCTGTGGTGTTACTGGTGTGAACTGAATACCCGAGCTAAGACTAAGATTGAACGAAGAGCTGCTATAGGCGTGCAGCATAACGCAAGAGCAGTGCAAAATTTCTCCGGCTGTCCACTGTCATATATAGTGTCATGTCATCTCTGAATCTCTCATACCATATGCCAGTGAAGAATAGCGTACTCCATGGCGTTCCTCCTTCCATCTCTACAGTACATCTCTTCCAATTAATATGCAGCAGCCAGCAGCTATACTGTTTGCTTTCTTCTCTCTCTCTTTCCTGCTTAATAACTCTTTGCTTGCACTGCACTGCCCTGCATTAATACTGTTTTATTTGCTTCCCGTTGCTAGCTTCTTCTGTCCCTGGCAGGCGCCATGGCAGCTCGAGATGTTTGCAGCTTTCTTTCTTTCTCGCGAGCGACAAGTGCATCTTGTTGCAGCGGCAACACGGCCGGTCTCTGCAGCTGGAGAAGATTGCATTCAATTTCTTGTGAGGGCACAGCAGAGGTACTGGTTCACAACAGAGTCCGCTATTGTTAGTATACAAAATTCACCACATATATAGCATGCTTATGGACAGGTTTTTTGTAGGGTGTATCGAATATTGTCGCTACAAATAAATTGTTTTACTTGGTATTAGAGTAGCTAACGGAGGGTATTCGGTCAGACCGATCAATTCTTAGTCTCGGTCTTCTGACTTTACGAAAATTTCCACCTGTCTGACCGCCACCGGTCTTGTTTGTTTGGTATAATTTTACCTATCTATAAGAGTTGCAGGATCAAATACAACAACCAAACCTAACCTACCAGAGAGGGGTGAATGATTGGAACACAAAAAATCAGATCCTTTTCGAAAAAAGAACCCTCAAACCTCATAAAAGTTCGGTCTGACAAAAGTATATGCTCCGATCTGACCACCATAGTCTCGCCGGTCTAACTGCCTAGTTGTTGCCGGTCTGACCGCCGTGTATGCGACGGTCCAATCTGCCTACCTGTCTGCCGCCACCGGTCTGACCGCTCGCTTGCCACCGGTTAGACCGCTCGCCAGTTGGACTGCTCGAGCTGGGCCGATCTTGAGAAACAGTTTCACAGCTACTTCTACACCGGCAATCATGAGATGAAATTGTCGGACTTGACCAGTATCAGGCAGAAGCATCACGAATCGGTTCAGAACTATATTCAAAGATTCAAAGAGATGAGGAACCGATGTTACAGTCTGGTGCTATCCGATGCCCAGCTAGCTGATTTGGCCTTCCACGGGCTAATCGCGCCGATCCGTGAGCATTTTTCGGCTCAGGACTTCGACAGTTTGGCACATCTCACGCAGAGGGTGACGTCCCACGAACCGAGATTTCAAGAATCAAGGAAGGTCGTCAAGAAAGTAGCTCAAGTCATCGTCGAATCAGCCTCCGATTCCAGCGACGATGATGCAGAGGTCGTGGCAGCCGAATGGACCAAGAACAAAAAGGCCATCGTCTGCCAATGGCTGCTGAAAACGGCCAAGGAGGAGAAGTATGACTTCGACATCACCAAGGCCGACAGGATCTTCGATTTGTTGCTAAAGGAGAAACAAATTCAAGATTCGGCAAACCACACGATCCCATCGGCTGAAGAGCTCAAGAACAAGAAGTACTGTAAGTGGCACAACTCCACCTCCCATGCCACTAATGATTGTAAAGTTTTCAGGCAGCAGATCCAGTCGACGATCGAGGTCGGAAAACTCAAATTTGTCGATTCACCTCGACCGATGAAGGTAGACAGAAACCCTTTCCCGGTCAACATGGTTCAAGCCGGCCCTAGGCGAGCTGATCGGCAGAATAGAATGACGTACATCTTAGCCGAAACTCTCAAAGGGGCCAAGGCAGAAAAGAAGCCGACTGGAGACCAAGCCGCGCCAATCAACATGGTGCGTCCCGCTGGCCGATCGGCTGGTCAATGGCCGATCCGCATGGACAACCGACGCCGCTTTCAACAGCGGTTTTGGCGGGAAGAAAAAGCTCGGCGCAACAGGCCTTATGTGAGGGAGCCCGAGGTTACAGGCTTCCATTACATTAGGCATCATAGCGACTGCGATCCGCACTGGCGATGCGAGTTTTTCTAATTCTGTTGGGAATCGGGGATGAGGCTGCCGACGATCGAAAATTGCCTTGCCTGCAGCGAGTACCGCGAGGACGAGTACAGAGACCCACCGATTCGAACCCCAACTCAATTCGTCCCTAGGGCCGTGCAACTGAACCAGAGGCGGCAGTCCGTTCATGATCAGCTTGGGCCGATCCATCGAGACTTCTTTGAGGAAGATGAGAATGATGAATAGTACGATGAAGAAGAAGCTGATGATGATCAATCGATGAACCCCCAATGGTGCCCTTCTGACCTGTTCACTAAAACTCAGAAGAGAAGAATCCAGAGGCTGAAACGCGAGGGACAGGAAGAAGAAGTTCAGCAGATGATACGGGATCAACGTCGTCGGCTGGGCAAGAAACAATGGAGGCCCAAGAAGAAAACTGCACTAGCCGACGAAAGCCAAGCCAAAGAAAGCTCAGCCGATCAAGCCAGGAGGGCAGCCAAATGTAAAGGAAAAACTACTGCATCGGTCAATATGGTCTTCATATTGCCAGCCGAATTCGGTGTCACCGAGGCCGATGCAGATAGCGTTGAGGATACCCTGGCCAAGGTAGCCTTATCCCCAGATCAAGCCATCTTTGACAAACCAGAGGGAACTGAAAATCGGCATCTCAAAGCACTCTATGTGAAGGGATTTGTCAACGACAAGCCGATGTCCAAGATGCTGGTGGACGGGGGGGGGGGGCTGCAGTAAATTTGATGCCCTATGCAACTTTCAGAAAATTGGGGAAGGGAGCCAAAGACTTGATCAAAACAAATATGGTACTTAAAGACTTCGACGGCAACCCATCGGAGGCCAAGGGCGTACTCAATGTGGACCTGACCGTCAGCGGCAAAACCGTGCCCACAACCTTCTTTGTCATCGACGGGAAGGGGTCTTAAACCCTGCTGATTGGAGGGACTGGATCCACGCAAATTGCTGCGTCCCTTCCACCATGCACCAAAGTCTGATACAATGGGTGGCGACAAGATCAAGATTGTACCAGTCGACAGGTCAGTAAGTGTCGCTAATGCCGATTTGCCATTATGGGAGATCGATGGCATCGATTGTTTGTCCGGGAAAATCTGGCAAGCCGATTTTCTTAAAGTGTCCGATTCTACCATACAGCCAATCGGAGATGAGGAGCTGCAGCTGCTGCTTTGAAGGCGTCGTGGAGGGCTCGAGCGTCTATGGCAAGGACACCGTGGACGACGACAATGGCAAGCTTGGGCAAGGTTTTATGTCGGCCGACGAGCTAGAGGAAATAGATATCGGCTCTGGAGACAGGCCTAGGCCGACATATATTAGCAAGAATTTGTCTTCTCGTTGTAGATCCCAGCTTATTGATTTATTAAAGGAATATAAAGATTGTTTTTGCTTGGGAGTATTTCGAGATGCCTGGTCTTAGCCCATCAATTGTCGTGCATCGACTACCTATCAAGCTGAATTATCGGCCATTCAAACAACCTCCCAGGAGGTTAAAAGCCGGTATGTACGATGCAATGAAAGCTGAAATCACTCAGTTGTATGACGCTGGATTCATTCGGCCTTGCCGATATGCTGAGTGGGTCTCAAATATTGTTCCAGTAATGAAAAAGAACGGTAAACTTAGGGTGTGCATCGACTTCAGGGACTTAAACAATGCTACTCCTAAGGACGAGTATCCGATGCCAATAGCCGATTTACTCGTGGATGCTGCCTCAGGCCACAAGATTATTAGTTTCATGGATGGTAATGCAGGTTATAATCAGATTTTTATGGCCGAAGAAGACATCCACAAGACTACTTTTAGATGCCCAGGAGCAATCGGCTTGTACGAGTGGGTCGTTATGACGTTCGGGTTGCAGAATGCTAGAGCAACTTATCAAAGGGCCATGAATTACATTTTCCATGACATGATCGGCTCCCGGGTAGAGATTTATATTGATGATGTTGTTGTCAAGTCCAGGGAAGCAGAAAATCACATAGTCGATCTTAAGCAGGTTTTGGAGCGGACAAGGAAATATGGCCTTAAGATGAATCCATTGAAGTGCGCGTTCGGCGTATCGGTCGGACAGTTTTTAGGGTTTCTTGTTCATGAAAGAGGAATTGAGGTTACACTAAGGAGCATCAATGCTATCAAGACAATACAGCCTCCAAAGGACAAGAAGCAACTACAGACAAGAATCAACTACAATCTTTGATCGGCAAAATCAACTTTATCAGGCGATTTATAGCCAATCTTTCAGAGAAGATGGAGCCGTTCACACCACTGCTTCGGCTGAAGGCCAATCAATCATTCACTTGGGGGGTAGAGCAGCAAAAGGTATTGGATAATATAAAGGATTATTTGAGCTCGCCTCCAGTTTTGATTTCTCCACAAAAAGGGAAAACATTCAAGTTATATCTATCAACCGACGACAAGTCAATCGGCTCGGTTTTGATCCAAGAGGTCGAAGGGAAGGAAAAGGCAATCTTTTATCTTAGCCGACGGCTGTTGGACACAGAAACAAGGTATTCACCCGTGGAGAAGTTATGTATTTGCCTGTATTTTTCATGTACCAAGTTAAGGCATTATTTGTTGTCCAATGAGTGCACAATAGTTTGTAAAGCCGACGTAGTCAAATATATGCTATCGGCCCCAGTATTAAAGGGACGAGTTGGAAAATGGATTTTTGCTTTCACAGAATTTGATTTAAGATATCAGGCACCCAAGGCAGTTAAAGGACAAGCTATAGCCGATTTCATAGTGGAACACAGGGGTGACTCAATCGGCTCAATGGAAATCATGCCTTGGACGTTAACATTTGATGGCTCGGTTTGCACAAATGGCTACGGTATCGGCTTGGTAATTAAATCCCCAATTGGGGCAAGTTTTGAATTTGCATTCTCAATCAACCCCCACACCACAAACAACCAAGCCGAATACGAAGCAGTGCTCAAGGGATTGCATCTTCTCAAAGAGGTTGAAGCTGACGCCATCGAGATCATGGGGGATTCACTGTTGGTCGTCAGCCAATTGTCAGGGGTATGAGTGCAAAAATGATACGGTGATGATCTATTATCAACAATGCCGAGACTTGATGAACAACTTTCGGCTAGTCACATTAAAGCATATCCCCAGGGAGCAGAACATAGAAGTTAATGATTTAGCTCAAGGGGCATCGGGTTATCGGCCGATGACAAAGGATATCAAGATAGAGGTTGCTGCCATGACAGCCGATGGTTGGAGGTTTGAGGTCTACAATTATTTACAAAACCCTTCTCAATCGGCTTCAATGAAATTGCGATTCAAGGCTTTGAGATATGTTTTGCTTGATGAAGATTTATATTACAGGACGATTGATGTGTGATGTTAAAGTGTCTCAGTGTCGATCAAGCCAAGGTGGCCATTGGAGAAGTGCATGAAAGAATATGTGGCACACATCAATCGGCTCACAAGATGAAGTGGTTACTTCGGAGAGCGGGATATTTTTGGCCGACGATGCTGGAAGATTGTTTCATGTACTATAAGGGCTACTAGGATTGTCAGAAGTTTGGAGCTATACAGAGAGCACCAGCATCGACTATGAACCCTATCATAAAGCCTTGGCCGTTCAGAGGATGGGGAATTGATATGATCGGCCAGATCCATCCACCCTCGAGTAAAGGGCACAAATTTATATTGGTGGCAACTGATTATTTCATGAAGTGGGTGGAAGCAATTCCTCTTAAGAAAGTTGATTCTAAGGACACAATCGAGTTTGTTAAGGAGCATATCATATACCGATTTGGCGTTCCTCAAACCATAACAACAGACCAGGGATCTATCTTCATATCGGACGAGTTTGTTCAGTTTGCCGACGACATGGGAATCAAGTTGCTCAATTCTTCACCATATTACGCTAAGGCCAACGAGCAAGCAGAAGCTTCAAATAAAAGCCTAATCAAGCTGATAAAGAGGAAGATCTCTGAGTATCCCAAGCAATGGCACAGCCGATTAGCCGAATCACTTTGGGCCTATCGGATGGCATGCCACGGATCTATCCAAGTCCCTCCATATAAATTGGTCTACGGGCATGAAGCAGTCCTACCATGGGAAAACATCATCGGCTCAAGACGGATTCAGTTGCAAGATCAGTTCACAGCCGATGATTATTACAATTTGATTGTAGATGAATCAGAAGATCTGGTTTCATCACGGATGAGGGCTTTGGAAAAAGTAACAAGGGATAAGGAACGAGTAGCCCATCATTATAACAAGAAAGTTGTGCCTAAGTCTTTTGAAGAAGGCGAACTCGTTTGGAAATTGATACTGCCGATTGGATCAAGAGATACTAAAATTCGGCAAGTGGTTACCTAATTTGGAAGGGTCTTTCAAGATCCACAAATGCATCTCTAAGGGGGCCTACATGTTGGAAGGATTGGGTGGAGAAGTGTTTGGAAGGGCTCTAAACGGCAAATATTTGAAAAAAATACTACCCAAGCGTTTGGATTAGTTCATGATTCGGCTATGTTCTTGTCGATTCGTGCTAGCCGATGTCTTGACTTATGCCCAACATCACCTTTAGGTCTTTTCATGCTAAGTTTTTCCCCCTAGTTTTCTACAATTGGCTAAGTTTGGCCGACACCGATGAAAGTGGCAGAAATTGCGGATTTCATAATTTTGTCGACATCTCAGACATCTACAAAATTAGGGGGGCATACATATACAATAATTGAAAAAACAGATATCAAGAAATTTTTCAATTTGTTCAAGTTTTTTGAAGCTAATGTGATCAACAATCAAACATCGGCAATCAAATGTTGAGTAAGGACGGTTTCAGCTGATTACAAAAGATGGACAATGATGGCCTTGGCATCAGCTGCGTCGTCTCCGGCAACCGGCTTCACCACCTTTGTTAATTCCGTAAGGTAGGACATGGCCGCTTTGATGCTCAATCGCTTGTCTTCAATTTCCTTGGGCAAGCCGGCCATGTACTCCTCTTGAATGTCGATCTGATTGGTGACTTGGATAAGATCAGCTACCAGCTGATCCCTGCGTGCGAAGCCGCTCAAGTTTGGCAGTCGCTCCGTCTTCAAGATATCAAATTCAGCCTTTTTCGCCTTGATTTCCTCTTGATTCGACTTGATGGCGACCATCAGTGATTGGTTTGATCGGCGATCGACAATGCGCTGTTGAGCCCGCTCGTACTTCAGCTGATGCGCCTCGAGGAAAGTGGTCGGCACGATCACGTCAGCTAAGGCGTCTGGAAGCCACGCTTGAACATCTTTAAACCTGGAGCAAATAGGGCTGTAATCTGCTACCAGCGTGTCCAAAGACCCTTCTAGCCGATTGCCAATATCAGCCAATGCAGCTCTGAGGTCCTCGTCCAGCGGCACCAGGGCTTTGTCGCCTCCTTCGTATGGGTCTACGAACTTCGACAGTTCAAAACCCAGAAGATCGGCTATGTTCTGCAAGGAAAAGAACAGTTAAAAGATGGGCAAGGGTTATCAAGCCAATTATAAAGAGCGAATAAAACTTACTGGGATTGCCGGGGCTGAAGTGACTTCTTCATCGGCTTGGTCGTCACCCGCAACCGACGGTGTACGTTCAACATGGCCGCCACCAGCGGCGACGAGTTCGTTCACTTGACTCTGGGGCAGCGTCGGTGCACGTGGAGGCGAGAAAGAGTTAGTTTTAAAATCGGCTAATGGACAAGGGATGCAAGTTGAAGATGCTTACCGATGGAAGGGGAGCCGATTTCTTCTTTGTGGCCAGCTTTTTCCTCTGCTAATGTAAAGATATGGTGAGAGAATGGCAAATGAAAGGCATTAAAAGAACAAGTGTTGAGGTCACGTACCGCCATCGGACGAACAGGACGCCTTGGGGGACTTGGTGTTTTTTGGATGGATGCCTCGTCGGCTGACGGGGTCTGTGCATATCTTTCAGAACTCGATTCGGCTGTAGCTGCGTCGACCATGTCTGCCATCTCTTCGTTCTCCACTTCATCGTCAAGCACTGCTTCGACGTCTGGGTCAATCGGAGAGAAGTCATCAGCTGGAGTTGGTTTGGCCTTCTTCGCCGCTCGTTTCTTCTTCTCGACAGTAGGAGTAGCAGCAGCCGACGGTTGTGCCCTCTTCGTCCGACGGAGCGGCTCACGAGTTTGGCCATGGAGAAGCGTGCCCGCCTTCGGCGCGTTGAAGCCGATGATGGACGGAGCTAGTGCATAGCCGCCTGGCAGGATGCCGAGCACATAGTTAATTGCCATTCCTGTGTTGCTGACATGAGGAGGGGAGTCGTCGATCGTCTGCAACAAGAAATGGTTTGTTAGCCGAGGGCACAAGTGTTAGCCGATGAAGAGAAATGATTGAAAGGTAAAAGTGCTTACCGATGGAACCAAGTCCAGGTCGACGACTGTCAGGTACATCGAAGCCGATTGGTGGAACAGGTGATGTTTCCATTCATTCCACCATCGGCTGAAGATAGCCAATCTGTTCATTGCCAGATCAATTCTACCGATGCTGCCCAAGGGAGGACCAGGGATGTTGAGCAGCCGATGCATCATAACATTGCCGTCAATTTTTCCCCTCGGCTGGATCTTGTCGGCAAAATACAAGCCGATTGGCAGCTGTTCGATTCCAAGTTGCCTTGCTGCCACCATTGGGTGATAGAATTCATAAGTCTTGATGATGTTGCGCCCCTGGTGGATGCCGACGGGAAGGATGCATGGGGTGATGGCTGTGACAAATATTTCCCTTGGCTCAGTATATTCTTCGGAGTCAAGCTCATCTAGCCGAAGATTGTCTGGTTGTTCAAACTTATCCAAATCTTCGTAGGCAAACCAGATCTTGGAGATGTTTGGGAAACCACTGTACAGATGATCAAACCACTCCTAGAAATCGTCGGCTGTTAGCTTAGACCTAGGGTAAGTAGTAGCAGCTTCCCCATACGACATACACCGCCGAGTTGTCTGCTCTTCATCATCTATGATTCTTGGCTCCAGCAGAGGAAAATCGGCTTCAAGCGGAGGAGGCAGCTCAGCAACTTTGTACAGATGGAGGTTGAGCCAGAGTTGTAACAGCCACCATGGCCCTCCTGTGCTGATGGTTTGTTTAGAGGCTAGCCGAGCCGATGTCGTGCCTAACACTTGGTATAGATAGCCAAGCAGGTATTTGCCTAGGGGAATCTTTTTTTGCCGCCAAGGCTTCGGCTATATCTGCCGATTCTTGGTTGGACCGGCTCGATCCACAAAAGACGAATTTTTCCAACCACATCGGAAGGAAGGCTGTGTGTTCCTGTCGAGAGATCGGCCCATCACTCATGTTCATAGATATGAAGCCGCTCCAGCTGCCGATGCTCTTTGTCTTGAAGATATGCTGGCATTTTATTTGGAGGTCATTGGGGCTGACAGTGGAAGTAATGTCTAAACCGGTGATCATGGCCACATCAAAAAGGGTTGGCGTCATCGGCCCTTGCCTAAATAGAAAGGCGTTGAGGGTGTCGGACAAAAAGTAGCTTGCAGCCGATAGAAGGGATTCATGCTTGGGCATATTGGCTATTGTTAGTCCTAAACATTGGTCTATCCCAAGTTCGGTCCAGTGGGCTTGTTTCCTGGCCGACATCCTAAGATACCAAGCCGGCCAAGATTTGTTAGTTGACGACCAAGATTTGAAAGCTCTAGTCCAATACGATAGATCTGGGGCTGAGAATTTGTAGGGGATCCGATTGGTTTTGGCATTAATAAGCTCACTAGGATCCAAGTTGCCGATCGGCCCTAAAAAATACTGGTTTGGGTGGTTGAGGTCTGAGATTGCGATTTGATGAGACAAGTGCTACAGGGTGCAAAAAAACGAAGAAATTATGAGAGGGCACAATGATTAAATCGTGAAAAGAAAAGGAGCAGAGTCGATTGGGGTTTACCTCAGGGTAGAGCTGTTGCGGTGCATCGGCAGGAGTGCTTGAAGACGCCATCGGGAGGAGGTTCGCCGGAAGGATTTGTACTCCGGGTCGCCGAAATCGCCGAGGAGTCATCGGGGAAGAAGAAGGGTTTTTGTTGGCTAAGGCTTGAGTGCGCAAAGTGACGGCATGGGTCGTTTCAGCGCCGGGCAGGCAATATGTAAAGAGTTTTTTCTGGCAGCCGAAACGGACTTGAACGAAAAGTGCGCAGGAATTTTAAAAAAGCGGCAAATCCGTGATATTATCTTATCACAGACTTGGGGGCATGTGTTAACGACCAAATTTGGTAACCAAATCCCTAAGCCCAAGCTAAGATTGGAGCGAGATGCGGAGAAACTGAGGCCGCATCGGCTACGATTCAATCGGCTGGGAAACCAGTCGGCTAAGGCCAAATGGGATGGGAGAAGCCGATGGCCGATTCTGACTCAGAGAGGAAGATGGGACCGTTTCCGATGGAAATCTTGAAGATAAATGGTAGATTCGGTTCCCAAATTGCGTGTTAAAGATATTGCCATCTACGGATAGAGTCCTGTAACGATAATTGTATATGTACATTAAGGATTTGTTTAGATATTCCTGTTGTAATTCGACATGGGATCCCGAGATATTGTCCTATTTTGAATAGTAGATTAGATAGAAATCGTATCTTACACGGATAATGTTATTCTTCAGTATAAATAGGACCCAAGACCCCTATAAATCAGATCATATCACAATCAATACAATCTCGGCGCATCGCCTCTCATTTTCTTTTAGGCGAGTTCTTGATCCGGCTTCGGGCTGCATCGTTTTGATCCCCGATTAAGGTAAATGCTTGTCATTAGTGGTTTATTTCGTTGAATCTAGTGCTTCCATCAGCATGATACTCTAGGTTTGATACTTTAGACTGCGCAAGTTATCATATACGACATATAATCTAGAACAATGTCTAGATCTATCTTGTCATCGGCTTGTTCATCTCAGGAAGCAGCAACCAATAGAGCTAGATCCAGATGTTGGCCTATATGTTGTATCCACCGTCTTGAGGGGTTTACATAGGTTTATATAGATCCAATGCTATCTTTTTGTACTTAATGCTGCATCATCTATGATCTGTTAAGTCGCTTTTAGAAGTATTATGATCTATTCGGCTAGATGCAAACTTGTAGAGACAGCGCCGAGGTTTCAGCCGGCCTTACCTGTTTTAATATTTCTTTTAGTATTATGTGCTATTAGATTTATTAGAGTTGCCTCTTATATTAAGATCTTAATATGGTTAAATGCTTTAAGTCGGTATCAATCTGTCAGCACTAGCCGACAGCCGATTGATCTAGGTTTAACTCATTTAGGTTGGATTAATATCTTTTCATAAGAAGTATCAGAGTACTAGCCGATCCACAGCTAGGTCTACAGTATCGGCTAGGCCATGAATGCATATATTTATTTTTCTAGTGTATATTTAGATTGAGTGATTTATACTGTCTCGGCATAGCCGATCTATGCCAATCACTTAGTTTAAATATGCTTTGGGATATCAAATATACGTAAATTTGTTTCCTTAGCCGATCCGGTAGGATCTAACCCTAACCTTAACGCATGTATATTTGTTTCTTGTTGGTTGACCGATCAAACCAACTGGCATGTCTGTTTACATCAGACAGTCGAGAAAAGGATCTGCACTAGAGTTAAGCAGATCTCCCAGGCCAGCGCGTGAGAGAATTTTCTCATCAACACATTCATGGAGAAGATGTTGAAGAGGGAACTCCCTTTCCAATACCGAAATGTCAGGACACCAAGAAGGCAGGGGCATGACCGAAGCAGTAGCCCCTGAAGTCCACAGAATTGTCCACACTGGTGAAACCAAAGAAGACCAAGAAGGTGTGGCGAGTCAAGCAAACGCAGTCATCCATCCCATCATCTCTGGAGCCAGATGTCGCAACAAAACAAACACAATGAAGAATTCCTGCTCTTTGGACTTAAATTCATGAGTCCTCCGCTAAAGGATAAAATTGCTAGTTATCTATTTAATATTTCTAATTGCATATTTGATTTTTCAACTTGCATTTGCATATTTGCTTTTTCAAATCATGTTTGGTTTTTCAACCCTTTGCATTTTCAAAATCCTTTTGCTAAAAACCAAATTTGAGATTTGACATGATTAGTGGGCTGATATTTCTGGAAATTAAGACCCACTAAATGCAACTTTAAAGTCATGTGAGGTGGTCCCCTAACCTTATCTTTTTGAAACTTAAAATGGGACCACATGGGGATTTTAAGAGGTCTGATTGCCATCTCTCCTGCACCCACTCATTTACTTTTATTTAGTGGGAGATGTCATTGATTCAGACCTGAATAGAATATATTTCATTTATCTGCTTCACTCGATTAGGTTAGTGGATCTATGCCACGGTAACGGTCCGATGATTTTAACGGGTTGCAACAGTTTTAACTTGCCCATCCGAAGGGTGGGGGTCCTAGGGGAATTAGTGACATTATTTATTAACATAAGCATGGCGTTTAAGTTAGCTAAACGTCGTTGGATGAGGGTATGCCTCACGGAAAATGAGGTCGGCGGCAGGTGGTGACAGCCCTGTCTGTTCTTGGTATTCCTCCATGTTTGGGTATGGCATAAGAGTTC
Organism: Oryza australiensis; assembly: GCA_019925245.2. NCBI lineage: Eukaryota > Viridiplantae > Streptophyta > Magnoliopsida > Poales > Poaceae > Oryza > Oryza australiensis. Next base: position 3,286,410 of record JAIFGZ020000473.1, on the reverse strand, counting down.
GTAAAATGCCATAACCACGCTGGCAGACCACTAGAGAGTGGTCTCTCGGTAGTACCTGGGTGCCTAGAACTAAGTTATAGTCTTGTAAGCATGTATTTATTAAGTGTATACTAGACATTAGTAATATAGTAGTATATATGAATCGTAGTTCTCTTTTGTCCTTCTCCACTATACATTATTATAGAGTTGAATCTCCTGTGTGTCACACTACCCATATATCATTATTATCTTTACCCTATTTAGACTTTGGATATATTAATTATATCTTGATTATAAATATATGAACTACAACTTTACACCACCACCTTTCGTGCGGAAAAACAAATATGATAGCCTTGGAATACTCCTGGTTGAAATGCTACAGTGGTATCCGTGCGCTTGCGGATCTATCTATGATCATAAAAAATACCAACAGTGTGTTGAGGGGAGTTTGTGAAGGTCGGATCTCACCTCTGAAAAGGAAAAGATACCATTAGTGGAAGATAAGTGCATTTGTGCAACCTTGAGGACAGGGTTGAACTAAACCTTGCTCTCTGTGAGCTTCTCAATGGAGAATAGAATCCCTCTAGGATTCGAACTGTGGGAACAACTCGGCTTGCAAGAACCCTAGGGATATTTCTCTTTCTCACTCCTTTAGCTTTCTATTCGGTGCCACTAGTAGTTTAGTCGTTGGTTGTACAAGCCTTAGCTTACTTGTGCAGCTATCCTCTTCGTGCGACTAGCTAGCTTCCTATGCACTTTGCATTTCGGAATATCTAAGATTTTTGGAATATCGGAAAAGTTTAGTTTCTGTATTTACTTAAAAGTTTTAATTTCCTATTCAACCCCTTCCCAAGGCCTTGATCGACCCTATACCAACCGTCGTGAGCACCGCAGGTAATATATCGTCCAGCATCCAACGTGACCAACACACTTATTTGGATGAGTGGGACTCATACATGTATAAATAGCCACTCATACTCAGTGTATCCATGATCATGGTTAACACCTTTCAATATATTAAACACGATGCCGAGCTGTCACGTCTGGAAATTTACTAGTAATTCCCGAACTAATTTGTATATACAATTAATCCTCGTCCAAGAATCAGCCGAGGTACACAAATTGATAATTTAATATACAAATTCATCAAATAAACTAATGTGATAAATACTTACAAAAAAAGGTACTTAGTCCTCACCACGAACAAAACTGCAGTGAAAAAGAAAATCTAGCGAAGTTTCAACTCTACTCCCACAGGCAGCTCAACTGGGATCTAAACCAAAAGGTCTTCTCATTCGAAAGCCTTGATAACATTACCCCCTCTCCACCTTCTGAAAAAATCAAAGAAAAACAAAATTTATAAACAAAAAATTATTTGAATTGATTTGGATGGAAGTTTGAAGCTCAAATTCAAATATGATTATTTGATTTGTAAAATTCCCAAGAACGGAGGAGGGTCGGTCAACTCATAACAATGCAATGTAGACACATGCTTGGATTCTGCAGTCGGCTGAATCGATGGGCTCCGCTCATAAGTGAAAAGGTTCCACTACGAGTAATCAGCCTATGGATCGACATATTTAAAGGTGTAAGTAGTTCACCCACGATCTATAGGTATTTTGATCTATCAGGTTAGCCGCTTATTATACCCTTAGACGCACTAACGGAGGATGTAGCAATTCTTTGCCCAGTCTGTAATTAGCTCTCTAGACAGTATGCATAGAAATTGTTGAGAGGCACAATCCTCATGTCTGTCCCTGAAAAGAAAATCATACTACTACAGAAACTACAGAAACTGTTTTTCTGGACGAGACTCCTGATAGATTTTAGACGAGTCATAAGTGACCGCGCCTAAAAAATCACTCCCCAGGGACAGTTGCATTATCCTGTATGGTCGCTTAAGTGGGCCGCATGGGATGATGCCCATATATTTTTCACAACACAAGTGACAATATAACTTCATATGTTGTGATATTGAGTTAATGTTTAGGTTATGTACAAATTTAAGATGCATACAAGTTCATAACTTATCATAAGGTATATAAACTTGAAACTTAGAATTTATTTAGATGAAACTTAACAGAGTGGCTCCACTGGACCTATAATGCAGTTTGTGCGCGCGTAACAAGTTTTTGCACGCATTGTTCCCGTTTCGTCCTCTAACTCGGAGTTGGTATTTAAAACAACCATAACTTTCGCATACAGACTCCGATCGAGACGTTTCATATATGAAAATTGATCAGAAAAAATCTTGAATGTGTTCGTCCGCTGCTTCACCATGTTCGACGATTTTATTTTGCCAAAAAATGGCTCAGAAGATTGCCTTTTCAAGCTTAGAAGCTTTTTTTTAATTCTGAGCGCGTCTTCGAATTTTTGAAATTCCACCACCACGTCTTTCACTTGTTTAGGCTCAAATTTTGTGTGGTTACCTCTCGTGTGCTCCTAAGTCAAGAAAAATATTAAAAAATAAAAGAAAAAGTTGAATTTTTTCTATCTTGGTCAACAGTAGATCAAAAGAGAAAATAGAGAGGGACAAAAGAGAAACAATATCTAGAGGAACACATAGGGAGGTGCAATGTTAATTATACAGTGTTATGGACCAAAACTAAGTTGTCATGTTGATTTATAGAATTTTATGACCAAATTTAGATATTATTACAATTTTTTAGTCCAATTTAGAGATATAAGGTTTATAGATTATCGCATGTAGGCGGCTTAAGAACCCGCACAGAAAAATAGTTTTTTCGTGCGGGCCGCTTAAGCCGCTGTTGATGCCAAATATGTACCGCCGCTGTTGTGCCAAAAGATGTGTTGGCGTCAAATCACACGCTGGCCTGGGATATCTGCTTAGCTCCAATGCAGGTCCTAAAATTGATGAAGTGTGGGCATGCCAGTCAGTTTGATCCTGCCACTGATAAGATATACAAAACAGCAGAACATAGAGCATATCGGCTGATAGGCCGATAACCAAAACAACCGATTTGTTGATTCCAGCCAATGCCGATGTCAGCCGATGCAATTTGGGTTTTAATCCATTGGCATGTCCTAAGCAAACATCTATATAAAGGCGATCGACCGACGATAACATGATGATAATAGGAGCAATTAATCTAAACATTAAAACACATATCGGTTGGAGATCTGATGGTATAAAATCCAAAAGATAAACAATGGTCGATGAATGCTTTGTTGTCATTGGCTAAAAACCAATTGGTAAGCAATTCTTGCAAGCCGACGCAATGTCCCTGAAAATTAGGTTTAATCGATCGGCTGTGGATATCAATAGTATATAATATCTAAGTCTCAAAATATGTTTAGACCAAGTGACTGTGATAGATCGATAGCGTACCGAGACAGTATAAATCACTTATGTCTAAACATACCTCAAGACAAAAATTATATGTATTCATAACATAGCCGATGTGACGTCCAGATAACTCATTGGCTGAAACCCCGATGAAACCCTTATTGGCAGCCAATAGGAAGGCTAGAGATTATAGTTCTAATCACGACTTAGTAGGTCAAACTGAACTGATGCAGCACTAAGTATAAAAAGAAATGTAATATCTAGACAATCAAACCCATGACTGATTTTCAGGATGGTGGATGCCCTAGCTAATCTAATCTAATATAATGATTTAGCCGGTATCGGCAGAAACCCTAAAACGAGAGACAACCGATAGAGCCAAATCGAGATACTAGAACTAGATTCAACAGAGACATATGATAAATAATCAGGCAGTCAATACGATTGCCTGAACCGGCAGGATCCTGGACATACCCCTTCGTTGGAGATTGAAGCCGATGCAGCCCCGCGTCAGGTGCCAAGTTCTGCTGGATGATAAAGTAGAACATATAAAAAGGTGGCGATGCGCCGAAGTGTATTGATCGAGTGATTGACTTACATGGACCTCGGGCTTACATATTTATATACGCAGGTTGACAAAGATCCTAACAGATTATAATTCAAACTTTCCTAAAGATAAAAGGAAACAAACCGAGTCCTTATTGGACACTAGCACACTTTCCTAAAGATAAAATAGAAAGCTAACAAACTCTTCCTAATTAATAGATACAAGCCACATCCTTCTTAAACTCGGTCTCTTCTGGATAAGATTTTCCCAAACTGAATCTAACAAGAATCCGTCAGCTTGAGATGTTGATAAGAGAAAACCCCCATCGGCCACATGCAGAACTCTAAGCCGATAATAGCTTTGAGCCGATATGAACATTAGCCGATGAGGACACCGGGGCTTACCAAATTCTAGTGTTAACAGCCGCCCGCACGGTAGATAATCTTTCCATGCGGGCACTTAAGCCGCCCGCACGAAAAGATCACCACCACCTATATAGGTCTGCCGCGCGGGCTCCGAAATTCTAACTTCCGACGAAATTTTCTAGATATCGCCATGGCTTCCCCACCGACCCGGGGCCTCCACTACCGAGGGCCTCCTCCGCCGCCTCCTTCGTCACCGGCCTCCATCGCTGCCTCCTCCACCGCCGCCACCATCGACCGCGGCTGCCTCCTCCACCGTCAGCCTCCACCGCCACCTCCTCCGACCGTGGCCGCCTCCTCCATCGTCGCCGCCACCACCGACCGCGGCCTCCTCCTCCACTGCCATCGCCACCACCGACCGTGGCCGCCTCCTCCATCGTCGGCCTCCATCGCCGCCTCCTCCGACCGTGGCCGCCTCCTCCACCGCAGCCACCTACCGCCGACGTCTACCATTGTAAAATTTGTTGTAAAATTATACATGTGAAATTTGTGGTAAAATTGTGATGATGTGAAATTTATGATGATGTAAAATTATTTTTGTGTAATTTGTGATGTGATATTAATTGTAGATTTAATTATATAATTCAATAATTCAATATGTAATATAGGACGGATGTATCTTCCTGTGCGAGCCACTCAATTCGTGCACGGGAAGAGCTATTATCTCATGCAAGCGGCTTAAGTGGCCCGCACGGGATAATCGATCTTCTCGTGCGGGCCTCTTAAGCGGACCACACGGGATAATAGATCTTCCCGTGCGGTTAGGCCACCTACACGCGAAAAGGTTTTTTCCCGACCTTCTCGGGCGTGCGGGCGGGCCTTCGCACGGGAAGATGCCTTTCATCCCGCATGAAAAAATCAATTCTGCACTAGTGTCAACTTTTTTTATATGAATGTGGATATAACTGAGGGAGTATAACACTAAATTAGCCTCCTCAAATGTACAAATTTACCATTGAATATATTTTTATAGGTTATTTGTTTTATGTTAATAATAACGCGTATATTTTTTTAATTTTAAATGAGTTTGACTTAGGAAGAACCACAATGCCTTATAATGGAGGGAGTACAATTTTTATTGAAGGGATTAATTGCTACTGCATAGCTTATTTATGGATGGTGTATATCTTAGAAGCTGTCGTTTATTCACTCAATATGGTACCAATCCAAACATTTCTAGATTTTACCAATAATTTGGCTCCTAATTAGCATCAAACCAAATATAACTCTATCCTGTTAAGGCCTCCTTTGAAAAGCAGGACTGTGAAAACATAGTAAATAGGAAAAACGCAAAAATAGAATGTCATGTCTATTGAATTTCTATCACTACTACAGAAAGCGTTATAGGTGCCGGTTGAGAAACCCTAATAGGTGCCGGTTTCCCAACTAGCACCTATTAGTCAGCACCTTTTTTCCTTCTCAAAGGTGCCGGTTTAGTAACCGGCACCTTTGAGGTTCATGAGCCCAAAAAAATAGCTCGATGCATCAGCTCAATTCGAGCCGATGCATCGAGCAGCTCCTACAGATCCCCCGCAGCTCCCCTAGATCCCCTCACCCTCGGGCGCATGAACACATCAACAAAAAACAAACAATCTTCACGAGATCAATAATCAACAATATTCTCCAACAATATTCTCAATCCTCAACAACAATAATCATTCACATTCACGAGATCAACCACAATCAAGAAACAAGTAGTGCACAAGATCAATAAGAATCAAGAATAAGAAAAAAAGAATAAGAAGAAGTAGTGGAGGGCGCGCCGCCGCCCACAACCGTCGCTGCCGCTGCCTCCCCTCGCCAGATCCGGTGGGGGGAGGGCACCTCCACCGCCACCGCCGTCTCCCCTCGCCAGATCCGGTGGGGGAGGGCACCTCCGCCGCCGCCGCCTCCTCGCCAAATCCGGTGGGAGGAGAGCTCCTGCACCGCCCTCCCGCCGCGTCCCTCCTCCCGCCGTCGTCCCGGCCTCTGCCTTCACCCTTCCTGCCGCCGTCTTTCGGCCGCGTCCCCTCCTCCCGCCGCCGTCCCGGCCTCCGCCGCGTCCCCTCCTCCCGCCGCCATCCGGCCTCCGCCGCCTCCTCCTCCCCGCGTCCCTCCTCCCGCCGCGTCCCTCCTCCGTCGCCGTCCCGACCTCGCCACGTCCCCTCCTCCCGCCACCGTACCGGCCTCCGCCGCCACCCTCCCGCCGCGTCTCCCTGCTCCCACGCCGTCCCGGCCTCCGTCGCCTCCCCTCCTCCTGCCGGCTTGAGATGAGAGTGAGAAGATAAGGATGAGATTGAGAGTGAGAAAAGATAAGAAGTGAGTGGATGAGACCGACCGACTCGGTTTATACTATACGCGTGGCTCGGCTCGGCTTATAGGTGTCGGTTTTATTAAAAAACCGACACCTATAATATATTATAGGTTTTTTAAAAAAACCGACACCAAGTATAGGTGTCGGTTTTCTTTAGAACCGACACCTATAATATATTATAGGTGTTGGTTTTTCTTTAGAGCCACTACATATTGTTTTAATAGGTATCGATTTTTACTGAACCGACACCTATTCAGCCGACACCTATGCATGTTTTTAGTAGTGTATAGAAATTAAAAACACAGAAAAGTTTTAAAGCAATTTCTATAGAAATTAAAAACATAGAAAAAGTTCTAAAAATTTGGATGACACACAGGAAAGACGCAGGAACTTTTTGTCATTGGAATAGAAAAACATGAGGTAGAACCTCATGCTAGATTTTCTCCAAAATTCCTACGAAAATAGTTCATTCTGTAGGAATTTTAAAGGAATTTGGGAGAGCTATTTCTTTATCCCAAAAGATTGCTTAGAAATTTTTTACATAGGAATTATGTCCTCCATATTTATCTAGTTTTCCTTCGTTCTAAAGGAGCCGTAAAGTTTTGGCATTACTAATATTACTTCTATTTCTCGTAGTGTACATTATCTTTTTAATATCATTCATTATATTACCTCCTATAAATAATACTTACTTATGGTTCTTTTGGATTGTGGGATTTTCGTAGGAGTAATGGAGGATCTTGATCCTTCGAACTTTTTTTCTATTTTTAGAGTTGCAAAATCCTACACATGTAATACATTCCTATGCCTCAATTCCATAGGATTTTAAGCATGAGCTCCAACCTCATGGTTTGTATTTCCTTTGTGAATTCCATTGCAATCTCAGTCTACACTAAGTATCATAAATTCCTTTTTTATTTATGTGAGCCATCCAAACAAATGCTTTGAGCAATTCTTTTGCTGTGGTATTCAGCATATTATGATATTCCAATCCTATTTTTTACTATTTCTATATTTTTAGATTTTTCGATCCAAAGGACCTTAAAGTTTGATATTTTTTTCACTATCTACAAGGTGTGACTTTTAGCTAATTCTGTATTACAAGTTTATGAGGTCATGGAAGTTTTTCTTTCAAGATAAATCTACAAATATATAACATTATTATGTTTAACCAAAGTATTTAAAAGTAAATAATAACCAAACTAATAGCAATTTAATTAGATTAAGTAAAAACGTCAAGATTTGTGACCAGGAGAGTAGTATGTCAAAAATGTCTATGTATTTACACACCAGTGGTCAAATTCGTAGTTGTCTCAATATATATTGAACAAGTGCATGGTAGCAGCTACTTCCTCTGTCCTTAAAAAACAACACCTGACTTGGTTTCGACTTTGGACATATGGAAGGTGTACATTCGATCACTACAGCGATTGTCGCCTTAGGACGACTATATATTAGCAGCAGACCAACAGTGAGTGACTGATCAGCGTGGGGAGGGTAAAAAAAAAAGCAGATTGCCATCATATTATTCCCTAATAATTACCATGTTGGTCCACAAAGCAAATGCTGTGCTCCTCTCCTGCTCAAATTGTTTGCTTCCACTCTCTCGATCTCTTCGCTCTCGAAGTGGACTTAACAAAGCAAACAAATAAAAAGAAACGAAGGTCAGAGGCACCATGTGGCTGCGTATGCAGCGACAGGAGATTAATTACATGAGAGGAACGTACTACTAAGTTATTTTTTTCTCAAAATATAACAAACTTATTTAAATTAGAGGATTTTTAAATACTGTGCATAGTAAGTTTTCCCTTTTCTATCATTCGGATCATGAAAGCTGAAGTTTCCTTTAATGCTGATTTCATAGGAAAAGTACAGGAAAAATCCGTCCACCTCAAGCTCATTTTTTTTCTTCCTGCATGCAAGTCGTGGACAAGCCTCCTGTGATCCGAATGCTATTCCTTTGTTTTTCATTTCTTGTTTTACGCTTAGATTCCTTTTATATTTCTATATTATGTTATGCTTTTATGTTTTTCCTAACCTGTAATCGGAACGAGCCCATATAGTTCATATTTTATTTTAAATATAACAATTAATTAGTATTACTTCTAAAAGGTGTTGTTTACCACCACATACTACCTGGTAGCTTCATTATAATTCCAGCTAGTACAGATTAACACACAACCCCCCCCCCCCCCCAACAGGAGGAAGAAAAAAAGGGCAAATCATCTCGGTAAATGAGTTCACATCATCAAGACTCCATGTGTTTACTGCATATCCAATATGTGAATCTCTTCATCAGGGGATGAGAGAAGACCAAAAAGGAGTTCTTGAAGGGGAATTGATCACCGGCGGCAATGGGGTCGTCTTCGGATCTCGTCAATTGCTTGGACTTCGATGTGGGCTTATATTTTCAAGAGTAAATTTGCCGCCGCTTTCGATCTTCGGTACATCATCCACTCTCCTCCCCAGATAGCTCTTTTTTTCTCTTGGCTACTTTTCGTCGGTTCTTGTTTCGCCTCTCGGAAGATTCGGTTTCTCTGGCGCTCCAATCTTGTCGGGGTGGTTGTGCTCAAAAGTTTCACGTCAAATTCCTTAGCAACAACCACTTCCGTTTCTCGGTGTTCTCCAAGGAGGTTGGCTTTGAAATTTACCGTCTTCGCAGAGTGATCTCCAACTCTTTTGATGTTTACTTTCACCTCTGGAATAATGGAGTCCCCACTGGAAAAAGGAAAAACGTGCTTGGGAACTAGAGCAAGAGAGGGAATGGACCTTGGTCCTCTCTGAATCTTCAAAGAAGCATTTGAAGGCTAATTCTCAAAAATGAGTCAGATGTGCCAGGAATCTGGTGCAATCACCTCCAAAGTTTCTCCATCAACCCAGGTTCTCGATTCGTTTTGGTGCCTTTTGTTCAGATTATAATCCTGCTAAAGCTCAGCTTCAATGGCCTATGGTGTTCGGGAATTTTTCTCTGGCGGAAAAACGGCATGTTCAGTCACTAGAGATCCACTTTCCTAGGATCTTGGCCAGTTTTTCCGGTAATCAGAGCAAGATGCGGCAATCAAAAGTTTCAAATTTTGGAAAGTAGGCTCTTAGGGATCCCGAAAGGCCTTCTGTGCAAGTTTCCAACCCAGCTATCTCAAAAGGACGACAGAAAGGAAATGGGTCGTGGCCCGAGCCCAAGATGAAACAGATTTGGGTCCCAAAGGTTGTGCCACATCACAAGCCTAGGAATAAACAGATTTGGATCCCTAAAAGGACAAATCGCCTTCTCTGGATGCCCAAGGAAAATACGATCCTTTCCAAAAATCAGCTTTCAGTTTTCAGAAAAGATTTACCCTCATTGGGTGAGGCCAACCTCGATTCTCGTGCCGCCTTCTCACCTCCCGCAACTCAACAGACAACGGACACAATGATCTTCTCTTAGATTTCAAAGTTTTCTTTACCCCTTTCAAGTCCGTCGTCCTCTCCACAAACACCAAAAACCCTTTCTGTTCCATCTACTACTTCTTCGGAGCTTGTTGAAAAGCAGATGATTGTTGACGATCAAGCTGTGATGGCCAACTTCCCGGTCAATCCTCAGCCTTTCCTGGTCGCAGGTCTCAATGTAGAACACGGGTGGAACAGACCGGCCAGAAGCAGAGTTGCGCTCGGGGGCGAGCCGACCAGAAAGCACGAAGACTTTGCCATCGTGATGATCAATCCCATGCCTGCTGAGGTAAACCAACTGCGCCCGACCCTGAATCTTGTTTGTCTTTTCCTAGAAGACACGCAAAGGGTTCAGATAGATATCGCGCATCTGTCATCGCTTGGTTTAGGGTTGATCAAGCTCAAAACAGTCATTCAACGGGACCAATTGGTTAGGGACTCTCCCTTTCAATTTCAGCAGCATCAAGTTAGGGTTGTCAAACATGATGAAGGGATCAATGCTAGGGCGTGCATATACACCCGTGTTTGTTGGCTAATGTTCCTGTGTTTCCCATTAGACTATCCGAAGGACTTATTCATCAGAGCTGCAATCGCCCATTTTGGCGGCCTGCTAGAATGGTTCCAGGAACCAAATAAGTCTCGAATCCTAGTGCGCGCCTTAATTTTTAGCCTAGATAGAGTTCCACGCAGTGTGGTCTTCTCCAGTGGCACATTGCTGGGAGGCATCGGAAGATCCTGGTCTGTTCCTGTTTACATCCTTAATGGGCAGTTTCCAGATGATTTTCCTGCAGATGAAGAACAGTGCCTTTCGATGGAGAGCCTCACCTCGAGTTCCCCCCAGTAGTGTTTGGCCCCAACCCGGGCGCCCCAAACTGGCAAGCTGAACATCATGGTGCTGCCCCCAACCAGGATCTCCTTGGAGAAGGCCAAAATCCTCAGGCTCAGAACAACCAATGGCAACATCACCAGCAACTTCCGGAACAACATGATGTCCTGGATGGAGAAGTGGATGATCCTTGGCCTGCTTGGGAAGGACCGAAGGAATCTACAGATCTTGATCTTTTAGGATCATCTATGGAATACCTGAGATGCCATGGTCCGGGTATCTCAATAGAAGAACTTGCTGAAGCCCTGAAAGCCAGAGAATTTTCTTCTTCTTCCAGTGAAACACTGTCTCCGTTACGGAAGAGCAAGCCCGTTTCCAGGCCAGCCTGAATTTCTGCGCGACCATCGATATCTACCACAGAAAATATTTGCCAAGAGCAAATCTTGTCAGCAACTTCATGATGAATGAGGTCTCCGCCACTGCCTTTGCTCTGCAAGCCCCGTATGTTATCCCGGCAGAATCCTTACAAGTCGGCCGACAGTCACTAGCCTCCCATGGAAAAGAACTAGTTCTTTGGCAACCTTACAGACATGCTTTGGCACTCCAGCTTTTGCCAGACATCCTTGAAGCGTGCCGCACTGCCAAAAAGGAAGTTCAAACCCTCCAAGCGAGCCCAGCAGAAAGAAGCCCAACGCTGAGTTTGCAAGATCAGCCCAACCAGTCTCAGAAATGGAAGTCCACGCTTGGCCTACCAAAAGTGATCTCTGATCGTTCCAAATATCTGGCAGAAGGGAGCGTTAGGCGTAGTGCCAGAATCAACAAGACAGACGGCTACCGTACTGTTAAGCTTGAGACAAAAAGGCGCAAACTCTACCCAGTTCTTATTGACGCTGACACTGGAACAACAGAGCCAATCCCGGTCGAAATATTGAGAGGCTGGGGGATTAACTGCGGTATAGCTCCTAGCGAGCTATCTAATGATCTGCTTTCAAACCCCATTACAAATGATGCAGAAACTTGAATACTCACTACCTGCTGGCATTTTCTTTTACAGTCTCCTTCTGAATTACTCTATCAGTGGCTTGTTTTGTCAGACTTTCATAAGCTCGAATTCCATTAGCTGCGCTTTTGTACTGAGCCACTGGATTACTAATACCTGTTTAATCTGGTTTGACCTTTTAAGCTCCTGCTTAGCTGGTCTTAGTGGGATTTATACTCTTTTCTCAGTTCGTGATTTATGCTAACTCGTAATTGGAATATCTTGTGTTGGAATGTTCGGGGCATTAAGTCTCCTGGTAAGTGCGCAGCAATCCGAGATAAGATAGAGGAAAGCAGCAGCTAAGTGGTTTGTATTCAGGAAACGAAGCGAGATCATTTTGATTCTAGCTACGTCAGAAAATTTGCACCGCATCGCTTTGATCGTTTTGAATTCGTTCCTTCCTCTGGTGCTTCTGGAGGGCTTTTAGTGATTTGGAACAGCTCTTTATTCTCTGGTCAAGTTGTTGACGCTGTGAATTATGCTATTACTATTTGCTTCGTTTCAGTACACAGCAATGATCCTTGGTTTTTAAACAACATCTATGGCCCTTGTGTTGAACCCGAGAGATCAAATTTCATAAATTGGTTTAAACTGCATCAGATTGATGACGAGACCAATTGGATTTTCCTTGGGGATTTTAATTTCTATAGGTCTCTTGGGAACAGAAATAAACCTGGTGGTAATCTCTCAGACACTCTTATTTTTAATGAAGCTATCGGGCATCTGGGGCTCATCGAACTTCCTTTAAAAGGTCGGGCGTATACATGGAGCAACATGCAAGCTGACCCACTGTTAGAACAATTAGATTGGTTCTTTACATCTCCCAGCTGGACTACATCTTTTCCAAACACTGAAGTTTATCCTTTGGCCAAAACAACTTTGGATCATACACCGTGCAAAATATCCATCAGTACAAAAATCCCGAAATCAAACATCTTTCGGTTTGAAAACTTTTGGGTTGAACATGATACGTTTGCACAAACAGTTCAGAACAGCTAGTCGGACTCATCTTCAAATATAGACTCAGCGAAAAATATCTCACTGAAATTCAAAAGATTGCGATCAGACCTCAGAGTATGGAGTCAAAATCTCTCAAATCTCAAGCTTCAAATTTCAAACAGCAATCTGGTAATAGAATTTCTCGATTCCCTGGAAGAGCGACGGTGTCTTTTCTTCCATGAGAACAATTTTCGCGCCTTGGTTAAAGAGCATCTTCAAAACTTCTTCATTTAAAAAACCTCTATTGGAAGAAAAGATATACAGTTAAAAGAGTCGGATTAGGGGATGAATGCACAAAGTTCTTTCATGCTATGGCCACAATCTCATATAGAAGAAATCTAATCTTGCACGTGATAAGTGATATTGGAGTAGAAATCACAGATCATGAAGGAAAAGCAGGGCTTCTTTGGTCTCACTTCAAAAGCAGAATGGGCATCAGTACTGACCCGATCATGTTTTTTGATTAACAAAATCTGATACAGCCGAGAGAAGGCTTACATACCTTAACTGCCATCTTTACTCAGTCTGAAATTGACTCTATTGTAAGCAAAATGCCCCCAGACAAAGCTCCTGGACCGGATGGCTTTAACGGTCTATTTCTGAAGAAATTCTGGCCTATAATTAGGCATGATTTCTATAGACTTTGTAATGACTTCTGCTCGGGCACAGTATCTCTGTATTCTATCAACACCTCTTTCATAACTTTGGTCCCCAAAAAGACCAATCCCAACTCAGTAAATGACTACAGGCCGATCTCCCTGATGAATGTTAGTCTCAAACTGCTCACAAAAGTTTTGGCTGACAGACTCTAGACAATCATTTCGACTCTTATCCATCGTAATCAATATGGCTTCATAAGAGGTAGGTCAATTCAGGACTGCATAGCCTGGAGTTTTGAATATATTCATCAGTGTCACCAATCCAAAAAACCAGCATTAATCCTTAAGCTAGACTTCGAGAAAGCTTTTGACACAGTGGAGCACACAACAATCATCCAAGTCATGACTCACCTGGGTTTCCCTTCCCAGTGGATAAACTGGATCAGTGCAATCCTTTCCACCGGTAAATCGGCTGTCTTACTAAATGGAGTACCTGGTAAGTTCTTTAACTATAAAAGGGGTGTTAGACAGGGTGATCCCCTCTCTCCACTCCTCTTTGTTCTCACTGCTGATCTTCTGCAAACCCTAATCAATAAAGCTATGAATCAAGGTCTCCTTCACCTTCCAATCAGATAGCCCGCTGATGAATTCCCCATAGTACAATATGCAGATGACACCCTCTTGATCATGCAAGCGGACTCTATACAACTCTTATTCCTAAAGGGATTGCTAAACAGCTTTTTGGTTGCAACAGGTTTGAAAGTAAATTTTCACAAACCTCAGATGTTGCCAATAAATATAAGTCAGGATCGATTGCAACACCTAGCTGCCACTTTTGGATGTATGCCAGGCTCCCTTCCTTTCACGTATCTAGGATTACCTATGGGTACCACAAAGCCACGAATGGAAGACTTAATGCCAATCATGGATAGAATTGAACGTCGACTCTCAGGAAGTTCAATTTGGCTCTCTTTATCAGGCAGGCTTCAACTACTCAATTCAGTCTTAACTCCAATAATTACATTCGTCCCATGCTCCATCAAACTTCCGGTTGGTGTTATAGAATACATTGATCGAGCTAGAAAACAGTTCTTGTGGCGTGGAAACACAAATCACAAACAAGGCGGGAACCTCGTAGCTTGGGAAATAGTTCAAAGGCCAAAACTAAAAGGTGGGCATGGTGTAACCAATCTCAGGCTTCAGAATGATGCTTTGCTTCACAAACAACTTCACAAATTCTATAATAGAGAGGATATCCCATGGATTCAGCTAATTTGGTTGAAATATTATACCAATAGAGTACCACACTCCTCTAGAGAAATTGGATCCTTTTGGTGGAAAGATGTCTTTCGGCTACAAGGGATCTATAGATCAATCACCCGATGCATCTTAGGCAATTGTTGTTCTGCAAACTTTTGGCTGGATAATTAGATTGATCCCCCCTATTCCGAGCTTACCCCTGATTGTATTCCTTTGCAACCTCAAGCACTACGTCGGTATATAAACTAATGCACTATGAAGACTTAGATTCAGTGTTTTTCCTTCCACTCTCAACCAAGCTGCTGAGGAATTGGAAAAACTACAATTGATGCTACAGCAATTCCCTTATGATGAAAATGATACAGACTCCTGGAAACTGACATGAGGAAGAGACTATACCAGCAAAAAATTCTATGATTTCGCCTACGATTCGGTTCAAGCTCACCCAATCTTTGGTAAACTCTGGAAGTCGTAGTGTACTCCCAGAATTAAGTTCTTCATCTGGCTGGTTCTCCTAAACCGACTTAACATCAAAGTTATGCTAACCAGAAGACGTACTGGAAACAGAGAGAATGATTTTTGTGTCGTGTGCTCCCTAGATGCTGACGAATCCATAGATCATCTCTTTTTTGGATGTTCCTTTGCAAGACAAAGTTGGAGCAGAATTAGTAAAGTTTGGGACCTCTCTATCCCAATCGCGGATAGGGTCTTCAATTGCAACTCCTCAAACTTTGAATTCGAAGCATCTCAAATTGCCCTCTCGGAGATTTGGAAAACCAGAAATGACAAAGTTTTCAATAGAAGAGACAACTGCTTATTTGACTGGTTCCGCAACTTCAGAGTCCAAGGTTATACCCAGGCCTCAAGATTCAAACCCGCTTCTAGAGATGCATTCTGCTTCTGGCTTTATGCTTTCAGTTAGTTTCTCTCTCTTTTGTAACTAACTCTCTGCCTAACCCCTCCCTCTAACTCCGCTGTAAGTAACCCCCTTATTTTTTGTTATGCATGTTTTGCTGTTGTGGGGATTTTTTCCCACAGTCCCTCCTCTCAAAAAAACAGGAAGAAGAAAATAAGTCTTTTTATCCTTCTCTTTAATAGTCGTATCAAAAATTAAAACTTTAAAACTGAAGATGAAGAGAGAAAAGAGGAGAGAGGTTTGTCAACAATTTTAAATGGTCTGTTTGAGATTGCTGAATTGATGGAATAAAGTATAATTTTATTTTGTGATAGCTATTAAGTATAAACGAAAAAATTAAGTTAAAAAAAGGTGCATTAGAAAAGTATTTAGAAAATATTATAGTTTTTTACACGAAACATGTTATTTAAAAGCTTAACAAGCATGCAAATGGAAATCCAAAATCCAGAATCAGAATATTTGCAAAACTTCGAGACGGCAAGATAAGCAAAGACGCCTGCACTGACAAGATAAAACACTCAGGATGCGAGTGGATCCGGCATTCTGGCAGATCCATGATTTCATTTTTTATCACAATACATAAATGAGTATTTTTTTATAAAATTACATCTACTACATAAAAACATAAAAACTATTAGCTTACTGTAACTTTAGTTAGGCTAGTCACAAAACTCCAACAATAACTGATTATCAACAATAACTGATCATTTTATCAGTAAAAGGTTGTTCATCCGATGGACCAGGCCTACTATACTATTCATAGAATATTCACGCAATCGTAGCTTGGACTCACATGGTAGCCACACATAAGATGAAGTTATAATATTTTTCAATAATATTGTTTGCTGCGATTTTATGAAATAGTAGACTAAAAAAATATAGCAAAGTAATATTCTAACAAAAATACTCTACGTAAAATATTCCGTTGAATGTACGATGACTAGAGCACTATGAGAAGCTTTTAGGTTGCGTTCCTTTGTGCCAGCTGAAAACACATCTCTCGTTAGCATGTAATTAATTAAATGCATGTAATTAATTAAATATTTGTCGATTCCAAAAATTAAAAATCGACAATGATAAAAACGGTGGCGCACGAGACCTAAAAATGGATGGATACAAAAGGCAAGCATATAAAAAAGTTAAGGTCCCCTAGATGAGAGGTAATACCCTAGTCTTGTTTGAAAATTATGTCGGTAACATGACAACCAAGTCCTACTATTTTGCATAATACATGGATCTGACCCACCTCCTCTAGTCGAATATGCAGCCCATGTGGCTACCCAGTACCCATATTATCCACAGTAGCCCTCAAGATCTTTAAAGTCGAGTTGTGATCTTCTCTGTGGTTGTTGACCAATACTGAGTGCTTAAATCTTTCGTGCTAAGGCTTCCAGAGTGCTTCCTTTTTGAGTCTTCTCTGTTAATATCTTGCAAAGATGATATGGAAGACTTGTCAAAAAGATGAAATAAATAGGTGCATCGAATAGATGCACCTATTAGGTGTAGCCCCCGACTATGTACTTAGTTAAGAAACAACAAAACATATAGTCAAGAACCATAATCTTAGTCAACCAAGTGACTTAATATCAATTTAGAGCATATGCGATATAAATCCTCAAGTAACATGACCCGACTGATATAACAATTGCTTAAAATATGATATGCGTAGCTCTAGGTTAACCATGGCTTAATAATAAGAAGCACATAGCTCTCGCCAACCGTGACTTGAAGCATGTAGCACTAGGCCAGCCACATTTTTGAAAATAATACCAAATAACACCTGACTCCTATGAAGAAAAAACCAGTTTAAAAAACCATAAAAGCATGCTATTGGTCATATTTAAAAATTGCATACCAATGACTTTTAATAAAAAGCCTTTCTGCAATGAGTAATGGATTTTTTTAAGGCATTGGGTTCACACTATGTGTATATCACAAAAACAAATATGCTTCAGTCCCTCTAAGACACACGGCAACACCACACCTGAAAACTTGGGGTGGGAATGTATTGGACCTTGTCCCAAAATATGCCCACCAATAGCCTTAAAAATGATGTGTGTAGCACGTCTCTCAAGTGGCAAATCTCCCGGGTGCTATGGACCAACAGCACCTCATACGAGTGGCTCCTGATCCTAGTGGTTATTCCTCATGGGGTATACCAAAGTAAAGGTGGTATCTAAAATCCCGACTGATGCAAGTACTCAGCTGGTGACCCTCATTGGGCATAATGACTGATCTAGATCCTGAGTGTAGGAGAAAGGCTCATGACGATGGATTCCTGTTGCACGTATCTGGAACAAGTAATGAATAAAGATGTGATCCTCACACTTGAGTTGATGAGCCCCCGAGCATATTGCTTGTCCTTTTGTTGTAGTCGTAGTTGCCCGTTGGGGAAGGCTGAAGTGGTCGGCGTGGAGGCGAGATCACCAGTCAATGGCGACGAAGAAATTGGTGCTAGCAAAGCGGATGCAGCCAACGGTGGAGATGAGGTCGTCTATTAGAAGCTGTGGAGGCATCGGGGCCCGCAAAGCAGAGGGAACCGATGATAGAAATAAGACCTCCCATTAGAGGTGACGGAGACGTTGGTGGTGGAGTTGAAGTTACCCATTAGCGACAGAGTAGGTTGGGCCAAAGAGGCATGGCAGGACGTTGATGAAGATGACAATTGTCACACCCGGAAATTCACAAGTAATTTCTAAACTAATTTATGCATTAAACCCTCGTCCAGGAATCAACCAAAGGTACACAAATCGATAATTTGAATATATGATACTAAATAAACTAATGCGATAAATACTTACATAAAAGACTCTTAGTATTCACCACGAAGAAAACTGCAAAAACAAAATCTAGTTAAGCTTCAACTCCACTCCCACTAGCAGCTCAACTGGGGTATAAGCCAAACATTTTCGCCTTCGGAATCCTTCTTTAAGTGAGGTTGATGATTATTGCAAGCTGAGTATATGAAATACTCCACAAGTCACACAAAAATATGCAAGTGCAAGGGATAACAAAAGATGACATAATATAGAGCTTATTTGCAAAAGGAGCATTTATCAAAACATTTAAGAGTAGTAAAATAGTTGAGTAATTAAATTGGAATTAATCATCTCTGAATAGCACATCAATGCTGCACAGGCCCAACCATCTCTGAACAACCAAACCTGGTTGCACAGATCCAATATCTCCACATAAGGAGCTAACCAGTGATCATCAATTACCAAACTATTATTATTAATGAGTTGCGTAGAACTAATCATGAAAAACATTATTAAGCTCACCCATAATCGTGAGCACGACTATTCGAACAATTTTACTCTGGCCAGAGATGTACAAATTTACCCACAGGACACAATCTCAACATCATGTCAACTATGCGTCGTGATACTAGAAACGTACCCAAATATAGATTATGACAAGACCCTTTGCATAACACGCCCAACGGAATGGTCACCGACCAAATCTCTAGTAGAGGTGGCCGAACCTCTTGGCTCCAAACTAATATGGACTTATTGACATTGCCACTGTGGATTTATTGACACTACCACCTATCAACTTGTTAACACCAAAATTTGGTATGGCTCTTTAGTGATTTCGGTTAAGGAAAGAAGCAATTAATAGATGGAAATTTATCCAGGTCAAGCTAAATTCTAAGAAAAATTGTAAGACCGCAGCAAGACAGTTTTATATTTTTAGTATATCTCTTAAATAGACAGGATTAGTTATTTCCCTTTTCTTGTTAGGAGTCTTATCTCATAGCTGATTAGGACTTGTATCAACCCGAGGGTATAAATATATATATACCTGGGGTCTTTGTAAGACATCTCCATATATCAATACAATTAATTTCATCGCATAGCCACCTTTTTATTCTGACGAGTCCTTGGTTTCAAGTTGGGCTGCATCGGTTTTGATCTTCAGCGAGAAAGTAAGTTCCGTTAACTTTGGTTGTATCGACGTGGCTAGAACTTTCTCGGTTAAGTCTGATATTCTATTCAAGTTGATGCAAGCGTTGCTGATCAGATATATTAATTCTATCTTTAATTGGATCGTTGTTTAGAGTTGTATCGGCTTAGTTAGGACTTCCTCGGTTAGGTCTGATATTTTGAGTAAGTTGATGTTGATCTAATCTTATTGTTGTTTTAGATTGATCGATATATCCATCATGTTTGTGTAGATCTATCGGCTAAATAGGATTTTCTTATTATCATCAATCTTATACTGTCTCGATTAGGTCCAATCTACTAGATTGTTGTTAATATGTTTATTTCTACTAAGCCGATAGGTTTTTATGCAATGTTTCATCAGTGCTAGCCGATAAGTTATCTTGATACAATTTCTAAGTGTTGTATTGTCTCATATTCAAATTCATATATTCACTAGTTAAATATCTCTTTATCAACGTCAATCTTAGACTGTCTCGGTTTGGTCCGATCTATAGAGATGTCTTTGGTAAAGAACGGTTTGTTGATGATTATACTTAATTTGGTTTTAGCCAATGATAGCATAAATATCATTGTTTATCTAATTATTTAAATCTATATCGAACCTATAGCTGATTGATCAACTCCATCGACATTAGCTGGCCTCGCTACATCACCTCGGCTTATTCGCCGATCGACTCATTGATATTATACGATCTGTCTATTTATCTTGTTAGTTGTAGGATCAAACTAACTGGCACGCCATGAACCTGATTGATAGGATCTACACTAGAGCTAAGCAAATCTCCTAGGCCTTCGTGTTGTCATGACATATTTTGCGTCAACACGACAACATACTATGGTGCCTCCTACTGGGACATGCTACACTATAGATCTAGCCATTACCCACGTTGTCTTGTGGTTAGTTTGATTAATGCTTCACAATAATAGCTCGTGAACTGGTCCTTAATTGTCATGAGCACGACCAACACATCGATGTGCTCATACCCCACCATTAGTCAAGTTTTAGTTAGCATATTATTAAACAACCACGACCAAACGTCACGATATATCATTAATGAACCATCATTAATCATGAGTGAAGCATTAAGTATCCCACATAAAATGATACTATTGTTTCTAAGCATGGCTTAAGCAATTATACCAAATATCTAGCTGAACCAATATGTAAGGTCCAAGCTAGTCAAGTTATATCCATGGTATCAAGGAATAATGTAATCAATGCAAATTAGCCATAACAAAGGAATAAGTTTATACCACCCAATGACATTTGAAAATAAATGCATGTTCAAAGTATAGCGAGAAGTTAAATATAGGATCAACAAGCGCTAAGGGATTGTTTGGTATCTGTGAGACTTTCCTTGCAGACAAGCATCTTCAGTTCGTCTTTGGGAACTTCTCCAACGAACAAGTGATCCTCCAAAACAGTAGAAACTACACCCTAGCATGAAAAACAAGAAAAAGACTAACAAAAACCAAATAAACAGTACAAATAATGTTCATAAATAGATAGATCTTGAATTTAGATGAATTATGAGACTTGAACAACCTCATTCTTAGTTTGTATGAATTAGTTATGAATTAATGACGATTTAATCAATTAAAACCTATAAAGAAAACAACTAAATGATTTATTGCATCATATTGAATTATTTTATAACTAGAAAAGGACAAAAATGACATCATCCAGGAGAGAGAATGGCTGAGATCAATGAGAGGTGGGACTGTCACGCCTGGAAAATAGACCACTAAATTCCATTTGTGAGTGCATTACTCCTTGTCCCATGATGCAAGGTACACATAACATAGTAAATATCAGAGTTTACATGCGGAAGCATAAATAAAGTACTTTTATTACATGGGTGACCAAGGGCCCAGCACAGCAAAGAGAAACAAAAAATCAACCAACACGGCGGGCAACCACAGGCGCTTGATGGCAGGCACGAGCTAGAAGTTGAAACCACCAATCTTCGAAGGATTCCTGTGCTGAAAGGGGAAACAAGAGCAAGGCTGAGTACAACCATCGTACTCAGCAAGCCAAGCTGGGAGAAATGCAAATAATGCAAGGGAGTACAAGGGATTCGCATATAGAGGTTAATTTGAAGTAAACTGGCATTTTAAAACATTACTTAAGTTTAAAGGCAATTTGAATCCAACGTGGCCAATTTCTAATTAAATTAATATCAAGTCGTGCACCAATGCGATCTTGCCTTAAACCAGGCCCATATGTGATAATCCAGTTATCCAGTTCAAAAAGAATTCAACCTCTAACTTTGGGTCATTGCTAGGCTTGCCCATAACCGAGGGCATGACTTTCGAATATATTATGCTCTAGCTAGAGGTGTACCACATTATCCACCAGACACGTCTCCCTCACATGTCACCACGTGCCACATGCCACCATGGCATATGGACAAAATCCATGACACATAACCTACCATTCAATATTGTCCTAAACAAATAAGACAACCATATACTTCCCTCACCAGCTACCCTGGGACGAGCGGATAGTCTATGCCCCTAGGCATCTCGACCTATATTGAGCCTTCACATGCCAGAGACATCGACCCCACCAAGGGCTTCATCCATCCCTATCCGTGTCCTCCTGTTCATGACTAACTAACCGATATGTTAAGCCTGAACCATTAGACAGGTGATCGGACGAAAAATGCTTTGCAATCATGCCTCGAAGACCGGTCCTTATCATGGCACAGGTGTGACTAGCTAAACCAAGCACTTCGAGCCTAGCCAAAAATAGGATTTGAGGTATTTTGAAGGGGAGCATCATACCATGGCCAACTAGCCGATAAACCAAAGTTTCCCTTAATTCAAATTTTATACCTAGGTCTAAATATTTGAAAGCACCTAAAGTTTCTAATTTAAGCTGGCTAAGCATATTCCTAAATTTTCTAGTAAGCGCCACATATTATGGGTCCTCACTAGTTTTGATTATCTAGGGTTGTCAAAGATAATGATAATATTGAAAGTGCATCTAGCACCCTAAGTGGGTTTTAGTGATTAATAACAAAATGGTTAAGGGACTAATGTGTTTTAATTGAGATAAGTGCAGGTAATTAATCTCAAAGAGCTTAGGTTTGCAAAGTGTGTGCAAAGGAAACCCCCCAACAACAAATACAAAGCAGCGAGAGGATTCAACGCTTATTTAAATTTCCATTTCCATTTACTCTGGAGTTTTAGGAAAACCGTAGTATCAAGAGGGGTGTCAAATGATAGCCTAAGAAGATCTATGTGCTTAAAGTTGATATATTTAGGAGAGATATTTTTCTAGCCAAATTTTAGAAATTTGCCCTAACCAGGATAGTAAGTCCTAACCGGTAGTTTTGGGGTTCTTGATCAGAACTTCCGGGCGTCTTCTCCAGCCGATTTTCCTAAGTACTGACCGAAGTTCAGGGGGTCCCTGACCGGAACTTACAAATATCCCACACCCTCCACAGATCACTTTTGGCAATTCAACTTTTGTTTTTCTATCCTCTAGCCTCTCCCATGATATTCTTGACCACTCCACCTTGTTCCTGAGACTAGGAAGTGAATTTGTGAGAGAATTGAGGGTTTCAGAGAGGTTTTGTGACAGTGAGAGGACTAGACGGACTTGAGCACTTGGTGATTCTTGTTGGACTATTGTTTGATGCTTATTACTCTTTGAGGGTGACCTCCTAGATGGTTAGGTGTCTCCCACGAGTATCTGTCGATTTGTGGATTGACCCAGAAAATTTTGTGAAGGTTTTCCTTATCTCCGCAAGGAAACGAGGTATGTCGAGTAAAAATCTGAGTTGAGCCTTTGGAGGAGGTCTTGGCAGAGCGATCCTCGTTCTTGGTTTTTTGCTAGTGATTCAAGTTGAGGATCTTTGTGTCACTTGAATCTTAGCGAATAACCTAGGGATGCTAGATTGAAAACAGGAGACTTCTTCCTAGGGTTTTGCTTGAGCAAGAAGATATGCTCATTCTTGAAAAGAAGAGAAACCTTGCCTTAGAGGAGGATTTGGCTAAGGAACGTGAGAGGGTTGAAAAATTGAGCGATGAACTCTCCTTGGTCAATGGATCAATCGCTAGCCTAGAGGATGTTAATGATTCACTTCAAGAGAAGCTTGTGACATTAGACCAAAGTCACAAGGCTCTTGAAGTACAATTTGACACCCTTTGGACTAGCTCCTCTTCATCCAATGAGGCCACTAAGTCATCCAATGTCTCTACTAGCAACGATTGTGCTAGGTGCTATAACTATGATTTGGATTCTTATGCCACTAACCTTGAAGCTATGGAGGCGCTCAAAAAGAAGAATGAGAGGTTGGGCACCTTGGTTGAACTATGGGTGTTTTAAGACCTATCACTCCAAGGACGCCCTCTACAAAACCATCACCACCCACACCAAAAAAGACGGCATAGACTTGGCTTCTCTAAAGAAAGCCAACCCTCGAAACGAGTTGTGATGAATGGGAGCAATGCTTGATTTTCTTCAAGGAAGGAAATGCCCCACAAGCAAGCAAAGTGATCACTCTCTTGACTGGTCAGGGCTCCGAAAGTTCCAGGCAATTAGCCAGGAAGTTCTGTGCGGGAAGCTCTCTCGGACAAAGAATATTGCTCGAAAGTTTTGACCTAGTTGACCAGAAGTTCTTGACCACTGCCAGGTCCAGGGGACTGGCAGGAAGTTCCGGGCTCAGTGACAGGAAGTTTTGGCCATAAGGTATCTACTATGATTCATTTGTGATTGGCAAAAACCATAATAGTAAGGTGGTTTCTTACTTCAATGGTGGTCGCAATGATGAGTATCATGCTTGTGTGTGGGTGCCCAAGGAACTTGTGGCTAATATCCTAGGACCCTAAATTCAACAAGTTTGGGTACCTACAACCCAAGCTTGATTTCTTTTTGTAGACATACTCCTCATGTGGATCGAGTTGGGTGGTGGACAACGGATGTACCAACCACATGACAGGGGAGAGGAGTATGTTTACAAGTCTTGACGAGGAGAGAGGAAATCATAAGAATATCATTTTTGGAGATGATGGTAAAGGCAAGGTAATTGGCCTAGGTAAAATTGCTATCTCCAATGATCAATCCATCTCTAATGTCCTCCATGTCAAGTCATTGAGCTACAATCTTCTATCTGTTTCTCAATTATACAAAATCGGTTACAGTTGCTTGTTTACCAACGAGGATGTGAACGTTTTTAAGAGGGATGACTCATCTGTGGCTTTCAAAGGAAAGTTGAAGGGTGATATCTATCTTGTTGATTTCGACATAGATAGAGTAAACCCTGAAGCTTGCTTGATTGCCAAGTCCTCCATGGGTTGGCTATGGCATCGAAGGCTAGCCCATGTAGGGATGAAAATTTTGTCAACTCTCTTAAAAGAGCAACACATCCTCGGGCTTGCTAACATCACATTTAAGAAAGATTGTGTGTGTGGTGCTTGTCAAGCCGGGAAACAAGTTGAAAATCCACATCCTATCAAAAACATTATGACCACTTCAAGACTACTCGAGCTTCTTCATATGGACCTATTCGGTCCCGTGGCTTATATTAGTATCGGAGGTAACAAGTATGCTTTTGTCATTGTTAATGATTATTCCCGTTTCACTTGGGTGTTCTTCCATCATCACAAAAGTGAAGCTGAGGATGTCTTCAAGCACTTAGAAAGACAAGCACAAAATCAATATGACCTCACCATCAAGAGGGTGCGAAGTGACAATGGAGGAGAGTTCAAGAACACTCAAGTAGAGGAATTTATTGATGAAGAAGGCATTAAACATGAGTTCTCTGCACCATATGATCCTCCTCAAAATGCCATTGTCGAAAGAAAGAATTGTACACTTATCGAAGCGGCAAGGACGATGTTTGATGAGTACAAGACCTTGGACATATTTTGGGCAGAGGCCGTGAGTACCGTATGCCATGCCATCAACCGTCTCTACCTCCACAAGCTTTTGAAAAGAAGACATCTTATAAACTCTTGAGTGGTAAAAGCCTAATGTCTCTTACTTTCATGTCTTTGGGAGCAAGTGCTTTATTTTGAGTAAGATACCTCATTCATCCAATGTTGCACCTAAGGTAGATAAGGATTCTTACTCGGTTATGAATCTAATGCCCATGCCTATCGTGTTTTCAACAAAACCTCTAGTATTATTGAGATCACTAGGGATGTGACGTTTGATGAATCTAATGGCTCCCAAGGAGATAAAGTTGTGGTACATGTTGTAGATGATGTGAATCCTAGAAAAGCAATTGCAACCAAGGCTATTGAAGACATAAGACCAGTCGAGATAGAGGAATCAAAACGATGGTGATCAACCTTCGTCGTTGAGCTCCAACTGTACTCCACCAAGGCAACAAACTAATGGCCCAGAAATTCCAGGCTCGTCGGCAAGGAACCTCTGAGAGAAAGTTTTGGGAATCACTGACCGGAACTTCTGAACATCAGGACACCAGGAAATTCCGAGCCCCTCTGACCGAAACTTCCGGGCTGGTGAACCTGAAGGTGTGCCTCCGACACAAGTGGCTGGGCTCGACACTGAGGGCACTCAATAGCAACCTGATCAGGCTCAAGTCCCCTTTGTGCACCATCCAAGGATACATCACACCGTTCAAAGGGATCACCCCATCGACAACATTCTTGGAGATATCCAAAAAGGGGTAACCACTCACTCTTAAGTTGCTAGCTTTTGTGAAAATTAACCTTTTGTCTTGTGTTTCGAACCAATCGTGATCTAGATTGGGTAATGGCTATGCAAGAAGAGTTGAACAACTTGGAGAGGCCCAATCAAAATTTGATCAGCACCAAGTGGATTTTCCGCAACAAACAAGACAAAAATTGAGTAGTTACACGCAACAAAGCCCGGTTATTGGCACAAGGGTTCACTCAAGTCAAGGGCCTAGACTTTGGTGAAACTTTTTCGTCGGTTGCTCGCATTGAGTCCATTCGTATTCTATTAGCCTATGCCGCTAATCATGATTTCAAGTTGTATCAAATGCACGTCAAGAGTGCCTTCTTGAATGGACCAATTTCTGAATTGGTCTATTGTTGGTATTTCTTACGGTCACAGATAAATCCGCAAGTGCACGGCTATACCGTTGTAGCATTTCACCCTGAAGTATTTTGGGTATCGTATTTGTTTTATCCCAAAGGAAGACGGTGGTCGAGAATAGAATACCAAGTTACTATGAATATTCATATGTTATAGTTGAGTTGCCAATGTCTAGGACGGGTAAGAGGTATATGGTAAAAAGATAGTGTGACACACACAGAGGAGTCTAACAAATAATAAACTAATGCTAAGTGGAGAGTATAGTGTTAGAGCTAAATTCGTAATGTACTTCTAATACAATTGCATAAATTATACAAACAATTATGTTCATGGTTAGTTACCCAGTTCTATGCTCCTAGGCCTACGGGGGTATCGCCTGAAGGATAACGCGTAGGCTACGATAGCATAAAACAAAATTTTTCTATAGTGAAATCCATGAAAGATTGCAAGTAAGGGTCTATAGATTGTTACCAAAAGATGCACAGTGTAGTGGAAATCGCTTATCAAAGTCTAGCCGACCTCGAGTAACGCCTTGCTGACCTCAGAAAGCAACTTGCCGACCTCACCGACCTTGAGTAACGCCTTGCTGACCTCGTACAGCACCTTGCCGACCTAGGCTCGTATCGTCCGACCTCACCAACAACCTCGACTTCGACCCGATTCGCTCGACCGTGCTGACACCGCTTCAGTCCACCCGATCTTGCCGAAGTCGTTCCGATTCGCCCGACCGGTCCGACTTCCAACTACTGAATAAAGGGATCGGCTAGTTGGAACTCGGGATCTTCCGATGTTGCCAACTTACACCGCAACGTAGCGATGTCTCTACCGGTATCTACACATCCAAGGAGAGAACACCGAACACCCGTGTGCTAGCACGCGATGCGCAGCTAGGGTTTTGGCTCAGACATGGACTAGGGTTTCCGTGGAGAAGTTGATCCGGCTTAGAAGTTGCACACCTTTATCTCCACCCCTTGCCCTCCTTATATAGAGTTGTCCGACTGGGCTTAAAGGCCCATTGGGACTCTATATTCGATCGGATCCCTATCCGATTGAGCCACATCCAACTCAAACTCGAATATTTGTTCCAACTCGTTAAGTGTGCGACCCTGTAGGTTCATGTAGACTTGGTTATGACATGAGAACACTTCTTGGCCAACTGTCAACAGCGGCCCCTAGCAGAACATATTGACACCATAGTATACAAGAAGATCATATCGACTGAACCTATAATGTGTGCACAAATCCCTTTGCCTCACGATACCAATTAAGCTATAGGCAAGACACGTGCCATCCTATCAATAGCTTAATCATTCACTCGATCATGCATTGGATTATATATCTGTTGATTGACTCCTCAATCAACTCGGCATGGCCATGCACTTCCATAATCCATTACATCGAGGGGCCCAGAGATATCTCTCCCATAGGAGGGGCAAATTCCATCTTGATCATTCATATCCCACTACATGTTTCATAGCAAACCCGAAGACTCCTTTTAAACTACCATATTACGGTATAGCGTCTGGTAGTCCCTAAGTAAGCCACTACACTTGTTGGAATCCATGATGATCTCAGGTCTAAGGACTTTACACCAACACTACTTGAGACCAACTAATGGCACATTAATTCTCTGTAGTGTCTCAATGTGGGTCTTTCTAACAATGTCTTCTCTAACACATGTTCACGTTTATTGATTTGGTATCTTCATGCCATGATCCATGAGACATGATCATCAATCAATGCATGTCCTGATCTTAGAACCATATCTGTTCCATGGATATGATATATGATCAGGGATTATTTTGAAATAGATTCATATAAAGAGTCTCATGAATAAGTCACATACTTATTGATCAATACAAGATTTCTATTTCATGCAACGGAATAACAGTTTATTCTTAATACATAAACATTGACCATGATATCCAACATCTTCATGTTGCCTTTAGGGCATATCACTAACATAGCCTCTAGTAGCACGGACTGCCACCCGAGTCGATCTCTTATCGTCTGCCCTACGCCATACTTGAACGTGGAGGATTACAAACGATGAACAGGGTTGTCACCACCTGTCGCCTGCCTCTATAACCAGTGGGATATGACCATGACCAATGTCTATGAAACAATCTAAGCACCACACTTACACTTCCATAGATACCCTTGCCTTCCCAGGCGTCAATAACTAAGACAAGAGCATACCTACATCCTAATTGCACATTGGACCGTGACCGTGGCAATAGAGTTACTCGTCTAACCATTATATATTTATCATATAAACTATGGATGGAACATATAACTAACAAGCTAGCATATGAACCATACTCTATTATTCGAGAAGATAAATATATTGAATCAATCAAAGTAGTACAAGGTAAGTAAAATACAAAAGCCATACCCGAATCATCGAAGACAACTTGGGAAACTAGTAGAAGCTCTAACCTAATTCCTAACTCCACTGGCCTAGAGACTACAAGTGAAATATAGAAACTCCTTTTTGTGGTGTGTGTTGGATGAAGTGAAGCTCCCTCCTTTTATAGCCTTCAAATGGCAGTTGATAAGTCGGTTTCTTCCTGCCAAATGTGCACAACCGCCATTAGGGATGGATGAGAAGTCGCCACGTGGAAAGAGGGAGCCGGGGCCGCCAAGTTTGGTTCGGCCAAACCATGGTTCAGCACCCTGGCAACCGTCCCGGGCCACCGCCTTTGGCTAGAGGATGACAGGTGGGCCCCTTAGACGGTTCCTGGGTGTTTGGCTCCACTTTGAGTCGGTTTCATCTGACTTCTGGGCCCTCCAATCCGTGAGATACCGACGTGGCGAGCGTCGATTGGTCGGAGTTGTGTTTCTTCACCACGTAAGCGTGCTTTCACTTCTTTTGTTTGTATAAGTACCTACACTTCCATAATCTCCAGGGACATATGGAACTTTATTATTTCTAAACCTATATATGTGTAAGAGATGCTAATTCCCATTTTATTCCCAAGGTATGTGACGGTCGGAATTGGTACTTAACGACTGTCAACTTCTATGCAGAGCAACCACCTGGCTTTGAAGATCCCAAGCATCAAAATCACATGTACAAGCTTCACAAGGCGCTCTATGGGCTTAAGCAAGCACCTTGAGCATTGTATGAATGCCTCCGTGATTTTCTTCTCAAAAAAGGCTTTGAAATAGGCAAAGCCGATATTACTCTCTTCACTAGGAAATTCAAAATGACTTGTTTGTTTGCCAAATTTATGTCGATGACATAATTTTTGGCTCAACTAATGATTCTTTTAGTGAAGAGTTTAGTAGGATAATAACCAAGAGGTTCAAGATGTCCATGATGGGTGAGCTCACTTTTTCCTCAGGCGACAAATCAAACAACTAAAGGAAGGAAACTTCATCTCCCAAACCAAGTACTTGAAAGATGTTCTCAAGAAGTTTGGGATGGAGGACACAAATCCCATCAAGCTCCCATGCCTACCAATGAACACCTTGATCTAGATGAGAACAGTAAAAGCATGGATCAAAGGTATATCGCTCCATGATTGGTTCTCTGCTTTATCTTTGTGCATCTAGACCTGATTTCATGCTTAGTGTGTGCATGTGTGCTTCGCTTCCAAGCAGCACCCAAGGAATGTCATTTGGTTGTCATTAAGAGAATTCTTTGATATTTGGTGCACACTCGTATGGCTTATGGTATCCTAAGGGTTGTGCCTTTGAGCTTATTGACTATTCTGACTCGGATTATGCCAGGTGTAAGGTTGACCACAAGAGCACAACCGGTACTTGCCAATTCCTTGGGCGGTCCCTTGTTTCTTGGTCCTCCAAGAAGCAAAATTTCATTGCCTTATCTACCGCCAAAGCCGAATACATAGCCGCCGGATCTTGTTGTGCTCAACTCCTTTGGATGAAACAAACCCTACAAGACTTTGGCTACACATTCCAAGATCCTACTCCTATGTGACAATGAGAGCGCCATCAAGCTAGCCAACAACCCATTCAACACTCAAGAACCAAACATATTGATATCCACCATCATTTCTTGAGAGATCATGAATCTAAGGGAGATATTGCCCTATCCGATGTGAGAACCAAAAGTCAACTAGCCGACATTTTCACCAAGCCATTGGATGAGAAAACATTTTTGCGAGAATTTGTTGAGGATTTGTTGGCTAATCAAGAGCCAAGCATGAATCACAATAAATGTAAATTAAAATTGAACTTTTGTGTCTTAAGATCTCTTTTAGAGTAGAAGTTGATCTTGATTCCAGGAATAAAGTTGAAACATTCCCACTTAGTCTAAAACCTCTTTTGCTAAAATTTGCGAAAATTGGTTGTGTACTTGTTTTTATTGCGAAAACTTGGTTTTTCCTCCTCCTATTGTAATGCACAGCGACCATTGTTATGTACTGATTGCTTATGTGCTAGTCATATGCCTTACAATAAGTTCTACATGTCCATCCCATCCTTCATTCCTGTTGTCTTGTAATGGTCGGATGTTCCGGACCCTAGCCCGAAACTTCTAATCATTTTTGTCTACCAGAAATTCTGTCTCAACCAGAACTTTCGGTCCCTGCCTCCTAAAATTTCTGGGCATCGGGGGTCTAAAACCCTAGGGGGGAGCCACCGAAAAACCTTACTCCCCACAATCTCCCCCAAAACCCTAACTCTCCTCTCTCCCTCACTTTGGTGATCTATGATTCCACCGTGTTTTTTGTCGTTCTTCATCATTTCTACTCACATTTGTGACGAGAAATACCTCCCTGCAGTTGATTTGCAATTTTGTACACTTAAGCTACTTCGTTCGATCTCTCTCCCTAGTTTTATCTTCTTTTGGCCCGATCTCTCAATCTATGAACCTAGGGAGAAAACCTTTTGGTTAGAATCATTCCTGCAACCTGTAGATTGTTGTTCTGTAGTGTTTGATCATATGCACTGGCTTTTTGTCCAGGTCTGTTCGACACTTCTACCAACTGGAAGTTTCAGTGTTCTTCACCCGAAACTTCCGACCAGCAGTTGCCCAGCCAGTTGCTCTTTTGATTCCACCTTTTGTTGTCACTACACTCCTTAATTGTTGATTGCTCCCTGTTGCAGTGGTAATTATGCCTCATGAGAAGCGCTAAAAGGCCGACAGATGTCTCCGGGGATGACAGCTTGTCACACCCGAGGTGTTTTCCCTTTTAAAATACTAAAAGAAAAATTGCAAAGAAAATCGTTGGAAATTAACGTGGAGCAAATAAATAATTTTTTTAAAAAATACAAACTCTAATTGGAAATGGCATGGTAGAATTTTTCCTAAATTCTACATGTCAAAATACACTAACAGGACTTTTAGTGGAATTTCCAAAGCACTAGAAATATTTTTTAACCAATTAAAATAAAAAATCAGAACTAATAAATCCCGGGAAAATCCTTTTCTCTCTCCTCCGTCCTTTTCCCGCTCTTTTCCCACTCTTTCGGCCTTGGGCCGCCGGCCCGAACCGACGGCCCATCTCTCTCTCTCTCTCTCTCTTTCTCTCTCTCTCTCGGGCCGGTCGAAGGCCATGGCCCGCAGGCTCCTGCGCTCGCAAATAAGTCTGTTCTATCCCCTTTGGCTCCCATGACACCGACAGGGGGCCCACCTATCGAGCCCGTCCCCTACCTCCGAGCGCGCCGCGCCATTAGCGCCGCCCCAACCCCGCGCTAATCCCGCCACCCCGTCGTCCCCACACGTCCTTAAGGCCCACCTTAATGCCTCGCCCCTCCCGCTGGCCTTAATCGCCCCCATCCGCCGCTTCCACGCCCTCTAATGGCCGGAATTGATCGCCGGTCATTAATCCCCAAAGTCCCTCTCCCTCTTTACTCCGACGAGTAATTTCCCCGCATCCCGGCCACGACCGACCTCCTCACGGCCTTTAAAAGCTGGCCACCGTGCTCCCTGAGCTCTTCACACCCTCATTCGAGCTTCCCACTCTCTTTCTCGCTCCTTCACCATGCGCCCAAGCTACGTCGCTTCCCACTGGCCTTCGGTCGTGACTCCCCGCTGTTACAAGCTGCCCCGGACCTCGCCGCCGCCTCTATCCCCATCCCCAGCGCCCGAGCTCCCTCGGCCACCCCTCTCCGTGGCCTCCCACCGCCTCCCGAGCCGCCAGTGTCGTCGTCTTTCCCATCTCCGTTGTCCCCGCGGTGAGCCCCTCCCCTCTCCCTCTCGGCCACAGCAGCGTGCCGCCACTCCCAGGTGCGCGTGGCTCAGCCCGCGCGTGAGCCGCAGCACTCCGCGCCCCACACCGTCACCCAGATGGTGTCGGCCGGTCTCCGACCACCGTGCGCCGTCGCCGGCTGACCGCGCCACCCGTGCCCCTCTCCCGGCCGTCCGATCTGCCTCGGCAGATTGGAGCCATCCGCCCCGCCTACCCGCGTGGCATGCCACGTGGCCCCCGCGTCGACGCCACATGTGCGCCACATGGTGCACCGTCCTCTTGGCCAGTGGACCCGGTCCACCGTGGACTGGCGCTCCCATGGCCGATGACGCCATCGCAGACGTCAACCCAAGCGCTGAAGCAATTCCAGGATTTATTGCGTAATAAATCATTAAGGAATTTCCTACTTTAGTAAAAATATAGTTAATCTTCTAAAATTCATATCTTTTCAACCCGAGCTCCGTTTAAGCCCATTCAAATTTCATTAAATTCATAAAAATGCCAAGAATCCATTAAAAATGGTTTTGTTTCCTGTTTTAGTAGTTTTTCAGCCTGTTTTGTTGAAGTGTCTTGTTTGTCGTGTAGACCCTGGTAGTTCCTCCGATCTCGTGTACTTCGAAGTTATCGCGGAGTTTCCTCAGTCCGAAGAGCAAGGCAAGTCATGCTATATTATTGATCATA
Organism: Oryza australiensis; assembly: GCA_019925245.2. Taxonomy (NCBI): domain Eukaryota; kingdom Viridiplantae; phylum Streptophyta; class Magnoliopsida; order Poales; family Poaceae; genus Oryza; species Oryza australiensis. The sequence continues at coordinate 3,252,969 of JAIFGZ020000473.1, read as the reverse complement.
TTGCTCCCATTTTGCCAAAATACCTTGTTTATTCTGTAAAATTGCATTTACTTTATAATGTCATCTTATGGGGAATATTACACCTTATGGTTAGTATTAAGCCCTAGGCTTGTAACCCTAAAACCTTTGATATACTTGGGCAACATCATGACCAGTTTATAGGCCTAGGTTATGCTTAGACCTGCTTAGACTCACTAGCACACTAAATGGGTCATTTCATCTAATCGACATTATTTTTTATACAAGGAATGACGGATATAATCCGAGGACTTTGTGGACCAGACTAATAACTAAACATGACAAATGGTGGGTTGTGGGCACTGTGGTTTTGATAGTGGCGCCCTTGGCAGTTAAGGACCGGTTCATGGGAAACCTCGGAAGAATGACCGTACAAACCACAAGCCAGAATGGGCAACAGTGGGTCCCATACTGTAGCCTTCCCTAGCCGACGAACCCTGGCAAAGGTGAGCGTGATTAGTTGCAGTCGGCCGGGGGCTTACCGGTTGCTGGGCTGCCGGATTCACCATGGCACTCGGGGGGCTGCCCACGGCCCAAGAACGGGAGTGGGGGCGAAACCTTGGTGTGGTTCACTTGGTTAGCGAATGGGTTATATGAAAGGTCCTATCACAGTCCCTTTTTGGGGTACCGTGGCGGTATTCTGGCGCATGGGAGACCGTGTTGTGGGGCTGTGTCTTATGGGTATAGATGTACACCTCTGATCAAAGTAAAACTATTCGAATAGCCTTGCCCATGGTTATGGGCTATCGATCGAATTCACCGTGATTAGTCTCACACGGTTGAAACCTGATTATTGGAACATGACTAGTATAGATGGATGGTTCGGGCCTATCACAACGTGGGGATAACATTGGACAGTGATGTTTTTAATATGAATTAACTAATTAATTTAACACTGTTTTCTCGTGTTCAAATCTCCTCTGTTTTGTGAAAACCCTAGTTGTTTGTGCTAAAGGCAAACCCTAGCCAAATCCTTGTCTCCCCCTTGCATTCATACCTTCTCTATTTGTCGAAACTCGGTTTCGGCAACAGAAAATTGGGGGTGCAGTCAAGATCGCCAAGCTCGATGGGTTAAGTGGAAAACAAGGTATAGACAGGTTCAGACCCTCTCGTGAGGTAATACCCTACTCTTGTTTCGGGGATTCGATCCACCGAGTGTTTATTGATCTAAAGCATCTGATCTAAAGCCGATAACTCATATCCCTCAAGGGACGCCCCTTACCCCCCTTATATAGTCTTGGGAGGCAGGCTTACAAGCCGAAAACCCTATCTTACTCTAAGTAGGTTTCCTCAATCTTACCAAACCATGACTATGAGTTGTTGTCTTATCTAATCGGCAACGTAACACCCAAGTCATAGTTGGTTTACATAATTGGTAGGTGTAACCTATCCCTATCTCCAGTAGGATAAGCTTGCCATGTGGATATCCGATTGCCATAATCTCCACAGTAGCCCCCGAGTCCTTTGCAGTCGACGAGATAACTCAGCCTCGAACCAAGATGCACACAGCCAAACAACTTTTTGGTCGAGTGCTTCTGGCGCCGAGTAATTCCATCACCTCTGCCTGAATCTCCCGAGTGGCTCCAAAGACTGTGAAGGGCTGGAAAACATCCCAAAAAATTCTCAAAAAATAAATATCTAGGTGCATCTCCTGATGCACCTAATTAGGTGTAGCCCCCGACTATGTGGTTAGTCAAAAACAGACTAAGCATATAGTCAAGAACTACAAAAAATTATTCTCATATAAATGCTTAGCTCAAGCTAAAGCAATCATAAAAATCACATTACTTGGCAAGCTCATGCTTATCCGAGTAGATTTGCCCGAGTCGTCTCGGAACAAATAATTTAATTAGCCTTCATGGGTAAGAAATCAATTCACTTGGCAAGCTCATGCTTATCCGAGTTGATCTACCCAAGTCATCTCAGAACAAATATCTCAATCGACCCTCGTGGGTAAAAAACACTTGGCAAGCTCATGCTCATCCGAGTTAACTTGCCCGAGTCATCTCGGAACAAATAATTTAATCGACCCTCGTGGGTAAAAAGCACTCAGTAAGCTCATGCTTATCTGAATTAACCTGCCCGAGTCATCTCGAAACAAATAATTCTATCGACCCTCATGGGTAAGAAAATCAATTCACTCGGCAAGCTCATGCTTATCCGAGCTAATCTACCCGAGTCATCCCGGAATAAATAATTTAATCACCCCTCACGGGTAAACAAATTTTTCAATCATCTGAAAAATACGACCAAAATATTAAATAGCTCCTGCCATAATATTGGTCTTAATCTAAAAAGATCTTCACCAAGGTGGAAAAATAGCATTGATATAATCATTTAATCAAATGCTTAAAAACCAAACAGTTCCTGTTATCAGGACAGCCATGAAAAGCTTAACTGTTTGTCACCTTTCAAATTGCATCGTGCCAACTTCTCATGAAGTTACGCAAACCGCGGTATGAAAGGATTTTAAAGGTATTGGGCTATATGACACGTGCATATTGCCAAGGCAAATCTGCTTAAGTCCATCCACTTAAGTCCCTAAGGACACATGTCAAGCCACACCTTAGCTGGGCCGCAAGTCTCTCATGGGCTCGGCCCAATCGCGAGATAACTTGGCAAAAAACCCTCAAGTCTTTTACGAAGCCTCGAGGTCATCCCCACCACTTCGTCTTCCCAAAAATTTCCTCTTTCGCAGCATCGTTCACCGCCTCTCCTCGCCTTTGTCCCAATTGCTCCCATCTTTCTCTTTGCAGGAGGCCTCAGAACATAGACCCCACTGGGCAGAGTGAAGGCCCAAAATCATCTGCAGCGGCCGAAGTGATAAGGCCTGCAGAACAAGAATCCCGGGGCCCTCTCCCGAGTGAGAGCGCTCCAAGTGAGAAGCCCCCACCTCCAGTGAGGATGTCCTAGTGAAAGAGCCCCGACTACCAGCCAAGAGACCCCTGCTGGAAACCAGTCGGCTGAAGAAGATCTCCCGACTGCCACCCAAGATGCCCCGACTGAGAGCCAGTCAAGCATAAACCAAGAAGAAAGAGGCAGCCGGTAAGTACCAGTGAAGGGTTCGACCATTGATGCTGGTAAGCTTTGAAGCGGTCTTCTGATTTTAGTCTTCAATCTGTCTTTTCTTTGTCTTCATTTATCTTCTTTAAATCGATCAACAAAAGAGGAGGAGATCCCCAGGCTGCAACCTTCAGAGGCCTGGATCTCAATGACTTTGTGAATGTTGCTTGTAAACTCTGATGTGAACTTGTAAATATCTAGCTTATTTATGTTAATGCCTTGACCCAAGTTTTCATAGAAAATTTCTTAAGTAATTTTCGTCCGACTGTCACCAAGCCTAAGCTTGATTAGGTCATCAAAAAATTCTCAGTCCTTATCTATTGAACTCAAATCAAAACACTAAATAATGATAAACCAAATATAAACAAGTTATAAAAGAAAACCATGCTTTGTTGACACGTATGCAGCCCCCGACTGCTAACTCAAGAAGTCGTCTTGCTAGAGGTTGGCAGTCAAGAATAACATGAAACTTGAGACAATTTAAGCATATATAATCGAAGATGTTCGATGTTCCAAGAGTTCTCCACCATGGATCCATCTTCATGCTTTAGTCGATATGCTCCTGGCCGATTCACCTCAGCGATTATATATGGCCCTTTCCATAATGGAGATAATTTGTGACGGTCCTTGGTGGTTTGAATCTTGCGTAGAACTAGATCGCCGACAATAAAAGCTTGTGCTCAGACATTGCAGCTGTGGTATCGTCTGAGTCCTTGAAGATATCTTGCCGACTGGATGAGGGCTGCCTCACGGGCCTCTTCCAGTCGGGTGAGGTCATCCACTCGGTCTTGATCGTAGCGTTCGTCGTTAAAGCTGCGGACTCGGAGAGATTTGTACTCCATTTCATTCGGCAACATGGCCTCTGCCCCGTAAACCAGGAAGAAAGGAGTTTGGCCAGTAGCCCGACTGGGCGTAGTCCGTAGAAACCATAGAACCGAGGGGAGCTCTTGAACCCATTTGCCGGCATAAGGATTTAGCCGGTCAAACACTCGGGCCTTGATGCCTTGAAGGACCATGCCGTTGGCACGCTCAACTTGTCCATTGCTTTCGGGATGTGCAGCTGATGCGTAGCAGATTTTGATTCCAAAGTTTTTGCAAAATTCCTTAAAGATGCCTCCAGTGAATTGAGTCCCATTGTCGGTTATTATTCTGTTTGGGACGCCGAAACTGTGCACGATGTTGAGGATGAAGTCTTGTGCCTTGTCAGCAGTGATCGTAGCAACCGACTTAGCCTCGATCCACTTGGAGAATTTGTCAATTGCGACGAATAAGTGTGTGAATCCTCCAGGAGCGTTTTTGAAAGGACCAACCATGTCTAAGCCCCATACTGCAAATGGCCAGGATAGTGGAATCGTTTGTAGTTCTTGGGCTGGGACATGACTTTGCCGAGCAAAGAACTGGCAACCTTCGCACGTGCGGACCACCTTGTCAGCGTCGGAGACCGCCGTAAGCTAGAAGAAACCTTGTCTATAGGCTTTGCCCACCAAGGTGCGTGCTGCCGCGTGGCTTCCGCATATGCCCGAGTGGATATCTTGGAGTAGTTGCCGTCCTTCCTCAGGTGTGATGCATCTCATCAGGACTTCAGAGCGGCTCCTCTTGTATAAATCAGAACCCACCATGACATAAGCTTGGCAACGACGTCGGACGCGTTCTGCTTCATCCTGGTCTTCCGGCAGTTCTTGCTGAGTTAAAAATTTAATGAGCGGTGTCCTCCAGTCAACGTCGATCATGGTGACTTGGCTTGTAGCTTGCTTGTTGAGTGTTGGTTTTGCTGCAACAGTCGGTTCATAGAGATGCTCTACGAAGACCTCTGTTGGGCCAGCTTCTCGCTTGGACCCGAACTGCGCCAACTCGTCAGTTGTCTCGTTGTAATATCTTAGGACATGGGATAGCTCCAGTCCGTCAAACCTGTTTTCAAGTTTGCGAACTTCTTGCCGGTAGGCCTCCATGGTGTCATTTAGACAGGACCAGTCTTTCCTCACTTGGTTCACGACCAGCTAGGAATCTCCTTTCACGACCATCCGTCGTATCCCGAGTGAAATAGCAAGACGTAGGCCGTACAGCAAGGCTTCGTACTCGACGACGTTGTGTGAGGCGGAGAAGTGGAGGTGGAGAACATATCTTAGCCTTTCCCCAGTTGGGGAGATCAGCACGACTCCTGCTCCCAAGCCAGTGATCCTCTTGGATCCGTCAAAGTGCATGGTCCAGTGTTGTAGGTCTTCTCGAGGTACATCTTCTTGTTGTTCGGTCCACTCGACCAGGAAATCTGCCAGGGCTTGTGACTTTACAGACGTTCTCACCTTGAAAGTTAAGTCTAGCGGCATCAGTTCTAGGGCCCATTTTGTGATGCGCCCAGTCACCTCTCGGTTGTGGATGACATCGCTGAGTGGAAAGGAAGTGATGACGGTGACCGAGTGACCCTGAAAGTAGTGCGCCAATTTCCTCGCGGTTATCAGAACACCATAGAGCAATTTTATACCTAGGGTTAGCAAATTTTGGCTCCTGCCATCACTTCGCTAATAGTCGGCTTCATCAGTCAGCTTCTTGTTTAGTTGCGCCACATATTGTTCGGCGAATTGCTTGTAGATGAAGCAATCTTTGGCTGCATGCTTGTGGTTTGGATGATGCGTGCACTGAGCGTTCATGATAGTGTCATAGGCCGCGACTCAGGGACGGTGTTGGGAGTTGGACGTTGTGGCAACTAGGTCTTCAGGTCAGCGCTTGCGGTCCTTCTGGCCCTGGTTGTTGTTGCCATTATCCTTCTTAGGATGGCGGGTTCCTCCCAATTGCTTGTCGTCCCTCCTGTCAGGCCGGTCTTGGCGTGCCGCTATGATCGCGTCGCTGGACTTGGCATAAGAATTTGCCGTCTCGAACATCTGCTTCACCGTCTTCGGTGGCTTGCGCCCAAATTTTCCGATCAACAGTTCATCACGGACTCCCTTCTGGAAGGCGGCGATGATGATGTCGTCGGTGATGTTGGGGATCTTGTTGCGCTTTTCGGAGAAGCACCGGATGTAGTCCTTCAAAGGCTCGTCCGGCTTCTGGACGACGTTGTAAAGGTCGAAGTGGGTCCCAGGTCTCTCAAATGTGCCCTAGAAGGTTTCGATGAAGTGGTCCCTTAACTCACTCCACGAGCCGATCGAGCCTCTTGGCAGGCTCGTGAGCCAGTTCGTGGTTGAGTTAGTGAGGGCAACATGCAGGTAATTGGCCACGGCCTTATTGTCGCCTCCTGCCGCACGGATGGCGAGGGTGTACACGGTTAGCCACGACTCAGGGTCGGTCTTCCCGTCGTACTTCTCGATTCCAGTCGGCTTGAAACCATTCGGCCATTGCACTCGGTGCAGGTCCCGAGTGAAATCGGCTACTCCATCATCATTGCTGTCGGGCGAGCCCCTTCGATCTTCGCTGGAACGCTGGTCTCGCTCTTGATAACACCGGTCAAGGACTTCCGGAGATCACTCGGCGGGGTCCTTGGCAGGCTGCTTCGGTAGTCGGAGTCATTGCTGCGGCGGACCCGGTGGTGGACGGGTGGTCGTCCGTGCCGCTTTTCGCAGGAGTCGGCCGATTGCTCCTGATGCTTGCGCGTGGTCTCATGGCGAAGGTCTCTTGACCTAGTGGCCGCCTGTAATCCTTTGACCTCAGCGGCGGGAGTCGGCTTCTGTCGGGCGTTTCTGCCATGGACTCAGTCGGCCTTCGTGCTGAGGTGGAGGGAGAAACATTGGTTGTAGCCGCGACGATGATCTTGATCTTGTCCAAGATTGGTGTCACGTCGGGGGGCGCCGTCTCGATCATGGTGTCCAGGAGCGTAAGGGCAGCGACAGCGTTCTGCTGAGGCGTCTGGAAGATGTTGGTGTTGTGGATTCGCGTTTGGAGTAAGGCCTCCCGAGCGGATCGTCTGGTTGCTCTTAGATCCCGCTTTCTTCTGTCGGCTTCCTCCTTGCGCTTCTTCTCCTCTTCCGCCAGCTTGCGCTCTTGCTCAAGTCTAGCTTGTTCTTCTTCTGTGACCCTACGGGCCATGGCTGAGTCAGTCTCGGCCACCTCAGCCATGAGGACGTCGAAGCACTTCGGCTCGTAGTCCATGTCGCAGTCGGAGTCGTTGGATTCGTCCGAGGGGATGTCGTAGAGGTCGTCGAAGCCTGAAGAGCTGAGGTATTCATCGAGCTCCGAGGATGAGCATGACCCGAACGGTTGGAGGATGACCGCGACTTCCCTCGAGCCTGGGTTGCTCGAATCTGGATCGTTCCAGTCCGAGTCGTAGCTTGATGACGTAGATCCCTCTGAGTGGGTCGATCTCGACTCGGGAGAGAGGAGCTTGCAATAGATCTCAACGGCGTTTGGTAATCCAAACGGCGCCGAGAGGTTTTCTCCCGAGTAGATTGGTTCCGACGGGGAGGTGAGAAGACAGCTGTAGATTTCAGCGGTGTTCGGTAGTCCGAACGGCGCCGAGTGGATTCCTCCTTCAGAGTGGATGGGCTGCATCATGGACGTCAGAACTATGTCGCAGATCTCAGCGGCGTTCGGTAACCCGAATGGCGCCGAGCGGGTTCCCCCTCCCGACTGGTCCGAATCCGAGTCGCAGGAGGAAAGATTGTTGAAGCCGTTGACGGCGAAGTCGCCGATGCCTGGAGAAGATCCCATCGCGCTTGCCGGCGAGATTGTCGAAGAAGTCTTGACGCGCGGGCCCCTACTTGGCGCGCCAAGTGTCGAAACCCGGTTTCGGCAATAGAAAATTGGTGGTGCAGTCAAGATCGCAAAGCTCGATGGGTTAAGTGGAAAACAATGTTTAGAAAGGTTTAGGCCCTCTCGTGAGGTAATACCCTAATCCTGTTTCGGGGATTCGATCCACCGAGTGTTTATTGATCTCTTGAATCTAAAGCTGAAAGCTGATAAAGCATCTGATCTAAAGCCGATAACTCATATCCCTCAAGGGACGCACCTTACCGCCCTTATATAGTCTTGGGAGGCGGGCTTACAAGCCGGAAACCCTATCTTAGTCTAAGTCGGTTTCCTCAATCTTACCAAACCATGACTATGAGTTGTTGCCTTATCTAATCGGCAACGTAACACCCAAGTCATAGTTGGTTTACATAATTGGCAGGCGTAACCTATCCCTATCTCCAGTCAGATAAGCTTGCCATGTGGATATCCGATTGCCATCATCTCCACACTATTCCGGTATGACTTGCTGAGTACGTGTAAATACTCATCCTTGCCGCATCACCAGAACCGAAGCAAGAAGCTGAAGAAGAAGAACAAGAATTTGAGTAGGCTTTGTCCTGCACTCTGGAAGATGCATGTGGGTGGTTGAAGCCGCGTTGCAAGCGTCAAGATTAGGCTTAGCTCCTTTTCTTTTTTCGCTTCTCTTTTGTAATCTTTTTGTAATGTTTTTAAGATGTGGAACTGTAATATCAACAAATGTCGTATGTGGCTTTGGAAATTCTGGTTTGAATTTCTGGGCGTGACAAGTTGGTATCAGAGCCAATTCCAGACCGTAGGAAAAGCCAAATGGAAAACACTAGGAGCCCTTTGGATTTTTCCATATGCATAAGTCCTTGCATTTGGAGTTATTTCGGGAAAATGGGACTCTATTTCCTCGGGTTTGGGGAAGGATCTTTATCATTTTTCAAAACAGGAAATTTTGAAAACGAGGTCAGTCTAAGTGATAGGACTTTGAAACAAAATTTGAAAAACCCATTTGCAATCTTATTCGATTATCAGTCGGGATTTCTTTCGAAGGGATCAACATCTTAAGTCAAGATAGGAGGGAATGATCACTGATTTTATACTTAATATAACTAAGCATTTATTCTTAAGCATTACCTCATCATCTAGGGGATGTCATTAGAAGTTTTACCTAGCCTCATGAAAATGTTTCATAAAACCCTTCTTTACTTGTTTACTTCACTTGAGTCCTTTACCATTTATTTAACTTGGGTTTGAGCATACATTGATCCCCTACCTTGTCTTCTCTAGATGGCACGTCGTCCCGTCACCAACCACGGTCAAGGTCTGGAGGGTTTCGTTGCTGAGCTGGCAAGGATGGCCTTGGCAGTGGGCTATCCCGACACACCCGAGTACACCGCCGTCTCACCTTTCGGCAGCGAGTTGCCCCATCAGTTCCGTTTGGAGGTGCACGGTTTCATCGGCACCAACCTCCCGAACATGGTGGTCACGCCTTAGGAGGAACGGACGAGCATGCCCGCCAAGAGGCCGCTTACCCGATGCTAGCCCTGGATAAGGGAGATGCATCACTACCATCTCCGCCACTCTGCCTACCGTTTCCATCCCCGGTGCAGAAGCTTGTCGGTGGTTAGCTCCTTCCAATCGGTCACAGAGGAGAATGACACCACCTTTACTCACATGAGGACTGTGATTAAAGGTTTGGACAAGATGCATTCAGATCTTCACATAGCGGCCAAAGCCTTGAACTACCAGAAGATCCTCAAGATCAAGAGCCTGAAGGATGAGGTTGATCGCCTCAAGAAGGAAATCGCCACCCTGAATGGACTTTCGGTCTCCAACATCCTTCGGATCAAGATCATGCCTCGGAAGACCACCAAGGCACCTGTGCGGATGCACCTGGCGCCCAGGATTTCCCCTCCTGCTTCGCCACCTTCCCCAGCTCCTGCACCAGTGCATGTTCCTATTCCTACCCCGGTCCCTGCTCTGACCCTAAGCGGAGGAGAAAGAGGAGGATGGATCTTCGCGTCCAGCAGCAGCAGAGGCAGTAGTAGTGGCAGGTCCAAGACCTCGAGCAAAAAAGTGGAGTTTGTAGACTCTCGGAGTCACTCGAAGGAGAAGGAAGTCGGAGACTCCAAGATAGTGGAGTCGACTCCACCGACTGCAGAAGCCGCTCCGACTGCTAGAGTGTCGCCACCCTTAGTTTACTGTTTTCCTATTTTTCCTGCTTGTTAGTTGTTGTGTGCTAGGAGTGTTGTGTGTGGGGTAGCGGCCAACCTGTATCAAGTGTGGGTATGGGTTGTCCAGTTAAAGATGTTGAGTGTGTTTTAAGTGTTTTAATAAAGAACAGATCAAAACAAGTAATAAAGTTTCAGCTTCTCAGTCCAATCTGTTTTACTCCTTCTCTCTCCTTGTTCGACCTGCTCCTTCACATGGTGAACACCAGGAACGGCAGCACCAACACCAACGCTGAGTCAGTAGAGATAAACACCAGGGCTAATGGCAACACCCCACTTACGCCACCAGAGAACATCACTTTGGCTCAAGTCTTAGCAAACCAAACCCAAATGATGGCTGCAATGATGCAGCAAATGCAGCAGTAGCATCAACAGATGCAGCTACAGATGATGCAGCAGTTTCAATAGCAGAACCAAAACAATAATAACTAGTTCGCACCGCCACCTCCCCCTCAAAACAAGTTGTCAGAATCAAGGTATTACATTTCGCGTGAGCTAGCCATGCCGCCCCTCGCGGTAGCGTGGTTTTTGCGCAAAAACCGTGAGAACAGCAAAAACCACGGATGGATGAATATTAATTTTCACGATGTTTTGCCGTGCCGCTGTTTTCGTGAAAACCACGCAAAACCGCATAAAAACCATGAAAACCGTGCAAACCGCGCCAAAAACCGTGAAAACCGTGAAAGACGCAATTTAAATTTGAACCAAATTCAAATCGTGTCGTGCCGCGGTTTTACTCAAACAGCGCCACATATCGCGGTTTTCGCAGCAAACCACGCGAAATTTGTTTTTTATAAAAAAATATATATTTTTGTGATAAAATGAATTTTTAAAAATTTTTAATTCACACGAAATTATTCAAATGAAATCGTGGGGATGCCGTGCCGCACCCCCGCGGTACGTGTGAAAACCGCGAAAAGCGCGGCAGTTTTCGCGGTAAGTGATACCCTGGTTAGAGTTTTTTTGTGTCTGACCCCCAACCTTCTCAAGCACCACTAATCCTATGGAAGCCAACAATTGGCTCAATGACATAGAGAAGATGGACCTACTACAATGCACAGACCAAGAAAAAGTGTCCTTTGCCACCCACCAACTTCAAGTTCTGCCTCAGCATGGTGGGATAACCTCCTGGTCACTCGCGGGGCAGACACACCTATTGTCACTTGGGCAGATTTCTGCCACCAATTCTGGAAGGCGCACATTCCCGGAGGGATTGTGGCACAGAAGAAGAGGGAGTTTAGGTCTCTCGAGCAAGGCAACCGAACGGTCACAGAGTACCTTCACGAGTTGAATCGTCTGACACGTTATGCTCCGGAAGACATGCGCACCGACGCCGAACGTCAAGAAAATTCTTGGCTAGACTAGACGATGAGTTAACGGACAAGCTCATCTCAGGAGAATATGTGGATTTTGAAAAGTTGGTCGACAAAGCTATCTACCAAGAAGACCAACAGAACAAAATGCTCAAGAAGAGAAAGCCTGTTTAGATCAAGCCTCAGCCTCAGCAGGGGAATCCCCAACGGCCATGTTTCACTCTCGGGGGTCAGGGTGGACCAACCACCATGATCGTTCGATAGCATCGACCCTACCACCCAGGAAATTTCCAAGCCAGTGGTAGTTGCAATGGGCAGCAGCAACGGAATCCTGCCCCACGTCCTCCAATGGCGCAATTGCAACAACAACCTAAGCCAGCACCACCGAAGAAGGACCTCGGAGTCAAACCGGGCAACTGCTTGAACTGTGGGAAGCCTGGACATTTCGTGGACAAGTGTCCAAAGCCCAAGCATGCACCTCAATTCGACCAAGCAAGGGTGAATCACGCTTTGGCAAAGGAAGCCCAGGACGCAGTGGAAGTAATACTAGGTATGTTCCCTGTGAACTCTTTTACCGCGTTAGTCTTGTTTGATTCGGGTGCAACCCATTCGTTCATATCAAAAGCGTTCTTTGGGACACATGGGATGTCTGTAATGAAACTTAAGATACCCATGCGGGTTCAAACCCCAGGAAAGCAGTTGAACACCGCCCATTTTTGCCCTTCAGTGGCAATAGAAATCCAAGGGTCCCCATTTCTAGCCAACCTTATCCTTCTGGAATCAAAAGGCCTAGATATCATCCTTGGGATGGACTGGTTAACCCATTATAAGGGCCTGATCGATTGCACGAGTCGCACGATTACCTTGACCAATGGTGAAGGAAAGGAAGTGATCTTCTACTCCCCTAAATCAACAGAGTTAGTAGCCAGCCTGAATCAGATCTCGGTCAAGGAGAAACTTGAAGAGGAAGGAAAAGACCCAAAGAAGTTAGAAGATATCCCCGTGGTTTGCGAATATCTTGATGTCTTCCCTGAGGACCTTACCAAAATGCCACCCGAAAGAGAGAGAGAGCTCCGGATTGACCTGATCTCTAGAACTGCTCCGATCCACAAGAGACCCTATCGTATGGGAGCCAATAAGTTGGCGGAAGTAAAGAAGCAAGTTGACGAGCAAATGCAGAAAGGTTACATTCGCCCGAGCACATCACCTTGGGGTGCTCCAGTAATATCTCTAGAGAAAAAGGATAAGACTAAGAGGGCGTGTGCTGACTATCGCACACTCAATGAGGTCACCATTAAGAACAAGTATCCACTACTTCGGATCGATGACCTGTTTGATCAGCTAAAGGTAGCAAAGGTATTCTCTAAGATAGACCTGCGATCAGGCTATCATCAGCTAAGGATTCGAGAGGAAGACATCCCTAAGACCGCTTTTATCACCTGGTATGGTTTGTATGAGTGCACGGTCATGTCTTTCGGACTTACCAATGCACCCGCGTTCTTCATGAACTTGATGAATAAGGTGTTCATGGAATTCTTGGACAAGTTCCTCGTAGTGTTCGTCGATGACATTCTGATCTACTCCAATCGAAAGAAGAGCATGAGCACCATCTCCGTTTGGCACTCGAGAAGTTAAGGGATCATAAGCTTTTTGCTAAGTTCAGCAAGTGTGCTTTTTGGTTAAAGGAAGTGCAATTCCTTGGTCATATCGTTAATGCCCAAGGAGTCACGGTGGATCCTTCCAATGTGGAATCAGTAACCAAGTGGACTCCACCCAAAACCGTCACCCAAATCAGGAGTTTTCTTGGACTTGCGGGATATTACCATCAGTTCATTCAGAATTTCTCTAAAATTGCGAAACCAATGACCTAGTTGTTAAAAAATGATGAAAAGTTTAAGTGGACCGCTGAGTGCGACAATAGTTTTGAAGAACTTAAGAGGAAACTAGTGTTCGCACCAGTATTGATCTTGCCAGATCAAACCAAGGATTTTCAACTCTATTGCGACGCATCTCGCCAAGGGTTAGGTTGTGTGTTGATGCAAGAAGGAAAAGTGGTCGCTTATGCTTCCCGCTAGTTGAGACCGCATGAGTCTAACTATCCAACCCATGACTAGGAACTAGCGGCAGTCATCCATGCTTTGAAAATATGGCGACATTACTTGGTCAGTAATCGATGTGAAGTGTATATGGATCATATGAGCCTGAAATACATCTTCACCCAACCAGACATGAACCTCCGTCAACAAAGGTGATTAGATTTGATCAAGGATTATGACCTAAGCATACAGTATCATCCTGGCAAAGCTAACGTGGTAGCTGATGCTTTGAGTCGGAAAAGTTACTGCAACTCTATCCACACAAAAGGGAGATGTGAACAGTTACAACGGGACCTGGAGCGCTTAAATCTAGGAATTGTTGGACCTGGATTTGTGGCCTCTCTTGAAGCCCAACCCACTCTCAAAGACCAAATCCGAATAGCTCAAGCCTCGGACCCTGACATAGCCGAGCTTAAGAAGAACATGAGAGTTGGGAAAGCTCGCGACTTTACGGAGGACGAGCATGGAACAATTTGGATGGGCACAAGGCTGTGCGTACCAGAGGATAAAGAACAAAAAAAGTTGATCCTTATCGAAGCTCATCAAATTCAGTACTCCATCCATCCGGGAAGTACCAAGATGTATCAGGATCTAAAGGAAAAGTTTTGGTGGGTCAGTATGAAGCGAGAAATAGCACAGTTCGTGGCACTGTGCGACATATGCCAGCGAGTGAAGGTAGAACACCAAAGACCTACAGGGTTGCTACAACCGCTCCAGATTTCGGAGTTTAAATGGGAAGAAATTGGAATGGACTTCATCACTGGATTACCTCGGACATCATCAGGACACGATTCTATCTCGGTCATTATTGACCGACTCACTAAAGTGGCTCATTTCATCCCAGTACATACCACCTACTCAGGAAAGAAACTAGCAGAACTGTATCTCGCAAGGATCATGTGTCTTCATGGGGTGCCTAAGAAGATAGTATCAGATCGAGGAAGTCAGTTCACCTCCATGTTTTGGCAGAAGTTACAAGAGGAACTCGGTACGCGGCTAAACTTCAGTATGGCCTATCATCCACAGACCGATGGTTAGACTAAACGCGTGAACCAGATTTTGGAAGATATGTTGCGAGCCTGTGCTCTTGATTTCAGAGGAGCATAGGACAGGAGTCTGCCCTACGAAGAATTCTCTTGCAACAATAGTTATCAGGCCAGTTTACATATGGCACCTTTTGAAGCGTTGTATGGACGAAAGTGTCGTACTCCGTTGTTTTGGGACCAGACCGGCGAGCGTCAACTGTTTGGGACTGAAGTGATAAGTGATGCAGAAGAAAAGATCAGAACAGTAAGGAAAAGGCTAAGAATTGCACAGTCTCGTCAGAAGAGTTACGTAGACAATCGTCGAAGGGATCTATCTTTCAAGGCAGACGATTATGTGTATCTGCGTGTCACTCCACTCCGAGGAGTGCATTGTTTCCAAACTAAGGGCAAGTTGGCACCACGTTTCGTGGGACCATACCAGGTTCGGGAACATCGAGGAGAAGTAGCGTACCAGCTTGAGCTTCCACCCTCCATGGCGGGTATCCAAGATTTATTCCACGTCTCACAACTCAAGAAGTGTCTAAGAGTGCCGGAAGAACAGGCGAGCCCAAACCAGATCGAGATTAAGAAAGATTTGACTATGTGGAGAAACCAACACGTATCCTCGAAACCAGCGAGCGGAGAACCCAAAACAAGGTTACAAGGTTCTGTCGGGTTCAGTGGACTCATCCCTGAGAAGAAGAGACCACGTGGGAAAGGGAAGATGAGCTAAAGGCCGCTCATCCCTTTCTTTTCGCGAGTACCTCCGAATCTCGGGGTTGAAATCTCATTTAAGGGGGTAGGTTTGTCACACCCGAGGTGTTTTCCCTTTTAAAATCCTAAAAGAAAAATCGCAAAGGAAATCGTTGGAAATTAACTCGTAGCAAATAAATAATTTTTTAAAAATACAAATTGTAATTGGAAATGGCATGGTAGGATTTTTCCTAAATTCTACATGTCAAAATACACTAACAGGATTTTTAGTGGAATTTTTAGAGCACTAGAAATAATTTTTAACCAATTAAAATCAAAATCATAATTAATAAATCCCAGAAAATCCTTTTCTCTCTCCTCCGTCCTTTCCCGCTCTTTCCCGCACTTTCGGCCTTGCGCGCCGGCCCGAACCGACGGCCCATCTCTCCCGCACGCGTCTCTCTCTCTCTCTCTCTCTCGGGCCGGTCAAAGGCCACGGCCAGCTAGGCTGTTGCGCTCGCAAATAAGTCTATTTTACCCCCTTTGGCTCTCAGGACACTGGCAAGTGGGGCCCACCTGTCAAGCCCGTCCCCTACCTCTGACCGTGCCGCCGCCATTAGCGCTGCCCCAACCCCACGCGAATCCCGGCCACCCCGCCGTCCCGCGCGTCCTTAAGGCCCCACCTTAATGCCCCCCCTCCCGTCAGCCTTAATCGCCCCCATCCGCCGCTCCCGCGCCCTCTAATGGCCGGAATTGATCGCCGGTCATTAATCCCCCAAATCCCTCTCAATCTTTACTTCGGCGAGTAATTTCCCTACATCCCGGCCATGACCGACCTCCCCGCGGCCTTTAAAAGTCGTCCACCGTGCTCCCCGAGCTCCTCACATCCTCATTCGATCTCCCTACTCTCTCTCTCTCGCTCCCGCACCGTGCGGCCAAGCTCGCCGCTTCCCGCCGGCCTTCGGTCGTGACTCCTCGTCGTTACAAGCCGCCCCAGGCCTCGCCGCCGACTTCATCTCCAACCCCGACGCCCGAGCTCCCTCGGCTGCCCCTCTCCGTCGCCTCCCGCCGCCTCCCGAGCCGCCCGCGCCATCGTCTTCCCCATCTCCAGCATCCACGCGGTGAGCCCCCCCCTCTCCCTCTCGGCCCGAGCGGTGTCGCCGCTCCCAGTGTGCGCCGCCGCGCGTGAGCCACGGCACTCCGTCGCCCGCGCCGCCGCTCGGATGGCACCGGTCGATCTCCGGCCGCCGTGCGCCGTCGCCGGCTAACTGCGCCGCCCAGGCCCCTCTCCCGGCCGTCCGATCTGCCTTGGCAGATTTGAGTCGTCCACTCCGCCTGCCCGTGTGGCACGCCACGTGGCCGCCGCGTTGGCGCCATGTGTGCGCCACGTGGTGCATCGCTCTCTCGGCCCTTGGACCCGGTCCACCGTGGACCGGCGCTCCCGCGGCCGATGACGCCATCGCGAACGTCAGCCTAGCGCTGACGCAATTCCGGGATTTATTGCACAATAAATCATTAAGAAATTTCCTGATGTAGTAAAAACATAGTTAATCTTCTAAAATTCATATCTTCTCAATCCGAGCTGCGTTTAAGCCCATTCAAATTTTATTAAATTCATAAAAATGCCAAGAATCCATTAAAAATGGTTTTGTTTCCTGTTTCTGTTGGCACCTTTTTTGGTAAAAGGCACGAACACGATCGAATTACCTAAAGCCTTGCGGTGGTTCTTGGTACAGAGTCGCCAACCACTTCAATCTAGCAAGAACTAGAAAAAAGTGGGTTTTGTAGATCAAATCGGCTAGCGGAATCGATTTAGATGGATAGATTGATAACTACTCGTCTCGTAAGCAAACGGAAAGTTTTCAAGACAAACTTACAAAGAATTTTCGCACTCTCGCAGCGGCGGTGGACGATTTACGGCGCAAATCGACAAAGATGGACTAAACTAGGGCAAAGTAGAAAAATATGGCTGAAAAGTAAAGAATATTGAAAAAACGATTCTAGATTGTATTGTATGTTGTGTGTTGGTTGTTCTTTACAATTGAACCGGCCTTGACCCTTATATAGGGGTTGGTCTTGCCCTCTACAGGCCCTTCTCCATGTCCTATTCGGGATGAACATATTTGGAAACCCGAGATACAACCGTATGAAGAAAGGAAACCCGAAGACGACGAAGTAGTCTAGGTTTCGGACTCTGCGCCGACCGGCCATATGCCTTCGGTCCGACCGGCCCCGCCTGGCCTCGACCGACCTATACACGGCGGTCAGACCGGCCTCCCCGAAGAAACTGGCAAATTTCCAAATATTGACAATCTTTCCTATTTTGATTCCTAAGTGCCAATTTTGGGTGTAAACACATGCCCCCTGCCTTTTATGATGAACACCGTGAATCTAAAAGCATAAGACATGTTTTAACTTGGGACGATAACTCATTTATCGGCCACACAACTCCCTAAGCATCTTGCCAAATACTCGGGAAGTATTTCTTTAGATATTTACCGTTGATAGCCCGCTGAAACCGTTCTCCTTGAAGTGTCTCCAAGAAATATGCATTGCCACGAACGATTCCGTATATCCGATAAGGTCCCTCCCAACTTGGCGACCACTTACCGAATTCTTTAGATCGGGAACCCAAAGGCAAAATAGTCTTCCACACTAGATCTCCCACTTGGAACGTCTTTGCCTTCACCCTTTTGTTGTATGCTTTGGCCACTCTCTTCTTTTCTTTCTCTATCTCTTCCAAAGCTTTCAAACGTTTGTCGACCACTTCATCAAGATTATCACTCATCAAGGACTTGTAGTCTTCGGCTGACAAATCGTCTTGCTTTATATATCGAAGAGAACCAAGATTTACCTCAACCGGTAAAACGGCTTCTTGTCCATAAACAAGCTCAAAAGGGGTCACCTTGGTAGCACCATGCTTGGATATTCTATGCGCCCATAAAGCTTCAGAAAGCACTTCATGCCACCTTGTCGGATGTTCCTTGACCTTCTTCTTGATTAGCTTCAACAACGTCTTATTACTAGACTCGGCTTGTCCATTAGCCTGAGCGTAATAAGGAGACGAACTCAATAGCTTAATTCCATAAGACTCGGCAACATTTCTCACTTCTTTAGACATAAAAGAAGCTCCTTGATCTATAGTTAATTTTTGAGGAATGTCGAATCTATGAATAATATGCTTCAGAATAAAATCAATTACCTCCTTATGCGTCATATTCTTGAGCGGCACGGCTTCGGCCCACTTAGTGAAGTAATCTGTCGCAACTAGCACGAACCGATGCCCCTTTGAAGACGGAGGATAAATTTGACCAACAAAATCTAAAGCCCACCCCCGGAACGGCCATAGCTTAATTATAGGATTCAACACCGAAGCCGGTGCCAATTGAACATTGCCGAACCGTTGACAGGCTTCACATCCCTTATAGTACCTGAAGCAATCATCAATCATTCCCGGCCAATAGAACCCTGCTCTTCTGAGCAGCCAATTCATCTTATGGGCCGATTGATGAGTCCCGCAAATTCCCTCGTGAACTTCACCCATAGCAACCTTAGATTGATCGGCATCTAAACATTTTAATAGTACACCATCTATGTTTCGGCGATATAACTTTTCATGAAGCAAAATATACTTATATGCTTGCCGCCGAATTTTCCGATCAACTCTAAAGCTAGGATCCTTCAAATAGCTAATCAAAGGAATTCGCCAATCATTTACTATTCCTGTGGCACACATGTCCGAATTACCACTTAATTCGGCCCCGTATTGAGAAGATCGTGCCCCCAAGACCTTCGTGAAGTCGGTCCGACCGGCCAAGCAACTCCGGTCGACCGGCAACCACCCACGGTCGACCGGCCACGAACGCCGGTCGACCGAATGCCATCCACGGTCGGACCAGCGATAGTGCGCCGGTTAGACCGCCTCACTGCCTCTTTGCCAATTTCGCTCAAAAAATTATAATCAAGCACTGGTTGGTCTAATATGAAAAATAAACCTCTTTTGATGCTATAACCAGATGCTTGTTGAGCTAAGTCATTTGCTCTAGAATTTTCATTCCTAGCCATATGCTTAATAGTAAATTCATCGAAACTGGCAATAATATCTAGGCATTGATCTAAATACCTGTTCAATGATATGTCGAAGCATTTGTAGACCCCGGCAACTTGTTGCACCACCAATTCTGAATCACCGAACGCTTCTACATGTGTAGCTCCAACGATCTCCATCACTTGTAAACCGAATAACAAAGCATTGTATTCGGCTTGATTATTTGTATAATAATATTCTAAACGAACCGATGCTTCAAAGCATTGACCATTGGGCGAAATTAAAACTACACCTATGCCTTGACCCTCCTTACATGAAGAGCCATCAAAATAAACTTTCCAAGGTGTAACACTAACTACATGGACTCCATCTCCACAATCAACGTCTACATGATGATCTACTATAAAGTCCGCCACAATCTGGCCCTTCATAGATTTCAATGATTCATAGGCCAAATCATATTCAATCAACGTATACGCCCATTTGCCAATCCTACCACTTAGAATTGGCCTTTGCAACATGTGCTTAATGACATCGGTCTGACAAGCAACTATGCATGTACTAGATAACAAGTAATGACGCAACTTGGTACAAGCATAGTATAAGCAAAGACAAAGCCTCTCTACAAATACATACCTCGTTTCGACATCCAGAAGACGGCGACTTAAATATGTAATTATGTACTCCTTGCCATCTTCCTCTTGTGTCAAAACGGCTCCAATAACTTTGTCCTCAGCAGCAATATACAGCCAAAACGGAATTCTGGCTTTAGGAGCTCGCACCACGGGCGGAGTAGATAAATACTTTTTCAAACCTTCAAACGCCTCCTGTTGTGTTGCCCCCCAAGTAAAATCGGCTTCTCTCTTCAAACGTAGAATAGGCACAAAAGCATCGATTTTACCTGCTAGGTTAGATATGAATCTTCTCAAATAGTTCACTTTATCTAACAACCTCTGAACTTCCCTCTTGCATGTCGGCGCTTTGAAATCTTGAATCTTTTCATCTTTCTTAGGGTCAATCTCAATCCCTCTCTCATGCACCATGAATCCTAAGAATTTTCCCGCCGACACACCGAAGGCACACTTGAGTGGATTCATCTTCAATCCATACCGACGCATTCTCTCAAAAGCTAACCTCAAATCGGCCATATGTCCATCCATATCATCCGATTTGACTACAATATCATCAATGTAGATTTCTAGTATAAAACCTAACAAATCATGGAAAATTAGGTTCATCGCCCTTTGATACGTTGCGCCGGCATTCTTTAACCCGAATGTCATAACTACCCACTTAAACAACCCGACAAATCCTGGACATCTAAAGGCTGTCTTATACATATCCTCTTCTGCCATGAAGATTTGGTTGTAGCCGGCATTGCCATCTAAAAAGCTAATCACTCGATGACCCGAGGCATCATTTATTAGCATGTCGGCAATAGGCATAGGATACTCATCTTTAGGAGTGGCTTTATTTAAATCTCTAAAATATATGCAAACCCTAATTTTGCCGCTCCCCTTCTTTTCTACCGGTACTATATTGGACACCCACTCTGCATACCGGCATGGCCTAATAAACCCCGCTTTCAATAATCGGTCTATCTCTTCTTTGACACGATCATATATAAGTGGGTTAAACCGACGAGGAGGCTATTTATAAGGCCTAAACCCCGACTTTATCGGAAGCCGATGCTCAACAAGATCATAGCTAAGTCCAGGCATTTCATGGTACTCCCATGCAAAGCAGTCATTATATTCTCTAAGCAATTCGATCATCTTAACCCTATGATCGGCTCTCATGTTTTTATTTATGAAGGTCGGTCTTGGTACGCTCCCATCTCCTATATCTATTTCTTCTAATGGGTCGGCTGACGTGAACCCTTGACCGAGCTTCTCTACCTCGTCAAAATCCTCTATAGTTTCCCCAACATCGTTCTTTGTTGAACGATATTCTTGAACCCTCTTTTGTAACCATTCCAAATTGGTTGCTTTATTCATCATACAAAGTAATGTCACCAAGCCGTGCTAAACTAGCCGGCTTTACAGAAATGGGTATAAAGCCTTCTTTGGAAACACTAATAAAATCAAAACTAGAAAGATCTAGCCCTGACAAGCACTGCATGTCTCCATGTTTCCATCCCACAGAAACATCGGCCATGGCAACCTCAGCCGATGTATCCGCCTGAATTACCTCAACCTCATCACCATCCCATTGTACTAGGCACTGATGTAAAGTAGATGGGACGCAGCAGTTGGCATGGATCCAACACCGCCCCAAGATGACACTACAGTTACCTTGTACATCGACGATGAAGAAGGCGGTAGGCAACGTCTTGTTCCCCACCATAAGCTCCACGGACAAGATCCCCTTCGCCTCTGTTGACTCACCATTGAAGCCGTTGAGAAGCATGTTGGTCTTCTTCAACTTCGCCTCTTCGCGACCCAACTTTTTGAAGAGAGAGTAAAGCATCAGGTTCACCGCCGCGCCTCCGTCCACTAGCATCCTCGAGACCGGCTTCCCATCAATGTGGCCCTTCAGATAAAGAGGCTTCATGTGACGGTTGGACTCGTCGGGCTTCTCGAAGACCGCATCCTTTGGACCTAGTGACATTTGAGCGACTTCGGCCTCGTCCATGGCGCAAAACTCCATGGGCAACATGCAAACCATGTTGATCTCCATGTTCTCGCTGGACGATGCCTCCACAGCCGGTTGTTCACCCTTTTGAACAACTACCGGCTTCTCAGCAGTTAATGACTTACGTTTCCACTCCTTCGCAGGCGATGGTCGCAACTCATCAAACTCCCTGTCTCTCCTCTCTTCGGCTTCCTTCTCCCTTAACTCATCGAACTCCCTGTCTCTCCTCCCTTGACGTAGATGTCTTGGCCTTGTTCTCTTTCCACGTCCCAACCTCCGGTCCTTTTGGCACAAGCATCTTGGGCCTAGGCTCCCCGATGACAACTTCCTTCCCCTTAGCTGATTCGGCTTGCTCCGGCCGAATCAACACCTTCTTGCCATCAAGATCGACGGTATTTACCGGGAAAGGATTGCTGTCAAGCTTCATCTTCGGGCCCTCGGTGAATTTCAATCGTCCTTCATCTATGGCCGATTGAACCTGTCGACGAAAAACATTAAATTATTAGTAGAATGTGAATAAGAATCATGCCATTTACAATAAGAACGACGCTTTAATTCTTCTAACGAGGGTATGATATGGCCTTTAGGTAATTTGATCTGTTTTTCCTGCAAAAGATAGTCAAAAATCCTATCACATTTGGCCACATCAAAGCTGTATTTGATCTCGCTCTCGCTGATCCTTGTGAGGAGTCGGCGTCAAACTAGAACAAACAAAGGGTTTGTTCTTGTTTGTCCAAGACCACTCGGCGACATACATATCATGATCACCTTCATCGACTCGGAATCACTAATAGGACAATCGACCATGCTAACATGAGGTTTCTTATCACCGGGCCTAACAAACTTTTTAGCATCCCTGACCCAGCTTTCCTGAGCCAGAGTCTTCTGCATTACCTGACTAACATCGAGAAATTGTTGGCCATCTAACCTTTCTTTAATGGGAGTGAGCAACCCACTGAAAGCGAGGTCGGCCAAGTCTCTCTCGGTTATACTCAAGCTAAAACACCGGTTTCTAGCATCTCTAAACCTCTTAATGTAATCTATAACCGATTCATTATGTTTTTGCCTTACCGATGTCAAGTCACAAAGTCTAAGCTCAGTTTCTTACGAGTATAAAAGTAATCATGAAATTTCTGTTCTAACTGAGCCCAAGTATGAATAGAGTTAGCCGGTAAAGATGTAAACCAAGTAAAAGCAGTACCGGATAAAGATAACGAAAATAAGCGCAATTTAAAAGCATCTGAAGTGCTAGCCTCCCCGCATTGCGCTAAGAATTGGCCGACATGTTCCCATGTGGTTCTATTGTCATCTCCACTGAATTTGGTGAATTCAGGGACTCTATAACCACGAGGATATGGGATGTTATCAAAATAGTCAGGATACGGCTTTTGGTAAACCTTAGCACGATTCCTGGGCTCAATTCCGAACGACTCTCTAATGATGTTTCTAATTTGTTCTTCCATATTTTCAGGCCTAGGCGGGTCGGCTACGACCGGCGGCCTAAAAGGTGGCTGTTGCGGTGCAATATTGTCATATTGGCCATCTCTCGTGTCGCGCGGATATCCCCTATTAGGATCATTGTATTGATTGGGGACATGCAGGGGAATTGGTGCATGGACAGTAGCCACAGGGGAGTCGTGTGCGGGAACATGGTATAGAACCAAGTTGCCCGTGATAGGATCTATCTCTGTACTAGCGGCGAGCGCCGGCTGATCGGCCATGGGCCGGTCGACCGGCCAGATAAGGCACGGTCGGCCGGCGGATAGCCGCCGGTCGGACCGGTGTAGTATGGGTGCGGGCCGGCCTGACGGCCGGTCTGACCAATGTAGGGTGAACCGGTCAGACCGACGTAAGGCACCCCGGTCAGGCCGGCCATAGGGCCGGTGATACCGCCGTACTGTGTTTCGGTCAGACCGGCCGTCGAGCCGGTGAGACCGCCGTACTGTGTTCCGGTCAGACCGGCCGTCGGGCCGGTCAGATCGAGATATGATGGGCCGGTCGGACCGGCCATAGGGCCGGTCGGACCGACGTAGTGAGGGCCGGTCAGACCGACAGAGGCGGCAGAACTACTTTCGTCAGGGCCTTGGGCAATCGCCCCGTTGGTTTTACTAAATATGTGGTTCACAGGGGTTTGGTTCCCCCCTGAAACCGAGGTAGGCGGCGAATCGGTCGCGGGAAGACCAGATTTACCACTCATGTCGCTTTAAACAACCTATTAAAACAAGCCTCCATAGCGGATTCAACCTTATTGTTCACGGCAGCGGTAACGGACTCATCCACCGTACTAGCAACAAGTTTTTGAATAGGCATAGAGATGTGATCAGCGCTTACCTCGCCGCGAGTTACCTTGAGCGGGCTCCCGGGCTTGATGACGACGCCCTGTCGCGTTTTGGTGCAAGATTGATCTAGCACCTCCTGCGTGATTGCTCGTATGCGCTCCTCCATTATTTGGCGGGCTTCCCCATCCAGGTCGTCCAACGAGATGTGGACAACGTTGGATGGCTCCACGTCTTGTGCCGCTTGCTTAGACATGGCGGCGTCGAATCCGAGTTGGCGTCGTGTCTTCCCCAGCAGAGTCGCCAAAAATTGTGTTGGCACCTTTTTTGGTAAAAGGCACAAACACGATCGAATCACCTAAAGCCTTGCGGTGGTTCTTGGTACAGAGTCGCCAACCACTTCAATCTAGGAAGAACTAGAAAAAAGTGGGTTTTGTAGATCAAATCGGCTAGCGGAACCGATTTAGATGGATAGATTGATAACTACTCGTCTCGTGAGCAAACGGAAAGTTTTCAAGACAAACTTACAAAGAATTGTCGCACTCTCACAGCGGCAGCGGACGATTTACGGCGCAAATCGACAAAGATGGACTAAACTAGGGCAAATTAGAAAAATATGGCTGAAAAGTAAAGAATATTGAAAAAACGATTCTAGATTGTATTGTATGTTGTGTGTTGGTTGTTCTTTACAATTGAACCGGCCTTGACCCTTATATAGGGGTTGGTCTTGCCCTCTACAGGCCCTTCTCCATGTCCTATTTGGGATAAACATATTTGGAAACCCGAGATACAACCGTACGAAGAAAGGAAACCCGAAGACTGACGAAGTCGTCTAGGTTTCGGACTCTGCCGGTCAGACCGGCCATATGCCTTCGGTTTGACCGGCCCCACTGCCCGGTCTGACCGACCTATACACGGCGGTCAGACCGGCCTCCCCGAAGAAACTGGCAAATTTCCAAATATTTGCAATCTTTCCTATTTTGATTCCTAAGTGCCAATTTTGGGTGTAAACAGTTTCAGTAGTTTTTCAGTCTGTTTTGTTGAAGTACCTTGTTTGTCGTGTAGACCCCGGTAGTTCCTCCAATCCCGTGTACTTCAAAGTCGTGGCAAGTCATGCTATATTATTGATCATATTGCTCCCATTTTGCCAAAATACCTTGTTTATTCTGTAAAACTGCATTTACTTTATAATGCCATCTTGTGGAGTATATTACACCTTATGGTTAGTATTAAGCCCTAGGCTTGTCACCCTAAAACCTTTGATATACATTGGTGATATACGGCCTAGGAATGGGAGTAGGGCGAAACATTGGTGTAGTTCGCTTGGTTAGCGAAAGAGTTATACGAAAGGTCCTATCACAGTCCCTTTTCGGGGTATTGTGCCAGTATTCCGGTGCACGGCAGACCGTGTTGTGGGGCTGTGTCTTGTGGGTACAGATGTACACCTCTGATCAGAGTAAAACTATTCGAATAGCCGTGCCCACGGTTATGGGCTATCGACCGAATTCACCGTGATTAGTCTCACACGGCTGAAACCTGATTATTGGAACATGGCTAGTATAGATGGATTGTTCAGGCCTGTCGCAACGTGGGTATAATGTTGGACAGTGATGGATTTAATATGAATTAATTAATTATTTTACCACTGTTTTATCGTGTTCAAATCTCCTCTCTTTTGTGAAAACCCTAGCTGTTTGTGCTAAAGGCAAATCCTTGTCTCCCCCTTGCATTCATACCTTCTCATTCCAGTATGACTTGTCGAGTACGTGGAAGTACTCATCCTTGCCTCATCACCAAAACCTGAGCATGAAACTGAAGAAGAAGAAGAAGTTGAGTAGGCTTTGTGCTGCACTCTAGAAGATGCCTGTGGAGTGGGTGAAGCCGCGCTGCAAGCGTCAAGATTAGGCTTAGCTCCTTTTCTTTTTCCACTGCTCTTTTGTAATCTTTTTGTAATGTTTTTAAGATGTGGAACTGTAATATCAATAATTGTCGTATGTGTACCCTGTTTGGTCCTGGACATGGATTTTAATACACATATAGCTTCAGAAATTCTAGTTTGAATTTTTGGGCGTGACAACAGTCCCCCTGTTCGTTATCCTCGGAGCGATTGGGAAAAGAGAAGGTTGTGGAAGGGGGAAGTGGCAGTCAGGTTGTTCCTCCGGCTCATCCTAGGCAGCCAAGAGCTACTCGGTGTCGCCCTCTAGTGATTCATGATCCCGAGAGTGGTGAAGGGGGTGCCAGCCGTCCTGAGACTCGTCACTCTGGTGCGCAGTCCTCCAGGCCATAGCCAGATGAGGTAGGTTCATTTGGGAACCCCATCCGTCTGTTCAAGACCATGGGCTATGATGTTGTCCCTGATCACCACACTGGGTTGGTACAATTCACCTTCTTCCTGCTGGATTGGTACAATTCAGTGTTCTTGGCCAGGACCAATCTAGTGGTCGAGATGAAGTGGCTGGATTGGAACTATTTGAAGCACAAGAGGAATTCTTACTTCAATGATCTCATGAAGGTGTGCCTCCATGTCATGCCCAGAAATTTATTCCAAATTTCCAAACTATTTTGTATATTAAATCCATGTCCAGGAATCAACCAGGGTACACAAAATGACAAATTAATACACATATCCAAACGTAAAATAAAGCGTAAAATACTTACAGAAGAGACACTTAGTCCTCACACTCGAAGAAAGCAATAGCAGAAAAAGGCGATCCTAGCGGGGTTTCAGCTCCACTCCACAGGCAAACTCAACTGGAGTCTGAGCCTTGGTCCTCTAACACTGTCTTCGACTCAGAAGCACTACACTTCTGAAAGGGGAAGAATTGCAAGGCTGAGTACAACCACCGTACTCAACAAGCCACATCAATGATGCATACGTGCAAGGGAGAACAAAGGGAGGCTTGGGCTATTTGCAGAAAAGCGGTTGTAAACATTTATATTTTAAAATAGTTAAACAGTTGATTAATTTAGGCAAGTTTTATCCTCCACTGAACAACGCTACAACCATGTTGAACAGCCCCAACCATTCCACCTGAACTAAACCAGATTATTAAATCAATTTATTTAGTAGTGTGGGACTAATCACGGTGAATCTGGTCAATCGCCCATAACCGCGGGCACGGCTATTCGAATAGATTTACTCTGATCAGAGGTGCGCAACTTTACCCACAAGATACGATTCCACACATATTACCATGCCCCAAAGTATCGCCATGATACTTCAAAGGGGGAAATCGTGACAAGACCCTTCGCATGCTCAACCTAACCAAGCGCACCCCACCATGAGTTTCGCCCCCACCCCTCAAAAGGTAGTGGGCAGCCCCCCTCGTGCCATGGTCAATCCGACAGCCGATCAACCGGTACACCCTGCCCGACCCAACTCCATCACGCCCACCCTCGCCTGGGAATGTCAGCTAGGGAAAAGCTATACTACAAGTCCAGCAGTTACCCATTCTTGCTTGTGGTAAGCATTGTTAGTCTTCCAGCGTTTCCTGAGAGTCTGTCCTTAATTGCCATGGGTGCGACAATCAAAACCATTCACCCATAACCCACCATTAAGTCATATTTTAGTTGGGAATTACGACCACTAAAACATGGCCAGGTGTTTTAGATACTAGATTAACTAGTGTAATTATCCCATTAAGTCAGCTAGTGGTAATTAAGCATGGTAAACATATTTAATTCTAGCAAAAGTCACCGTAAGTGACACAAGCGAGTCCAATTAATCACACAGGTTGACAAAGGATGGATAACAACTAGGTATGGCTCAAGCGAACAGATAGGCAAACACTGTTCCCATGTAATTAGCAAAACATGTCATTTTATTTGCAAATGATAAAACATTTATAAAATAGGTTCAACATGCTTCAAGGAGGAATGTGACTTGCCCTGCTTCTTCAAACAATCTTCCGAACTTTTTCCTCACGAGCATGGACATTTGAAATAGCGGAATTTACACGCTGGCACGCAAAACAAGGAAAAACCCTAGTAAAAACCAAATAAACAATACATGAAAAGTAAACAAACATGTTGAGGTCAATTTTAGATGAATTTTGCAATTTGAATGGCCTAATTTGGAGTTTGTATGAATTAGATATAAATTTTAGAAGTTTTAGGCCATTTAAATGAATTTGAAATTAAATTAATTTATTGTGTAATTAATAATTATTTTTACAAAGAAAAGGCTCGGCTAACATCAGCCACGGCAGCGGCGGCGCGGGGTCCACGGGCTAGCACGCCACATGGCGCACGCGTGGCACCGACATGGCACCGACTTGGCGGTCATGCGGCAGCCATGCAGGCGGTCGAGTGGACGACCACGATCTACCCTGGGGCAGATCGGGTGGCTGGGCATCGACGAGCGGCACGGGCGCAACCGAGGCTGGCCTGGCCGGTCCCGCATGAGGTGGCGGCACGGGGCGCCACCGACGGGCGGCGGAGCAGCGCATTGGAGCGACGGATGGCGCGCGGGGAGCGGCGGTGGTGCAGCGGCAAGGCGCAACGGCACGGGAACATGCTAAAGAGAAGGGAAAGAGAGAGAGAGAAAGAACGCTCACCGGCGACTGGAGTTTAGGAGGACGACGGTGAATCGATGGGAAAAGGTGGCGTAAAAGGGAAAAAGAGCGGTCGGGGTGTGGCGGATCCTACGGTGGCAGCGGTGGACTCGGCGCATGGCAGCAGCAGCAACCAGAGCGGTGGTGGCGCGCGACCGGAGAGGGCCGGTGAGCGGCGGCGCACGAGACGGGCGACACGAGCTCCATTCGGCGCACGGGAAGGAGTGGCAAAAGGGGGAAAAGAGAGAGCGGCAACATGACGACATTTGTAGGGGTTCGGGAGGTTTGGAAACGGCCGAGAGGCGGTCGAATTTGTCGTCGGCGTGAGAGGCGAAGGGAGTAAAGGGCGGCGGTAAATGGCGACGAGTGGGCGATGAGAATCACGGGGAAAAGGGGAAACGCACGGGCGTGAATGCGTGTGCGGGATGAGCGGGGAGGCGTGGGGAACAATGGGGAGGACGGCGCGAGCAGCGGCGGTGTGCGTGGCGGCGGGAGGGCCGAGGGTGAGGAATGATAGGTGGGCCCCACCGTCATCGACTCGGGAGGAGGGGAAGGAAAGAGGACTTTAGACGGGCGCGCACGAGCGAGTGGGCCGCGGCCTTCGGGTCAGCCCACGGGGGAGGAGGCGCGGCGCGTGGGAGAGAGAGACAGCGGGCTAGGCTGGAGAGAGAAAAGGAGGGAGGTAAAGTGGACTTTTTCCGAGGACTTGGCCGAAAGCGGGCCAGTAACAGGAGGGGGAATTTTTTTTATTTTTATTTAATTGCATAAATGATCTTTGTATTATTAAAATTATTTTTGGGGCCCCAAAATTTCACGGAAAATTTCAGAGAATACTTTAGAGCATGGAGAATATTTCAAAAGTATTTCCAGCCATTATTTTTAAAGGAAATTTTTATTTCCTTATTAATTTCACTTGATAAATTATTTTGCCTTTTTATTTTGTTTCTATAAAATGAATTATTTAATGATTTTTAATCCCGAATGAAAATCGAGGCGTGACACTCCACAAGGATCTTAGCACTATTCTGAGTTTGGAGCATGATTGGAACACCGAGGTCATCGAGCAGTTCTTTGCCGCTGTTTTCTTTGGATCCTTGAAGACCGGTGTTCCTTAGATGAACTGGATGACTGAGGGAGATCCTACAGTCACTATGACTCGGTTTGCTAAGATTTTGGGTTTGGACCCTGATGACCTGAACCGGCCTAACATCCATAGTGAGGAGCCTCTCGCCAATGGTTCGCACCAAGTTCCTCTATGCTCCTGATGCTCCTAGAGATTGCATGGGGACCACCAAAGGGCTTCTTCCACAGTACAATTTTCTCTACTCCATCTTCCAACGGACACTTCTCGCCAAGGCCGGCGATGCCACTGCTCTCCAACCCGGCACGCCCACCTTCTCGGTCGCATGAGGTACAACCAGCCTCCTTTCAGTGTTATGAAGCTGATCTGGTTTGAGATCTACAACACTACCTGCGACCCCAAGAGAGGCTGTGTGTATGCCCCATATATTTTCAGATGATCACAGAGGTCATGAGCATCTACTGCTCTTGTGATGGCACACATCATCCTTTCTCATGTGCCATGAGCTCCTAGAGTGCCACCATCTCCTCCCTTCACCTTGGTACAAGTCCTCCTTCTGCACCTCCTCCGTCCTCTAGCTCTAGCTCCAATTAAGAAGGCACTTCAGTCCATCTTTTGCCTTTGTGCCAAAACTGCAAAGAAAGTGAAGAAGATTGAGAAGAGGCAAAAGGCGCTTTTGAGAGAAGCTGGGAAAGAGGTCTGTGATGATTCAGAGGATGAGACTTATGAGAACCCCTTTGCATCTTATGAGGCGGCCAGGGATATTGTTGCTAGTGAGGGTCCTTTTGATGGCTCTCAAGCTTTTGATGAGCAATCTTTGCATTCAGATGAGGAGGAGGAAGAAGAGGACATCCCTGCAGTGGATACTACAGAAGAGAATGCTCCCGCAGAGGCAGACCCGATGTTGCAGGTGGAGGAGATGAGGACATTCAGAGTGGCGACATGAAGATTGTCCCCAGCTCCCAAACCTCTGACGACACGTGATTCCCTTATCTTCATGTCCCTTTTTGGTGTCTTGATGCCAAAGGGGGAGAAGATTGCGGACGGAAGGGGGTCAAAACTCACCTTCCTCGATTTTTGCCCTGCTGCCTCCTTCTTCCAGCCGACCGGAAGTTTCGGACCCTTGACCCAGAAGTTTCGACCTGGCTGTGTTGTTAAAATTCCAAGTCATTTCCTCCCTTGATCTTTTAGACATGTAAAAATTTCTATGAATGTTGGGATGTAATGAATGATTAGGTTTAAAACTTTTTAATTAGCTTCTTAATGCAATATGTGATAATTCGTGGCAATATGGTGTGTTGTTCTTTTATCCTTTTTTGTGTGTGTTTACCATGTCATTTTGCATTTAGTGTCAATATCATTCACACGTTGCTGCACCCCACGAGTGAGAAGTGTTGGAAAAAAACTCTCTCCATTTATTCCTTCAATATATGCATATGAGATTCACTCTTATTTCCTATATGCATACATTAAGGGGCAGTTTGTACTAACTCTTTTCACTCAAAATCTATTTATATTCACTCTTTTGTAAGCTTTAACAAAGTTGTCATCAACCACCAAAAAGGGGGAGATTGAAAGTGCATCTAGCCCCTAAGTAGGTTTTGGTGGTTAATGACCAAATGGTTAAGGGACTAATGTGTTTTATTTGAGATAAGTGCAGACAATTAGTACAAAAGAGCTTAGGTGTGCAAAGTGCGCACAAAGAAAACCCCCATAAACAAATACAAAGCAGCGAGAGGATTCAACGCCTTGTTTTAATATTTATTTCCATTTACTCTTGAGTTTTAGGAAAATCGTACTATAAAGAGGGGTTTCAAATGATAACCTGGGAAGATCTAAGTGTTTAAAGTTAAAATCCTTAGGAGAGAGATTTTTATAGCCAAATTTTAGAAATTTGCCCTAACCAGGACAGAAAGTCTTGATCGGTAGTTCCAGGGTTCTTGATCGGAAATTCTGAGCGTCTTCTCTAGCCGATTTTCCTAAGTGCTGACTGGTAGTTCCTAGGGTCCCTGACTGGAACTTTCAGACACCTCTATATTTCAAACTATGAGTAACGGCTACATGACGTCAGCACGAACTTATAAATATCCCACACCCTCCATAGCTCACTTTTGGCAATCTAACTTTTGTTTTTCTGTCACCTAGCCTCTCCCTTGGTATTCTTGACCACTACACCTTGTTCTTGAGACTAGGTAGTAAATTTGTGAGAGAATTGAGGGTTTTGGAGAGGTTTTGTGAGAGTGAGAGGACTAGAAGGACTTATGTACTTGTTGATTCTCGTTGGACTGTTGTTTGATGCTTATTACTTTTTGAGGGTGACCTCCTAGATGGTTAGGTATCTCCCACGAGTATCCGTCGATTTGTGGATTGACCCGAGAGTATTTGTGAAGGTTTTCCTCACCTCCGTAAGAAAACAAGGTTTGTTGAGTAAAAATCTGAGCTGAGCCTTCGGAGGTGGTCTTGGTAGAGCGATCCTCGTTCATGGTTTTTGCTAGGGATTAAAGTTGAGGATCTTTGTGGTCACTTGACTCCTAGCGAAGAACCTAGGGATACTGGATTGAAAACTGGAGACTTCTTCCTAGGGCTTTGCTTGGTGAGGCTAGGGGTTAATCAAGATCCAGCTCTATGGAGTTCCTCAATAGAGAGTAGAATTCTTTGAATCCAAACTTCGGGAAAAAAATTCCTTGTCTCCCTTTTGTGTGTTCAGTACTTTCTGTTGAGCTTTTCTGTATCCTGCTTATTTCGCCTTGTCACTTGCACATAGGCTCATCTTGAAAGTCTCTGATACTCAAGATCAGGACCTCGAAGTGCTAGAACACCGAAAGTTCCGGTATTCTTGTCAGGAAGTTCTGGTCCCTGTTGTCTTTAACCGATGTGATTTTTAAGTGATTTTTAGGAACACCTATTCACTCTCCTCTAGACGAAATCTACGGGCTTTCAAATATAAATAATATGGCTCTAACAAGAAAGCAAAGGTAAGGCTAATAAAACAGTGACAAGCACAGAAATTTTAATAAAGCAAAATGCAATAATTTGAAATGAACAGAATTTTATAAATAATAGGACAACAATATGATCAAAATGGAATGACTTGCCGTGCTCGCTACCAAGGACTTCAAGCTCCACTTCGAGGTAGAGCGGCTCCTCCGGATCTACAGCGTCCACATGACAAACGTAAAGGAAAAGGGCGAAAAGATAAATAACACCATATAAGATGCAATAATAAAGCACAAAAAGGGTTCTACACTGTTTGAGGAAAAATTAGCAATTTGCACGAGTCAATTCCGAGTTCGAACGGTCAAGATATGGATGTTTGAAGTTTAGGTGTCGTTTCAGTGGCAATTTACGAATTTGTGAATTTAAAATTTGAAACAGAATATTGTTCCCGCACAGAAAGAGGGGGTGAACCGGGTGCACCACGGGTGGGTCCCATGAGTCAGCCCCTTGGTCCATCGTGAGCTGAGTGCACCGAGACAGCTCAGGGGGCCGGGACGGCGCGGCTCGCGGGTGCACAGCCGAGTGGCTCATTGCGTGGCTCCATGTGGCACGGGAGGCAGAGGGAGGCCAGCACAGGTGCGGGGAGGTGGAGGGAGGCCGACGCAGGTGTTGGTATTTCTTACGATCACAGATTAATCCGCAAGCGCACGGAATATTGTTGTAGCACTTCACCCGGGAGTATTCCAAGGCATTGAATTTCATAGGGACGTGTGTGAATTATCTAAGTGTCAGGTTCATCCAAGGACACCAATAATATGTAGGCGAGGGTATAGAGAGGATTTCTATCATTGTGGCTCTAGATAGATGGTGATTGCCTTACTCTATTTACTTACTTTGGGAGCTGGCTTATGCTCTGTCTGTCAGTAACTCCGGCCTACAAGCTCTATGACGTACCGGAACGTGGAGGATTACAAAGGACGGATAGGTCTATCACCACCTACCGCCTACCTCTACAACCCGTGGAGTACGTGGCAAACAAAGGTAAACTTTAGCCTAGACACCACGTCTACGCTAATGATTAGTACTCTAATGTTGGCCAAGAACACCCATCTTCATCAGGGGTCTTAGACTAGAGCACCCAAGAATGGACGATGATCCCGTAAGTAAATACGGTAAAGTAATTACTCTAACTACAGCAACCATAGTAAATCACAAACACTTACTTGATTTGAATAAGCATCCATCGAGGTACAAGATCGGAGGTCAGTGCCATGATACCCGGCACTCCTCCGGACTACCCCTCACTCTCTACCCTATTTCCTAAGCACTAGAGAACTAGAGCTATGCCTTCGGAATAGAGCTTTTATCTTCTTGTGTTGTGTGTTGAATGAAGTGAAGCTCTCCCTTCTTATAGCCTTCCAATGACGGTTAGTGAGTCAGTTTATAACCGTCAAACACACATAACCGCCATTGTGGATGGCTAAGGATTTACCACATGGAAGGTGGAGATGAGGGGGGGCAGGGTCGGTTCGGCCGAACCCTAGCCACAGCCTCTCTCCACTGCCTTTCACCAGTGACTTTCATGTGGGCCCCTAAGGCGGTTGAGGATGGTTTGGTCCCACTTTAAGTCGGTTTAAGTTGAATTATGGGCCTCCTCAATCCGTGGGATCCTGACGTGGTGAGCGTCAATCAGTTGGAGTTGTGTTTCTTCGCCACGAAAGTGTGCTTTCACTTCATTTCAATGTGTTATTCACCTGCATATAAATATCCACCAACACTTGTCGAAGGGATTAGTAAATAATCCTACCGCTACGATGATGTTCATCCTTTGTTCATTTTATGCAGGAATTGACGGTCATATTTTTGCTGTGAAGGACCGTCAACAAGCTCCCCCACACTTAGTCCTTTGCTCGTCCTCGAGTAAAGGTTGAGTACTAAGGTGGATCATGACTTCTTTTGGTATAATGCTAACATATAAGTTATTCCAAAACATACCTGCATCTGCGAATTTGAATGTGTCTATCATGTTATCTTGGGTTATTGAAAAATGGAGCAGTCTAGGTTTCAAGTTACCTTCATTCCTTCTGCTTAAGTGACTTGGGGTTTTCAATAGGTTTTCAAAATGGAAAAACATAGCTTTACTCCTCGGATTATTCTCTCATATCACTCAATGTGTTTGATTCCTCACCAAGGCATTGATTTGCCTCTTTTCTCCTACTTCTAATAAGGCTTATGTGGGGCTCAAGGCAGGGAAAATTATGAGGCATACTTGCATCAAATATTTTGTAAAGTCAAAAGGTAGATCCTAGAAGAATACTAGTCATGCAACCATGATCAAGCTTGTGCATATATATGGAAGGGGGTATGTGAGTGGAAAGATAGGAAAGAAAACATTGTTGGTGACTCTTTTTTGTATGATTCTCCTCCCTATCTTTTATTAAGAGAACATTGCTAAGAATATATATTTGTCATCATGCTCGAGAATATTTTCTTTCTTCTCTTGTGAGCATTATGGTTTTTTAAATCACTTTTATATTTATTCTTTTAGCTCATGTCTCATTTGGCATGGATAGGAGGATGGAGAATCATAATTATTTGGAGTCTTTATTTTGTGGAGAATTGATGGTGGATGCAAATTTCCGGAGTAGAAATTTGCATATAGTGGTGAATGAGATATTTTTTTTTGGCTAAACCTCTAATGTAGAGGGAGAGCAATTTTATTTGGTGGCTATGCACAAGAGTTTGATCATGAAGGTATGAAAAGATTCTAACAAGGGTCTAACTATTTGACCAAACTCAAAATGATTGCAAGCAGCATATGTATAAGTTTTTATCATGAAAATCAACATATGGCTCTGGTGGGAATAAAATATCATCGATGAGTTTGTAAAGGTATGGTTTTTGCATTTTCAAAATAAAATACCCAAGCACCTTATGCAGTATGGAACAAAGTTATTCATTACCAAACTATATTTCATTCGTCATCCCAAGGCTAAAACCAATTTTAAAAGGTAAGCGAAAGTCAAAGGGCAACTGCTTCGTGTGCTATGAACCTAGTCTTTAGGCCAAGGATAGTCCTGATCGCTAAGAAAAAATGTATGCAACATGGTTATTAGAGATGGAGGAAGAACATCGGAGTACGGTAATTGGTTATTAGCGATGGAGGAAGAACAGTTCTTTCGGTTTTTCATTCACCTAAGTGGTGGGTGGATACTGGTGCTAATATTCATGTGTGTGCTAATATTTGCTTGTTTTCTTTTTATCAAGTCAAGAGAGGTTCCTCCTTGCTAATGAGGAACAAACGGTTCACATGCAGCTATTCATGGTGTTGGTACGGTCGATCTAAAGTTTACTTCGAGAAAGACCATGCAGCTGAAGAACGTGTAGCATGTCCCCTCAATAAAGAAGAATCTTGTTAGCGGCTCTCTAGTTTGTCGAGATGGTTTTAAACTTGCGTTTGAGTCCAATAAGTGTGTCGTATCTAAATATGAAACATTTGTTGATAAGGTTTTGACAGTAGAGGCTTGTTCTGCTTTTCTTTGGATGATGCATGTAATAATGTTGTGAATCATGTGAACAATGATGATGAGTCCAGTGTGTGGCACAAAGGACTTTATCAATTTAATTTTGATGTTACAATGCGCTTAGCTAACATGAGTTTAATCTCAAAATTCACTTTGGTCAAAGGTTCTAAGTGTCATACTTGTGTTCAAGCGAAACAACCTCGCAAGCCTAACAAGGCAACAAAAGCGAGAAATTTAGCACCGCTAGAACTTGTTCATTTCGAGTTGTGCGAAATGAACGGCTTCATGACATTTATAGAGAGACCCTTGAAAGGCTTATTTCTTGATGTACTTCTCTCCTTGTCTGTATGGCAGGATGGTGCAAACCTTAATATGATCCGAGTGGCTTTTTCTTAAAGCAGAGATGTTGGCATGCATAACATCTTAGAAGAAACACACTTATATGAGTCTGATTGCTAGTCACAGTCTATGAGATTTGGGTAATCTCTAGATACTCATGAAAAGGCCTGGAGTATGACATACGCTCCAAACAGAGAGGATGCTATCGGCAGCCTACTATCAGTTAAAGAATTAGGTAAAGCTTGACTACTAACCCTACTATCAGTTAAAGAATTAGGTAAAGCTTGACTACTAACAATTTAAGGCATAGTCCATTTGTTCAGTTGTGGTTAGGTGTAGCCTATTTTTTATGTGAAAGTTCAACTTAACAGTCTCCACAAAACATGGGTATAACAGACAGAAACAGAAGAACATTTCCTGTGAGCCTTGCAATTTGGTAGGGATTGTTTGAATTAAATGAGCTAGACTCAATTTAATCCTAGTAATTCCAAAGGTCCACATTTAATGTTAAGAGATTAATACCATCTTGGAAATCAACGATAAAGGACATCAACTTAAATAGGTTGTTATTTGAGAGCACTTGTTGAGCGTTTGAGGTGGTGGTGGGAATGTCATGCGCGCGCACGTCTAGTTGATCCGAGCTGGCCAGGCCGTGGGTGGGGCTTGGCGTGGCATGCAACGGGGATGGGGCTAGCTAGCTATTCGTTTTTCGGCCATTTTTGTTTTTATGACCAAAGGCATAACCGACGGGCATCAATGGTGGTGTTACTCCTGTAACGGACAAGACATAATGCGCCATCAATCCCTCTCGTAAAGTTCCTCTCACGTACGATGTTATCCTTCTCCTCCGGGATAGACAAAGTTCCTCTGGCGTACGATGTTATCTCCCTCCTTTGGGATAGACAAAGAGTGCCTCTGTTCATCTTGCTGTCTCCTCTAGTTCTCTCACAACACTTCTTCACCTTCTGTTCCTCTGCTGCAAAGGCTCTCCGAGCACAAGTGTTCAAGACGAACAGGCCTCCAAAACTCCGTCCACCCGATTACTTGCACGAGTAGGTGGGAGATCAAGTTTTTGGGAAGTGCGTTTTTCGTGTGACTGCTCTCGGCACGGCTTTCTCACCTCACGTTCTACTTACTCTACGTCAATGTCGACCAGCACCGACAACAGAGAGAGCGGTGGCAACGGAGGAGCAGCGAATGACAACATCAACGGTGGCACCATCACCAACACTGTCACATCTGAAACCGGAGCATTCTTTAGGTATGTCATTCTATTTATTTTAGTGTTAAACATGTTACTTAATGATGCTATTGTTATCAACATGTTTATGTTTAGCACTATCATTAGATCATCTTTTTAATCACATGCTTATAATCATATTTTTTTCTGAATTACAATATGTGGAGTTATGACTATATTTTCAACACTTTGTGCTCCTGCAAGACCATAAATGTCATCCTATTTTTGTCATCACTAAAGCTCTTTTTAACTATAAAAAAAAGCTCTGGCACATAACAATTGCGCTCTGGTGGCTCTTTGCTTGCCTTTGGGTATTTTAGCCAATTAGCACACACTCTCAATACTCAATGGTTACTTGTGTCACCTTAATTTATATATTTGTGCTTTTGAGATGGAAATTGAACAATACAAAGACGACAAATCATATAGGTTTGTCAGTGTGAGTGAGAGTCGAGCAGCCATGCATGTAGCGTTGCACAGTTGGCTCTTGTTGTGCTGCTGCTTCTGCTGGATGCACGCACTTGTCGTCTTGCAAGCTGAGTTTGATGTGTTTGCAACAGTGCATACATATATACTTTCATAAAAATTTAATCTAGGGTGGTATGGGACACTGATGGATGGAATAAGAGTACTGTGCAGAAACAAGATCTTTTCCACTCTGGCAGAGTAAGAGCTGACGGCTGCATCATTTTGTTGTTCCGGCCGTTCGCCTTTCTGCAAAGCAAAGCTTGTCAAACGTCAGTCACCCAGCAGTAGCTCTAGCCTATAGCTAGCTACCACACCTTTCTCACTCCTGCCTCTCGATCCCTCTCTGCATCGCATGCCTGCATCTTTTCATAACTTATAAGATTTCGAGTAATAATCAGATACTAATTCCTTGCATGCTTATTTCAATCTGTCAGTATGTGAATCCAACAATTAATGAATCCCTCTGGATACTTGAGTATCAAAATGAAGATAACAATCTCAAAATAAATAAATTTAAATTGATGTGACGTATATAGTATAATGAATATGGACAGACAGCTGTTCAGATTTATTGTATTAGGTCATATCATATCTAAAATTTAAATTAATTTATTTCGGGACAATGTAAGTATACACCAATACTGTAAAGTGGGCCAATAAAGTATGGGCTCTATGGAACACTAGATTTTGAAAACGTTGGAATAAGATGCCATACACAGTAGAATCTTACGGAATTTCAATACACACAATATCATAATCAATGCCATTGAATAGTTCACAGAAAATAAAACACGAGATTTTTGAAGAAATTAGAGAGACTGTACAGAGATAAAGTGAAGAGATTGTATATACCATATACTCACACGGCTGAGTTATCCGACTGGATACAGGGGATAGGTTATGCATATTGAATGTATAACATATCTTGACTTGGATATTATGTTTCCTCGTGTATTAAAGAAGCGGTCCAAAGTCCTGATCTGGCAATATTATAGATTAGACTTAGAAAACTGATACCGAGTTTGGTTAGGTGTTTATCCGTGTAATCCTACCTCCTAACCTATATAAAGGAGACATGAGGCCCTCCAAGGATAGATCGACAACTCAATCTTTACATCAATACAATACTCGACGATTCAATATCTAAAACAGGAGTAGGGTATTACCTTTTGTCGAGAGAGTCTAAAACTGTTTAAACTTTTATCTCCTAACCCATCTACTTTAACTCTCGTATGCCACCCCCTTTTCTCAT
Organism: Oryza australiensis; assembly: GCA_019925245.2. Classification (NCBI taxonomy): domain Eukaryota; kingdom Viridiplantae; phylum Streptophyta; class Magnoliopsida; order Poales; family Poaceae; genus Oryza; species Oryza australiensis. The sequence continues at coordinate 3,213,492 of JAIFGZ020000473.1, read as the reverse complement.
TGTCGATTTCTACAATCAATAGTTGGCGCGCCAGGTAGAGGTAGTGTCGAATTTTCCACCGACTAGTACGATGGGACCACCTTTAGGTGCTGACGACTTCACCTTCTCACCAGGGCAAGCCTACTAATTCGGTAGCGTCGACTTCATCACCGACGACTTCAGCAAAATCTCTCTCCTAGACCGGGATTCAAACTAGTCGGGGAAGGACTACATCCACTCGGCTCCTTTTGGTTTGTCCCGCCAAGATCTACTCCAAGGTTCTCTCCTCCGAGTTAGCTTCAAACCACTTAGCGGACTCATCGACATCAGATTATTATCATGACCTCCCCAGCAACGCAAAGATGTATCCTCTCATCATCATGTGGCTCCCTTCACTGTTTACCATCACGTTTGGATTTAGATCCATCTCCCCCCTTAGGCCTCGATCTGAGCAAGCTTCGGCTTCACTCGGATTAGGCTTCAGGGAGGTGGGCATCATGCTCCTACCATTCAGATCTTGCTCCGACACTGAGATTGCCGACTACCTCAGTTCTTCTGATGATTACAATAACCCCAACACCGAGAGTAAGGATAGTTCGGAGTTTGATGACGATTATACTCCGCTCCTCTTTGATGTGTTTATGGTAGATGCAGTCGACAATGAAACTCATGCACGATTGGCTAGGAAGGCAGAGGAGGAACATGTAAGATTTCAAGAGGAGCGCAAACCCAAGGAAGAGGAGGACCAAAGAAGGTGAGAATTGGCTTCGGCTAGGCGTGTGGCTCATAACGCTATTATTCATACTCGAGTTGATGAAGCTATCAAAGCTTCACGCCATGAGAAGCCATTGGGAAGTAGATGGCACCCCAAGAAAGACAACGGCAATAACAACCAAAAAGATCGCAAGTGTAAGCCCAAGGATATGATGGCCACAACTTCAAATCATCAACAACAACGTCTATGCGTCAGCACCTATGACAAGATCATGAATGACCCCTGCCAGCATCATTCGAACTCTAAGCACGTGGCCAAGGATTGCTTCATCTATAAGAAGTTTGCTCAAGAATATGTGGTACAGCTCAAGACTGATGCAACAGAAGGGACTTCAGGGTAGAAAATGGACGATGGTGATATTGGTGCAGGTTCTTTTTAGGACCATCGAGCCGAGTTAAACCACATCTTTGGAGGCCCACTGGCATATGAGTCCAAGAAAAAACAAAAACTTACCAACTGTGAGATCAACGCGATCCAACAAGAAGTACCACAATATATACGATGGTCTGAGGTGGCAATTATGTTCGACCGCTTGGATCATCCTGACCGAGTGGCCCACCTGGGGCAGTATCCCTTGGTGCTAGACCCAGTGGTTCACAACGTCAAACTAAAGTGCATCCTCATTGATGGTGGCAGTGTGCTCAATATTCTCTTCGCTAAAACGCTGGATAAGATGCAGATTTCAAGATCCGAGTTGAAGTCAAGGTTCCCTTCATTTCATGGGGTAATTCCTCGGTTATCCTCAACACCACTCGGGCAGATCACTCTTCCAATCACCTTTGGTACTCGGGATAATTTCTAAACTGAAAAAAAATTGGTTTGAGGTTGCTGACTTCGAGGCAACTTACCATGCCATATTAGGATGACCGGCTCTTGCAAATTTCATGGCTATTCCTCATTATACCTAGCTGATGATGAAGATGCCAGGTCCACAAGAAGTAATTGCTCTGCACAGTGACGTCAAACAAAGCTTTACTTGTGACAACGAGAGTTGCGAGATGGCTGAATCTCGTGAGAGCACACTCGGCCGACAGGACATCTGACTGGTCACATCGACATCACAGGAAGGAGAAGTTCCAGTCAAGAAAATTCCCAAGTCAATAGAAGGCGACGCCAAGACCAAGAAGATTTTGTTAGATCCGATTGATCCTTCTAAGATCGTTGTTATTGGAGCCGAGTTTGATTCTAAATAGGAAAGCACGCTCGTCACCTTTCTTTAAGATAATAAAGATATATTTGCATGGAAACCTTCTGATATGCCTGGTACTCCTAGAGAGGTGATCGAGCACTCCTTAAATGTGAAGCTTGATGCTAAATCTATCAAGCAACGACTCCATCTATTTGGTCAAGATTGTAGGGATGCAACAAAAGAAGAATTGACTAAACTCTTGGCGGCTGAATTTATCAAAGAAGTCTACCACCCCAACTAGTTGGCTAACCCAGTTTTAGTTTGGAAGAAGACAGGACAATGGCGCATGTGCATTGAATTATATTGACCTCAAGAAGTCCTATCGAAAAGAACATTTTGGATTGCCTCTCATTGACCAAGTCGTCGATTCGACAGCCATATGCAAGCTCCTCAGGTTTCTCGACTGTTATTCGGGATATCATCAAATTAGCCTAAAGGAATCCGACTGCTTGAATCTTTGTTCATTACCCCGTTTGGCGCTTATTGTAACATCACCATGCCTTTTGGCGTGAAAAATGTTGGGGCTACTTACCAACGTATGATCGAGAGGTTTTTGCAATTTCAGCTTGGACGTAATGTGGAGGCATATGTTGACGATGTTGCTATCAATACCAAGCGGAAGGAAGACTTGATTACTGATATTGAAGAAACTTTCCAGAACATCCGGGACTTCAGGATGAAGTTGAACCCGAAGAAGTGCACCTTTGGAGTACCGTTAGGGAAGCTACTTGGTTTCATGGTATTGCATTGCGGTATTGAAGAAAACCGGGAGAAGGTCAAAGCTATAATAAATATGCCGTCACCAAGTTCCCAGAAAGATGTTCAGAAACTCACTAGTTGCATGGCAGCCCTCAGCCGTTTCGTCTTTAGACTTAGGGAGCGTGGTATGTCGTTCTTTAAGTTTCTCAAGAACACAAACAATTTCTAGTGGACCCCTAAAGCCCAAAAAGTTTTTGAAGACTTCAAGATTTTCCTCACTACGCCACTTGTGCTAGCTTCCCCACATCCATAAGAGCCTTTGCTGCTTTATGTGTCAGCAACTTCTCAAGTGGTTAGCATGGTCTTAGTCATTGAGAGAGAGGAAGAGAGACATATCCAAAAGGTCCAGAGTCAAAATTACTTCATTAGCAAAGTTTTGGTTGATTCTAAAATGTGTTATCCGCAGGTCCAGAAGCTGTTGTATGGAGTTTTCATCACGGTGAGGAAGCTAGTTAATTATTTTCAAATTCACTCGTTCTTGTGGTTACTTCTTTTCCCCTTGGAGATGTTCTTCACAACCACAAAGCCACAGGACGAATTGCAAAGTGGGCTCTAGAATTGATGACATTTGACATTACATTCAAAGCCCAAAAATCGATTAAGTCTCAGGTTTTTGTTCACTTTGTCGCTGAGTGCACAGAAATCCAAGAAGAGTTAGCTGTGGAGAAGCTGTAGTATTGGATGATGTATTTTGATGGGTCTAAAAGAGTTACTTGTTCTGGGGCTAGGGTTGTTTTGATTTCTCCGACTGGAGAGCGGCTGCAATACGTCCTTCAACTTCATTTTCCAGCATCGCACAATGCGACCGAGTATGAAGCTTTACTTCATGGTTTGCGGCTGGCTGTGTCCCTCGGGATATGTCGTATGGTTGTTCGAGGAGATACTCAATTGGTCGTCAATCAGGTCATGAAAGATTGGTCTTTTTAGACGAATACATGGCAGTCTATCGTTAGGAGGTTCATAAACTAGAAGAAAATTTTGATGGCCTCGAGTTATCTCATGTGTTAAGACATCACAATGATGCAGCTGATGAGTTGGCAAATTTTGGATCCAAACGAGTGGTTGCACCTAGTGATGTCTTTGTTGAACACCTTCATCAGCCGTATGTTGCAAAGAAGTAAACTATTGAAGAAGATGTTTCGAGGCAGGTTTCTACAATTGATGCCGACTGGAGGACACCTTTCATCAAGTATTTGACTTCTCAAGAGTTGCCTAAGGACAAGACTAAAGCTGAATGCGTTCAACGTCACTGCCGAGTTTACAGCTTCTGGAAGGAGAACATTATAAATGCAGTCCATATGGTGAGTTGCTTAGATATATCCCGACTAAGGAAGGACAACAATTATTGCAAGATATCCACTCAGGGATATGCGACAGTCATGCTGTAGCGTGAACTTTAGTTGGCAACGCATATCGACAGGGTTTCTTTTGGCCAACTATTGTTACTGACGCGAAAAAGGTTGTTCAGACCTGTGAAGGTTCTTAGTTTTTTATTAGACAGATTCATGTCCCAGCTCAGGAGTTACAAACCATCCCCCTTTCATGGCCATTTTTGTATGGGGGCTTGATATGGTTGGTCAATTTAAGACAGTGCAAGCTGATTTTATGCACTTGTTGTTCTTGTTGACAAGTTCACCAAGTGGATTGAAGACAAGATGGTCGGGACAATCACGACAGATAAAGCTAGGGATTTCTTCCTCAATATAGTGCATAGGTTTGGTGTTCCCAATATAATTATTATTGACATTGGGACTCAGTTCACTGGTGGCATTTTGAAGGATTTCTGTGAAGACTTTGGAATTAAGATTTCTACGCATCAATTGCACATCCAATAAGCAATGGTCAAGTCGAGCATGCCAATGGATGGTTCTCCAAGGTGTTAAAGCTCATGTCTTTGATACATTACATCCTTGCGCTAGCCGCTGGATTGTAGAGTTACCTCCGGTGTTATGTTCACTTCGCACAACGCCAAAGTAGAGCCACCGGTCAGACTTCTTTCTTGTTAGTTTATGGGGCTGAAGCAATGTTGCCGAGTGAGATGGAGTATGAATCCCTTAGGGTATGTAATTTTGATGAGCAATAGAATGATAACTTGTGTGTTGATGATTTGAACCGACTGGAAAAAGCCCATGACATTGCTTGTTTCCAGTTGGCCAGATATCTTCAAGGTCTTCAGCGTTACTAAAATTGTAATGTTTGTTCAGAGCGTTCATTGTTGGGGATTTGGTTCTCAAGAAGATTTAGACGACCAAGAATAGGCATAAGTTGTCTCCCCGTGGGAAGGATCTTTCATTATTTCATAAGTTACTCATCCGGAGGCTTATCGACTACAGCGTGAAGATGGGTTAGATATCGAAAATTCATGGAATATTGAGCATTTACGTTGTTTTTATTCATAAGTTATTATTATTATCAGGCATATTACCTTTTCTCGACTGCCGACGTGAAGTAAGTTAATTTCTTGAGTTGCCAGTCGGGGGCTATCAATAATAATCAAGGAGCTTAGTGATGCTTCTTTAATATTTTTTCATTGCTTTTGCTTATGATTGTTTTTGACTAAGTGATATCATTAAGCATAAACTTTTTACCTACTTGATTGAGTTTTAGGCTCTATTCTTGTGGGTAAAGTTTTTACTCTTTGCTTAAGTTGATCATGACAGTCAAAACAAGAATCAAGATAAAGATTATATACATTCACAAGAGGAATATAGTTTACAAAGTTAAAGTTTAAATACAATGTTCAAGTGTTGAAACAATATACTATGCCTCTTGCTACATTCTTAGTAGATACTATGCCTCTTGCTACATTCTTAGTAGCTTCTTGGGCCTCATTGATTAGCTCGATGGCTTGTTCATTAGTAGAGCCCTCTGCGAAGCCATCACCGACTACATTGATATCCACTCAGGGGCAAAGTGATTTTGTCATAGCTAAAGCTTGGTCGGCCCCCATGGTTGCATCTTCGGTGATATTCTTCAAATATTTCTCTGGAGCAGTCCGAAGTTTGTCAAATATCTCAACAACATGGTGTTGACGATTGGAGCTACAGCTTGGCAATATCATCCCTGACAGTTTTAGCTCTTTTTACTCTATTAGCGAAGATCTCAAATTGAGCTTGGGTCTTCACTTTGTGAGCTGGGGTTCATAGAAATAAAAATGTTGGTTTCAACTGATAGGATTGACTATGATAAAAGGGACTATGGAAGTTACCTTCTAAGTCAGCTTTGGCTTTTGCCTTGTCCTTCTTCAGCTCCTCAATGGTTTGTTTATTATTCTCCACCTTGTGCTCTAAGGCATCAATTCTGTTGTTTTTAGCTACAGAAGACAGAGCTCAATGAGAGATAGTAAAGATGACTTGTTGCTATTATATAGATCAAGATTAGTTATTACTTCCAAGTGTTCCTCAGAGTTTCAGATTGCCATCCCTCAAGCTCTTTATCTTGGCCATCAACTGTGTCACGCCCCGATTTTCATTCAGGATTAAACATCATTAAATACTCCATTTTCTAGAAAATTAATCAAGTGAAATTAATAAGGAAATACAAATTTCCTTTAGAAGTCACGGCTGGAAATATTTTTGAAATATACTCCATGCCCTAAAGTATTCTCTCGAAATTTTCCGTGAAATTTGGAGCTCTAGAAATAATTTAAATAATACAAAGATCATTTATGCAATTTAAATAAAAGAAAAACAAATAAAATTAAACCCCTTCCTCCTGGGCCACTCTCGGCACACTTCCATCCCACCCTGCCCGGTCCAGCCGCCCCTCCCTCCTCTAAAATCCAGCCGCCCCCCTCTCTCCCTCTCTTCCTTTTTCCCCGACCCAACTCCTCTTGCACTCGGCCCAGCAGCCTCCCCGCCCATGTCGAGCAGAGCGAGGGCGCGCGGTGCTTGCGGTGTGGGCCCCGCGAGAGTCATCGTCTTCCTCGAGGCACCTATTCATCTCCCGGTCGAACACAAGCACCACCGTCCCGTTCGATCTCCCTTCTCGGTTGAATTCCCTCCAAACTAAACGCAAAAATCGGTTCCTCTCCTCCTCATCATCAATTCCCCCATGCTTCCCCCAATCAATAATGCTCTAATTCGCCGGATTTAATTCTCCTTGTTTGGCCACCATGGATGGCCGGCCGACCCCCTCCTCTCCTCGGCGCCCTTCCCTCTCCCCCTCCGGCCTATAAAAGGGGCCCTCGGCTCCCTTCCCTCTCTCCTCACGCCGCGAACCTCTCTCCCACTCCTCCAGCCACCGCGCCACTTCTCCCACGCTATGCGACGCCGCTGTTTTGCCCAAAGTCAACCGGTAGCACACCCCAGCCGACAACCGGTGAAGAACGTCATCGTTCTCCACTTTTGACAGCCCCTCCCCGTCGATCCGAGCGCTGCCAGCCCGTGCCACCACAACCGATGGCTTCGCCTTGCCATGCTCATCCTTGGCATGCCCTTCCCGAGCTCGGATGCCATTGAAACACCACCCCGCACGGTGAACGGGGAGCATGTTGTTGTTCTCCTCCACCGGCAGCCTCTGTCACCTTGCCGGTGTTCCATCCGACGTCGCTGCCTCCTTCCCCGTCATCATGGCGTTGTCTCCTTTGCCAACCTCTGCTTGGTTTGTTGTTTGTCACCAGTGTCTCGTGATCATCCTCGCCGGTGCAATCTTCGGCCAGCCATTCCTCCTTGCCGGCACGTCGCCCCGTGGTCTCAACATCTCGGTCGTCAGCAACGCAGTAGCATATTCCATGCTGTGTCCTCGCCCTCATGCAGTCGCCGCCAGCTGCCGTTGTCATCCTCATCACTCGTGTCGGTACCCGTGTGCCGGCCTTTCCTCTGCTCACCGCCGTGCGCCCGTGCCACCTCTTCTCGCCTTCGTGCGCATGGTGAGCTTCTTTCTCCCTCTCTGCTCTCCGCCATCCTTGCCCGTTGTCGTCATCCCGGCCCTTTTTCCTTGTAAACATAATTAATAATTGTGCAATAAATCAATTTAATTTCCAAAATTCATTTAAATGGTCCAAAACTTCTAAAATTCATATCTAATTCATACGAACACCAAATTGGGCCATTCAAATTGAAAAATTCATCTAAAACTGAGCTCTACATGTTTGTTTATTTTCATGTACTGTTTAATGGGTTTTATTAGGGGTTTTCCTTGTTTTGCATGCCACCATGTAGACTTTGTCGTTTTGGAGGTTCGTGCTCGCGAGGAAAAGAGTCCAGAAGATTGTTTGAAGAAGCAAGGCAAGTTGTGTCATTTTGATCATATTGTCGTCCCAGTTTATATAATTATGTTTATTTAAATCATTGCATGTCACTTTATTAAATTTCCACGTTTATCACTATTTTATTTAGCTTTATCGATAATCCTTGTTATAGACTTATTAATTGTATTATTATTAACCTTGATATCTCTAGGAAAAATAAAACTAATGAGTACTTTATATATGTGGTACTTACTAGCAAACTTAGGAATATGCTTAACCCTGCCTGAATAGAAACAAATAGATGTTTTCAATAATTAGACCAAGGAATAACTTGTAAATAATAGAAATATTGGTTGTTTAGCTTTGGAAATAAAATGTCCCCTTCAAAATTCCCCAAACATGTTTTCGGCTGGGCACGGGGTGCTTGGTTTTGCTAGTCGCACCTCGGTCGTCATACGGACTGGTCTTCGGGCCTCTGTTGCAAAGCATATTTCGTACTACCACCTGTCTAATGGGGAAGGCTTAACACATCGACTAGTGCGGTCAGAAACAAAAAAGACATGGATAGGGGCGGATGAGGTCCTAGCTAGGGTTGACGTCTTTGGCAAGAGAAGGCTCAGAACGAGTTCGAGATGCTCGGGGCATAGACTATCTGCTCGACCTAGGGCACCTGTCGGGGGAAGTTTATGTCGGTCTTCTTTGTTTAGGACAGTACTAAGTGATGACTTATGTCATAGCTTCCGTCTGTATGTCATGGTGGCATGTGGCACGTCGCAACACGTGAGGAAGACATGTCTAGTGGGTAAAGATGTACACCTCTGATCATAGTTTAATCTATTCGAATAGTCGCGCCCTCGGTTATTGGCAAGCCAAGCAATGTACCCAAGTTAGAATTTAATTCTGTTTAAAACTGAAAGAATTGGAGTTAGCACATGTTGGCCTGAGTTAAGGCAAGATCGCGTTGAAGCGTGGCTTGATAATAATTTGACTAGAGATAGGCTCGTGTTTGTTCAAAGGCCTTTAAATATTTAATTGCTTTGAAATGTTGGTTTTCTGTAAAATAGCCCTATATATGAATTATTTGTACTCCATTGCATTGTTTTTGCATTTTCTCGGCATGGCTTGTTGAGTATGTTGGTTGTACTCAGCCTTACAATTCCTCCCCCTTTCAGAAGTGTAGTGCTTCTGAGTTGAAGATGAAGTTAGAGGACCAAGGCTCAGACCCCAGTTGAGTTTGCTTGTAGAGTGGAGCTGAAGCCCCGCTAGGATCGTCCATTCTTTTTGCTCCTGCTTTCCTTCGAGTGTGAGGACTAAGTGCCTCTTCTGTAAGTATTTATATGCTTTATTTTATGTTTGGATCTGTGTATTGATTTGTCATTTTGTGTACCTTGGTTGATTCCTAGACAGGGTTAACACACAAAATAGTCTGAAAATTTGGATAAATTTTTGGGTGTGACAAACTAGGTCTCTTTGGTCTTAGCAGCATATTGGGAATCTCTGAGTCGTTGCTTGACTTCTTTAAGTGTGTCCAAGTGCGGCACAAGCTTTTCCAGAGTTTCACATTTAGCATGGGATTGGAGTCATATTCTCTTCATTATGGAGTAAGTCTCAATAAGTTATCACACAGACAGTTTCAGAAAATGATGAAGTACAAGACTTATATTCAACATTTTGTTGGATTCATTTAAGCTCTTCACAAGCATCTGGCGTTCCTCTTCTTCTTTTTGTTTGTTGAGGACGATGCAGTGGCAATCCCATCTGCATCACACCATGAGATCTTCAATGGTGGTGAAGAATCGTTATCATATTTAATCCGTAAGATTTCCTCTTCATGCTCGGCAATAATGGGATCTATGCCATGATGTGATTAATAAGCTAAGCAAGATATACTTCATTAAGACAAGATGTGAGAAGTTTACCTGTTATAACATCGGGCTTTCTTGCACGAGCTCCTCGTGCTTTCTTTGCTTGATCCTTTGAAGGACCAACACTTGTTTCTTCAGCAGCACTAGCAGGGTTTTCACCACTCGGGGGCTGTTGGCTCTCAGGATTAATCCTGCTTTGACCTGAGTGTTTTCCACTTGTGGTTTCCTGACAGTTTTCTTCTTCTCCGACTGGTTTAGTTGGACTGCTAGTCGGGGGCTCGTCGTTGGCAGTCAACCCATCACCTGGCCTCGACTGGTCAGTAGTTAGGAGCTCTTGATCGTCAGAGGGTTTCTTGGCGATGTCCGGCTGGTCCATATTAATGGATTCAGATTTGCTAGTGGGATATGTGTCTTGCGGCTTCCTGTAAAAATATTATATGGATACAATTGTTTACATGCAATGTTCTCGGTAGGCATTCATCACACGCATTTTAATGTACTACGAAGCAAGGAATTGATTGGTTACCTGGATGATGTCCTAAATTTAGGAACTGCCTTTTGGGCCTAGGTGCAGCTTGTGTGGAGCCCGGAGCTTGGGGCATGTCGATGTTTGGTTTCTGAGATGCACCTACGCATGGAGCAGGATCATTATCTTCATCGGATTCGTCGATCCAAAATTTATTTTCTTGTACTCTTCTAAGCCCTTGCAGATGCTGGCTGATCGACTGGCCTCTTTCCCTTTTGAGGGGACCTAATTGAAGGGCCCCCAGTCGACTGCATATGCCTTGGGCTCCATCGACATGATTGCTGAGCTGCTACAGGAGGGTTTGAAATTATTGATGCATTTTCCTACAAAAGCCAGATGTCAGTAATGGCGTAGTTGATTGTTTGTTCAAGATCAGAAGATATACAAAAAGGATAAGAATTGCTTACTGGACATGGTGGTCGCATTAAGCTATATGGGACCATTGGGAGTTTGTGGCTATAATCAACCATATCCTGGACGAGAAGACCTTGTACATCCAAGGGCACATAGTCTTGAACTTGATTGAGTCTGGGTCTTCTTGGTTGGGATCGGTTTGGCACCACCCATGCTTCAATTTTGATAAAATCACTTGGTCAGATTATTTATTCCTGGACTATATGCTTAGTTTGTTCAACTAAACACATAGTTGAGGCTACACCTAATTAAGCGAATCTAGTCGATGCACCTTGGTATATTTTTATTATTATGGTTATTGTTATTTATTGAAATTTTTGCAGCCCTTCACAGTCTTATGGTCTGGTAAAAGCACTCGAGAGGCTATGGCAAAGGTAATTGAAGCACTTGGCTTTGGATTAACCTAGTTCGGGGGAATCTTATCTTTTCAACTACGAAGGTCTCAAGGGCTACCGTGGAGATTATGGGACCATATACCCACACGGCTGAGTTATCCGACTGGATATAGGAAATAGATTATGTATATGGAATGTATAACAAATCTTGACTTGTGTATTACGTTTCATCGTGTTTTAAGGAAGCGGTCCAAAGTCCTGATGTGGCAATATTATAGATTAGATTTAAGAAAACCGATACCGAGTTTGGTTAGGTTCTTATCCGTGAAATAATGCCTCCTAATCTATATAACGGGGACAGGAAACCCTCCAAGGGTAGATCGACAAGTCAATTTTTAGATCAATACAATACTCGGCGGATTCAATCTCCGAAACAACAATAGGGTATTACCTCTTGTCAAGAGGGCTTGAACCTATCTAAACCTTTGTTTCATAACCCATCTACTTTAGCTCTCGTACGCTACCCCCTTTCCTCATTGTCGATTCGTACAATCGACATAAAGAGAGCAAGTGCATTGGACTTCTCAAAGGAAATGAAAACATAAGCTTAGACCTAATGTTTTGTTTTCCTATGAAATGAGGGCATCGAGAACCATTTCATAAGGTTTTGCAAACCCCATTTTCTTTGTTCCAATGGAGCTCATAGAAAATATTTCCTAAGGAATACAATCTTTCGAATTTCACTACTATAGAATTGATTTTTTTCTAGATGATACTCCCTTTAGGTTGTAGACGTGTCATAACTGCTCCTGCCTGCAAAAATCGCTCCCCGAGGTCGGTTCAAGGGTCAGCCTATTTTTGGATGTGGCCGCTTAAGAGGCCCGCCTACAAAAATAGACTTATTTCTCAGTCAGGCCTCTTAAGCGGCCGCATGCGAAAATGTATTTTCGCATATGGTCATCTTAAAGGCTTGCCTACAAGTTTGACCTCCCTCCTCTATTCCCTCTCGGCATCTTAAAAAATTTTCATGTCCTCATCCTTATCTCCTCACCTTCTCTCTTACCTCTGATTTTTTTCCATAGCATCCTCTCTCTCCCACCTCATTTTTTCCCCTCATCTCTCCCACTTCTCCCCTCCTCTCCCACTTCCTCTTGGATCCAGTCTAACTCAGCGGGCTTGGGCTGGCAGCGACGACAGGCTCAGAAGATGGTGACGACGGTGGCATCGGCGATGGCAGTTGTGGCAAGCTCGAGCAGCGCCGGGCTCAGCCTCGGATCACACGGATCCCACCGCCTCTCCTCCCTCTCTCCCTCGGCTTCTTCTCTCTTGACGGCTTGTGGGCGTGGGGCGTGGGAGCAGAGCAACCAGCGAGCGCGGGATTCACCACTACCAGTGAAGAAGTGGGGGCAGTGGGTGGAGGACAACCACGACATACCCCGCAACCCTAGCCAGATCCGTCAGCTGCGGACCCCCCCCCCCCTCGAGGTGGGTCCGTCGGCCACGGATCCAGCTAGGACGGATCCAGTGTCGACAGGCTCGAGGTGGTAGGATCTGGCTGACGGACCCGCTGTCCCACAAGATTACATTTATCCAAAGTTCTTGACCACCTTACAACTCCTCCCTTCATCCCAGAATAAATTCATTTTTGTCTCCTCCCATTTGTCCCAAAATAATTTTATTTTGAATCATTGCATCGAAGTTATGAAAGTAAAATATCAATACATTAAGAGAGTAATCATTGCATTGAAATTTGATGAAATGGGGTATTCTATGATTTTGTATTGGTACATGTGGGATGAATGAACTTATTTTGAAACGAAAGGAGTATTTATGTAATGCACACCTTAAGTCAATGTATTACTTAGGTAATCCCTGGAGTGCCAATAATCACCCTCTCCTTTTATACACACATTGTCCTTGCCTCTTGTTTAGCCAGATGAGCATATATCCAATCAATTATAAGCAAATCGGTGTTACAATGTATATGTTACTAGCAAACAATGCAGTGACATGAAGTGTTTCGTCTGAAAAAAGAAAGCACACAGTATGTTTTATTTATTACTAGCAAAGAATGCCCCATACACACATTGTTTCTCGAGTGGAGGAGACCCAAGGCCAAGTATATCCAAAGTTGTGAATGGACCATGGCTTTTGGCATGCCATTGCAATGTCTAGAGTATTTTTGGGGGTTAAGACCGATGTGTTGACGAGAAAAATCAACACGCCGGCCTGCGAGATCTGCTTAGCTCCAGTGCAGGTCCTAGAATCAATGAAGCGCGGGCGTTCCAGTCAGTTTGATCCTGCCACTGACAAGATATGTAAAGCAACCGATTACAAAATGTATCAACCGATCGGCTAATATCCAGAACAACTGATTGGTCGACAGTTGATGCTGATATCAACCAATGTAGTTAAGAGTCTTGATCCATCGGCTGTGTACTTAACAGACATCTATATAAAGGTGATCATCTGACAATAACATGATGATATATAACATTGCATGAACCAATCACATGATGAAATAGATATTGATTTAAAGCACATATCGGCTGGAAGTCCGATATCATAAAATCCAAATAATCGAATATTCAATGACACCTCCGCTGCAATCGGCTAGGTCCAACTTGTATACAATCCTTGAAAGTCGATGCCATACCCAGATAACTGACAGGCTGAAACCCCGATGAAACCCATAGTGACAGTCAACAGGCAGGCTAGATATTATGGTTCTAATCACGACTTAGTAGATCAAACTGATGCAGCACTAAGTATGAAAAGAAAAGCAATATCTAGACAATCAAGCCCTTGGCTGATTTTCAGGGTGGTAGATGCCTAAACTAATCTAATCTAGTAAACAGTTTAACCAATAACGAAAAAGACCCTAAAATGAGAGACAACTGATAGGGCTAAAATAAAATACTAAGATTAGATTAATAGAGACATATGATAAATAGTCAGGCAAGCATGCTAACTAAACTGGAGCAATCCAAGAGATCGAACGTACTGATGCAGCCTTGGAAAATGTCGACGTAGTCAATATGATCGCCTGATCCGACAGAACGTTGGACTTATTCCTTTGCTGGAGGTCAAACCTAACCGATGCAGCCCAGCGCTGGATGCCAAGTTCCGCCGGATGTTGAACGAAGATGAAGAATAAAAGGGCGGTGATGTGCCGAATTTGATTCATCGAGAGATATCTTACTTGAACCCTGGGCTTACATATTTATACCCATAGGGTGACAAAGATCCTAACATATTACAATCCAAATTTTCCTAAAGATAAAAGGAAATAGATAAAGTCCTTATCGGACACTAAACAGACTTTCCTAAAGATAAAATAGAAAACTAACAATCTCTTCCTAATTAATAGATACAAGCCATATCCTCCCTGGACTCGGTTTCTTCTGGATAAGATCTTCTCAAACCGAATCTAACAAGAATCCGACTGCTGGAGATATGGATAACAGAAAACCCCCCTGATGCAAAACTCCAAGCCGATACTGACTCTGAGCCTATACTAACCCTTGGCCAATAAGGACTTCGGGGCTTGCCAAGTTTGGTGTTAACACATGGCCCCTAGTTTTGGAGTATGAGAAGTCATGCTTCAAAATTGTCCTTGTCTTGATCGCCCCGAAGCTAATTCTTTTCTTCTTCTTGACACCGGCTCTCATAAGCCGATACCTTATATAATAGTTGAACCAGGCTGTCGAACTCATGGATGAAAAACCTGCCTCGGTTAGTGGCGACAACCCTTGGCATGCAAGATCTGCTATCTGCTCATCATTTAGTCTCAAACCATAACATCCGCTATGGACATTACGAAACCTTTGAATGTATTCCTTAGCCGATTCCCCTTCTTGCTGTTTAAATAATATGAAATCTGAAGCCTCAACTCGCTAACCCCAGCAAAGAAGTACATATGAAACTGCTTCTCAAGATCAACCCAACTTCTGATAGAGTTTGGTGGCAATGATAAAAACCATGTGAAAGCCAATCCAGTCAAAGACAATGGAAAAAGTCTAACTTTCAGAGCTTCTTCAGCCGATGCTTCCCCACATTGAGCTAAGAATCGGCTGATATGTTCCATTGTGGATATACCATCTTGCCCTGAAAACATGGAGAAATCTGGAACCTTGTATCGGCTTGGAAGCGGAACCCTATCAAACCACTCAGGATACGGCAACCAATACACACAAATTTGATCTTTGCGTTTAATTCCAAACTGCTCCTCCATCACATTTGCAATTAATTCGGCCCAATCCTCTTTGGACGGACATCTTTGAATTTCCTCTGGCCGATATTGCTGATGTGGCTCTGCATACTGATTTCGATCAACTTGCCCCCCGAGCCAATTTTGTTGTTGCCGATAGTGTTGAGATTGCTCACCAATTCGCTCCCCATGCTGACTTCTTAAGGCAATTACCCAAGAACTGTTTCCTCGATCAAACCATACAATGCACTAATCAAGACTGCAGATTGATCGAACATAGCATGATTAATGACGTCATTAATAATCTCTTGAAGTGTCTGATCATCTATCGGCTCAGTAGACTGTTCCCTATCTTCATTTATCAGCTTGAGAGATTGTTCTTCCTCGGCCTTGACTTCTTTACCATAAATTGTGGAAATTATGGGTCCGCCGAGCCGTGTAAAAAGATATGTTGTCCAAAACACGGTCCCACTGGGCGTGGCAAAAATGTGTTGACGAGAAAAATCAACACGCCGGCCTGCGAGATCTGCTTAGCTCCAGTGCAGGTCCTAGAATCAATGAAGCACAGGCGTACAAGTCAGTTTGATCCTGCTACTGACAAGATATGTAAAGCAACCGATTACAAAATGTATCAACCGATCGGCTAATATCCAGAACAGTCGATTGGTCGACAGCTGATGCTGATATCAACCAATGTAGTTAACAGTCTTGATCCATCGGCTGTGTACTTAACAGACATCTATATAAAGGTGATCGTCTGACAATAACATTACGATATATAGCATTGCTTGAACCAATCACATGATGAAATAGATATTGATTTAAAGCACATATCGGCTGGAAGTCCGATATCATAAAATCCAAATAATCGAATATTCAATGACACCTTCGCTGCAATCGGCTAGATCCAACTTGTATACAATCCTTGCAAGCCGATGCAATACCCAGATAACTCACGGACTGAAACCCCGATGAAACCCTTAGTGACAGTCAACAGGTAGGCTAGATATTATGGTTCTAATCATGACTTAGTAGATCAAATTGATGCATCACTAAGTATGAAAAGAAAAGCAATATCTAGACAATCAAGCCCTTGGCTGATTTTCAGGGTGGTAGATGCCTAAACTAATCTAATCTAGTAAATAGTTTAACCAATAACAACAGAGACCCTAAAACGAGAGACAGCCGATAGGGCTAAACTGAAATACTAAGATTAGATTAATAGAGACATATGATAAATAGTCAGGCAAGCATGCTAACTAAACCTGAGAATCCAAGAGATCGAACGTACTGATGCAGCCTTGGACAACGTCGACGTAGTCAATATGATCGCCTGATCCGATAGAACGTTGGACTTATTCCTTTGCTGGAGGTCAAACCTAACCGATGTAGCCCAGTGCTGGATGCCAAGTTTCGCCGGATGTTGAACGAAGATGAAGAATAAAAGGGTGGCGATGCACCGAATTGTATTGGTCAAGAGATATCTTACATGAACCCTGGGCTTACATATTTATTCCCGTAGGGTGACAAAGATCCTAACAGATTACAATCCAAACTTTCCTAAAGATAAAAGAAAATAGATAAAGTCATTATCGGACACTAAACAGACTTTTCTAAAGATAAAATAGAAAACTAACAATCTCTTCCTAATTAATAGATACAAGTTGTCTTCTCCCTGGATTCGGTTTTTATTGGATAAGATCTTCTCAAACCGAATCTAACAATAATCCGACTGCTGGAGATATGGATAACAGTAAACCCCCATCGGTTGATGCAGAACTCCAAGTCGATACTGACTCTGAGCCGATCCTAACCCTTAGCCGATAAGGACTTCGGGGCTTACCAAATTTTGGTGTTAACACATGCCCCCAAGTTTTGGAGTATGAGAAGTCATGCTTCAAAAGTGTCCTTGTATTGATCGCCCCGAAACTGATTCTTTTCTTCTTCTTGACACCGGCTCTCATAAGCCGATACCTTCTGTAATAGTTGAACCAGGCTGTCGAACTCATGGATGAAAAACCTGCCTCGGTTAGCTGCCGACAACCCTTGGAATGCAAGATCTGCTATCTGCTCATCACTTAGGCTCAAACCATAACATCGGCTGTGGACATTACGAAACCTTTGAATGTATTCCTTAGCCGATTCCCCTTCTTGCTGTTTAACTGATATCAAATCTGAAAGCCTCAACTCGCTAACCCTAGCAAAGAAGTACATATGAAACTGCTTCTCAAGATCGGCCCAACTTCTGATAGAGTTTGGTGGCAATGATAAAAACCATGTGAAAGCTGATCCAGTCAAAGACAATGGAAAAAGTCTAATCCCCACATTGAGCTAAGAATCGGCTGATATGTTCCATTGTGGATATACCATCCTGCCCTGAAAACATGGAGAAATCTGGAACCTTGTATCGCCTTGGAAGCGAAACCCTATCAAACCACTCAGGATACGGCAGCCGATACATAGAAATTTGATCTTTGCGTTTAATTCCAAACTGTTCCTCCATCACATTTGCAATTAATTCGGCCCAATCCTCTTTGGACGGACATATTTGAATTTCCTCTGGCCGATACTGCTAATGTGGCTCTGCATACTGATATCGATCAACTTGCTCCCCGAGCCAATTTTGTTGTTGCCAATAGTGTTGAGATTGCTCACCAATTCGCTCCCCATGCTGACTTCTTAAGGCAATTACCCAGGGAACTGTTTCCTCGATCAAACCATACAATGCACTCATCAAGACTCCAAATTGATCGAACATAGCACGATTAATGATGTTATTAACCATCTCTTGAAGTGTCTCGTCATCTATCGGCTCGGTAGACTATTCCTTATCTTCATTTATCAGCTTGAGAGATTGTTCTTCCTCGGCCTTGACTTCTTTACGAGACATTGTGGCAATTATGGGTCCGCCGAGCCGTGTAAAAAGATATGCTGTCCAAAACACGGTCCCACTCGGCATGGCAAAAATGTGTTGACGAGAAAAATCAACACGCCGGCCTGCGAGATCTCCGTAGCTCCAGTGCAGGTCCTAGAATCAATGAAGCGCGGGCGTGCCAGTCAGTTTGATCCTGCCACTGACAAGATATGTAAAGCAACCGATTACAGAATGTATCAACCGATTGGCTAGTATCTAGAACAGCCGATTGGTCGACAGCCGATGCTGATATCAACCAATGTAGTTAAAAGTCTTGATCCATCGGCTGTGTACTTAACAGACATCTATATAAAGGTGATCGTCTGACAATAACATTACGATATATAGCATTGCTTGAACCAATCACATGATGAAATAGATATTGATTCAAAGCACTTATCGGCTGGAAGTCTGATATCATAAAATCCAAATAATCGAATATTAATTGACACCTCTGCTGCAATCGGCTAGGTCCAACTTGTATACAATCCTTGCAAGCCGATGCAATACCCAGATAACTCACAGGCTGAAACCCCGATGAAATCCTTAGTGACAGTCAACAGGCAGGCTAGATATTACGGTTCTAATCACGACTTAGTAGATCAAACTGATGCAGCACTAAGTATGAAAAGAAAAGCAATATCTAGACAATCAAGCCCTTGGCTGATTTTCAGGGTGGTAGATGCCTAAACTAATCTAATCTAGTAAATAGTTTAACCAATAACATTGAGACCTTCAAAGGAGAGACAGCCGATAGGGCTAAACTAAAATACTAAGATTAGATTAATAGAAACATATGATAAATAGTCAGGCAAGCATGCTAACTAAACCGGAGCAATCCAAGAGATTGAACGTACTGATGCAGCCTTGGACAACGTCGACGTAGTCAATATGATCGTCTGATCCGACAGAACGTTGGACTTATTCCTTTGCTTGAGGTCGAACCTAACCAATGCAACCCAGCGCTGGATGCGAAGTTCCGTCGGATGTTGAACGAAGATGAAGAATAAAAGGGTGGCGATGCGCCGAATTGTATTGATCGAGAGATATCTTACATGAACCCTGGGCTTACATATTTATACCCATAAGGTGACAAAGATCCTAACAGATTACAATCCAAACTTTCCTAAAGATAAAAGAAATAGATAAAGTCCTTATTGGACACTAAACAGACTTTCCTAAAGATAAAATAGAAAACTAACAATCTCTTCCTAATTAATAGATACAAGCCGTATCCTCCCTGGATTCGGTTTCTTCTGGATAAGATCTTCTCATACCGAATCTAACAAGAATCTGACTGCTGGAGATATGGATAACAGAAAACCCCCATCGGCTGATTCAGAACTCCAAGCCGATACTGACTCTGAGCCAATCCTAACCCTTAGCCGATAAGGTCTTCGGGGCTTACCAAATTTTGGTGTTAACACCATGCCATTGTAAATATGTTATTTTAGAAAAATGACATTATTGTTCATCTATTAGTATCCATGTTGTTCGAATTCACACAAAATTTTATTTGTTTCACTATCGTCATGTTTTTCGTCACATCCTTTTATTTTCTCCTCCTTCCTCCTTTTTATTTTATTCTCCTCCCCATCCCATTGAAGACCGAAGTTGGTGCACCATGCCACCAGGCATAGGCTGCTTGCCGGCATCGATGCAGATGGAGCTCTCTAGGTCAGAGAAGATGGCGGCCGTGGACTCATGGAGGCGGGAGTGGATGGAGGCGAGCTCGTTTTTATGTTGGCCAGGGCATCGGTGGTGGTGTTAGTTTCGTCAGTGTCGTTAGTGGTGGAACAGATGGTGATGAAGGCATCGATGATGAGGCCGGCGTCGCGAACGGCACCATTTCCTGCTCGACAGAGGACGCAAACTTATCAAGCACCACCTCCAAGATGATCGGTGAGGCGTCTCCCTCTCTTTCGGCGAGGAATGCCTCAACCTTAGCCAATAGCGTGGCAAGGTCAAGCTCGGCGGCCTCATCAGGCGACATTGCCTCCTCCTCGGACGCCTCACCCTCGTTGGTGGCATTGTCAACACAGTTGTGGCCTTCTCCTACTTCTTGACCACCGGGGAAGATGCGCGGAGGGAGGACAACAACATTGGTGTCGAAGAGCTGGTGGCACCGAAGGAGTGGGTCAGTGATAAGTTGCTCAAGCTCGCTGCTGGCCTGAGAAGGAAGGAGGAAGCCAGCACCGCCACCAAGTCGAGCTCCTTCTGACGGCCTAGCCCGCCAGATCTAGGTTGGCGTCCTCACCATCGCCATGAGCTTCGCCTATCCTCATCATCAGATAGTCTTCATGGCTGCCGGCTACCGCTAGCGATGACATCGAGGGTTTCTCGTTGTTAAGGACAGGGGGACGGTGGATCCGTCCTTATGGAAGTTCTTGCCGCCAGCAAGGAGAGGGGGGCGTGAGGATTGGAAGGACGGTGGTGGCGGTGATCGCGCCACCGCCATCGCCGCTGGCATCGCTAATGGCTTCACCGATGAAGACCTAGAGGAGCGTCCTTCTCGCCGCCGCCGCATTTGAAATGAGGTGGAGAGAGATGGGGAAGAAAGAAGAGGGGAGGATGAAGGAAGAAGATGGAACGGACATGTGGGTCTCAAGTTTAGGGGTATTTGGGTCTATATGGTGATGAAAAATGTGACAGCGATGTCATGGTTCCAATTTTATGCAAATTCGAATGACATGGATACCAATAGACAAATTATAATGAAATTATCTAAATCGGTATTTTTGCAATGGCATGAATCCAATTAAATTTTTTTCCTTTTTGTTGCACCAGTACTATATCGAAGCAAAGGAGTGAATGAATCATGGTTGCCACCAGGGTTTGACAAACCGTTTTAGGGGGGTTACCGCCCCCTCCCCCCTGGTTTGGCAGTTATCGCTGTAACCGCACGGTAACCGCCAGAAACTACACGAATTTCATCCCCAAATTTCAAAACGGTTACCGTGGTTTCTGCTGCGGTAACCACCGATTGTTATGCAGATGAAAAATAAGGGAAAATAGAAAAACACAAAATTGTGTGGAGAATTTAGGGATAATTAGAAGAATATGTAGGATACTTGCAAACCTAAATTGTGCTTGTGGAATAAAAAATTTTGATATGGCCTTTCCTATATTACGGACCTCGAAGCAATTCAATAATTCATATCACACTAATTCAATACCAACAGTGCATCATAAAGTCGACATGTAGATGAAAAATAGTGTTCACAATATAATGTCCACAACAAGGTAGATGCCAGTTCATACGGCACCTGAATTAAACAAAGAAGTTGTTCCAATGACAAAGAGCGGAGCTAGCTGTTCCACTGATTATATGCCATGTTGTACTCCTCACTGGACATCAGCATCAATCCATCTGAGTGAAGCAACTCAGTCTTGTATTACTGCCAACTTTGACCTGTCCATGAGGCTATGGAACGCCATTGCTCATATAATTGAGCGTACCACTGGGGCTCTCGCGATTCATACACCCAAGTAGGAGGAGGATACTCAGAAGTGGTGGGACGGCTATACACGTACGTAGGATATCAACTTTCAATGCTGGAGGAACTGAATGAACCATAGCTATCCTGTGGTGTTTCAAAATGTTGTTGTTGCCAACCTCCCGGAGTAGTGGTAGTTCGTTGAGAGCTTGGAATCACACACTGCATTTTGAATACAACTACTCTACAAATTTGACTAGTAAAACTTGCAAAGTTTTAATGCAAACGTAATATTACTTGCAAAAATCTTACAAAAATCATACAAATAACTATTGATGCAAACATACTATTACTTGCACAACATCATACAAACCATAATACTAGTAGCAAACATCATGTGACATTCAAAACATAATAGAATAGTACTTGCAAACCCTAATACAAAACTCAACCGGTGGTTAAGCGACGGTTACCACGGTAATAGAAACGTGAGGTAACTGGCGGTTATCGCCACACTAATCGATGCGCAAAGAACAATTATACCGAGATAACCGTATAAAAACCATGGTAACCGTGGTTTTCTGTGCAGTAACCATGGGGGAGAGAGAGGTTACCGTCACCGCTAGCACCAGACGGTTATCGCGACTTACCGCGCGGTTACCACCGCTTGTCGTCCGGTAATCGTGCTCGCTGGCGAGGAGGTCGTAGATCTGGCGTCACTGGCTTCTCCAACCATCCAGAGACCCTCTCCACACCTTTCCTATCTTTGCCCGATGAGAGAGGTGAGGGGTGATGGGTAGGGAGATATTTTAGGCGAAATTGGGCCGGATGGGCTGGAGGAACAGTGCCATGCACTGTTTCTTTTTTTTTCATTTTTTTGAGATTAATTCGGTTTTGACTCTAAAAGTGATTTATCTCATCCATTTTCAAAAAATTTCTTTACCATTGGGCACTATAATTCAAGAGCTACCTCCACGAATTCTTTTGATCTTTTTTATTTTTTTCAAAATTTTTGAATTTGGCAAAATTTGGTTAAATCCTACCCCGACGGTAAGCCCGGTTACCTTGATAACTGCGCCATAGCCGTAGGGCAAACCCTTGGCACTCGAGAGAGAAGAGCTGGAGTGACAGTAGCCCATAGCTTTGGTGGTGCATACCAATGCAAACTCGAATGGAAATTGGGGTGATATATTCTTCCTTTATTTCTACGCACTGTTCCCTAATACCAAACCACTGGTGGTCCATGCAACCAACATGTTGGGCCCTTCTCACCATTCACCACCCTCTCTTTTACTCTCTCTCTCTCTCTCTCTCTCTCTCTGTGCCTCTCTTCCACTGGGAATATTTTTTTAGCAAGAAAAATACTGCCTCAAAGTACAAAATCCAGCCTCAACTGCCCCTTGTGACCCACTCCCTACAAAAGTCCATGCTCCACCAACAAAACCTACACACATCAGAGTCCCCACAATTATTTATGGGCCTTAAGTTGTTTTTCATTTTCTTTAACTAGCAAACTAGTTGGACCTGAATTAGTAAGTGGACATTAAAGAGACAAATACTAGTTATTAACTACTATTTTTAATAGCAAAGTGTTACCACAATGTATCATAATTTTGCGCAAAAAGAACCATTTTCCTTCTTTTAGAGTGCAAGAACATGAAAAATATGAGAATCCGTTGTCATGCCATTTATGCCATTTGTCGTTCTACAGAAATTGAAATCATAGCTATACATCAAGTTCATCATTTGATTAAGAGAAGAGATGATGAGAGATGGTGTCTCGGGCTTCTTAGATGAATTCAAAACCATGAGATTTAAGCTTATGTTTGAAGTCCTACAAAAGTGAAGAGGAAATGAAGGATTTGAGACCAGGCGCTACATCATCAGAAATAAACCTACAAACCGAAGGCTATATAATATAATCCTATTGGGTTTGAAACTTTAAATCCTATGAAAATCCCATGTTCAAAAGGACCCCTCCATGTCAAACAACAAATGGTACCAGAGTTGTCCATACCATGATAATTTATTTTTCTCCTAAAATAGGTTATTATTTATACTTGTTGATCAGATCAATGCTACAAATTTATTCATGGCTAAAGGGAACACATACCATGGTATGTAATTTATACTATGAATGGATCAATGCATCGTAATATACTTATAAGAGAAATCAAATGGAGTACCTATTTCTTGTGGTTGTGGGCACGAGAACATGAAAGAATAATGTAGTACTTAACAAAATACCTTATTTTATGATAATATCATTGTTTTAGTAACAAACAAATTTTGTTTCAAATAGTAAAACATGTACTTGTGCTGATTTTTGTAGCAAAAGGCTTGTTCTGATTTCCCTGTGGTTGTGGCTGTAGTAGTGTAGCATGTAGGGGCCAGCCTGCTTGGAGGAGGCAGTGTGTACTTGACTTTGTAGGTACACCATGTTGGTGGGTCTAGAGTTTTACTATGTCTATGTGGGAGAAAGCAGAGTACTGCAGGCAAAGGTCCCTGTGCCCACTTCTTCCTGCATGCATGCTTCTCTCAACTTTTTTTAGTTTTTTCCCTCCTCTTCCCTTCTTCCTCACTTGTCTGTTCCACCAAACGACAAAACAAAGCTGGTTATATTGTAATTTCTTGTGTTCTTGTTTAATCATGTGGGGGCATTGTCACAAACTTCTCAGTGCTTAAGTCCAAAGCTCCAGCTGTGGCTTGGATTACCTAGGCCCAAAATGGTGATTGGATTTGTGATGCCATGGAAGCAAGTAGTGACAAACAAATGATTTGTGGGAGAAGGGGGAGGTGGTGAAAAGGTTGAGGGGAGCAGCACATGGCCAGAGGACTTGTGTATGTTCTCACAGTAGACTTGAGGAAGCCCTTGGTTTCTGAGTTCTATTTTCTTACTCTGTTTGAGTCTTTGAGATGTGGTGTCTTCACAGAAATAATTCTTGCAATGCTGGTGTCAATTTCTCGTTGACAGGTGGGTCCAAGTAAATAGCAACCGAGATTGTACACGTGTCGGTGATCATTTGTAATAATTGCTTTTGTATGTAGTTTACTCTTTTTATTCCCTTGTTATTAGTCATAGGTGGTTTGTGACTAGTGAGACACAAAGAGTAGAAAGAAGTAGGGGGGACAGGCCCAGCACTGATATAGAAATACAGTGCCAATCAACTCACATCATGGGAAAACTGGTAATGCATGGCCCTCTGATCTATGTGACACATATTTATCAATCATTTTCATGCTTTATGTGGAGAAGAAGGATGCAATGTTGTAGAATAATGGTTTTTGAGCATTTTGGCTTGCCCTTGGAAATTCTTTGACTTAGGGTTTGTTCATTTGATTGCTACTTCTAACCATACCAAGTTTTAACATTATCAAATTTTGATAAGGCATCAAACCAAACACATACTTTTCAATACTACACTACCAAACTTTGATAATTCTAGAAGTTTCGGGCCTCATTGTTTAGTTTATGCTTATACTTATAAGCCAAAATTTAAATTTTAGAACTTAATTTTGAATTTGATTTTTTTCATCATAGTTTATTTACAACATATGCATCTGAATCGCTAAGGACATGTACATAAAATTTTTACTCACAAATGATCTTTTATTTACTAATAAGCGATTCGAATAAGCATATTTACTAATAAGCGATTTGGATTAGCATATGAATAAGTGAAACAATGGGGCTACTACTCTTAAAAGTTCTACCAAATTTGGATAAAGGCATTAAACTAAATATTACCAACACTAGCAAAAAATTTGGTAGTACCAAAATGTGCCAAAGTTTGACAATGCCAAATTTAGAAGGATTGAAAGTGGCTACAATCTAAACAAGCCCTTACATTTAAAGGTAATTTTATTATTCTTGAGAAGATATCTGGAGCTACCACATTAAAAGTTTATCTCAAATCTTGGTACATCCAGATACTTCGTTAGAACCGTAAAATGGTAAAATGTTCTAGTGAGTTTGTACCTCTGTCAACACACATGCTATAGAAATACAATGTAGGAGTACTTTAACTTCTTTTCTTGTACACATCATTGAAAAAAAATGGCCTGATTGCGCTCCTCAACAATAACATGTCTTCTTTTTTTTCTTGTACACATCATTGAAGAAGGATGGCCTGATTGCACAAATCTATTATTGCTTATAATTTGTGGTGGGTAGATGGCAAAAGTCATTAGTAACGTACACTTTGTCTTGGCATCTACATGCACTTTGCTTTCTCAACATGCTCATGTGTAGTGCTCCAAAGAAGAAAAACAAAAGATAAGCCCTTGTTTAATTAGGTGTAGTAATTAAACTAATGCTACATATGGTAGTGTGCTTAATCACCAGAAGAGGCCATGGAGAGGGGGACAGAGTGACTCACTCCTTCGATATCAGATAGTAGTAGTAGTGTATGTACTCCTGTGTGGGTAGTCTTTGGAGGAAAAGAAGGGAAAGAAACAAAAGGAAGAAGGGCCCCTCATCCATAAGAATTAATATATGTTATTTATACTTGTGTGTATATATATATATATAATATTTATATAAGATAAGATCTCTTGTATCCAGGTCAAAGAGGCTACCTACAAAAGTCCAAGAAGGAGACTACGAGCAAAGCGCTTTGCAATTCGGTCGGTTTTTCGTCCCTTGTGGCGATTTGTTTACGTATGGGGGTTGCTTTGGCTTGGCATCATCTGCCATGAATGTTCGTAGATTACAAGCGACGTCGCCCCATTCCTAATGCTAATGCTACTATGGTCCTCTTTGTTTTTAGCTTCTGCTTCTATAGAAGTAAGCTTTTAGCTTCTGGTTTCTGGCTACTACTACCTTCAGAAGTTAGAACTACAAAAGCTGAGTTTGTTTCATAACTTTCTTAAGGATTATTTTTTGACCAAACGGAGTTCAAAATATCCAAAAACGGGGTTCAAAATATCCGACGTGAGAAGCCAGACAAGCTGGTGGGTGTATTATAGTGGCAGTTGGGTAATTTTCTCCTCAGAAGCCAGAAAAGCTCACCCTGATAAGCTTTTAGCTTCTAGCTTTTGTAGTTCAGAAAAGCCAAACGGCTTTTGAAAAGCTAAACATGAAGCTATGTTTCTTTCACTTTTTGTTTACGGAAGCTGAAAAGCTAGAAGCTGGTGTAAAGAAACGGGGGCGTATATATGCCGTGCTTTCACATGCAAAGTATAACCGTTCCCAATGCCTCTATCCATGTCATCCTGCAAACTCGGTATTCCAGCTCGTTTTTTGAATCAAAGTTTCTTGCTTACCTCCATCAAAGTATACTTCCACAGTTACACCTAGAGTAGATGGGCTCTGTTTGGGACTTCATGACAGTCTCGATCTTCCTCGTTAGGTTAAATTTGTGCAACCAAACTTCGAAAAATACATAACCAACATGAAATATGTTAATATAACATGATTTTTTATATAAAAATTGATGTCAACAGAAATTTCTTGGAAGTTGTTTTTCATGTCACTATGTATTCCTAAAAAATGTGATTTGAATTATAAATGGTCAAATGTATTTTTAGGAAATTATTGTTGAGATTGGAAATTTCTACATGCCACTTGTTCAATGTTATTGTCGCAATAATTATCGGAGGTTGTTTGGTCTATGGTTAACTTTATCACAACTTAAATTGTTACAAGTGTAAGTGTGGCATGCCATAAGTGTACAAACTTTGGCATAAAATAAGTGTGGCATATGAGCCAATGTGGTAATAAAGTGTAGCTTGCTTCAATTGAAATACACAACCAAATAGCTACCTAACAAACTGTGTTTTGAGCCCATGACTAATATTTGGCGTGGCAATAATGTTTCCCGATAGAAGCCATGAAATGACTAGGTATAACAGGCACGTAGACCATGAATCAGGTTGAATGTGAAAGTCGCCAAACCTAGGCCGATTTAGATCCTCAAGTTTCAGAACACCCTTCCTCCACATGAAAAACGATGTAATTATTAGCACATAATTAGTTAAATATTAACCAACAAACTTTAAAAAGGATTAATATGATTTTTAAAGTATTTTTATAGAAAACTTTAAAAACACACGTTTTACCATTTAAAAACGTGTGTATGAAAAACGAGGGGCTAAAGTTGGAAAAGTAGGGAAAAAACACACCCTAATGCTTCGATTATAATGTAGTTTTGGGCTTCCCAAATTTTGATTGATATAAGTGAAACTTTGTAAAAAAATCCTTACACCCTATGCATAGAAAAATAATATTGCTCAACACCGTTACAAAGTTTAGAGCTTCTTTGGAACACAGGAAAAAACGAAGGAATTTTAGAGAAATTATAGAATCAAATGTGTTTCTTTTGTATTGTATTTTGTGTGATAAAATGTGATTTACGATATTTAATATGTGAAATATTGGTTTATGGTGACGATGTTTGGATTTGTGAAGTTATGCACGTTTCTGATCTGACGGTCAGACCGGCGGTGCGACCGGTCAGACCGGCCAGAGACCGATCAGACCGGAGGTATGCGCACGGTCTGACCGACCGACTTTGACTCGGTTTCGGATTCGATTTATCTTTTCGGTTTCGAATTATTTCTTTGTGGATTTGACTTCTAGATGGTTTCTATTCGTATGTGATACTATTATGTGCTGATGTGAGTCAAGTTGGTGTGAACTTATACTCGGATATGGAGTTTCTTTGTTGTTCATATGCAGGTATTGCTTGAGGCCTCGGGGTAGTGTTGTCGGTGATGGATCGGAGTTGACTTGGGAGAAGTGGACATCCAGAGATCAAGAGATCACGCGAGATACTAAAAGGCTAGAGGATAATGCACATGAAAGATGAAGAATCCATATGGTATATGAGAGGAATCATGTGCATATGAAAAGATGAGTCGAATTTGGAAGGGAGTCTGAATTCGAAAAGGATTCGGGAAGATGGATTGAGATAAGGGAGAGAGTGATTGAGTCCTTTTGGGAATAGGAGTTTGAGTCCTATTGGGAATAGGAGTAGAAGAGAATGCTTGAGTCCTATTGGAAATAGGAGTTTGAGTAGAAGGTTTTTGTGGTATAAATAGAGAGGGACGGTGTGGCCTCCGGTATCGGTTTTAGAGAGGCACAAGTGGAGAGAAAGTTAGGGTTTCAAGTCTAGTTTAAGATTTTAGTGAGGAGTGCTCTTGTTGCACTTTGTAAACACTAGTTGATGCAATAAAGTCGAAAGTTCTTATCTACTTCTTCGAGAGTTTATCTATCGGTGTTTTCTGGGTTTCGACAGTCTGACCGCAGGTGTGCGAGTGGTCTAACCGGTGGGTTGCGGCAGCGGTCCAACCGACGCAAGGCAATAGTCTGACCGGGGAAAGTACAACGGTCTGACCAGCGGCGTGAGGGCGGTTTGACCGGCAGCGATAATACTATGTCGTGATCTTCGTTGATTCGAGAATAACTTTTATTTCCGCTAAAAGTTTTTTAGATTTTGGTTTTCCCTACCATTTACCCTCTATGGTAGGTTTATTTGTTCTTGTTCGATCCTACACAAATCATTTAGAAAACAATCCTACATGGCCCTTTGGAACCAAAAGATGCCTTCCCAAATCCTTTGGAATTCATATGGAATGGCTAATTTCATAGAAATTTTGAAGGAAACTGAATCAAAGGCTAGCCTTATGTTTTTTTCCGTCCTCTAAAATTTCCCTTGTTTTCCTGTAGTGCTTTCAAACAACATTTTTGTCTTAAATTTATGTGGATTTACTTCTGTAGGATTCGTTGAGGCGTGATGTCTTATTCTTGTTTTTTTATGTGTTTTCAAATCATACGTTACAAAGGGGCCCAATATGGGCTTTGGAACAAACAATTCTGTTAGCTTATAGAATTCACATCGGACAGCTCAAATTGATCAAGACAAAATACTGACGGTAACCGGATACATTGAAAATCTATAGTGCAGTGTTAGGTGTGGTACTGCACGAGCTATGTTATGAAGAAATGACTTGGGAGAAATTTATTAACAACATGATGGTGTAAAATCTGCACATTTATTTATGACCACACCCATCATTCCCATCCATAATTAACTTGGTCACTACATGACGATTCGGAGTAATAATAGGAGTAAATCATTTCCATCCATAATTAACTTGGTCACTACATGACGATTCGGAGTAATAATAGGAGTAAATCTACCACTGTGCATCCAATCATTGTGATCTCCAAATTATTTTCCCTCCATTGCAAGAACAAGATGCCTTTTCCTATTTTTTTCTTTTTTTTTGGCTTTAACTAGTAGTAGTCCTCGCTTGTCTTTACGTGGCAAGCCCGGGAGTTCTTTTGCCATCTTTAATTCTGCTTTCTTCTCTTTATTTTACTTGAGAGAATTTTGCCAAAAAGAAAGAGGCTGTCCTCACTCTGTTCCTCACCAAAAGAAGAGTCTAGCAGATTTTTCTCTGGCCCTTTTCTTCTGTGGACACATGCTTGTCCACGTCGGAATTGAAGAGGAAACTATTGAAGAGAAAACAAAGTCAAATCCACAATGCACCTTCAAGTTTTTGAAAATTTTAAATTAAGCAATAAAAAAATAGAGAACGCTAGGGTGAGCAAGAAGACTGGTGAGTCATCACCATGTTTCTCTAGCCATTCCCACAATTTGTGAGGACAGCCGCTTGTAAAATTGATCTTTTTTTCAAAGAATTTTCAGGAGGGATCTTGTTTTCAGCCCCATATTGATTGAGGGGGCTTTATCTCCCTTTAACATAGATTTCCTTGCTAGTACCATACAAATTTTACACAAAAAAGGGACATAATGCACTTTTTTTTCTGATACTCCAGTATTTAAATTTATGATCCAAGCCAAGGCTGAAACCACGGGAATAACTTTAGTGGAAATAGCTCTTGTGTTTTACTATCCCAAGCTGCTATTAATCAGAGAGCACATGAACACAACAGAGACATTCCTAGCGATGTTAATGCTAACGCAGTTGGAAGAGAAGAGGAATGCACATTTATTTGGGCAAAAACGAGAGAAACTCCATGCAAGCCAAAACAGCACTAGTACCCACTGTAATATTTGAGGAGAGATCTACTACTCTTCACTAGTAAGGCATTCATTAATGGTGGAAGAAGAGGTGAGCACAATAGCCTCAGGTCTGCTGTTCTAGCTGCTCATGGGAAGTGGGCAATTGCAGCATTTGATGCCATTGCCATTGTTGCCACTACTACTACTCTCTAAAGAGAGAAACAAGAGAGAGAGAGATTGTTTGCTGTTAGTACCAGCAGAATGAGCAGATAGGACAAAACAGCTTCTTCTTCCTCCTCACCTCCATGAGGAGCTATGGGTTGAGGCTAAGCTGAGCTCCAAGAGACCATCAATGGCTACATGAATGAACCTACCCCTTCTTCGCACCTGCATTCTTGCATTGCATTAATGGAACAAAAGATTACATCTTTTTCTTTGCCTGATCCCTCCTCCTAGCTTAATTAGTGGCTTGCTTTAGCTTCTCCCTTTCCCGACGAGCAGTGAGTGCCTCATGCAGCGTACGCCGACGGCGCCCAGGCATCGTCCTCGTCGGGGCAAAGCGGATCCGCGGTGGTGGCGGTCGCACGCTTGATCGGCCGGCCGGGTGGCTCCGGCGAGAAGGCGGCAAACCGCGAGTCGACGCTGCTGGACGAGCTGTCGCAGCTGAAGCAGGCCGACGCGCCGATCACGCCGCTGGGGCTCGCCGGCGGCGAGTACAGCCCCGCCGCGCGCTTGCGCTTATTGTCGCCGCCGATGACAATGCCCGCCGCCGCCTCCTCGGAGATGACCATGGCGCACTCCGCCATCTCGTCCTGTGCTCACCGCAGACATTTCATCACCACGATGGCGACGATCGAGAAGACGATGAGCGATGCTAGTGCTAGCCATTACTACTGACCTTGGGGGCATCGATGAGGGCTAGGAGCTCGGCGTCGTCGCCGCCGCCGCACCATCTGGCCGTCGCGAGCAACGCCGCGGCGGCCCACGCCGAAGGCCGGTGGCGAGGCCACCTCCAATCTGCACACGTCCACGCTAATTAGATAAAAAATAATGGAGTCTTTGCGAGAAATATGTTGGATTGGTAGTAGGAGGCGAGAACCCACCGGCCATTACCGCGAGCAATGCGGTCTCGCAGTGGTGCAGGCGCGCGGCGTCGCCTGCGCCGAGGAGTGGTTGGAGGTAGGAGAGGGGCGTGACGGGGTGCATCCGCCATCCGAGCGCCGAGAGCACGAGCAGCTCCATGCGTCGCACCGTCTTGGCCTCGAAGATGTAGGCCTCGTCTGGGTCGGCACGGTCGGCGGCGGTGGCAGCGCAGAGCTGGAGGTCGAGTAGCATGGGCACGCGCGTCTCCTCCACCTTGGCCGCGAGCGCGACGCAGGCGACGGCGGCGAGGCGCGACATCCAGGGGCGGTCGCCGAGCCGCAGCGCGCCGGCGAGGAAGCAGCGGTCGAGGTAGGCGACGGCGAGCGCGGCCGTGAGCGCGGAGAAGCCGAGCCTCGCGACGGCGCGCAGCGCCCACCCGACCGCCGCCTCCCGGGCAGAGAAGCCGCCGTAGCCGTCGTAGTCGTCGGCGAGCACCGCGTCCTCCTTCCCCCTGAGCGACCCGAACAGCGCAGGCAGCTCGTCGTCGAGGAGCGGCGGCAGCGGCGGCAGCGGCGGCGTGGGTTGCTGCAGGTCAAGGTCCTCGGCGGGGTCATGGAAGAGGTCGAGGTGCTCCTCCGGGCAGTAGAGCGAGTCAAAGAGCGTGGCGAAAGCCATTCCCTTTGTTTCTCCAGTAGCGAGTCCAAGAGTGGGCACTGGCAGTGGAGGCAAGGTCAGGTAGCTGCAATGGCGGAAGAGGAGAGCAGCAGGCGCTTCTCCCCGTCCATGGTGATGGCGAGCGAGCTTTTCGAGGAGAGCAGAGGCGAGGAGGAGAGAGCAGAGGAGACGAGGAGGTTTTTATTGGGGTTGGGGTGTGGCTGTGTGAGGAAGACCAAGAGAGAGGACCTGACTTAAAAATTATTGCTGCGCTGCGTTGGTTTGCTTTTGATTTTTCGGCTTCCCTCGCTTGCTTGCTTTCGGGGTTCCCTAGGCTACCATACCAGCGGTGGACTGCAAGTGCAACTGCAACGCTGTGCTGTCTTTTCCATCCACGCTCTTCTTGCTTGCTTGCCTGCCTGCCCACCTCCGCCTCCGCAACGCAAATCATCTTGCGTACAGTAGCCACTGGCAAATAACAAAGCGATCGCTAAAAAATTTCGACAAATATACGGACGCATATATGTATTTTCTCCACAGGGTAGTATTTTTTCCTGCATTTAAATTTTCAAGGATATGTGTGTGTGTGAGACTTTCACAAAAATTAACCGGAAATGGACCGGATTTTATGGACACAAGTTTAAATCTAAGTAAAAACGAGCTGGTAATCAATTTTCTAGTACTTCATTTTTTTGGATTTAAACTCTTTTCACATGCCTACCACATCATTGTTTTGAGGTCTAGTAGTTTATAAAATACAATGTACTTGTACGATACCTTTCTTTTCAATTTTTAAATTTTTAACTAAATTGTGGAGATTATGACAATCGAGTATCTACATGACAAGCTTATCCGACTGGAGGTAGGGATAGATTGCGTCTGCCATATCTGTAAACCAAACATGACTTGGGTGTTACGATTGCCGATAGAGATAAGGCAATCGGCCTATAGTCACGGTTTGGTAAGATTGAGGAAACCAACTTAGAGTAAGATAGGGTTTCCGATCTGTAAGCCCTCTTCCCAAGACTATATAAGGGGGGTAAAGGGCGTCCCTTGAGGGATATTCTATGTTAGATCAGCTTTAAGCTTTGAGCCTTAGATCACGAGATCAATAAAGATACTCGGCGGATCGAATCCACCGAAACAGGAGTAGGGTATTACCTCTCGAGAGGGCCTGAACCTGTCTAAACCTTCTTCTTCTTCTTCTAACCCATTGTGCTTGGCGATCTCGACTGCGACCCCAGGAATTACATTGCCGAAACCAAGTTTCGACAGTTCGCGCGCCAGGTAGGGGCCGCGCATCGAGACTTCTTCAACAATCTCGCCGACAAGCGTGATGGGATCTCCTTCAAGACTCGGCGACTTCGCCATCAACTTCGTCGACGATTCCTCCTTCGATTCGGATTCGGACCAGTCGGTAGGAGAAATCCACTCGACACCGTTCGGACTTCCGAACAGCGCCACGATCTACACGACATCTTGAAGACCAAGATGCAATCTACTTTCTCCGACAACGGACTTCACTCGGCACCACTCGGATTACCGAATACCGCCGAAATCTGCGCCAATCTTCTCGCCTCCCCGACGGAAGCGATCTACTCAGATAAAGACCTCTTAGTGCCGTTTGGGTTACCAAACGTCGTCGAGATTTTCAGCAAACTTCTCTCCCCCGAGTCGGCGGCGACCCACTCGGAGGAGCCTACACCCCCAAGCTCGACTGGACTGAACGATCCGCATCCGGTTACCCAGATCAAGGGAGGTCGCCGTCATCCTCCCATCATTCGGCTCCCGCTCGTCTTCGAGCTCAATGGATACCTCGCTCCGCCGGTTTCGACAACCTCTACGGCATCCCTTCTGACGAAGCCGACAACTCCGACTGCCACATGGACTGTGAGCCGAAGTGCTTTGACGTCCTCATGGCCGAGCCAGATGAGTCCGACTCAGCCATGGCCAGAAGGCTTGCCGAAGAAGAGCGAGCCAAGATAGAGCTCGAGCGCAAGACAACCGAAGAAGAGAAACAACGCAAGGACGAAGCCGATAAGAGGAAACAGGACCTACGTGCAGCCGGACGATCTGCCCAGGAGGCCATCCTCCAAACACGAGTCCGCAACACCAACATCTTCCAAACGCCACAGCAGAACGCTGTTGCCGCGCTCACCCTCTTAGACACCGTCATGGAGACGGCACCTGCCAACGTGACTCCGATACTCGACAAGATCAAGACCATCGTCGCCGCCACAGCAAACGGCCACCCCACCACCTCGGCACGAAGGCCGACTGAATCTGTGGCCGAGACGCTAGACAAGAGCCGGCTTCCGCCTCTGAGGTCAGGAGACTATAGGAGGCCCGAGCCAGATCGGTCGACGACCAGGCCAAGAGGCCCACCCCGCGAGTCCACGCTAAAACACCAGGAGCAGACGGCCGACTCCCGCGACAAACGACACGGACGTCCATCCGTCCACCACTGCGTCCGCCGCAATAGCTCCAGCTACCCGACCAGTCAACCGAAGACCCCGCCGAGTGATCTCGCGGGAAGTCCTCGATCGCCGCTACCAGAGCGCGACCGACGCACTCGGGAAGATCGGAGGGGATCACCCGA
The DNA here is from genome assembly GCA_019925245.2 of Oryza australiensis. Taxonomy (NCBI): domain Eukaryota; kingdom Viridiplantae; phylum Streptophyta; class Magnoliopsida; order Poales; family Poaceae; genus Oryza; species Oryza australiensis. The sequence continues at coordinate 3,178,590 of JAIFGZ020000473.1, read as the reverse complement.
TAGCGGCGACGACGGAGTACCAGCCTTCACTCGGGAGCTCCGCCGAGTGCATTGGCCGAGTGGGTTTAAGCCCACGGGGATTGAAAGGTACGATGGCAAGACCGACCCGAATCTTGGCTAACCGTATACACCCTTGCCATCCGAGCCGCAGTGGCGACAACAAGGCTATGGCCAATTACCTGCCCGTGGCCCTCGCAAACTCAGCCAGAAATTGGCTCACGAGTCTGCCAAGAGGCTCAATCGGCTCGTGGAGCGAACTGAGGGACCACTTCATCGCCAACTTCCAAGGTACCTTCGAGAGGCCCGGCACGCACTTCGACCTATACAACGTCATCCAAAAGCCGGACGAGCCTCTGAAGGATTACATTCGTCGTTTCTCCGAGAAGCGCAACAAGATCCCGAACATCACCGATGACATCATCATCGCCGCCTTCCGAAGGGAGTCCGCGATGAGCCGCTCATCGGGAAGTTCGGCGCAAACCACCAAAGACGGTGAAGCAAATGTTTGACACGGCAAACTCATACGCCAAATCCAATGACACCATTAAGGCCGCCCGTCAAGACCGGCCCGATAAAAGGGAGGACAAGCAAGCGGGAGGAAGCCGTAATCCTAAGAAGGATGACGGCAACAACGGCAACCAGGGCCGAAAGATCGCAAGCGCCGATCCGAGGACCTAGTGGCCGCAACCTCCAACACTCAACGCCGTCCCCGAGTCGCCGCCTACGACGCCATCATGAACGCCCAGTGCACCCATCATCCGAATCATAAGCACGCGGCGAAGAACTGTTTTATCTACAAGCAGTTCGCCGAACAGTACGCGGCGCAGCTCAACAAGAAGCCGGCTGACGAGGCTGGCCCGTCTGGCGCCAAAAAGAACAACGCGACTGAAAATGCCGAACCTTTTCAAGACCCAGTGGGGGAGCTTAACCACATCTTCGGAGGTCCGCTAGCCTATGAGTCCAAGAGGAAACAAAAGCTAACTGACCGGGAGGTCAACGCGGCTCAACCCGAAGTCCCTCAATATCTGCGATGGTCGGAAGTGGCCATCACCTTTGACCGCTCGAATCATCCTGACCGAGTGGTTCACCCGGGGCGCTATCCACTCGTCCTGAACCCCGTGGTCCGCAACATCAGGCTTAAGCGCGTCCTCATCGATGGGGGCAGCGCCCTCAACATCCTGTTTGCCAAGACCATGGATGAGATGCAGATCCCGAGGGCCGAACTAAAAGCAAGCTTAGCCCCCTTCCACGGAGTTATTCCAGGGCTATCTTCTACACCGCTCGGGCATATCTCCCTCCCAGTCACCTTCGGAGCCCGAGAGAACTTTCGAACAGAGAACGTCACCTTTGAGGTGGCCGACTTCGAAACAGCATACCACGCCATCATCGGAAGGCCTGCGCTCGCCAAGTTCATGGCGATCCCTCACTACACCTACCTCTCGCATGAAGATGCCGGGTCCCAACGGCGTCATCACTCTTCGCGGCGACGTGAAGCAAGCCTTCACCTGCGATAAGGAGAGCTGTGACATGGCCCAATCTCACGAGAGATTACGTGGCCAACAAGAAGTCCGATTGGCTGCATCAACTTTGGCAGAGGGCGAAGTCTCCGCGAAGAAGATAGCCAAATGAGGATCCGGCGACGCCAAGACCAAGAAGATCTCCCTTGATCCGTCGGATCCCTCAAAAACTGTTGTAATCGGCGCTAACCTAGATCCCAAATAGGAAAGCGCGCTCGTCACCTTCCTCCAAAATAATAAAGATGTTTTTGCTTGGAAACCATCCGATATGCCTGGAATTCCTAGGGAGGTGATCGAGCACTCTTTGAACGTCAAAGATGACGCCAAACCGATAAAACAACGATTACACAGATTCGCACAGGATCGAAAAGACGCTATCAAGGAAGAACTCGCAAAGCTCTTGGCGCCGGCTTTATTAAAGAAGTCCTCCATCCCGACCGGTTAGCCAACCGCCCCGGTCCGCAAGAAGACGGGGCAATGGCGCATGTGCGTTGACTATACCGACCTTAACAAAGCCTGCCCCAAAGATCCGTTCGGGCTGCCTCGCATCGACCAAGTCGTCGACTCAACAGCCGGCTGCCAACTCCTAAGTTTCCTGGACTGTTACTCGGGCTATCACCAGATCAGCTTAAAAGAATCCGACTGCCTGAAGACATCGTTCATCACACCGTTTGGGGCCTACTGCTACATCACCATGCCTTTCGGCCTGAAGAACGCCGGAGCCACATACCAACGCATGATCCAAAGATGTTTCCAGACGCAGATCGGCAAGAACGTTGAAGCTTACGTCGACGATGTTGTCATCAAGACCAGGCAAGAAGAAGACCTGATCGCCGACTTAGAGGAAACCTTTGCGAACATCCGAGCCTTCAGAATGAAGTTAAACCCGGAGAAGTGCACTTTCGGTGTTCCATCAGGCAAACTGCTCGGCTTCATGGTGTCACATCGCGGCATCGAAGCAAATCCAGAAAAGATCAACGCCATCTTAAACATGCAACCCCCGAGTAACCAGAAAGACGTTCAGAAGCTCACTGGCTGCATGGCGGCACTAAGCCGTTTCATATCCCGACTCGGCGAACGAGGCATGCCCTTCTTCAGACTGCTAAAGAAGACGGACAACTTCCAGTGGACCGCAGAAGCCAACAAGGCCTTTGAAGATTCTCTCTTTGCGGGCCCAGAGGGAGCAGCTAAAGCAACTGACATCGGTTAATCAATAGTAGTGATACCCACATCCCTGCCCCTATGCTTTATTTTTAAAGAGTTCCTTACAACGTCGCCCGTCCTGGCCTCGCCTCAACCCCAGGAACCTCTGCTGCTGTACGTTTCAGCCACTCACCAAGTGGTTAGTACGGTCCTTGTGGTTGAACGCGAAGAAGAAGGACGGGCTCAGAAGATTCGAAGGCCAATCTACTTTGTTAGCAAAGTATTGGCAGGAGCCAAAATTCGCTACCCTCAGGTACAAAAACTGCTCTATGGTGTTCTAATAACCGCGAGGAAATTGGCACACTATTTTCAGGGTCACTCGGTCACCGTCGTCACCTCTTTCCCACTCGGCAATGTCATCCACAACCGCGAGGCAACCGGACGCATCGCCAAGTGGGCCCTAGAGCTGATGCCGCTGGACCTGACTTTTAAGGCAAGGACGTCCATAAAGTCACAAGCTTTGGCGGACTTCCTGGCCGAGTGGACTGAACAGCAAGAGAACGTGCCTCGAGAAGACCTCCAACACTGGACCATGCACTTCGACGGATCCAAGAGGATCACCGGCTTGGGAGCAGGAGTTGTGCTGATCTCCCCGACTGGGGAAAGGCTAAGATATGTCCTTCACCTCCACTTCTCCGCCTCACACAACGTTGCCGAGTACGAAGCTCTTCTACATGGACTGCGCCTCGCAGTTTCACTCGGGATACGTCGGCTTATTGTGAAAGGCGACTCCCAGCTGGTCGTCAATCAAGTAATGAAGGACTGGTCCTGCCTAAACGACACTATGGAGGCCTACCGGCAAGAGGTCCGCAAGCTTGAAGACAAGTTTGATGGGCTCGAACTCGCACATGTCCTGAGACATAACAACGAAGCTGCCGATGAGCTGGCACAGTTCGGATCTAAGCGCGAAGCTGCCCCAACAGACGTCTTTGTCGAACATCTCTACGAACCAACCATCACGGCAAAGACAACTCCCAACGAACAAACCACGAACGAAGTCGCCATGACCGATACCGACTGGAGGACGCCGCTCATCAAATTCTTAACCCAGCAAGAGCTGTCGGATGACCGGGATGAAGCAGAACGCGTCCGGCGTCGTTGCCAAGCATATGTCATGGTTGACTCCGATCTATACAAGAGAAGCCCCTCCGGAATCCTAATGAGGTGCATCACACCCGAAGAAGGGAAACAGTTACTCCAAGACATCCACTCGGGCATATGCGGAAGCCACGCGGCAGCACGCACTCTAGTCGGCAAAGCTTACAAGCAAGGCTTCTTTTGGCTTACCGCGGTCTCCGACGCGGATAAAGTCGTACGAACCTGCGAAGGCTACCAGTTTTTCGCCCGACAAAGCCATGTCCCGGCCCAGGAGCTTCAAACAATCCCACTGTCCTGGCCGTTCGCGGTATGGGGGCTGGACATGGTTGGCCCTTTCAAAAAAGCCCCAGGAGGATTCACACACCTCTTCGTCGCAATCGACAAGTTCTCCAAGTGGATTGAGGCCAAGCCGGTCGCCACGATTACTGCTGATAAAGCACGGGACTTTTTCCTCAACATCGTGCACCGCTTCGGCATCCCAAACAGAATCATAACTGACAACGGGACTCAGTTCACGGGAGGCATCTTCAAGGAATTCTGCGAAGACTTCGGAATCAAGATCTGCTACGCATCAGTGGCCCATCCCAAAAGCAATGGACAAGTCGAGCGAGCCAACGGCATGGTCCTCCAAGGAATAAAGGCCCGCGTTTTCGACCGCCTAAACCCTTACGCCGGCAAATGGGTCCAAGAACTTCCATCGGTTTTATGGTCACGCGGACCACACCCGCCGGGCTACCGGCCAAACTCCCTTCTTTTGGTTTATGGCGCAGAAGCCATGTTGCCAAACGAGATGGAATACGAGTCCCTCCGGGTCCGCAGCTTCAACGATGAACGCTACGACCCTGACCGAGTGGATGACCTCACCCGATTGGAAGAGGCCCGTGAGGCAGCCCTCATCCAGTCGGCCAAATACCTTCAAGGGCTCGAAGATACCACAGCCGTAACGTGCGAGCACAAGCTTTCATTGTTGGCGACCTGTCCTACGCAAGATCCGGACCACCAAAGACCGACACAAGTTATCTCCCTTATGGGAGGGACCGTACATAATCGCTGAAGTGACTCGGCCCGGTGCCTACCGGCTAAAGCGCGAAGACGGGTCTATGGTGGAAAACTCCTGGAACATCGAGCATCTTCGACGATTTTATGCCTAATTTGGCTAAGGCCTCATGTTTTCCTTGACTGCCAACCTCAAGCAAGATGACTTCTTGAGTTAGCAGTCGGGGGCTGTACACATGTCAATAAAGCTCAAGTTTTCCTCATCAACTTTTGTGCATAATTTGGTTTATCATTGTTTAAGTCCTTCGATTCGAGCTCAGTGTCTAAGGACTGAGAATTTTTTGATGACCTAATCGAGCCTAGGCTTGATGACAGCCAGACGAAAACTACTTAAGAAATTTCACGCAAAAGCTCGGATCAAGGCATTAACATAAATAAACTAAAAATATCACAAGTTCTACGTCAGAACGTTACGGTTATGCGACATTTACAAAACAAAGTCAGAAAGACAAATCAAATCTTGAAATTGTTTACTACATCAAGGGATATTTTCTTCGCCGCCTCCTGCGCCTCACTCAGCATGTCCAAGGCCTGCTCGTCGGTCTTTCCGTCAGCAAAGCCTTCCCCGACCGAGTGGATATCCACTGGGGTAGAGGGACTTGGTCCGTGCAAGAGCCGACCAGCCCCCATGTTGGTCGCTTCGGTGATGTTGGCCAGTGCACGGCGGGAGCCGCCGCAGCTTGTCGAATATTTCCACCGGCTCCAACGAACGGCCCCGACTCCTTGATCGAATAAGGACAGCAAGATCGGCATAGCGGCATTAGCGACCTCTTCCCGGATCTCGTCGCTTTGTTTGACCCGCCCAAGCAAGACGTCGTATTGGGCTCGGGTCTTTACCTTGTAAGCGCCAAAAGCTCCGGATCATTCAAAGCACTCGGAGACGAAGCGGCGCAAGAAGTTTTACTCCAAAGAGGCTTACCTTCAAACTCGGCCTCCATCTCGGCTTTATCGAGGCTGACTGCCTCCAGCTGGACTTGAAGCGAATGGACCTCCGAAGAGTTTTCTGCGACAAAAGAAGATCGTCAACAACCGAAATCAACATGGGAATCACGAAGAAAATTTGGGGAGACGGGCTTACTTCCAATTGATCCTCGGAGGTCGAGGTTCGCCTCCCGAAGCTCTACGATCTCCCTCCTTAAAGCCGCCTCCCTTGACGCGGCCTCCTCCCGAGTGGCCTTCAGCTGTCACTGAACGTCCTCTAAGGAGTTCAGGTGGGGAACCAACTTCTCCAGCACCTCAGATTTTGCCATGGAGCGGCAATACTCCTTCTGCGTGCGAAAGCAGAAGAGTGACCGATTGAAAGATAATGATAATACAATTAAAGAGAAAGACCAAGGCTTACGTTGAGTAGCCGGATCGCCTTGTTCAGGCTCTCGACAAGGTCATCCCTTTCATCTTTCTCGGCTTGCCGGTCCAGGATGATGCCCTGCCTCTCGCCTTCCGCGTCCCGCCACTCGATCCCGATCGGGGAACCTGTTTCGAGGACCGCAACCCGGGATCTCTTCCACTGTGGCTGGCAAACAAGAAGGACAAATGAAGACATGAGAGATTCGAACTGAAAGAGCAAAAGAGTACTTTGAAGCAAATCTCACCGGTTTCGGCGGCTGCCTGCTTAGGTGGAGCGGCCCGGCTGGCCTCCTTCTTCTGACTCCGCGCCGAGTGGCCCTCAGTCGGGGGCACTCGAGCCGCGGCCTGAGGTTTCCCGGCCGTTGACTGGTTGCCAGTCGGGATATCCCGACTGGCGGCCGGGGGCTCCTTCCCTGGGCATCCTTCTTCGGAGGCGAAGGTTGTTTCCCCGGAGCGCTTGCACTTGGTTGTGGGCTCCGGGGCTTTGGCTCTGCCGGCCTTGGCATCTCAGGAGCAGCGGTTGGGGTCGGTCCTTCACTTCCCGCAGGATCTATGTCCCGGGCCTCCGCAAAAGTGGACACAGCAGGGGTAAAGATAAAGAAAGTTTTTTAACGAAAGAGTTCGGACTTCGGTTACTGAGCATACCGGGACGACCGGCGGATCTTCGGCGCCGTCCGCGGCGATCGCCTTAGAGGCGGGGTCTCGACCGGAGGGGCCGGGCGTCGTCATCCGAATCCTCACTTATTAGCCTCCTCTTGCTCGCCCGCTTGTTTGTGTCCCCACTCGGGCCGCTCGCTTCCCGACCGGGTCGCCTTGGACCTTGATCCCGCCACCGCTTGGCGGGGCGACGCGGCGCGTCATCGTGGGACACCTTATATGGCTTGGAGGTGATAGAAGCATTTTCCCGCAGAAGAAAGAATGCACAACGCTAAGAGACAAGATATCAAGATTGAAAGATGTTATGAAGTAACCGGCGCTACGGAGGAGGAGGTCGGTGGATGCTAAAGGGGAGGACCGGCGAATGAGGGCCCGCTCAACTGCGATTCCAGAGAAGATCTTGTACATCCGGATCTTCGGATTTCGTATTTGAGTAGATCTGGATCTTCCCGATTGGGGTCCGTTCCGCCTTCATATTCGAAGGCCGGCTTCGACCGTTCCTTGATCGGCGCGCGTCGGCACTCGATGAAGTGCCGAGTGATTTGCTCTCCGCGAAGACCCTTTTGTTTCATCGCCAGGATCTTCGCGAGCAGCTCATTGGCCTCGTCCCAATCTTGGGCTACTGGGACAGTGCTCCAAGTTGGACTCGGGACAGGAGGAAGGCCGATGAAAGCTAGCAGGCTGGGTTCAAGGTTGCTAACATAGAACCAGCCTGCATGCCATCCCTTGTTGGAAGACTTCAAGGGAAGAGAAAAATACTCCTTGCGGAGAGATCCGCGGAGTTGGAAACCTGCCCCGCCAACGACGCATGGGTGGTCCTTGTTTGGATGTGGCTTGAGATAGAACATGCGTCGGAAGAGTTGGAAGTGGGGGAGGATGCCAAGGAAGGCTTCACATACGTGAATGAAGAGAGCGATGTGAAGCATCGAGTTGGGGTTCAGATGGTAGAGTTGAAGCCCATAGTAATCCAGAAGCCCCCGGAAGAATTCGGAGGTGGGAAGGCTGAACCCGCAGTAGAAAAAAAAAGTGAAAACGACGAGCTCACCGGTGTTCGGGGTTAGGAAATCCTCCCCCGTCGCCGGGCGCCATCCCATGATCTCCTTTGGCGGAAGCACGCCGTGCTTCACCATCTCTTTGAGGGTGGATTCCCTCACATCCGAAGCGGCCTATTGGTCGAACGGAATCCTCTTTTCCTCCGCCATGAGAGTGGTGTTGACAGGAAGTGGATCCGGTCGAAAAGGTCGGGCTTTTGACAAGGGAACGTGGGAGATTTGGCTGCGGAGGCTGGTTGTTGCAAAGAGCGAGTTCCTAGATGGATGGATTTGGGAGCGCGCGAGTCTAGGGTTCTCCGCAATGAACTGGTGAACAGTGCTGCGAAAAGGGGAATCTTTTGGAAGATGAAGAGGCGGGGACGACCTCATGCCTTTATATAAAGATTTGAGGGTTGCGCTAGGTTTTCTGGTGATTGGGCTGAGCCCATAAGAAAATCTGCGGCCCAGCTAAGGTGTGGCCCGACGCGTGTCCTTAGGGACTTAAGCGGATGAGCTTAAGCAGATTTGCCCTGGCAATATGCGCGTGTCCGAGTGCCCTATACTTTTGAAAAATCCTTCCATACTGCGGTTTGCTTGACTTCATGAGAAGCTGGCACGATGCAACTTGGAAGGTGACCGACAGCTAAGTTTTTATAGCTGCCTTGATGACAAGGGCTGTTTGGTTTTTTGGCATTTGGTCAGGTAACCTTACCAATGCTGTTTATTTTTCCACCTTGGTGAAGATCTTTATAGATTGAGACCAGTGTTATGGCAGAAGCTATTTAATAACTTAGTCATATTTTTCATATGATTGAAAAAACTCGTTTCCCATGAGGGACGATTAAAATATTTGTTCCGAAATGACTCGGGCAAATCCACTCGGATAAGCATGAGCTTGCCGAATGCTTTTCACCCATGAAGGTTGATTGAATTATTTGTTCTGAGATGACTCAGGCAAATTCACTCGGATGAGTATGAACTTGCCAAGTAATGAGATTTCTATAATGGCTTTAGCATGAGCTAAGCATCTACATAAGAATGATTTTTTATAGTTCTTGACTATATGCTTAGCCTATTTTTGACTAACCACATAGTCGGGGGCTACACCTAATTAGGTGCATCAGGAGATGCACCTAGATATTTATTTTTGAGAATTTTTTAGATATTTTTCCAGCCCTTCACAGTCTTTGGAGCCACTCGGGAAGATTCAGGCAGAGATGATGGAATCACTCGGCGCCAAAAGCACTCGGGCAAAGAGATTTTTGCCTGAGAGCTGCTTTGGTTTGAAGCTGAGTTGTCTCGTCGACTGAAAAGGACTCGGGGGCTACTGTGGAGATTATGGCAATCGGGTATCTACATGGCAAGCTTATCCGACTGGAGGTAGGGATAGATTGCGCCTGCCATATCTGTAAACCAAACATGACTTGGGTGTTATGATTGCTGATAGAGATAAGGCAATCGGCCTATAGTCACGGTTTGGTAAGATTGAGGAAACCAACTTAGAGTAAGATAGGGTTTCCGATCTGTAAGCCCTCCTCCCAAGACTATATAAGGAGGGTAAGGGGCGTGCCTTGAGGGATATCCTATGTTAGATCAGCTTTAAGCTTTGAGCCTTAGATCACGAGATCAATAAAGATACTCGGCGGATCGAATCCACCGAAACAGGAGTAGGGTATTACCTCTCGAGAGGGCCTGAACCTGTCTAAACCTTCTTCTTCTTCTAACCCATTGTGCTTGGCGATCTCGACTGCGACCCCAGGAATTACATTGCCGAAACCAAGTTTCGACATAAATTGTTGCAGCCAGTATTCATACCTGATATTCCATTCTCAGATTACTACAGTGCGGTGCTGCTACACACTGGTACTCAAGCCAGGACATGCTATATTCTAGAGACTACCCAAACAAAAGATTTTGTTAAGCATGGGTGAATGTCTACAGACAGGCTTTGCCTTAACTTTTTTATTTAAGCTTGGATTTTGTGAATAATTATTATTTTCTTAGCATTATTTAGTTTAAACTACGACTAGTGCTTTTTAATAATGAATGGCTAAATAACGATATTGATGATGTGTTCTATACTCTTCTTTTATAGTCTCCACTGTTGAAGAAACCATCATTGGTTGAAGTGGTAAAAACAACAGTAGTCCCGGTTTGAGTTGCACCTGGGACTAGAGACGATCTCTAGTCTCGGTTTAAAAATTCAATGGCCCTCTAGGAACTTTAGTCCCGGTTCGTGTCATGAACCGGGACTAAAAATCACCTCTAGTCCCGGTTCGAATGTTGTCAGAGCGTGTCAGAGCGCCAGTAACCTTTAGTCCCGGTTGGTAACACCAACCGGGACTAGAGATGCTACCTCTAGTCCCGGTTGATGTTACCAACTGGGACTAAAGGTGTCTGACGCTCTGACACGCTCTGGCAACATTTGAACCGTTCCGATTCTTGACACGAACCGGGACTAAAGGTCCTAGAGAGCCGTTGAATTTTTAAACCGTTGCCTCGGGACTAGAGATGTCATCTCCAGTCCCGGTTGGTGTTACCAATCGGGACTAGAGATTTTGCTTTATATACTCCTTCTTCCTCCTTCATCCCGAGCCAGCCACACTTGTACATCTTCAAAATTTTTATATAGTCCGCCGTCGTGCGCCACCGGCGGCTTCCATGGCGCCGCCGAGGCATTGAGACGGGAACCGGGGAGGCAAGCCATCATTGCCATATATAGCCGCACTATCCAGTCATTGCCATATCTCTCGCTATTCAAAGTTTGATGGAGATACACGAGTACTGCTACGCCGTACTCTAAGAAAGAGCAAGACAGAAAGATTATGAAGCAAAGGAAGAAAAGCAAGAAAAAAGACCGTGATCCGGATCATGACATGTTGAAGAGACCAAGATCGGTGAAGAAGGCTACTACGATGGATCATGACATGTTGAAGAGATCAAGATCGGTGAAGAAGGTAGGAAGAAGGCGTTAGGGCCTCTCCACGGATCATCAGGAGCAGCTGGATGCGGATACGGACGAGACGACTAAGATAAGCTATTTCATTGATCCCGACTCATTGGAGTGTGAGATTTGCTTCATGTCTCTCGAAAGAATGGAGCCCAGCCAAGAACATAGGTAAATGCAGTTTTGTCTTGCATCATGCATATGGTTAACCATGCTTATCGCTGAGAAAATTTTATAGCAGTAGCTTCTTTTGGCTGCAAAACTCTTTGTTTATCTGTTTATCTGTTATTGATCTAACCTTTTTTCATGAACTAGCTGGTGGCCTTATTGCACTAGCCTTTGGCCTGATAGTTACCTGCTTGAGGAAGAAGCTCTCTGTAGGAGTAGAACTCCTATTCACAATAGGACTCAACCTCTCACTCATAATAGAAGTAGAACTCCTATTCCTAATAGGACTCAACCTCCCACTCATAGTAGAAGTAAAACTCCTATTCCTAACAGGACTCCTATTCCCAATAGGACTCATTCAACCTAACTTTCCGAATTTAGACTCCCTTCCAAATTCGACTCCGCATACGATCCCTCTCGTATGCCATATAACTTCTTCATCTTCCATGTGCATTATCCTCTAGCCTTTTAGTATCCCGCGTGCTGGACGTCTACTTCTCCCAAGTCGACTCCGATCCGGCACCGACAATACTATCCGAGGCCTCAAGCAATACCTGCACATATACGACAAAGAAACAATATGCCGAGCACAAGTTTGTCCAAACTTGACTCACATTAGCTTGTCAACAGTAACAACATGCACGAAATCATCTAGAAATCAAATCCACAAAGAAACAATTCAAAACCGAGAAAACAAACCAAAATCAGAGACGGCCGGTCAGACCGTGCCGGCCAATCACAAATCCAATGTTTCATCACATAAACTATAAATCAAACTCACTTGATTCAACAATCTCCCCCTTGATGAAACCATTGGCAAACCCAACAAAAATCAATTAGTTTGTGATGTTTTGTAAAGCAACCCAAAAAACATTTTCGAATGCAAGAAAATTCATTGAAAATTCATCTTTGAAAAATGAATGCACAATTGCATAAATTTTGATGCACAATTTTGTTTCTTTGTTCTCCCCCTTTTGACAATGAGTTCATCAATTATCGAAAGCATGGAAGAGCTTTGCATTATATCAAAAGTACCTCAAGTACATGTTTTGCAGTAACAAGGTAGAAAAAGTGACTACCTAATTAACAAGCATGCACTAGAGTAAAAACATGAACCTAAAACATTACAATTAAGATCAAGTCAACATTAATGATTCATGATTTCAACGATTTAACATGCAACATATTCACAAGTGCAAAGACTGAAAGAAAAACTCACGTATATATACTTATGACATTGATACTCTTTCTCAAATTAATGCCTTCTCCAAAAATAACCGAGAGAACTTTTAGCTCATTCTTTTGAACCTCTTTTTTTACTTTTCTCTCAATTATTGCGGGTACGTCCTTGTCGTCAAGACTGTTTCCAAGGATTCGGTACCCTTTTTTATCTCACCGTGAATACGTCCTTGTCGTCAAGACTATTTCCAAGGATTCGGTATTCATTTTTTCTCTCATATAAATAAGCATTTATGTACTCTTGCGGTGATTGGAACAAAAGGATTAATATGAGGAATAACAACTCATAAAGCATATACAAAAGCATTAATCATTCAACCTAAGCACTTGCTTCAACATTGCATATTTCATTAATTCAAGTAAAAGAATTATGTGTCTTGTATCATATCTCTTAAAAGCAACATCAAAAGTTCAAGTAATTACTAAAATGCACACAAGCTAATATAGTAATCAATTTATCTAACAAGCATTGCTAGCAAGTACTAGAATATACTAAAGATATAAGACATAGCTCATCCACCTTTTATTTTCTTTTCCTTTTTCTCCCTTTTTTTATCACACCATACATGAATTAAAACATGAATGCAAAAGAAGAAGGAAAATATGCATACAACAAAGAGCCAATAACTCTCCCCCTGAATTGATGCCAAAAGGATGAATAACACCTAATTCTCCCCTAAGAAAAGCAAAGCGAGAAGAATCCAAAGGTTTGGTGAAAATATCTGCAAGTTGCAACTTTGTATCCACAAATTTCAATTCAATGTCTCCCTTTTTCAACATGAACCCTCAGAGAAAAACATAAACTTCCCCTCAAATTAACCTCCAATTTTCTCAAAAGAAAAATCAAGAAGAAATCAAGGATTTTTGAAGAAACCATCCAATTGCCAAAGATATCACCAAGATTCTCATAAATTGACATATATCCACTTGTACTAACAAAAACTACTACCTCTAAACTAGTATATGAAAAGCTAATAATCAAGAGAGTAGAACAAAATTATGTTAATCCAAATTTACCTTGATGTTACCTTGAAAAGCAATCGTTGTCTCTACATTGCACACACATGGGAGTATGCCATCAAAATACCTACAAACAAGAAGATGTCGAGGCCTCTGTGTTGGGATTATAAATAAGAAATTTTGGAATCCAACACTGAGTCACATGACCAGTAGAACCAGTAGATACATATGCACATATAAAATCAGAACTAGACTTACCTGAAACCTTACCTTGTTGTTTCACAAAAGTCTGATTTGAATTATGCACAAAACTGCCCCGTGGACGGTCTGACCGCCGTTGTATCTGCGGTCTAACCGAGCCTGGCTGCCGGTCGGACCGCTGGTTTACCTGCGGTCTGACCGCTGGCCGGTCTGACCGACTGGTCAGTGTCTGTCTGACCGAGCTCCTTGAACCAAGACCCGATTTTTGCCATCGTCGTTTCGCAAAAGCAATTTCACTTTCTTTTTTCTATTTACGGGCAAGTCTAAAACAAAATCCAACCAAATGTCCATCTTTTCCACAAAACGAACAAGTGTATTTCTCATGATGATTAGAAGCACAAGTAGAAACAGATGGTTTAGCAACAGTAGCAACAAGAGGTTTTGCAATCACAGGATTGGTTTTAGAAGATGATGCGTTCAAAGAAGTCATGATACCAGCAGATTTAAACACAGTATTCTTAGATTCAGGTTTAATTAAAATTTCTCCACTTCTAGCACCAACACCTAGAACAACGGGAGGATGTCTAGTATGATGAGCATAAGGATCAAAACCTAAGCCACGATTATCGTGTTAATTCTTGATTTGTCTAAGATCATGTTGAGGTTCTTTTTACCATCGAAAAACGTTGCAAAGAACTTTTAAGTAAGAAACCTCTTGAGTCAAAACAACACAATTTTTGCAATTATCCGAAAACCTTCGTTTTCTACAAGTTTGACAAGAAAGCACTTCATCTTGCTTAACGTTTCTTCCATATGCTTAACACGACCTAAGGCATCCTTTAATTTCAATTCATTAGCAAGACATGATAAGCAAGGTTTTGCACTAGATTGTTTTAACCTTTTAGCGCTAATTGCATTAAATATAGAGCTAGCAAACAAGGCAACTTGACATTTCTTTAAAGCTTCTTTTGTTAAAAACAATTCATCAGTCAATTTAGTGTTCATGGAAAAGCTAAGAGCAAGACAAGATTCAAATTTTCGAGTTTTCTTAGATTCAATATCAAGCTTCTTGGCATAAACATCTCTAATTGACTTAATTTCAGCAAATAAAACCTCACAAGATTTACAGTCATCATCATCAGAAGCAAGAGATCTTAATCTATTATTTTCAGCTTTAAGAGAATCAATAACTACTTCATGTTGATTAATCTTCTTTTCAAATTTAGAAATCTTGTAACCAAGTCTAGCAATAACATCTTGAAGATATTCAACACTAGGAGCAGGAGTTACCTCATTATCATCTTCAGAATCTTCATCAATGCTGCTGGCCATGAAACAAACCCCAGCAATGTTCTTCTCCTTGTCATCATCTTCATCACTTTCAAAATCAACATCACTTGATTCTCGAATCGCATCATATGCTTGCATCAATTGCCTTTTGATAGAACTTCTTCATCTTCATATTTTTCGCTCTCTTCTTGCTCGCTTAGCGTCTTTGGTGCCATCTTGAGCTTTTACCTCCTCCTGTGTCCCTTTTCCAGCCTTGGGACATTGAGAGCGGATATGTCCGGTTGTCCACATCCAAAGCACCGGATTGGTCCTCCTCTTCTCCCGGTCCCGACATTACTCACGGCTCTAGAAATTCTGTTAGCAAGAGATACCAAGTCCTCCTCACTGATTTCCTCCAGTTGATCATCGGACATGGCGAAAAGAAGCAAAAATCGATCGTGAGGAAGAATCGAAGAGGCGAAGAAGACACCAAAGCAAGTAGATTTTGAATCAGCTCTTTTAGAAAGAATGTTCATCTCATAGGTTTTTAATTTAGTGTAAAGAACATCCAAAGTCAAGGTATTCATATCGACCGATTCTTGAATTGAGGTAACCTTAACTTCCCAAACTTTCATATCAAGACCATTCAAAAATGACGAGCAACCTCAGATTGAGAATAATTAGCATTGTAAGAAGAATCAACAGATCTAAGATTGCTCAAAATTTTGTTAAAACGGCCCAAATAGTCATCCAAAGACTCCCCATGTGTCATCTCAAATTTTATGTACTCCTTTTTGAAAACATCTTTTCGCAATTCTTTAATGTTTGAAGATCCAGTATGAAAATCATTCAAAGCTTTCCAAATTTCATTAGCGGTTGAAAGATGCGAAACACGATCAAAATCGGAGCGAGAAATTGCATTAAGAATGATGTTCCTAGCTTTGCAATTATTTTCATAATCTAATTTGAGAGTAGGAGTATCAATGCGTTCGGGAATCTCATAAGATTGAGAAACTTTTAGCCAAATATCATAACCTTGAGATGTGATATAAGATTCCATTTTTTCTTCCAATAGTCAAAGTCGGTTCCATTGAAAACATGAGGTTTATTTGAAAACTTTTCAGCCATGGCAAAAGATCGAAAAGCAAATAAAGAACGAGGCTCGATACCACTTGTAGGATCGAATAAGACCAAACAAACCTACCGAGGGGGTGAATGGTAGGAAACAAAAACCAAATCTTTTGCGGAATTAAAAGATTTACCTCTTACCGATGAAACCAACCTACAAAGCGACAATGAACAGGAACTGTTGAAGCCGCCGCCGGTCACACCTCCTTACTCGCCCGGTCGGACCGCCCTCCCGGCGGTCCGGATCGCCGCCTAGCCTCCGGTTGGACCGCCGCCACAACCCGTCGATCAGACCGCGCGCACACCTGCGGTCAGACCGTCGAGATCTCAGAAAAACACCGAAAGATGAACTCTCGAAGAAGTAGATCAAACTATTTCAACTTTATTGCATCTAAGGTATTTACAAAGTGCAACAACAGCACTCCTCGACAAAATCTCGACCCAACTCAAAAACCCTAGCTATACTCTCAAGTTTCGCTCTTGAAAATCGATATCTAGGAGGCACACCCTCCCTCTCTATTTATACATGCAAAATCCTCCTACTCAAAGTAGGAGTAGAACTCCTATTCACAATAGGACTCAACCTCTCACTCATAATAGAAGTAGAACTCCTATTCCTAATAGGACTCAACCTCCCACTCATAGTAGAAGTAAAACTCCTATTCCTAATAGGACTCCTATTCCCAATAGGACTCATTCAACCTAACTTTCCGAATTTAGACTCCCTTCCAAATTCGACTCCGCATACGATCCCTCTCGTATGCCATATAACTTCTTCATCTTCCATGTGCATTATCCTCTAGCCTTTTAGTATCCCGCGTGCTGGACGTCTACTTCTCCCAAGTCGACTCCGATCCGGCACCGACAATACTATCCGAGGCCTCAAGCAATACCTGCACATATACGACAAAGAAACAATATGCCGAGCACAAGTTTGTCCAAACTTGACTCACATTAGCTTGTCAACAGTAACAACATGCACAGAAATCATCTAGAAATAAAATCCACAAAGAAACAATTCAAAACCGAGAAAACAAACCAAAATCAGAGACGGCCGGTCAGACCGTGCCGGCCAATCACAAATCCAATGTTTCATCACATAAACTATAAATCAAACTCACTTGATTCAACACTCTCTTCTCCAGTATCTCCTTCCCGAGCTTCCATCTCCAGCCATTTTGCTCTACTGTCATGCAAAGCAACGTTTTACAAGGTATGATTCTTTTCTTTCTACTCGGATCAATGCAAGAATGATGCTCTCTTTTTTTCTAATCAAAAAGGAATGGTGCTTTCTGGATTTGTGTTGCTTAGGCACTTGTTTCTTGCCATGCAGACGAGCTTGGTGTCATCTTTGAAGATGATGTGCTGAAGTATTGGGATGAGATGGAGCAATCAGAGAACAAGGTAGAACAAAGTGAGAAGGGATTGCCACTGCTCTATTATAGTGATGAGAACGGAGCAGCCTTCAAGAGCATGAGAGACGATGTTAGATCAGAGGAGAATGCATTGACGTTCCAGCTCATGTCACGGTACTTCTACATGCCAATCACGCAGGCCGCACGAGGGTTTAGGGTTTAGGGTTTAAAATAGGGTTTAGGGTTTAGGTTAAGGGTTAATGGTAAAAGGGTTTAGGTTTTTAGGGTTTATGGTTTAAAATAGTTTTAAATACGACAAATGTTAATTATATGTTATTATTTCAATTTAAAATATTTTTCAAATAGGCCATATGTTAATTATATATTATTATTTAAATTTTAAATAGTTTGGAATATGATAAATGTTAATTATATGTTATTATTTCAATTTATAATATTTTTTGTTAATTATATGAACATATGTTAATTATATATGAATATATATGTTAATTATAATTATATATGAATATAACAAAATATAATTGGGCATGTAATAATTAGTCCCGGTTTTTAAAACCAATCGGGACTAGAGGTGAATTTCAGTGGGCGGGAAAACATTTCTAGTCCCGGTTGGTGGCTTCAACCGGGACTAGAGATGCCCACCTACCTGGGCCACGTGGCTGCCCCGCCATCTCTAGTCCTGGTTGGTGGCTTCAACGGGACAAAAGATATGATCTTTAGTCCGGTTGATGGCTTCAACGGACTATACCATCTCTAGTCCCGGTTGATGGCTTTAACCGGGACAAGAGATGTCATACCTATATATAGCAAGGGCCTCACTGGGATCCAAACACTTAGCCGTTTTCGCACAACTGCATCGTCTTCTTCGTCGTCGCCGTCGCCGAGCACAAGGACGCCACCGCAACACACCGTCTCCGCCGTCTTCGTCGCCGTTGTCGTCTCCTGAGGACCGCCGCGCCGCCGTCTTCATCGCCGTCGTCGCAGCTGCCGCAGGTTAGCCGCTGCCGCCCCCTTTTTTCTCCGTGATGCGCGGTAGGGTTTAGGCCGCCGTCGATGCCATCGCCATCGCCGCCATTATCGTGGCCGCCGCCGCCGCCCCTCCCTACACTGCCCTCTCCCCTGCCTCCACGTCGGCCGCCTGCATCCTCGCCGCCGCCGTCGCCTCCCCTCCATGCCGCCCCGCCGCCGCTGTCGCGGCCGCTGCCGCTGCCGTGCTATGTTTAAATTTGCAAATTTTGTGAATGTGAATAAATGAGGAGGATTTGAATATGATTTCGATGTGTATGTGTATATTTGTGAATATGATTTTGATGTGTATGTGTAAATTTGTATGGACTTTATATGTAAACGGACTATTTATTTAAATTTTAATGCATGAACATTGTGAATTTAGAATTTTGAATGTGTATTTAAATTTAAATGCATGAATAGATTTAAATTTGAATGTGTATGTGACTTGTGAAGTTTGTATTTTGAACGAACGAGAACGATAAAATAAACAAACGGATGTGAACGGACGGACGAACGAACGAACGAACGAGTGTTCATTCGTTCGTTCGTGGGACGAACGGACGGACGGACGGACATGGACGAACGGACGGACGCACGAACGAACACTCGCTCGTTTGTTCATTCGGTCGGTCGTTCGTTCGTTTTTTCGTTAGGTCGTTCGTTCGTGGACGAACGGACGGACGGACGGACGTACAGACGTGGACGAACGGACGGACGGACGAACGAACACTCGTTCGTTCGTTCGTTCGGTCGGTCGTCCATTCATTCGTTCGTTCGGTCGTTCGTTCGTGGACGAACGGACGGACGGACATACGGACGTGGACGAACGGACGGACGAACACTCGTTCGTTTGTTCGTTCGTTCGGTCGTTCGTTCGGTCGTTTGTTCGTTCGTTCGGTCGGTCGTTCGTTCGGTCATTACAACGTACATAGGCATGCAACGTCCTCTCTCTCTCCTCTCCTCTCCACTTCCTCTCCTCTCCACCTTATCTTCCTCACATCATTCTCCTCTCTTTCCCTCCTCTCCTTCAGATGATCGTACTCACGGACGTCAACGAAAGTTAGAACAAATGGACGATAGTTTAGGATTTGGGTTTGGGTTAGGGTTAAAGATGGCAACGAGCAGGGAAAACCCGTGTACCCGCGGGCACCCGACCCGGCGGGCACGGATACGGGCGTGAACTTGTGCCTGCGGGCACGGGCGCGGGCATAGGGTTGTGCCCAACGGGTATTTTTAGACGGGTAAAATTTGAGTATACCCGTACCCGCAAACCCACGTACCCGCACTGACAAGTGGGACCATGGAAAAAGAGGTATATAAGAGCTCATTTAGGGTTTCCATTTGACCATTCCCTACCCCTATTCTCCCGATCTGGCGCCCCCATCCCAAATCCGCCGCCAAGTCCTTCCCATCGCTCGATTTGGCGCAGCCGCCGGCGTCCCCGCCGACACTCCCCTTGGCGCCCCACCGGCGCCCCGCCGCCGCAACTCCGCCGCCGACCTCGCTTCCTCGTCGGCCGCCGGCTGCCTCGGCCCCCGCAGGGCCTCCGCCGCGCCCCGTCGGTCCGCGCCCCCGGCCCCCTGCAGGCGCCTCGCTGGTGCCTCCCGTCGGCCGCCGCCTGCCGGCCCCTCGCAGCGCCTCCGCCGGTGCCCCCGCCGGCCGCCGCCCTACCCCGGCCTCCTACAGGGCCTCCGCCGCGCCCCCCGCCGGTCGCCGGCCTGCCCGCCCCCTGCAGCGCCTCCGCTGGTGCCTCCCGCCGGTCGCGCCCGGCTGCCCCCTCCAGCGCCTCCGCCGGTGCCCCCGCCCGCCGCGCTGCCCCGCCCTGGCCTCCTACAGCGCCTTCGCGGCGTCCCCGCCGGCCGCAGCTCCCCCGCTGGCCGCCGGCTTCCCTATTCATGTGAGTTGTGTGGTCATGTGGTGAACTATGCGGGTATGCCCGCGGGCATGTTTTGCCCGCGGGTAGCGGGCGTGGGCGGGTGTTGCTACCCGTGGCGGGTAGCGGGCGCGGGCGCAGGCACAAAATTTATCTCGTGGGTACGGGTTTAAGATACAACTATCCGCGTGGATTTTACCCGTTGCCATCTTTAGTTAGGGTTAAGGGTCTAAACGAACGGACGTGAACGAACGATAGTTTAGGGTTAGGGTTGGGTTTAGGGTGAACGAACGAACGACCGAACGAAGACGTGAACGATAGATTGAACGAATGGTCGGTCGTTCGGTCGTTCGTTCGGTCGTTCGTTCGTTCGGTCGTTCGGTGTGGATGTAATCGAGGAAGTGACTTCTGAAAAATATCACCATTGTGGATGTGCATAATTGGATCTAGTGTCTGTCGGATTTCATCTATTTTTTCCATCTTCTTTTTTGTCTATGTTTTTTACGTAGACATACATGATATTCATTAATAATTGATACATGTATTAACCGAATAATTTTTTTTTAGAATTCTTTGATTAAGTCCTCAACCCACAACAATCAAATGGCAGATCGTGACAAGGAACAGTTTCTCCTTGATGAGATCGCACGAGGAACAGAGTTTTACAACGAGGAGGGACACAAAGATCCGGATCGCACCTCAACGAGGAGGGGAACGAGGGGAGACGAGCGAGGAACGAGGAGGGGAATGAGGGCTCCGCCTCCGCCTCCGCCGGACGTAAGAGGCCACGCGACCTCAGCAAGAAAATAGAGGGTCGACATGTCATAACGGAGGTGGCACCTGACGGTCGACCAATTGCCCCAGAGGACGCCGCAAGGAAGTTTGTGGCGCACAGCGGATGGGTGGTGAGGGATCACGTGCCCGTAAGCGTTGCCAACTGGAGGCGGTCTACCAAAGGAGGAGAGGAGCAGAGCTATCTCCCAGACTCAGAGAAAGAGATGCTGTGGACGACAATGCTGCAGACGTTCACCATCCTAGACTCAGATCAGGCAAGGGTCAAGGAATGGACGTTGAAGAAAATGGCAGAGCTCTTCAGAAACTACAAGAAACAGTTACACAAGAAATATATCCGAAGGGCCAAACACCGACTTTGACAAGTTCCCAAAGCTCGAGATCATTGGGATGCTTTTGTTGAGCACAAGACCAGTGAAGAAGCGCAATCTATCATAGAAAAAGAACAAGGCCAACGCATCCAAAAAGAAATACCATCACAGGCTTGGGTCAGGCGGCTATAAAAAAGCAATGGAGAAATGGGAAAAAATGGAATCCGACCTAGAAGCACGGGATATCGTTCCAGGCACAACAAACTGGCCGGAACGATCAAAGAACTGGTTCTATGCTCACGGCGGCTCACTTAATCCTGTCGATGGCACAGTGATCTTTGGTGATGAAATTCAAGAAGCCCGACGGAGGTTAGAGGAGGCGGTGCAGGCCAGTTCCTCGGGCGCGTTCAGGCCCAATAGAGAGAAGGACGAGCTAACGCTCGTCCTCCAAAACCCAGAGCACCCGGGGCGTACGCGAGGAAAAGGCGTCGTCCCCTGGAAATACGGGTTCCAAGCTGACGTCGACACATACAGGAGCCGAATGAGGTCAAAGCGAGAGAATGATGCTAGATTCGCTGAGATGGAAATGAAGCTCTCGCAGATCGATCGATTATGGACGAAAGGGTGGCCCTAAGGTTGGCCGAGGAGCTGAGCGTGGGTTAGCCAACACTGGATCCAAGAACAACCGCACAACTCCAACAAAGAGCGCAGCAGCAGCTGCGCGTCTACTGGAAATGAAGGCGAGCTGGCCCCACAAGCTCAACCGGGTCCGCCATGCCCCGTGGATGACATCACAAAGCGGACCCCGTGTGAGCTGCAGATCCCGCTGAAAAACATAACAATAAAGGTATGTTCATACTTTTATGTTGTACGTATATTTTCATGAATAACTTGTCAATCAACGTTCATTACTAACTAATAAGCAATCTTCTTGAACAGGTCGCGTCGGGCATGGCTATTCCAGTAGCCCGAGACGACACCTACCACTCCCGGCCTGTTCCACCTTCGTACTCGAAGGTTGAAATTGAACAGGTGGAACGTGGCTATGAAGATCTGGAGCTGGATATCCCCGGAGGAGACGGGGAGACGACGCTAGGAGAAACGGCTCATGGAATATTTCTCTGAAGGAAGATCTTCATAAAATTCCCCGGACAAACAGCGTCTCCTATCGTTCCACCGCCCTCGCCTCCATCTGGGCCGTCTCCTCCGCCTCCTTCGCCGCCTCCGCCTCCTCCGCCTCCAGCGTCGCCTCCACGAGCACCGACTCCTAAACGGCCGTCTCCAACTCCACCGCCTTCCAACCCTCCTCCGTCGCCACAACGAGCACCGACTCCTAAACGGTCATCATCCAAGAGCGCGCCGTCAATATCAAGCGGTCGTTCAAGAAAGACTCAGAGAATTGAGAAGATGCCGCCACCCGCACCAAAGCAGTCGGCTGTTGGCAGGGCGAAGAAAGCGGGCAAAGATGTACCCCAGCTTGGCATGCAGCCATAGAAACCTCTGGAGTTAAGCACGATTCCAAATGTTAGACCTGATTTAAGACAATTCATGCAAGAAGCTGGAATTAATATGGATGAATTACACGGGCGTGCACCCCTGGCGAAGGCTCCGCTTAAATACTAGTTCAACCTTGGAAAGCCTCTCGTCAAGCCAGATCTCGTGAAAAGGCTTCCAACTCAGATGTACCGCTTCCATCAGTGGTACATGCAACGATCCAACAAGGGTGAAGACATGATAACATGCAAATATTCAATTGACTACTTCTTCGATGGAGATGGCTACCTCTATCTCCGATTCGAAGATATATCGACCTGTACCAACTTGATGCCCTCGACGTCTCACTTCTAACCGCGCGGGTTTTGTAAGTATCGCCCTGTTATTTCATTTCTTACCTCCTTAAATTTAGCTGACTAAAATTCTTTTTAACCGTTGTAGAATGGCGATCCAATACTGCAACAAGGACGAATGCACCAAGCATGGATTCATGGATCCACGCAAAATCAACGGCCCATTGGTTGATCAGTTTCCTAATGACACCGTGGACAACATATACAACACGCTTGTGAAGCAACACTTCCGGTCCTTCATCCTTCTGCCCTACAATACTGCGTAAGTTTTTTCTTTCTTTCTGAACCAATTTCAATCCCGTGCATACATAAGTTTTATATGTGTCATCTAAACCAATTTGCAGATTCCACTGGATTCTGTTAGTACTTGACATGGGTCAGTCGAAGATCCATGTCTTTGACTCAATGGATAAACCAGAGTCCACGTACTCGACATATTTGAACTGTTTAACAGGTAATGCGATCTTACTTTCTATTGCATATATGCGGTTCTCGGATAATTACGTGCTAACTTTCAACTGCATGTAGGGCATGGGAACGATTTCGGGTCAATGTTCATGGAAATTGGAAAGATAAGCTCTTTCTGCGGATGAAGTTTCCAGTGAGTAACATGCCTGCTCCTAATTTGAGTTGAATCATTATTATGTTCTAAAATATGAAATGCATATTAAATCTATCGTTGTTTCTCTTTTAGTGTGCAAAACAGTCGGGCACCAACCTATGTGGATATTATGTCGCGACTACATATCATCGCTTTGTGACCGAAGTCAAAACTGTCGATGATCTAGATGTATGTATAACAACAATTCATACATTACGTCTCGATTTCTTATTCACTTCATATATTTATTTCTCGTTTATTCTAATTAATGACAGCTTATGCGAGTAAGAGACGACCTCCCCCACGAGACTTTCATACAAGCCGCTCAGGAAGATTTGATGGGATTTATTAACGAGCAGGTCGTTGATCCTGCGGGGGAGTTCTTCATTAGTTTTAGTAGCTAAACTACTCCATCCACAACAAAGTAGATTAGAGATAATTTTTTATAAGCTAGCTAGGAAACATGCATGAATATTGTACATATTTTGGTAATATATGTATATTTTATTTCTTAAGTTCATTTAAATGTGTGTAAATTATATATTTATACATATATATGCATGTTGCATATATATGTATATGTGTAATATAATATTTGTGTGTAATATATATATATAGCAGTACTGCTAGAGAAAGGGCAAATTAAAAAAATAAAAAAAATCTTTAGTCCCGGTTGGAGCCACCAACCGGGACTAAAGATGGCAGAGCCGGCCACGTGGCTCCGCCATCTTTAGTCCCGGTTGGTGGCTTCAACCGGGACTAAAGATACATCTCTAGTCCTGGTTATTTAACCGGGACTAGAGGTCGCCCATCTCTAGTCCCGGATTCGTAGTCCCGGTTTGACAACCGGGACTACTGAGGGTTACCAACCAGGACTAGTGTGACTTTCTCCACTGGTGGTCTACCCTTCTATTTTTCACGCGCACCAGACAAGGCTATAAGAGCATCCCCAGCAGATACGCAATCTGCGATATGGCGCGTCGCGTGGAAAAAAGACTCTAGTAGACACACCAACGCGTCATCCAAAATTGACGTGCCCTCCATCCCAACTCCTCGCACGCCAAAGCTGGCGGCCCTCTATCCTTCCCTCCATTCGCCAATGGCCTGCCTTGGTTGATTTCGCGCCTTCGTCAGGACTTCACCGGCTCCCGTCGTCGCCACCCTTCGAATCCGGCCACTTTGGAATTCGTCGCTGGTATGGATTTTTCTCCTAGTCGTTCAGAGCAGTAAAGGGAAGAAGAAGAGGGCGCAGAGGTGGAAGCCCTAGATCTGAGGGGGGCAAAAATGCAGTAGATCTGGGAAGGGAAAGATGAAAAGGGCCGCATGTACCTCTTTGGCCGGCGCGCTTGCTTGCCTGTAGCCAGTGCCGTTCGCGCCTGGCAGCCGTTGTCGCCTTCCTGCCCGAGGGTGCCATCGACCGCCGTCGCCTCGCTGTCGTCGCCACCATGTGCCATCGCATTGCGGCGTCGTAGGCCGTCTCTGGTAGAGAAAAAGATAGGGGGAGGAAGAGGAGAGGGAGCCAGCCGAGTGATGGAGAAAAAGAGAGGGAGAGAAAGAAGAGAGGGCGCCACTGAGATTGGTGGAGAAAAAGAGAGGCAGAGGAAAGAAGAGAGTGTGCATGCTTGCTCTGAAAATGGTGGAGAGAAAGAGAGAAAGAGCATGCTGAACAAGGTGGAGAAAAAGAGAGGGAGAGAAAGAGGAACGGGCGCAGGTGCAACACAGGTTGTGTGGCTCCTTGCCTTCTCTTCTCTGGTATAGAAATCAATTAGTGCTTCTTGGGTGGAGTGTGGGCTATTAATTTGCATGTTGTGAAGAAATCAATAGCTAGCTGCCTCCTTGACTTCTTCTCTAGTGGAGAAAACGAGAGGGAGAGGGATTGATTTGCATGCTGTGAACATCATGCATTTATATTATTGCAATGCATATGATTTTCCATGCATTAGTAATTTACAGAGATAAATGTTTTTCTTGCTAGGTGATTCTATGGAAGGTTTTGGCTATGTGAATTTGTTGTCCGGTGGTATTGATATTGAAACTTGGGTTGAGACACAAAATTCAAGCCCCATCGGAGAACAACCACAACCAAGTAGAGAGCAGCAGCAACCAACTAGAAGGCCAAACAATAAGAGGACAAAAATTTCACAGAAGAAGAAGATAAATTGTTGGTGCTGGCTTGGTTGAATACCAGTCTAGATGCAGTGACAGGGAATGAGCAAAAAAGTGACTCGTATTGGGCAAGGATCTATCAATTCTTCCTCAACAACAAGAACTTTACGTCAGATCGTAACCAAAATTCTCTTCCGAACCGTTGGGGTACTATTCAAGAACAAGTTAATAGGTTTTGTGGATGTTATGAGCGCATTCTAAACCGAAGGCAAAGTGGGCAAACCGAGAAAGACTATGTAAACATTATTATATGTATGTACACAGTGTTTCTTTATCCATTTTTTGCAAGTTAATAATCCTTATCCTTTTGTGCAGATAGCTAATCCTTGTACTTTGTACAAGTCAGAAGATAAAGGGGGCAAAACATTTGGTTTAATACATTGTTGAGCATTTTGCACCTCCATCCAAAGTGGAATGATAGGTTATCTCAGAAAAAAACAAAAGACTCATGTAAGTGCAACTCGTGCCACATCTCCTGTTATTAGTGGTTCTAGTCAATATGAGCATGTTGTAGAGGCTGCCACCCTTGAAGATGATTTTTTGAGAAGACCGGTTGGTAAGAAGGCTGCGAAAGAGAGACTTAACCGAGCTTTCAATTCAGCTTGTTCAAGTGAATCTAGTCCTGTGGTTGTAGCACTGAATAGCATGTGGTTTGAGAAGAAAGAGTACATTGCTCACAAAGAATTGAATAAGGAAGATCAATTTGCCCACCAACTTGCATTCCAACGTGAACTAGGGGAAAAGAGGTTGATAGTCCAACATGAATTAGAAGAAAAGAGGTTGACAATAGAAGAGGAAAAAATACAACTGCGGAAAGCTGAGAGGGATGACAGAATTATTAATATGGACCTTAGTGCTATGGTTGGGCCACAAAAAGAATACTATTTGAATTTACAGAAGGAGGTTTTAGGCCGACGATGTGGCCGACCATTTATTTGTGAACCATTTTATGTGATGTATGAACCATTTACTAATTGTACAATGTGATGTATGAACTATGTGATGTGTGAACTATGTGCTGTATGAACCCTTTTATATTTGCACTGTGTGGTATGTAGATTATGTGATGTATGAACCGATATGACTCAGATGTGTTTTGTATGAGAAATTATCAAAAATATAGATGAGTACATAAATTGGAAATGAGTACATTGTCAAAATATAAGTGAGTACATAAAACATAAATGCCATAGGTGCTCAACTTAGTTTGCTAACTTAATTTCTTCCATGAAATTGCCATAGGTGCTGAACTAGATCATCTTGAAGTCGAGAGTGAGTTTGTCTGTTTCTGATTGTATGATGATTTTGTATGAACTCAAAAAGTTCAGGTCTATGATCGGGAGAAACCGTCACGCTTTGTCCAACTCCTTCAAAATCAATGTCATCTAGTCTTCCATCCCTCTCATCTTCTACTATCATATTATGCATGATGACGCACGCTGTCATAATCTGGCGGAGCGTGTCTTGATCCCAAAAGCGTGTCAGTCCACACAGAATATCTTTCCTAGCTTGCAAAACTCCGAAGGCTCACTCAACATCTTTCCTAGCTGCTTCTTATTGTTGTGCAAAATGTTTCTTCTTGTTTCCCACGGGAGCATATATTGTTTTAACAAAAGTAGCCCATTGTGGATATATGCCATCTGCAAGATAATGCCCCATTGTATAGTTGTGTCCGTTGATTGAATAGTTAACTTTTGGAGCATGCCCTTCAGCTAATTTACTGAAGAGAGGAGAGCGATGTAGAACATTGATATCATTATGAAACCCGGGTAAACCAAAAAAAGCATGCCAAATCCAAAGGTCTTGAGAAGCTACTGCTTCCAAAATAATGGTGGGTTCTCCATGATGGTCGCTATACATGCCTTGCCATGCAGCAGAGCAATCTTTTCACTTCCAATGCATACAATCTATACTCCCTAGCATCCCAGGAAAGCGTATCTGCTCTTCAAGAGCTTGTAATCTGGCAATATCATAATCATTTGGAGCTCGTAAATACTCATCACCAAAAACTTCAATAACATCTTGTACGAACCTTTTAAGACTTTCCACGGTTGTGCTCTCTCCAATCTGAATATATTCATCAATAGCATCTGCAGTTACTCCATAGGTTATCATTCTTAATGCGGCAGTGACTTTTGCCAAAGGATAAAGCCCTAGAGTACCGACACAATTTCTTTTTTGCACAAAATAACTATCATGAGCTTCAACGGCTTGCATGATTCGCAAGAATAGAGGACGACTCATCCTAAATCTGTGAGAGAAAAAAGTTATGAAGAAGGATAACTAAATTTGACATGAAATAGATGTCAATTAACCACAAACCTCCGTCGAAATATAGATGGACCATATGTTGGATTTTCGGAGAAATAGTCTTGGTATAATCTTGCATGTCCCCCAATTCGATCATGATGAATAACTTGATGTCCAGGGACAGAACCACCATATCGAGGAGAATTCAAAGCATTTGATTGCTCGTATTCATGTTGAGCGATGATGGCGGCAGCAAGTACGAGTTCATCATCGTCGTCAGACGATGATGATGAACTATACCAAGCGAATGGTCTCAAAATGTTATCACTTATGGTGAGATAGTACACGAGGAATGGATGTGAAGTAGCAACTGCTGGATGAGAATATAACAGTGCATTCACTTGTATATATAGGCTATTTACATGTAGCCGTTGCAAATATAGCTGTTTGAAATATAGCTGTTGCACACAACCATTTAAAATTATAGTCGTTGTAAAGTTTCAATATAGCCGTTGCACACAACCATTTTAAATTATAGCCGTTGCATGACATCATTTAATATTACAGTTGTTGCAAAAAAAGTAGTTACAAAATATTAATAAAAATAGAGGTATGTGATATTGATGGTGTAATACGGATGGTCTGTTGGAGCAAAGTGAGATATGGAGGGGGAATTTTTTTGGATGGCCATCGAAATAAAAAAATAGAGGGTGAAATATGGATGTTTTGTTGAGGAAGCTCTAACCCAAT
The DNA here is from genome assembly GCA_019925245.2 of Oryza australiensis. Classification (NCBI taxonomy): domain Eukaryota; kingdom Viridiplantae; phylum Streptophyta; class Magnoliopsida; order Poales; family Poaceae; genus Oryza; species Oryza australiensis. Next base: position 3,149,792 of record JAIFGZ020000473.1, on the reverse strand, counting down.
CCGACTAGCCTCTCAGGATACTGAATAGGCAGAGTACGAAATCAAAATCAATGGGACAAGGAGCCTACCAAACCACTAAATAGTATTTAGTGTGTTTTATAAAAATATATATAGAAAATTTGTTTTAAAAATCACATCAATCTATTTTTTAAATTTTTTATTAACATTTAATTAATCAAGCGCTAATTCATCTCTCCATTTTATTCTTCCAATGAAAGGTTCCAACCCAAAATTTCGAACACACCTTTAGCCATTTTCATGGTGTCGGCGAATTTTTATTAACATTTAATTAATCATGTGCTAATTCATCTCTTCATTTTATTCTTCCAATGAAAGGTTCCAACCCAAAAGTTTCGAACACACCTTTAGCCATTTTCATGGTCTCGGCGAGAAAAAAAAGAAACAAATTCTCGACCAATATATAGATATGGTTTAAAATCTCACATGTTTGATGACAGCGCATACAAATGCTTCTGTTAGAGCATCTCCAACAACATGGCTATTTTTGACTCTCTATTTATCTATTTGGCTAACTAGCGAAAAAGATTTCTCTCGAAATCTGCTGCACACTCCAACAGACTCACCAAATCCTAACGGCTAGTTTCCTCTTCAAAAATCTGCACTCTCCATCCACTCCAACAGCCTCTCTATTTTACATTCTTCATATTTCAATGGCTAGTTTTTTCAAACCTCTCTCTCTATATGTGATCCCTCACACTACCGACTATCAAGAAATGTATGTTATCATGTTCTTCCATGTCCATACATCATAGACCATACAATACATTTGAAAATAGCCGTCAATACATTCAATCCACTAAAATTGCATTCAATCCACTAAATTAAAGGTCCATACATTGCATTGCATTCAATCCACGAAAATAATCATTTAGAAATTCATAGTCCATCCTCCTTACAAAATAATCGTGTTTTCTTAGTTAAAAGTAGTACAATGTGGACAACTAAATGCAAACACATAAAAAAACTAAACACAGCAAAATTTACGCGCAAGTTTGGGACATATCTTAAATCTAAACATATTCTACACACATCTTTAATTTTGCACATGGACATATTTCAATGCATTAAGATTGTTGGTTAAGTCAGTGAAGGGAAGTACAAAATAAACCATTTTCAGCAACCAAACATCATTTCATCGGAGAGCAACAGTATTGTTCAGATCATTGGGGAGTTGATTACTGCCTCCAAAAAGCACCACAGGGTGGCCTGCAAATTCAGACAACAGTACCTGCAAATTCAGTTCTGAACCATCTCTACATTTCTTAAGGGAAAAAACTCCAAGTGGCCATTTCATCCCCAAAAATAACAGGTGTCCACCATCTGTTATTACAACACCCTGAACACATCATTTCTGAACTTTTTAACACAAAAAAGAAATCCCCACTATGATCCATATAAAACACAATATATATGCAATGAGCTTGAGTCCTAGATTCAGACAGAGAGTATGTTGCATAGTATACAAGTCTAGCTGAAGAACTGAATTCAATATGATCAGCCAACTGAGATAAGTTGTAAAGGTTCACCTAAGCGGATGAGAACCAAACTAAACTGAGGGGTTCTTTTTTTACCCAACATTATCCTGCCTCCCAGAACAATGCAGCAAATAACTGGAGCCAAGAAAACTAAACTCCATTTTGTTGCAAGCTAAAATTCAAATAAAACATAGTATCCGCTGGAACATCCATCAGAGAAGAGGCCAACTGCTGGAACGGTGGTCGGTGGAGGTTGTCCGGTGCAAGGCACGGCGGGGAAACAAAGTCAGTCACGAACCTTCTGTAGCTCAGGTGGGACGGAGGTGAGGGAGAAGATCTGGAGGCGGAGGATGTCGAGGCCATGCTCCGTGTCATACTCCACCTCGTGCTCCTCCACCTCGCTGCCGCCGTCGTCGTCGGCGACGGGGTCATGCCGCACAACGAACCGGCGGGCCACCATCTCGTCAGCGCGCGCGGGCTCTCTCCCTCCCCTCCCCTCCGCGGAGCGTAGCAGATTATTGCCCGCACGAACGAGTCCACCACCACCGCGCGAGCGTAGCGGGCGGGCGGTCGAGCAGCAGCGAGCGGCGAGGGCGAGGGCGGGTGGGCGGCACGGGCGAGGACGGGCGGGCAGCCAGGCGACGGCGGGTGGCGAGGACGAGGGCGGGCTGGCGAGCGACGGCAGGCGACGAGGGCGGGCAGAGAGAGAGAGAGAGGGAGGGAGTTGAGGAGATTGGCGTGGGACCCATCATTGGCCAACCAAATAGAGTGGCCAAATTTGGCTAGGGAGTTGAAGGGTTTGGCCAGCCAATAGTTTGGCCAATGAGTTGGAGAGGTTGTTGGAGCATGTTTTTTTTGATAGAATAGCCAAAATTTAACTTGGAGAGCTAATTGGAGAGGTTGTTAGAGTTGCTCTTAGAAAAAAATATTCACACGATAAAGTGCACAGGAGAGTTATCTGAAATCAAGGTTTGGGATTCTTGTGGAGACGATGAACAGGGCCAAACATGTCATTCTTAAATAAAGACGTGATCCCTAGCTGTTTGCCATCCATGTGAAATTATGTATCATTTTCCTCTAATTATTTTGGACAGTTTCTATAATTTATTTTACACAAGACATAGATGGGACAATAGTTTCTTGGCATACTATTTTGTTCTCAACTTCAAGAACCTAAACAGGAAAAAGAAGAGTAGCGTCGATAGGCTATACTCGACAACGGTATTTGTAGAGTATAGGAATAGTTAGAACCAGGGTATACACGAGATTGAGGCAAAAGAGACAAGAGACGAGGGTTTTTATATATAGGTTTGGGCTCACAAGTAATAGCCCTACTTCTCTTGGTCGAAGCCGGTGTTACTTTTATATATAGCGAGTACAATATTTCGGATGACCTAATCTAATCTTTGTTGGCTCGACGGCATGAGACTCTCGCATGTAGTCGATAGCTAGTGTAGTCTTCTTTCTCAAATATGAACTCAACGAGATTTGAGGTAGCTATAAATCCCTCTTATCTACTTTGTGGCTTCATATTGGGTTTGTCTAGATCTATCTTGGTGTCTTTCTTCTCTCCCTTCTCCTCCTGGGTCATGTATTTATAGTGTTGATCATCTTCTCCTCCAAATAAAACTCAGAGAACTAGAACAGGATACGAGTTAAGGAAACCTTGTCTTCCTTAACTAGGACTGTAACACCTTATATTCCAAGAAGATAATTTCCTTCTTTATCCACATTATTTATTTAATCAAAGTATATCTTTTCGTATATCTTTAGGTACATGGTATTGACATATACCATAAACTCGAGTATAGGAGGTATGTTTTATCTTTGACACTGACAACAGCTCCCGACTTCAATGCAAATGAACTAGACATTGTTCCCAACCAAAGTCCTTAGAACTATAATTGTCGTACTCGCCTAACCGTTCTCGGACGGCCGAGAAGATATAGAGTATGTGGGTAAGTTCTCTGCTAGCCTAGACTGAGAACACAACCATAAGTTGAATTTGGATTGAAGTCAAAACTTAAATTGCCATAAACAAATCTGCAAAAATTGCACCGACGATTTCTGTTTCTCTTGTTGTAGGTTCTCATACTCATATAAGATATATGACCATGCTATAGTGTTATCATTATGAGTTTCTTGTAGTCGGCACAAAGTACGACCACAATACAACTTTTTGACTCTGCTCTATCATGTGACCTTTTCTTGTATGTAGTGAAATTTTGAAGTCACTAACTCGGCGTCCATCTAGTCGAAATAAAGTCTTGACCAAAATGCCTTGGGACTAGTATATGTCTTTTGCTATGTTATCTGACCTTCTTGAAATCAATTCTCAGAACGAATTATTAGAGAGAAAGCCCCCAAGCGAATGCTCAGGAGTAGTATGATATGAATTAAAAATATATGATATAAACTAAAAATATTGAAAATAAATTATATATGTGACAATAAACGAGTAGTCTCACTAGAGCTGCCCTCAGCTGAACGAAGTTTTGTCTACTCTTCCTAGCCCCCAACTGGTTTATGGAAAGATTTGCACAAAAGCAGCTTGAATCTTATAACAGAACTATGCTCAAGTTACGAATTCCTAGCCCCCAGCTATGAAGTTGGGAAAACCAATTCCCGATTACACGGGTTAATGAGTTACAGTGGGTACTCTGACATGACTAAATCTAATATGGTCATTGACCCTTAGAACCTGACTAACCCAATAGTACATGGCATCCTTGGCCAAGGTCTATGAGACTCGGCGATCAGTAGGCTTAACGTAAGAGGATGATAAGAAACGACATCGAGACGTAGTGATATAAGAATAGGGGATTAAAAGACAAATGTTGCACATTTAATATGTATAAACACTTACAGAGATTATGCATAGGGATGGTGAGAGCGCTACCACGCTGGTCAATAACCAGGTGTATAGCCATACCTCGACCACTCGTAGAAGGTTCGTACATGTGGTGGGAGGATCGCTACAACTGCTGGCCGAGGACTAGGTGTAGTTGTACCTTGACCACTTTTAGAGGTGGTGGGAGGATTGCTACAAACGCTAGTCGAGGACCAGGTGTAATTGTACCTTGACCACACGCAGAGGGGGTGAGAGGATCAGATGTAGTCATACCTCGACCACTCGTAGAAGTGGTGAGATGATCGCTACAACTGTTGGTTGAGGACTAGGAGTAGTCATACCTCGATCACTCCTAGAGAACTCACAGAGGTGGTGGATCGTTACCACGCTAGTCGAGGACTAGGTATAGTTATACCTCGACCACTTGTAGGGGTGGTGAGAGGATCGCTACAACAGCTGGTCAAGGACCAGGTGTAATTGTGCCTCAACCACTCTTAGAGGTAGTGGGAGGATCGCTACAACCGCTGGTCGAGGATCAGGTGTAGTCATACCTCGACCACTTGAAGAGGTGGTCAAAGGATCGCTAAAAGCATTGGTCGAGGACTAGGGTCGTATGATGAAGGCTTCGTCCGATCTTCACGACGTAGGATCCCAACCTTGATAACTAGCTGACGAACATCCGATAACTTGCTACAAGCAGCAATAACTAGTGCAACCTAACGACACACACAAGGAGCCAACCACCGTCTCTATATGGCAGCCTGAACCAAGGATTCACCCAATCACACTCTCAAAGAAACCAATCTACGCAACCTGGAATCGATGAACCAAGAGCACGGATTGGGTGCCGATGACGCGGCCGCTTCTGTAATTTCCCCAAAGGAAAACACAAGAGCAAAGGGATAGAGATCTCTCTCTAGATTAGTTAGCACTTAGCTGAACAAAAGGTTCTGTGTTTGGATTATCAAAAAAAGGTTTATTTGCTTAAGAGTAAGGGAATATTTATACTAGAAGAAACCCTCCTAGATGGGTGCAAAACCAAAATGGAAATGAAGAGACATAGTATGTGAAGAGGCTTCCACAAAAACTACTCCCGAAGTGGTCTTGGGTGACTATTGGTATTCTGTGCAACCTTCACTAATTTGATCATAACTCTATCTTGGAAACTCCAAATGATGATCCGTATGTTGGATGTGAAAGTAGACTCAATAAGCTTTCCATCCATAGGTCGCAGTCCTTCTAACTCTTCATATTCTGCCCGTTTTGATGGCCGGAAGTGAGGTTAGATTCGGGTGTCCGAACATGCCAAACAGTACAACCCAGTTAGGTTCGGACGTCCGAACATGCCTAGTCTAGTTCGGACATCCAAACATGCTCAATCAAGTTCAGAATTGGAATATCCTCATGTGTGAACCTAAGCAAGGTCAAAGCACAAGATTTAGGCGGTAAATAGTTCTCATTATCATTTAAACATAATTCCAAAAGTAGCGTGTTCACCTCTTGTTGAAGTTTCTTTGCTCGGCTACGTGTAATTGGTCCTTGATTTGTATCTTTTATGTTGGTTTGTGGGTTGTTGACACTTGAGGGAGCATGCATGGTTGGGATGTCCTCATCATCCTCCCCCTCTTGAAAAGGAGTCGTCCTCGACTCTGGTTCTTCTAGCACAAAGAACAGTGTTAAGTCAGCAACATTGAAGGTTGGCTAACACCATAATCTTCAAGGAGCTCAATCTTGTAAGCATTATCATTGATCTTGGATAGCACTCTGAACGGACCATCTCCTCGTGGCCTCAACTTAGATTTGTGCTTCTCTAGAAAACGGTCTTTACGAAGGTGTACCCAAACTAAATCTCTAGGCTCAAATGTCACCTTCTTGCGATGCTTGTTTGCCCATTCAGCATAGTACTTGGACCTTTTCTCAATTGCTTCTTTGGTCTTCTCATGAATCTTCTTGAAAAAAGATGCGTGCTTGGATGCTTCCATGTTACTCTTTTCCTGCAATGGTAAACCATATACAACTTCAAAAGGACACATATTAGTTGTAGAGTGTACCGCCCTGTTGTAAGCGAATTCCACATGTGGCAAGCACTCTTCCCACTCCTTCAAGTTCTTATTTATCAAGGCTCGCAGCAACATAGAAAGTGTTCTATTCACAACTTCAGTTTGCCCATCCATTTGAGGGTGGCAAGTGTTGGAAAATAGCAGCCTTCGCCCACAACGTCTTCCAAAAGTAGCTCAAGAACTTGGTGTCACGGTCTGAAACAATCGTCTTGGGCATGCCATGTAATCTCACAATTTCTCTAAAAAGTAGAGAGGCTACATGGGAAGCATCATTGCTTTTATGACATGGTATAAAATATGTCATTTTAGAGAATCTATCAACAACAACAAAGATTGAATCCCTCCCCCTCTTTATCCTTGGTAAACCCAAAACAAAATTCATGCTAATGTCTTCCCAAGGGACACTAGGAACAGGTAAGGGAGTATATAAACCATGGGGTTTCAGTTTTGACTTAGCTTCATGATAGGTGACACATCTTTGCACAAGCCATTGAACGTCTCTTCTCATGTTGGCCAATAGAAATGATCAGCTAGCATCTCATAGGTCTTTTTCCATCCAAAGTGACCCATTAGCCCACTTGCATGTGTTTCCCGCAACAACAAAAGTCTAACGAGCAATGTGGAACACATAATTTGTTAGCTCTAAACAAAAATCCATCATGTATATGATATTTTTCCCACTCTTTTCCAGTAGTACATTTTGCATAAGGTTCTAAAAAGTCATGATCAGTGGGGTACAATTCTTTTATGTTTTCAAGTCCCGATACTTTTATTTCAAGTTGATTTATCAAAATATTCTTACGGGACAAAGCATCAGCAACAATGTTTTCCTTACCTTTCTTGTATTTCACAACATATGGAAAAGTTTCGATGAATTCAACCCATTTGGCATGTCTCCGGTTCAGTTTTGCTTGACCTTTTAAATACTTCAAAGTCTCATGATCTGAATGAATAACAAATTCTTTCAGCCATAAGTAATGTTGCCAAGTCTCAAGTGCCCCTACCAAAGCATACAATTCGTTGTCATACACAAAATAGTTCAGTTGTGCGCCTCCTAACTTCTCACTGAAATATGCAACGGGCTGTCCATTTTGCATGAGAACACCACCAATCCAAATCCCACTCGTATCACATTCAACCTCAAAGGTTTTAGTGAAATCCAGCAACACAAGCAAGGAAGCTTCAGATAACCTTTTCTTCAATTCTTGGAAAGCTTTCTCTTGTGAATGACCCCATTGGAAGGCAACACTTTTCTTTGTTAACTCATTTAATGGGGCAGCTATGGTGCTAAAATCTCTCACAAATCTCCTGTAAAAATCAGCAAGTCCATGAAAACTTCTCACCTGGCTTACATTTTTAGTAGTCGGCCAATCCTTTATTGCTTTCACCTTGGATTCATCAACCTGAATTCCTGATCCTGAAACAACAAAACCAAGAAACACAACCTGATCTGTACATAATATGCACTTCTCAAGGTTAGCAAATAACTTTTCCTTCCTGAGCACATTCAAAACCTGCTGAATATGAGCAACATGTTCTCCCAATATCTTGCTGTAAATTAGAATATCATCAAAGTAAACAACAAAAAATTTCCCAATGAATGTTTGCAAGACATGGTTCATCAATCTCATGAATGTACTAGGTGCATTAGTCAATCCGAAAGGCATAACCAACCATTCATACAGCCTAAACTTTGTTTTAAAAGCAGTTTTCCATTCATCTCCAATATTCATTCTAATTTGATGGTAACCACTTCTCAAATCAATTTTAGAAAATATCATAGATCCACTCAATTCATCTAGCATATCATCTAGTCTAGGAATAGAATGACGATAATGAACTGTGATATTATTTATAGCTCTACAATCAACACACATCCTCCATGAACCATCTTTCTTTGGCACCAAAATCATAGGGACAGCACAAGGGCTTAAACTTTCATGCACATAACCTTTATCTAAAAGTGCTTGTACTTGCCTTTGAATTTCTTTCGTTTCTTCCGGATTGGCGTGGTATGCTGGACAGTTTGGAAGTGCAGCTCCATGGAGGAGATCAATTTGATGTTCAATCCCACGCAAAGGAGGAAGTCCAGCTGGTGTTTCCTCTGGAAAAACATCTTTGTATTCTTGTAAAACACGTGCAACAACACTAAGGACAGATGATAAGTCGTTAGCTGAAAGCAATGTGTCCTTGCACACAAGTATAAATAATACTTGATCTGGGTTTCTCCTCACATCTCTTATTTCAGATTTGGTGGCTATCATCACTAAGTTCTCACCTTCTCTATTTTTGTTATCTCTCATGTTTGGCTTGTGGCTCTCACTCACCGATTTGTGGAGGGCACTCGAATTTTTTTCTCTCCTTCTTTTCCACTCTCATTCCTCACACCAGAGCTCTTTGCAAGTGCTCAACTAGGATTTGTTGTGGTGTCGAATTAACTCCTTGCTCTTCCACTTGATGGTGTATTGATTGGTTAGACCACAGTGTAGAGATGACCGATCATATTGCCATGGTCTTCCCAACAACATATGGCACACTATCATGGGTGCCACATCACACTCCACGATGTCAATATATTCACCAATCTTGAAAGGAACTTACACTCTTTGTGCAATTTTAATGGAGCCCGGATTATTTAACCATTGTACATGATATGGATGAGGATGTTTCAATAGCTTTAAACCAAGCTTCTCAACCATTTCCTTGCTGGCAAGATTGTGACAACTTCCACCATCAATGATTACCTTACACACCTTGTCTCCAACCTTGGCTCTGGTTTGAAAAAGATTGTGTCGCTGTCCATGTTCGGCTTCACTCATTTGCACACTCAACATCTGAGTTACAACAAGAGCAGCTCCAGTTTCAAATTCACAAATGTCCTTCTCAAGATTATCTCCCTCTTCAATATCTTCATGTTCTTCTTCACTAGCAGATTCATACTCCCCTTGGTCGTTCACAATGATAGTTCGATTATTTGGACACTCCTTTATAACATGTCCACGACCTCCACACTTGAAGCATTGAATTCCACTACTCTTGGTTGAAGAACCCACCGAGGTGTTTGATGAGTTTGCTGATTTGTTCCTCTCATTTAGAGCAGCCAGCTCTTTGCCACTAGAAGCACCAAAATTGCTAGATCGTGCACCACCACTTGAGTTGGAGATTGTACCTCTACTTGCACCACCTCTTGGTGTGAATTTGCTTCCACTTGGTGTACTTCTTGTGCTGAAAGATACTCCTTTGTCAGACTTCATGTCCTGCTTCAACTGACGTTCCGCTTTGCTAGCTTGATGGACCAATTCAATAAGATTGCGGTACTGCTAAAATTCCAAAATGCACTTAATATTGCGATGCAGCCCTGACATAAAACGTGCAATTGATTGCTCTTCATCTTCATATACATTGGCTCTAATCATTGCCTTCTCCATTTCTTTATAATACTCATCAACATTAAGGCTTCCTTGCTTCAAATTCTATAGCTTGTCAAATAAATCACGACCATAATGTTTGGGGACAAATCTTGCCCTCATTTCTCTCTTCATTTCAGCTCATGAATACACATCACCTAGTCCAGCTTCGTCCCTATCATTGAGCATTTGCTCCCACCAGATTAGAGCATAGTCATCGAACTCAAGAACAACCATGACAACCTTCTTCTGTTCAAAATAATTATGCAAGCGAAATATTTTATCCACCTTCAACTCCCATGTAAGATATGCTTCGGGATCAGACCCTCCATCAAACTTGGGCATGGTGAATTTTAGTTTGCCAAACCTCTCCTCATTGGGCTGATTGCGCCCACGATTTCCTCGGTGACGACGATCATCATGATGGGGCTGTTCAACCTCTTCGTCTTTGTCCTCTTCTTCAGTCCCTCTTTCCTCTAGGCCAAGACCTCTCCTATGCTCACGACCAGCACCTCTTCTTCCATTCCCATGCCCTGGAGGTGGAGGTCTTCTTGCATATATAGCAGCTCGCTCTCTCCGTCTTTGCTATTCTCTTGCAAGCCGAGCAGCAGCTCCTTCTTCTGTTTCATCAACTTCATCTTCATGGTGACTTGCATTTGCATCATCATGATGACAATTTTGCAGCTGAGCCATAAGTGCTTGAACATTGTTTGTTAACTCCCGCATGCTTCGCCTCATCTCGTTGAATTGTGCCATGGTGACACAATCTTCAATATCAACATTATCATCCATCTTCCTATGAAATTAGTGACAACAAAACAACAAATATATGTGGAATAAGAAATTATATATGAAATCTCACATCCTCACCTCTCTTACCAACCGAAGCTTTTATGAATTCCTGTGGATTATAGAGGGCCAATGCGCGGTGGTAACATGAAAGTGATGGTTAAGCGAATACAAGATCAACATTCGTATGACGGTGGCTTGTATGTGGAGCTTGGTGGGGAATAATTCACAAGGAAAGCAATCTGAACTCTAGTTATTGTAAAGCTAAATCGCAGTCCAAACTAGAAGATCAATGCCTAGTGCTGACCACAAGATATGAGTGATGTAAATAGATCAAACACGCGTGCAAAGATAATTTCAGATTTGATGCAAAGAAGGAGTATGCTTAGGATGCAAGTGTTGCAATCAAACCCAAGCAAAATTTTGCACCAAAAGATGAATAGCAATCTGGTTGTGCCACTTGATAAAAAAAATTCAGAACTTGTGCACATGAACAAATTGGTCTTTCAACTCTTCTTTATCAACCTTCCTCAACTCTTTTTTTGCAACTTTTCTTTCTTTTTTTGACACTTTTTAAACTAAGTACAAGATCAGATATACCACTTACACACTTTTTTTGTAGAGACAGGACACAACCATCGGCTATAACTTGATAGGATCAAAGTTAACGCGAAGGATGATACCGGTTTCTGATTTTTTTAGGGAATTCAGATATATGAAAGAGGCACAAGGGACACAGAAAGGATAATATGATCAGCAACTAAATATGACTCTAATGGACCGAAACTTAACAAAACTCACTAGAGTAACAGATTGAAACAAAGGGCTATGGCAAAATATTTTTGTGGCTTTTTGGTGGATAGGACGAACACAAAATATATGTAGCTAAGGATAAAGAATCCTATTGTGGCAATGAAAGCTCTGATACCAGATGATGAAGGCTTGGTCCCAGTCTTCATGACGTAGGATCCCAACCTTGATAACTAGCTGATGAACATCCGATAACTTGCTGCAAGCAGCGATAACTAGTGCAACCTGACGACACGCACAAGGAACCAACCACTGTCTCTATACGGCAGCCTGAACCAAGGATTCGCCCAATCACACTCTCAAAGAAACCAACCTACGCAACCTAGAATCGATGAATCAGGAGCACAGATTGGGTGCCGATGACGTGGCCGCTTATGTAATTTCCGCGAAGGAAAACACAAGAGCAAAGGGGTAGTGATCTCTCTCTGGATTAGTTAGCACTTAACTGAACAAAAGGTTCTATGTTTGGATTATCAAAAAAAGGTTTATTTGATTAAGAGCAAGGGAATATTTACTAGGAACAACCCTCCTGGATGGGTGCAAAACCAAAATGGAAATGAAGAGACATAGTATGTGAAGAGGCTTCCACAAAAACTACTCCCGAAGTGGTCTCGGGTGACTATTGGTCTTCTGCGCAGCCTTCACTAATTTGATCATAACTCTATCTTGGGAACTCCAAATGACGATCGATTTGTTGGGTGTGAAGGTAGACTCAATAAGCTTTCCATCCATAGGTCACAGTCCTTGAGGTCAGATTCGGACGTCCGAACACGCCAAACAGTACAGCCCAGTTAGGTTCGGATGTCCGAACATGCCTAGTCTAGTTCGGACATCCGAACATGCTCAATCAAGTTCAGAATTGGAATATCCTCATGTGTGAACCTAAGCAAGGTCAAAGCACAAGATTTAGGCAGTAAATAGTTCTCATTTAAACATAATTCCAAAAGTAGCGCGTTCACCTCTTGCTGAAGTTTCTCTGCTTGGCTACGTGTAATTGGTCCTTGATTTGTATCTTTGATGTTGGTTTGTGGGTTGTTGACGCTTGAGGGAGCATGCATGGTTGGGATGTCCTCATCATCGTACCTCGACCACTCATAGAAATGGTGAGAGGATCGTTAGTTGGTCAAGGACCAGGTGTAGTCATACCTCGACCACTCAAAGAGAAGTGGAGAGGTGGTGGGATCGCTACCATGCTTGTCGAGGAACAGGATAGTCATACCTTGACCACTCCTAGGGGTGGTGAGAGGATCGCTATAATCGCTGGTCGAGGACCTGGTGTAGTCGTATCTCGACCACTCTTAGAGGTAGTGGGAGGATCGCTATAACCCTAGTTGAGGACCAGGTGTAGTTGTAACTCGACCACTCGTAGAGGTGGTGAGAGGATCACTACAACTGCTGGTTGAGGACTAGATGTAGTCATACCTCGACCACTCGCAAAGAACCCAGAGAGGTGGTGGGATCGTTACCACGCTGGTCGAGAACCAGGTGTAGTCGTACCTTGACCACTCGTAGGGGTGGTGAGAGGATCGCTACAACCGCTTTTCGAGGACTAGGTGTAGTCATACCTTGACCACTCTTAGAGATGATGGAAATATCGCTACAACCATTGGTCGAGAACCAGGTGTAGTCATATGTTGACCACTTGTAGAGGTTGTGAGAGGATTGCTACAACCGCTGGTCGAGGACCGGTGTAGTCATACCTCGACCACTCTTAGAGGCGCTTGAGTTGGTTATTACATATGCATCTTATATGGCCAGCATGACTCACATACCCAACTTATAAGCATATCGGACGTCCGTTCGCAACCATGCTAGGTGATCAAGCCGACAATGTTCACAAGGAGATTGTACGTAGCAATCTTTTCACAAATAGATCGGGTCGTGACCGGTACTGGATGTAAAATAGGTCGTCGGTCTTTATTCGCAGGCTTGGTCTGACAACTCCACATTTGTGCATACAATGGCACGTACTCGACCGCTGCCTATTAGAGTACTCGATTATGCCTGAAAAATATTTTCTAGAAGACAATGTATACAACAGAGAATATCGAGCGTGTATTCGGGAAACTGTATAAATCTTCTAGTATTATCAGGATATAATGAGTAGATTTGAACTAAATATCGGGTACTATCTATACCGTAAACAAGCATGATTTATATAGAAGAAATAGAGCGAGCCCCCAGTATTAGATCGTAGTCGGCCTAATGTAGAAAACACTCACACAATAGATATTGTATAAAACAATATGCTCTAGGTAAACACAATAGATCATTGTTCTGGAAATAGGTATGGCAAATTGTATGAAATTTTGCTTACCTTTGTAGATACATGCTGGATGTATCTAAGAAATTAGTAGATCGATTTAAAAAATATACTAATTACTTTGATTAGTGACTAATCAACTTGGAAGTAGTCGACCTAGATTGAAGCCTCGTGGTCGATGATATTGAATTGTTTTTTCCCGCGGCGGTGATGTCAGCTTCGGAGTAGTCGACACGGACCAAGGTTAATGGCCGACAATATTGAACTATTGTTCTCCGTAGTGGCGATGTCTCAATGCTTGGTCAATCTTGAGAGATCGAATTATTGGTGGTGACGTACTCTGGTCGGGTCATATATCCTAGAGCCAAATCCGTTGAAGTATCCCTTGTCAAAAATTCCACAACGACAATATCTTGACGAAGATTGAGATAACGAAGTTCCCGCTCTAGAAGAGAACATACTCCGGTCAGGTCATACCTCTAGATCTGAAGTCGTCGAAGAGTTTTTTTTGGACTGGACGCCATGCATTGAAGTCTTTTTCGGCTAATGTCCTTATCGGTGTCTGGTTCTCGGCTAGAGCCGGGAGATTTGCCGTTTTAGGATGCCTGTCGGTATATTTGGTTGTCGGCATCTCGTTCTCGGCATTTGCTGGAGAGATGGTCGTTGCAAGAATCATGTTTGCCTGTTCCATTGTCATGGCCTTTTTCTCGGCGTAAGCCAAGGGAGGCGAGATGGGACAACAACGAATACAGAGAAGACGATAGTTTCGACTTGGACATAAGTGAACGTTTTCTGGGTTGGATCTCCCAGGCCAGGACGATCATAGAAGTCCTCGTCAAAAAATCCACTTCTTGAACCCATCTCGTCGAAACCTTGAAAAGTTCCCTACCTGGCACGCCACTGTCGATGGGCTATACCTGAAGACAGTATTTGGATTGTATGGGGATCGTTGGAACCAGGTTATACGTGAGGTTGAGGCAAAAGAGACAAGAGACAATGGTTTTTATATAGGTTCGAGCCCCTTAACTGATAGGTAATAGCCTTACTCCTGTTGGCTGAAGCCGATGTTGCCTTTATATATCGGAATCACACGATGTGGAGATTATGGATACCATATACCTATATGGCTGGACTATCTGACTGGATATAGGGGATAGATTATGTATAAGGAATATGTAACAGATCATGATTTGTGTATTACTTTTCCTTAGGTATTAAGGAACAGCCCAAAGTCTTGGTTTGGCAATATTGTAGACTAGATTTAGAAAACCGATATTGTAGTTGGTTAGGTTTCTATTCTTGTAATCCTGCCCCCCAACGTATATAAGGGTGGCAGGAGGCCTTCCAAGGACATAGAATCAGAGATAGTGAGATAGATACACAACTCGATGATTAGATCAATACAACACCTAGTGGATTCCAATCCCTAACATGAGTAGGGTATTACCTCTCGTCGAGAGGGTCTAAACCTGCCTAAACCCTTATTTCACAACCCATCTACTTTAGCTCTCGTACGCTACCCCCTTTTCTCATTGCTCAATTCTAGAACTGACAGTTGGCGTGCCAGGTAGGGGTTGCATCGAGTTTTTCACCGACAAGTACGTTGGAATCAGCTCTGGGAGTCGACGACTTCGCCTTCCCACCAGGGCAGGCCTACCGTATCGGCAACCTCGACTTCATCACTGATGACTTCGGCAAGATCTCTCTCCTCGACTTGGATTCAAACCAGTCAGGGAGGGACTACATCTACTCGGCTCCGTTTTGTTTGCCAAACATCATCGAGATCTATTTCAAGGTTCTCCCCTCCTGGTCAGCTTCAAACCACTCAAAGGAAACATTGACATCGGCTTGCTTTCACGCCCTCCCCAACAATGCAAAGACGTATGCTCAGATCACCATGCGGCTCCCCATTGCTCGCTGCGACATTCGGATCCGGATGCGTTTCCTCCTAGGTCCCAACCCCAACAAGCCTCAGCTTCACTCGGATTGGGCTTCAGGGAGGTGGTTGTCCTGCTCCAACCACTCGGATCTTGCTCCGACATAGAAATTGCTGACTACCTCAGTTCTTCCAACGACTACAATGGCTCTGATGCCAAGATTATGGGTAGTTCCGAATTTGATGACAACTATACCATACTTCTTTGTGGTGTGTTCATGGCAGACCCAGTCACTGACGAAGAAGCACGAGCTCAATTAGCTAGGGAAGCAGAGGAGGAGCGTGCAAGGCTTGAAGAGGAGCGCAGGTGAAAGGAAGATGAAGACCGAAGAAGGCGAGAACTGGCTTCACCTGGCATACGGTTCGTCATGCTATTCTCCAAACCTGTGTCGACGACACTAATGTCTTTGTCACGCCTCAGCAAAATGCGATCGCAGCAGTCACCCTACTTGACACCATCTAATGTCGCAACAGTCACCCTACTTAAACAAAGTCAAGACCATTATTGCTGCTACCATACCACAAGAAGCTGGAGGCAGCCATTGGGCTGAGAAATCTACTACAGAAACACCTACGGGTAACCATCTTCCACCTCTACGTTCCAACATTATCAAGCACCTGAGCGCTACAAAGGACACATAGGATCAAACTTGCATCATCGCGACAAGGAAAGATGACATCCAGACCAGTCGGCTGATTCACACGATCGACACCACGCACCACGCTTTCACAACAAGAATCACCCTGGTGACCTCAACTACAATAACGACCATCGACAGCACGCACCAGCACCGAGTGACTTGAGGCACGAGCTCAATCAACGCCACCGCGAACGGGAGCACCGAGCTCACTATTAAGATCGAAGATATTCCCCTAATGTTGATGATGATGGACTTCCTAATTTTATTCATGAATTGCGTCAAGTGGATTGGTCGACTAGTTTGAAACCAATAGGGATTGAAAAATATGATGGCAAAACCGACCCCGAGTTGTGGCTTACCATATATACCATGGCCATCTGCGCAGTAGGAGGCGACACCAAAGCTATAGCGAATTATTTGCCCGTAGCACTCGCTGACTCCGCTAGGAGTTGGCTGGCTTACCAAGGGGTTCAATCGACTCTTGGAGCCAACTACGTGACCACTTCATCGCTAACTTCCAAGGCACCTTCGAGAGGCGAGGAACCCACTTTGACTTGTACCACGTGATTCAGGGACCCGATGAGCCCATAAAAGACTACATCCGACATTTCTTTGAAGCTCGTAACAAGATCCTTGATGTCACTGATGTCACACCCCAAAATTCCCTCTCCAACCTTGAATTTATCTGAGAAATTGCGCAAAGAAATTGTTGGGAATTAACCCAGAGAGAAACCCCATTAAATAAATCCATTTAATAAGTGAGATGGGCTTGGTGGAATTTTTCATAAATTTCCCATGTCAAAATACACAATCAGGATTTTTGGTGGAAAGTTTAGAGCAGAGGAAACAATTTTAAAAATTGAAATCGGATTATTGAAATTAAAGTAAATTCAAAATCTTTTTTCCTTTTTCTTTTCTTTTTCCTCCTTTCTTTTCCAGGCCATGGCCCGTTTCCAGCCCACTCCTGTTTGGCCCACTCTAGCTCACGCGCCCGCCCCCTCTCTCTCTCCCGCTGGGCTGGCTTGTGGTTGCGGCCCAGCCAACCGCGAAAGTCCACCGCGCCTCCCTCTTCCCCGAGACGCCAACTAGTGGGCCCCACCTATCAGGGTCGTCCCCTATGTCGGACGGAGAGGGCGGGCTGACGTCAGCCCAATCCACCGCCTCTCTCGTCCCCCTTCCTGCGCCTTCCGCGCCCACGCCGCCTCACCCACGTGCCACGCGCCCCCTCCTCCCACTCCCCCGTGCTCGTAGAGTCGCGTAACAGCCGGGATTCGAGATCCTGCACCGTCCGTCTCTCTTTCCCCACGCCGCTGCAACCTCCGCCATTTTTGCCCCTCTCGGGCCACGACCGAGCCACGATGGCTATAAAATGCGCCCCATGCTCCGCTCCATCTTTTCACCAAGTCGCCAGCCGCTCTCGTGCTCTCGTTTCTCCTGCGCTGCAAACACCCTAGCGCCATCACCCTGCCTCTGCTCCAGCCGCCTCTAGCCATCGCACCGTTTGTAGCCAAGCCTCTCCATCATCGCTGTCTGCTCCGCAAGGATGCAAGGGACCTCGGCCACCCCCGAGCTCCGCTCTCCATCGCCCGAACATCGGCCCTCATGCACCGATGGGCCTGCCCTCTTTTTCTCTCTTTGGCCGTCCTTCATTTCGCCGTGTCGTCCCCATTCCCGCCGATCCCTCCACCCTCTTCCCCAGTGCCACCGCTTTGCTCGCGTGTGCTGCCCCTCCCGCGGTGATCCCGCGTGTTACCGGTGACCATAGGGTCCCGTGCGCCGCCGTCGCTCCTCGCCGACTAGTGGAGCCCTTCGCCCCTCACCGGCATCGTTGGATCCACCCTCGGGTGAATCCGGGCCGTCCACGCATCGCCCAATGCCGTCCCGTGTCGGCGCCACCTCGGCGCCGCGTCAGTGCCGCCTTGCCCACGTGTTCGCCACGTGTGCACCACATGGTGCGTGCACCCCTCCAGCCCATGGACTTAGTCCACCGTTCGTCGCCCTCCCGAACTCCACCGCTAGGTGGGCCCCACCTGTCAGCGTCGACCCGTTCCCGCGATGACGTCAGCCCTTGGCTATTGCGCAATAAATTGTTTAATTCTTTTTTATAGTAAAAACCAGAGAAACTTCTAAAATTCATGGAAAATTCATCCAAACTCTGTTTGAGTCCATTCAAATTGAACGAAACTCAGAAAAATGCCTAAAATCCATTTGTGGTGTTTTTTGTTGACTTGTAGCCTGTTTGTGGTGTTTTTTTGTCGCGTAGATTCCGGCAACTCCAATGCTCCAGCTTTATTTCGAAGTAGTTCCGAGGTCCCCTTAGAGCAAGGGCAAGGCAAGTCGTCATGTAGTTCACATTGATCATGTTGTTCCTAGTTGTAAAATTCCTCGCTTTCTATTAAATTGCATTATTTTGTAGTGTCATGTGGGATGGGACCTATAGTGCAGCTTAGTTTGATTACCCTATGCCATTGATAACTTGGGACTAATATGACTAGACGTTGGATTAGGACATGCTTAGTCATGCTTAGATCAACTAGCTCAATATGGGAAAATACCACCACTACTCTATAATGAGATTAATGAGGTTGGTTATGGACATGTGCCACCATGGTACTAATTCCCCTAAAACATGCCTAAATGGTGAGTCGTGGTGCATGGTTATGATAGACGCACCCATGGCATTTAAGGACCAGTTCGCGAACCCTGGATGAATTTCTATGTGTACCACAAGCCATCGTGGACAACAGTTGGGCTTGTAGTGTAGCTTTTTCCTGTCCGATGTACCTTGGCAAGGGTGAGCGTGATGGAGTTTGGATGGACCGGGTGGCGGTCTATGCGACTTCCGGATTCACTTAGGCGTAAGAGGGGGCTGCCTACCTTGGATTTAAAGGTAGGGGCGAAACCTGAAGTGTGGTATCGCTTGGTTAGGGAGGGTTATGCGAAGGGTCATGTCATAGTTCCCTTTTGATATGTCATGGTGGCATGTCGGTGCACAAAAACGTGTCATGAGGCTGTGTCTTGTGGGTACAGATATACATCTCTGATTAGAGTAGAACTATTTCAATAGCCGTGCCCGCGGTTATGAGCGATCAACCGAATTCATCGTGATTAGTCTCATTATTAATAATATGACATAATGGAACTGACATAGATCAGGTGGATGGGTTGGGCCTGTCTCAACATGGTGTAACATTCGACAGTGATGATTAAATGCTGCTTAATTAAATCTAACAATTTTACTACTTTCAACTATTATTTTTAAAATGCCTGATTTATGCAAATAAGCTCTAGCCTTCCTTTGGGAGTACTTGCATCATACCTCTTTTTTTGTATGACTTGCCAAGTATAGTGGGTAGTACTTAGTTTTGCTCCCTTTTCTCCACGTCAGAGTTGGATTATGGATCAGACGATGGATATGCGGAGGAGTAGGCTTCGTCTCTACCATCGAGGATGCCCATGTAGTGGAGTCGCCACGCTGCGAGCGCCAAGATGTTAGATTATCTCGCTTTATTTTTTCCGCTGCATTTTGTAAGACTTTTATAATGTTCTGTAAGACGTGGATCTGTGTATCAAATTATCGTTTGTGTACCCCATCTGTCCTTGACAGGGATGTAATACACATTTAGCTTAGAAATTCGGGCAGGAATTTCTGGACATGACAACCAACAACGTCATCTCACCTTTCAGAAGGGGATCCGTGATGAGCTGCTGATTGGAAAGTTTGGGCATAAGCCCCGAGAATGGCCAAGAAGTTATTTGAGATGGCAAATTCTTATGCCTTGACGATGCCATCAAAGAATCATGCAAAGAGAAGCAGTCGAGAAGCAAGCAACGCCCCAAGAAGGACAATGGCAACAACAATAAAAAGACCGCAAGCGTAAGCCCGAGGATCTGGTGGCCATAACTTCGAATTATCAACAACAATGTCCACGCATTAGCACTTATGACAAGATCATGAACGACCCTTGTCAGCATCATCCAAACTCCAAACACGTGGCCATG
Organism: Oryza australiensis; assembly: GCA_019925245.2. Classification (NCBI taxonomy): domain Eukaryota; kingdom Viridiplantae; phylum Streptophyta; class Magnoliopsida; order Poales; family Poaceae; genus Oryza; species Oryza australiensis. The sequence goes on along the minus strand of JAIFGZ020000473.1, from coordinate 3,129,537 downwards.
GATTGTTTCATCTACAAGAAGTTTGTTGAAGAATATGCGGCCCAGCTCAAGACCACTGCAGGCGAAGGGACTTCAGGGCAAAAGAAGGACAATGGCAATACCGGGCGCAGGTTCCTTTAGGACCATCAAGCTGAGTTAAACCACATCTTCAGAGGCCCGCTTGCATATGAGTCCAAGAGAAAACAAAAGCTTACTGATCAGGAGATCAACACAATTTAATCGGAAGCACCACAATATCTACAATGGTCCGATGTGGCAGTTATGTTCGACCTCTTGGATCATCCTGACCAAGTGGCTCACCTAGGACGGTACCCCTGGTACTAGACCTAGTGGTTTGCAACGTCAAATTGAAGCGCGTCCTCATTGATGGCGGCAACACGCTCAATATCCTCCTCGCCAGAACACTAGATGAGATGCAAATTCCAAGATCCGAGTTGAAGCCAAGTTCTGCTTCGTTTCATGAGGTAATCCCTGAGTTATCTTCAACACAACTCAAGCAGATCACTCTCCCAGTCACCTTTGGCACCCGAGATTATTTCTAGACCAAAAAAATTTGCTTCGAGGTTGCTAACTTCGGGGCAACTTACCATGCAAAACTAGGGCGACCGACTCTTGCAATGTTCATGGCTGTTTCCCATTACACCTATCTGATGATGAAGATGCCGAGTCTACAAGGAGTAATTTATCTGTGCAGTGAGTCAGATAAGCCTTTACTTATGACAAAGAGAGCTGCGAGATGGCTCAATCTTGTGAGAGAGCACTTGGCTGATAGGAGATCCGACTGGCCGCACTGACATCACATGAAGGAGAAGTCCTAGCCAAGAAGATCCCTAAGTCAATAGAAGGCGACACCAAGAGCAAGAAGATTTTGTTAGATCCGACTGATCCTTCTAAGATTGTTGTTATCAGCGCCGAGTTAGATTGTAAATAGGAAAAAGTGATTATCACCTTTCTTCAAGCTAATAAAGATATATTTGCCTGGAAACCTTCTAATATGCCTAGTATTCCTAGAGAGGCGATCGAACATTCATTAAGCATAAGGCCTAACGCTAAACCTGTCAAGCAATGGCTCCGTCGATTCGCTCATGACCATAGGGACGCTATCAAGGAAGAATTAATCGAACTCTTGGCGACTGGATTTATCAAAGAAGTTTATCATCCCGACTAGCTGGCTAACTCTGCTCTAGTTTGGAAGAAGACATGACAATGGCGTATGTGCATTGATTATATTGATCTTAATGTCCTAAAGACCCTTTTGGATTGTCTCACATTGACCAGGTCGTTGACTCGACAGCTGGTTGTGAGCTCCTTAGTTTTCTCGACTGCTATTTGGGATATCGTCTAATCAGCTTAAAGGAATCTAACTGCTTGAAGACTTCGTTCATCACTCCATTCGGTGCCTACTGCTTCATCACCATGCCTTTTGGTTTGAAGAACGCTAGGGCTACTTACTAGCGTATTATTTAGAGATGTTTGCAGTCTCAACTTGGAGCAACATGGAGGCATATGTTGATGATGTTTTCATCAAGACCAAATGGAAGGATGATTTTATTGCTGATCTTGAGGAAACTTTTCAAAATATCCGGGCCTTCAAGATGAAGCTAAACCCGAAGAAGTGCACCTTCAGAGTACCGTCAGGGAAGCTACTTGGTTTTATGGTATCGCATCACAGTATTGAAGACAACCTGGAGAAGATTGAAGCTATGCTCAATATGGCACCTCCAAGTTCCTAGAAACATGTTCAAAAACTCATCGGATGCATGGTGGCCCTTAGCCGTTTCGTCTCCAGGCTCGGGGAGCATGGTATGCCATTCTTCAAGCTGAGAAGACGAACGATTTCTAGTGGACCCTTGAAGCCCAGAAAGCTTTCGAAGACTTCAAGACCTTCCTCACCATGGCTCCCGTGTTGGCCTTGGCACACCCACAAGAGGAAGAGGTACATATCCAAAAGATCGACATGCCAATTTATTTCGTTAGCAAAGTTTTTGCTGACTCCAAGATGCGTTATCCGTATGTCCAGAAGCTATTATATGGAGTTCTGATCACGGTGAGGAAGCTGGTTCATTACTTTCAAACCCTATCGGTCACTGTGGTCACCTCTTTTCCCCTTGGGGATGTTCTCCACAACCGCGAAACCATGGGACAAATTGCAAAATGCGCCATAGAATTGACGGCATTCGACATCACATTAAAGGCCCAAATGTCGATTAAGTCCTAGGTGTTAGCCGACTGTTGGTATTTCTTACATTCATAGATAAATCCACAAGCGCACGGATATATCATTGTAGCATTTCACCCAGGGAGTATTCCAACGGTATCATTATTTATTTTATCCGAAAGGAAGATTATGGTCTTGAAGAGAATACTAAGATGCCATGGATATTCATAAGCTGTAGATGAGATATCTTAGTCCAGACAGGGGTAACATAATTATATGATAATGGTAGTGTGACACACACAGAAGAGTCCGAGATAAATAATACACTAGTGCTAAGTGGAGAGTAGTAATTAGAGTCAAGTTCCTATAGTTCTTCTAGTCAGAGTACATAGTTTAATTAATTATTCTAGCTATGCCTAAACCAAGTTCTATGCTCTCAGGACTATGGGGGTACCGCCGCCCAGTGGCCCGACCTGCCACCACGAAGAGATCTCTTACCGTTTGCCCTACACCAAATCCGAACGTGGAGGAATACAAAGGACGGACAGGGCTGTCACCACCTGCCGCCTACCTCTTACCCATGGGAAGTGGTCATAACCAATGTCTATGAAATAATCTAAGCACCATGCTTACATTACCATAAATACCTCTACCTTTCATGAGCAAGATAAAGGCCAACCAACCTAAATCCTAATTGCTCATTGGACTGTGTCCGTGGCAATAGAATTACTCGCCTAAACATACAAGGACTGAATTAAACTAACAATGGGACTCTTATCTATTAAAGCATAAGAAGTACCACACTCATATGAACTAGAAGATAATATCTTTATTAAGCTCAAAGTCGTACAAAGGAAGAAGAGTACTAAAGACATACCTGAATTTCGAAGGCGACTCGGGAACCGAAAAGAACTCTAAACTACTTCCTAACTCCACTAGCCTATATGACTAAGATAGAACTTGTAGGATCTTCTTCTTGTGGTGTGTGTTGAACCAAAGTGTGCTTCGCCTTTTATAGCCTCCCAATGACGGTTGTATGGCGATTTCCAACCGCTGTACCCACCTTACTGACCTTGGAAGCCAATGAGGAAGTGTCACGTCAAATGTCAGTGGGAGAGGCTGTAAGGGTGGTTCGGTCGAACCCTGGTTCGGCCGAACCCCCACAACCGCCTTTGGCCACCGCCTTTCTCTGGAGGCTGCCATGTGGGCCCCTAAGGCGGTTCCCGGTGGTTTGGTCCCATCCTAAGTCGATTTCTTCTGACTTGTGGGCCCTTCGATCTGTGGGAATCCGACGTGGCGATCGCTGATTGGTTGGAGTTGTGTTTCTTGGCCACGCGAGCTTGACTTTGGTTCGATTAAGTGATAAATGTTCATGCAAGCATCTAAAGTCCAAGGACATGTGGAACTTTATTAATTCTAAACCTAAATGCCAGTAGCGGACGCTATTTCCCTTTTATTTCTGAGGTTCGTGATGGTCAGAATTGTGACTTAATGACCGTCAACAAACTCCCCCAAGCTTATCCTTTGCTCATCCCTGAGCAAAGTCAAGACTTAGGCTCAGTGGATCAGGAGTTGCTACCATGTTCTATTTCTCTAAGGTACCATGCCTACAACCAAGTATTCTACCAAGAATTGACTAAGATGACAATGGTAATCTCACCCATATTACCTTAGTCCTCATGGGAGCTTTGGCTTCACTTTGTCTTGGGCGATTGAGAAGTAGAACGGTAGATGAGGGTGCTATTTCTCTTACTCCTTGTTCCACTTCAGTCCAAAGATTTTTTTAAAAGTTTTTGAAAAGCAAAAGGAAGAGTTCCTCGAATGATACTCTCATATCACTCAAATGTGTAGAGTTCCTTACCAAGGCATTGTGCCTTCTTTTCACCTACTTCTACTAAGCTTATGTGAAGCTCAAGGTAGGGAAAATCATAAGGCATACTTGCATCAATTATTTTGTAAAATCAAAAAGTAGAACCTAGTAAAACTCTAAACATACAATCAGGACCAAGCTTGTGCATATTTGTTTGGTGGGAATATGGATGGTAGAAAGGAAAATGAATGACTCTCTCTTTTTTCTTCTTCTTTTTTTTGTATGTTCCTCCTTCCTATCTTATTTTATTTGGAGATCATGGCCTTGAGCATACTTTTCTCTTTTTTTTGTCATCATGCTCAAGAAGAATTGTTCTCCATTTTTAAGCATCATCAAAATTTTCAAATATTTTTGTGTGCGCTCTTTTTCTTGTCTCATGTCTCCCTTGACAAGTATATGAGGATAGAAGGCCATAATGATTTTTGGAGTCTTTATTTGGTGGATGCAAACTTTTGGGATAGAAGTCGGCATATGGAATGGAATGAAATATTTTTGTGACTAAACCTCTAATGTAGAGGAAGAGCAATTTTTTATGGTGGATATGCACAAGACTTTAGACCATGAAAGCATGAAAAGATTCTAACAAGGGTCTAACTAGTTGACCAAACTCAAATTGATAACAAGCAGCATATGTAGGGGATAATTCATTTATGATCGACATATGGCTCTGGTAGGAATGTATCACCATTTGAGGAACTCAACCATTTTTGAATTTTTGAAAATAAAATTCTCCAGACTTTGGTTTCACTTGGAATATGATCATAGTTACTCTACTCTTACCATCTCATATTTCACAACAACCTAGACTTAGATCATGCAATTGCTACCCATAAGTTTTCAAGTTCATGGTATCATACCTAAGCCAACAAACTCAAAACTTAGAGAATGCTAAGTTATAAACTAGGCACAGGAGAGAATTAAAACAGAGCAACTATTCATCATATCCAAAGATGAGGAATTAGCACTCCTACCAAGCATATCTACATTATTATATTTTTGGCATTTTTAATTTTCAGATTTTTTTTAAGATGCAATGGAAAGAAAGAAATAAAACAAAGGGATACAGGGTACGTCATGTGGGGATCCTCCCCCAAGCTTGTTATTTTACTTACAGACCGTGATAGGGATTAAACCCTTGTGACCGAAAGTACGCCATCATGTCGGACTGGCTCTGCTGCAAATTGGAGTTGATTTCCCGAAGCTGATCTGCGGTCTGCTGCTGCCACTAATATGCTTGGTCTTGCCACTGCTGGGTCCCTTGAACATGCTGATGAAGCTGATGAAGTTCATCTTGCATCTATGTAGTCCTCATGTCCAATGTTCCCAGTCGTTCAATGATTTTTGCGTATTCTTGGCGACAAAAACCTCATGCCGAGAACAAACATGGAACTCCGTACGATGGAGGCAAACCACTGGAGCTTGACGACTCCGTGGCTTGTTCATGGTGTCAGTCAGGTCCATGTGCCCATTGAGTACTATTAGCTGACTGCCATGAAGAGCCTCCCACCTCATAATATTGCTGAGGCTAGTCCCAATCGGATGCATACCCAGTTGGAACCCACCCCGGCTCCTGCACTTGTTGTGGAGATGGTTGTGGTTCTTCCTTCATAGTAGCTCTTCTAGACCTGCTCATTGTGATCCTGCCTGAAATACTACTCCTGCGGGCAATCTCTCTTGGATGGAGAGCAATGGTTAGCGCCCGACACTTATACAAATGATATTCCGGGTTAGGAAAGGGAACTTCATTGTATATCCAGGGAAGAAGAAAATAATGGATCAATCGAGGCCACGCTTCAAAGGGTGACCCTTCACTAAATACTCTGCATCTATAAGTTCATGGGGCTCGGTGATGTACAAGAGTTGCACATTCCCCAAAGCTCCATCATGACGAGCAATGCGAGTAATTAATGAAGTGCATTCTATATGCCCCTTCATCTTAAATTGTTCTAATCATTGTTTAATCATTGCTTTAACAGGAGAGATTTTAATATTTTTCACCATGGAATAAAGAATCATCAACTCATCTATTCTAACCGGTCAGACATCTTCTCTAGGAAAAATGGTAAATGCTAACCATTTATGCATCAGTCTTAGAGTAGGATTATGAATGTCATTAGCTGTTGGCTTAGTACAAAAGGATTCTCCTGATATTCTTTGCCAAAAACTATGTTTATCAAAGTTTGACAATTTTGACTCCCACTCAACAAAACACTGATGAGCGAAACCAAGCAAGATGCTAAATTCTTTCCATGTGTAGTAATATTCCCTCCTGAATAATCGGAAAGAAATACCACCTCCAATTTCTTTCAAAGTGCATAGAAATTGGATGGTCAGAAGGCATGAACCTTCTCCCTCCACATGAGAAAAATTTTTCTATCCTATTGATTGCCAGAAAAGATGAAATTCACAGTCCATACCTATCTTACTGAGCATTTCTGGATCATACGCTCACGTAGAAGCTAATATCTGGTCCTTGAGGAGGACGTATGCCTGTCTTTTTTGCTCGTCTTTTAAATCGAGCTCAATGTCATAGATGAGAGAGGAAGCATGATGACTTCCTTCTCCTCTTGAGGGAGCGGCTTGCGGAACATCCTGCATTGCCAGGCTATGCACATGACAGGGGACGGAGCAAAGCTTGAATGGCCCGAGCTCAATCCCGATCCTTTGCGCATCGTGCCAAACAACCGCTTGACACTTTTCTTCATCCTATAGCTGAGAAGAACAAAGCACACAAGAACACTCGGGACAGGTTAAGTGTTAGCACAACGTTATGTTAGCCGTCCGAAGTCAGTCGTTCTTGTGGAGCTTGGTCGCCACCACAAATTGTTCTTGTGTGACAACACCCACGAAGGTAACTCTAAAATGCAAGCAAAACTTAGGGAAATGTTTTGGATGAACTTAGGAAGAACACATTGAAAGAACTCTAGAGAGGAGAGGGGATCTTAAGGGCAAACTATGACAACTCAAGTTGGTGCAAGGAGAGCAACCTCCCCACCTTTCCTTTTATAGAAGGGTGACACCCTTGGTTTGGCCGAACCAAGTAGTGCTCCACTCTCCTCCAAATTTTGGATTCCTTATCTCCATATCATCATCCACTACATCTAAAAGTTTGAGCGTTATTGGACCCCATGCCGGTTCAGTGGAACCAAAGTGGTGGGCTTTGGCCCTCACCCAAGGATCCAATGCTTGCTCACATGATTCTAATCAGCCTAGTGCATGTTTGATGAGTGGAATCCAAGGCTAAAGTTTTTGCCATGATAAGCACAAGAATTTCTTCAATATAAAAATCCTAATTTCAATTTTTTTAATTTTTTTATGCATGAGAGGAAAAGTAAACATGCCATGCTTGATTATGCAAGAATCAAAATTAAGGGAAGTAAATATGCTCTTGGGAAACTAAATATGGGATACATACCGATTTTACCTGTCAACCAGGGCTCCTCGTTTAAAGTCCGACGAGCTAGACTTTCTCCGCTTGTTTAAGCTTGTGCATCACCCGGTCTCGAAGAAGCGAACTCAGACGACTTCACTTGCCACACCTTCTTGATCTTCTTTTGTTCGTCCGGTGTGGTAGAAGGAATGCTGGACTTTGGTGATGGCTTAAATGACACCGCCCGCCTTTCTTTATTTATTCTCCTTGGGGACGGTGACTCCTTCTCCATGAAGTCTTTCATGAATTTGATCAGGCTGTCCATCTTCGGGTGCTTAATTTTGACCTCCTTAATATTCTTGGTATTGGGTCCGTACTTGATCTTGACCATAGAACATTGCTCCACTCTTGGCTGGAAGTTGAATTTCTCCTTCTTCCCATTAATGTGGAGTCAGATTTCTCTAGCTCCAACATCAATGCGGGCATCCGCGGTGCTGAGGAACAGACGCCCAAGAATGAGCGGCGTCCTCTTGTCGACATCCATGTCGAGCACCATGAAATCCATGGGAATGAAACATCCCCGGATTTTCACCGGTATGTCTTCTGCAATTACTCCCGGATAGCGGACTGACGAATTAGCCAGCTACAGTCGCATTGGCATTGATGCCAGCGTGGTGTAGTTCAGCTGGTCAAAGACCTCCTTGGGCATGACACTGACGCAAGCACGGTCGAATTGCTATGTCCCGATCGAACAAGTGATCGTGGGACACCCCGGATCCTTCTTCTTCTCCGGAAGCTGGTTGCGTATAGCAGTGCTACACTCTTTCGTCAGTTTGATAACTTCCGCGGTAGGCATTGACCTCTTGTTGTTGAGGATGTCTTTGAGGTAGCGAGCGTACGTAGGTACTTGCATCGCTTCCATCAAAGGAACATTGATATGGATTTTCCGGATGACCTCAACAAAATGAGCGAACTGCTCGTGCACGGTTGGCTTCCTGTTGCGATGAGGGAACGACAACAATGTGGTATCATGGAATTCCTCCGGTGCTGGTGTTCCCTCATGAACTTGGTTCTGAATATTAGACGACTCACCCTATGTCTTCTTTGCCTTCCCTGCATTGTTAGGATATGGCAGATCACAGTGATTTTACCCCTCGTGTGGTCACCGCACTAACATTTTCAAGAGAAGCCTTGGGTTGCCCCGAGAAATTCCCTGCCTCAGATGAAGGGATAGGAGTAGCCAGCTGAGCTAACTGAGTTCCTAGCATTTTGTTAAAGCTCAGCTGGTTCTTAATAGCAGAAGAAAAGCCTTCCATTTTAGCGTTGACACTTTCCAAGGATTTGTCATTGGCTGCTAGCTTCTTAGAAATGTTCTCATTAATTTTAGCTTGGCCTAAGACAAGATCTTTCAAGGAGGGTTGATTAGGATTGAAAGCATGAGCAGAATTATTACCTCCTTGATGGTACGTGCGTTGCTTATTCCACCTCTGACCTCCTTGAGGACGATAGCCGTTGTTGTTCAGGTAGGAGACGTTCGCGCTGGTCTCGAGGCAGTTATTTCCCAAGTGGCCAGGGTTGCCGCATGTCTTGCACGTCATGCGAGCATCCACCGCCTGGACTCCTTCAGCCTTGTCCTCGAACTTCTTTAGTAAGAGGTCTAATTTGGCGGCCAGCATATCCGTCTCCTTGACGGTATGCATACCGCGCTTTTTGGACTGGAGACGATCGTCGCTCCATCCTAGATTGGAGACCATCTTCTCAATTAAGGCGGTCACACTCCAGACCGTTAACGAGAAGAAAGCTCCTCCAACAGCAGCATCAATATGATCACGGGCCATCGAAGTCAGCCCGTTGTAGAAGTTCTGAATAAGAAGCCAATCGTCCATGCCATGGTGAGGGCATGCTAGGATGTACTCCTAGAACCTCTCCCATGCCTCTGGGATCGACTCATCTGATGCTTGCTTAAAACTCGAAATCTTTCCACGAAGAGCATTGGTTTTGCCCATATGGAAAAACTTCGCGAGAAACGGATTGGAACACTTGTCCCAGGTGTCTACAACACTTCGGTATGAATAGAACCACTGCTTCACTCTCCAGATGAGGGAGAACAAAAATAGCCAGAGTCGGATGGCATCTTGTGTGACTCCCTTGATGGTGAAAGTGTTCAGATCTCCAGGAAAGTTTGGAGATGAGAGTTGGCGTCCTCGTTGGCCTTCTCACATAAGGGATTGGCCTGCACCATGGTTATAAGACCCGTCTTGATCTCAAAGTTGGCCTCCCCAGTGTTGATTGTTGGTCCAGTACGGACATTCTCAGCCGAGGGTGCCGAGAAATCGCAGAGTCTTTGCTCCTGATGATGCCATGACCTTTGGTTTAACTGCCGAGAGGAAAATTTGAGGAGGGATGACACGAGGTCGAACTCTCCTCACAAGGGCCTCTAGATTTGGATTGTATTTGTTTGGCAAGTCGAAACCATTCATCCACTACCCTGTTTTTACATAAAAGAGAAAACAGACCAAGATAAACCTGCTAGAGCAAAGGTAAGACAAATATAACTATATGGATATCCATGCACTTATTATTTCTTCCTAGACCATTGTCTTCCCCGGCAATGGCACCAGAAATGCTTGTTGGTATTTCTTACATTCACAGATAAATCCGCAAGCGCACGAATATACTGTTGTAGCATTTCACCCAGGGAGTATTCCAAGGGTATCATCATTTATTTTATCCCAAAGGAAGACCGTGGTCTTGAAGAAAATACTAAGATGCCATAGATATTCATAAGCTATAGATGAGATACCTTAGTCCAAACAGGGGTAAGATAATTATATGATAAAGGTAGTGTGATACACACAGAAGAGTCCTAGATAAATAATACGCTAGTGCTAAGTGGAGAGTTGTAATTAGAGTCAAGTTCTTATAGTTTTTCTAGTTAGAGTACATTGTTTAATTAATTATTCTAGCTATGCCTAAACCCAGTTCTATGCTCCCAGGACTACGGGGGTACCACCGCCTAGTGGCCCTACCTGCCACCATGAAGCGATCTCATACCGTTCGCCCTACACCAAATCCGAACGTGGAGGAATACAAAGGACGGACAGGGCTGTCACAACCTGTCGCCTACCTCTCACCCGTGGAAAGTGGTCATAACCAATGTCTATGAAATAATCTAAGCATGTGACATCCCAAGCCACAAAACCCCGGGATATCACTAAAATCCACTATGCGACCAGTTGCTGTGCTTACTAGTAAAAAAAATTTCAGCAGCATCTCCTCTATAACTTCAAAAACGTGGAAGCAAAATAATACTTAATATCATATAACGCAATCCAAAACCAAAAAGAGCATCCTAACATGCATGAAAGGTAAACTTCTAGTTTCCATCATCCTTTCTAGACATCCACCACCAAGACTCAACAACAAGCCTTAAAGGCATAACATGGTTTTTATGATTAACAAAAGAGATAATTAGAGAATGATGTGTGTGCATCCGTGCAGCTACGCCCCTCCCTAAAGATCTACCTTCGGTACCTGGAGGGGAAACACAAGGGTGAGATTCGAAAATCTCAGCAAGCGAACTTGTTTTGACAAGCTATTTAAACCACAAGTTCATTAAGCATCGATTTAACATAATCATTCAGGATATCGGAAGAAAAATATAACTTCTAGAATTTTTAAAGCGCAACTCCACATAGATAAGGTAAACATGGTACTTCCTCACATCCACATAAGCATGAAAATATTATTCATCTTTAGAATATGCAATGAGTATGCATATGAAGGCAATGCCATGTCTCCTGCCTGCATACCCGACAAGGTATGGAGCTGCATCCATCGATGCTGTACCTGTACGGTCATGACCATAGGTCGATGACATAACTTCAAATGCATATGAATGATGCAAGATGCATTCATGAACACGATTCAATATTCTCACAATATAAACATACAACTATAACTTCCTTCAACAATGTGGATTAACCACATATATCTTGATGAAAACAATAATAGCTTCATATAAAGAAAATGATTCTCTAATTCCCCATGATGAATAAATTATATATATAGATTCATTTGTAGAAAATAAACAATGGTTCTTTGCATCAAAGTATAGGTGATAAAGATAACAAGCCAAAACGGTAGCAAACCACCGCTACATTCGCTTGCCTGCAACTTGATAGAGATGAGCGCTCTAGGACATCACCTGTTAAACATCTCACATTCTTAGCATACAACAAGGGAAAATATATTCAATCAATAGTCAACTCGCACCTACGTCCAACACCCCAAATAGACAAACAAAGACAAAAGCACACATCCTGAAATATTCAACTAGAGTAGCAGATCTTATATTTTTCATATCTCCTGATTTTGATGGATATAAATTCTCAATTTTTTCTATGAGTAACATAACATTATAAGATACCATTATTTAGTAGTAATTGTCCTCAACAAAAATCATTTAGGTCATCAAACATTCAGTTTAATTTCAGCCTATAAGTCTGTCAGAAACTGCAGAGCACTCACACAAAAATAGTCATAATTTTTGCTACAAAATTTCAATGGACATGTTCTTTACAGATCTGGAAATCTTATACAATTATGTACAACTTATACAACTGCCACAAAGTCTTATTCAGCCTCTAAATAGGATTAATCTGCAGTTGAACAGATACTGCCCAAATTCGCAGGAATGAAAAACAGTCAGAAAGAAACATCCGTAACTCACTAACCACAATTCCGATTGAGGTGTTATTTACGTCCATGAAAAGATCTTTAAATATCCTACAACTTTTAGAAAGGCTTATTATTTTTTTGAGCCACTAAGATGCCCCAAATAGTTGATTTTTGAGACTGTACAGATTGACGAGTTTCAGATCAAGGATGAAGCTGCATTTCGGGAGCCTCTCCTCAAATCCCATCCCCTAACCACGGATCTAACCCATAAAACATCATCCAATCAGAGGGATTAGGGTTTCTCACCTTGCCTTGAGTAGGAGCAGTAAGAACTCTACATTCCTCACCTCCTCTTCTCCCCCATCCTCTTCTTCCTTCTTCTCCTCCCTCCTCTTCTTTCTTTTCTCTCTCCAGAGCAGCAGCCATCAAGGGGGGAAAGTTGGCTAGGGTTAGAAGAAGCTAGGGCTGGTTGCCCTTTTATACTAGAGTTCTCTACACACACATATCCAATGGTCCACAATTACTCGGATCACCGGAGGGGCAATACTTAGCCGAATTGGGCGAGTGACTAGTCAAATAGACTTGTCTCCACGAGCTCTACGCAACCACGGTCTCCGATCGTCCATCTGAGCACCGGATTTAAAAGTCAACTTTTACCCCTCTCGGGAGTAATTCGTCAACTCTCTTTATTTTTTTCCTATTATTTTTCATTAATGGTATTACAAAGCACCATGCTTACATTACCACAAATACCTCTACCTTTCATGAGCAAGATAAAGGCAAACCTACATCCTAATTGCTCATTGGACCGTGTCCGTGGCAATATAGTTACTCGCCTAAACATAACAAGACTATGAATTAAACTAACAATGGAACTTTTATCTATTAAAGCATAGGAAGTACCACACTCATATGAACTAGAAGATAATCTCTTTATTAAGCTCAAAGTCATACAAAGGAAGAAGAGTACTAAAGACATACCTGAATTCCGAAGGCGACTCAGGAACCCAAAAAAACTCTAAACTACTTCCTAACTCCACTAGCCTATATGACTAAGATAGAACTTGTAGGATCTTCTTCTTGTGGTGTGTGTTGAACCGAATTGAGCTCCACCTTTTATAGCCGCCCAATGATGGTTGTATGGCATTTTCCAACCGCCATACCCACCTTACCGACCTTGGAAGCCAATGAGGAAGTGACACATCAAATGTCGGTGGGAGAGGCTGCAAGGGTGGTTCGGCCGAACCCCCACAACCGCCTTTCTCCTGAGGCTGCCATGTGGGCCCCTAAGGCGGTTCCCGGTGGTTTGGTCCCATCCTAAGTCAGTTTCATCCGACTTGTGGGCCCTCTGATCCGTGGGAATCCGACGTGATGATCGCTGATTGGTTGAAGTTGTGTTTCTTCGCCACACGAGCTCAACTTTGCTTCGATTAAGTGATAAATGTTCATGCAAGCATCTAAAGTCCAAGGACATGTGGAACTTTATTAATTCTAAACCTAAATGCCAGTAGAGCATGCTATTTCCCTTTTATTTCCGAGGTCTGTGACGGTCAGAATCATGACTTAACGATCATCAACACCGACTTTGTTGCCGAGTGGACATAAATCAAAGAGGAGTTGCCTGTGGAGAAGCTGGAGTATTGGACGATGTATTTTGACATATCTAAAAGAGTCACTTGTACTGGATCTGGATTCATTTTGATTTCCTCAACTGGAGAGTGGCTGCGATATGTCCATCAAATTCATTTCCCGGCATCGCACACATGGCCGAGTATGATGCTCTACTTCATAGTTTGCAGCTTGCTGGGTCCCTTGGGATACGTCGCATGGTTATTCGAGGATATGCTCAATTCATCAACCAGGTCATGAAAGATTGGTCTTGTTTAGAGAAAAACATGGCATCCTACAATCTGAAGGTTCGTAAGCTGGAAGAAAAATTTAACGGCTCGAGTTGTCCCATGTGCTAAGGCATCACAATGAAGCAGCTGATGAGTTGGCAAATTTTGGATCTAAAAGAGTGGCTGCACCAACTGATGTCTTTGTCGAGCACCTTCACCAGCCATCTATTGTGAAGAAGGAACCTACTGTAGAAGATGATTCAAGGAAGGTATCTACAATTGATGCCAACTAGAGAACGCCTTTCATCAAGTTCTTGACTACTCAAGAGTAGCCCGAGAATAGGGCTGAATCTAACGCGTTCAACGCTGCTTCTGAGTTTACATGCTGTTGGAAGGAGATCTCCATAAACGCAGTCCATCTGACGTGTTGCTTAGGTGTATCCCAACTGAGGAAGGAGAACAATTATGTAGGATATCCACTTGGGGATATGTGGCAGTCATGCCGCAACATGCATTTTACTTGGCATAGCGTATCGACAGGGTTTGTTTTGGCCAACTACTGTTACCGTCGTGGAAGGAGTTGTTTGGACCTGTGAGGGCTGCTAGTGTTTTGCCAGACACATTCATGTCCTTGCTCAGGAATTGCAAACCATCCTCCTTTCATAGCCGTTTGCGGTACGGGGGCTTGTTATGGTTGGTCCCTTCAAGACAGCGCCCGACGGTTTTACGCACTTGTTCATTGCTGCCGAGAAGTTCACCAAGTGGATTGAAGCCAAGCCAGTTGCGACCATCACGGCAGATAAAGCTAGGGATTTCTTCCTCAACATTGTGCATAGGTTTGGTGTTCCTAACATGATCATTACTTATAATGGGACTCTGTTCACTGGTGGCGTTTTGCAGGATTTTTGTGAAGACTTTGAAACCAATATCCTCTACGTGTTGGTTGCGCAATCAATGAGCAATGATCAGGTTGAGCATGCCAATGGGATGGTTCTCCAAGGCATCAAAGCCCGTGTCTTCGATAGATTACATCCTTACGCCGGCTGCTGGGTTATAGAGTTACTCCCAGTATTATGGTCACTTCATACAACTCCAAGCAGGGTCACCGGTCAGACTCCTTTATTTAGTTTATGGGGCTAAAGCAATGTTGCTGAGTGAGCTGCAGTATGAATCCCTTTAGGTACACAATTTTGATGAGTAGCAGAACGATAACATGTGTTGATGTTTTGAACCGACTGGAAGAAGCCCGTGACATTGCTTCTATCCAGTCAGCCAGATACCTTCAAGGCCTTCGACGTTATCACAATCGCAACATCCGTTCAGGAGTGTTCATTGTTGGGGATTTGGTTCTCAGAAAGATTCAGATGACCAATAACAAGCACAAGTTGTCTCCCATGTGGGAAGGGTCTTTCTTTATCTCAGAAGTCACTCGCTCGGGGCTTATCGACTAAAGCGTGAAGATGGGTTGGATGTTGAAAATTCTTTGAACATTGAGCATCTATGCCCATTTTTACTCTTAGGGTATTATTATTATTATTATTATTATTATTATTTTCTTGACTGCCGATGTCAAGTAAGTTGCCTTCTTGAGTTGCCGCGTGGGCTTTCAATAATAATCATGGAGCTTAGTGTTGTTTCTTCAAAAAAATTTCATTGCTTTTGCTTATGATTGTTTTTGACTAAGTGATATCATTAAGCATAAACTTTTTACCTACTTGATTGAGTTTCAGGTTCTGTTCTGGGTAAAGTTTTTGTTCTTTGCTTAAGTTGATTATGACAGTTGGAACAAAGTTATAAGCACGATAAGTTATATGCATTCACAGAGGATCATATGTTACAAGTCAAATTTTATATACAAGATTCAATTATAGAAATAATCTGCTACATCTTCGGCTATCTTCTTGGCAGCTTCTTGGGCATCATTGATTAGCTCCATGGCTTGCTTATCAGAGGAACCATCTGCAAAGCCATCGCTAAGTGCATAATATCTACTCAGGGGTAGAGACATTTTGTCATAGCCAAAGCTTCGCTAGGCCCCATAGACATAGCTTCGGTGATGTTCTTCAAGTATTTATCTGGAGCTCTTCGCAGTTTTTCAAATATTTCTACGACATCCTTTGAGCTTGACCCAAGGTCGTTCTGGAAGATAGTGTTCACCATTAGCGCAGCAGCGTTGGCGATATCATCTCTAACCGACTCAACCCTTTTCACTCTACCAAAAAAATCTTCAAACTTTGCTTGAGTCTTCACCTTGCGAGCTTCAAACTGGGATCCATGATCATAAAAGATATTGGTTTTTTTTGGCAGAATAGGCTACAAATACAGTGATTATGGAAGTTACCTTCTTGTTCGGATTTGGCCTTTGCCTTTTCCTTCTTCAACTCCTCGATGGTCTCTTTATTCTTCTCCACCTTGCGTTCCAAGGAAGCTATTTTGGTATAGCTACAGAAAACAA
This sequence comes from Oryza australiensis, assembly GCA_019925245.2. Classification (NCBI taxonomy): domain Eukaryota; kingdom Viridiplantae; phylum Streptophyta; class Magnoliopsida; order Poales; family Poaceae; genus Oryza; species Oryza australiensis. The sequence continues at coordinate 3,113,166 of JAIFGZ020000473.1, read as the reverse complement.
GGTTCAGTGAGAAACAGTAAATGCGACTAATTAACACTATATTGCCTCCAAGTGTTCCTCGGAGCTCCATGTTGGCATCTCTCAAGCTCTTGATCTCAGCCATCAATTGATCTTCTTTTATTTTAGCCGCATCTTGGGAATCTTTAAGTTGTTACTCGACTCCCTTAAGTGTATCCAAGTGCGGCACTAGCTTTTCTAGGGTTTCAGATTTGGCTTGAGATTGACTCCATTTTCTCTTCATTGTGGCCTAAGTTTCTAGGGGTCATCATACAAGAACAAATTTGGAGAATGATGAAGTTCAAGACTTACGTTCAACATCTTGGTGGATTCATTTAGACTCTTCACCAACATCTCGTGTTCTTCTTCTTCTTTTTCCTTGTTGAGAATGATGCCGTGTGCAAGTCCGTCAACATCACGTCAAGAAATCTTCAACGATGGCAAATATTCTTTAGCAGATTTTATCCGCAAGATTTCTTCTTCATCAGCAATGTCGTTAGGATCTATGCCATGATATGATTAATAAGCTAAGCAAGACATATCTGATCAAAACAAGATATGAGAGGTTTTTACCTGTTATTACACCAGGTCTCTTTTGAGGAGGCCCTTGTACTTTTTCTGTCTGACCTTCCAGAAGACAAACACTTGAGAAGGGATTTTCTCTTGTTTCTTCAGCAACACTGACAGGGTTTTTGCCACTCGAGGGCTCTTGGCTAACGACATTAGTCCTGGCTTGTTTCGAGTGCTTTGCGCTTGAGGTTTCTAGGCTGGTCACTGTTAGTGATATGCCCTAGAGGCAACATGGAGATGTTGAATATCATGGTCAATGTTTATGTATCAATGAATAAAGTGTTACTCAGTTTCATGAAATAGACAACTTATATTGATCAATAAGTATGTGACTTATTTATAAGACTCTTTATGTATGAATCTATTTCTAAATGATCCCTGATCATATATCATATCAATGGAACAAATATGATTCTAAGATCAGCATGTTTATTGATTGATGAACATGTCTCATAGATCATGGTATTGAGATACCAAATCAATAAATGTGAACATGTGTTAGAGAACACATTGTTGGATAGACCCACCTTGAGACACTACAGGGAATTAATGTGTCATTAGTTGTTCTCAAGTAGTGTTGGTGCAAAGTTCTTAGACCTGAGATCATCATGGATTCCAACATGTATAGTGCTTACTTAGGGACTACCAAATGCTATTCCGTAACTGGGTAGTCATAAAAGTAGTCTTCGGGTTTGATATCAAACATGTAGTGGGATGTGAATGATCAAGATGGAATTTGCCCTCCTATGGGAGAGATATCTCTGGGCCCCTCGATGTAATGGATTATGAAAGTGCATGGCCATGCCGAGTTGATTGAGGAGGCAATCAACAGATAGACAATCTAATACGAGATCGAGTGAATGATTGAGCTACATATAGGATGACTCGAGTCTTGCCTATAGCTTAATTGATATCGTGAGGCAAAGGGATTTGTGCACACATTACAAGTTTAGCTGATATGATCTTCTTGTATACTTTGGTGTCAATACATTCTGCTAGGGGCCACTGTTGACGGGTCGGCTGAGTTGTACTCGGATCCGAACCAAGTATACCTGAACCTACAGTGTCACACACTTAACGGGAAAGAACAGGTATTCAAGTTTGACTCGAATACGGCTCAATCGGACAGGGATCCGACTGGACATAGATTCCTGATGGGCCTTTAGGCCCAGTCGGCCAACTCTATATAAGGCAAGGGGTGGAGATCAGTATGCGCAACTTCTAAGCCAGATCAACTTCTCCACGAAGACCCTAGTCCACATCTAAGCTAAAACCCTAGCCGGGCATTGCGTGCTAGCACACGGGTGTTCGACGTTCCTTCCCTGGATGTGTGGATACCGGTAGAGACATCGCTACGTTTCAGTGTAAGTCAGCGAATCAGAATGGATTCGATGAGATCGGATCATGGTCGGCGACGTGATCGGGGAGCTGATCGGGAGATCGGGGCAAGGTCGGGCGAGACGAGCTGAGGTCGGTGGGGTCGGGCGAATCGGACCCGAGGTCGGCAAGATGCTGTCCGAGGTCGGCAAGGTCGGCAAAGCGTTGCTCAAGGTCGGCTAGACGTTCATTGGCTATTTCCGCTGCACTGCGCGTCAATTGGTAACGATCTATTGACCCTTACTTGCAAGGTTTCCTGGATTGCGCAGCATAAAAATTTCATTTTATGCTATCGTAGCCTTCGCATTTTCCTTCAGTCTCTTCTTCTCCGACTGGCTTAGTTTCATTACCAATTGAAGGCTCGTCATTGGCAGTTGGCCCATCGTCTGGCCTTGACTGGTCTGCAGTTGGGGCCTCTTGAACAGTGGGAGGTCTCTTGGCAGTTTCCAACTGATCCTCATTGATAATTTCTGAGTTACCAGAGGGATCTATGTCTTGCATGTTGTGTTACGCGGAGGCTACGCTAGCCGAAAACAAAAATTCTACCGCGCAAACCAGGAACACTTGCAAGTAAGGGCCGATAGATCGTTACCGATTGGAGTAGAGCGCAGCGGAATAGCCAATCAGGGCAATCCGATCCGGAACAGTGTAGCCGATTCCCGGAGACAGCCGATTCGCCAATCAGCCGATTCAAGTCGTCCGGCCGCGTTCTCACGCCTCGCTCCGATGCGCCCGACGCAGCCGATCAAGAGCGCGCAACGTAGCGGCGCCTCTACGGTATCCACACGTCCGGGGACTCGAACGCCATACACCCGTGTGCTAGCACGCGATGCAAGGCTAGGGTTTGGCTCGAAAGTGGGGAGGGTTTCCGTGGAGATTGATCTCGGCGACTTGTGTTGCACGCAATGCAATTGACGTGTCACAGCTCTCCACCCCTCCCTCCTTTATATAGAGTTGGCCGACTGGGACTAGTGGCCGATTAGGACTCTATTTTGAATCGGATCTCATCCGTATCTCATAGAGTTGGCCGCCCCACACGTCGTAAGCCCATAGGACTCTATCCGATCGGATCCCTATCCGATCGAGCCGTATCCGAGTCCAACTCGAATATCTATTCTATCCCCTTAAGCGTGTGACCACGTAGGTTCAGGTATACTCGGTTTCGGCTATAGTCTAACTTAGCCGATCGTCGGCTCGAGTCTAACTCAGCCGACCACAATAGCGGCGCCTAGCAGCACATATTGACACCATAGTATACAAGAATAATATCGGCTCTGAACCTGTAATGTGTACACAAATCCCTTTGCCTCATGATACCAGTTAAGCTATAGTCAAGATGTGTGCCATCCCTTCAATAGCTTAACCATTCACTCGAACCGTATTGGATTATCTGTCTGTTGATTGACTCCTCAATCAACTTAGCATGGCCATGCATTTCCATAATCCATTACCTCGAGGGCCCAGAGATATCTCTCCAAAGGAGGGGCAAATTCCATCTTGATCACTCACATCCCACTCCATGTTTCATAGCAAACCCGAAAACTACCTTTATAACTACCCGCTACGGAATAGCGTTTGGTAGTCCCAAAGTAGGCTACTACACATGTTGGAATCCATGGTGATCTCAGGTCTAAGGACTTTGTACCAACACTACCCGAGACCAACTAATGGCACATTAATTCCCGTAGTGTCTCATGGTGGGTCTATCCAACAATGTGTTCTCCAACACATATGTCCATGTTTATTGATTTGGTATCTCCATACCCATGATCTATGAGACATGATCATCAATCAATAAACATGCCGATCTTAGAATCATATTTGTTCCAACAATATGACATATGATCGGGATCGTTTAGAAATAGATTCATACATAAAGAGTCTCATAAATAAGTCACGTACTTATTGATCAATACAAGATGTCTATTTCATGGAACTGAATAACACTTTATTCATTTATACATAAACATTGACGTGATATCCAACATCTCCATGTTGCCTCTAGGGCATATCACTAACATTGCAGCTTCCTACAAAATGTTACATGGACACAATTATCTACACATGATATTCCCAGTAAGCTTTCATCACAGACATTTCGATGGTTTGATATCAAGAAAGCCAAGGATTGTTCGGTTATCTGGATGATGTCCTAAATTTGGGGATTACCCTTTTGGGTCTAGGTGCAGTTTGAGTGGAGCTTCGGACTTGGGGCATGTCAATGCTTGGTTTCTGAGTTGCACCTCCACCTGGAGCTGGATGATCATCTTCGTCAGATTTGTCAATCAAGAATTTTCTTGTTCTCTTTTCAGCCCTTGTAGATGCTGGTTGATTGGCTGGCCTTTTTCCCTTTTGAGGGGTTCTGATCGAGAGGCCTCTAATTGATTTCTTATTTCTCAAGCTCCTTCGAGGGGATTGTCGAGCTTCTACAGAAGGGTTTGAGATTATTGAGGTATTTTCCTACAAAAGAAGTTAGTGATGGTGTAATTATTTGTTTGTTCGAGATCAGAAGATTTACAAAAAAAGGACCAGAGTTACTTACCGAAGACGGTGGCCGCATCAAGTGTACGAAGTAAGCTGGGACGTTATGGCCGTAGCCGACTACTATCCCAGATGAGAAGATCTTGTACATCCGAGAGCACATGATTTTGAACTCAATTGAATCTGGGTCTTCCCGGTTGGGGTCAGTTTGGCCTTCATGCTCAAAGGCTGGTTTTGACCTGTCCTTCAAAGGGGCTAGTGTGCACTTAATAAAATGTCGACTGACTTGTTTGTCGAGTAAGCCGGCTTCCTTGATCTTTACTATTTTTGCCAGTAGGGCATTAGCCTCGGCAAAATCAACCCCTTATGGTTGGGAATTCCAGTTGGGGCTATGGATAGGAGGAAGACCTACAAAAGTGGGAAGACAAGGAGCAGGATTCGAGATATAAAACCAATTGGAATGCTAGCCTTTGTTGGATGATTTGAAGGGAAGCACAAAGTAATATTGCTGAAGTTTGCCGCATAGTTGGAAGCCAGAACCACCAACTACGCAAGGATTTTCCTTTGTGAATTGAGCTTTTAGATAAAACATGCACTGGAACAATATAAAACAGGGACGAATAGCTAGAAAGGCCTTGCACGGATGGATGAATATGGCAACATGGAGGATTAAATTAGGGTTCAGATGATATATCTTATTCCCATAGAAATCCAGCAGGCCATGGAAGAAATCAGAGGTTGGAAGCTTAAAGCCACTATAGAAGAAAGGGGTAAATACCACAATTTCTCCAGTATTCGGTGTCGGGAATTCCTCGCCACATGCCAAATACCACAATCCCCTTCGCTAGCAGTACACCCTCATTCACCATCTCCTTTAGAGTCGACTCTTTAACATCAGACGTTGCCCATTGATCAAACAGAATTTCTCTCTCCCACCATGGATGAGCTTGGGAAGCTTTGGATTAGGGTTTTTAGGGAAGATTTTGGGGAAAATATGGTTGAGGTGGAGCAGATCTGTTTGGGGGCTGGATTGATTTCTCTTTTTAGTGGCTGGATGTGCGGGGAATCCTAGCCCTAGCTCCGGCGGTGGTGGGTGTAAACAGGAGCGTGAAAGGGGATTTTTGGAATGAAGCGACGGAGACGATGATCTATAGTGACTATGGCATTTTTATTATTAAGGGTATTGGCAAAATTTCTTTTGGGCAGAAGCCAGTTAAGAATTCGTAGCCCATATTTTTCTGGTGTGGCCTGACATGTGTCTTTAGAGACTAAGGCATATATGCTCTTGGCAATATGTGCATGCTCAAGTGCCCAATACCTTAAAAATCCTTTTTTTACTGTTGTTATTCAACTCGTTAGGAGTTGGTTCAATGCAATTTAAAAGGTTGCAAACAGTGAAGCTTTACATATAGCTGCCCTTTTAAGTTTTTTATATAAGTTAAGGCACTGTTTGGAGTTTATAAGGATATTGATTGGAAACTATATCATTGCTTTAGGCCATGTATGTGTGTATTTTATTTGTGGACCAATATTATGGCTTTTTGTTGATTATAAATTTGATCATTTTCAGGCAGTTGATAAATTTGTTTATGAGTGTCATTTCACTCGGATTTTACACCACATGCGCCATATATTTTTAGGTGTGGTAAAGCCATGTATCTTATAGGTACTTAAGCATATTCGTTTTTGCAATATATGCGCGGTGTGAACCCAATACCTTAAAAATTCATTTATTCGCTTCATAAAGACTTTTTATTAAAGTCATTTGCTATGTGATTTTTAAATGTGACCAATAGCATGCTTTTGTGGCTTTTATAAACTGGTTTTCTTTTATAGGAGTCATGTGTATTTGGTATCATTTTCATAGATGCGGTAGGCTTAGTGCTATGTGTATTCTATGCGTAGTTGGCCTAGCGCTACGTGATTATTTTTTAAATCACAGTTAGCCTTGAGCTACGCACATTATATGTCTTATTTAAGTTTAGTTTACTAATGATGCAATGGAATTTAAAACATCATGTATACTTGATTAAGTCCTTAAATGGATTTCTTAAGTCTACACCCTGTATGCGACTTGTCTTTCCACAACAAAACCCTCAGGCTATGCTATGTATATTTATTTGTACAAATCACTAATTAAGTGATGCAAAATTTTAGCATCCACATAATGGAGCTATGAGTCATAAATGAGGTAGAACAATCTATCTTATTGGAAGCATAATATTTGATTTTCAGTGAACTTGAATCACATAGTTTTAATTTAATTTTACTTAGTTATCTAAGTAATGATCAATGTCAGAAATTTCTAAGGGTGAAGTGTCTCTACCTTGATGAGACGTCTATTCTCCCCTAGAAATGTGGCTGAATAATAAGGCCATAATTTCGACAAAGTCTCATAATGGGTTTCCTTAACATTGCAGCATCTCTATTCCTCTGGATCGGTGCCACACCTTAAAAGATCGGTTGGATCATTTTGGTGGCGCGATGTTATGTCACTATCTGGATCTTATTTGTCCCTAGCACAATGTCATGTGCATAATGGTAGTTTGGTTGCCTTTTGGTTGGACCAATGGGACTTGGGAGTTCTGAAGCTTGAAATGCTTCACCTTCTATCATTTGCTCGAGATAAGAATATATCAGTGCGGCAGTTCCTTGCTCAGGATATTACATCCAATTTTATGCTCCCTTTATCCTCCCAAGCTGCTGCCCAATTCCATAACCTTCAATCATCTCTAGCATCTGTTCTGGTGAACAATTCTGCCATAGATAAATGGACTTACATCTGGGGATCGGAAGGCTATCAGAGCCAAAGGGCCTATAAATCCATTCAGGGCACCTACTCCATTTTGCCCCTTTTCAAATGGATGTGGAACTCTTGCTGCTGAGGACAGCATAAATTCACTTTTTGGCTTTTGGTAAGAGAGCGACTTAGCACAAGAGGGATGCTTAGAATTAAGCAGTGGAATCTAGATGATTATAATTGTGCTATGTGTACTCTGGGCGAAGAAAAAACTCAGGATCACCTATTTTTCTCCTGCCCCTTTAGTGGCTGGTGTTGGCGGTTCCTTCAAATTACTTGGAGGCCAGACTTGCCTCTTTACTCAAGGATTATTCATGCCCGTTGATTATTCAACTCAAGAATCTTCAGAGAGATCCTCATAGTGGCGGTTTGGTCTTTATGGGCACATAGAAATGAAGTCATTTTTGAGCATGTGCCACTGTCCTTAAACAGATGGAAATTCATGTTCAAGAGAGAGTTTAGCTTAATCATTCACAGAGCTAAGCCCTCTCTTAAAATGGAGCTGGAAAATTGGTTTTTGTAATTTCTCATAGATTCCCTCTTTTTCTCCTATTTGGGCCTGAGGCCTTGTAAAATGTACATATCCTTTAACCAGAAAATGAATATCCAGTAGGGGCGTCCCCTACTGTTTCCCTTCAAAAAAATAATTTAACCCAAAAATAATACTATTAATTCTCTTATGTAACTATTTTGTCCATAATTTTGACAACGTCTCATAATGATTCAACCCAAAAATAATGCTATTAATTTTCTTATGTAACTACTTTCTCAAACCAGGACATTAAGCATGTCCCTATTTCTTGCTTACATAAAAAAATTTCAAGAGTAGTATACATAAGACATAGAGGAAAAATTATTTCCCTATGAGCAATATGGGCTTTATTAAATTTAGAGTTGCTACACTCCCCTTACCTTTGGTAAAGCTTTATCTTTGCCATCAAACAACAAGATTTACATGATCTTACTTAGTTTGCCTCTCAGTCTTCTATATTTCTTATTGATTTACAAATTAATCATTCAAGTGAACTATAGTTCACTTTGTCTTACTAAATATTACAATTAATTTGAAAAATAACCGTAGTCTAATATGAGAAAAGTTATCTGAAAAATGGACAAGTGGTGTATTTGAAATGTGCGACATCCCACTAAGTTTGTGCGCCATGTAATTTATTTCTTATGTTTCTTTTCAAATTTTGGCAGCAAACATGCACATGCGCTAAAAATTGTACTTAGCATTGGTCTTGATGAACTCCAAAAGTTCGCCTCAACGTTTGATAGATATAGTTCTGCATTGTCAAGCTCAAAATTCTCCCCTATACTGATAGGGATGATAATCTTAATATATATTAGTGACATGTGAAACATATCATTATATTGGCCTTCTTCCGGGCTCAAAATGCCTCTTGAGTTTAGGAAAAAATCAATGTCATTAGCCTAAGAGCCACATGGGATCCTTAGTTAATGCTAAGTCATACTCAGGAAGGCCTTAGCTTAATTAAGTCAAAGAGAAAAATAATTCAATAGACTTCAATTGATAAACAACATTATTTATTGCTGAAATATTAAGTGGCATTATTATTGTGGTTGCCCGTGCAAATAATGTACATTAGTACAGTTACCAACACAATAATGATTATTTAATTTTTATTTCACTTTGCATCATCACCGTAGGGAAGAGACAAAATGAAGGAAATGAAATTACTTATAATCAAAAATCAAGTCATCGTTGGGCAAAGTTAATTAGGGAATAAACATTAATGTCCTAAATCACATCACTGTTGGGGAGAAATGACAAAAAATAATATGATAAATTACTGAATTTTGAAATCCTAAATCAAATTACCATAACTAGGGAGACATGATATAGGAAATAATGCAATAAGTTGAGGTTAGAATTCCAAATCAAATCACTGCAAGGTAGAAATCATATAGGAAATGATGCCATTAGTAATGAAATTAAAATCATTAGCCACATCATTGTTGGGCAGAATTAAGCTTGCTGACAAATTAAAATGTCCATAGGCAGAAGTGATAGAAGAAATAATAATACACTAATGACATGAATTAAAAACCTAAGTCATATCAACATTAAGGCAAAAATGACAGGAAATATTACGACATTAAATTTTCCTAAATTATATCAATAATGGGCAAAAAATAATGAGGAAAACAATAGTCTTAATGACATGGAATCACAATAACATTGGTTAAATATAACTCCACATCTAAAAACTTTCTAGTTAAATTTCTCATTGGTTCCATTCAACTAGAAATAATTTAAATAGATAAAACAATAATAATCAAAATAATTTGACATAAAATCATATTAACGTTAGTCAAATATAATATCATATCATTAATTTGTTTCTCGATAAACTTCATGTTGGTTCCATTCAACAAGAAATAATGTAATGAGTGACCAAGATATTTTTTTAGTAATTTAAATTAGCTAAGGAAGGTATAAACAAATTTTGTAAATATTATTAAACCTAAAGTCGACAGGATTTTTATTAAAATTGATTTCGGCCCAATGTTCCGAAGCCGACCCAAAATTGGGTCGACCCATTTGCGCACGTGCACGCGCATTGGTTGAGCGTGGCCCCAGGCGTGGCCCAGGTGGCTTTCGTGGCCCAGCGGCACATGGGCTATAAGCGGCGCCATCTCGACGTGGAGTGGATCCGAGCGATACGAACAATGGATGGGTCAGATTTTTTTGTGCACAGGTGAAGTCGCTGATGAGAAAGGGTAAACCCTAATCCCCTTCTCACTTTCTCGATCCCCTTTCTCTCCCCCGTCAGCGACGAGCGAGCAAATGTGGTGCCAGTCCGACGAGGTGGTGGGCACGCATGGCGGAATCCATCGTGTAGCTCTAACATCTCGATGGCTGCCGAGAGCGGCAAAACGGTAATCCCATTCTTTCTCCTCCTCTCCCCTATCCCCTTTCTCATCGGCGAGCCCAAAACAAGCAAGCGGAGGCGATGTCGCGAAGATGGCGGCTCGGCAAAGAGGAGCACATGTGGTGACACGACTCCATCCTTCGTCGGCTGGGGGCGTGCTGGAAAAGCGGTTCCAAGCCGTATCATTGTCTATAGGGTGTTAGTGATATGCCTAGAGGCAATATGGAGATGTTGGATATCATGGTCAATGTTTATGTATCAATGAATAAAATGTTATTCGGTTCCATGAAATAGACAACTTATATTGATCAATAAGTATGTGACTTATTTATGAGACTCTTTATGTATGAATCTATTTCTAAATGATCCCTGATCATATATCATATCAATGGAACAAATATAATTCTAAGATCAGCATGTTTATTGATTGATGATCATGTCTCATAGATCATGGTATTGAGATACCAAATCAATAAAGGTGAACATGTGTTAGAGAACACATTGTTGGATAGACCCACCTTGAGACACTACAGGGAATTAATGTACCATTAGTTGGTCTCAAGTAGTGTTGGTGCAAAGTCCTTAGACCTGAGATTATCATGGATTTCAACATGTGTAGTAACTTACTTACGGACTACCAAACGCTATTCTGTAACTGGATAGTTATAAAAGTAGTCTTCGGGTTTGCTATGAAACATGTAGTGGGATGTGAATGATGGAATTTGCCTCTCCTTTGGGAGAGATATCTCTGGGCCCCTCGATGTAATGGATTATGGAAGTGCATCGCCATGCCGAGTTGATTGAGGAGTCAATCAACAAATAGATAATCCAATATGGATCGAGTGAATGATTAAGCTACAGATAGGATGGCACGAGTCTTGCCTATAGCTTAATTGATATCATGAGGCAAAGGGATTTGTGCTCGCATTACACGTTCAGTCGATTTGATCTTCTTGTATACTTTGGTGTCAATACGTTCTGCTAGGGGTCGTTGTTGAAGGGTTGGACGAGTTGTACTCGGGTCGGAACCAAGTATACCTGAACCTACAGGGTCGCACACTTAACAGGATGGAACGTGTATTTGAGTTGGACTCAGATATGACTAAGTGTGGATAGAGATCCGATTGAATATAGAGTCCCGATGGGCCACAAGGCCCAATCGGCAACCTCTATATAAGAGGCGCTTGGGTGGAGATCAAAGAGAGATGAGAAACAACATATCACGAGCGCAACTCCAAGTCGTCAAAGATCTTCCACGGAAACCCAAGTCACTGACTTCTGAACGAAATCCTAGCCGTGCGTCGAGTGCTAACACAAAAGGTGTTCGGCGATTACTTCCCTGGATGTGTGGATACCGGTAGAGACTTCACTACGTTGGGGTGTTATTCGGCGGCATTGAGTCTCATCGAGATCCAACTAGTCGAATTCAACTCCGTGGTTGGGTCGGGCGGTCGGGAGTTCAGAGGGCCGCGTGAACTGGCACGGCGTCATCGGCGGTCGGGCGATTCGGACCTGTAACACCCTAAAATTCGAAGGTTTAAAAATCGAAATATAAAATTTGGAACTTACAAAAACTTTTGAATTGTTGCATCTTGTTGAATTTATTTGCCTCTTATTTGTGAGTCTTTGTTGCTGAGTTATAAATAAGAGAATATTTATTTAAAGTTGGAAAAAGCCGATAAGACTTAAAAACCCTAAAAGAAAGGAAATTGAAAAAATGAATATTAAAAATAAATATTGTATAAAAACATATTGGGAAAGGATAAAGTTTGATAAACATTTACATTGGACCAAAATTTTATTTTTGGGAAATATAAAACAATTATTTAATTATAAGCAAAGGGGAAAAAAGAAAAGAAGAGGAAGTTATGAAAAAAATATATAATAAAGCAATAATAAATAAGAGTGGGGTAAAAATTTAAAGTTTAAAATAAAATTTAAAATTTATATTTGGGGCCAAGTCATATATATATTTTTAATTTTATTGGTGTGATGCAAAAGAAACAAAAGAAACTAAAAAAAAAGAAAAGGGGAAAATGGGAAAGATCACTATTCATTGGCCGCCACCGTTCGACGCCGTACGGGCCCTCCTCGTGCGCACGCGCCCGCGCCATGCGTTGTCGCGCTTTACCGCGTGCTGCCACGCGCCGCCCGTGCCGAGCGCTACCCCGTGCCACCCGCACTGCCCGCACCGCCCACGCCTCGCGCCCCGCACGCCCACGCCATACCGGGCCCCCCTTACGCTTGCGCCACGCGTCGCTCGCGCCACCGCGCCGCTTCTTCCCTCCCCGGGCCCCCCTTTTCCCCCTCGCCGCCGGTCGCGCCATAAAAAGGAGGCCGCGCCCCTCTCCCTTTCCTCACCGCGCCCATTCCCTCCATTTTCCTCCGAGCGCCGCTGTTTCCTCGCCGCGCCCGCCGCCGTCAACGCCGCCGCCCCCGTGTCGCCTTGCCACCGCCGTCAACGTCGCCGTGCTCGTGTCGCCTTGCCGCCGCCGGGTAAGCCCCTTCCCCCTTTTCCCTCACCGCTGTCATCGCCCTTGTGCGCCGCCTCGGCCAGAGGCAGAGAAGGGACAAAGAGAGAGAGTGAGGGAGAGAGTGAACAAAGAGAGAAGAGAGAATGGGAAAGATAAAGAAAAGAAAGAAAAAAAAAGAAGAGAGAAAAATATATATATAATAGGAACATAAATTTTGGGGAAAATTTTGAATAAAAATATATGTTCTTTTTTTCTTGGAACAAAGCTTTTATTTTGGAATTGATTAAAGGCTAAAATATTAATTATCGCATAAATTGATTTATTTAATTATCACTTTAGGAATTTAATTATAATTTAGTTTGTTATTAAAAATTAATTTTAGCATACGAATTTTCTAAAGTTTAAAATTATAAATGGGGTCAAGCTTTAGGGTAAAATTTATTTTTGAATTTAATTATTTCAAAATCCGGACTCGTCGGTCCGATAAATTTGGATAAAGTTCGGATTTTTCATTTTCTTTCCGGTATAATATTTTCAAAATTTTTGATCAATATTTATTTTTCTAAATTAAAATAAACTAACTCAAAATGTTGCCACCTCATAATAAATTAAATCGGTGAATCACAAAACTTTAAATTATTATAACTCGCTTGTTTTAACTCGGATTCTATCGAAACTCGAACATAAATTCACCTAAAATCGTAGACTAATTTTAGGAGTTGCTTTTACAATTTTTATACTTTGTATTTTGATGATTTTATTTGAATTCTAATCAAATTCAATTGATTTGACTGCATGTTATTATAGAGTGCGAGGGAGCACCTGAGTACGTTGAAGACCGAGGTCAACAAGGTTGCGAGCAAGGCAAGTCATCACTACCTTTGAACATGTTGAACCCATTTGAGAAATTATGTGTGTTTAAAATCAAATATGCAAGCTATACACATATGAACTCCCGTACTTGTTATATGCCCTGCCTTGATATTGAATACTCGTTTATTCTTTGTACCCTACAGTATTGTGCGTTCGAAGTCATTCTTCGACAATGCTTAGCCCATGCTATTTTAGATTCATGCATAGTCATATTTATCAAATGCTATATGCTTGGGCAACTACCTTAGGGAAGGTGGTTGATGTACGACATGTGGAGACATGAGCGCCACATTGCCATGACAATGATGAAATGATTTTTCGATGAAAAACTAAAACAAACAAAGGCGACTGGATGACTTGGGTGGATTCTGGAAAAGGCTAGTGCTGTCCCTGGTCAATTAAGGCCCGAGCCATGAGATAAACATGAAATGAGCTAGTACAACCGTACTTATTGAATGGGTATAGACCTAGCGGAGTAAATAGCCTAGCGGAGGCGGTACCCCTGCATAGTGGTTCATTTGTGTGTGAAGAATAGGCGGGAAGCCTACAGGTGGAACATCAGGTTGAAATTGGATTTAAATATAACTTAAAGAACGAGTGAGTTTTTTTCCTTCCTGGGAGCGCCAGAACTCCTCTCACTGCTAGAAACTATGTATGGCTAGAGTGCATGAGGGCTCAAGTTCATGGAGCTGGTACTGTCAAAGTGAGGTTATCGAAAGGCTTTGCCGTGACACGTCTCATGTGTTGGGACGTAGGCTCATGTGTTGGGCAGTCACAGAGTATAGGTAAGGTGTACATCCACTGCAATGTGAGTAAAACAATCTATTCGAATAGCCGTGCTCACGGATATGGAGCGGCGGGACAAGTTTTTCGCTTGGCTAGACTCTAAACTTTAAAATGATGGGATGGGCATGCATGATGATCTTTATGTGCTGGTGGATCAACTTCTTAGGAAGGCGAGAAGGGGTAGACCCCACAAAATCATGACGATCCAGTGGCGGGATGCTATCCTTGGGATTAGAATGGATGGTGGACAGAACCGTCGCTAATTAAATGAACTATGGAAACAAAACTTGATCAGTCTTAGGTCTTAGGCTTGTGAAAAGAATTGCAAAACTAGCTTTATGCAAAAGAACCACAGTCATTCCTTGCTTATCCCATATCATATGCATCTTTGCTATGGTGGCTTGCTGAGTATAGTTGGTACTCACCCTTGCTATACGCACAAACATTCAGATGTAGGCGATGAAGACCCTGAAGACCAGTACACATACTACCAGGAGGGTGTGGAAGACAATGACGTCCAGTAGGTCTTAGACTCCGGTCGTTGCCTGTGGCAATGGCGTGCCGCTACCTTCTCTCCGCTACCTTATCTATCTTCTATTTTTGCTTGTATTCCAGACTGTTTAGTCCTATGTTCTAATATTGCCTTCGGGCTCTATAATGTAATATTTCGTGTAAGACGATTTGTGCACGTGCACTTGATAATTCAGTACTGTATTTCATTGGTATCAAACTACTTGATCTAGGAAATGGTATTATGAACACGAATGATCCCTGTTACAAAAACGGGGGTCTACAGGACCCGAGGTCAGGCGGTCGACATAGCATTGTCTGGGGTCGGCAAGGTGTTGTCCGACATCGGTGAGGTCGGTTAGGAGTTGTCCGAGGTCGGATAGCTCTTGATTGGCTATTTCCGCTGCACTGCACGTCAACTGGTAACGATCTATTGGCCCTTACTCGGATGCTTTCCTGGATTGCATGGTAGAAAATTTTTTTTATGCTATCGTAGCCTCCGCGTTTTCCTTCATAGGGGTCCAAGATGACACGAGCGGTGGAGCTGGCGCGACGGCGAGGAGGAGATGGCAGGTGCGACACGAGGCACACGCATCGTGGATGCCCGCACAACGATGGTGGCTCGACCGCTTCCTAGCGAAGTACTGCATGAACCCGTGCGGCTCTTCCCAATGATTTAGGGCTTCCAATCCGGTGAGTAATCTGAACTAAAAAGCTTAATGTGATTTGAGATTTCAATTCTTGGGATTTTGGGAGTTAGGGTTTTCACCCAAATTAGGGTTTCTTAATTCTGGTATTCTCTTGATTTAGGGTTCTTCGGCTTGAAGAATTTTGGGGATTTTTGGAAAGAAAAAAGTTCAATCCGGCTTATCCCTTCTTCCCTTATTCTCTTAACTCTACTTGTTGTAAATAACAAAGCTTAAACATGAATTTAAAACATGCATACAGTAAGTCTTAAACCATAATTCCATCTAACTAAAACAAGCCGAATAGATTAAAAGAATTAATCTAATCTAATTAAGTCAAAATTGCATTATGTCGAATAAAATTTAGGGCTTAAATTGCATAAATAGCTTTACTTAAAGGGATGATGGGATCAAGAAAGGCGAAGATTAGGCTCTGATACCATAACGTTGGAGTTTAATCTACTCAATTTCTTTTAAGTCTTAGCCTAAACATGATCACCTTTGTTTATATAAAAAATTAATTGATCTACTTACCTTGATGTGAAACCATTGAAGGCCACATTTGGTTTTGCTGTTGTTCGTTTGCTTCTTCTCTTTTTTGTTTCTTTATTCTTGATCCATCTGCACAGGGAATTTGAGGATATCACTACGAACCCCTTCCAGTGTGGTAGATCAACCAGGCTCTATTAGGGTTTTGAAATTTTGGCATACGATTAGTCATCACCTTTTCTCTCCTTTTTATTTGCAATGGTGTGGCTCGGGGGCTTATCCTAATTGATATCTCGATTGTTGCCACATATCACGGCAACCGTTTTTATCTCTTAGTTCTTATCTTATAATTTGTTTTTTTTCTTGTTAGGAAAAGAAACGGTGGAATTATCTCCTCCATAATTATATCGGCAGTGACCTATTATGCTTTTAATCTTTAATATAAAGAGTTGTAAAAAAAAACTCAGCAATTCAGAGCATATACAACACACATTGAGTCCAGCTGAGACCGTTGAACACCATTGCACGCATGTCGAGAACTACTGCCACCGATTAACGTACGTACTTGCCTACCTTAGACTGTCACTAGCAACGTGCTTGTGCTGCCATGCCCACTCGGCTCTCTGCTGTCACTAATAAGACGGAATTGAAGATTTTCACAAACTGCATCAGATGCTGTTCAATGTCCCGTGTGTATTTGCCCGCTTTATTACTGGAAGATGGCTTAAACATTCATTTTTATTAGTCTTTCCTTTTATTCAACTCGAGATCCATTTATTGATCTCATTTGCTCTAGGTTTCACATAATCATATTTTGCAAAAACACACATTTGACTGTTAATTTTTCCAACTAAGGGAACCAATTTAGTTTTTAGGTCACGTTCTTTTTTCTCATTAAAATACAGATTTTACATCGGTTTTCGCTAGCACATTTTTCAAACTACTAAATAATGAATACTAGTACAGATCCTCTCATCTGTGACGGTCTCTCACATGTCTGGGTTTTGCGGCCGCCACAACGAAGTCATCTCAAACAAGCCTAAAAAGAGGTCCACAAAGACATACTTGCACAGACATGTTAGATGTGCATAAAACTCGAGTCCATCACTGATGATACCTATCAGTGATGGGCTCACATCATGGTCCGACAAAGATAACCGATGATATCTTGTTGGGTATTAATAGAAGCCCGTCATTGATGTTCATCATCTGTGACGGGCTCCAACTTGAGGCCTGTTTTAGATAACCATTAGGCCCGTCACCGATGAACGTCATCGGTGACGGGCTTGTACTTAGGACCGGCAAAGATAACTAAAATACCTGTTATCGTTGTTAGTTTGTTGGCTGTTAGAGATATTTATTTCACGCTATAAATACCTCAATCACCTAGTGTATTGGTTATCCAACTGTTCACTATTTTAGTGGGAGGAAAATGGGGGTGATTTTTGTCTCTTTTCTTCAAGAAACTCGGAAATTGGACGATCTAAAACTGGTTGGAATGAAGTCTCACGATTGCCACATGCTAATCACACAGATCTTATCAATTGCTATCAGAGGCATTTTTCCATCCAAATTCCGTCACACGATCCAACGTATGTGTGTATTCTTCAATATAATCAGTCAGAAGGTTATAGATCCCGAAGATCTAGATGGGTTGTAGACTTATATTGTCAATACCCTTTGTCAAATGAAGATGTTTTTTCACTGTCTTTCTTTGATATCATGATTCATCTTCCTGTTCATCTTGTGAAGCAAACAAAACTATGTGGCCCAGCTTTTTGAAGAGAAATTTATCTGTTTGAGAGGTACATGGTAGTTTTGAAGTCGTATGTTCGAAACAGAGTAAAACTGGAGGGGAGCATCATTGAAGGTTACATGACCAAGGTGGTTATTGAGTTCTGCGTCGATTACATGTCCGAGGCCGATCCTATCAGAGTTCCAGCATCTCGTCATGAAGAAAGGTTGTCAGGTGTTGGCACAATAGGCAGGAAAAGAATTAGGCCCGATCAAGCCTCCTATGTGCAGGCTTATTTCACTGTGCTCTAACATATGGCAGAAGTTGCCCCATACTTTGAGGAGCATTTAGCAAAAAAATGACAGGAGACTTAGGGCGATCGGATATGTGGATTAACAGAGAACATAATTCTCAGTTCAATGAATGGTTCAAGAATCGTATTACAATGTCGATGGATGTCTCAAATGAGACAGTACGGTTGTTGGGGATGGGACCGTGTTGGGACATAGACACATGGCAAGGTTACGATATTAATGGATACACATTTTATACTGTCAAATCTGATGACAAAAGCACAGTGCAAAATAGCAGAGTCTGTATAGGTGCATTCCAGGATTAAGTTGGGTCGAACACATACTACGACTGCCTTGAGCAGATCTAGGAGCTGAACTACGTGAAGTTCAAAGTCCCTATGTTTCATTGCCGTTGGGTGAATATACGCACTGGTGTCAAAGTCGACAAGAAAGGTTTCACTTTAATAGATCTATCCAAGGTTGGATACGGCGATGAACCATTCGTACTTGGGAAACAGGTCGAGTAGATTTTCTGCATAAAAGACCTTGCAAACAAGAAGATGCACATCGTTAGGGATAGCAAGCGCCGAATTGTCGGGGTTGACAACGTTGTCAATGAAGAAGAATACAACCAAAATCCTCATGTAAGATCTCACATCGACCTTGACGATGATCCCCAAGAGGATGTGGCATATGCTCGTTCAGATCATACTAAAGGCATAACCTTGTGACCGATGTCTTTATACTTATTTGTTTTGCTATTTCTTGTAATGACTAAAGTATTTTGTATAAACAAGCCTTTTGTATAAATTATTTAGTGAATTATATAAAAATAGTAATTTTTATAGTTAATTTAGTTAATTTTGTGAACTATTTAGTGAAATAAATAAATTATTTAGTGAATTATTGTACTTCACTGAATTATTTAGTGAATTATTGTATTTTACTAAATTATTTTGACTACAAATTAACAATGGTCAAACAAATATAATAATCAATTTGTTATATGTAAAAATGGAAAAATCCTATCGGTGATGGGCGGTAAGTCAAGCCCGATAGAGATGATGTCATCTCAATCGGGCTTAAACTTTAAGCCCGTTATGGATGATCTCATCCATGATGAGCCTTAAGTAAATCCCGATAGAGATGATGACATGATCAATCGGGCTTAAACTTTAAGCCTGTCATGTATGATCTCATCCATGATGGGCGTTAGATTAAGCCCGATTGAGATGATGTCATCTCTATTGGGCTTAAACTTAAGCCCATCATGGATGTGGTTCGAAATTATTTTGCCTAGCATTCACCGATTCAGATCTACATATTAGCGCAAAAATTTCTAGGTCCTCACTCACTCTCAGAACCCTAGCGTCACCGCCGTCTCTCTCGGAGCCCGTCGTCGCCCTCTGGGAGCCCGCCGCCGCTGTCGGCCACCAACCCCGTGCCCTCGTGTCGCCGCCAACGTCGGCCACCGACCCCATGCCCTCGTGTTGCCGTCGCCTCCCGAGCCTGGCCACCGAGCGTCATTGCCCTCTACTCCATGTGCTTCAGGTAAGTCCACCGAGCTCCCTCACTGCCCGGCGCCTGGCGCCCTGATAGATGAATGGATTAATGGATTTTAGTCGATTTTAGTGATATGTCGATGAATGGATTTTAGTGGTATTCTTGTAATGTTAAGACTAGTACCAATTTGGAACTATTATGTTGGTTGTAAAATGGAACTGTTATTGCTAGTGGTCATTCTGAAATACTAAGTACTTGCATATTTTAGCACCTCTAGCCCTATGAACAACGAAGAAGTATGTGCATACATTAGTAGAGTTTATCATTACTCTAAATATGAACAAATATGTATTAGTTTCTTATTATATGATGTTTAGATGTGATGTGCATACCTCTGCTTGGTTGAGATGTGATGGTGCAGTATGCATATATTGTTGTGAGCAAACATCTATAGAGTAAAAAAAGGAAGGAAATTTCTATGCACAGTAGATAAAATAAACAATGGCAACTAATTAAATAATGAATTGGGAGCTAATACGAATTGGGAAATGTTTGTTTTGCACTTGTTGAATCTGCTGCGCGAAAAGGAACTCAAAAAGGAAAAAGGAGCCTGCCGCCACCGCCGCACCTCCGGGCGGGAGAGATCTTGTCGCCAAGACGTGATCACATCACATCTTTCTTTCTTCCTTTCCAATCCCTCTTCTTGTTGCTCCTCAAGCCTCTCTCCCTCTCCTCCTCGCTCTCCATGTCTCCATGACCGTAATTGTTTAATTTATGAAAAAATATTTTTTAATAAAATTTCATAATTAATTTTTGGGTTATTTGTGATATTGGACGTGTGATTTAAGGTAATTTAATTAATTTTGTAATTTTATAAATTATTTAGACGATGTCTTAGCACGACGAACCAATCTCAGCGACAACTAGTGGGTACACAAGGACACAAACCCCTAAGAGTGAAAATAAAATCCCTAAGGAATGGTACACCATAACAGAGGTGGATAACCTAGGAGTGCCGACCGCTTCCCTGAATGTTTGCAAGAAGTTCAGGTCGATCTGCGGGGTGATAGGGAGGCAAAACTTCACAATTTTGAATGATGACATCAAGCAAGTGACGGGAGCAGAGAAGAACATTGCTTGGCTAAATTTCAAGGAGAGCTTCGACTATCCTGCAGCCGACGAGGACATGCTCAAGCAGGTGGCTTTCAAGACGATGGGAAGTGCTTGGAAAAACTTTAAGTCCAAGCTGGTCAGCGAGTACGTCTTCAACTCGAGCACTTCGGAGCCATTTGGGAACTTCCCATTCATTACGCCAGCCGTGTGGGAACAATTCTACGAGAAGAAATCAACCTCCGAATCCCAGGCTCGAAACTTGCACCTGCACCGGCATGGCATCGAAGGATATGCTGGGAAGCAAGTGCAATGGCAGAAGAAGGATGATGCAGTAGAGGCATCGAACACGCCGTCGCCGTTTGTCGATATCCCGCACCCACGGGCAAGGAACTGGGCAAGGGAAAGAGGTGTTAAAAACAACGATGGGTCAATTACTTAAGATCAAGTAGTGTATGAAAATATTGTAAGTGTCTCATCCCAATATGTTTAATTTGTTTCCATCATCCTCTTGATTTAACCCGAACTCACTTGTACTGCAGAAGTAGTTGGTTGCCGAGCGACAATCCTCGCAAGAGGCCTGCTCGCATAGACGCGAGGATGACATCCTTACTCAAGCGTTGGGCACCAACGAACACCGTGGATGGACTAGGGGCGTTGGCTCCACCGTTCCATGGAAATATGGATTTCCAAAATATGCGTGGCAGTACAAGATGTGGACCCTCACGAAGGCGGAGAAAGATGCACACCTTGCTGAGAGGATCCGAGAGCAAGTCAGAGCTGAGCCGAGCTCTGAATTCGACGAGAAGCTGGTGCAAGTGGTGGCACAGATGAGGGAACAGATCCGGGCTAAGCAACAGAATGCCGAGCCCTCCGCCACTCCGCACCGAGAAAGTCCCACGCAAAGGCGCAGTAGATGCGCATCAACTAAGGCGGCAGAAAATCCACCACCGGTCCTTGCTACCATTGACCATATAATGGCAAAAATCTTGGCACAATGCGTAATAGTCTTAACAAATTCATATATTATATAATATTCTAAACATATGGATCAATCTATCGTAGGAACCAACTAACTACGTCCTAACAGTTATGGTGTTGTCGACATTCACAGTTCTGGCAGCCGAGGGACTTGCTTTTAAGCTGACTCCATATACAAGAGTGCATGGAGTGCAACTGATAGCCAACTAGGGGAAAGTGCAAGTTGACACGGTGAAGACCGAATGGGCCTATTTGCCACTGCAGCATCCACCGAATGACGAGATCCTAATCCTAGGAGCTGCACGTGGCACCTTTATCCAATGGCCCAAGGACCTCATTGAGATAAAAGTGATTTCGAGGTCAACCTCTGCACCGAGCACTCGTTCGCCGCTAAGACCTTCTCCTACCCCTTCAGCCCCTCCATCTCCCGCTCGTGATGAACAAGTTGACGAATTCAACTTGCAGTATGATACAGATTTTGGGGACGATCATATGGACGCCGATTGCATGGCGATCCCTAAACCCCCACCCATGAAAAAGAGCAGGAAGACACATTCTTCCCATCGGCAAATAACTAGCAAAAAACCTGCTGCAAGGGGGAGAAGAAAAGAAAAAGACAAGGTGCAGGCGTCGCTCATTGCTCCAAAGAAGCTAGATAGGAGCAAGGGGCAGGAAGCACGTAAGAAGATCGTTGCGCTAGTGTCCTTCCAACTAGGCATGCCATTGGTTGGAGACGACATGCTAGGCATGATGGGAAACGCTTGCAAGGAGCTCCACAGATACTACATGGAGAGATCCAGCACGAGGAGGACGAATAGGGAGAGCGATATAATAGGCCATCATGACAACCATTTCTTGGGCCAGAAAATTAGATTGTGATTGACTTCAAGGTTCTATTCGACCTCTACAGGCTTCGAGCGGTAGACACAAGTCTCCTTAAGTGCTACTCCTTGTAAGTGTTGTTGTGTACAAAATTTGGTAATAACAATCCTTATAACACGCTTATAAGAGCTTTGTCTTGTGTGTAGGTATAGTTGGAAGTGGTGTAAGAAGAATGCACCAGAAGTTGCCTTCCTACATCCACAAATGGTCATTGTCACCAATCTCCGAGGCGAAGCCCACCAAGATAAGGAGTATATTATGTGGGCCTATAATCGATAGTAAGTGTGTACCCTAAATATATGCAATTGCATGACACATATAGCTTTAGTATTTAACTTTCACTATATTAATGATGTAATGCCTATTGGATCCTTCTGGTCATAACGCTTAAGTGGAGTACATGCCACTACATGAACTCCAAAATCAATAAGGACTATGATTGGACCCCGATTCAAGAAGCAATATATGAAGCGTGGGGCTCATATGTGGAGAAAGGAGGCCTGCATAAGAGAGGACAGAACCCTCTCATCCATAAAAAAGACTTCCCGGTCAAACAACAAGTTGGCGACTAGTGCGAATTCCATGTGTGCCACAACATGCGGATTCAGTATAACAAAAAGGTGAAGACTTTGACCGAATTTGAGGTTTGTGATCTCAATTGTGATATATACTAACTACTTCGAAGTATATATATATAGATCGATCGACTACTTAAGTATGTACATGTAGGAAAAAATATCCAAGTTTGCACCTACCAGCTTCGAGGAGATTTGAGAGGAGATAGTCGGCTTCATCGTCCGCAACATACTTCAACCCAAAGGAATGTTTAGACTACGGGGTTAAAGTTTAATGATGAACATTTCAAAATTAATGTCAAAGACATATGATTATGTAACACTTATGTTTATAATGTAAATTACAATATGGTCAAATGTGTTTATGTATATACTTGCAATGCTAAATATAATTTTTTTCCAATTTATAACTCGGTTTTGTAGGTTTTGATGCTTAGCACTTGAAGATGTTATTGTGAAATATGTGAACAATGGATGTGTATGTGAATGGATGTGTGAAATATGTGAATGTCATATGCGATTTCTGAATTGGGTTTCCTCTGAATAATTGTATATATGAATGGGGATGTTGGGAAAGGAAATATATATCTCTGTTTCTGTCATTTTGCAGTGGACATGGCTAGCAAAGGCCTGGGGATATTTAAATTTTTGCCACTCTTGTAAGATTCCCGGGATCCCCCTCACAGCTACAGTGAGGGGGAGTGGCAAAAATTTTGCCATCCACCTCTATAAGGATGGCAAAAAATTAGATTGCCGAAAGCCCTGAGGCTAGCCAAAAAACAGAATTTATTTTTTGTTTGGGAAACACTCATCGGTGACAAGCTTTAACTTAAGTCCGATGGAGATGACATCATCCGTGACGAGCTTAAGTTAACGCTGATGCAGTTGTTAGTAATCCGTGACGGGTATTAAGCGGGGCCCAATTGAGATTATATCATTCATGACGGGCTTAATTTAAAGCTTGATTGAGTTGTTAGTTATCTGTGACGGGCTTATGTTAAAGCCCGATTGATTTATTAGTCATCCGTGATGGGTGTTAATTGGGGCCAGATCGAGATTGTATCGTCGATGACAAGCCTTTGTTTGACTGGTCTTCTGGATCAAACCTATCGGTGATGGGCTTTAGTTTAGGCCCGATAAAGATAAATGCATCTGTGACGCCCGTTTGCTTGATAGAGATGACTTCTCACATCAGTGACATTTTCGCCATGACGGGCGCCATACTTGACACAGATGAGGGTTGCCGCCTGATTGAGATAAGGGTGTTGACGAGAAATTTCTCTCACGCACTAGCACTGGGAGATCTGCTTAGCTCCAAGACAGTCCTTCTCGGCCCATGCGGTACGGGCGTGCGTGCGTTGGTTTGATCTGTTAACCAACAAGAAAAAACAGGAAATATGCGTTAAGTGTTAGGTTAGATCCCCACTGGATCGGCTGAGGGAATCCACGAGCATATATTTGCTATCCTAAAATATATTTAAGCCAAGCAACTAGAATGGATCGGCTATACCGAGACAGCATTAGCCGCTTAACCCAAATACGGTAAAAGATAATAAATATATCTGTTGATAACCTAGGTGATACTGAAAAGCTAACAATGGATCAGCTAGTACTCTGATGATTTTTACGAAAAGATATCATCCTTGAACCAGATGCTTAGCTCGGAAATCGGCCGTCGGCTGTTGATGGCAGGCCGATTTCAGCTTATGATGTCCGACAAGAACAGGATCTTAACATAAAAGGCAGTCCTAACATAAATCTAGTAATGAATATATTAAAAGAACTATATTAGGGCAGATAAGGCCGGCTAAAACCCCGGCACTGTGTCTTAAACATATAAGTCTAACCGAATAGATCACTGGATGTTCTAAAAATGACTTAATAGTTTAACGTTGATGCAGCATTAAGTATAAAAAGAACAACTTGATCTGTTGTAGCTGATTTATACCTCTCGAGACAGTGAATACCGCATATAAACTAGTCCAACCTTTGGATCTAGCCCTATCGGCTGCAGGTTCTTGATACAACCAGCCGATGGCAGGATAGATCTAAACATTGCTCCAGTTTATATGCGATATATGGTAAATACCGCAGTATAAACCCCTAAATCTAATGTGTCATTTCGATGGAAGCACTAGAATCAGCAGAACATACCACTAATGATAAGCATTTACCTGGATTTGGGGATCGAAACGATGTAGCCCGTAGCCAAATTAATTGCTCGTCTGAAGGAAAAGGTTGGCGATGCGCCAAAGGTTGTTTGATTGATTGTGATTAATTCATTTTACAGGGGCTCTCGGGTCCTATTTATACCTAAGATAACATTATCTTTATAAACCCTGGACTCTATCTAAACTACTATTTAAATCACGACGATATCCTGAGAAGGACCCACGCCGCATTACAACTAATTTAAACAAACTCCTAATTTACAGATATAATTGTTGTTACACGACTCTATCCATAGATGGCAATATCTTTTAACGCACAAGCTGATAACCGAATCTTCTATTTATCTTTAAACTTCTGCACCAGAAACGGTTTTATCTTCTCTGAACCTATAATCGGCTATCGGTCGCTCTTGTCCGATTCAACCTTAGCCGACTGGCCTCGCAACCGATAGCTTCTCAGCTGATGCGGCCTCCGTTTCTCCGTTAAACCAGCCGATTCGATTCTGTTTCACCTTTGACAGGACTTAGGGATTCTGTCGGTGATATGGGCCCGGGGGTATGTCAGAAGTACGACATCTGAGAAAAGGAAGGCGCCCTTGCCCATCAAGGTGCGTCAAAGTTATATCCTGAATGGCCTAAGCGAGTCCCGGCCATGGGCGGCCACGAGGCCGCCCCAAGAAGGGGTTGGCCCGGAGGCTGCCCGGAGGCCGCCGTACTCCCAAGCGGCAGGGTCCAGGATCACCCGAACCCCCGGGGGGTAGGGTCCAGGGTTACCCGGACCCCCCATCCCTAACCCCACACCTCTCTGAGAGAGGGGCGAGTCCAACTACCAACCAACTCATTTAATGCCCAAAAAGAAGGAGGCTGAGCGCCTGCCCCGCCGCATTTAATGCGATGTGAGGCGCGCCTGTCAGTGGCTCTCGTCATCATCCCTTTTTTCTTGTTGCGAGGCAAAGGAGGCCTAAAGTCTTTGACTGAGACCGCGGTATGGCCGTGCACCCACTCCGTGCACGCCTCCCTCACGCCCTGTCCAGTCGCGTTTAATGCATTGGGCGGCTGCGTGGGAGAGAGAGTGCGAGCGCAGGAGGCGCAGTGTCAGTGCCTACCCGCGGGATGGGCCGCTGACCAGTGGGTCCCATTGGAGTAGGTAGGCAAGCCATCACCGCGTCAGCAGCATGGCTACCACGGCGATCACCTTTTTCCGCCTACCCCCATGACGCAGCAAACAGGAAGGAGCAAAGATGGGGTGGCTTCCCTGACAAGACAAGGCAAAAACCACTCCTTCACGTGGAGGGGAGTAGCGAAAATCAGGGCTACTGTGGTGTTCCCTTGTACTATAAAAGGAGACCCAAGTCCATCATAAAAAACGGTCGGTCGGCTCGCTCTCTGGTCGTTTTCCTCTGCGACTCAGTACACCAGTCCCCTGGGCAACAACTAGCTCTTAGCAACCCGTCGTCCGGCACCCTCTTGATCCCCTCAGCTAGCTCATCGATGTGAGTGGCCAGCCCCCCTAAGGTAGGGACGCCGATGAGGGGACGGTTGACCCCCACCCCGCGGGCTGCGTCCCGAAGGCGCTCGACGGATGCGGCCAGGGCCCAGAGCCTCAGGCGCAAGGTGCGCTCCAACTCCGCGATCCGGCGGCGCGCCTCCTCCAGTTCCGGCCCCGGCCCCCGTACCTGTGCCTGCGCATCCATGACCACCTGCTCCCGGGTGGCCAGCTCTTGCTTCCACCGCTCCAACTCGTCTTGATAGTGGCCCGAGGCGGCGGCGAGCAGCTGCTCGTGCTCCCAGATAGCCTTCAGGCACCGGGAGGCCTCCTCCTGGGTCTCCAGCACCGCCGTCTCTCACCCCTCCACGACGGCCTCGCGCTCCGCGATGGCCTTCTCCTGGGCCAACACGTTGGCCTCCCGAGCGGCGGAGTCCTCGGCTCTAGCAACGGCGGCCTCCCGGTCCTCGATCGCCCGCCACATCGCCTCTAGAGCCCTCTCCCGCTCCAACAGGCCGGCCTCGTGGGCCTGGAGGTCAACATCGGTGCTGGCGTCGGCGGCCTCAGCGTCACACAGGGTGCGCTCGTGCTCGTCGAGGCCCTGGGCGCGCTCCCTGAGGTCGCGAAGGAACCCCCCGGCGGTGGTGCGGACCCATTCCTCAGTGGTGGCGGCGACCTGCTCGCGAAAGTCGGTGGCGTGCCGCTCAACGACGATGTCTTCGAACACCTGGCTGAGCTCCTCCTGGCACCGCTCGATCTCTACCAGCTCCCGCCTGCGGATGAGGCCTTCCACCCTCGCCGTGGCCGCCAGCTCCCGACGGCCCTGCTCAACCTCGGCCTCCCGCCGCGCCACCTCAACCTCCCTGGTGGCCAAGGCCTGCACCTAGGCCCGGAGCCTCTCCAGGGAGATCGCATTGGCCTCCTCCAGCGCCCTGGAGACAACCTCCCTCGCCCGTTCTTGCTATCGGACGAGGTGCTTGGTATCCAGGGTGGCCACGAACCCAGACAGAGCGCCCCTAGATTCGAGCGGAGCTCGGCCCGGATCGCCGCCGCGCAGCCGAGCCGCTGAAGACCCCGTGGCCGGAACCGCCCGCTCCTTGCATTGGGGGCTCGCAGCGGGCCGGCGCCGACAGAGCTAACGGTGGCCGGCGGGGTGACGGCGCCGTTTGGTGCGACGCGGGCGATGGCTGCTATGGCGGCAGTGATGGTTGTTGTGGAGGAGACCCCTGGGGTTGTTCTTCGCCGCCCTCCGCTGCCCGCTTCGTGCCGGGGCCGCCCACGGCTCGCTCCTCGTGGGCGGCCGACGCCCCGGTCTCTAGGTGGGCCCTCTCCTCGGGTCGCACATGATCCGGGACCGAACCCGTAAGGGCGACCCAGACCCGGAGGGCTCGGGCGCCCCAAGCCTCTCCTGCGCTTCCTTCCCCGAGCCCGAGGCAGAACCGCCCTTGGGTATAACCGTGGGGCGAAAATGCCTGTGCTCACGGCTGGGAGCAAAACATTAACACAATAAGGAATCAAAAAACAAGACAAAAACGTAAGGCCCCAATGAGCATCCGCGCGTCGACAAGACATACCTGTGGGCGGGGTTGAAGTCCCAGGAAACCCGCGAGATGTCCCGCTTCTTCTTCACAGGACCGCCTGAAGGACTCGCCGGGCTACCGCTCGCCACGTCCGCTGATGTTGGAGCCCCGCGGACGGCCCCCGTCGTTGGCGTGCCCGCCGTGGATGTGCCCCGGGCCTCCTCTGCCGTCGTCGTCGCTGCAGTTGTGGCCGTCCTGGCCCTTGGCGGAGTGACCCCAGGGGACGGGGCCGCCGCCCGCGCGCCCCCCGATCTACGGGGAGGAGCAGCGCCCTCCGCGCCGCCACCACGCGGTGGGGATGGTGGAAGGGCGAGGTCCTCCTCTGACCTCTTCCTCTTCCCCTTGGGGTCCGGGGCCCGCGGATCGCTTTGGCCTGGACCCCGGCGGTTCAGCCGCCCGATTGGCACATGGTCGTCGGTGTCATCGCTGTCGCCGCCCCCGTCCCTCGGGGCAGCCTCCGGCGCTGCTGACGACGAGCCCACACCGTCGTCCACCACCTGCAGCGCGTGCAGAATCTCCGCGCGCGTCGAGTCCTGACACAGCGGCACCAACCCGGGCGGAAGCTGCGTCAGGTCCATCGCCGTAACGCCGAGGGTGCGGTGGACCAGGATCCCGAGGTCCCTCTCGTCCCAGTCAAAGGCGGCGCCCATGTGGGTCCGCATGTCATCGTTGGGGCCGGTGTACATGTAAGCGGGGCCCGACCTTTCCTGCAACAGCGCAATGCGCCTCATCTGAAAGTCGCGAAAGACCGCGCGGCTGGACAGGCCCCCCCGTCGGAGGTAGCTGATTCGGTCCAGCACCCTGTCTAGCTCCCTCCCGGCTCGTGGACGTGCCCCCCAGCTCCTCTGGTTCACCGGGATCCCCGTCGGCAGAGATAGGCGGGGGTGGTCGCCTAGGCTGGTGTAGAACCAGAACGCCCTCCAATTCTCCCACCTGGAGCGAGGGTGGATGTCGATGAAGGGGGTGCCGACTGTCCTGTCGTTCCGCGGCTGGATCGCCACGTACCCGACCACGCCGGGGGAGCCTGCCCGACACACCCAGAAGAACTGCTGGAAGAGGTGAAGAGAGGGCATCACCCCCACAAACATCTCGCAGGTGTGGGCGAACACGGCGAGGTAGAAGACGGCGTTGGGGGTGAGGTGGTGCAGCCGGAGGTCGTAGAACTCCAGCATGTCGAGGAAGAAGCGGGAGAAGGGCGGCACCAGCCCGACCATGGCGAAGGAGGCGAAGAACACCATCCTCGTAGGGGGCCGCTCCTCCGGGACATCACCGCCGCTGCGCGTGCCGCGCGGTAGATACTTGTTGAAGAGGCTACGAGCCTCCGCGGTGCGGACCAAGGATTTGGGGAGCACACTCCCCAGCTCCAAAGGCAAATCGCGGGCCATCTCAAGGGTGGACGCTGAAATGCAAAGGAATCCGGCGGCGAGAGGAAGGAAGTGAAGAAGCAAAGGGCGCTGAGAAGATGAGAGGCGAAAAGCTGTGTGAGGCGATGGCTATGGGAAGCGTAGAAACCGATCCCCCTCCATGCGGATCCGTTTTTATAAGCGACCATGGCCCCCTCGGATTCCACGGCATTAATTTCGCCCCACTACCACACTACGCGCATCCTTGCCTCTGCGCCGCTTCGTTTCCTTTTCGCATCCCCTTGGGTTCTCGCGCCGCTTGGATTTCGCGCCGCCTGGGGTTTTGCCCTCGCCAAGCGCACTACGCGGGACGGAGAGAGCCAGGCGGTTTGAATGGCGCCCCGCGCGCGTGGCCCGAATAAACTTGCCCCCCATCCTGAGAAAAACTTAGCCTGGCACGGCATCCGTTTTCGCGTACCGGCCTCTTGCCATAGCAAAACACATCCAGTGCCTGGGTCCACACACTCAAAGAAATGGCGTTAACCACGCCCGAGCCTGACTCAATCCCGGTCGACGCCGGGGGCTACTGTCGGTGATATGGGCTCGGGGGTATGTCAGAAGTACGACATCTAAGAAAAGAAAGGCGCCCTTGCCCATCAAGGTGCCTCAAAGTTATGTCCTGAATGGCCTAAGCGAGTCCCAGCCACGGGCGGCCACGAGGCCGCCCCAAGAAGGGGCTGGCCCGGAGGCTGCTCGGAGGCCGCCGTACTCCCAAGCGGCAGGGTCCGGGATCACCCGGACCCCCGGGGGGTAGGGTCCGGGGTTACCCGGACCCCCCATCCCCCACCCCGCACCTCTCTGAGAGAGGGGCGAGTCCAACTGCCAACCAACTTATTTAATGCCCAAAAAGAAGGAGGCTAAGCGCCTGCCCCGCTGCATTTAATGCGATGTGAGGCGCGCCTGTCAGTGGCTCTCATCATCATCTCTTTTTTCCTGTCGCGAGGCAAAGGAGGCCTAAAGTCTTTGACTGAGACCGTGGTATGGCCGCGCACCCACTCCGCGCACGCCTCCCTCACGCCCTGTCCTGTCGCGTTTAATGCATTGGGCGGCCACGTGGGAGAGAGAGTGCGAGCGTAGGAGGCGCGGTGTCAGTGCCTACCCGCGGGATGGGCCGCAGACCAGTGGGTCCCATTGGAGTAGGTAGGCAAGCCATCACCGCGTCAGGAACATGGCTACCACGGCGATCACCTTTTTCCGCCTACCCCCATGACGCAGCAAACAGGAAGGAGCAAAGATGGGGTGGCTTCCCTCACAAGACAAGGCAAAAACAACTCCTTCACGTGGAGGGGAGTAGCGAAAATCATGGCTACTGTGGTGTTCCCTTGTACTATAAAAGGAGATCCAAGTCCATCATAAAAACGGTCGGTCGGCTCGCTCTCTGGTCGTTTTCCTCCTCGACTCAGTACACCAGTCCCCTGGGCAACAGCTAGCTCTTAGCAACCCCTCGTCCACCTCTGACTCCAGAGAAAAGAGGAACACTCTCATTGCTTCCTGTAATTCTTCCCTCATACTACACACAGAACAGGAGTAGGGTATTACACCTCGCAGGTGGCCTGAACCTGTATAAACCTCCACGCCTCCGCAGTCTTGGTTTCTTCTGCCTCATCTGTATCATCTTATCCTCATCGCAAGTTTAAACCAGGACTCACCGCTCCCCGTGCCGAACCAAAAAGGGGGTCCCTCGGATTCCCGCGTGTCGATCTCTGACATCGACAGATTCAATTACCAAATTTAGGTGTTAACAAAGGGTAACCATTGTAGTGGAATTTTGTGCGATAACTTCTATATCTACCTATATATAGTCGTTGCTCTAAAATATCATATAAATTTATTTTTCAAGTTTAATATAATTAAAATTTAATTAATCATGCGTTAGTAGCTTTTTAATATTAATCAAACCAGATTCAAATGGGATCTTAGTATCTAAGTTTAAAATTAAACTTTGGGGTTATCTCGTCACTTTCTAATTTTTTAGCATTGGCTGTTGGACCATCAAATCAAATGGAGAGAATCTATTATTATATACCTTCAAGTTTACTCCAGTTAAACGATTTATCATTGACTTGGTTTCTCTTTATAATATACCATCAGTTTGGTCAATTTTTTCTACAATATCTCATTAGAATACTTTCAAAAAAATACTTAAAATGCCCTTCAAGGCATAGAAGATTGACAATTGATTGACCTACTAGAAGTATAAAAAAATATGAAAAATTTTACATAGCCTTCTTACATAATATGAAGAATGTGTATATCTTAATATTTTCAATTTGCACGTATTAATTTTTTTGAAAATATAATTTATGTTTCATGTGCTAATAGAATACTCTTGCGGTGATGTTCTTTTATGCAAATTATCTTTCATACGCTACACAAAATTATTTTCTAATTCAATTATGTTTTGTGCACGTGATTCCTCTTTCATATGCCACATAAAACGAGTTTTTCAAAAAAATATTGAAGAAAATCTTAATATATTTTTTCAAAACTTTTATAGTGTGTAAAAAGGCCACACAAAAAACTTCCATATTTTTTCTAAACTTATAATGAATCAATCAATTGGCAACCTTTTTATGGCTTAAAGGGCATTTTAAGAATGTTTTAAAAAGTATCCACCTTGGTGGCATATTGTAGAAAAAGTTGATAAAGTCGATGGCATATTATAGGGGGAGACAAAGTTGATGGCAAATCATTGAATTAGAGTTAACTCAGGGGTATACAATGGATTCTCCCAATCATATATGTAGAAATATAGATGTCTTGCCAAAACACTACTTAAAAAAAGTTTGTGCAGGTGGCCGATGACCCATTTATATAGGCGTAGTGCCTATAAAAATCACGGGATTTGCGAAGGCAAAATACTACCTGCCCTTGGAAATCAATATTTGCACTCTAAATGACATCAAACTTGTAGATCACGCCTAGCTATAAAACTTTTATATATAGCATATCTCCATCTGAGCTTATTTGAAAATTTTAAAAATCTGGTTTTATCAAAATAGATCTGAGAGTTTGTAACAAATATTTGGCCCCCCTAGACAATCTCAAATGAAAAAAATGTTCAACTACAAAGTTGTACATCTCATTGATAGCTAGAATTACCATATGAAGCTTATTATGATACATTTTAATATTAAAGAATTATGATTTTGTTTCATATTTTAGTGGTGCCCCGATTTTTAAGGGTGGTTTTCTGAAAGAGAACCACCCACGAAAATCAATTTTTACTGACAGTTTTCTAAAGAAGTTCGTTGATAAAAAATTTTAAGGGAACAATTCTTCGAGAAATCCGCATGTGAAAACCGTTTCCCCTCACTTTTTAAGAAATGACTAAACTTTCAAAATTTGTATAAAATTCATTTAAAGTCCGATTGAGGTGAACCAAAGTTCCCCATGATCCTTACAATATTCTCTTTAATGTGGTTGGGTTTGTATTTATTTAAATTATGTCAAGTGTGCCAACATGGAGAATTTGTATCCATTGAGCAAAGATCGGTTGTAATTATATGGTGGTATTTGAAAACATATCTTGGGGATGACCTAAAGCACTCATGGTATCGTTATGAATGTATAAACTAAAACTGCGAAAACGTAGAAGTATATATACCCAGTTAAGGTGGGACATGATTGTATAACAATTTCAATATAATTGTTCACTTATGTCATGTAGTCTCTATATGGTTTGATATGTTATGTAGCTTGACATTAGTGCATGACTACCACAGCCTGATTTTCGTTCGGGATTAAAAATCATTTAATAAATCATTTTCTAGAAATTGAATAAAATGAAAAACAAAGTAAATCAAGTGAATTAAATAAGGAAATTAAATTTTCCTTTAAAAATCATGGCTGGAAATATTTTTGAAATATTCTACATGCCCTAAAATACTCTTTGAAATTTTCAGTGAAATTTTGGAGCTCCAGAAATAATTTTAATAATACAAAGAACACTTCAATAATTATTTAAATAAATAAATGAATATTTAAATGAGCTGAAGATATTTTTATTAAATACTTTGGGTGTTCATCTATTTTTAGAAATTTTCCTGGAATTATTTGAGCACTGGAAGCATTTATAGAAAATCAAAGATCATTTATGGATTAATTTAAAAGAAAAAAAAATTTAAATCCTTCCTGTTCTTGGGTCGCCGAATCCGCGCCGCCGCGACGCCATATCCCGGTCGAACCCGCTCCCCTCGCCCATGCCACATCTTCGCAACCGCCGTTGTCGTTTTCCCGCTCCCACCGCGCCCGTGCAATGGCCAAGCTCGAAAACCCCGCCGCCAGCCGAACCACCTCCGCTGCTTTTTCCGCCGCATCCCGGCCGCCTCCCGTCGCCCCAAGGCTATATAAATGCCACCCGAACTCTCCTCTCTGTTTTCCCTCTGCCGTCCAAGCTCCTAGTGAACCCTAGCGCCCTCCCCGCGCTCCTCCTCGCTCCGCCGCACCAGTTTGTAAGCAAGGTCAGATCAAGTCAACCAGGTCAAAATCACAGGACTAAAAGTCGCCACCGTCAAGACGTCTGCTAGTCAAGTCTGTGGTAGTTTACAATTGTTTAATTTTTAAGCACGTTTGTCTGTACAAAGAAGTTTCATGGTAGTCATGTAATAAGAAGGGAATATTGAATAAAATTTGAGATACACAGTTTCTCTTCTTATGGTATTCATCTTGAGAATTCGAGAACATGTTAACTTTTGGTGTTATAAGAAACCTAGAGTTTCATTTTCCCTGTTCTTTCCAGTTTGGTTAGACTCCAAGAAATGATTGCTAACTAGGGGAAGTAAATGGTCAATCAAGAAAACATGAAAGTTCAGACCACCGTAATATTCGGCATGATACGATCTTCTTAAAGGTCAGAAGGTGGCACCTTAAAGAAATGAGGAGAATGACAAAAAAACTGGTAATAACATCATGTGAGAAATGTCCACACTCTTAATATTGGAAGTTTCTCCAGAAAACAACAAGTGCAACTGCACCTTAGCGGTGAACATGGGTCAAGAATGGTTATCCTTAGTCCAAGGCAATCGTTACAGTCTTTGGAAAACCACCTCGGTGTTTCCTAGGAGGAGGACAACGGAATTGCTTCATCACCCCTGCCTAGAGTAAATGGATGCAGAGGTCAAGTCATGCAATACAGTCCACATAACATGCGATAAGAGAATCATTCCTCATGAATCAATTCTACCCAAGGCATGAGAGTGAGCTTGTTTTGGTCAGAGAATAGAAACTCTAGGCAGCACCAAGGGCAGTTTTCAGGAGACATACAGATTTTGGTATTGCACGGAGAAAGCAACTATAGAACTTATGGTCTATCAACCCAGAGGAGTCAGTAAAAGATAAGCAAAGAAGTGGAATGCTATATCGTGGTGTCGGTGATATGGGCCCGGGGGTATAACGAGAATACGATATTTGAAGAAGGAAGACGCCTTTGCTTACCAGGGCGCCCCAAAGATATGTGCTAAACGGCTCATGCGGGTCCGGGCCACGGGCGGTGACATGGCCATCCCAAAGGGGACTTGGCTCGCGAGCTACCCGGAGGCCGCCGCTTCCCAGATGGCAGGGTTCGGGATCACCCGGACCCCCGTTCATCAACCCGCACCTCTCCGAGAGAGGAACGAGATCAACCGGCAACTGCCAACCACCACATTTAATGCCTAGAGAGAGGCCAGACGCCTGCACCATCGCATTTACTACGATGTGAGGCACGACTGTCAGCCGCTCATCATCACCCTTTTTGCCCGTCACGCGGGAGAGAGGGGAGAAAGTCTTTGACGGCGACCGCAGTATGGCCGCACGGTCAGCCCACGCACACCTCCCTCCACGACCTATCCAGTCGCATTAAATGCGCTGGGCGGCCGCGTGGGAGAGAGGATACGGGCGCTGGGGGTGTCACGTCAACCCCTCTCTAGGCGGAGAGCCACTGACCGGTAGGCCCCACTGGAGTAGGTAAGTTGACCCCTCCTCTCGTCAGCAGCATGGCAGCCACGACGCCCGTTTTTTCTCCTCCAACTCCCGCAACATGGCAACAAGAGGAGGAATAAGGATAGACCCCCAACAAGACAGGACAAGAGCTGCTCCATCACGTGGAGCGGAGTAGAGAAAGCTAGGACTACTGTGGTGTCCCCTTGCACTATAAAAGGAGGCCCAAGTCCATTATAGTGGGTTCAGCTTCTTCAACCTTTGGCTTTAAGCATCTCGCCTCGGTCATTAGCCCTAGCTTCCCCAGGGAAGAACAACCACACCAATCCTTGTAATTCATTCTCTACATAGTACAAAAACAAGAGTATGGTATTACGTCTCCCCGACGGTCCGAACCTGTATAAACTCTTCTGTGTCTTTTGTGATTGCAACTTTTCTCCACCTTCCTACTTTCCCTCTACCTCACCCCGAGCTCGAACCCTGATTCACCGCTCCCCTGTGCCGAACCAAAAAGGGGGTCCCCCGGGTCCCCGCGTGTCGAGCACACGCATCGACAGCTGGCGCGCCAGGTAGGGGGAGCGCGCTGCATAGGGTTTAAACTCGCGTATTCCTTCCGCCTCTCGGCGGAACCGCACGCCCCCGTCCTTGCCATGGTCCACGGCTACGTCCTAAGGACCGCGTCTGGCTCCCTCGCTACCCGCGAGTGTGACTTTGCCAACAAGGTGGTCGAGGTGATCGATACAGGCGAGCACAACCCCAACTTCCGACATCTCCGCTCGGAGGAGGGAGGACCTTTGTCCCCCTCACCCCCTCCGATGGCTGCGGCGGCGGTCGGAGCTGTACCACTTCCTCGCCCGCTGAAACAATGTTGTGAGCGAGGAGGCCAAAGGCCCCCTGTGGTCGCCAACATACCTGGGCAGGATCCAGCTACGTCCGAGCGGACGTGTCGGTGAGCTGCGCTAGAGCGACGTCCATCACCGACTGGAGTTTGGCATGCCTGAAGGCGCCCTCCAGGCGGCGGAGGCGCTCTTGCGCCACCGCCCTGGTAACACGGGATGGGGGATCCAACGCCAAGCGTTGGTTTGACGACATGGCGAAGCTAGTCAACACGGCCCAGCGTAAGCTGGCCGCCGACCTCGCTTCCTTAAGTCACCGACCACGTGGTTCACACACCGCGGTCAGCTCGTCCTCTCGACGACGAGCTCGAAGGGCAGCAGCCGCCGCGAGGACAGACAAGAGCCCCCCCGGCTGCAGCCCAACCAGAGGCGCCTCGGGATCTGCTATACGTGGAACGGGATGCCCGTGTTCGTACTGAGAAGCGCCGCGATGAACGTCGCACGGGGCGGGCTCAGGACTGCGCTTCCTCGTCAGGAGGCGAAAGGCTCGGCGAGCGGCCGCAGCGGTCCCACCACAGGGAGAACCCCCTAGGGCACGGCGAGCGGCCGTGGTGGCCCACCGTGAGCGTGACCTTCGCGGCACCCAAAGGGCCCCCACTCGTCGCCCCCTCCACAAGCAATACTGTCAGCATTTGTCTCCAACCTCCGCAATGTGCGCTGGCCTAACAAGTTTTGGCTGGCCCTCATGGAGAAGTATGACGGCATGGTGAATCCCACCGAGTTCCTCCAGATTTATACCATGCCCATCGAGGCCGCTGGAGGTGACGAGCTTGTCAAGGCCAACTTCTTTCCCATGGCGCTCAAGGGCCAGGCCCGTTCCTAGCTAATGAACCTGCCGGCCCAGTCGGTCACCTCGTGGGACGACTTGTGCCGGCAGTTCACCTCTAAATTCCAGGGCACGTACCCGTGCCCGGGAGTGGAGGCTAACCTCCACGTGGTCCGGCGAGGAGAGGATGAGTCCTTGCGCAAATACATCCAGCGTTTTTGCGAGGTACGCAACACCATACTGTCCATCGCTAACCATGCAGTGATCTTCGCCTTCAGGAGCAGCGTATGCCACGACGTCATGCTGGAGAAGATTGAATCCAAGGCCCCCCGAACCACCACCGAGCTCTTCGAGCTTGCTGACCGGGTGACCCGCAAGGAAGAGGCTCGGATCTGGAACCCTAGGAATCCCGCTCCAGCCTCCACCAACGCTACCCCCTCCGCGTCCCGAGAGGAACGGCGTGAGCAGCGACGGAAGCACAAGCCATCGCGCGGTGGAGAGGAAGGCCACGTCCTCGCCGCCGACGATGCCGAGAAGCCCTCGCGAAAGGGCAAGCCCACAGGCAACTGCGGGTGCACCCCGGACCCTCGTCCCCAGGGCCAGGACGGGGACAAGTGGTGCATGGTACACCAAACCTCCCGCCACGACCTCTCAGAGCACCACTCGGTCAAGAACTTGGCCGAGCGAATACAAAAGTACGAGCAGGAGAGGAGGGAGAGGGAGAAAGAAGCCCGCCGCAAGGGTAAAGCCCCGGCGGAACGCGCGGACAACCGACGAGAGGAGGCCAAGAGTGCGGCCCCTGTCGGAGGCGAAGATGACGATTTGGGCTACCAGGACCCCAAGCACGTCGTCGCCACCATCGACAGAGGGGCATGCACCAAGGTGTCCCGTCGGAGCCTCAAGACCTCCTCGCTGTTGTGTCGTCCCATGAGGCAGCCCGAAAATCGCGCTGGGTGGGGGTGCCAATCACCTTCGACCAGGCAGATCACCCTGGGAGCATCACACGAAGTGGCCACTTGGCCCTCGTGACGTCCCCCACCATTTGCAACGTCAAGGTTGCCCGAGTCTTAATTGACGGGGGTGCAGCTCTCAACATACTGTCCCCGAAGGCCTTCGGTGCGATCAAGGCCCCAGGGATGGTGCTCGGGCCATCCTACCCTATCATTGGGGTGACGCCCAGGAAGGTGTGGCCCCTTGGGCGATCGCGCTACCGGTCACATTTGGGAGCCCCACCAATTTCCGCACCGAGCGGATTGACTTCGATGTGGCGTACCTTAACTGTCCTATAACGCCGTGCTCGGGAGGCGCGTTGGTGAAGTTCATGGCGGCTACCCATTACGCCTACCGCCAACTCAAGATGCCGGCCCGGAGGCCCCATCACCATCCATGCCGACGTCAAGACCGCGCTGGATTGCGCAGAAGCACGCGTGGATGATATTGCGGCGGCCGACCGCGTTGAACCCGAGGACCCTCAAGGGGAGGCCTCGGGTTCCCGGGCCCCCAAGAAGCGCATCACCTCTGCCGACGAGGTGGTGATCAAGTCCATTCAGCTGGGCGATGACCCGTCCAAGGCCGCGACTGGCGGCACCTTGACCCCAAATAGGAAGACACGCTCGTCTCCTTCCCCGCGGCGAACGCCGACGTGTTTGCTTGGAATCCGTCGGATATGCCCGGGTCCCTGTGAGGTTATTGAGCACCGTCTTGCAGTACGGCCGGATGCACGACCGGTCCGGCAAAAGGTGAGGCGACAGGCCCGGAGCGACAGGCGTTCATCCGTGAAGAGGTGGCACGGCTCCAGGAGGCCGGCTTCATCCAAAAGGTGCTGCATCCGGAGTGGTTGGCTAACCCGGTGGTTGTCCCGAAGGCCAACCACAAGCTGCGCATGTGCATCGACTACACCGACCTCAACAAGGCATGCCCTAAAGACCCTTATCCTCTCGCCCGAATAGACCGGATAGTCGACTCCACTTGCGGGGTGTGACCTTTATGTTTCCTATATGCATATTCCGTTATCATCGCTTCGCATGGCTATAGAAGATGAGGAGAAAACTACATTTATCACCCCTATGGGTACCTTTTGCTACATATCTATGCCTTTTGGTTTAAAGAATGCCATGTCTACTTTCCAGCGCGATGTCCGCATCACGCTGAAAGACCAAATAGGGTGCAATGTCGAGGCGTACATCGATGATCTCCTGGTCAAGTCCCGGGACCAAAGGACCTTGCTCCCGAACCTAGCCGAGACATTTGATAACCTCCGGTCCTCCCGCATGAAGCTGAACCCAGAAAAATGTGTGTTCGGGGTACCGGCAGGCAAGCTCTTGGGTTTTTGGTCTCTGTCCGAGGCATCGAGGCCAACCCTGCAAAAATAAAGGCGATAGAGGAGATGCGCCCCCCAGGAAGCTCAGGGACGTGTAGAAAATCACTTGTTCTGTAGCTGCCCTGAGCCGTTTTATATCAAAGCTTGGAGAGCGGGTGCTCCCTCTATTCAAGTTGCTAAAGCAAACTGGCCCCTTCACATGGACGGACGAGGTGGAGAAAGCCTTGAGCGAGCTCAAGCGTTATCTCTCCTCGCCGCCTGTAACATCCTGAAAATCGGAGAACCGAAATCGGAACGTAAAAATCGGAACTTTCAAAAACCATGGCTTATTGCTTCTCTCGGGTTTGTTGCTTCTTATTTGCCAGCTCAGTTGCATAAATTTAGTCGTGGTCAATTCCCTTTTCGGTGTATTTGGAGGTTTCGGAGTTGTCAAGACGGTGGTGCGAAAGCCGCATCAGGGTTTTAAAAAGGAATTCGAGGGAAAGTGCGGATTTGCGAAAGCGCGTTTGGGAAGTATAAAATAAAATTTTTGGTTGGGAGAAGATAAATTAAGACACAAAATAAATAATAAAATTCTCGGGAGGCGTACTCGAAATTTAGGAAATTTATTTTTTTATTAAAAATGGGTAAATTATGAAAATTAGGAAAAAGAATTTAAATAAGTATGAAAAATAATTATGGAAAAATGAAAGTCAAGAAAAAGTTTAAAATATAAAGTTAAAAATTATTTTTGGAATATTAGGATTTATTTTGGAATTTTTAGAAGGAAAGAAAATAGAAAATGGGAAAAGAAAATAGAAAATCGGGAAATAAACTAGGTGCACTGTTCATTGGTCACAAGCTGTTCGACGCCGTCCCGGCCCCGCCTCGCGCCCGCCGCGCGCGTCGCCGCCGTACCGCACCGCACCCGTGCGCCACGCGCCGCGTGAGCGCGCACGCGCCACGCCCGGCCCGGACAGCCCGCTGCGCCCGCCCCGCCCGCCCGCGCCGAGTGCCGCTGCCGCCACGCGCCCGCCCGTCGTACCGCCCGCGCCCGCGCCGCCATCCGTCGCCGCCACACCCCGGCCCCGCGCCCGTGCTCGCCATCCGTCGCCGCCACACCCCGGCCCCGTCCGCGGCGCCACGTGCCGCCGCCCCGCGCTCGGCCCGCGCGCCCGCACTCCGCGTGCGTTTCGCCACGCCGTCGCCGCGCCGGTCCCCCACCCCGTTCCCTCCTTGCCTCGCTCGGTTGCGCCTATAAAGAGGGGGGGCAAACCCCCATCTATCCCCACATCGCCGCCCCTAGCACCCCTCTCCCTCTCCGGTCCCCTTCTCTCTTCCGAGCGCCGCCGCCACCACAAAACTCCGCGAGCCGCCTAGCGCCTTCGCCGCCGTGCGCCGGAGCTCCGCCGCCCTTCCCTTGCCGTCGCCACCACCGGTAAGCCGAGCCGCCACCTCCTCCTTTTGTGCTTGCGCGGCCGCCGCCGTAACAGGAGGGCGGGGGTGAGGTGTTCGGTCGAACACCTTTGGAGCCGATGAATAGTGCGCTGGGAAAAAGAAAAAGAAAAGAAAAAAAAAAGAAAAATAGGGAAAAATTTTGGAAAAATTTTGGAAAATTTGGAAAATATTTTGGGATGACTTGAGTAAAATTTTGGGCAAAAATAAATTATTTTCTCGCATGTTTTCTCGGTGCAAAGTTTGAAAAATCGGAATCGGACGTTTTCCGAATTTCATTTCGCATCGTTTTAAATTCGGATTCCATTTTATTCTTTCCCGCCATCGAAATAGGTTTCGCTTTTGTGCTCAAACCCTCAAATTTCGAGCACGAATTTTCTTCGCTGATATTTTCAAACGTAATTTCCAAATTTATTGCGATCGCCGACTTTGCGAAAACCCTAGGTCATCAACTCGATTCCAAAACCCGGATTCTCCTCGCAACCCTTGTTCTAACTCGAGTAGAATTTTCGGCAAAACTTTTGGAGTTGTTTTCATGGCTTTTGTGGTTCTTTTCAATCTCTCGGTGTTTTGTTGAATTCTAACTGAATTCAATTGATCTTTCGCACGTACGGGTAGCGCTGAAGAAACCGGCATCGACACCGCCGAAGACCCCACCCCTCAAGTGTGCGAGCAAGGCAAGTCTTCACACCCTTTGAACATATCGATCCCAACTGCGAAATGATGTTATTTTAAACTTTAAACCCGCATGCTTTACCGAGTTACCTATACTTGTTATGCCATACCTTGCTATTGATTACCATTAGAATTACTCCTTGTAACTCGCGATGTGATCCAAACAACCGAAGCATAACTTCGGTAAACCGCTTAGCCATGCTACACTTAGATTATGCATACTCATGACTTTATGAAAAAGCTTTGTGCTTGGGCAACTACCTTAGGGAAGGTAGTTGAGATTCGGCATGTGGAGACATGAGCGCCACATGGCCATGATGAACTAAGTTTGGTGAAAATTGAAAGTACTATCCAAATGTTTTAGACTGGGCGGCCGGATGATTTGGGTGGATTCCGGAAAAGGCAAGTGCCGACCCGTCGCTAAGGACCGAGCCATGAGATAGCGGAAACGAGCCGCACAACCGTACTTCTCGAATGGGTATAGACCTAGCCGACTAGATAGCCGAGCGGAGGCGGTATCCTTGCATAGATGGTTCTCTATGATGTGGTTATAATGAGGCTGCGGCCTTTGTTAAGAATGGTGGGATTAAACTGATGTTAATTAAACTTAAAAGATTGGAAAGTCTTCCC
Organism: Oryza australiensis; assembly: GCA_019925245.2. Taxonomy (NCBI): domain Eukaryota; kingdom Viridiplantae; phylum Streptophyta; class Magnoliopsida; order Poales; family Poaceae; genus Oryza; species Oryza australiensis. Next base: position 3,070,867 of record JAIFGZ020000473.1, on the reverse strand, counting down.
TTACCCGGTGCACGAACTCCTCTCACCGCTAGAAAAGGACGGCTAGAGTGCATGAGGGCTTAAGTTCATGGAGCGGACTGCCAAAGCGAGGTTATCGAAAGGCTTTGCCGTGACCGTCTCATGTGTTGAGGCGTAGGCTCATTTGTTGGGCGTCGCGGAGTACGGGTAAAGTGTACATCCACCGCAGGTGAATGAATCAATCTATTCGAATAGCCGTGCTCGCGGATATTGAGCATCGTGACAAGACTTTCGCTTGGCTAGATTTTAGACTTAAAACTGCTTGGGATGGGTATGCATGATGGTTTCATTCGCTGGTGGGTCAACTTCTCGATAAGCGAGAAGGGTAGATTCCCGTAAAATCATGACGAACCGGAGGCGGGAAGCCATCCTTGGAATCACGAGGGATGGTAGACGAACCGTCACCGGATTAATGAACTGTGAAAAATTAAAACTTGATTGGCTAGTCGATAGGTTTGTGAAAAGAATTGTGAAAACCGGCTTTACGCAAAAATAACCCTAGCCATGTTCTTTGAATAACCCTATCATATGCATCAATTCGTGTTGGCTTGCCGAGTACGGTTGGTACTCACCCTTGCTATATGCACAAACCTCCAGTGATGGAAATGAAGAGCCGAAGACCCCTACGCGTACTACCCGGAGGGCGAAGGAACCGACGGCGCATACTAGACCTTAGCCCCTCGTTGCTCGTGGCAATTGACGAGCCGCCTCTTTCCGCCGCCTTATCTAAATTCTGTTTTTATGTTGTATTCGGACCATAAGGTCCTGTGGGATGAACAATGCCTTCGGGCCTATTAATGTAATAATGGTATTGTAAGACTATTCGTGCATGAGCACTTGATTATCCAGTACTGTATTCGTGGGTACCAACTACTCGATCCAGGGAAATGGTACTATGAACACGAAAGATTCCCGTCTCAAAAACGGGGGTCCACAGAGCTGGTATCAGAGCCATGCGACCGTAGGCTAAGACCAAATGGCGCCCTACCCCTAACTAGATGGCTAAAGGGAAATATCCCTACAGTAGGATCAGTTTTAAACTATTATTTCCGAAAATGCAAATATATCTTTTCTACATCTGTATTTCTTTTACCAAATGATTATGATAGCTCTCTCCCGCTAACCCTAAGTTGCCTATAAAAGCAGATGTCAAACCACGACGGAACCTGGGAAGTCACTATTCCGCGAGACGAGGGGTTCGTGGTACAACTTCAGTCCCTACTATGGTGTTTGAGGTACCCGGAACCACCCACTTATCACACCAAAAGACATGGCTCCGAGGTGTATCCAGCCTGGGAGGCAGCCGTATCCATAGAAGCCCGCATGGGGAGTGAGACATCCTACTGCTTCCACACTCGCTACCACCGGGACCTAGCAGAAGCAGCTATTCAGGATGCAGCTCGCGAGGCCTTCCTTCGCCTTAATGCGGAACACCGTGCCGAACTCACAATGACAGAGTTCGTGCATCATCCTTATCGCGAAGAGGGCAACCCGCCGCACCGTGGAGGCTACCCCCGCCGCTACAACCCGATGGTCACGCGTCTATCGCGTTGGGCGGAGACAGCAGACGACTGTTACGAGGAGGCCCTGCTCGAGATCAACGATCAGCAGTCACGCCTCAATGATCTGGTCAACAGCCACCAAGGCTGTGGAGACCAGATAAGCATGCCGTGCATCACCGCAGCCAATGGTGCCCAAGATTTAGCAACTCTGACCGCTACATGGCCCGGGGAAGCTCGTAGAGCTGGAAGAGCAGCTCAGAAGAGCAAGGAAAGCAGATCAACCACTGGAGGAGCAAGCACACTCATCCCGTCTACGCTGCAGGTACTTCCACCGAGCTTGTGCCATCACCTCCTGCCCCTGTGCCCGACCATTATTACCTTATGACTCCAGCATGCTTGGATACCTTTCAAGCCATGATGGAGCAAGCTTTATGTTGAGCACGAGCCCGCACCGTACCGTGGACACCACTCGCCGCCGCGTCCATGGGACCCACCCCGAGCTCCGTACCGCACCATCCGAGCCGGGATCGGGAGAGGTAACCCCATCCGGATCTACACCGACACGGAGTCCGAGGCGAGCCCATGGAGATCAAATGGGAGTCTAGCGACACCGACCCAATGGAGGAGGAAGCTCCCCTCGTCGCGACTCACACGGGAGGCCCCGTCACCCGCCGGACCGCTCGCAAGAGTACGCGGCCACCGAGTCGGAAGATTCGGCGTGACTCCGAGGCCACCACCTCCGAGCCATGGGGGCTTCGGTTTGCTTCGGCAGCGGACCACCCACTTCCGGCGCCCGGCTCTTGCGGATGGTTGGATGACTAGGCGGGAGGACCTTCCCATTCGGCGGCACGAACCACTCCCTAATCCCCCTTAATTAGTTGATGTAGTTGGACGATATAACTATTGTTGCTATCCTGGCATGAAGGACTGTGTGTGTACAGTCCGTGTACCCCTTATGTAATATGATGAACTGAGCATCGCCTTGCGATGTCTTAATTCGTATGCTTATTATTATTTCACCTTGTCTCGTTGATTGAAGATCATTCGAAAGAACTTGAAGAAAAATTCCCGTGAACTATAACCTAAACTAGTCCGATCTCTTAATTCATCTCCCTTCTTCGGATGGCACATCGTCGCAGAGCCGCAGCAACCAACGAAAACCCGCGAACCCAACCCCTCCACCTCGGCGGAGGTCATGGCTTTGCGGACCCGCTACTCCAAGCGATTGCTAATAATCAAGGAGGTCGAGGAGGATCGAGTCCGGGAGAATTCATGAGAGCTAAGCCACCCACTTTTTCCACGGCCGAAGAACCTATGGATGCCGAAGATTGGCTAAGAGTGATAGAAAAGAAGCTAACCCTCGTCAGAGTCCGAGAAGCTGATAGAGTTGTCTTCGCTACTAACCAGCTGGAGGGCCCCGCAAGTGACTCGGTGGGGACACCTACAAGGAGACACGAGCTGAAGACGCGGCGAACCAACATGGGAGGAATTCACGGCGGCCCGTGAGAATTTTGTGCCAGTGCAGTTATGAGGATGAAGAAAAACGAGTTCCGCAGATCGCGTCAAGGGAACACCTCGTACAAGAATATCTCGAACAAGTTCACCCAGCTTGCCGTTACGCCACCAGTGACTGCGACAAAGAAGAAAAGATAGACAAATTCATTGAGGGACTAAATGACGAACCGAGGGGACCAATGATCGGGCAGATCACGCCAGTTTCCAAAGCCTCATCAACAAGGTCGTTCGCTTGAGCATGACCAAAAGGTGGTAGACAATAACCGCAAGAGGAGGCTCGCTATGGCTCGCCCATTTCGGGGAACGCCACAACGCCCCAAGGGAGCCACCCCGTCTAGATGGAAGCCAAACGTCCCGGCAACCGGACGTTCTCTCGCTTCCGACCATGTCAACAGTCGGCTACACCACGCCTTCGTACACCCACACCAACCCTAGCCGCTCCAGAAGAAGGAATGTGAGTGTTTCAATTGCGGAGAATTCGGGCACTACTCCAATAGCTGCCCAAAACCACGCAACACCCCGTGCGCACCGGCGCCAATGCAACACCCGTCCGAGGAACCCCACCCCGCGCGGACGAGGTCCTGCTCAGACCCCGCTACCCAACGAGGCCGCCACCGGGTTTCGACGTGGCCAGGTGAATCATGTGCGGGCGGAAGAAGCTCGGGAGGACCAGAGCGTATTGATGGGTATGTTCTCTATCAAATCTACACCGCTTAAAGTTTTATTCGATTCGGAGCCTCGCATTCATTCATATCTTCCCAAGTAAGCAAACAACACCACCTACACCAAGTAGCACTTAAGAGGCCTATGTTGGTACACTCACCGGGGAGACATAACCGTACCCCATGCCTGCATTAATGTGCCCATACGGATTAGAGACGTGGTGTTTCTCTCAAACCTTATGGTGTTATCGCCCCAAACCATAGATGTCATACTCGGAATGGATTGGTTGACCAAAAATAATGGAATTATAGACTGCATCGAAGGGAAGTCACGGTATCCACCCCGTGGGATCACCGATGAGCATAACTATGGATCAAAACCCAAAGCTATGTGAACAAGCTGCGGGAGTGTTCACCATGCTACCTCTAGGCGGAATGCCGTAGTACAAGAATACCCTGACGTGTTTCCCGAGGAATTGCCCGAATGCCCCGGATCGCGACATAGAGTTTATCATCGATCTAATGCCCGTACGCCCCCATATCCAAGAGGCCTTATCGAATGCCACCAACGAGTTGGAGGAACTCAAGAAGCAAATAAGAGAACTACAAGAGAAGGGATTCGTACGCCCAGCTCTTCTCCCCGGGCGCCCAAGACTCTTCGTCAAAAGAAGGATGGGAGTATGAGAATGTGTGTGGACTACCGATCGCGAATGAAGTAACTATCAAGAACAAGTACCCGCTACCTCGGATCGATGACCTATTCGATCAACTTAAGGGGCACAGTGTTCTCAAAGATTGATCTACGGTCGATACCATCGCTTGAAGATTAGAGCCGGAGATATTCCTAAGACGGCGTTCTCTACACGATACGGCTTATACGAGTTCACAAAGGATGTCCTTTGGATTGACCAATGCCCCGGCATATTTTATGAACCCGATGAACAAGGTATTCATGGAGTACCGGACAAATTCGTAGTGGTATTCATCAACGATATACTTATCTACTCCAAGGACGATGAGGAACACGCGGAGCATCTACGACTAGTACCGGAAAAGCTACGAGAGCACCACCGTATGCAAAGTTCAGCAAATGCGAGTTCTGGCTCAAGGAAGTCGCTTTTCTTGGCCACGTGGTTTCAGCCGGAGGAGTAGCAGTAGACCCCGCCAAGGTCGAAGCCGTTATGGAATGGAAGGCACCCAAGTCGGTGACGGAGGTTCGGAGTTTCTTGGGCTTGGCCGGTTATTACCGACGGTTTATCGAAGGGTTTTCCACCGTAGCCCGACCTATGACTCAACTTCGAAGAAGGAAAAGAAGTTTGAATGGAATGAGAAGTGCCAAAAAGCCTTCGACCAATTAAAAGAAAAGTTAACCACTGCCCCAATCTTGACCTTACCCGACAACCGGAAGGACTTCGTGATGTACTGTGATGCCTCCCGGCAAGGATTAGGAGGAGTGTTAATGCAGATGGGAAGGTCGTAGCGTATGCCTCTCGGCGCTACGACCCCACGAAGAGAATTATCCCACACACGACCTGGAATTAGCCGCGGTTGTACACGCATTGAAGATCTGGAGACACTATCTCGATCGGGAACCACCGTGATGTGTATATCGATCACAAGAGCTTAAAATATTTCTTTACTCACCCGATCTCAATCTACGACGGAGGCGATGGCTGGAGTTGATCAAGGATTACGATCTAGGAATCCACTATCATCCCGGCAAGGCAAATGTAGTGGCCGATGCGCTGAGCCGCAAAGCCCAATGCAACCACCTGGGATTGGGAGGTATGGCCAGCGAACTCCAAGAAGAAATGGCTAGACTCAATCGCACCCGATTCCTCACTGAGAAGTGAACTCACTGGAAATCCAACCCCTACCGAGAACTCAAATAGAGGAAGCCCAAAAAGGGAATGAGGAAACCCAGGAAATCAAGGAACGCATGGCCGCTGGACGCGCTCAGGAGTTTTCAGTGGATGACAAGGGAATCCTGTGGTACAAGAAAAGAATCTGTGTGCCTGAACGAGGCGGTTTGAGAGGATTGATCTTAAAGGAAGCCCACGAATCGGCATATTCGTTACATCCCTAAAGCACGAAAATGTACCAGGATTTGAAAGGAGAATACCGGTGGCCTAATATGAAGAGGGATGTAGCCGAATACGTAGCCGTGTGCGATGTGTGCCAAAGGGTGAAGGCCGAACATCAACGCCCACGCTTGCTGCAGCCACTCAAGATTCCCGAATGGAAATGGGACGAGATAGGCATGGATTTCATAGTAGGACTACCTAAGACCGCGATCGGTTACGATTCCATTTGGGTAATAGTAGATCGGCTCACCAAGACTCGCGATTTATTCCCGTGAAAACTAACTACAACAAGCCAAGCTAGCGGAACTATATATGAGTAGGATTGTGTGTCTCCACGGTGTACCAAAGAGGATTATATCGGATCGTGGTACCCAATTCACATCTCATTTTTGGAGCAAGGTCCACGAGGCACTCGGCAGTCACCTCGCCTTTAGTACCGCTTACCACCCGCATCGACGGACGGGCGAGAGGACGAATCAAGTGCTAGAAGACATGCCGAGAGCTCGTGCGTTGGATTTCACCAAGGATTGGGAGAAATGTTTGCCGTACGCCGAGTTCTCTTACAACAATAGCTATCAAGCCGTCTGAAGATGTCGCCAAACGAAGCTTTATTTGGTCGCCGATGTCGAACCCCATTGATGTGGTCGAAACCGGTGAACGAACCATATTCGGGCCTGACATAATCAAGGAGGCCGAGGAGAAGGTTCGCTTGATCCGGACCGACTACAAGCTGCTCAATCACGACAAAAGAGCTACGCGGATACTCGACGAAGAGAATTGGAATTTAAAGAAGGTGACTACGTGTATCTAAAGGTCTCACCACTACGGGAACACAGAGATTCAAAGTCAAAGGGAAACTCGCACCACGATACGTGGGCCCATTCTTGATAAGCGCTAGGAGGGGGAAGTGGCTTACCAATTGGAACCGCCCGAGAATCTCTCCGATGTCCACCCAAGATTCCACGTGTCGCAGTGAAGAAATGTTTGCGGGTACCGAAGAGCAAGCCCCGTTAGAAACCATCCATGTCCACGGTGATCTCACCTACCCGGAGCATCCAATCAAGATACTTGGACGAGGCGTAAAAGAAGACACGGACCAAATCATGGCGCATGTACAAGGTACAATGGAGCAATCACACGGAAGAAGAGGCTACCTGGGAGAGCGAAGAGTTCCCGAGGACAGAATACCCACACCTACTCAAGAACCTGGTAAGAAATCTCGGGGACGAGATTTATTGCTAGGGGGTAGGTTTGTAACATCCCGAAAATCGGAGAACCAAATTCGGAACGTAAAAATCGGAACTTTCAAAAACCGTGGCTTATTGCTTCTTCTCGGGTTTGTTGCTTCTTATTTGCCAGCTCAGTTGCATAAATTTAGTCGTGGTCAATTCCCTTTTCGGTGTATTTGGAGGTTTCGGAGTTGTCAAAACGGTGGTGCGAAAGCCGCATCGGGTTTTAAAAAGGAATTCGAGGGAAAGTGCGGATTTGCGAAAGCGCGTTTGGGAAGTATAAAATAAAATTTTTGGTTGGGAGAAGATAAATTAAGACACAAAATAAATAATAAAATTCTCGGGAGGCGTACTCGAAATTTGGGAAATTTATTTTTTTATTAAAAATGGGTAAATTATGAAAATTAGGAAAAAGAATTTAAATAAGTATGAAAAATAATTATGGAAAAATGAAAGTCAAGAAAAAGTTTAAAATATAAAGTTAAAAATTATTTTTGGAATATTAGGATTTATTTTGGAATTTTTAGAAGGAAAGAAAATAGAGAATGGGAAAAGAAAATAGAAAATCGGGGAAATAAACTAGGTGCACTGTACATTGGTCACAAGCCGTTCGACGCCGTCCGGCCCGCCTCGCGCCCGCCGCGCGCGCCGCCGCCGTACCGCGCTGCACCCGCGTGCGCCACGCGCCGCGTGAGCGCGCACGCGCCACGACCGGCCCCGGACAGCCCCGCGCGCCGCGCCCGGCCCGCCCACGCCGAGCGCCGTTGCCGCCACGCGCCCGCCCGCCGTACGCCCGCGCCCGCGCCGCCATCCGTCGCCGCCACACCCCGGCCCCGCGCCCGTGCTCGCCATCCGTCGCCGCCACACCCCGCCCCGTCCGCGGCTTCGCCACGTGCCGCCGCCCCGCTCGGCCCGCGCGCGCCGCACTCCGCGCGCCCGGCCCGACACTCGCGCGCCGCGTGCGTTTCGCCGCGCCGCCGCCGCGCCGGTCCCCCACCCCGTTCCCTCCTTGCCTCGCTCGTTGCGCCTATAAAGAGGGGGCAAACCCCCATCTATCCCCACATCGCCGCCCCTAGCACCCCTCTCCTCTCCGGTCCCCTTCTCTCTTCCGAGCGCCGCCGCCACCACAAAACTCCGCGAGCCGCCTAGCGCCTTCGCCGCCGTGCGCCGGAGCTCCGCCGCCCTTCCTTGCCGTCGCCACCACCGGTAAGCCGAGCCGCCACCTCCTCCTTTTGTGCTTGCGCGCCGCCGGCCGTAACGAGGAGCAGGGGGTGAGGTGTTCGGTCGAACACCTTGGAGCCGATGAATAGTGCGCTGGGAAAAAGAAAAAAAGAAAAAAAAAAAGAAAAATAGGGAAAAATTTTGGAAAATTTGGAAAATATTTTGGGATGACTTGAGTAAAATTTTGGGCAAAAATAAATTATTTTCTCGCATGTTTTCTCGGTGCAAAGTTTGAAAAATCGGAATCGGACGTTTTTCGAATTTCATTTCGCATCGTTTTAAATTCGGATTCCATTGAATTCTTTCCCGCCATCGAAATAGGTTTCGCTTTTGTGCTCAAACCCTCAAATTTCGAGCACGAATTTTCTTCGCTGATATTTTCAAACGTAATTTCCAAATTTATTGCGATCGCCGACTTTGCGAAAACCCTAGGTCATCAACTCGATTCCAAAACCCGGATTCTCCTCGCAACCCTTGTTCTAACTCGAGTAGAATTTTCGGCAAAACTTTTGGAGTTGTTTTCATGGCTTTTGTGGTTCTTTTCGATCTCTCGGTGTTTTGTTGAATTCTAACTGAATTCAATTGATCTTTCGCACGTACGGGTAGCGCCTGAAGAAACCGGCACCGACACCGCTGAAGACCCCACCCCTCAAGTGTGCGAGCAAGGCAAGTCTTCACACCCTTTGAACATATCGATCCCAACTGCGAAATGATGTTATTTTAAACTTTAAACCTGCATGCTTTACCGAGTTACCTATACTTGTTATGCCATACCTTGCTATTGATTACCATTAGAATTACTCCTTGTAACTCGCGATGTGATCCAAACAACCGAAGCATAACTTCGGTAAACCGCTTAGCCATGCTACACTTAGATTATGCATACTCATGACTTTATGAAAAAGCTTTGTGCTTGGGCAACTACCTTAGGGAAGGTAGTTGAGATTCGGCATGTGGAGACATGAGCGCCACATGGCCATGATGAACTAAGTTTGGTGAAAATTGAAAGTACTATCCAAATGTTTTAGACGGGCGGCCGGATGATTTGGGTGGATTCCGGAAAAGGCAAGTGCTGACCCAGTCGGTTAAGGACCGAGCCATGAGATAGCCGGAAACGAGCCGCACAACCGTACTTCTCGAATGGGTATAGACCTAGCCGACTAGATAGCCGAGCGGAGGCGTATCCTTGCATAGATGGTTCTCTATGATGTGGTTATAATGAGGCTGCGGCCTTTGTTAAGAATGGTGGGATTAAACTGATGTTAATTAAACTTAAAAGATTGGAAAGTCTTCCTTACCCCGGTGCGCCTGTAACTCCTCTCACCGCTAGAAAAGGACGGCTAGAGTGCATGAGGGCTTAAGTTCATGGAGCGGGTACCGCCAAAGCGAGGTTATCGAAAGGCTTTGCCGTGACCGTCTCATGTGTTGAGGCGTAGGCTCATTTGTTGGGCTGTCGCGGAGTACGGGTAAAGTGTACATCCACCGCAGTGTGAATGAATCAATCTATTCGAATAGCCGTGCTCGCGGATATTGAGCATCGTGACAAGACTTTCGCTTGGCTAGATTTTAGACTTAAACTGCTGGGATGGGTATGCATGATGGTTTCATTCGCTGGTGGGTCAACTTCTCGATAAGGGAGAAGGGTAGATTCCCTGAAAATCATGACGAACCGGAGGCGGGAAGCCATCCTTGGAATCACGAGGGATGGTAGACGTAACCGTCACCGGATTAATGAACTGTGAAAATTAAAACTTGATTGGCTAGTCGATAGGTTTGTGAAAAGAATTGTGAAAACCGGCTTTACGCAAAAATAACCCTAGCCATGTTCTTTGAATAACCCTATCATATGCATCAATTTCAGTGTTGGCTTGCCGAGTACGGTTGGTACTCACCCTTGCTATACGCACAAACCTCCAGCTGATGGAAATGAAGAGCCAGAAGACCCCTACGCGTACTACCCGGAGGACGAAGGAACTGACGGCGCATACTAGACCTTAGCCCGGTCGTTGCTCGTGGCAATTGACGAGCCGCCGCCTCTTCTGCGCCTTATCTAAATTCTGTTTTTATGTTGTATTCGGACCATAAGGTCCTGTGGATGAACAATGCCTTCGGGCCTATTAATGTAATAATGGTATTGTAAGACTATTCGTGCATGAGCACTTGATTATCCAGTACTGTATTCGTGGGTACCAACTACTCGATCCAGGGAAATGGTACTATGAACACGAAAGATTCCCGTCTGAAAAACGGGGGTCCACACCGCCCACATTGGTGGCACCTCAAGAAGGAGAACCCCTCCTTTTATATTTGGCAGCAACTCCCCAAGTTATCAGTGCAGCGTTGGTTGTGGAGCGCGACGATGAGCCAGTCTCCCAGAAGCCCCTAGCCTCATCACACCAGGAGGCAGGAGACCTTGGAACGGTGTTGGCTGAGGAAGCACTCGGAGCCGAAGGCGGCCTTTGGCCCCCCGAGCCTCAGGGAGCCACCCAGCCCCCTAGTCCAGGGGGTCCCGAGGCCCCTTCCACCCAGAGCGGCCCTGAGGGCCCCAAGGAAGGCGATGGCCCGGTAGCCCCGGACACTGAGGTAACCCGCCCCGGTGCACCCGAGCCTGTTGCCCCTGGTAAAGTAGCTAAGGCCCGCACCAAGGTGCACTGGCCAATCTACTTTATCAGTGAGGCGCTACGGGACTCAAAGACACGTTACCCACAAGCCCAAAAAATGGTCTACGCCATGCTCATGGCTTCCAGGAAGTTGCGCCACTACTTCCAGGCACATCGGGTAACGGTAGTCACGTCTTATCTTCTAGGGCAGATCTTGCATAACCGAGAGGGCACGAGACAGGTAGTCAAGTGGGCTATCAAATTATCAGAGTTTGACCTGCATTTCAAAGCTCGCAACGCGATCAAGAGCCACGCCTTGGCCGATTTCGTGGCAGAATGGACGCCAGTAGCCGACAACGATCAACCCCCGGGTGAACCCGAGAGCACGGAGGATCGCGGCCAATGGACCATGCATTGGGTGATGAACTTCAACGGTTCACTCACCTTACAGGGGGCCAGGGCAGGCATTGCGTTAACTTCCCTGACAGGCGACGTACTCCGGTACATCATTTGACTTGACTTCCGAGCAACCAATAACATGGCCGAGTATGAAGGGCTCCTAGCGGGGTTGCGAGCGGCGGCAGGCATGGGCATCCGCCGTCTTCTAGTCCTCGGCGACTCTCAACTAGTCGTGAACCAAGTTTCCAAGGAGTACCAATGCACCGACCCCCAGATGGAAGCATATGTCAAGGAAGTACGGCGTATAGAGCGCCATTTCGATGGCCTCGAGCTGTGCCATATTCCCAGAAAAAACAATACCCTGGCGGACGAGTTATCTAGGATCGCGTCCGTGCGAGCCCCAGCCCCACCAGGCGCATTTGAAGAAAGACTCAGAGAGCCGTCGGCGTGCCCCGAACCGCCCCAAGGGCAGGAGTCGGTCGGCCCCGATGCCCCGGACCTGGCGGGCCAGCCACAGCCTGGTCCTGCCGGGGCCGACATCACGCGCCAGGTGGCCTGAATTTCGGAAATCTAGGCGTATCTGCAACGTGAGGAAAGCGAGCGCATCGCCCGTATCTCCAAAAGGTACGTGTTGGTGGAAGGGACACTCTACCGACGCGGTGCCAACGGAGTCCTCATGAAATGCATCGCTCGGGAACAGGGTCTCGAGCTCCTTGCCGAGATCCACGAGGGAGAATGTGGAACGCACGCAGCCTACCGAACCTTGGTAGGAAAGGCATTCGCCAAGGTTTTTATTGGCCCACCGCGCTGGAGGATGCAGCAGACCTCGTGCGGCGGTGTCGGGCATGCCAATTCCACGCCAAGCAGACGCACCTGCCAGCCCAGGCCCTTCAAACTATCCCGCTCTCGTGGCCGTTCGTGGTCTGGGGGCTAGACATCTTGGGCCCGTTCAAGCAGGCGCGTGGCAGCTACAAATTTCTATATGTCGCCATCAACAAATTCACCAAGTGGCCTGAGGCCTATCTAGTCAGCGTCATCGACAAGCATTCGGCTGTGCGGTTCATGAGAGGCATCACGGCAATGTTCGGGGTCCCCAATAGGCTCATCACCGACAACGGTACCCAGTTCACGAGTGAGCTGTTTGGCGAGTATTGCGATGACATGGGCATCAAACTCTGCTTCGCCTCGCCCGCCCACCCCCAAAGCAATGGCCAAGCCGAGCGTGCAAACGCGGAAATATTGAAAGGCTTCAAGACAAAGACCTACAACGTCCTCAAGAAGCATGAGGACTCATGGATTGACGAGCTACCAGCGGTCCTTTGGGCTAACTGGACAACACCAAGCCGTGCCACCGGGGAAACACCATTCTTCTTGGTGTATGGAGCTGAGGCGGTCTTGCCTTCCGAGCTCACCCTGGGATCGCCCCGAGCCACACTATACACCGAAGCAAATCAAGAACAACTACGTCGCGATGACTTGGACTACCTAGAAGAAAGACGGCGCCGTGCAGCGCTTCACGCGGCCTGTTATCAGCAGAGCCTCTGTCGCTATCACCAACACAAAGTCAGCCCCTGAGCGCTGCAAATCAACGATCTCATTCTATGGCATGTGCAAACACGTGCGGGGCTGAGCAAGTTATCTCCGATGTGGGAGGGGCCATACAAAGTTATTGGCACTCCGCGCCTAGGAGCAGTTCGCCTAGCCACAGAGGACGACACTCCACTGCCGAACCCATGGAATATTTCCCACCTGCGCAAGTTCTACCCATAAGCCGCATGGTGTGCTGAATCCCCAACATATATGAAAGCACGTTCACTGCCTCCAGTTGGCATGAACAATGAGTTCGCCCGTTTATACTCTTTATGCTTTTCCCTTACAAAATATCGACATTGCAGTATGTTTTTCCCCTCCATGTTCCGGAACATGTATTGCGGATGCTGGTTTCCAATGATCTTCTGGCCCTGCCCGCCCTAGGCTGAGAGGCCCTAAGGGTGTCGAGGGTAGAGCGACGCTGCATGCAAGTGCCACGGGTAGTCAATGCCCGGGGGCTTGGGTGCGTCCCGTCACGCCCGTCCCGATCCCCGTTCGCTGCCCCGCCGGCCCTTTATGCCCTCGCTTCTACCCGGAGCCCCGAGAAAGGCACCGCCCGCCGCCGATGCACGCCGCTGAACCCGGACCAGCTCCCAATTACATGGGATGAATGATGGCAGAAACCATACCGTCCATATTCCTACAATGGCTAAACTAACTAAAGAGCGTTGTCTTTGCGGAAAATGAACAGGCAAGAGCTTGGGCCAACTAACCGCCACCGTGTGTGCGTCAAGTTGGCCGGGGGCTCCCAATATATATATCAATCATCGTCCCCGTTCGGCAAATCTGAAATTGACCAAAGAGACAAGTAAGCTGCAAAGTCGGCCACGATGGACTGCTACAATGCGAATCCGGCATGAGAAAGGCAAGTGCATTGATAACATAAAATAGTATTGCAATATTTTTACAAAGTACAGGATAGAAGCAAAAGCAGGGGAGTCCTAGGCGGCCGGCGGGTCGCTGGGGGCGTTCTCCATGCCATCCTTGGCCAGCGGGTCCTCGCGGTAGGCAAGCTGAAATGCCGCCGGAGTTCCGTCGAAGCCAATCATGATGGAGTCGACGACATCCTCGACGCGACGCCGAGCAGCCTCCTATGTGCCCTCGGGAAAGTCCTCGGTGGGGATGTACAGGTTGAAGCCGGGGTCGTGGCCTGATAGCTCGCCAGGATCAGCGTCGCAACCTGGCAGGACAGGTCGTATGATGATTCCTTCGCCATTTTGTCAACCTCCTCCGGCACCCTTTTAATCCCCTTGGCCAGCTCATCTATTTGGGTGGCCAATCCCCCCAAGGTAGAGCTGGCGGCACGGGGCGCACAACCCCCACCTCACGGGCCGCCTCGTCAAGACGCGCGACGGACGAGGTCATGGTTCGGAGCCCTAAACCAAGGGCGTGCTCCAGCTCCGCGATCCGCCGCGCGCCTCCTCCAAGTCTAGCGCTTCGCCGGAGTGAGGGCCGGCCGGGCGGCGAACCCGCTCCCGCTGCTCCAACTCCCGCACCCGCGCCTCCACGTCGCCAACCGCCTGCTCTCGGGCGGCGATGTCCCGCTCCCATCGGTCCAGCTCCTCCTGCTGATGGTGCGAGGCAGCTGCGAGCTGCTGCTTGCACTCCCAAATGGCCGCCATGCTCCGGGAGACCCCTCCTGGGCCTGTAGTACGGCCACCTCGCGCCCCTCCATGGCGACCTCGCATTCGGCGATGGCCTTCTCCTGAGCCACCACTTTCTCCTCCCGCGCGGCGGAGTCCTCCTCGGCCTTGGCCACGATGGCCTCCCGGTCCCCGACCGCCTGCCGCGCCGCCTCCAAGACCTTCTCACGCTCTGCCAGGCCATCCTCGCGGGCCTAGAGCTTGATGTCGGTGCTGGCGGCGGCGGCCTTGGCATCACGCAGGATGCGCTCATCGAGCTCGCGGATGAACTCCCCAGCAGTGGTGCAGACTCTCTCCTCCGCAGCAGCGACTGCCTGCTCGTGGAGGTCAGCGGTGTGCCACTCAATGATGGTGTCCTCGAACACCTTATTGAGTTCACCCCATCGACTCTCGATGTCCGCCAGCTCCCGCTTCCGGATGAGACCCTCCACCCTCGCCGTGGTCACCAACTCGCGGCGGCCTTCGGCGACCTCAATCTTTCGCCGCGCCACCGCGACCTCCCTGGCGGCCAAGGCCCAAACCTGAGCCTTAAGCCCTTCCAGGGAGACCGTGTTGGCCTCCTCCAACGCCTGGGACACTATCATCCTCGCCCGCTCCTGCGATCGTACGAGGGGCTTAGTGTCCAAGGCGACCATAAACCCTGACCGAGCGCCCCCGGATTCGGAGTCGGAGCTCGAGCCAAGGTCTACCACCTGCACAGGGCGGGGAGACGAAGGTGCCCCACGGCCGGAGCTGTTCGCCGCCACTTCACCCACCGGCGTTGCCTCGCCATCCCGTGAGGCTGCTCGCGGCATCGGCGGATCGCGATGGACCGGCACCGACGGTGTTGGAGTCGGATGTGAAGGGTTACGCGGAAGCTACGCTAGCCGAAAACAAAAACTTTTCTACCGCGCAAACAAGGAACACTTGCAAGTAAGGGTTGATAGATCGTTACCGATTGGAGTATGCAGCGGAAATAGCCAATCAGGACTATCCGATCCGAAACAGTGTAGCCGATTCCCGCAAGCCAACAGCCGATTCCCGGGGACAGCCGATTCACCAATCAGCCGATTCGTGGATGTAGCCGATTCGCCGAGTCATCTGACCGCGTTCTCGTGCCTCGCTCCGATGTGCTTGACCGCAGCCGATCTACCGCAGCCGCCTTGCTCCGAAGTACCACAGCCGATGAACAGCGCGCAACGTAGCAGCGCCTCTACCGGTATCCACACGTCCGGGGATAGAACGCCGAACACCCGTGTGCTAGCACGCGATGCAAGGCTAGGGTTTGGCTCGAAAGTGGGGAGGGTTTCCGTGGAGATTGATCTCGGCGACTTCTGTTGCGGATTCGGTTCAAAGCGATACCGCAACTCTCCACCCCTCGCCCCATTATATAGAGTTGGCCGACTGGGACTAGTGGCCGATCAGAACTCTATTTTAAATTGGATCCTATCCGAATCTCACAGAGTTGGCCGCCCATACGTCGTAAGACCATAGGACTCTATCCGATCGGATCCCTATCCGATCAAGCCGTATCTGAGTCCAACTCGAATGCCTGTTCTTATCCCCTTAAGCGTGCGACCCTGTAGGTTCAGGTATACTCGGTTTCAGCTATAGTCTAACATAGCCGATCGTCGGCTCGAGTCCAACTCAGCCGACCCATCAACAGCGGCGCCTAGCAGCACATATTGACACCATAGTATACAAGAATATAATATCGGCTCTGAACCTGTAATGTGTACACAAATCCCTTTGCCTCACGATACCAATTAAGCTATAGGAGAGATGTGTGCCATCCCTTCAATAGCTTAACCATTCACTCGAACCGTATTGGATTATCTGTCTGTTGATTGACTCCTCAATCAACTTAGCATGGCCATGCATTTCCATAATCCATTACCTCGAGGGGCCTAGAGATATCTCTCCAAAGGAGGGGCAAATTCCATCTTGATCACTCACATCCCACTCCATGTTTCATAGCAAACCCGAAGACTACTTTTATAACTACCCAGTTACGGAATAGCGTTTGGTAGTCCCAAAGTAGGCTACTACACATGTTGGAATCCATGGTGATCTCACGTCTAAGGACTTTGTACCAACACTACCTGAGACCAACTAATGGCACATTAATTCCTGTAGTGTATCATGGTGGGTCTATCCAACAATGTGTTCTCTAACACATATGTCCAAGTTTATTGATTTGGTATCTCCATACCCATGATCTATGAGACATGATCATCAATCAATACACATGCCGATCTTAGAATCATATTTGTTCCAACAATATGACATATGATCAGGGATCACTTAGAAATAGATTCATACATATAGAGTCTCATAAATAAGTCATGTACTTATTGATCAATACAAGATGTCTATTTCATGGAACTGAATAACACTTTATTCATTATTACATAAACATTGACGTGATATCCAACATCTCCATGTTGCCTCTAGGGCATATCACTAACAGGATGGCGGGGCGACGGTGTCGAATGGTGTGGCGCGGGCGATGGCTGGCGCAGCGGCAGCGATTGTTGCTGCGGTGGGGACCCTAATGATTGCTCCCCGCTGCCCGTCGCCGCCTCCACCTCCGCGTCGGGGCCAACTCGCCCCGAATCTGTTGCCGGCGGAGGGCCCCCAGGGTGTTCCTGGTGTGCGATCGACGCCCCGGCATCAGGGTGGGCCCCCTCCTCAGGCCGCACCGAACCTAGGCCCGAACCCGTAGGAGGTGACCCGGACCCGATGGGCTCCACCACCCCGGACCTCTCCTGCGTTTCCCCACGGAGCTGGAAGCAGAACCGCCCTTAGGTATAACCTTGGGGCGAAAATGCTGATGCTCGTGGCTGGGAACAAAAATAAACGCAATAAGAAATCAAAACACAAATAGCCCGAAATAAGACACAGGGCTCACAAGGAATGTATGCATCTGCAAAGTATTACACTGCGGGCGTTGAAGCTCCATGAGACCCGAGAGGTTGCCCGTTTCTTCTTCGCGGGGCCACCGGAGGGGCTCACTGGGCTGCGGCCCGCGGACTCCGCCACTGCAGGGGTGCCGCGGCCGGCCTCCGCCGACGGTGCGCTCGCCGTGGGTGTGCCCCCGGCCACCGCCATAGTCATCGTCATTGTGGCCGTACTGGCCCTCGTCGGGGTGGCCCCTAGGGCAGGACCCGCCGCCTGCGGGCCTCCAGACCTGCGGTGGGGAGCGGTGCGCTCCACGCCGCCGCCACGTGGTGGCGATGGGGGAGGCGCGGAGTCGTACTCCGCCCTCTTCCTCTTCCCCTTCGGGTCCGGGGCCCCCGGTCCGCTCCTTCCCGGGCCTCGACGACCCAGTCGCCCAATCGGCACCCTGTCGTCAGTGTCGTCGTAGTCGTCGTTGCCACCCTCCGGGATGGCGCTTGGCGCTGCTGACGACGAACCCGTGCCGTCACCCACCACCTGCAGAGCATGCAGGATCTCCGGGCGCGCCGGGTCCTAGCACAATGGGACCAGCCCCGGAGGGAGTTGCGTCAGATCCATCGTAGTGATGCCGAGGGTGCGGCGGACCAGGATTGCGAGATCATTCTCATTCCAGTCGAAGGAAGCGCCAACATGGGTGCGCATGTCATCGTTGAAGTTCGTGTACATGTAAGCTGGGCGCGGCCTCTCCTGTAATGGCGAGATGCTCCATGTCTGGAAATCTCGGAAGACGGCATGGCTGGATAGGCCCCCCTTTCGGAGATAGCTGATCCGCTCTAGCACTCCATCCAGCTCTCTCCCAGCGCGCGGCCGCGCCCCCCATTTCCCCTGATTCGCCGGAATCCCCGTCGGAAGGGAAAGGCGGGGGTGGTCGCCCAAATTGGTGTAGAACCAGTAGGCCCTCCAGTTCTCCCATCTGAAGTGAGGGTGGATGTCAATGAAGGCGGTGTAGACGGCCCTATCGTTGCGCGGTTGGATCGCAACGTATCCGACCGCACCGGGGGATCCTTCCCGGCACACGCAGAAAAACTGCTGGAAGAGATGCAGTGAGGGCATCACCCCCACGAACATCTCGCGGGTGTAGGCGAAGATGGCGAGATAGAAGACCGTGTTGGGGGTGAGATGATGCAGCTGAAGGTCGTAGAAGTCCAGCATGTCGAAGAAGAACCGGGAGAAGGGCAGCACCAACCCGACCATGGCGAAGGAGGCGAAGAACACCATCTTCGTGGGGGGCCGCTCCACCGAAATATTGCTGCCGCTGCGAGTGCCGCGTGGTAGATACTTGTTGAACAGGCTTCCAGCCTCCGCAGAGCGAACCTGAGACCTGGGAAGCACGCTCCCGGGCTCCATGGGCGCATCGCTGGTCATCTTCGAGGAAGGCGCCAAAATACGGAGAGAAACTGGCGGCGGAGAGGAAGGAGTCGAAAGGACAAAAGCGCCGGAACGATAAGAGGCGATGGCTGAGGAATGCATAGAAACCAATCCCCCCTCTCGCGGGTCCGTTTTTATAGGCAACCACAGCCCCCTCACATTCTACGGCATTAATCTCGCTCCACTCTCGCTCGACGTGCCTCTTCGGTTTCGCGACCCTTCGTTTTCATGTCTCTTCGGTTTTCGTGCCGCTTGGGTTTCGCGCCGCCTGGGATTTCGCGCCCACCAGGCGCACTACACGAAACGGAGGAAGGTAGGCGGTTAGATGGGCCCCCTGTGTGCGTGGCCCAAATAACACGCCCCCCCATCTAGAAAGGCTTAATCAAGCCCGGCGTCAGTTACCGCGCGCCTATCTCTTTCTGCGGCGCGGCACATCCAGTACCGGGCCCATCCACTCAGGAATATGGCGGTAACCGCGCCCGAACCCGACTTCGGTCCCGGTCAACACTGGGGTCTACTGTCGGTGATATGGGCCTGGGGGTATAACGAGAATACGATATCTGTAGAAGGAAGACGCCTTCGCTTACCAGGTTGCCCCAATGATATGTCCTGAACGGCTCATGCGGGTCCGGGCCATGGGCGGTCATGTGGCCATCCCAAAGGGGACATGGCTCGGGAGCTGCCCGGAGGCCGCCACTTCCCAGATGGCAGGGTTCGGGATCACTCGGACCCCCGTTCATCAACCCGCACCTCTCCGAGAGAGGAACAAGATCAACCGCCAACTACCAACCACCACATTTAGATGCCAAATGCCTGCGCCGTCGCATTTATTGCGATGTGAGGCACGGCTGTCAGCCGCTCATCATCACCCTTTTTGCCCGTCACGTGGGAGAGAGGGGAGAAAGTCTTTGACGGCGACCGCAGTATGGCCGCACGGTCAGCCCACGCACACCTCCCTCCACGCCCCGTCCAGTCGCATTAAATGCGCTGGGCGGATGCATGGGAGAGAGGATACGGGCGCTGGGGGTGTCACGTCGACCCCTCTCTAGGCAGAGAGCCACTGATCGGTAGGCCCCACTGGAGTAGGTAAGTTGACCCCTCCTCTCGTCATCAGCATGGCAGCCACGACGCCTGTTTTTTCTCCTCCAACTCCCGCAAAATGGCAACAATAGCAGGAATAGGGATAGACCCCCGACAAGACAGGACAAGAGCCGCTCCATCACGTGGAGCGGAGTAGAGAAAGCTAGGACTACTGTGGTGTCCCCATGCACTATAAAAGGAGGCCCAAGTCCATTACAGAGCGGGTTCAGCTTCTTCAACCTTTGGCTTTAAGCATCTCGCCTCAGTCTTTAGCCCCAGCTTCCCCAGGGAAGAACAACCACACCAATCCTTGTAATTCATTCTCTACATAGTACAAAAACAGGAGTAGGGTATTACGTCTCCCCGACGGCCCGAACCTGTATAAACTCTTCTGTGTCTTTTGCGACTGCAACTTTTCTCCACCTTCCTACTTTTCCTCTACCTCACCCTGAGCTCGAACCCTGATTCACCGCTCCCCTGTGCCGAACCAAAAAGGGGGTCTCCCGGGTCCCCGCGTGTCGAGCACACGCATCGACACGTCGGGTTAACCTTTTGAGCTTGATTCGTTAGTGATCACCGTTTGTTTCAAGAAAGGAATATCAACTACACGTTAGGTTCAGGCAGATGGCACCAAATACAGGTCATAAGCGGAACAGGCAGGTCAGCAATTTCACCCAATGGAAAAGTCAATCAAAAGTCAGTATGTTCAAGAGTTGCATGAGAGTCATTCTTATGTGTAACCTCCCGTCATCTTTTGAGTGTCGAGTTCCAAGAGTCTCTTGAATGTGAGGGCATAGTCTTTGCTTCGTTTTGATCAATTGATGGAGTATCCAATGTTCAGAGTCAAGGTTCTTGGTAAATCGCAGAAATATCGGTCAACCTCAAAGATTGCAGTACAATTGATTCACGGTCAGGCGAAAGCTTAACCACTGGTTTTAAAGGCGAGATCGAAGATGAGTTTAGTTATATCTTGTAACCATTCATTTGGAGGTTCGACCATGCGAAGCACATTGAGTAACCAAAAAAGTCAGTTGCGAGCCGTTATTAGGGTTATAACGATCACAAGTTAGCAGATTCGAGTCTAAGGCACACCCAAGCTGTCGTGTCAACAGTTTAGCCAAGAGAAGCAATAACTCAAGATACCCACAATTTAGGTAAAGGCAGATCAAGCAGTCTTTGAACGTCCGTCGTTCACGTCAAGGGCAGTTGAAGTGAAATTCAGATTCCGTGGTTTCACAAGAAGTCAGTTTCAAGGTTCCAGGAACAACTCTACCAGTTCGAGCCAACAAATTGAATTCTCAGAATACCAAAGAGCACCAAGCTTAAAAGCCCTCGTGTTCTCGCTGTCCGTGTTGGGTCGGAATCGGTCGGGCGAGCGAAGAAACCGTAGAGGTTAGCAAGCCAACCCGATCTCACCCTACCCTTTTTTGTAGCCCCGAATCTCGGGACGAGATTCCCGTAAGGGGGTATATTTGTCACACCCGATTTTTCGTTCAGATTAAAACTCATTTAATAAATCATTTTCTAGAAATTGAATAAAATGAAAAACAAAGTAAATCAAGTGAATTAAATAAGTAAATTAAATGTTGCTTTAAAAATCATGGCTGAAAATATTTTTGAAATATTCTCCATGCCCTAAAATACTCTTTGAAATTTTCCGTGAAATTTTGAAGCTCCGAAATAATTTTAATAATACAAAGAATACTTAAATAATTATTTAAATAATTAAATTAATATTTAAATGAGCTGGAGATATTTTTATATTATACTTTGGGTGTTCATCTATTTTTAGAAATTTTTCTAGAATTATTTGAGCACTCGAAATATTTATAGAAAAACAAAGATCATTTATGGATTAATTTAAATGAAAAACAAATTTAAATCCCTTCATGTTCTTGTGCTGCCGTTGGCCCACTCCCCAAGAAAGTGTATTTATCCTCCTCGGTCCGGCCCAACTCACTGGCCCACTCCTTGAGTGAAGTCTGTTTTTCGTCCCTCAGCCGGCCTCTCTCTCTTTCCTCACTGACGTGCGGGCCCCCTCTGTAAGCCTCTCTCCTCTCTCCCGAGCGGCCGACGGGTGGGCCCCACTGTCGTGGTCGTCTCCAACCTCTCGCCCACATCTCTCGCGTTCGCGTCGCGACTGCGTCGCCGCGCCTGCCATATCCCGCCAAACCCGCGCCACTCGCCCGCGCCACATCTTCGCAACCGCCGCTGCTATTTTCCCGCTCACACCGCACCCGCGCA
Organism: Oryza australiensis; assembly: GCA_019925245.2. Lineage (NCBI taxonomy): Eukaryota > Viridiplantae > Streptophyta > Magnoliopsida > Poales > Poaceae > Oryza > Oryza australiensis. The sequence goes on along the minus strand of JAIFGZ020000473.1, from coordinate 3,048,775 downwards.
ACTGCCAAGCTCGAAAACCCCACCGCCCGGTTTTCCCGCCGCCAGCCGAACCACCTCCGCCACTTTTTCCGTCGCATCCCGGTCACCTCCCGGGCGGCCAAGGCTATATAAACGTCGAGCTCTCCTCTCCGTTTTCCCTCCACCGCCCGAGCTTCCCGTGAACCCTAGCGCCTCCCCACGCTCCTCCTCGCTCCGCCGCTTGCCGCCTAGCTGCAGTCACGCGCGCCGCCACTAGAAGCATCGCCGTCGCACACCGAGGCCACCGCCGCCCTCCCCGCATCACCCCGTATCCTGGCCGCCACCTCTCTACCCCGGGCCATCGCCGGATTGCCCCGCCGCCATGATCCCGAGCCGCCGCCGCTTATTGCTGCCCTCGGCCGCCATTTCTAGTTGCCACGCCGCTTCCCGAGCCGAGCCGCCCATTCCTCCGGCTCCGCCCCGCCCTTTCGCTCCTCGGCCACACCTCAGCCATCGCCGGAAGCCGTCGTAGTGCCGTGTCGCTGTGCGTCCTGAACGTCGGTCATCGCCTCTGCTCTCCGCCGCTCGCAGCGCCATCTCTCCCCGTTGCTGCGCGACCGGTAAGGCCCCTCTCTCCCTTCCTGCATCCCCTCCGCTGGTCATCGTCGTGCCAATGGCCACCGTCGATGACAATTGGGGCGCGCATGCCGTCGCCGTCCCAGGCCGCCCCAGCAGTCCAATCTGCCCCTCGGCAGATCGGGGCCGTCGGTCCCTATGGCCGTCCGATCCCCTTCGGGGTGATCCGGACCGTCAACGTGGTGGGCCGGTCCCCGTGGACCGAGTCCACCGTGAACCTGTGCGCCACCGCCGTCGCTGCTGACGTCAGCCCTTGGTTCCCGACGCGCCCTAGCCGATGACGCGCCTTGAGCCGACGTCAACCCTCGCTTGCGCATTAGCCGACGCGCCCCCTGCCTCGCCGATGTCGGCCGCATTCGATTTGTTGACGTCATCCCGCGCAGTGCCGTTGACGTTAGCCTTGTTTTGCTGACGTCATCCCGAGCCTTTTCCTTTGTAAAAATAATTAAATATTGCACAATAAATCGTTTTAATTTCCGCCATTCATTTAAATGGTCCAAAACTTTTAAAATTCATATCTAATTCATACGAATTCCAAATTTGGTCATTCAAAGTGCAAAATTCATCCAAAATTAAGCTCTACATGTTTGTTTACTTTTTATGTACTATTTATTTGGTTTTTATTAGGGTTTTTCCTTGTTTTGCGTGTCAGTGTTTAGTTTCCGTTGTTTCCGGAGTTCGTGCTCGTGAGGAAAAGAGTCCAAGTTTGTTTGAAGACGCAAGGCAAGTCACACTTCCCTTGAAGCATATTGATCATATTTTTGTAAATTTTTAAGTTTGGAAATAAAATTGCATTGCTTTGCTAATTACATGAAATGATGGATTATCTATCTGCTTGTTTGTGCCTTATTTACTTGTTATCCATCTTTTGTTAACCTTGGGTGTTAATTGGACTAGATTTAGTCACTGATGTTGATTTTAGCTTGAATTATATGCTTAGCCATGCTTAATTACCACTAGCTCACTAAATGGATAATTACACTATTTATTCTAGTCTCTGATGAGCCGCAAGCTCGAAACACCTGATCATGTCTTATTGGTCATAATTATCTGAACTAAAATATGACATAATGGTGGGCTGTGGGTGCATGGTTTTGTATTGTCGCACCAATGGCAATTAAGGACCAGTTCATGGGAAACCCTGGAAGAATTACAGTGCTTACCACAAGCAAGAATGGGCAAATGCTTGACTCATAGTATAGCTTTCCTCTAGCCGACGTACCCTAGTGAGGGTGGGCGTGATGGAGTTGGGTCGACCCTGGTTTTACGGGTTGATCGGCTACCGGATTCAGCGTGACACGCAGGGGAGCTGCCCATTACCCTTAGGGGAGTTGGGGCGAAACCTTGGTGTGATATCGCTTGGTTAGGGAGAGTTATGCGAAAGGTCTTGTCACAATTTCCCCCTTTGCAGTATCATGGTCGTACTTCGGGGCATGGTAACATGTGTGGAATCATGTCTTGTGGGTAAAGTTGTGCATCTCTGATCAGAGTAAAACTATTCGAATAGCCGTGCCCACGGTTATGGGCGATCGACCAGATTCACTATGATTAGTCCCACTAGTGAAAAATTTGATTTAATGAAACTGGTTTAGTTCAGGTGGAATGGTTGGGCCTCTTCAATGTGGGAATAACGTTGTTCAGTGGAAGATTAATATTGCCTTAATTACTCAACTGTTTTACTGTTTTTAAACAATTAAATGTTTGTAAACCACATTTATGCAAAATAGCCGCAAGCCACTCTTGTCTCCCCTTGCACGTCTGCATTTTCTCGGTGTGGCTTGTTGAGTACGGTGGTTATACTCAGCCTTGTGATTGTTTCCCTTTCAGAAGTGTAGTGCTTCTGAGTTGAATAAGCTAGAAGACCAAGGTTCAGACCCCAGTTCAGTTTACCTGTGGAGTGGAGCTGAAGCCCCGTTGGTGTCGTCTTTCTTTTCCGCTGCAGTTTTTGGGTGTGAGGACTAAGTGCCTCTTGAGTAAGTATTTTTATTTTACGCTTTGTTTTTACGTTTGGATCTGTGTATTAACTTGTCATTTTATGCATCCTGGTTGATTTCTGGATAGAGATTTAATACATAAAATAGTCAGGAAATTTGGCTAAATTTTCGGGCGTGACAATGACTATAGTAAAAAATATTCATTGAATGTATTAAAATTGTGATACTATAGGAATCTCATAGAACTTTGGTTTACCTCAAATAGGTTTAATATGAAATTTCTAATTATATTTTACATTTGGACTTTCTAAGGAACCCCTTGTAAATATATAGGCCAAAACTTGTAACAAATATTTAGGCATCTAAACGATATCATATATAAAAACTTTAAACTACAATGTTGTAGATCTCATCGAGCTCTGCAATTTTCATATAGAACATGTTTCCATCCAAAGCCGTTTGGAACACCAAAATGGTCTCAAAATGAAAAAGAATATTTTGACTCCTAAATGGTCTCAAACAAACAAACTTTCACCTATAATGTTGTTGATTTCGTCGAGGGCTACAATTTTTTATATATAACATGTCTCCATCAGATATCTTTTGAACTAGAAGAAAAACAAATTCAAAAGTAGATCTGAGATTGAAAAATGAATATTTAAACTCCTAAATGATCTCAATGGAACAATCTTTCAACTATCGAGTGATACAATAGTAATACAAAGTTTGTCATATGAAAGAGTTACGGTTTTCTTTTATATTTTAGTATAGCTAGCTGTTTCTTAAAGAGAACAACCCACAAAAATTGAATATTCGAATATCTAAATAATCTCAAATGCAAAAACTTTCAACAGCGAAGTTGTAGATCTCATCAAAAGCTGCAATGTTTACATAAAGTTTGTTTTCGTCCGACTTCATGTGAAGAAGTTATGAGTTTTCCATATTTTAGTGGTGCTTTCAATTCTAATGGCAGTTAGACCGTCCATCGGTTAGACCAAAATTTGCTACGTATAGTATTATTATTTTAACAATACTACTTGAGAGTTTTATGACATAACTTTGACTATAGTGGATCTAACCTCGCATCATAAATCAGCAGGTAAATTTGTTTCATAATGATCTCCAATTTGATTATAATAAGAATATGATGCTAATTAATGACGAAAATACATATCTTAATTTGTTCAAGAGCAATATACTTGAGTGGGGCTGCATAAACATGTTGAATACTTCACTTGTGATGTATCTAGGATTGGAAATCGGAGTCTCCACATTTCGGTTCCAATTCAGCCAAAGCAAAATAGCCACGAAACAAAGTATCATGAGTTAACACCAAAACGAAGCAAGATCACAAAACTTATGACAATGGATGAGAGAGTTGATACCTTGGTGCTTTAATATGATATTTATTGCTCAAGTATTGCTTTACATGGTACAGCCACAACATAACTTTAAAACTCATGGGTTAAGGCCTAGATGGAAGTGAAAAAGTCTAAAACACTAATTGTTTGAAAAGATGCCTCCTCTATTTTGCTTTTCTCTATTTGTACCTGTTGGTACCTTTTTTGGAAAAGACACGAGCAAGATCGATTCACCTAGACGCCTTACGGTGATATGGAGTTGCCAACCACCTCGATCTAGCAAAGAACTAGGGCAAGATGGGTTTTATAGAGTAAACCGGCTAATGAAGCCGATTTAGGTAAAACAATAGATAAACACCCGTCTCGTGGGCGAACGGAAAGTTTTTCAAGACAAACTTACAAAGAGATGTCGTACTCTCACAGCGGCGGTGGACGATTTACGGCGCAAATCGACAAAGATGGACGAACTAATGTAGAAAAAAGTAAAAGAACGATTCAACTGGCTAAAAACTAGAAACTAGATTGGTTTTGTTTTTGTATGTGTAGGTTATGCCAATTGAACCGGCCTTGACCCTTAAATAGGGGTTGATCTTGCCCTCCACAGGCCCTTCTCCACGTCAAATTCGGGATAGACACCTTTGGAAACCCGAGACATACCGTATAGAGGAAGGAAACCCGAGTACCGACGAATTCGGCTAGGTTTCGGACTCTGCCGGTCAGACCGGGCCATATACCACCGGTCTGACTGCCCCCACCGCCCGGTCTGACCGGCCTATACACGGCGGTCAGACCAGCCTCTCCGAGGAAACCGCACTTTCAAATATTGGCAATTTTCCTCGTTTCAATCACTAGATATCAATTTTGGGTGTAAACACATGCCCCCTTGTCTTTTATGATGAACATAGTGAATCTAAAAGCATGGAACATGTTCATCTTAGGGCGATAATATAATTACCGGCCATAGGACTTCCTAAGCATCTTGCTAAACGCTCGGGAAGTACTTCTTCAAATATTTACCGTTAATAGCTCGCTGAAATCGTTCTCCCTGAAGTGTTTCCAGAAAATATGCATTCCCACGAATGATTCCGCATATCTGATAAGGTCCCTCCCAACTTGGTGACCACTTACCGAATTCTTTGGATCAAGAACCTAAAGGCAAAATTGTCTTCCATACCAAGTCTCCTACTTGGAACGTCTTTGCCTTCACCCTTTTGTTGTATGCTTTGGCCACCCTCTTCTTCTCTTTCTCTATTTCTTCCAAAGCCTTCAAATGTTTGTCAACCACTTCATCGAGATTATATCCCATCATTAAGTTATAGTCTTCAACTGACACATCGTCTTGCTTTACATATTGAAGAGAGCCAAGATTTACCTCAACCGGCAGAATGACTTCTTGTCCATAGACTAGCTCAAAAGGGTTTACCTTGGTAGCACCATGTTTGGATATTCGATGTGCCCATAATGCCCAGAAAGCACCTCATGCCACCTCTTGGGATGTTCTTCGATCTTCTTTTTAACCAACTTTAGCAAAGTTTTATTACTAGACTCGGCTTGTCCATTAGCCTGAGCGTAGTAAGGAGAAGAACTCAACAATTTAATACCATAAGATTCGACAAGATTTTTTTACCTCTTTGGACATGAAAGAACCTCCTTGATCCATAGTCAATATTTGAGGAATGCCGAATCTATGTCTGATATGCTTCAGAATAAAGTCAATTACCTTCGTATGAGTCATATTCTTGAGTGCCACGGCTTCGGCCCACTTAGTAAAGTAATTCGTCGCAACTAGCACGAATCGATGCCCTTTGGATGACGAAGGATAAATCTGACCAATGAAGTCCAAAGCCCAACCCCGGAACGGCCATGGTTTAATAATAGGGTTCAACACCGCAACCGGTGCCAATTGAACATTGCCGAACCGTTGACAGGCTTCACATCCTCTATAATATCTAAAACAATCATCAATCATTTTTGGCAAATAGAACCCCGCTCTCCTAAGCAACCAATTCATCTTATGGGCCGATTGATGTGTTCCACAAATACCCTCATGTACCTCTCCCATAGCCACTTTAGATTGATCACTATCTAGGCACTTCAATAATACCCCATCTATATTTCGGCGATATAAATCTCCATCGAGCAAAGTATACTTAAACGCTTGCCGCTGAATTTTTCGATCAACCTTAAGGCTAGGATCTTTTAAATATTGAATCAAAGGTATTCTCCAATCTTCTGCTATTTCCAGGGCACAAATGTCCAAATTTAAACTCAATTCGGTCTCTGCATTAGTGAAATCGTGCCCCCCAGCATCTTCTGTGAGCTCGGTTCGACCGGCCAAGCAACACCGATCAGACCGCTGACCACCCATGGTCAGACCGGCCATGGAGCACCGGTCAGGCCGCCGGCCATCCACGGTCAGACCGGCAACAGTACGTCGGTCAGACCGCCTGCGATCTGCATCCTTGCCAATTTCGTTCAAAGAATTATAATCAAGCACCGGTTTCTCTAGTACGAAAAATACTCCTCTTTTAACACTATAACCAGATGCTTGTTGAGCCAAATCATTTTCTCTAGAATTCTCACTCGTAGCAATATGCTTAATGGCAAAATCATCAAAATTGGCAATAATATCCAAGCATTGATCAAGATACCTGTTTAGCGACCCATCAAAGCACTTGTAAACCCCGGCAACTTGTTGCACCACCAACTCTAAGTCACCAAACGCTTCTACGTGTGTAGCTCCAACGATCTCCATCACTTGTAAATCGAATAACAAAGCATTGTATTCGGCTTGATTATTTGTACAATAATACTCCAAACGAACCGATGCCTCAAAACATTGACCATTGGGTGAAATCAAAACTACACCTATACCTTGACCCTCTTTACACGAAGAGCCATCAAAATAAATCTTCCAAGGTGTAACACTAAGCAAGCAAACCTCATCTTCATAAGCAATATCTATATGATGGTCTACTATAAAACCTACTACAATTTGGCCTTTCATGGATTTCAATGATTCATAAGCCAAATCATACTCAATCAATGTATACGCCCACTTGCCAATTCTCCCACTCAGAATTGGCCTTTGCAACATATGCTTAACGACATCGGTCTGGCAAGCAACTATGCGTGTACTAGATAACAAGTAATGACGCAACTTGGTACAAGCATAGTATAAACAAAGACAAAGTCTCTCTACAAAAACATACCTCGTTTCGGCATCTAAAAGACGGCGGCTCAAATATGTGATCATGTGTTCTTTACCATCTTTCTCTTGCGTCAAAACGGCTCCAATAACTTTGTCTTCGGCAGCGATATACAATCGAAACGGAATTCCGGCTTTAGCAGCTCGCACCAGGGTGGAGTAGATAAATATTTTTTCAAACCCTCAAACGCCTCTTGTTGTGCTGCCCCCTAAGTAAAATCGGCTTATTTTTTTCAAACGTAAGATAGGAACAAAAGCATCGATTTTACCCGCTAGGTTAGACATAAATCTCCTCAAGTAATTCACTTACCTAGCAACTTCTAAACTTCTCTCTTGCATGTCGGTGCTTTAAAATCTTGAATCTTCTCAACCTTCTTAGGATCAATCTCAATCCCTCTCTCATGTACCATGAATCCCAAGAACTTCCCCGCCGACACACCAAAAGCACACTTGAGTGGATTCATCTTCAAACCATACCGACGCATTCTCTCAAAAGCTAATCTCAAATCGGCTATACGACCATCATCCGATTTGACGACAATATCATCAATATAGATTTCTAAGATAAAACCTAGCAAATCATGAAAAATCAAGTTCATCGCCCTTTGATATGTTGCATCAGCATTCTTTAACCCGAATGTCATGACGACCCACTCAAACAACCCAACAAACCCTGGACACCTAAAAGCCGTCTTGTACATATCCTCTTCCGCCATAAGGATCTGATTGTAGCTGGCATTGCCATCTAAAAAACTAATCACTCTATGAACTGAGGCATCATTTATTAACATGTCGACTATAGGCATAGGATATTCATCTTTAGGAGTGGCTTTATTTAGATCTCTAAAATCTATGCATACTCTAATCTTACCGCTCCCTTTCTTCTCAACCGGAACGATGTTGGACACCCACTCCGCATACCGGCATGGCCTAATAAACCCCGCCTTCAATAATCGGTCTATCTCTTCTTTGACACGATCATATATGAGGGTTAAAGCGACGAGGGGGTTGTTTATAAGGCGTAAACCCTGATTTTATCGGAAGCCGATGCTCAACAATCTCACGGCTAAGTCCTGGCATTTCATGGTATTCTCATGCAAAGCAATCAACATATTCTTTAAGCAGCTCGATCATTTTAACTTTACAATCGGCTTTCATGTCTTTGTTTACAAAAGTCGGCCTCGGAACACTTCCATCTCCTATGTCCACTTCTTCCAATGGATCGGCCGATGTAAACCCTTGACCAAGTTTCTCTACTTCGTCAAAATCTTCTATGGTTTCCCCAATATCGTTCTTTGTAGACCGATATTCTTGTACCCTCTTCTGTAACCATTCTAAATTGGTTGCTTTATTCATCATATAAAGTAATATCACCTAGCCGTGCTAAACTAGCTGGCTTTACAGAGATAGGCACAAAACCATCCTTGGAAACACTAAGTTAATCAAAGCTAGAAAGGTCTAACCCTGACAAACACTGCATATCTCCATGTTTCCACCCTACTGAAACATTGGCCGTTGCAATCTCAGCCGATGTGTCTGCTTGGACAACCTCAACATCATCACCGTCCCATTGAATTAAACATTGATGCAAGGTAGAGGGAACACAGCAGTTGGCATGGATCCAACAACGCCCCAAGATAAGACTGTAGTTACCTTGCACATCGACGATGAAGAAGGCGGTAGGCAACGTCTTGTTACCCACCGTGAGCTCCACAGACAGGATCCCCTTAGCATCAGTTGATTCACCATTGAAGCCGTTGAGCAACATGTTGGTCTTCTTCAACTCATCTTCTTCATGACCCAACTTCTTTAACAGTGAATACGGCATCAGGTTCACAGCAGCGCCCCATCCACTAGCATCCTAGAGACCGACTTTCCATCAATATGACCCTTACGATAAAGAGGCTTCATATGACGGTTAGACTTGTCGGGCTTCTGAAAAACCGCGTCTCTTGGACCTAGTGAGAATTGAGCTACCTCAGCCTCCTCCATGGCACTAAACTCCATGGGCAACATGCACACCATACTGATGTCCATGCTCTCACCCAGTGATGACACCTCAGCCGATTGTTCGTCTTCCTCCTTCTCTTCTTCTTCTTTCCGAACAACCACCGGCTCTTCACCCTTCGCCGATTTGGATTTCCATACCTTCATTGGTGGTGGCCGCAACTCCTCAAATCTTTTGTCTCTCCATTCTTCGGCCTCCTTCTCCCTTAACTCATTGGCCCGAAGACGCTGCAACATCCTCTTCTGAGTAGCCATCAAATCCAAATCCTTAAGCATCCACCTCGGCTTTAGCTCTGTTCCAGGTGGTATATAATGTCCTCCGTTATTTCTTCGTGAAGAAGAAGCGAAATCAGAACCACCTCTGGCAGACTGTCGGTCAGACCGGCTACGGTATCCGATCGGACTGGACTTATACCTGCGGTCAGACCGATCAGAAGACACGGTCACACCGAATCCTAGCCGCTCTGGCCGACCGGCCATCGCCTGGTCGACCGGAACGAGGACCGCGGTCGACCGGCCGAGGACTCGATCGACCGACCGCAAGGCTTTGGTCACACTGGCCAGAGTGTCCGGTCTGACTGTTCTCCTGAGCAGAACCCTTTTTGGCTTCGGCTCGATTGCCAAAAACCATCCTAGACTCTTCTCCAGATGGTATCGGCACATCATAAGTCCCTATCTTTACAGTGATCACATCCTAAGCCCTCTCCTCAGCCTTAGCGTGCTTATGCGCCCTTTTCTCTTCCCCAAACCGATTTCTTGGTGAAAATCGGCTTCCATTTGATGAGGGCGCACCTCCATGAAAACACCTCCTTTCCGTCCCCCATCCTTGATGAAATTTCATTGGAGGCATATGATTATACATTGGTGGCGGTGCCCCCCAAGGCATGAAGTAAGGAAGAGGATAACCTGGCGGCGACATTGGACAAGGCTCCCATGGCATGACTTGAGGACAATGTGGAAACGGCGGCTCCAATGCCCTTGATGAATGGCCAAATCACTCCCTAAGAGGCGATCTTGGCCTTTTACCTTTTTTATGCTCTTTCTCCATGCTCCTCTTCTCATACTTGTCTAAGAGCATATCAAAAGTCACCTTTGGCTTCTGGGGTTTCCTTGATGTTGAAGCTTTACCCTCGTTTTTCTTCCAAACACCAACCTCCGGACTCTTCGGCACAAGCATCTTAGGCCTAGGCTCTCCAACGACGACCTCCTTCCCCTTAGTAGATACGGCTTGCTTTGGCCGAATCAACACCTTCTTTCCATTGAGATCAATGACATTCACGGGGAAAGGGTCACTGTTAAGCTTCATCTTGGCGCCCTCAGTGAACTTCAACTGTCCTTCCTCTATGGCCGATTGAACCTATCGACAAAAAACATTACACTCATTAGTAGAATTAGAATAAGAGTCATGCCACTTATAGTAAGAGCGACACTTTAATTCTTCTGCCGAAGGTATGATATGGCCTTTAGGGAACCTAATCTGTTTCTCTTGCAAGAGATAATCAAAAATCTTATCACACTTGGCCACATCAAAACTATACTTAATCTCACTTTGCCGATCCTTGCGAGGAGTCGGCATCAAGCTAGAACAAACAAAAGGCTTATTTTTGTTAGTCCAAGACCACTCGGCAATGTACATATCATGATCGCCCTCATCAACATCAGAATCACTATCAGGGCAATCAATCATGCTAACATGAGGTTTCTTATTACTGGGCCTAACAAATTTTTTACTATCTCTGACTCGGCTTTCCTGAGCCATAGCCTTTTGCATAACCTGACTAACATCGAGAAATTGTTGGCCATCTAACCTCTCCTTAATAGGAGCAAGTAAACCGCTAAAAGCAAGATCAGCCAAATCTCTTTCAGTTATACTTAGACCAAAACACCGGTTTCTAGCATCTCTAAACCTCTTAATGTAATCCGTGACAGATTCATTATTTTTTTGCCTAACCGATGTTAAATCACAAAGCCTAAGCTCAGTCTCGCCAGTATAAAAATAATCATGGAATTTTTGTTCTAACTGGGCCCAAGTATGAATAGACTTAGCCGGTAATGAAGTAAACCATGTAAAAGCAGTACCGAACAATGATAAAGAAAATAAACACAATTTAAAAGCATAATAAGTATTAGCCTCTCCACATTGCGCTAAGAACTGGCCTATGTGTTCCCATGTGGTTCTATTATCCTCACCACTGAATTTAGTGAATTCAGGAACCCTATAGCCACGAGGATATGGGATATTATCGAAGTGATCAGGATACGGTTTTTGGTAAACCCTAGCGTGATTCCTGGGCTCAATTCCAAACGGCTCTCTAATAATATTCCTAATCTGTTCCTCCATCTTTTCAGGCCTTGGTGGATTGGGTAAAACCGACGGCCTAAAAAAGGTTGTTGCTGCGCAATATTGCCATATTGGCCATACCCAGTGTCATGCGGGTATCCCCTATTAGGATCATTGTACCGATTGGGAACATGTGGAGGAACTTGTGCATGAACAGTAGCTACAGGGGTGTCGTGTGCGGGAACGTGGTATAAAACCGAATTACCCGTGATCAGTTCTACTTCCTGCACCGGGACCAGAGCGCCTGTCTGCCCGGCCATGATCCTAGTCCGACCGCCCGGGTAGGGTGCGATCGACCGGCCATGTAGCCACCGCCGATCGATAAAGGGAGCATTCGGACGGCCGGTAGGCCGGTCCGACCGAGGTGGGGAAAATCGGACCGACCCGTGGATCAGTCTGACCGATGTAGGATGTGTCAGTCAGACCGGCCGTAGGGCCGATCAGACCGACAGAAGCCATAGAATTCACCTTCTCGTGTTGCTGCGCGATTGTCCCATCAGTTTTGCTAAATATGTGATGTACAGGGGCTTGGTTAGTGCTCGCAACAGAGGCAAATGGTAAATCGGCCTTGGGAGAGCTGGATTTAGCACCCATATGCGCATTAAACATCCTATTAAAGCAATACTCCATAGCGGATTCAACTTTATTATTGATGGCGGTGGTGACAGACTCATCCACCATACTTGCTACGAGCCTTTGGATAGGAAGAGCTAGGTTGTCAGTGCTTACCTCACCGTGGATGACCATGAGCGGGCTCCTGGGCTTAAGGATGACACCTTGGCGGGTTTTGGTACACGATTTATCCAAAACCTCCTGCATGATCGCCTTGATCCGCTCCTCCATTATCTTGTGTGTCTCTCCATCTAGATCATCCAGCGAGATGTGGACGACGTTAGATGGGCTCACCTCTTGCACAACATGCTTCGTCATGGCGGTGTCGAAATTGAGATGGCGTCGAGCAGATTTCCCCAGCGGAGTAGCCAAAAATCGTGTTGGCACCTTTTTTTGCAAACGCATGAGGACGATCGATTCACCTAAACGCCTTGCGGTTATATGGAGTCGCCAACCACCTCGATCTAGCAAAGAACTAGGGCAAGATGGGTTTTATAGATTAAACCAGCTAACGGAGCCAATTTAGGTAAAACAATAGATAAACACCCATCTCGAGGGCGAACGAAAAGTTTTCAAGACAAACTTACAAAGAGATGTCGCACTCTCGCAGCGGCGGCGGACAATTTATGGCGCAAATCGACAAAGATGGACGAACTAATGTAGAAAAAAGTAAAAGAACGATTCAACTGGCTAAAAACTAGAAACTATATTGGTTTTGTTTGTGTATGTGTAGGTTATGCCAATTGAACTAGCCTTGGCCCTTAAATAGGAGTTGGTCTTGCCCTCCACAGGCCCTTCTCCACGTCCAATTTGGGATAGACACCTTTGGAAACCCAAGACATACCGTATGGAGGAAGGAAACCCGAGTACCGACGAATTTGGCAAGGTTTCGGACTCTGCCGGTCAGACAGGCCATATACCACCGGCTTGACCGCCCCCACCGCCCGGTCTGACCGGCCTACACACGGCGGTCAGACCGGCCTCTCCGAGGGAAACCGGCAAACTTTTAAATATTGGCAATTTTCCTCATTTCAATCACTAGATGCCAATTTTGGGTGTAAGCAGTACCCATCACATGGCCATCTACATAGACACGAATGCTACATCAATCAATACTCCTATATGAGAGCATCCCCAACAGCAGCTCTAAAAGGTTCTCCAAACCTTTTTTGTGAGATTTTATACAAAAAATTTATTCCAACAGAGTCTTTATTTATATCCCTAAAGAGAGTTCTCAAAAATCAAGTTTTCATTCTCAAAACTGAGAAGAGCTGATCCGTCCTCTAAAACCTGTCAAAAAATGCATATTGAAATATACTGTCATAAAACCTGTCAGAATACTGTTTTATTGTCTAATTAAGTAATTGGTGAGCCAAATCAGTAGAATTAGCTCTGTCGAATCAAAGCACTAGATTAACTAAAGAAACATTTCAAAAATCTACATAGGTTGCAAGAAACTAACCAACAGAAGTAGGATTTCTTAGTAGAGTTCAGTCCAAATACGGGCAGTAATTAAGTTAAGTTATCTAGTATCTGCAAACTCTGCACCGTAATTGTTCAAAATAAATAACCTCATACAAAACAATCAATTATTACATAGAGATTCTCCTAGAGAATCTGCTGGATAGAATTTTATTTTCATGCTCTAAATATTTGGGAGATTTCCAATATTCTCTTTTTTTGGAACCAACTTGTGAGATCCTGTTAGGGATGCTCTTAGGAGTCCTATCTGTTAGGAATACACAACTACCCCTAACGAATTTACCCTCATTCTTCATAAATTGCAACCCATATCCCTTCCCCGCTCAAAATCTGACTCCTTTTCCATATACCCACACCGCTTGCGTATGCCCGAGCAGCCTATATGACCTCCTTGAACATCTGGATATCAACTTGCCCCAAACTAAACCCCAATCCCAGCAAGTTAGCACAAAAACAATATATGTTACATGCATAGACCTTCGGACACAGGTGGTATTTGAGATATATAACGGTGTGAGAGCCCGAAAGAGTAGGTCTTCCCAAAGTTCAAAGTTATTATTAGTTGAAGCTATATATGTTAATCTTAATAAAGCCTTCCATATGTCTCTCCATATTATTAGGAAGAACAAGGCCTTGCCGTGCCTTCAAGATGACAGCCTATGCATAATGTGTGACATGGGAGAGGAAGAAACTGTTGATCATCTCCTCTTCTCGTGCCCCTTTGTGATCCAATGCTGGTCCACTTTACAGCTACAATGGGACACATTTTTATCCATCATGGACAGATTGGTGCAGTTGATTTCCACATCAACACTGCCATGTGCTACGGAGATAACCCTAACTTCTTTCAGAGAGCAACTCCAAATCTTCAGCTCTGGAAAAGGAATTTCAAACTCCAGTGCTCACTCCAAGTTACAGGCTTAGAATAGAAGACAAGACATCCTTTTGCGCATGGCTTGATGCTTACAGTTAGGCTTAGAATCCACCTTGTTATAGCTATTATTGTTGTGCTAGCTGCTGAGCCTAGCGGCTTTATTTGGGTATCTTTGTCCATATCTCAAAAGGTTGTACTCTAAACTTTTAACCCTTCCTCTCATCTATAAAATTTGGCTCGCAACTGTGGGGACCTCTCCCCAGTTTTTCCGGTCAAAAAACAAGGCCTTGTCGTTTTTCCTACAAAGAATCAGCCGCCACTAAAATTTAATTTTTTAAACTTAATTTTAGAGTTAATATTAGTGTATTTTTGACATACTTTGTTTTTCAGCATGACATTTTAAGTCAATAAGGATGCATGCATATATAAAAGTTTTACTCATAAATTATTTTTTAATAAGTCATTTTTTCATATAATTAGCTGGCCAACGAACGGATCTATGTGAAAAAAAATACAAATGGTCAATTGTACGTATTATGTTTTTTGAGGGGAATTGTACGTATCATGTTGCAGTGACTTGTAACTACTTACAAGGAGACATAACTAGGTTGGGTAAATATTTATCCTTGGCTATCTGTTGGAAGCCAATAGGCCAAAATAACTTCAAAAAACGGCTGAACTTAGGTCTTACTAATTGATGAATGAGGTTGAGAAAGATAGGTGCATGATTGAGCATGCATGGAACTGATGGTACGTACTACCATTTGTACCCTGGATTAGGGCGGAGGCTTTTACGGGGAGGCTCCACATGATCAAAATTATGGGGAGGGATCACACGGCGGGTGGAGTGAATCATTTGTCTGACGATGATGAAAAGCAACTGCAGATGGCTATTGATCCATGACTATTGGAGCTAATAGTAGCTAGTATGCAGTGCCATCAACACAAGTAAGGCTCCATTCTACTCGGCTGTTTGGCCAAAACTTTTAGCGACACGATAACGGAATAAACCATTAGCATAGAATTTACTAGTAGAGAGATAATCTTTACTCCACTGGTCAAAATTCATAATAGTCCGATTACAATAGAAACCGAGACTGAAAAATATTTTTAGTCCTGGTTAAAAAGACAACGGCTCTCTAGGATCTTTAGTCCCGGGTAGATTCTAGAGGCTATGAGGACGTCAGCGATCTTTAATCCTGGTTGGTAACACCAAACGGGTATAAAGATCCTAGCTTTAGTCCTGGCTAGTGTTACTAACCGGGATTAAAGATTATTTTGATCTTTATACTTCTTTTTCCTCCTTCAGCTCGAGCCAATGTCTTCAAAGGTTTGCTATAGAAGGGAGGTGGGGCCAAAAATTTTTGTAAAATTGTTTGGTGATAACACACAAATCTTTTCTATTTATAAGGTTAGCAACTTTATCGTCTTAGCATATTATTTTTTATGGTTTTTATATATTTTTATCTCTAGATAGGTTAATAGAAAATGAAGAGAGAGAAAATTTGTTCGAAAAAAATATTTTACTAAGCACATTACATTTGTTTAACAAAATTATTTGGGAAAATAAAGAGAGAGAAAGTATGCTTAGCACATTATATTTGTATAGGTATATTTTACGTACACTTTTATCTCTAAAAATGTTTATGGAAAATGATAAGAGAAACTCTTGGACAAAAATGCTATAAAATAGATGACAAAGGAAAAAATATAGAAACTTTGATAGTAAGAAATTTAAAGATCGTTAAAATAGTTACAAATAAGTACAGTACACACATTAAAAATATGTTTACAACTTTAAAAGAACTTTTAAAAATAATTCTAAATTTAAGTACAACATATTACATATGTTGGATAATTATATAATTATTGTCTGATTATATATATAATTAGTGTAATATTATTTAAATTGTTTGACCTTCGTGGATTTTTCTTATGATTTTTGTGTATTTCATGAGATGGATCGGTAATGGATGTACACCGTGGATCGACGGTTGACAGAGTTTATTTATGGCGTGCATTATTTTTTGAATATTGCCAATGCTAACAAGCATAAGGGATTTATACATTGTCCATGCAAAAAGTGCAAAAATAAGAAGGAGTATTCTACATCAAGAATTATTCATGCTCACTTGTTTCAGTCAGGATTCATACCTCACTACAATTGCTGGACATCGCACAGAGAGGTAGGGGTTGCAACGGAAGAAGATGATGAAGACGACGACAACATTTTGGACTGTGGTCAATACGGTGGGTTTGAAGAGAATACAGTAGGCGAGGCGGACGGGGATGCTGAAGAAAACGACGGTGCCGATGACCTTGGTCAGAAGTTGCGTGACATACAGAGGACTGCGAAGGTGTAAAGAAGGTGCAGAAATTGGAGCGTATATTGATGGACCACAAAACGTTCTTGTACCCAGGTTGTGAACAGGGGCAAAGAAAGTTGGGTACCACGCTGGAATTCTTGCAATGGAAGACCAAAAATGGCATCAGTGACAAGGCACTTGGCGAGTTACTAAAACTCTTGAAGAACATTCTTCCAGAGGGAAACGAATTGCTGAAATCAACGTACGAGGCTAAGAAGTTAGTCTGCTATTGACCCCAAATTCATACCGCCGCAAGATGTGTTGACGTTGAATCACATGCTGGCCTGGGAGATCTGCCTAGCTCCAGTGCAGGTCCTAAAATTGATGAATCGCAGGCGTGCCAGTCAGTTTGATCCTGCCACTGACAAGATATGCAAAACAGCAAAACATAAATCATATCGGTTGATAGGCCGATAATCAAAAGAGCCGATTTTTTGATAGCCGATTGTGTGATTCCAGCCGATGCTGATATCTAGATAACTCGTCGGCTGAAACCCCGATGAAACCCTTATTGATAGCCATCACGCAGGCTAGAGACTACGGTTCTAATCACGACTTACTAGGTCAAACTGAATTGATGTAGCACTAAGTATGAAAAGAAACACAATATCTAGACAATCAAGCCTTTGACTAATTTTCAGGGTGGTAGATGCCTAAGCTAATGTAATCTAATTCTGCTTAGCTCCAGTGCAGGTCCTAAAATCGATAAAGCGCGGACGTGCTAGTCAGTTTGATCCTATCACTCACAAGATATATAAAGCAGCCAGAAGTAAAGCATATCAGCCAATAGGTCAATAACTAATATAGCCGATCGGCCAATCAGCCGATGACGCGATCCCAGCTGATACTGACGCCAGCCGATGCAGCTAGGGTTTCAATCCACCAGCTGTACACTGAGCAAACATCTATGTAAAGGTGACCAGCCGATGATAACATAATGATATAGCAATGTAATATGGCACAAAGCAATCACATGATAAAATAGATACTGATTTAAAGATTAAAACACATATCGGCTGGAGGTCCAATGTCATTAAATCCAAATGATTAAATATTCAATGAAGCCTCTGCTGCAATTGGCTAGATCCAACTTGTGTACAATCCTTGTAAGCCGATGCAATATCCAGATAACTCATCGGCTGAAACCCCGATGAAACCCTTAGTGGCAACCAACAGGCAGGCTAGAGATTATGGTTCTAATCACGACTTAGTAGATCAAACTGAACCGATGCAACACTAAGTAAGAAAAGAAACATAATATCTAGACAATAGCGCCCTTGATTGTTTTTCAGGGTGGTAGATGCCTAAGCTAATCTAATCTAGTAAACAATATAGCCGATATCAGTAGAAAACCCTAAAGTGAGAGACAACCGATAGAACTAAATTGAAATACTAGGACTAGATTAACAGACGGATATGATAAATAGGCAGACAAACATGTTAACCAAACCGGAATAATCCAAGAGGTCAAATGTACTGATGCAGCCTTGGACAACGCCGATATAGCCAATATAATTGCCTGGGCCGGCGGAACATTGGACTTACCCCTTCGTCGGAGATCGAGGCCGATGCAGCCCTGCGTCGGGTGGCAAATCTTGTCGGGTGATGAATAAAGTAGAAAAGGTAAAGGGTGGCGATGCGTCGAATTGTATTGATCAAGAGATAGATTACATGAACCCCTGGCTTATATATTTATACCCATGGGCTAACAGAGATCCTAACAGATCACAAATCCAAACTTTCCTAAAGATAAAAGGAAACAAACCGAATCCTTACCGGATACTAACACACTTTCCTAAAGATAAAATAGGAAACTAACAAACTCTTCCTAATCATGAAACACATCATCTTGATCCGACAGTGTCTCCAATGTTGTCGTACCAAAATCGGCTACATCGGCTTGCCTTGTCCGATTCGGTATCAGTCGATGGACACCTTAGCCGATTCGGGCGCCGGGGCTTACCAAATTCTGGTGTTAACACTCTTCCTTGGCCTTGACTTCTTTATCAAACATTGTGGGTTCCACAAACCGTGTAAACAATTGTGAGGTCCCATCAGGCGTGCCAAAAATGTGTTGACGCCAAATTCATACCGCCACAAGATGTGTTGACGTCGAATCCCACGCTCGCCTGGGAGATCTGCTTAGCTCTAGTGCAGGTCCTAAAATTGATAAATCGCAGGCGTGCCAGTTAGTTTGATCCTTCCACTGACAAGATATGCAAAACAGCAAAACATAAATCATATCGGCTGATAGGACAATAATCAAAACAACCAATCTGTTGACAGCCGATTGTGTGATTCCAGCCGATACCGATATCCAGATAACTCGTCGGCTGAAACCCCGACGAAACCCTTATTGGTATCCATCAGGCAAGCTAGAGACTATGGTTCTAATCATGACTTAGTAGGTCAAACTGAATTGATGCAGCACTAAGTATGAAAAGAAACGCAATATCTAGACAATCAAGCCTTTGACTAATTTTCAGGGTGGTAGATGCCGAAGCTAATCTAATCTAATATAACGATTTAGCCGATATCGGCTGAAACCCTAAAATGAGAGACAACCGATAAAGCCAAATGGAGATACTAGGACTAGATTCAACAAAAACATATGATAAGACCGGCTAACCCTCCGGTGAAACATTAGTATGAACCTATCGGCTTAGCAAAACTTAGATTATCGATACCAATCTAGTAGGTCAGACCTAATCGATGCAGTACGAGATTGTATATGATAATCTAATACTCGAGAAGCCGATAGATCTGTCTAATGTGATGGATATAACAAATCTACCTAAAGCAACATTACGTTTACGAAACATCAACTTGATCGGAATATCGGACCTAACCGAGAAAGTTCTAACTAAGCCGATGTATCTACGAACAGTAATGAAACTAAAGATAGATACGATATACCTGGGTCGGCAGGACCCATGACTTACCCCTTCGCCTGAGATCGAAGCCGATGCAGCCCGCGTCGGGTGCCATGTCTCGCCAGATGATGAACAAAGTGGAAAAGGTAGCCGGGCTTACATATTTATACCCATGGCTAATAGAGATCCTAACAGATTACAAATCCAAACATTCCTAAAGATAAAAGGAAACAAACTGAATCCTTACCGGATACTAACACACTTTCCTAAAGATAAAATAGAAAGTTAACAAACTTATCCTAATTAATAGATATAAGCCGCATCCTCCTCGAACTCGGTTTCTTCTGGATAAAATCTTTCCATACCAAATCTAACGAGAATCCGACTGCTAGAGATACTGATAAGGGAAAATCCCCATCGGCTGACGCAGAACTCCCAGCCGATTCTGCTTTGAGCCGATATGAACACTTAGCCGATGGAGACTCTAGGGCTTACCAAATTTTGGTGTTAACATCTGCCCTCTAAGACTGGAGGTACAGAAGATACATGCATGTCCTAACGATTGTATCCTCTATCACGGTGAGGAGTACGAGAACCTAGAAGCATTTCCGGTTTGTAAAGCACTTTGATACAAGATCAGACGAGATGATCCAGGCGAAGTTGACGGATGGGCTGCAAAGAAAAGAGTTCCTGCTAAGGTGAGGTGATATTTTCCTATAATACAACGGCTGAAGCATCTGTTCAGGAACAAAGAGCATGCAAGGATGATGCGCTTGTACGCAGAAGTACGCCAACAAGACGGCATGCTGAGACATCTCATCGATGGGTCACAGTGGTGAAACATCGACAGAATATTTAAAGACTTTGGCGAGGATGCAAGAAACATAAGGTTCGGCTTACGTACGAATGACATGAATCCTTTTGGAGAGATGAGCAGCGGCCACAACACTTGGCCCGTAACGATGTGTATCTACAACCTCCCGCCTTGGCTATGCATGAAGCAGAAGTACATTCAGATGTTGATTATTATTCAAGGCCCAAAACAACCTGATAATAACATCGATGTGTACCTGAGACCGCTGATCGAAGATCTAAAACTGCTGTGGAAGAAAGAAGGTGACCCCATGTGGGATGAGGATAAACAAGAACAGTTTAACCTACGAGGGTTGCTGTTCATTACCATCAACGATTGGCACGCACTTGGCAACCTATCCGGACAGTCAAACAAGGGGTACAACGCTTGCACCCACTGTATGGATGAGACTGAATGTATGTACCTGAAACACTATAAGAAGGTAGTGTACGTGGGCCATCGTCGCTTTCTTGTTGCAAGCTACCCTGTCCGGAGAAAAGGCAAACATTTTGAACAAAAGACAGACCATCGTACTAAGCCAAAGCATCGCAAAGGAAAGGTTGTGTTTGCCATGATGAAAGATCTCAAAGTAGTATTTGGAAAGAGACCTGGCAGCCAACCTATAGCAAGTGAAGGTGGTCACACGGCGATGTAAAATAAGAAGTCCATTTTTTGGGAGTTACCCTATTGGGAAGTCTTGGACATCCACCACGCAATCGATGTGATGCACCTCACTAAGAACCTTTGCATAAACCTACAGGGCTTCCTAGGTGTATATGGAAAATCAAAAGATACACTTGAGGCACGTAATGTTCTGAAGCATATGGCACAATGCGATCACCTTCACCCGCAGTAAAAGGAGAAAGGAACCCACTACTTAAGTCCAGCCAGCTACACTCTGATCAAGGCAGAGAAGAGAAATCATGTTTGAATGCCTAGAGAGCATCAAGGTACCGTCTGGATACTCCTCGAATATAAAGAGAATAATAAACACGAAGGATAAGAAGTTCACAAACCTAAAGTCTCATGACTGCCACGTGCTGATGACACAGCTCCTTCCCGTTATAATTCGGGGTATCCTTCCCGATAATGTCCGGGCAACAATAACAAAGCTATGTGCTTTCCTTAACACAAATTTCACAGAAGATCATCAATCTAAATAGACTAGAAGTCTTTCAAAATGACGTGGTGCAATGTCTTGTCAGCTTTGAGATGATCTTTCCGCCTTCCTTCTTCAATATCATGACACATCTCCTATGCCACCTTGTCAAAAAGATCCGTATCCTCGGTCCTATATTCCTACACAACATGTTCCCTTTTGAGAGGTATATGAGTGTTCTAAAGAAGTACATCCATAACTGTTCTCGTCTAGAGGCCAGCATCGCCAAGGGATATGAAACAGAGGAGGTCATTGAGTTATGCGTCGACTTTATTGAAGACCTTCGTCCCATCGGGGTGCCCGAATCTAGCCATGAAGGGAGACTACGGCGGAAGGGGACTCTTGGAAGGAAGGCAATAATAACGGTAGACAATGAATTGTTCAGGAAAACACATTGGACTATTTTGCAACAATCTTCCTTGGTGGCTCCTTACATCGAGGAGCACTTTGCGATTGTTCGCTCAAAAAACATCGGTAAAGACGGATGCCTGGATTACACGCCATCATATTAGCCTGAGTGGTGCAGGCGTAACCATTGATGCAAGTGGCATGACAACAGTCGACCTTAGCAAGATTTGATACTCCGACAAACCCTTCGTCCTTGCTATGATGGACGATAAGTTTTCTATGTGAAGGACATGGCTAGCAAAGAAAACAAGGGGAAAGGGTCCGACGAGCCAAAGCGCCACGTGGTTCTCCCAGGCAAAAAGAAAATCATGGGAATCGAGGATAGGACTGACGAAGATTATGATCAGTTTGACAGGCAACCTCCGTTCACGGTGACGGTTGACCCGATCATCCTCCTATCAAATGAGGACACCCCTTACTCACGCAATGATCATAACGAAGGAACAATAGTGCGGAGAAAATACGTGAGGACAACCATCACTTAGCTAAATTTTTGTACGGATGATGTAAATTTATTGTATTTATTGTAACCAATTGAATTTATTGTAAATTATTGAATTTATTGAATTTATTGTAAATTATTGTAAATTACTGAATTTATTGAATTTGTTGAAACCATTTGAAGTGCGGAAGCTGTAGAAGAACAGAATCACGATCCCACATGCCTTGTGTCACCATTTGACTCAACTCCATTGTGTTAAGAGCAAGCGTAAGCCATCCAAAGAGCAATGTCAAGAGCTTGAATAGTGTCCTGTGGCAACGATCGCTCTTTGAGGAAGTGTAGTGCACTCATAATTGTCAAAATAGGATTACATAGAAGGATATAAAAATTAACCTTGATGCTTATCTCAGTCAGATCAAATATGCTCTCAATGGGCCTCCCTTGGTGAAGTGCGGAAGCGTAGAAGAACGGAATCACGATCCCACATGCCTTGCGTCACCATTTGACTCAACTCCATTGCGTTACGAGCAAGCGTAAGCCATCCATCGCTGGAGATAACATCAACCATTGCTAGGATTACCATGTAATTCTATATGTTTTTTCTCGGTTGCAACTTCGCGGATAGCTGCGGCTTGCAGCTCAAGGGCCAAGAACGAGAGCAGCAGGAAGCTAAGGAGAAGAAGAGGCCAAGAACAATAGGGCATATGTTAACTATATATTGTTATTAGAATCTAAAATATTTTTCAATAGGGCATATTTTAATTATATATTATTATTAGAATTTAAAATATTTTTCAATATGGCATATGTTAATTATATATGATTGTTATTATAATTAACAATCATATGTTAATTATATATGATTGTTTTCACATTAAAATTAATTTGACCCTGTTTAAATTTTACTCTCGGTTTTTAACAACAACCGGAACAAAAAATATTTAAAAATAGCGGGAAAACATCTTTAGTCCCAGTTGTTGGCTTAAACCGGGACTAAAGATTCTCATCAAATAGTGGTATGGAGATCTTTAGTCCCGGTTGTAGCCACCAACTGGGACTAAAGATTGGATCTTTAGTACAGGTTGAGGCCATCAACCGGGACTAATATATCTTTAGTCCCAGTTGTTAGCTTCAATCGGGACTAAAGATACCAGTATCTATATATAGCAGTGGATCCAAACACTTAGTCGTTTTTCCATCGTCTCTTCGTCTTCATCATAGAGAACCCTAAACCATCGCTGCGCCACCATCGTCTTCTCGCGCCGTCGCCGTCGTCTCGCGCCGCCACCATCGTCTCGCCGTCGAGCCGCCATCATCGCCCGTTGAGCATTCCAAGGTAACAACCTAACCCTAACCGTAACCCTAACCCCCACACGATCTCGCCGAACCCTAACCCCCGCACGTCGCCGTCGTCGCCTCCGCACGCCGCACGCTGCCTCCTTTGCACACCACACGCCACACGCCATTGCCATATATCACCGTCGCCGTCGCTGCTGTCGCCATGAGCTGAACTATGATATGTTTGAATAAATTTTGAGCCACATGAACTGTGTGATATATGTTAAATTTGAATATATTTTGAGTCCTGTGATGTTTGAATGTATATATGGACTTTGAATATTGACTGTGAATTTAGAATTTTGAATTGTGAATGGATTGTTAATTTTGAATGTTAATTAATTTTGCATGTCAATTTGATTTAATAGAAGCATTATATGAATTTGATTTAATTGAAGCAAATAGAATTTTGACTATCAATTAATTTTGATTGTGAATTTGATGTATGGACTGTGAATGTGAATGGATTGTGAATTTGGAATGTAAATTTTGATTGTGAATTTGATATATGGACTGTGAATATGAATGGATGTGAATTTTGAATGTTAATTAATTTTAAGAAAATAGTCATGTAATTTTTGAACATATTTTGGATCGTTAAACATATAGTGGCTCTACAAAATTTCACTTAAACCGTGACTTTTATCTCCCTCACCATTCCACCTCTCCTCTCATTCACTTCTCCTTTCCACCTTATCTCCCTCATCTCATCCTCCTCTCTTTCTCTCTCTCGGTGCATCCTCCTCTCTTTCTCTCTCGGCGAAAGACTAAATGGTAATGACATGTAAAATATAAATACAAAATTTCATGATTTGAAAAAGCATGAAATGCGACAAGCTAATAAAACTAAATAGCACAATACTTCTTCGTGAATCTCCTTGCAGGATAGGATCCCTTGGAATCCGTCCAGTGGCCTCTTCCCGCTAGCGTCAGAAATCCGTCCAGGGAATGTCTCTTTCTTCGAGTTCAAAGTTAGAGTTTTCCATTATCCCTGGGGGCTGATTTTACAGATAGGTTCCCACGGCACTTCTAAGCTAGGCTATCGACAAGATGAGACCTTTCCCTCATCCCTTTCGGAACAACCCTGATCAGTTACACCAGCCACCCGAACTATGTATGCCATTCCCAACGTGGGTTTCACTTTAGGGGCGTTTCATCTATATTTTCCTCAGTCATATATTTAGTGTTAAGGATGTCCAAAAATCATACTATTAATGATGACTCGTATGCATTGGGAATCATACATGTATTAACTGAATATTTTTTCCTTGTCAGAATTACTTGATCAAGTCGTTGAAACACAACAATCAAATGGCTAATCGCGAGGACGAACAGTTCCTCCTTGACGAGATCGCACAGGGGAGTAGCTAATATTTTATTGAGGAGGGGAACGAGGATCCCAACCAGTATCTCAATGAGGAGGGGAACGAGGAGGGAAATGAGGAGGGGAATGAGGGCACTCCAGCCGTTGGAGAGAAGAGGGCACGC
The DNA here is from genome assembly GCA_019925245.2 of Oryza australiensis. Lineage (NCBI taxonomy): Eukaryota > Viridiplantae > Streptophyta > Magnoliopsida > Poales > Poaceae > Oryza > Oryza australiensis. The sequence goes on along the minus strand of JAIFGZ020000473.1, from coordinate 3,023,435 downwards.
GGGCAACACGGTGTCAGTAAGCGAATTGAGGGTCGACATGTCATAACGGAAGTGGCACAGGACGGTCGACCATGTGTCCCAGCCGACGCCGCAAGGAAGTTTGTGGCACATAGTGGATGGGTAGTGAGGGATCACGTGCCCATCAAGGTAGTGAACTGGCGGCGACCAAGGATAGGAGGGGATGAACAGAGCTATCTTTCGGATACAGAGAAGGAGATGCTGTGGTCGACAATGCTCCAGACCTTCACCATCCCAGAGTCAGAACAGGCAAGGGTCAAGGAATAGAAGCTAAAGAAGATGGCCGAGCTCTTCAGGATCTTTAAGAAGGAATTACACAAGAAGTACATCTTGAAGGGCCAGACCCCCGACTTTGACAAATTTCCCAAGCTGAGAGATCACTGGGAGGCTTTTGTGGACTACAAGACAGGAGAGCAAGCGCAAGCGCTTATTGAGAAAAACAAGGCCAACGCAGCTAAGAAACAATACCATCACAAGCTAGGGTCAGGCAGCTATCAGAAGGCAGTTCTGAGATGGGAGCAGATGGAAGCCGACCTCCTAGCTAGAGATATCGTTCCGGGCACACCCAACAGGCCGGAACGATCAAAACACTGGTTCTATGCTCACGTCGGATCGCTCAATCCTGCCGATGGATCCGTAATCTAAGGCGATGAAATCCAAGAAGCCGCTAGAAGATTACAAGATGCAATGGATGCCTCTGCCTCAGGCTCATTCCAGCCCGACAGATAGAAGGACGAGCTTACGCTTGCACTCCAAAACCTAGAGCATTCGGGACGAACACGAGGAAAATGCGTCATTCCCTGGAAATACGGATTCCAAGAGGACATTCAAAGCTATCGGAGCCGCATGAGGAAGAAGAGAGATACGGATGCGAAGCTAGCAGACATGGAGCTCTGTCTCTCACAAATTAATGAAATAGTGGAAAGAAAGGTAGCCAAAAAGATGGCCCAACGGGACCGGAGCCAGCATGTGAGAAACCGGATCCAGCGCAACTACAGCAGGACCCCAGCAGCTGCGCTTCTATAGGCCATAGAAGCTCCAGTCTACCCGCCATGCCCCGTCGACGAGATCACGCAGCGAACACCTTGTGAGTTGCATATTCCATTCAAGAACCTCTCAATCAAGGTATGCTCGTAGTTTTATGGTATATTTTCCCATTAAGAACTTGTCAATAAAGGTTGATTACTAATTAATAAACTCTCTTCTCGTGAAGGTGGCGTCGGGCATGGCGATACCAGTCGAACGAGACGGGACCTACCAATGCATGCCCGTTCCACCAAGGTACTCGAAAGTCAAAATTGAATAGGTGGAACATGGCTTTCAGGATCTCGAGCTGGATATCCCCGGAGAAGACGGAGAGACGACGCTAGGAGACACCGCCCACGGGATCATTCTATAGAGCAAGCCCTTCATCGTCTTTCCCGAGCGAGAAGTCGCTTCTGTTCCTCCATCTCCGCCACGTGGACCATCTCCTCCACGTGGACCGTCTCCTCCGCCTCCTCCGTCGCCTCCACGAGCACCGACTCCTAAACGGTCTCCCACTCCCTAGCCTCCTCCGCCTCCTCCGTCGCCTCAACAAGCACCAACTTCTAAATGGTCTACCACTCCACAACCTCCTCCGTCGCCTCCTAAGCACAGAGCTCGTGCCATGCTATCAATGTCAACGTCAACCAGTTCACAACGAAGCAAGAAGACAAGACTTGACCCACTCCCGTGAGCCCCAAAGAAAATGGCGTTCGACATGACTGTGGAGGAGTTGCATGAGGCTGTCCAAGCTGAGGTCAAGGCACATTTCAAGAAGAAGTCTCCTGAGAAGCCTATTGAAATCGATGCGGCGACCAAGTCCTTCTTCAAGAAGATATACTGTATGTCACTGGCTAAACCAGAGCCATAGTCGGACTACGATAGGACGCTCAGGAAGGTGCACAACAAGGCAAAAGAAAAGGCCAAAGAGGTCCCGCAGCTCAAGATGCAACCTCAAAAACCCGTTGAGCTGGTGTGCTGGCACAAAGAGCTGATTTATGAAAATTTATAGAAGATGTGGGAATATCGATATACCAATTATCTGGACGTGCAATTATCAAGAAGGCTGAGGTGAGATACAAGTATACATTCGGACGACCTCTTGTCAAGCCGGATGAGGTGAAGGATCTCCCCACACAGATGTACCACTTCCACCAATGGTACATGCAAGCTACAAGCAAAGGTACAGAGATGATCACGGCGCGGATCAGAAACGACACATTCTTAGATGCAGAAGATGATGTAATGTATATACGCTTCGAGGACATCTTCGACCTATACCATCTGGACGCCCATGACGTCTCTGTTATAACCATGTGGGTTTTGTAAGTATCGTTCAGTTAAATTTATTTCGTTCCTTAGCTCCTTGTATGTAGCTGACTAAAATTCTTTTATCCGTTGTAGAATGGCGATCCATGATTGCAATAGACGGGGATGGAACCACATGGGATTCATGGACCCCCGCAAAATTAACATGAAGACATTAGATTAATATCCGACGGATACAGAGGACAACATCTACCGAATGCTGGTGCAGCAACATTACAAGACATGGTTACTTCTGTCGTACAACACAGCATGAGTTCTTACTACTTTCTGTACCAATTTCAATCACATACACATATACAGTACATATATGTCATTTCACGCAATTTACAGATTTCACTGGGTCCTCTTCGTAATTGACGTTGGCAGCTTGCGAATCCATGTGTACGACTCAATGGATAAACCAGTCTACATTCGCAAAATTTTTTGAAGTGTTAATCAGGTAATGTCATCTTAGTTGTTCTTGAATATATGTGGTTCTCAGATAATTACTCACTAGCTTGCAACTATACGTAGGGCATGAGCTTGGTTACATGAGCAGGTTCGCGGGACATGGAAAGAAAAGCTTGCTGTGAGGATGAATTTTTCAGTGAGTAACATGCTCCAAAGTTATACTGAATCATTAATTTGTTCTAAAATATAAATATATATTAAATCTTTCATTGTTTATCCTTTAGTGTGCAAAACAGGCGCAGGGGACAAACTTGTGCGGCTACTACGTCTGCGACTACATTCACCACCTAGTTCAACAAGTCACATGTCCCGATGATCTCGAAGTACGTATAACAATCATTCATACATTACGTCTCGATTTCTTATTGATTTTATATATTTATTTCTCATTTTATTCAAATGACAGATTATTTGTGACATAAATAAACTCCCCCACGCAAGTTTCATATAGGATACTAAACAAGAACGATGAGATTTATCAATGAGCAGGTTATTGATCCCGTGGGAACATTATACTGGGATTGGAGTGGTCATGGATCCACATCGTAGAGCAATTTTTTAATATACGATATAGAACAGTAAAACTTAATTAGAAATATAATATATATATATATATATATATATGTATATTTATAATGTGTACCTATTTTGGTAAGAAATGTATATATTTACTTAATTAAGTGGAGTTATATATGTGTAATATATGTATTTATACATATATATGCATATTGCATATATATGTATAAATATATGTATATGTAAAATATGTATGCATATATATAATTAACAAGCAGCAAGCTAGCTGCAGGAGCAAAGTTAAAAAGAAAACCTTTAGTCCCAGTTGATAACACCAACCGGGACTAAAGATGGTCGAGCCAACCATGTGGCGCCGTCATCTTTAGTCATCATATTTTTAGTTATTTCATCAGGACTAAAGAAAGACATATTTAGTCCGCTTTCGTAGTCTCGGTTTGAAACCCGAGAGGGTTACAAATCAGGACTAGAGCCACTTCCCCGCACTGTTATTAGTCAACTGTTAATTATTAGAAACTTCAAATATATTTATTTTATTTTAAAAACTTTTATACATATTTATTTTTTTAAAAAATATATATTGTTTAATAGTTTAAGAAACGTGTTGCTCATCCCTGTAGCCAAATCGAACGGAACCAAGTATTAGTACATGGTAAATATTATCACTAATTTGCTTGGGATCATCTCTTTCAAAATGTGCTTAGAATGGTATGACTCCCTTCAAACACATGAATTTTATTTTATATGAATCAATTCGGTTCCCATAAAATTGTTATGAAATTCTCTTGTTCCAAAGGAGACGTACGTCTGTGTTTGGTGCGGCAGAAGATAATTTTGTGTTGTGAAATTTGTTTTTTCCCTCCTAAAGAATACTTTTATGTAGATTTTTTCAGGTCTTTTTAGCAATTACGGAAAGAAGGTTAAACAAGAAAATTGGTTAACACACCTTCAAAATTAATTTTCAAATTTAAACCAAATTCGGCTTTTAGGCCAAAAGGCAAGCTTAATAGCCTAGCTGCTAGCTCTCCCAAAAGCCTCTCCATGACTCCATATGCTTCTCTGTTCTTAACAAGATGAACAAAGGTGGTGTTTGGTTTGGGGTAAGGTGAAATGGGTTAGCCATATTCCTGTTTTTTATGGGATGGTTCCTGTTTGGCATTAGGGACAAAATAGTTCTAGTTTTAAGGAGCAAGAGGTCGTGTCACACATATCAATGAGAGAGAGAATTGGGTTGGATTAGTCTGTCAGTTTTTATGTATGAAAGTGAACCAAATCCAGAGAAAATATTCCTTTCTGAGGATTATCCCATTGTACATGTTCTCAAATTAAATACCCTGAAAAATAGGTTCGCCCTAATCCAACCAATCCCTTACCTTCAACCAAACCCACAACAAAAGAGTAAATGACATTTTGGTCAATCTTGCTTCTATATGGCCAAAGGAAGAAGGGGCGAAGTAAGGATTTTTTTTCTCATTAAATTGTATGTTAATCCCAGTCCTTACAAGCATTAACTCCAATTATTGGAGGTCCTAATCAAAAAATAATTGTTTTTTACTTGGTAAACTCTAGTACATTAATGATTGATTGATTCATACTTAAAAAACAAAATTGGTGTCGGTTAAGAATCCCGTATAGGTGTCAGTTTTGAAACCGGCATCTTTGAGGTCCCATGAATAAAAAAAAGACTCGATGCATCGCCTCGAATCGAGTCGATGCATCGAGCAGCTCATGATCACCATGAAATCACATCTAGAACATAATCACAGAAGCAAGAACAAAATCAACATCCACCAACAAACATCCAAGAACACAATAATAGAATAAAAAAATCAACATCCATGAACACACAGAGAGGCCACCGCTGCTGCCGTCATCGACGAGCGGGCCGCCCCTGTGCTAGCCTTCCTCCTTGTAATGGCATCCAGATCCAACAGCCATTGAGCTCTAGGCAACTAGATCGACATACTCAATCTCGACCTTCAGATGGCCACCCACTCATGTGCCCTAGCATGGACACGCCCCATCGCCACCGGAGATGACGTACGCAGGCTTTTCGGAGACCACCATTGGCTTTGTGCACCGTGGCCATGTTGCCTCCCACTATGTCTCCCACGGCCATGGTGGTGGTTGTAGTCACCGTCAACGAGAAGGAGGAAGGGAGGGGCAAGGGGAGGAGGAGGAAGAGGAAGATGCGGTTGCGGTGGCGGTTGTAGCTACCAGCGGCAAGGGGGAGGAGGGGAGGGACAAGGGGAGGAGGAGGAGGAGGAGTATGCGGTTGTGATGGTGGCTGCGGCCACCGGCGGCGAGGGGAAGGAGGGAAGTAGCAAGGGGGTTGCCGCAAGAGAATGAGCGGTGAGAGAGCGATGAGAACAAGGGGCACGACCACGAGAGGATAAGGATGCAAGAGGAGCTGGTTCGGCTCTCTCCAACCCCGCCAGCTCGGCTCGGCTCGATTTTTATGAGGTCCAGTTTTTTAATTAACCGACATATCTAACATATTAAAGATGCCTTTTTAAGGACACGTGCTAGTTTTTATTTTAAAATGACATCTATATATTAAACATGCCTTTTTAAGGGCACGTGCTAGTTTTTATTTTAAAATGTCAGTTATTTTTTTATTATGTAAAAGTGGAAAAATTTATGGGTATCGATTTTAACATTTCGGTATCTATAATGCTGTCCTGATATTATTTGTTGGTTGCGCTTAACCTGTGAAAACTGCATGATCATGCTACTATAAGCTGTCTGGATATTAGCCAATAATGCATGGCAGATATCCTGCCCAGCCGGCTAGAACTAACTAGTTCTTGTTATCACACATGCAAGTATGAATGATCACTTCTTTTGCCATCAGTATAGTATAGTAGTAGGTAGGAGTACGTTGTTTACTTGACATCGCTAATATGTACTTTTTAATATCATTCTAGTTTAAAATACTACTCTTTTTAAAACTTGTTTAAAATAAACTATATGAAAACGTTTTTCATGAAAAACATACTACTCTTTCAAATTACATATCATTCTAGTTTCTAAGTCAAACATTTGTATCTTTGAGCATTAATTTCTAAAAATTCATATAGTTTAACATCTTATGTTTTTAGACTCACTTTAAGGAATACTTTTATATTATATAATTCCTATGTCATTAAACTATACAAATTTTTAGAGATTGATAGTTTAAAGTATAAATGTTGTGGAGATTGTGGCAATTGGGTATCTACATGGCAAGCTTATCCGACTGGAGGTAGGGATAGATTGCGCCTGCTATATCTGTAAGCCGAACTTGACTTGGGTGTTACGGTTGCCGATAGAGATAAGGCAATCGGCCTATAGTCACGGTTTGGTAAGATTGAGGAAACCAACTTAGAATAAGATAGGGTTTCCGACTTGTAAACCCTTCCTCCCAAGACTATATAAGGGGGGTAAGGGGCGTCCCTTGAGGGATATCAGATTCTAGATCAGAAATTCCGATAGGAAATCAGCTTTTAGCTTTCAGCCTTAGATCACAAGATCAATAAAGACACTCGGCGGATCGAATCCACCGAAACAGGAATAGAGTATTACCTCACGAGAGGGCCTGAACCTGTCTAAATCTTCTTCTTCTTCTAACCCATTGTGCTTGGCGATCTCGACTGCGACCCCAGAAAATATATTGCCGAAACCAAGTTTCGACAAATGTTTAACTTAGAATGCAAGAAATTTGAAATGAAGGGAGTAATATTATTATCACATATGAAATTCTAATATTTTTATTTATTGATGATTTAAGTTGTTGAGATTTGACGAGACGATTTGAGAATGAGAGTAGCACATGCAATTTTACACTCCGGTTTTTTGTTAGTTGTCAGATGGATCTCCGTAATACACACTTGACACCTTAAAAATGTTGCTAATCCTGTGACCACAAAAAAAACTAAAACACAATACAAAATGCATTTTCACTTGACAAAAATGGGAATGTTCTGTATTTCTTGGTTACTCCAGTATAACAGCTGATTTTTTTTTCGTTTTAACAAAAGGTGTCATCTAGTTCCTGGACTAAAGAAGTTGTCTCTGCACGTTCTAAAAATTGGCATCTATATTTAGTCATATAGTGGTGAAAACATGAACATTTAACCGGTAAAAAACATGACATATATTTCTCCCTTTGAAGATTCTTTATAACATGGAAGTCAATGGTTGATAGCTGAGGAGATGGCAGGCATGAACAAAAAAGCGTCTGGCTGGCCCCATATGTTGGGACTGCTCCGCTCGTGTCACCAAACTTGCATCCCATCCAGCTTGAAAATTGAAATTAGTACGTACTAATCTTCACCGACTTGGCAGGAATGCAGCCATGCAGATGCAGGTGATGAGCTGAATTATTTGGTTTCGGTTTTGGTTTGATCTGGTGATCTCGTCAAAAAGGAGGACATACATGAAGCCAGCCATCTACTACTAGCTAGTTGACTTCTTTTCACCACAAATAGAAACCTCTCAAACCCCCTTCACATTGACATCTACTGGTGACTGTCGGTAGGGCAAACCGCAAAATGGCAGGTGTCTGAAGGAGGTATATGTTAAAAAGGATAGCCTCTTCGTTTGCCCTGCCACATATAAGCTGTTATCAAATTTTAAATTTTAAAACTTGATTTGATTTTTTTAAGTTGATTTTGATACTTTTAATGTAGTTTTTCAGCATTGGCTCTTAAGTCGCCAATGACACACATATAAACGTTTTACTTATAAATTATGTCTTATCACTAATAAGCCATTGTGGCTTATAATCCACCATAAACAATCTTGAGCGATATCTTCATTAAGAGGTATTTACTATTTAGACTACTAATTTAATAAGTGAAACAAGGATTGCAAATTGACCCTTAATTTGCATCTGCTCATGATCAATTCTTTTCTACTTTGTACAGAGAGATTGGTTTTACGTGTTAAGAAAGAGTATATATGTACCTCTTTAGGAACACGAGGCATTGGTTTTCCGTGTTACTAAAGAGTATATATATGTACCTTTTTATTAACACCATAAGATATATACATACTTCTATATACTTTTGAAGGAATCTTGACGTTGTTAGCTCTTCGTTAATTTTGTTGTAATTAATTCAACTTGTTTAGAATTTTTACCACTTAAGAGGTTGGGTGATATATACCTCACTCTAAGGATTGAAAGAAAACCTCTAATAATTAAGATAAACCATTAAAACTGGAGATAGATTTTAGGGGAAAATATATTTTTTGGGGCGATTCACAAATTCGACATCTAATAATTAAAAAGAACAGAGAAAGGCGTGTCGAATTACTTACCGGTTGCATGATGTTGTACATACTATAGTGGCTAAAGCCTTGTCTCGTGAACTCGAAAAGTCAAATCGCTCTTTTGTGACGTGCCCGGGGGCTTGTGAAGTACCTGATCATCAAGTGACACTGTGTCAATATAACCTACGTGTGCAATATATATGACCTTAGCTACTGCTGGCAGTTACCAGATTCTCTTCGAGTTGGTAATAATCTTGTTACGTTTTAATCGCATCTAGTCAACCAGCCTAGCTTGTCCTACGTATAAAATTAACCGCGGCTAAAATTTAAATTTTAAAACTTAACTTTAAAATAAGTTTTAGGATTTTTTTTCAAAATATATAAGTTAGTTTTGCCTTTTAAATTGCTAAAAATATATATATTAAACTTTTATTCGTAAAGTAGTTTTTTATTAGAATAAATCGTTTTGGTTTATAATCAACTCATGGACGACCGATGGAGGCCAAAGTATTGTTTTGTTTCTTGCACAACATTTTATTTCTTTTGTAATAGCCGTTCATTACCACGAAAACATTTATTTATGTTGGGCGACAATCCTCATCTATGTCGGGTAGAGCACGTGTCATGACGTAAAAGGCATTGATGTGAGAAGTAGTCTGTATCGGGCATAAGCCCGTCACCGATACACTTATCGTTGTCGGGTCTAAACTTAAGCCCGTCATAGATGAGTGTCATCTGTGATGGGCTTAATTTAGGCCCGTCACAAATGAGTGTCATCTGTGGCATTCACATATTTTATCGATGTGCAAAACCCAGACATATGACATTCACATATTTCACACATCCATTCATATACACAATTTATTTTTGAAATAGAAGAGAATGAATCTTTGAATTTATCTCAGATCTATACATGTCCAATACAACCAAAACAAAAGTGACATTATCTATGATCTATACATTGCACATTTCTATGTGCTCCTCTAGATATTGTTCCTCTTTTGCCCCTCTCTATTTTTTTTCTTTTAGGGTGTTGACCTTTTTTTGAAAAATTTGACATTTATTTTTATTATTTTATATTTTTTCTTGACTTATGAGCACACGAGAGATAACCATAGAAAATTTGAGCCTAAACAAGTGAAACACGTGACCGGTGGAAAATTCAGAAGACACGCTCAGAATCGACAAAAAGCTTTCAGGCTCGAAAATATAATCTTCTGACTAGTTTTTGGGGAAAATAAAATCGCCTAACCCGGCTAAGCTAGGAACGAACGCATCCGAAATATTTTTCTGATTGACTTTTATATATGGAACGTCTCAATCGAAGTCCGTATCCGAAAGTTATGACCATTTTAAAAATCGACTTCGAATTAGAGAACAAAACGAGAACAATGCGCAAAAACTTGTTACACACGCACAAATTAGATACGACGATTAGTGTTTGATGAAAATACATGGCATGACATTCATCTCAGATTCAATACATAGCATGACATTCTCTCGATGTATACATAAGGGAGCACAACAACACATGAGAGAGATGGACTTACCCGGAGCACGGTGGCGCTCGGTGGGCAGGCTCGGGGATGGGCGCACTCGGTGGCCGGGCTCAAGGACGGCGATGCACGGTGGTAGTGAGGGAGAACGACGGCGTCGGGCTCGGGAGGCGGGAGGGCCGGCGGCGATGGCCTCCGAGAGACGGTGGCGGTGCAAGGGTTCGCAATGTGAGGACTTAAAAAAATTTCGTGCTCATGTGTAGATATGAATCGGTGCTCAGGCTAGGTTAAATGATTTTGAAACATATCCATGACGGGCCAAATTGTTTTCTCAATCGGGCCTCAGGTTGATACGTCACTGATAAGTGTCATCGGTGACGGGCTTCTGTTCGGGCCCGACAAAGATATCGTGGGTTATCTTTGTTGGACCGTGATTTGAGCCCGTCACCGATAGGTATCATCCATGACGGGCTGACGGGCTCGAGTTTTTTTTACACATCTAACATGTCGGTACGAGTATTTCTTTGTCGATCTCTTTTTAAGGTCCGTTTGAGATGATTTTGGGATGACGGTCCGCAAAACCCAGATATATGAGAGACCGTGTCACAGATGGGAGGATTTATACTACTAGTGGTTAACTTTCTTGTTATTTAAAATCTCAGGACATGGTATAAATTCTGTTAGTTGTTCCCAGGAAATAGGAGCAAAACATTCATTTATGGTCAAGCTCTGTGGCCCAATTGCTTCGTCTCAACACTTATAATAGCTGCAATGTGCAAAACAGCATGATAAGTAGTTGTTCTATGACCGTTTATATTTGTCATTGTTGACTAATGACTATTTTGTATGGCACTTTTTCTATGGTGTTTTGTCTGAATCATTTTTTTACAGAAGAAGATTAACTTAATAAGATTTGTTATATGATTAAGTAGTCATCACTTGTCCAGAAACACTCTGTCTCGTCATTGTTCCTTCAACTAATTAACATCCCTTTCTGTTATATGTAGGAGTAGCTGTTACTTTCCTGCTATTTTAATAGCTACTCAGTCAACTGTCAAGGCATCTAAACTTAACAGTAGTAGTATATTTTTGAAGTTAATATACTGACCTTCTTCGAAAGTAGGAGCAACATGATCGTAGGGATAGAATGTGCATGTATACGTTTATAAGGGTAAGTATGTATTCATTTATGGTTAATGCTGGTACTTTTCCTATGGGATCTCTAAACCATAGATCACTTTGATTTGTGGAAAAAACATATTAATTTTAGAGAATTTCAACTCTAGGAAAATTTTGTAAAGAAGGCATTGAGCAAAGGAGTGATCCTTTCCTTTCCTTTCAAATTGCTATGGAATGGATAATTGTATATCTATTTTGGAAGAAAGTTAGCATGAGTTTCAACCTCTTGTTTTCAACCAATTCATATGTTTTTCATACGGTCTATTGAGATGATCATTTTTATATCTTTCTCGTGGCTCATAATTATCTGTTTTATAATTGCATTCTTAACAAGTTCCTATATTTTTTTCATTTTTTTCAATCCACCGTTATAAAGGAGCCCTTAATTTCTTTGCACAATAAGTTTTTTGGTGGGACGGGAGAAGATTAACTAGTACTAACTTTGTTGTATGATTCAGCCATCACTTGATTGGGCCAGAGAGCCTACTGGCCTAGAAACATTGTCTGTTTCATCATTGTTCCTTGAACTAATTAACGTCTGCTTTCATGGTCTCTTCAATGATTAGTTGGCACCTGCATTCTGATGTCCACTGCAAATATATGGAGTATCCAACTTAAGAGAATCGGGCAGAGCAGGTTAGGGGAAGGAGAGCAGAATGAGCGAGGACACTGAATGGGCCGATGTGCAGTGCATGGCCCATGTACCCAAAGCGTACGTGTGCATAATGTCATATCATCTCAATTCATTGGACTACTGTAATTGACCAATGGCTGAGTGCATTTTTTTTAAGTCTATTTATATGCCCTAGCGTTGTAGTAACTTGTAATGAGGGTAATGGTTTCACCTGGTTCACTTTTTTTTGTTCCATTTTTCTCGGTATCAACGGTTTTTTTAGGAGGCGATTTGTTTTCGTGGTGCTTTTCCCCAATAGTTTGGTTTTTCTTACTTGGATCCATCAATTTTATTAGATCGGATTGTTTTCGTGGAGAAGGAAACTGGCGCGTGATAGGAGGGGTGGGAGGAGGACGAATCCATATATTTCATTTTTTATATGGACTAAAGAGTTTTTTATATTTTTTTTAATTTGCTACTTTCTCCAGCAAATTATATATTTTACACACATATATTATATATTACACATATATATATTTTACACACATATATTTATACATATATATTATATTATATAATAATATAATATATATGTATAAATATATAAGTTACACATATATATAAATGAACTTAAGAAAGAAAATATATACATATAATATATTAGCAAAACATATACACATATGTACAATTCCATATATATTTTGTATGTTACAAAACATTGTCTATTTTATGGATCCGGTGGTGAAGTTACTTAAATTAAAGTAGAACTCCCCCGCAGGATCAATGATCTGCTCGTTTATAAATCTCATCAATTCTTCCTGAGCGGCTTGTATGAAAGTCTCGTGGGGGAGGTTGTCTCTTACTCGCATAAGCTGTCATTAATTCGATTAAACGAGAAATAAATATATAAAGTGAATAAGAAATCGATCCGTAATGTATGAATGGCTGTTATACGTACATCTATATCGTCGATAGTTGTGACATCGGTCACAAAGCGGTGAATGTAGTCGCAGACGTAGTATCCCCATAAGTTGGTGCCTTGCGACTGTTTTGCACACTAAAGAAGAAACAACGACAAATTTAATATACATATCATATTTTAGAACAAAGTAATGATTCAAAACATCTTAGGAGCATGTTACTCACTGGAAAGTTCATCCTCACGGAGAGCTTATCTTTCCAATTTCCGTGAACATTAGCACGAAGTCGTTCCCATGCCCTACGTGCAGTTGAAAGTTAGCTAGTAATTATCCGAAAACCGCATATATGCAATAGCAAGTAAGATGTCATTACCTATTTAGCAGTTCAAATATCGTTGCGTATGTGGACTCTGGTTTATCCATTGATTCAAAGACATGGATCCACGAGTTATCCATGTCAATTACTAACAGAACCCAGTGAAATCTGCAAATTGGTTTAGATGACACATATGAAAATTTATGTATGCACACGGGATTGAAATCGGTACGGAAGGAAGAAAATACTTACGCAGTGTTGTAGGGCAGAAGGATAAACGACCGGAAGTGGTTTATCACCAGTGCATTGTAAATGTTGTCCACAGTTGGATCAGGAAATTGATCAACCAATACGCCGTTGATTTTGCGTGGATCCATGAATCCATGTTTGGTACAGTCGTGCTTGTTGCAGTATTGGATCGCCATTCTACAATGGTTAAAAAGAATTTTAGTCAGCAAAATACAAGGAGGTAAGAAACGAAATAACAGAACGATACTTACAGAACCCGCGTGGCTAGAAGTGAGACATCGAGGGCATCAAGCTGGTACAGGTCGAATATGTCTTCGAATCGGATATAGAAGTCGTCACCTCCATCGAAGAAATAGTCCAGTGAATATCTGCCCGTTACCATCCCTCCACCCTTGCTGGATTCTTGCATGTACCACTTGTGGAAGCGGTACATCTGTGTAGGTAGCCTTTTCACTTGATCCAGCTTTACAAGAGGCTTTCCAAGTTTGAACTTATATTTCAGCGGAGCCTTCGCCAGGGGAGCACGGCCGTGTAATTGATCCATTGAAATTCCAGCAGATTCCATAAATTGTCTTAACTCTGATCTAACATTTGGAACTGTGTTGAACTCCAGAGGTTTCTAAGGCTGCATGCCGAGCTGGGGTACATCTTTGCCCATTCTCTTCGCCTTGCCGCAGCCTTCCGAATAGTCCCGTCGTAGTCGGATGCGGTTGAGGTTGCGGTTCAGCCGTGGCGTTAGGTACGTCTTCTTGAAGAAGTCCTTGGTCTCCTGGGGGATTTCAGGAGGCTTCTCAGGAGACTTCTTTTTGAAGTGGGCCTTGACTTCAGCTTGGACGGCCTCTTGCAGCTCCTTTAGGGTCATGTCGTACGCCGTTTTCTTTGGGACTGGTGGGAGCGGGTCAAGTTTAGGCCTCTTGCTTCTTGGTCCACTGCTGGTTGACCTTGACTACGTGGCTCGAGATGTTGTCCATTTGGGAGTTGGTGCTCGTTGTGGCGACGGAGGAGACTGAGAAGGCGGTGAAGTTGGAGACGACCGTTTAGGAGTCGGTGCTCGTGGAGGCGACGTAGGAGGCGGAGGAGGCGGAGGCGGTGAAGGAGGCGTAGGAGACGGCCCAAGTGGAGGCGGAGGAGACGGCCCACGTGGAGGCGGAGGAGACGGCCCACGTGGAGGCAGAGGAGACGACCCACGTCCAGGGAATATTATGAAGATCTTCCTCTAGAGAAAAATTCCGTGAGTTGTTTCTCCTAGTGTCAGCTCCCCGTCTCCTCCGGGGATATCCAGCTCAAGATCTTCATAGCCGCGTTCCACCTGTTCAATTTCAACTTTCGAGTACGCAGGTGGAACGGGCCGAGAGTGGTAGGTGTCGTCTCGGTCTACTGGAATGGCCATGCCCGACGTGACCTGTTCGAGAAGATTGCTTATTTGTTAGTAATGAACATTGATTGACAAGTTACTCAAGGAAATATACGTACAACATAAAAGTACGAATATACCTTTATTGTTATGTTCTTCAGCGGAATGTGCAGCTCACATGGGGTCCGCTGTGTGATGTCATCAACGGGGCATGGCGGACCGGTTCAGCTTGTGGGGCCAAGTCGCCTTCATTTCCAGTTGAAGCGCAGCTGCTGCGCTACTGCAGTAGTTGAGCAGCTGTTGTTGGATCCAGCTGTTGGCTAACCCAATGGCTCTGCTCCTCTGCCAACCTTAGGGCCAGCCTTTCGTCCACAATCTGATCAATCTGTGAGAGCTTCATTTCCATCTCAACGAACCTCGCATCCTGCTCTCGCTTTGACCTCATTCGGCTCTTGTATGTGTCGACGTTAGCTTGGAACCCGTATTTCCAGGGGACGACGCCTTCTCCTCGCGTACGCCCCGGGTGCTCTGGGTTTTGGAGGGCGAGCGTTAGCTCGTCCTTCTCTCTGTCGGGCCTGAACGCGCCCGAGGAAGTGGCCTGCATCGCCTCCTCTAACCTCCGTCCGGCTTCTTGAATTTCATCACCAAATATAACTGTCCCATCGACGGGATTAAGTGAGCCGTCGTGAGCATAAAACCAGTGCTTTGATCGTTCCGGCCAGTTGGCTATGCCTGGAACGATATCTCGCGCTTCAAGGTCGTCTTCCATTTTCTCCCATTTTTCCATTGCTTTCTTATAGCTGCCGGACCCAAGCCTGTGATGGTATTTCTTTTTGGCTGCATTGGCCTTGTTCTTTTCTATGATAGCTTGTGCTTCTTCCCCAGTCTTATGTTCAACAAAAGCATCGCAATGATCTTTGAGCTTTGGGAACTTGTCAAAGTCAGGGGTCTGGCCCTTCAGGATATATTTCTTGTGTAACTCTTTCTTGTAGTTCCTGAAGAGTTCTTCCATTTTCTTTAACGTTCATTCTTTGACCCTTGCTTGTTGTGAGTCTGGGATGGTGAACGTCTCCAACATTGTCGTCCAGAGCATCTCTTTCTCTGTGTTCGGTAGATAGCTCTGCTCATCTCCTCCTGTCCTTGATCGCCTCCAGTTGGCAATGCTTACGGGCATGTGATCCCTCACCACCCATCCGCTGTGCGCCACAAACTTCCTTGCGGTGTCCTCTGGGGCAATTGGGCAACCGTCAAATGCTACCTCCGTTATGACATGTCGACCCTCTATGCGCTTGCTGAGGCCGCGTTGCCCGCGTGCCCTCTTCTGTCCAGCGGAGGCGGAGGCAGAGCCCTCATTCTCCTCCTCGTTCCCCTGCTCGTCCCCCCTCGTTCCCCTCCTCGTTGAGGTATTGATTTGGATCTTCATTCCCCTCCTCATTGTAAAACTCTGTTCCTCGTGTGATCTCATCAAGGAGAAACTGTTCCTCGTCACGATCCGCCATTTGATTGTTCTGGGTTGAGGACTTAATCAAAGAATTCTAAAAAAAATTATTCGGTTAATACATGTATCAATTATTCAGGGAAATCATGCATGTCTACGTAAAAAAGACAAAAAGAAGAAGATGGATTTAGAATCACAGATTATCTCGTTCCTAGAAGAGACTTCTAAAGAATATCACAATTATAAATATGCACACTTGTCTCTAGCATGTGCCGGACTACGTTCTATATTTTCCTTCTTCTTCTCTTTTTGTTGCTCTTTGCTAGAACACGACCGATCGACCGTTCGTTCTATCATTCACGTCCGCTCGTTCGGACCCTTAACCCTAACCCTAACCCTAACCCTAAACTATCGTCCGTTCGTTCTATCGTTCGTTCACGTCCATGAGTACGATCATCTGGAGGAGAGGAGAGAAAGAGAGGAGAATGATGTGAGGGAGATAAGGTGGAGAGGAGTGGAAGTGGAGAGGAAAGGAGAGGTAGAGGTCGTTGCATGCCTATGTACGTTGTAACGACCGACTGAACGAACGACCGACCCAACGACCGAACGACCGACCACCGACCGAACGAACGAGTGTCCGTCTGCTCTGCTCGTCCACGTCCGTTCGTTCGTCCGTCTCGCTTTGTCCGTTGGTTCGTCCATGAGTATGATCATCTGGAGGAGAAGAGAGAAAGAGAGGAGAATGATGTGAGGGAGATAAGGTGGAGAGGAGTCGAAGTGGATAGGAAAGGAGAGATAGAGGTCGTTGCATGCCTATGTACGTTGTAACGACCGAACGAACGACTGAACGACCGACCGAACGAACGAACGAGTGTCCGTCCTTCCGTTCGTCCACGTCCGTTCGTTCGTCCTTCCGTCCGTCCGTCCGTCCGTCCGTTCGTCCGTTCGTTCGTCCACGTCCGTTCGTCCACGAACGAACGAACACTCGTTCGTTCGTTCGTCCGTCCGTCCGTTCGTTTACGTCCGTTTGTTGATTTTATCGTTCTCGTTCGTTCAAAAATACAAAATTCACAATTCACATACACATTCAAATTTCAAATTTAAATACACATTCAAAATTCAAAATTCAAAATTCACATATAAACAGTCCATTCACATACAAACAATCCATTTACATATAAACAGTCCATTTACATACAAATTCAAAATTCAAAATTCACATATAAAATTCACATATATTTAACAATCCATTCACATATAAAATTCACATATAAATTTACATATAAATTCACATATATTCCAACCGCAGAGTGCGGCGGCGGCGAGGATGCGAGTGCGGCGGCGGCGGCGGCGGCGAGGATGCGAGGGCGGCGGTGGCGGCGTGGGTGGAGGGCGGCGCGCGACCGTTTAGGGTTTAGGGAGCCGGCCGGCTCGGGGGCCGTGGGGAGGCGCAAGGGGAGTGGACGGCGTGGGGAGGGCGGCGGCGGCGGCGGCGGCGATTGCGGCGGCGTCGGCCGCGAGGATGGCGGCGATGGCGATGGCGTCGACAACGGCCAAACCCTAGCATAACAATGTGGGGAATTCTCTGGGGGGCGGCACCGCTAACCTGCGACGGTCCCGGTTGGTGGCTTCAACTGGGACTAAAGATCATATCTTTTGTCCCGGTTGTAGCCACCAACCGGGACTAAAGATTGCGGGGCAGCCACGTAGCGCAGGTAGGTGGACATCTTTAGTCCCGGTTGGAGCCAACAACCGGGACTAAAGATGTTTTCCTGCCCACTAAAATTCACCTCTAGTCCCGGTTTGTTTTACAAAGCGGGACTAATTATTACATGCCTCTATTATATTGTATTTTATATTCATATATAATTATAATGTTTATATGTTGATATAATTTATATTCATATATAATTAACATATGTTCATATGTTCATATATAATTAACATATGTTCATATAATTAACAAAAAATATTATAAATTGAAATAATAACATATAATTAACATTTTTCATATTCCAACCTATTTAAAATTTAAATAATAATAATATACAATTAACATATGACCTATTTGAAATATATTTTAAATTGAAATAATAACATATAATTAACATTTGTAATATTTAAAACTATTTTAAATTTAAATAATAATATATAATCAACATATGGCCTATTTGAAATAGCTTATCTTAGTCGTCTCATCCGGGTTCGCATCCAGCCACTCCTGATGATCCGTGGAGAGGCCCCGACGCCTTCTTCCTACCTTCTTCACCGATCTTGGTCTCTTCAACATATCATGATCCATTGTAGTAGCCTTTTTGCTATTTTTACTCATCGCTCCCTGTAACATATACAAAGCCGTTCATGTTAAGCGGTTTATGTTCAACTGCTGGTGAGCAAACACATGGAGCGGATGGTGAAGTTGGTGATCGACGAAGCCGCTTCCTGAAGTCAAGGAGAATGTTAAGCGGTTCATGTTCTACTGCTGATGAGCAAACACATGGAGCAGATGGTGAAGCTGGCGATCGACGAAGCTGCTTCCTGAAGTCAAGGAGAATGTGGACAATGCTTCTTTTTTCTTGCTCTCCTCCCTTTGCTTCATAATCTCTATGTCTTGCTCTTTCTTAGATAATCTGACAGCCACCTCATTCCGTGATGGCGGCGTAGCAGTACTTGTGTATCTCCATCAAACTTGAAATAGCTTATCTTAGTCATCTCATCCGTATCCGCATCCAGCTGCTCCTGATGATCCGTGGAGAGGCCCCGACGCCTTCTTCCTACCTTCTTCGCCGATCTTGGTCTCTTCAGCATATCATGATCCATCGTAGTAGCCTTTTGCTGTTTCTACTCATCGCTGCGCTCCCTCGAGGAAGGCGAAGGCGGCAGTCCATCTACGCAGGCCTGTTCGAGCGGCACTTCCACCGGCGCCACCGTCGCCGCAGCCATGCC
Organism: Oryza australiensis; assembly: GCA_019925245.2. NCBI lineage: Eukaryota > Viridiplantae > Streptophyta > Magnoliopsida > Poales > Poaceae > Oryza > Oryza australiensis. Next base: position 3,004,317 of record JAIFGZ020000473.1, on the reverse strand, counting down.
CATTCGGGTTCACGGCTAGCACTACCTCGTTGATGATCAGGAACATCCCCAACAAGTTCCTGTAAGTTTCAACAAAATCTACTTGTCGATTAAAAATCTAACTTGTTCTTTGATTAAAGATCTATTCTTTTTTTTCACATCGACCAGGAAGGCTAGGCTGATGGCTATCCTGGAGCAGCACTGCGCCGTCGCCGCCGCCACGACCGCAACGTCGTGAAATCTGAATACGACTTCTTCTCCCTTTCCTTCATAATGTTTATGTCTTGCTCTTTCTTAGATAATCTGACAGCCACCTCATTCTGTGATGGCGGCGTAGCAGTACTCGTGTATCTCCATCAAACTTGGAATAGCAAGAGATATGGCAACGATTGGATAGTGCGGCTATATATAGAGAGCTGAGGAATGATGGATGCAAGACAGACTGACATGCAAATTTTACGAGGGTCCACTGAAAGCACTATAGATACACATCGGAGAAGGAAATGTTGAGACCACTGGTCCTGAAGGCAATAATTTACAATAGATTCAATAATTTACAATAAATTACAACAAATTCAAATGATAGCAATAATATTCAATGATTCAATTTAATTTACATCGTCCATACATAAATTTAGCTATGTAACATTTGTCCTCATGTACTTTTTCCGCACAATTGTTCTTTGTTATGATCGTTGCATGAGTAAGGTGTGTCCTCATTTGATAGGAGGATACTCGGGTCAACCGCCACCGCGAACGGAGGTTGCCCGTCAAACTGATCGTAATCTTCGTCAGTTCTATCCTCGACTCCCACAATTTTCCTTTTGCCTGGGAGAACCACGTGGGGCTTTGGCTCGTCGGACCCTTTCCCCTTCTTCTATTTGCTAGCCATGTCCTTGACATAGAAAACTTGTCGTACATCATTGGCAAGGACGAAAGGTTCGTCTGAGTATCCAACCTTGCTCAGGTCGACCGTTGTCGTCCCACTTGCATCAATGGTTACGCCTCCACCACTAAGCCTAACCCACTAGCACCGAAACAGAGGGACCTTTAGAGGCCCATAGTCCAGCTCCCATATGTCATCGATGCTGCCATAATATGTGCTAGCCGTACTGTCGTATCCCACGGCATCAATGCAGACAGCGCTGTTCTGATTCGTGCTCTTTAAGTCTTGGGCCCGTGTGTAAAATGTGTACCCATTGATTTCATATGCCTCGAATGTGGTGATCGAGCAAGATGGTCCCCTCGCCAAGAAGGCTAGTTGTTGGTCAATGCTCGCGTTGCCCATGAGACGTTGTTGCAACCAAGCAGGGAATGCATCGATGTGATGGCGTGTAATCCAGGCATTCATCTTACCGATGTTTTTTGAGCGAACAATCGCCAAGTGCTCCTCGATGTAAGGAGCCACCAAGGAAGATTGTTGCAACACGGTCCAATGTGCTTTCATGTACAAGTCATTGTCTATGTTCATTATTGCCTTCCTTCCAAGAGTTCCCTTCCCCTGTAGTCTACCTTCATGGCTTGATTCAGGCACCCCGATGGAACGGAGGTCTTCAATAAAGTCAACGCAAAACACAATCACCTCCTCTGTTCCATATCCATTGGCGATGCTAGCCTCCGGACGCGAACGGTTATGAACGTACTTCTTTAGAACGCCCATATACCTCTAGAAGGGGAACATGTTGTGTAGGAATACCGGACCGAGGATACGGATCTCTTTGACAAGGTGGCATAGGAGATGCATCATGATATTGAAGAAGGAAGGTGGAAAGATCATCTCAAAGCTGACAAGACATTGGACCACATCATTTTGAATGTCTTCTAGTCTGTTTGGATCAATGATCTTCTGTGAAATTTCGTTCAGGAAAGCACATAGCTTTGTTATTGTTGCCCGAACATTATCGGGAAGGATACCCCGAATTATAACGGAAAGCAGCTGTGTCATTAGCACGTGGCAGTCATGGGACTTTAGATTTGTGAACTTCTTATCCTTCGTGCTTATTATTCCCTTTATATTCGAGGAGTATCCAGACGGTACCTTGATGCTCTCCAGGCATTCAAACATTATTTCCTTTTCTGCCCCTATTCAGAGTGTAGCTGGCTGGACTTAGGTATTGGGCTCCTTTCTCCTTTGGTTGCGGGTGAAGGCCGTCGCGTTGTGCCATATGTTTCAGATCGTTACGTGCCTCAAGTGTATCTTTTGATTTTCCATATACACCTAGGAAGCCAAGCAGGTTTACGCAAAGGTTCTTGGTGAGGTGCATCACGTCGATTGCGTGGTAGACGTCCAATACTTCCCAGTAGGGCAACTCCCAAAAAATTGACTTCTTCTTTCACATCGCCGCGTGACCACCTTCACTTGCTATAGATTGGTTGTCGGGTCCCTTTCCAAATACTACTTTGAGGTCTTTCACCATGGCAAACACGGCCTTTCCGTTGCGATGCTTTGGTTTAGTATGATGGTCTGCCTTTTGATCAAAATGTTTGCCTCTTCTCCGGACAGGGTGGCTTGCAGCAAGAAAGCAACGATGGCCCATGTACACTACCTTCTTACAGTGTTTCAGGTACGTACACTCAGTCTCATCCATACAGTGGGTGCAAGCGTTGTACCCCTTGTTTGACTGTCCGGATAGGTTGCCAAGTGCAGGCCAATCATTGATGGTAACAAACAGCAACCCTCGTAGGTTAAACTGCTCCTGTTTATCTTCATCCCACACGGGAACACCTTCTTTCTTCCACAACAGTTTTAGATCTTCGATCAGCGGTCTCAGGTACACATCGATGTCGTTACCAGGTTGCTTCGGGCTTTGAATAATAACCGGCATCTGAATGTACTTTCGCTTCATGCATAGCCAAGGCGGGAGGTTGTAGATACACATCGTCACCGGCCAAGTGCTATGCCCGCTGCTCATCTCTCCAAAAGGATTCATTCCGTCCGTGCTTAAGCCAAACCTTAGGTTTCTTACATCCTCCGCCGAAGTCTTCAAATGTTCTGTCGATGTTTCGCCACTGTGACCCATCGGCGGGATGTCTCAGCATGCCGTCTTGTAGGCGTTCTTCCGCGTGTCAACGCATCATTCTTGCATGCTCCTTGTTCCTGAATAGACGCTTCAGCCGTGTGTTAACGCCAAAATTTGGTAAGCCCCGAAGTCCTTATTGGCTAAGGGTTAGGATCGGCTCAAGTCAGTATCGGCTTGGAGTTCTGCATCAGCCAATGGGGGTTTCTATTATCATATCTCCAGCAGTCGGATTCTTGTTAGATTCGGTTTGAGAAGATCTTATCCAGAAGAAACCGAGTACAGGGAGGATACGGCTTGTATCTATTAATTAGGAAGAGATTGTTAGTTTTCTATTTTATCTTTAGGAAAGTCTGTTTAGTGTCCAATAAGGACTTTATCTATTTCCTTTTATCTTTAGAAAAGTTTGGATTGTAATCTGTTAGAATCTTTGTCACCCTACGGGTATAAATATGTAAGCCCGGGGTTCATGTAATTCATCTCTCGATCAATACAACTCGGCGCATCGCCACCTTTCTTTTATCTGTTCTACTTTGTCATCCGGCGGAACTTGACACCTGACGCGGGGCTGCATCGACTTCGATCTCCGGCGAAGGGGTAAGTCCAAGGTCCCGCCGGCTCAGGCAATTGTATTGGCTACGTTGGCGTCGTCCAAGGCTGCATCAGTACATTCGACCTCTTGGATTGCTTCGATTCGGTTGATATCTTTGTCTGATTATTTATCATATGTCTATGTTGAATCTAATTTTAGTATGTCGATTTGGCTCTATCGGCTGTCTCTCGTTTTAGGGTTTCTGCCGATACCGGCTAAATCATTATATTAGATTAGATTAGCTTAGGCATCTACCACCCTGAAAATCAACCAAGGGCTTGATTGTCTAGATATTGCTATTCTTTTCATACTTAGTGCTGCATCAGTTTGATCTACTAAGTCGTGATTAGAACCGTAATCTCTAGCCTGCCTGTTGACTGCCATTAGGGGTTTCATCGGGGTTTCAGCCGATGAGCTATTTGGATATCGCATCGGCTTGCAAGGAATATACGCAAGTTGGATATAGCCGATTGCAGCAGATGCTTCATTGAATATTTAACCATTTGGATTTAATGACATCGGACTTTCAGCTGATGTATGTTTTAATCTTTAAAATCAATATTTATTATATCATATGATTGTTTTGTGTCATATTACATTGCTATATCATCATGTTATCATCGGCCGATCGCCTTTATATAAATATTCGCTCAACGTACAGCCGATGAATTCAGACACATTTTACACCATCGGCTGGCATCGGCATCGGTTGGAATTGCACCATCGGCTTATCAGCCGATCAGTTAGTTTTTGGGTATCGGTCTATCGGCCGATATGATTTATGCTCTGCTGTTTTGCATAGCTTGTCAGTGGCAGGATTAAACTGACTGGCACGCCCGCGCTTCATCTATTCTAGGACCTGCACTGGAGCTAAGCAGATCTCCTATGCCAGCGTGTTGATTTTTCTCGTCAACACCGTGGTATTATAGGAAAATACCACATCACCTTAGCAGGAACCCTTTTCTTCGAGGGCCGTTCGTCAACTTCGCCTGGATCATCTCGTCTGATCTTGTATCGAAGTGCTTTACAAACCGGACATGCTTCTAGGTTCTCGTACTCCTCACCGCGGTAGAGGATACAATCGTTAGGATATGCGTGTATCTTCTGTACCTCCAGTCCTAGAGGGCAAACTAACTTCTTAGCCTCATACGTTGATTTCGACAATTCGTTTCCCTCTAGAAGAATGTTCTTCACGAGTTTTAGTAACTCGCCAAATGCCTTGTCACTGACACCATTTTTGGCCTTCCATTGCAAGAATTCCAGCGTGGTACCCAACTTTTTGTGCCCCTATTCACAGCCTGGGTACAAGGAACTTTTGTGGTCCGCCAACATACGCTCCAATTTATGCACCTCCTTTACGCCTTCGTAGTCCCCCTGTACGTCGCGCAACATCTGACCAAGGTCATCGGCACCGTCATTTTCTTCAGCATCCCCGCAAGCCTCGCCCGCTGTATTCTCTTCAAACCCACCGTATTGACCATAGTCCGGAATGTTGTCGTCGTCTTCTTCATCTTCTTCCATTGCAACCCCCACCACTTTGTGCGATGTCCAGCAATGTAGTAAGGCATGAATCCCGACTGAAACAAGTGGGCATGAATAATTCTTGATGTAGAATACTCCTTCTCGTTTTTGCACTTTTTACATGGACAACGTATGAAACCCTTCTGCTTGTTGGCATCGGTCACACTCAAAAAATAATACACAAATCTTTGCTATCTACAAGGTTAGCAACTTCTTCCTCTTATGATCTATGCTTAGCACTTCGCATTTTACGGTTGTTTTCTATACATTTTCATCTCTAGATTTTTTTGTAAACATGAGGAGAGAGAAAATTTGTTTGGACTAATTATGTAATCAGACAATTATTATATACTAATCCAACATACGTAATGTGTTGTTCTAAAAAATTAGAATTATTTTTAAAAGGTCCTCGAAATCCGTAGTTTTTTTAAACCGAGACTAGAGATATTCTTTAGTCCCGGGTGCAACTCAAACCGGGACTATTGTGGATTTTGGCACTTCAACCAAAAATGGTTTCTCCAGTAGTGCCTCCTCCCTTCATACCTTTTCTTCTCTCTCCCTTCTTCCCTTCCATGAACAAAGCCTCCACTCCCCCTCACGGCGCTCTCTTGGTTGCGACGGCGGCACGATGTAGCCCTTCCCCTTCTCTTTCCCTTGCTGTTGTAGGCTCATCACCCTTTCTTTCCCGCGTGAATGTAGTTGGCTACTGTGATATGGGTGGGAGGCGGTGATGGTAATGGCCACGACAGCTGTTGAGGGTCGTTGTTACCAACTTTAACCATCAACTCCTATATAAAAGAATATAAAATAAAATATCAAACTTAGTGATAGGGGTTTATTACTAACCATTTCCACAAGGTTTGATAAATATTTGTATATAGGTAATTTTGGATGAAAATATACCCGTCATGCGACGAAATTTATCCCCGACAAATCACGTGAGAACACAAGGATTGGAGGGCTCACATGTCAGCTCAAACCGACATATTTTGGGGCTAATTCACTGTGCACAGTCTTAGCGGTCAACATGACAACCTCAGGAGAAAGGTAGTGAAGAGAGGTAGGGCCTAAGGGTCGGCTAATCCTGGCTCCCCTCATCTCCACCTTCCACGTGGCACTATCACAACCTCCCTAATGACAATTACAAGTGTGCCGACCTTACAAACCATCATACAACCATCATTAGAAGGCTATAAAAGAAGGATCTGAATTCGTTCTAAAATGCACAACAAAGTGGAGTACAACTAACTTTCATACGTTAGGCATCATTTTAGCAGTGTGGAGAAAATAGGTAGCGAGTGAGGGGAAGGTCCGGAGGAGTACCAGAGCTTACAGCACTCTCTTTTCTCTTGTACCTCGGCAAATGCTATGCACTACACTTCTAACTCCGTCTTCGACTCGAAAGCACTACACTTCTGTGAAAAGGGGGAAAGAGCAAGGCTGAGTACAACCACCATACTCAACAAGCCACATCGAGAAATGCAGACGTGCAAGGGGAGACAAAGAGTGACTTGGGTTGTTTTGCATAAAGGTGATTGTAAAACCTTGCTATTTTAAAACAGTAAAACATTGATAAATTATGTCAAGATTAATCTTCCACTGAACAACATTAAACCACATTAAATAGGCCCAACCAATCCACCTCAATTACGCCAGTTCCATTAAGTCCAATTATTAAAGGTGGGACTAATCATGGTGAATCTGGTCGATCGCCCATAACCGTGGGCACGGCTATTCAAATAGTTCTACTCTTGCCAGAGGTGTACAATTGTATCCATAAGACACGATCCACCGTATCTCATCGTGCCATGCCTGACACGTTACCATGCGAGTGGTCGTGACAAGACCCTTCGCATAACCCCCCTGACCAAGCGATACCACACTGAGGTTTTGCCCTTACTCCTAAATCCAGGGTAGGCAGCCCCTCTGGTGCCTTGGTGAATCCGAAAGGCACATAGACCTTGCCTGGTCCATCCAAAATCCATCATGCCCACCCTTGCTGGGGCACGTCAGCCAGAAAAAAGCTACACTACAAGTCTAGCAGTTGCCCATTCTTTCTTGTGATAAGTACAGTAAGTCTTCTAGGGTTTCTCATGAACCGCTCCTTAATTGCCATGGGTGCGACAAGAAAAACCATGCACCCACAGCCTACCATTTGGTCATATTTTATTTAACCTTTATTCCAAGGTAATACTGGTCCATGACCATCATTTTATGTGACTATAAGCTAGTAGTATAGTACTCCCATTATGTGAGCTAGGGGTAATTAAGCATGGCTAAGCGTAAATAGTTCTAGCAAGGTCATACGAATGATGCGAGCCAGTCAATTTAATCACTCGGGATGACAAAGAATGAATAACAATTAAATATGGCACAAGCAAGCAAATAGGTATTCCATCATCCCATGTAAGTAGCAAAACAATGCAATTTTATGTACAAACGAAAAAATATTTTATAAATTGGGATCAATATGTGTCAAGGAGGAATGTGACTTGCCTTGCTTCTTCGCACGATCTTCTCCTCTTCGCGAGCGCAAACTTCTAAAAACGACGGAGTCTACACGCTGACACGCAAAAAAGGAAAAAACCTAATAAAAACCAAATAAATAGTACATGGAAAGTAAACAAACATGTAGAGCTCAATTTTAGATGAATTTTACAATTTGAATGACCCAATTTGGAGTTCATATGGATTAGCTATGAATTTTAAAAGTTTTAGGCCATTTAATTGGATTCTAGAAATTAAAATAATTTATTGCATATTTTTTATTTAATTTTCAAAGGAAAAAGGCTGATGCTGACGTCAGAGGGGTGAGGGCTGACGTCACGCTAACGTCAGCCGTGGCAGCGCGGTGCACGGGTCCACAGTGGACCAAGTCCACACGGGACTGGCCTATAGTCCACCACGTGCCTACCACGTGGGCGGCAACAGGGGACAGCCAACCGACATGGCGCCAACACGGCGGCACCACTAGCAGCCACGTCGACCGCCACGTGGACAACCCAGATCGCCGAGAAGGGGATCGGGCGGCCATGGGGACCGATGGCTCGGATCGATCCGGGACCGATCCGATGGTAGGAAGCGAGGCAGGGGCCGCGACACCGACCGACGGTGAGGCAATGCGGAGGCAAGCGGCGACGCGGGCGCACACGGCGTGAGGCGGGGCGGCACGGGCACTGCCGACAGCGGTGGCGCGAGAGGAGGCGACACGCGCAAGGCCGACGATGGCGGCACACGGTGGCGCGGGCAGTGCGATATGCTCGAGCCGACAGGCGCGCGGGCAGGAGCGACGCTCTGACGTGTGCTAGACACGAAGCGGCGGAGAGGCGGGGTGCGGCTCAGGAGCAGGGAAAGAGGGGAGAGAGAGAGGCTCATCGGACTTGGGGAAGATGACGGCTTTCGACGGAAATTGTGGCAAAAAAAATAGGGAAATGCGATGGTCGGGGTTCGACACGATGTGGCAAAGCCGATGATAGAGTTTGATTGGAGCATCGAGCGGTGGAGGTGGCGTATTTGGCGGACGAAGAGGTGGAATTGGCAGCGGCCCGGTGTTTTGCGGTGCGGGACGACGGGGAGCTCGGATTTGCGCAATTGGGAGAGGGAAAATGCTCGGTCAGGCTTGGGATTGCTTTATAGAGGCGCGGGAGGTGGTGGGGAGGCTGGGGCGAGTGGGTATGGCAGCGAGACGGAGGTATTTGCGGCGGCCGGCGGTTGCGGACCTAGCCGTCTAGCCACTCCACGCATGCGCACGACGTGCGGAGGGCGGCGTGCGAAATGCGGGGGCGGCGCGGAGTGGGCGACGCGGTGTGGGAGCGCACTAGGCGGCTGAAAAGAGCGGCAACATGGGGTAGACCTGGAAGAGGCAGACGGAGGTCGGGGATGATAGGTGGGCCCCACCTATCAGTCTCCGGCCTAGAGAGGGAGCGGTATCGGACTTCGCACGAGAGAGGAAGCAAACGGCACGGCGCAAAGTGGGCCAAACCAGGTAGGAGAGAGGAAAGGCTGGCTGCGGTGGGCCAACTCGAGGGAGGCAAAGCATACTTTTGGAAGGAGTGAGCCGACGGCGGCCCAAGAGCAGGAAATTGGTTTTTCTTTTTATTTAATCGGATAAATGATCTTTGTATTTTTATAATTACTTTCAATGCTCAAATTATTCCTAGAAAAATCTTGAAATTAGATGGACACTCAAAGTACTTAATAAAATTATAAAAAGGTCATATACTAATTAAATAATTTATTTAAATAATCGCTAAAATGCCTTTTGTATTATTAAAATTATTTTTGGAGCTCTAAAATTTCATGGAAAATTTCAAAGAGTATTTTAGGGCATGGAGAATATTATAAAAATATTTTGAGCCATGATTTCTAATGGAAAATTTAATTTCCCTATTAAATTGACTTGATCAATTACTTTTCTTTTTATTTAATTTCTAGAAAATGTATTGTTAAATCATTTTTAATCCCGAACGAAAATCGGGCGTGACGGGGACCGACACCGACATGTGGGCCCCATAAGTTGGTGGGACAAAGGAGCGGTCAATGGTTGACTCGGTCCACAATGATGGGACAACACCATGGACCTGGACCATGGGTGGTCCATGGAAGGCCGATGGCGCAGATCGGGCCGAGACCAATCTGATGGCCGAGAGTGGCCAGGCCACATGACCACAAGGGAGCGTGAGCCAGCGATAGGCCGACAAGCGGCGACGGCGGTGCTCGGTGCCAAGAAGCCTCCGGCGGCGAGTCACGGCAGTGCGGGGGGCGACGGAGGCGGAGGGGATGCTCACCGGGCGTGATGGCAGGGCAACGGCCAAAACGGCTCGACAGCGACCAATGATGGTGGAGGAGAAGGCGCTTCGATGACTCCCGACGAGGACGAAGGGGCGCGGGGCTCGGGAAACCTCGGGAAAGAAGGGAGGCATTAGTGGAGGGGAGGAGTCCGGGCACACTGAGAAACGTTGGCCGGAGACTGACGGTGAGGGTTGAACTCACCTTGCGTGGAGGGAAAGGGTTTCCGACGACCCTTGGCAACGATGAATGGGATACTGAGGCATGGTGCATTGCAGCAGAGCTGCAGGAGGACGCGGAGCGGCTCGGTGGTCCTCTGATTGCTGGCAGCGAGTAGCTGGAGGTGAGGTTAGTGGCGATGGCTTCGGGTTCGCAGTGAAGAACTGGCTCCGGTGGTGGTTTGAGTAGGTTGAGTGGCGGTCGGGGTGCGAAGCGACACAGGAAGCTGGCGGTGGTGGCAGATTGGCACGACGATGGCTAGGATGGCGATGGCGCACGGTCGGAGACAGCGAGATGGCAGCAGATCTTAGGTTGCCATTTGAGAAGATGACCCGACGGTCTTCGGGCTCAAGGGAGGGGCAGCCGGGAAAAGCCTCAAGGCGGTGAAGTTGGCGAAGGTGGCGGCGTGGCACAGAGGTTGCTAGAGCAGCGACGATGTGTGGTCGGAGTTGGCAACCGATGGCGGCGATGGGGATTTGCGGTGGATGGTGGTTCTGGGCACGAGCAAGCTTGGGAAGATCAGGGAAAAGGGAGAGGGAGGTCCAGGGAGGAGTTTTATAGGCTCAGGAAGCGGGCTCGGAGCCGATAGAGGCGGATTCGCCGAGCGGACGAAGTGGGGTGACGTGGCGGCGGAAGAGCTTGATCCGATGCTATTTTTGCAGGGGGAGTAGGGGAAATGATGGAGGTGGTGGAAACGGTCGTGTCCTCTTAGTTGGATGCGAGCGTAGGAGCGGGAGATGCACAGGGGAGGTGACGACGTGGGAGAGTGGCGGCCGGTTCTCCTGGCCAAAGGTAGGAGAAGGAGTTGACAGGTGGACCGCACCTATCGGTGGGACAGGAGAAAGGAGGGATGTGAAATGGATTTCACGAGAGAGAAGGAGGCAAGTGGGTCGACGGCCTAGGAAGAAGGGAGGAGAGGAGGGAACAACGCGGATAGGGGAAATGGACTTTAAGAGGGAGAGGGGCGAGCGGGCCGCGGGGGAGCCAAGATAGACTTTGGCCAAAAACGGCCCAAAGCCAGAGGAGAGGATTTTTAATAATTTTTTCTATTTATTTAATTTCTGAAATGATTTTGTATTATTAAAATTACTTCTTGAGCTCCGAAAATTCACGGGAAATTTCAGAGAGTGCTTTAGGGCATGAAGAATATTATAAAATATTCCCAACCATGATTTTTAAAGGAAATTTTTAATTCCCTCATTAATTTTTCTTAGTAATTTGCTTTAACTTTTGATGAGATGCGAGCGTGCGAGTGAGTTTGATCCTGCAACTAACAAGATGTAAGGCTGATCGGCCAGCAGGTTGATGTCGATGAAACGAAGCCTGGGTCCTGTTGAGAGATCCAAAAGATATGTTTCAACTGATAATCGGTAGCCTGATGTACAATCGGCCGATAGCGAGATAACCGATATCCGAAGCCAGCCGATAGCCTATATAGTGATACTAGCTGATGCCGATAGGGTTTTGAACAATCGGCAATAAGTCCGATGTATATTTCGACGCTCGGATAAATAATGATATAAAGACAATCGGCTGATAATAATGTAGTGAAACAATGAACCAGTCGGCCAATAATGATATGATAGAATAAATATTGATCCGATGATTAAAGCATACATTAGCTAGTAATCCGATATAATTAAATCCAAATGATTAGATGATCAATGAAACCTTGGCTGTAATTAGCTAAATTCAACTTGTATATAATCCATGTAAGCCGATGCAACGTCCAGATAACTCATCAGCTGAAACCCCGATGAAACAATGATTGAGGCCTACTGACTTATATAAATCTAACATACAACCACAACCTCATAGGTTGGACCTAACAGATGCAACATAAGGTTGATAATTGCGTGATAGATTTAAACCAGTCAATATGACACCAATCAAAGTGGTCATGCATTAAATTTAACCAAGATAATAAACCATCAAAGATAAATTTAACACATTAGATAAGATCAACGAACCCTCTGATGAAACATTAGCATAAACCTGTCGGCTTAACAAGACTTAGATTATCAAGAACAATCTAGCAATTCAGAGCTAACTGTTGCAGCACGAGATTGTATATGATAATCTAATACTCAATGTGCCAATAAATCTATCTAATGTGATGGATATAACAAATATATCTAAAGCGACATTATGTTTAAAGAAACATCAACTTGATTAGAATATTGGATCTAATCGAGAAAGTCCTAACTAAGCGATGTGACTATAAACAGTAATGGAACTAAAGATAGAGATGATATACCAGATAGGCAATACTTGCATCGGCCCGATTAGAATATCGGACTCAACCGAGGAAGTCCTAGCCATGCCAGCAAGCGAAGATGATGGAACTTACTTCTTGTTAGAGGTTGAACAATATAGCCGATGTTTGAAAACAAGAACTCATCGAAATAAAACCTAGAAGACTATGGTGGCGATGCGTCGAAAGTAATTGTATTGATATGTGGAGATAGATTACAAAGACCCCGGGTGCATATATTTATACCCACAGGCCGATATGAGTCCTAATTGGACACGACACAAACTTTCCTAAGGATAAAAGGAAAACATAAAGTCCTCATCGGACACTAAACACACTTTCCTAAAGATAGAAAGGAAAATTACTAAACCATGCCTAACTAATAGATAAATTAAGTTGTCATGCCATGGTCTTCATGCTTCCTTCTTGAACTCGGTCTCTTCTGGATAAATTTCTATCGGATGATTGATCTTTTTCCTTAACCGAATCCAGCAAGGAATCTTACCAAATTTTGGCATTAACAGTGATTCTTCAAAGAGTGCCAATAAGGTACAGTGATGTCAAGGTCATCCTGGACTTCCACGTATTTGAAGTCCCTGGCTTTGATCTTCTGATCGGCCATCCTATCGAAAAACTTCTCGTAGATTTGCTTCAAACTAGAGTCCTCGATATCAAACTTGGGAAAGATATGTTTTTCGTCCTAATCATACCATCGAAAAATTCTTTGATGGTACCTATCCCTGAGTCCAAGCCAATCGAGGAAGTGTTGGTTGTCTCTCCCTTTGAGTCTCCATAATCCATCCTTGAAGATGATGCCAATGCATCCATCGAAGAGGAGAACAATCCTGTAGAGGTGATCGAGTTACCCAAAACCGATCCACCTTCATGAGCACTGGTTGAGCTTAAACCTCTACCTTCAAGCCTTCGCTATGCTTTATTTCACAGTGATATGGAGTCGTTCGTCATCATAAGTGACAAGCTTTCCAATGATGAGACCTTCAAACTCTCAGCCGTGCTAGAAAAGCATCGTTCTATTCTAGGCTCTCGTTTTAGCACCAATCATTCAACCCCCTGTTTGGTCGCTTTGGTTTGAAATCATGTGCGATGGTAGCGATTATGATGTAGGTGCCATTTTTGACCAAACAAAAGATAAGAAAAACCATGCTATCGCATATGCTAGTAAAACACTGACATGAGCTCAGTTAAATTATGCCACAACTGAGAAGGAGCTCTTGGTCGTTGCTTTTGTAATTGATAAATTCATATCTTACTTAGTAGGAGCTAAGGTCATTGTTTACATTGATCATGCTGCACTTAAATACCTGCTCACTAAAAAATATGCACAACCTCGTCTTATTAGATGGGTTCTTCTACTCTAAGAATTTGATCTTTGAAATTAAAGATAAAAAGGGAGCAAAAAATTTTGTAGCAAATCATTTGTCGTGTATGCAAATCACTAACATGCAGGAACTGCCAATAAATGATTTTCTACGAGATGACATGTCGCTAAAGGTAACATACTCAAAACCTTGGTATGCAAATATTGTGAACTTCATGGTCACAGGATATGCACCACCAGAGCAGAACAAAAGGAGACTCATCCACGAGAGCAGAATGCACTTGTGGGATGAACCATATCTATATCAAGTTTGTGTAGATGACCTACTCAGAAGGTGTGTAGAAACAGCTGAAGGCACCCAGATCATTGAGAAATGCCATGCAGCACCATACGAAGGCCACTATGGTGTATTTCACACACAAGCGAAGATCTTGCAGAGTGGATTCTTCTGGCCAACAATGTATGAAGATACAAAAGAATTCATTCGGAGGTGTGCGAGATGCCAGAAGCATGGAGGTATAACTGCTCGTGATGTGATGCCCCTAACATACAATCTTCAAGTGGAATTATTCATGTATGGGGCATCGACCATGGGACCTTTTCCAAAGTCCCAAGATTGTGAGTATATCCTAGTGACTATCGACTATTTGTCCAAGTGGGTGGAAGCAATGTCATGCCGAGCCACTGACAGCAAGCACATCTGCAAGATGTTCCACGAGGTCATCTTCCCACACTTTGGAATGCCACGGATGGTAATAAGTGATGGAGGGTCTCATTTCATTGATAAGAGCTTCCGAAACTTTTTACAAGAGCTTGGGGCACAACACAACATTGCAACTCCATACCATCTCTAAACAAGTGGTCATGTAGAAACATCGAACAAACAGATCAACAATATTCTACAAAAGACTGTACATGAGATGGGGAAGACATGGAAGAACAAGCTATCGGATGCAGTTTGGGAATATAGGAGGACCACATACAAAACACCCATTGGCATGTCACCCTACCAACTCGTCTATGAAAATACATGCCAACTACTTGTCGAGGTGGAACACAGGGCACACTGGGCCATCCGGACATGGAACATGGACTTAAGACAAGTCGGACGACATAGACAATTGCACCTAACAGAATTGGAGGAATGAGGGGACAAAGATTATCATAATGCCAGGATGTACAAGGAAGAAATAAAAAGATGGCATGATAAGCGAATCAAGGTAAACAAGTTCAAGACAGGGGACAAGGTGTTGTTCTTTCAACTCCCGGGTGAAACTCTTCGAGCATGGGAAAGTACAGAGCTAGTGGCTAGGGCCATACACCGTCGTCAACACTTCATCACATGGAGCGGTCAAGCTTCAGTACGATGAAGGTAACAACTTTAAGGTAAATGGCCACCATTTAAAAGTTTTCCTTGAACTGGTCAAAAATCCAGAATATGAGTTAGATGTGGTAAACTTGGTCGATTTTCACGTCTTTCCTGAAACTTTCTTGGAGATTTCAGGGCTGCACCCTGTCCAGCCCAAGCCCAATTATCTTTACTCCTGAACTGAATCCACCATAGTTAGGTGAACCCCTTGTTCGGCCGACCCAGGGCTGGAGCCACCACCTCTTGGCCTTTTCGCACATGGCCTTCAGGTGGCCCCCTTCTAGTCCCTAAGGTAAGTTTCAAGGTAAATTTACTTCCATTCATTTGAATAAAATAAAACAAAAAGACTCCCCGGGTATTTACCGATTGAGTCCCTTTTGTTACACCTTTTTCTTTTGTTGTAATTGAAGCAACCAAGGTACAAGAACAAGTGTTGGGGTGATCTCACGTTCATTCTAGCGCACACACACACACGAGATTACCCACGTCCGTGCTACACCACGACTCTAGCACACGCACAAGAAAGACACGACAACCATGGCACCCAAGGCTGCTCGTCTTCACACTTACATTGAATGATGGTTTGCACGTTTATCCCTAAATTTCCCTAAATTCTGAGTTTGTTAATTCTTGCCATCGAAAATATATGAAAATTAAACTCAAAAAGAATTAAAATGAGCTTGGATATTTCAACTAGAGTTTATGATTTTCATGCAAATTTCTTGCATGCTCTTTATTCCATACACATTACCTATTGCTTGCAAACACATATCAACACATGTCATCTATGTAATTGATGAATGCGAGATTGCCTAATAATAGAACCTTGCTCACTTCTATTGAACCCTTGGAAATTTTTCTGAAAATAAAAATGGTACAACTTTACATACACATCACTGATGTTTTATTTGTACCAAAGCCATATGTTGGTCATAATAAACCTTATACATATGATGCTTGTTATCATTTTGAGTTTGGTCAGATTGCTGCGATCCTTGTTAGATTCTCTTCATACACTCATGATCAAGATCTTGTGCACACACCCACCTTATATATGCTCATCCTCTACATTGAAGGATTAGCAAAAATATTCCATCCACCACCATATGCTATACTTCTACAGTAAAAGTCAGCATAGATTATCCATTCACCAAATAAAGTCTCTATATACCTATCATCCCTCCTCTAATGATCCATGCAAAATGAGACGTGAGCTGAAAAAAAATGATGTTGAGAAAAACAAAAAAATGCTCACAAGAGAATGAGATAAAATATTCTCGAGCATGAAAAAGATGAGGTAGAAAAGATAGTCATGTTCTCTAAATAAAGTATAAGAATAAGGATCATACAAAAATGAGTCACCATTCCATTTTGTACCATTCCACTTACAAAATCCATTTTCCACACACACGTACACATGTTGATCATGGTTGTATGACTAGTTATCTTCTTGGATCCGCTGTTTGACTTTATAATATATTTGATGCAAGTATGCCATTCTTATTTCTTGCTCTAAGCTACATATAAGCCTTATTAGAAAGGTAAGAAAAGAAAAGGCAAAATCAATGCCTTGGTGAGGATTAAATATATTGAGTGATCCGAGAAAATCAATTGAGGAGTAAAGTACAGTTATGTTTTTATATAAAAAAAGAAAAATCCAAGGTAATTCATCAGACGGAGTGAAGGTGACTTGAGTCAAGGTCGTTCCATTTTTAAATCACCGAAGATGATATGGTAGACACCTCAACGTTCACAAGTACAGTATAGCTTGAAATAACTTGTATGTTTGTACCATTACATAGGAAATTATTACTCTATTAAAATGCATAAGCTTTAGTCATGGACGAGTAAAGGATAAGTGTGGGGTGTTGTTGACGGTCGTTAACTACCAACTTTAATGTCAACTCATGCATAAAGAATACAAAATAAAATATCAAACATAGTGATAGGGGTTTATTATTAACCATTTCCACAAGGTTTGGTAAGTATTTGTATGCAAGTAATTTTAGATGAAAATACACCTGCCATGCGACAAAATGTACCCACGTGAGTGCACAAGGATTGGAGGGCCCACGTGTCAGGTCAAACCGAAATATTTCGGGGCTAATCCACTATGCACTGCCTTAGGGGCACACGTGGTAGCCTCTGGAGAAAGACGGTGGAGAGAGGTGGGGCCTAGTGGTCGCCCGAACCCCTAGTTCGACCGAACCAATCTTGGCTCCCCTCATCTCCAACTTCCACATGGCACTATCACAGCCCTCCCTAATCACAATTACAAGTGTGTCGACCTTCCAAACCGCCATACAACCATCATTAGGAGTCTATAAAAGGAGGAGCTCAATTCATTCTAAAATGCACAACAAAGTGGAGTACAACTCACTTTCATACTTGGCATCACTTTAGTAGTGTGAAGAAAATAGGTAGAGAGTGAGGAGAAGATCCGGAGGAGTGCCGGAGCTGTCAGCACTCTCTTCTCTCTTATACCTCGTCGAATGCTTTTTTAATAAAGTAAGTGTTTGAGATTTTCTTTTGGTATTTAATTTCCTAATTTAAGTGAGATATATTCCTATCGTTGCGGGTTCGTCGCTTAATATTTTTATTAAGTGCTCTAGACTAGGACTCTGGATGATGTGAGGCTAGAGTAGTAATCAATAGCATAGACATGATGTCTAGGTTAGCGTTTTTCTTCATTTGTTGTGTGCTCCATGGAAAGTAAGGTAGATGGCAGGTGGTGACAGCCATGTCCGTTCGTTGTATCCATCCACATTCGGGTACATCATAGAGTTGCATGCCAGACTCAGCTTGGCAAACCAGGGGAGAGTTGGTGTCCGAAGCAATCAATACGATTTTACTTTTAACTTAAGTATAGTTAATTAATCCATAGCAATCCTCTCTAGCCTAAGCCTACCATTAGTTGTTGTCCTTGGATTGAATTATGTTCCTGGATATACACACACATTTCTTATGATTCGATACCCTTGAAATATATTAAGTTGAAGTGCTACAACAGTATCTGTGTGCTTGCGGTTTTATCTGTGATCGTAACAAATATCAACAACAGACAGGATGACAGGTGATGACGTAGGACAGCGGGCGAGAACAGTGATGGCATGGGACAACAATGACAATGACTGCAACAGCGGCGACAATGTGGGACAACGAAGACGGGCGACGACCATGGTCTCTTACAGGAGAGAGGGAGAGGGGTATTGGGTGGAGTAGTAGGGTTCACGGTTGGCGAGGTAAAATGGTTCTTCAAGTTTGGCCAGTGAAAATGCTCATTTGGCCAGCTGGATAATTTGGAGAGTTAGATGGCAACTTTGTTGGAGCGTGATTTTTCAGTCAGAGTTGCCATATTTTGGCTTGAAAAGGAAGATGCCAACTATGTTAAGAGAAATAATAATGGATATTCCATTAAGAAAAAATTACATCGGGCCTCTGCCACAACTGGGAACAAAATAGAAGACAACAAGAATGGCTGATTAAATACAAGGAATAAGCTAAATTAAACAAAAGTATAAATACAAGGAATAAACTAAATTAAACAAAAGTATTATAGCCTGTAACTCAAACTTGGTCAGCGCCATATCACAATTGGTAGTTGACCATATAGTAGAATAAATTTTCCCATTTGTTAGTACTAATACTATCTCCGAAAAAAACTGTGCCACAACATTTTTCAAACATTTTTCCAAACACCTTCAGACGTGCACACTAAAAGGGGGAAAGAAAAAGGTAATCACAGAAGCAGAAATGAGATGATGGAGCCTGAAATTAGAACTGAACCGGTAGATGAGTGGGTGGATGCACTGCACTGCACAGTACATGTACTTGTGGGAGTGGGCTACTATGATACTTGGGGTCTTGGCCCAGTCACCAGTGTCCTCCCTGATTCTTCTTTCCTCAATTTGATTGGGCTGCTTTCCCCAACCTGATTCTGCTGGATCTAAATGCTCCATATATAGAGTATCAGTTACACTGTACACACAAGTATGAAGTATCCGATATATATCTTTCATAGTTGCGCCATCTTTTATTATTAAAGTTTTAGTTTAGACTATTTTTTACCTACATTTTTTACTTTGAATCATGTAAGTTTACTTTTATTGTCAAAGTCTTTTGTTCATCTAAATTCAACTTTTTACTATGCCTAAGGAGTGGTCTGTGTGTGTTCATCGACATTCAAGAACCGATGTACTTTATATCATCGATATACTTACGTGGATACTCGGAATGGTTCGAAGTATATTACCTAATTCAAAGCGAAAATGTCATGTAAAAGATGGCCTAAAGTGAGACTTCGGTAATAAACATTGGTTCAAACTAAAACTTACTCTTGCTTTTCCTAACTATATATTAATAAAAAATATTAAAAGATAAATAAATGAAAGAATTTATGCATATTAAATTCTATTTTTAATTGTAATATTTAAGACAGGCAGAGGGAGGCGGAGATTTGGACACGGCTCATATTTATGAGAAATACGTATCACGATTTATGAGAAAGAGAATAACTAAATATTTGCAAAGCCCTGAATGCGATAAGGGCAACGAACCGTAACGGCTTATTAGCGACTACAAAATTTATGTATACGTTTTTAGCGACTTAAAAGAATAGATAAAAAGTAAACTAGTTTAAAAATACTCTAAAAACAACTGCAAAATCAAGTTTTTAAAATTAAAATTTGACAACATCATATGCTGATTGGGACAAATGATGAGGCCCTCACTTCAGCTTTGTACAATACAAAGGCAACCTGCCATTTATTGCCATTGCAATTAAAGGTGATCCTTTTTCATATACTGGATTTATTTCCCGAAGATACTGAAACTATGGGCTCGTTTTTTTATTGTCAAAATAAACTTTACCAAAATTCAGCATTTAGTAAGACAATGAACTAAACATGATTTTATCATTACAGCCTTATCAAACTTACCAAATTTTGGTAATTCTACAACCTTTCACTCACAAAACTACACCAAAATTTTATAAGATGCCAAACCAAACAATATACCTTCACATTTTTTATCTCTTTGATAAGATGCCAAACCAAACACCTTTACATTTTTGACCTTGTTAAAATTTTGGCATTGCCAATCTTAAGCTTTACCAACAAATGGTAAAGATTATTTTCGCAAAGGAAGTGAATAGGCCCCACATCTTACTGTCAACCATAACATTCACAAACAATGCAATCCCACTGCAAATTATCCGTAGACCCATTTCACTACCTTAGTGCAACAACAGATAGGATAATAGTTTATCACCATGTCACAACGCCAATAATAAACATTGCACAACTTTTAAAGTAAATGCATTTTCGAAACAAACTGGCCCTAAATGCATATTCCCAAACAGTACACAAACAAGTTGAAAGTTAAGATGAAATTATCAAGGAAGATAACCATATAACGGTTGCCTACAGGCTTCAGTAGACTAGCAGCGAGAACATGACAGAATTGGTTAAAGGATCTTCATTAATGCGTTGATAACAAGCATTTTCACTTGACATTAGCAAACACAAGTTCGTTTACATGTTCTAACCGAGACATATGGGTTTCGTTTTGCCTATCAGCCAAAGACACTATCACGAAGGACAAACAAACATTTCTACTTGGGACGTTGAGTAAATCGCCTGCTCAGATGATTCTGTATAAAATCGTCTGCCTGGCTGGGATATTTCTCTTTGATGTACTCCTTGAGACACTTGCGGTATGAAAAATCTTCAATCTGACCGTTTGTTCTAACAACAAAGAGGCATCTTGACTTCTTGAAATCAGGGTGCTTACCAACCTTGAACAACATGGCAAAGACACAGGTGATTAGAAAGTGGCATTTCGAGTTGTAAACATGCAGGGAGGAATAAACATTGGTTCAAACTAAAACTTACTCTTGTTTTTCCTACTATATATTAATAAAAAATATTAAAAGATAAATAAATGAAAGAATTTATGCATATTAAATTCTATTTTTAATTGTAATATTTAAGACAGGCAGAGGGAGGCGAAGATTTCGACAGGGCTCATATTTATGAGAAATACGTATATCACGATTTATGAGAAAGAGAGAATAACTAAATATTTGCAAAGCCCTGAATGCAATAAGGGCAAGGAACCCGTAACGGCTTATTAGCGACTACAAAATAATTTTTAAGTAAAATTTTTATGTATATGTTTTTAGCGACTTAAAAGTCAATCCTGAATAGATGAAAAGTAAACTAGTTTAAAAATACTCTAAAAACAACTGCAAAATCAAGTTTTAAAATTCAAAATTTGACAACAGCATATGCTGATTGGGACAAATGATGAGGCCCTCACTTCAGCTTTGTACAATACCAAGGCAACCCGCCATTTATCGCCATTGCAATTAAAGGTGATCCTTTTTCTTATACTGGATTTATTTCCTGAAGATACTGAAACTATGGGCTCGTTTTTTTATTGTCAAAATATACTTTACCAAAATTTAGCATTTAGTAAGACACTACATGTACCTTCTTACCAGACACATCCAAATTTACTCTCATCGGGAAGTATGAAATATCTGTTTTATTTTCCTTCCAAACTACATGGCATACTGGAAGCAACTACAGCTAGTCTCTTCTAATTTCAAATCCACGAGCAGAGTAATGGGGATACAATTAAGAGTGACAACATAGTAAATCCTGTTAAATTTGCCGTTGCAAAGGTGCAACACATAGGACATCCAACGTAGAAAAACAGGGTTCTAAGCAAAACAGGGGCTGAATCAACATTGGCAATGAACATTTATTTGATTTGAACGTGTGATTACAGATCAATACATTTTACACAGAAGAGTATTCACTACTAAATTAACTACATCAGTTAAGCATGTACTCTCTCCGTCCACTCAATAAGACGGGGCCAAACTTGGTATGGTTTTCAAAACTAATCTTTCACCTTAAATTTCTCATGTACTATAATGTTTATAGCAACAAAATCATAATCATATGAAAATAAATTCAAATGTTAATCTAATGATATTATTTCATCAAATAAAATTTAATTCATAATAAAATAATTATTTGTCAAACATTTAAAAAGTTAAATCTTAGAATGCGTGAACGCCTTATTCATTCGGACGGAGGGAGTATTTGAGTATTTGTTTAGAACACTTATTTGAATGATACTTCTTTGTTCTGTTATTGTGTCAATATAGTCAATACAGCTATAATAGTTTATAAATTATAAAAGAAATCCCTCAGTTTTGTGGCTTTATCTGAAATATCTCTTTCACCAGCAGAGGTCGTTTATGCCCTGCAGGCACAGACAACGGGATCAAACTATGGCTAAAGGACTACAAATAAGACCATGAGTAAATAGAACTCTTGGCTTGCACATCTTAATTGAGTTCATGCGACAAGAAATTTAGACACACAGATATGATTGAAAATAGTGTACCTTTTCACCATAGCAAAATAGTTTTACAACTGTGGTATAGACTATCATGATAAGTATTCTCAGCTTATCTATTTGAGGGATGTTGCAGAGACGCAGACAAGTATAATCATCATCGCACAAATCAGTAAGGCTATGGCTGTTTGGAGGCACAAGCTAATGCTGAAGAGACTTGCAAACACCCTTGGTCATGATTCATGCAAAAGGAACGCCATTTGCAATTACTCGGGTGATAAAACAGGAAGAAGAACCAACAGCAAGTCAATATAGAGGTGGATGAGAAGGGCACTTGTCCAATGCTCCAGCTTGTGATGCACACCTGAGTTACATGGCTTGAGCCCTTCCGATATACAGAAGATAAGTTCGAAGATGACAAGCACGAGTATTCATACTGTAACGGAATAGATGGTAAACAGAGGTGGCGAAAAGGATATTTCGACAGTGAAAAAATGAAAACTGCACATGTGAGAAGCCTAGCAGTAGTGTCATGTCCTCAACATGAGTATCCCAAGTGGCCCATGTGATCCAGTAGCAGTTGAGTGTTAGGGGATCACTCTCCTCAACAGGCCACATGGTTCACGACTTCACGCTGGCATGTGATGGCTTGCCAATGAGACCCTTTATTCATGGATGATCAGTGGGACCTTGTCCAGCACATCACATCGCTGTCTGCAATGTTACAATTGTTGTTGTGCTACACTGACTGGCGATGCAAATTTTTCATTGCTTCTCTTCCTCACATAATAGCATGAAAGTCTTCGAAAAGGGAATGGCAGGCTGATGCAAGGGCACCCCTAAATAGGTGACACAGGACCATACAGCGATGGCCGCTGCAGCACTAGAAACGATGAAAGTTCCCACAATTCTATATTTTAGATGTGGGATTGATGGCAATGTAAAAACTGTAGCTAGAAAAAAATAGATCTATGGCAAACAAGGGATAAATTCAAAAGATGCAAGATTTGGGATTGGAAGAGATGCTGTATAGATGACCTAATCTGGAGCGGCTCATGTTGATGAATTGTTTGGAAACTATTGCCACCAATTGTCGAGCTCACACATGCTCTTTTAAGCAATTAGCCACACAAGCAGGCTCATGAGTATGGACTCAGAAAATCTGACTGGAATGAAAATGTATGTAGTGTAAACTACAAAATGACTAGTATGATTTTACACCATTTGTTTCTCCAAACTCATTACGGACACATGTCATTTAAGAGTGTTTTCTATATTATAAATGACTCAAAAGATTAGGAGTATAATGGGGTTGTCAGGTTGTGCATGTGGGGTTATTTATTGAGAGGATTAAGAAAAAGTGAGTGCTAGTGATCAGGATTCCACTAGGGAGCATATAAAACTTCTGTCCTAAGTAAGGTGTTTTGATTTTGTCCTAAGTCAAACTACTTCCAATTTAACCAAGTTTGTAGAATACGTAGCAACATTTACAACATCAAATTAATTTCATTAAATCAACCATTGTGTATATTTTTACAATATATTTGTTTGGTGTTAAAAATGTTGCTACATTTTTCTATAAAATTGGTTGTCAAACTTGAAGATTTGACTTAGGACAAAACCGGTCCAAAACTCCTTACATTCTGAAACGGAGGAAGTAGAAAGGTGTATATTCAGGCTTCAAGAGGTAGTTTTGTTATCTGCTTGACAGCCTCATCAGCCTCACTAAGAACTTATAAAACTCATGGCTTCTGTGGCATATCAATTTATGACAGATGGCTTTTCCTGTACCTGGTGAATGGTGATACATAAGAATGCAGAACGCATGATGCATGTCACACGCATCAGCAGAAGTGAGGACTGAGGACTACCTATAGTGCCTCAAAGCATGGAAACTTTGATACTATAACAGTATAACCCATAGATGTGCAATGGACAAGATGAGCCTATTTAGAAACTCATCTCAAGATAGAGAAGTTACTAATAACAAAATAAGCCGACAGTTGAGATTATAAGATTTATTACTACGCTCAATTGAGATCCTATCTATTGATTACAAAGGTAATTTATTTAGCATTATAAACTTTTGTAACCAAAAAAATCCTGAAAAAATTTACTCATGCAGGTCTCATTTAAAGATGTAAATTATGTGCTTTGTCAGGATAACAGAATGAGAAAAAAATAACCATGATTGACATGCCTTTTCTGGTAAATAGAAGGTAGCAATCACACTTACTCACCATAATGGCATCAACTCCACAGCCAATCTTATCTTCAAAACAGGGGTGGTGAACAAGAACCTTTTCTACAACTGCCTTTTGATCATCTGGATTTAAAAATCCACCATCTCCGTATCTGTTATAACAGAATGTCAGAAAAAGCAGGCAGATTTGATGGCAAAGCACATAACAGTAAATCCTTGCAAATATTCACTACTCCCTCCGTCCCAAAATACAACAATTTAGTCTTCAGAATTTGTTTCAAAATATAACAACTTCTTCACCAACATTCTCTTGCCAACCAATCACAACCCTCCACCATTCAATTTCCTCATCTACCTCCACTTCTCATCCAATCATAACCCTTCCCCATTTAATTCTACCTATTTTTTAATAACCGTGTCAACCCTTAAAAATCTTTATATTCTGGGATGGAGGTACTATTAGAATGCATCAACTTGTTATTATGTGGTGCCAGTTTTTCAGCCACACCATATAACCAGATAAGACCTCATGCATAATTTCACTGACATGCATTCTAATGGTATGGTTTAAGGTGATGTTTGGTATGGATTAAACAGTACTAGCGTGTATAAATCCATCCTAGGTAATCAGACCAGATCCAGCTGCAGCAAAGGATTGCTCTTCAGCAGTGTTTGCTGGTCCTATTAGTCATTCGAGTTGCCCAGCCAGAATATTTTTATTTTTCAAGAGTTCTATTCACAACCATATTGATTTATAGAAGTTTGCAGTAATTTTATAGAGAAATTTCAGGGGTCTTTTGCTCCATATGCATCCTTGACATGCAGATTATCACAACCTGAGCTAGACGAGAGCAGGGAACATAGAATGTAGTTGAGCGAAACAGGAGGAAGTGCTGTAGTAAAGCTCACAGCAAGAAAAAGTTGGCCAGCGTTAACAAAGAGACCGCATCAATCATCAGTAAACCTGCACCGCTGTGAGTTTCTACATGTTTCTTGTACGTTTTTACAAAAGAAAAATCCCCAAATTACGCCATAACCTAGAAATCGAAGTCCTAATGTCATGGAGGTATGTGACGTAATGTGCAAATTAATCGATGTAGTTAATTGCTACAGTTTTCCCATCTATCGCATCGTAAGAAATGATGGATTGCCGTGGGATCATACAATAGAAACCAAGAAAGGAAATTAAAAATAAAAAATAATCTGACGGGTCGACCTGGGGGAGTGGAGGATGTCCTTGACGAGCTCCAGGACGGGGTCGATATCGGCGAGGATCTCCGCGGAGGAGCAGAGATCGCGTGTGCGGAGGGACAGAGGCGGTAGGCGCGGGCGGAGGAGGCGTGCGGCCGCTCGGGAGACGACGGCGGCCAACACCATGATTGATGTTTCGGTTGGGGTTTTCAGTTTTGGCGTCAGCCTTCAGCCGCCCAACACTAACACAAGAACAAAGAGGAGAGAGGGAACCCTTTTGGTTGGGGCCAAATGGGCTTCCCTTCCCAGGATATGGGCCTAAGGTTGGCCACTTTCTTCGCTCACCTCTTCCTTTTCTCCTTTTCCTTTCCCTCTTTTATTTATACTAAATTTAAGAAATATGTGTTTCTTTCTTTTCTTACTACATAAAAGACGGACTTGTACCGCTAACTATGCACTATGCAGACAATGCAGTTTTCGTAAGAGAAAGCGTCTCCTTCCCCCGTTTGCGCTCACTGTGTATCGACTGTCCTTAAGTAACGAATCCAAGCGTCAATTTTTACGTAAAAATAAATAAAATAAAACATTAAATATAGTGGTATTGGTTATTACTAATTATTTTTAATCATTTTCACATAAGTTGATGAATATTTATATACAGGTGAATTATGGACTAAAACTATCCGTCATGCGACAAAATATACCTCTGACCAATCAAACGCGAATACACGGATTAGAAAGCTCACAAATTAATTTGTGCAAAACTAACACAATTGAAATGCGAGGACCCAAAATAGGATCTCATGTGTATATGTGCTAGTTTAGGATCAATCTAACACATACAGTTACAACCAACATCGTGAAGGGAAAATATTATTTATTAACAAAGTGACTGTGATAAGCCTTATGGCAACGAAAAAGAAGATAAACACGCGGAAGCTCCATTTATGGCCTAGTCCTCGACTTCAGTAGCAAACTCCTAAAAAACAGTAGAAACCTTCCTTCTGGAGTTGAGACAATTGTAAGGTAAGTACATTGAATACTTAGCAAGTGTACCAATGGATATGCACAGTTGACAAAAAAATTGTGGCTATTTTGCATAACACAACAATTACGATTATAAACAATTTATGAAAAGATATTTAAAACAACATTTATAAATAATGGGTGTTACCAACCAACCATCCGCACAGGACCTGTTCACACAGGACCACACAGCTATATTCCTTAATCTGCACATGGCTCATTCCCATTCCAGGTTTTCGCAAACTACCTCTCATTCCACGAACATGGTTATTCAAATAGATTTGTTAATACTCTGCAGAGGTTGTACAACTTTACCCACAAAGATACATCATTCTTTTGATGGCCAGTCGAAAATGTCACGATTCATGTTATGTGTGGCCAACGAGTCAGTAACAAGGTGTTTTAGAAACTCCGCCTCAACACTGCCTTCCCCATGAGACACCTTTCCCTCACAGAGATAAGAAAGTATCCACAGCTAACCCTAACACCTATCATCTATCCACCTGGGTTGATAGTGCCAAAACACAAAATCCTACTAGGCCAGGTCCGTCCCACTAGGACAAGTGGTTGCATGTTAGGCTCAACCCAATGGCTCATGAAGTGAAGTCCTTAATTGATCAAGACGACTTGCCAAAACTACGATAGCACATAGCTTCGCACATAGTATAGAGTAGCAACTTAAGGACACGTAGTTGGCCCTTGAGCAACCAAATAGCACACAGCTTGACAATAGTCTCACACAGAGACCATACCCCACAATGATCACATAGATACATTATCACCTAACTAGGTTCACACAAAACCACCCATCACCCTAATCCAAATCATTTCATCCGCTCGTTGTATTACATGGTGCAACACATGCTACTGGAAAAATAGCACGTAGTCACACAGTTCTTATAAAAATATTTATAAGAGTATAGTTAATCAAAATTATATTTTGTTTGTAAAACAACGTTAAGTAGGGCTAAGCATAGCTACTCTACCCTTAGTTGACCCAATGTTCAACTGACAAAGACTAGGATGACAAGGTATCATAGGTAATCAATAATTATCAAAGGCACGGTACGATAAAAATTAGGTCACACTACCCATCGATACTTTATAAATGAAATCCTACATGTTCAAAACAAAACATTTTATAAACTAGGTTCAATATGTTCAAAGAGTGCACTTGCCTTGCATCCAAGTACAATCCTTACACTATGTCTTGTGCACGAACAACTCCTTTGCTCCAATGTTTACACGAGCACAAATAAGAAACAAATAAACAAAAGAAACAAAATAAAAGACTACCAAAATAACATAAAACGAAATAACAAACTGAACCAGGAGGTAGAGCTTGATTTTAGAAGAATTTAGGAAGAAGAACGGGTCGAATCGGAGTTCGGGCGGAAATGTTATGACCTCTAGAAGTTTGAATTCATAGAAAATCTGAGGATAAAAAGAAAAGAAATATTCCAATAATATTCTCTGGATATTTAATTTTGGGAATTGAATTATTTTTGTTAAGGAAAATAAAGGTGGGGCTCACTGGTCAATGGCATGGCTCACGGTGGACTTGGTGTATAAGGACTCAACTGACAAGGACTACCATGTCGCGACTTGTGTACAGAGATGTTGACATGGCAACGACATGGCACTGACATGGATAGATCTAGGGCTGATGTGGCACCAGATTGGATTATGAAGATCGAACGACTCTGGATAGATCTAGGTAATTGGACGACTGAGATTTGTTTGGGGTGATTGATGCGGGGTCCACATGTCGGTGGCACAAGGAGAGACACTGGTGGGACCCGCATGTCGGCTTCGCAGGGGAGGATGGAGGGAGCAAAGCTGGCTCAGCATGGCTCGACTCCATGGGCATGACGTAGCACAGCAGAACCAGCGACGGCGTGACAACGTTCGGTGACAACGGCGCACAACGGTGTCGGTGAGTGGCGACGCCAGCAAGAGGAGGTGGATACGAAGCTAGTGGCGCAACACAGGCCATGAGGTGGACGGTGGTGACGCACGGCAGTATGGATGGCACTGGAGTTCGGGAAGAGAATAGGAAACGAAGAGAAAACAACACAGGGAGGTGACACAAAGCTCATCGGCGTTGGTGGCGACTTGGTAGGATGCGGCGACGGCGGCACAACTCCCGAAGGCATTGGGGAACAGTGGCGACGACATTGGATGCGCCAGCAATGGTTGCGTGCATAGGTGGTAGTGGCGGTGATGACGAGGCCGAGAAAAAAGGGGAAAGAGGATATGACTGGCGGTATTTATAGGAGAGTAAGGGGACTAGGGTTGGCGGCACATTTTGGAAGGTGGTGGCTAATGATATGGAAGGCGGTGTCGGCTTGTATGAGTCTAGCAGTGGCACGGCTTGCGGCTCGGTAGCGTGGGCCAAGGTGGCACGATGGTGTGGACCGAGGGCGGCAGCATGGAGGAGAGCAGTGACCGAGCCAAGGGTGACAGTGCGGGCTTGGGCTTGGCCTTCCCGGGCATACACCAAGAGAGGAGGAGGGAAGGGGCTTCAGCCTCTGCCAAAGGAAGAAAGAGGAGGGGAACGGAAAAAGAAGAAAGAAGAAGGGGCTAAATTGAAAATAGGAGAGGAGACAAAAGGAAAGGAACGGATAAAGGAAAAAGCTAGGGACTTTTCTAGAAAATTCCAAATTTAAAATATTTTGAATTTTAAGAGGATTTAGGAAATTTGGAAATTGAATAGGAATATTTTTGATTTGGGTGGAATTTGATTAGAAAAATTGAGCTCCACTTCCAAAATACAAATCAAAATCCAAATAACTCCAATTAAGAAGAGACAAAACCAACAACGTATTTAATTAATTAATGATATTAAATCCTTTTGATTGACAAAATTTTGATTAAACTATTTTAGACAAATAAACCAAAGGTGAATTTTTGCAACCCGACAAAAGAACAGGAGACGAAAAGTCAGGACGTGACATGAAGGCTATCCATAGCGCACCGTCATAGGGGCCCACATGTCATACACTAGGAAAAAGACGGTGGCAAATGGCGATGTGAGCTAGCGACTCTCCCGACCGACTTCCACATGGCGATCTTCTATTGGATGGTGATGGCGGTTGTGGGTGAACCGACCTCTATAACCCGCCATCAACCACCATATGACACTATAAAAAGAGGAGAAACTCTCACTGTCAAATTGCACAACAAGTGAAGTACAACTCGCTGACATATTTAGGCTACACTCTAGTAGAGTTGGAATATAGAAAGTGTGAGGGAAAGCTTAGAAAGGAGTGCCCCAAATGTCGGCTTTCTCTTCGACGATGTTCCAAAGATGTTGGCCTATCTCCGGAGGAGTCCTGGAAGAGCAATGGAGTTGTTGGCCCTCTCTCTGATATTGTACCTCGAAGGATGCTTCTTTTATGTAAGTAAGATAGATTCTCATCGTTGTGGATTCGTTTCTTAGTATTTATATTAAGTGTTCTAGTACAAGGACTTTGGATAAAGAATTAAGTTCCTGCCCGAGGCTAGAGTAGTAATCAATAACTTAAACGTGGTGTCTAGGTTAGTTGTTACCTTTGTTTGCACGACAGAAGGTAGGGATTGTACCCTAGAGAACACCTCTTTTGTCCATTGTGAAACCCTCCAGGAAGTCGAGCATACCCGTGAGGAGCCCTCAATTGCTGAATCCGAGCCCGAACTTTCTACATCCCAAAATTTAACCTTTCAGCCCTTACCCGAGCCTCGGGAACCGAAGAAAGAAGAAATTCAGCCTTCAGAAATCCCCTTCCAGTTCGAGGTTGATTTTTTTTGAAGATTATGGAAATATTCCTGTCAAAAGAAACCACCGGTCCCGTGTAGTTCCCCTGAGCCACTCGAGGAAGATTTCCTTAAAGAGACAATGAGGGAATTAACTACCATCATGAGCAACGGGTGTTTAAGGCAGGTGGAGCTTTCCTTCGAGCAATTCGGATTAGCTCCCTGTGCTTAGCCATTCAATGACTCATGAGAGAGGGCATTGTGGAAGTTCTTTATAATCCCACTATCGGTGCAAATATTGTGTCTACACCCTTCGCATTAACATGCTTAGGGGACGAACCATTGGCACCCACATATAAAACCTACCGGAGCCCATCAGGTCCTATCACCGAAGGTTATGGGATTCTTTGTAGAGTGTCTATAAGGAACGATGATGTCGAGGTTATCTTGGACTTCCATGTGTTCAAAGTCTCCGACCTCCTCATAGGCCATCCTATAGGAAAGTTTCTCTCAGACGTGCCTCAAACCGGAGTCCTCGACATAAAACTCGGGAGAGATGTTTTTTCATCCCGATCTTACAATCAAAAAACTCTTTGACAGGTTATAAAACTTGGGAGAGGTTTTTTTTGTCCCAATCTTACAATCAAAAAACTTTTTTGATGACCTCTCTGATGGCATTATTTAGCCAATCGAGGAAGTTTTGGCCATTTATACTTTTGAGCCTCTAGAATCTACCAAAGTGATGTTGACACATTCATCGAGGAGGAGGATGATCGTGGAGAAACGATCAAGTTGCCCAAAACCGATCTGCCTTCATGACCCTCGATTGAGCTAAAGCCCTTTGCTTCAGGCCTTCACTATGCTTTCTTGCACGGCGAAAAGGAGTCGCACATCATCATAAGCAACAAGTTTTTACTCACTGTCTTGTTAGAAAAGCATCTCTCTTGTGAGAAAAGCATCACTCTGTTCTTGGCTACTTGCTCCAAGACCTCAAAGGGATTAGTTCGACCCTCTGCAGCCATCACATTCCTCTAGACCCGTCTTGCACGCCGTCTGGGAGCCTCTAGACCCGAGCCGTCGAATGTCAAAGTCCAAGGCATGATTTCCACTGAGCCGATCGAATCATTTCTGTGCTCCACAATGAGATCGGCTATAGCTTGTCCTTTGACTGCCCTTGGTGCTTGATACCTCAAATCAAACTCTGTTAGTGCAAAGATCCACTTTCCAATTCTTCCTTTCAACACTGGAGCCGATAGCATGTACTTAACTACATCGGCTTTGCAGATTATTGTGCACTCGTTGGATAGCAGATAATGCCTTAACTTCGTACATGAAAAATAGAGGCATAGACACAGCTTCTCCACAGGTGAATACCTCGTTTCCGCGTCTAGCAACCGCCGGCTGAGATAGAAGATGGCTTTTTCTTTGCCAGACTTGTCATCGGCTGATAGGTACAGCTTAAACGGTATTCCTTTTTGTGGAGGCATTAAAACTGGAGGGAAACTCAGATAATCCTTTATGTTGTCTAACGCCTTTTGCTGCTCTGCCCCCCATGCGAACGTCTGATCGGCTTTCGGCCGAAGTAGTGGTGTGAACGGCTCCATCTTTTCTGAGAGATTGGCTATGAACCGTCTGATGAAGTTTATCTTGCCGATCAATGACTGAAGTTGTTTTTATCTTTCGGGGGTTGGATTGTCTTGATAGCATTTATGCTCCTTGGTGTAACTTCAATCCCTCTTTCATGGACGAGAAATCCCAAGAATTGCTCGGCCGATACGCTGAACGCGCACTTAAGCGGATTCATCTTCAGATCGTACTTCCTCGTCCGTTGTAACACTTGTCTCAGATTGGCAATATTGCCTTCTATCTCCTTGGACTTGACAACCACGTCATCGATGTAGATCTCTACTAGTGAGCCGATCATGTCGTGAAAAATGTAGTTCATGGCACGTTGATATGTTGCCCCAGCATTCTTCAGACCGAACGTCATCACTACCCATTTGTACAAGCCGATTGCGCCGGGACACCGAAAAGCGGTCTTGTGGATGTCCTCGTCAGCCATAAATATTTGGTTATATCCTGCATTGCCGTCCATGAAACTGATAACTTTATGGCCGGAAGCAGCATCGACGAGCATATCGGCTATTGGCATCGGGTATTCGTCTTTAGGGGTTGCCTTGTTAAGATCCCTGAAGTCGATGCACACCCTAAGTTTGCCATTTTTCTTCAATACTTGGACGATGTTCGAGACCCACTCGACGTATCGGCAAGGCCGAATGAATCCCGCGTCGTATAGCCGAGTAATTTCGGCTTTAATTGCATCGTACATATCGGCCTTAAACCTCCTGGGAGGTTGTTTGAACAGCCGATAGTCTGCCTTAATCGGCAGCTGATGGACCACTATCGATCGGTTGAGGCCGGGCATCTCGAAGTACTCCCAAGCAAAACAATCTTTATATTCTTTTAATAATTCAATAAGCTAGGATTTACAATGAGGAGACAGATTTTTGCTAATGTACGTCGGCCTCAGCTTATCACCAGAGCCGATGTCGATTTCTTCTAGTTCGTCGGCCGACGTAAAACCTTGCCCTAGCTTGCCATCGTCTTCGTCCGCGGTGTCGATGCCGAGAACGCTCGAGCCCTCCACCATGTCTTCTTCAAAGCAGCAGCTGCGGCTCATCATTTCCGATGGGCTGTATCATTGAATTGGACACATTTAGAAAATTGGCTTGCCAGATTTTCCTGGATAAACAATCGATGCCCTCGATTTCCCAAAGCGGCAAATCGGCACTGACAACACTAACTGACCTGTCGGCTGGTACGATCTCGATTTTGTCACCGCCCCATTGGATCAGGCTCTGATGCATTGTAGAAGGGACACAGCAGTTAGCGTGTATCCAGTCCCTTCCGAGCAGCAGGCTGTAAGACCCCTTCCCGTCGATGACAAAGAATGTTGTGGGCACGGTCTTGTTGCCGATGGTCAGTTCAACGTTGAGGATGCCCTTGGTTTCCGATGGGTTGCCGCCGAAGTCCTTGAGTACCATGTTAGTTTTTATTAGATTGTTGGCTCCCTTGCCTAATTTTCTGAATGTCGCGTAAGGCATGAGGTTGACTGCAGCTCCTCCATCGACTAGCATTTTGGAAATCGGCTTGCCGTTGATGAATCCTTTAACGTACAACGGCTTTAAGTGCAGATTTTCGGTTCCTTCGGGTTTGTCGAAGATAGCCTAATCTGGTGAGATCGCTAGTTTTGCCAAGTCATCTTCAATGGTGTCTGCATCGGCTTCAGGAGCGCCGAACTCTGCTGGCAACACGAAGACCATGTTAACCGATGCAGAAATTTTGCCTTTTCCCTTGGCTGCCCTCCTGGCTTGATCACCTGGGCTTTCCTCGGCTTGTTCTTCGTCGGCTGTGGCATCTTTGTTTTTGGGCACCCACCGCCTCTTGATTTTGCCCAGCCGACGGCGCTGTTCGTGAATCATTTGCTGCACTTCGTCTTCTCTCCCTTCACGCTTGAGCCGTTGAACCCTTCTTTTCTGCGTCTTCGTGAAGAGATCGGACGGGCACCATTGGGGTTTGGCCGATTCCTCATCGTCGGCCTCTTTATCGTCGCAGCTGTTCCCATCGTGGTTTTCGTCGACGAAGTAATCCTGATGGATCGGGCCGAGCCGATCATGGACAGACCGCCGCCTTTGGTTTATCTGGACGGCTCTGGGGACAAACCGAGTTGGACTTGCAGGCGATAAGCTCCTATGCCCGTCATCGCGACGACCGTTACATGCCAGGCAATCATTCAGCATTGGCAGTCTCATGCTAGATTCCCAGCAGTAACTGAAAAAATCATAATGCCAATGTGGATCGACATTGTCATGGTTTACCTCGTATCGTCGGCTTTGGGTGTTCGGGTCACGCCGACGAGGTGCTTCGTCTTAAGCTTCTTCATGCCGAGA
This sequence comes from Oryza australiensis, assembly GCA_019925245.2. Classification (NCBI taxonomy): domain Eukaryota; kingdom Viridiplantae; phylum Streptophyta; class Magnoliopsida; order Poales; family Poaceae; genus Oryza; species Oryza australiensis. Next base: position 2,969,763 of record JAIFGZ020000473.1, on the reverse strand, counting down.
CCGGTACTGATGACGGTGTCGGCTTTGTTCATGGATCGGCTGTCGGTCGGCCGATCTGATGACTGGGCGCACCATGTTAATCGGCGCGGCGTGACATCCAATTTGGTCAGTTCTGCCTTGGCCCCGATCGATGTGTTGACTAAGCTGTACGCCATTCTGTCCTGTCGATCAGCTTGTCTGGGGCCGACTTGGACCGCGCTAACCGGGAAGGGATTGCCATCTACCTTCATCGGCCAATTTGAATCGGCGAACTTCAGCTTCCCGGCCTCGATCGCCGACTAGATTTGCTGCCTGAAGACCTTGCAGTCGTTGGTGGCGTGGGATGTGGAATTGTGCCACTTGCAGTACTTCTTTTTCTTCAGCTCTTCGGCCGACGGGATCACATGATTTTCAGGCAACTGAATCTGCTTCTCCTTGAGCAGCAAGGTCGAAAATCTTGTCGGCCTTGGTGATGTCGAAGTCGTACCTTTCTTCCTTAGCCGTCTTCAGCAGCCATTGGCAGACGATGGCTTTCTTGTTCTTGGCCCACTCGGCTGCCGTCACTTCTGCGTCATCGTCGTCGGACCCGTAGTCTGACTCAACGACGACCTGGGTTATATTTTTGATGGCCTTCCTAGTGTCTTGGAATCGCTGTTCGTGGGCCGTCACCTTCTACGCCAAGTGGGCTAGGCTGTCAAAGTCCTGAATCGTTCTCGGATTGGCGCGATTAAGCCGTGAAAGGCGAGATCGGCCAGCTGGGCGTCTGATAGCACCAGGCTGTAACATCGGTTCCTCATCTCCCTAAAGCGGTTGGATGTAGTCTTGGACCGATTCGTTGTGTTTCTGCCTGATGCTGGTGAGGTCCGACAACTTCATCTATGGTTGTCGGAGTAGAAATAGCTGTGGAATTATTTTTCAAGATCAGCCCAACTCTGAATCGAGTTGTAGGGCAATGAGGAGAACCAAGTAAAGGCCGATCCTGAAAGAGAAAGAGGGAACAATCGAACTCCCAAGGGGTCCGTAGCCGATGCTTCACCGCATTGCGCGAAGAATCGGCTAACATGCTCGTATGTTGAAATATTGTCTTGCCCTGAGAACTTCGAAAAATCTAGGATCTTGTATCGGTTGGGCAACGGGATCCGTTCGAAGTGCTCTGGATAGGGATACCGATACATGTTCCCGGAGTCTTTCGGCTTGAGGCCGAATTGATCGCGCATGACATCTGCGATCAGATCGGCCCATGTCCGGTTATCTTGCTGTATCGGCTCGTATGGGTCATGTGGCGTGGGTGCTTGCCGATACAGCGGTGACGGCGTCTGCGGCCTATAATGACGATCTTGACGGCCTCCTTGGTACTGGTAGTGATGATCAACAAGAAGTGGCCGAGGCGCCGGTGGTGTTGGTGGTCCTGGGAACAGCTGCCGACCCCCGGTGTTGCGCCGTCTATCTGGATCAATCGGCTCCAACTGCCGATTGTCATTGAACATATTAGCAATTTGATCATGGGGCAGCGGCTGTTGTCGATTCAGTATAGTAACCGCTGGCCTTATAGATGATTCGCCTTGATTTGGATGACCGAGGGCTCCTCCCGGTGGCCCTTGTTGTGCTATCAGTGGGATTTGCCGATCCTGCGTGACCAGCGTCCTGTAACCAGAAAATTGGCCATCTGTGAAGTACGTGGGCCCCCGTTGCAGCTGGTCGGCTATCTTGACATCGACCACAGTAGCGATCATGTTATTGAGAGTGTTGACCAAAATGCTACTTTGGTTGACCAATGCGTGGTGGACGGCTGAGTCAATCCGATCTTGTAGAGAGTATACAGCCGGATCATCTTATACCTGGGTCGGCTCCTCCACCTTCTGTTTGCCTTTTGTGTCACCAGTGGAAGATGCCTTAGTATCGTTGAGGCTAAACTTGTATTTTTGGTGCACAGCCCCAGATCTTGTTTGGGTGAAAGATTGTAAATAGTTAGCCTGGAGCTCTTCCACCATCTTCTTATATTCGGCTTGCTGTTCAACCGATAATTGTTCCATCTTTACAGGCACAATGTTGTCCTGGGAAACGAGGGGGCTCTTGGAGTCGACCATCTTGCCGGCTAAATCTATGCGTCCGAGTCGAGCCGACAAAGAAAGTCCCACCGGGCGTGCCAAGAAGCATGTTGATGAGAAATCTCTCTCACGCGCTGGCCTGGGAGATCTGCTTGACTCCAGTGCAGGTCCTTCTCGGCTGCCTGTGCGATGCAGGGCGTGCCAGTTGATTTGATCTGTTAATCAACAAGAAAAACAAAAGAATAGATGTTAAGTGTTAAGTTAGATCCCCATTGGATCGGCTGAGGGAATCCATAAACATATACATGCTATTCTAAACTATATTTAGACCAAGTGACTGGAATGGATCAGCTATACCGAGACAGGATCAGCCGCTTAACCCAAATACATCATAGAATAATAAATATATGGATCGATAACCTAGCCGATGCTGGAAAGCTAACAAAGGATCGGCTAGTATTCCGATGAATCTTATAGAAAGATATCACTCCTGGATCGAATGCATAGCCTAGAAATCGGCCATTGGCTGTCGATGATGAACTGATTTCGGCTGGCAACGTCCGACAGGAATGCGATCTTAACATAAGAGGCAGTCCTAATACAAATCTAATAATAAATATATTAAAAGAAACATATCAGGATAGATAAGACCGGCTGAAACCCCGGCACTGTCTCTAAACAATATAAATCCATCCAAACAGATCATCGGCAGCTCTAAGAACGACTTAATAGTTCAAACATGATGCAGCATTAAGTATAAAAAGAACAACCCGATCTGTTGCAGCCGATTTATACCTCTCGAGACGGTGGATACCGCATATAAACCAGCCAACCCTTAGATCTAGCCCTATTGGCTGCAAGTTCTTGACAGAACCAGCCAATGACAGAACCAGCCAACAACATTATCCCAAGCGGGATCCACGCCGTGTTACAACTAACAGTCTAACAAATCTCTAGATTACCGATACAATTGCCGTTACAGGACTCTATCCATAAGTGGCAATATCATTTAACGCGCAATTAACAACCGAATCCTCTGTTTATCCTCAAACTTCTGTATTAGAAAAAGTCTCAACTCTTCCAAACCTAGAATCGGCTATCGGCTGCCCCTGTCCGATCCAACCTTAGCCGATTGGCCTCGCAGCCGATCATTCCTTAGCCAATGCGACCCCTGTCTCTAGCCGATCCAACTCTTCTTTGTCTTTGCAGACTTGGGGAATTCGATTACCAAATTTCAGTGTTAACACCGACGCCGTCATTTTCCCTCACCGCCACCGAGCGTCGCTGTCCCTGAGCCCGAGCGTCGTCGCCAAGCCTGGCCACCGAGTGCCATCGTCCTCCAGGTAAGTCCATTTCCCTCATGTGGCTGCCGTGCTCCCTCACATAGACATATGAGATGAATGCCATGCCATGTATTGAATCCGAGATGAATGCCATGCCATGTATTGGTTGTATATTGGTCACTGTTATTGGGACATGTATAGATCTGAGATAATGTCACTTTTGTTTTGGTTGTATAATGGGACATGTATAGATCTGAGATAATGTCACTTTCATTTTGGTTGTATAATGGGACTGTTATTTATTCCTCTGGAGTTCATGCAATGAGTGAGGTAATTGGGTTTCCTGTGAATTATTGTATATATGAATGGAGATGCTAGGAACGGGAATATATATATCTATTTCTCTAATTTTTCAGTGGGCATGGCTAGCAAAGGCCTGAGGCTAGCCAAAAAGCAGAATTTATTTTTTTGTTTGGGAAACACTCATTGGTGAGGGGCTTTAACTTAAGCCCGATAGAGATGACACAATCCATGACAGGCTTAAGTTAAAGCCCGATTCAGTTGTTAGTCATCTGTGATGGGCATTAATTGGGGTCCGTTGGAGATTATATCATCAGTGACAGGCTTTAGTTTAGGCCCGACAAAGATAAGTGCATCGGTGACGGGCTTTTGCCTGATAGAGATGACTTCTCACATCACTGACCTTTGTGTCGTGATGAGCGCCGTACCCGACACAGATGAGGGTTGCTGCCCGATTGAGATAAGGATTCCCGTTGTAATGCATAGACATTGGTTATGGTCATATCCCATGGGTTGTAGAGGTAAGCGACAGGTGGTGACAGCCCTATCCGTCCTTTGTAATCCTTCAAGTTTGGGTATGGCGTAGGGCGCACGGTAAGAAATCACCTTTGGTGGCAGGCTAGGCCACAGGAGGTAGTACCCCTGTAGTACTGGGAGCATAGAACTGGGTAACTAACCATGAATATAATTGTTTATATAACATGTACAACTATACTAGAAGAACATTAGGAACCTAGCTCTAACACTATACTCTCCACTTAGCATTAGTGTAACATTTATTAGGACTCTTCTTTGTGTGTCACACTACTAAATTATCCATATATCTTACCCCTGCTTAGACTTTGGCAATTCTACTATAATATATGAATATTCATAGTAACTTAATATTGTCTTCTTGACCGTCGGCTTCCTTTAGGATAAAATAAATATGATACCCCGGAATACTCCAGGGTGAAATGCTACAACGGATTTATCTGTAACATAAGAAATACCAACAAGCATTTCTAGCGCCGTTGCCGGGGGAGACATTGGTCTAAGTAGAAAATATTAAATTACTAATTATTGATATGTTCTTACTTGACTTACCTTTGCTCTAGCAGGTTTACCTTGGTCTGTTTTCTCTTTCATGTGAAAACATGGTAGTGTATGACCGGTTTCAACTTGTCGACAAATTATAATCCAAATTCGGAATCACTTGTAAGAAGAGTTCGACCTCATGTCATTCCTCAAGTGATCCTCCCAGCAAGTGAACTGGCAATCAAAGCACCATCAATCTCAATGGCCTAAATGACCCTCTGTGATTTCTCGGCACCCTCGGCTGCCAACGTCCTTACCAGATCAACGGTAAGCATGTGTGAAGTCGATTTTGAAATCAAGACGGGTCTTATTACCATGGTGCATGCTAACTCATTCTATGGGAAAACAACCGAGGACGCTAGTGCTCATCTCCAATCATTCCTGGAGATTTGCAACACTTTCACTATCAAGGGAGTCACCCAAGATGCAATCCAACTCTGACTGTTTCCGTTCTCTCATTGGGAGAGCGAAACTGTGGTTCTACACGAACCGAAGTGTTGTGGACTCTTGGAATACATGCTCCAATGCAGTCCTCGCAAGGTTCTTTCCGATGGGTAAAACAAATGCCTTTCATGGAATAAATTCAAGCTTCCAGCAAGCGTCAGATGCATCAACTCTTGAAGTGTGGCAGTGCTTCCAAGAGTATATCTTGGCTTGCCCTCACCACGGGATGAATGATTGGCTCATTATTCAGAATTTCTACAACGGGTTAACTACGCCTGCCCGTGATCATATTGATGCTGCTGCGGGAGGAGCCTTCTTTTCATTAAGTGTTGCTAACGCGACAGAGCTAATTGAAAAGATGGTATCCAACCAAGGGTGGAGCGACGATCGTCTCCAAACCTGAAAGTGGGGCATGCATTCCGTTAAGGAAATGGACATGCTTGCCGCTAAACTAGACCTTTTATTGAATAAACTACACAACAAGGCGGAATGAGTTCAAGCTATTGATGCTCGTATGACTTGCGAGACATGCGGCAACACTAGCCACTCGGGGAATAATTGCCCCGAGACCCATGAAGATGCATGCTATCTGAACAACAATGGGTAGCATCCACGAGAAGGTCAAGGGTGGAATCAACAATGCCCTTACTATCAAGGAGATAACAATTCTTCTTGTGCTTTCAATTCAAATCAATCCTCCTTGAAATATCTTGTCTTAGGTCAAGATAAGGTTAATGAAACTATTTCTTAAAAAATTAGCTGCCAATGACAAGACTTTAGATAGTATCAATGCCAAAATGGAAGGTCTTTCTTATGCAATTAGAAACCAATTGAGTTTTAATAAAATGAAAGAAACTCAATTAGCTCAATTGGCTGCTGCTATCCCTTCATCTGAACAAGGGAAGATTCCGGGGCAACCCGAACCTTCTCTAAAAAATGTTAGCGTGTTGACCACACAAGGGGGTAAATCCACTCATGATCTGCTACATCCTAACCATGCAGGAAAGGCTATAGAAAAAGAGAAGGAAGATTGACCGTTCAACACCAATGATCATGTATATGTGGGAAATACAGCTCCGCAAGAATTCCATGATACAACTTTGTTTGTCGTCCCTCATCGTGATTGGAAGCCGAGTGTGGACGAGCAAATTGCTCACTTTGTTGAGGTTATTCAGAAGATCAACATCAATGTCCCTCTGTTGGATGCAATAAAAGTTCCTACTTATGCTCACTATCTCATGGACATCCTCAACAACAAAAGGCCGATGCCTACCACGGAGATAGTCAAGTTGATGGAAGAGTGTAGCACAGCTATACTCAATCAACTTCCTGTTAACGACCAAATTTTGTAAGCCAATTATCAGATTTGGAACTAAAGCCAAAGCGGATGTGGAAGAGAACGTGATCATTGGGAACGGAGTGCGCACCAAGTCAGGAGTTGAATCAGCTGGAGTGTTCATCGGCTGAGATTGAATCGGACAAGGATAGCCGATGCAGTCGATTCCGATAGGGATAGCTGATATAGCCGATCTCGGTAAAAAGACGTTGGAATTACCTTCGGATTTGGTTTGAAGTGCTTTATGAGAATTGCCATGTATGGATAGAGTCCAGAGAAGGCAACTGTATCTATTAATTAGGTTATTTTAAATAGTTTTCTTATGGATAATGTCAGTAAGAGTCTGTTTTAGGCAATTATCTATAATTTGAATTGTAATAGAGATAGGAATCGTGTCTGTCAAGGACATATCTTGTATCTGGGTACAAATACAACCCATGACCTTGTAATTTAACAAGAACCAGTTCAATACAACCTACAGTGCATCACCACCTTTTTCCTTTTAGTTATTTCAACGAGTTCTTGCTTCTACTTGGGCTGCATCGAGTTCGATCTCCAGCGAAAGGTAAAGCTTGTTATGGCGGCTTGTGTTCTCGGGATTAGTGCTCCATCATTATGACACTCTAATCATGTTTATGTAAATCGTCGAATTATCATATACGCTATATGACCTAGATCGATAATGCGGTCTAACCCTAATCGGCTAGTCTGTGTTACCAGATAACATCCGATAGGGTTAGATATCATCGTTGACTTAGATTATATAGTGTCCACCATCTTGAAAGGTTTTCATAGATTTGTTTAGATCTTATGTTTCTTGTTATGCTTACTGCTGCATCTGTTGAGTCTAACCTATTAAGTAATATTTAGAATCATAATATCTATCTTGTCTTGTGATTACTATTAGAGACAGTATCTGGGTTTTAGCCAATCTTACCTGTTTTAGCTGTCCCGTTTATTTTATGTTTGCTTGATATGCTAAATCTTCCCTTTATACTAAGATCTCACTGTGACTAAATATGTTAAGCTTGTTATCGATCTGTTAGGTTATCTTAACACTTGATCAGTTCCTGTTTAATGTATTTAATCTATAATGATATCTTAGTATAAAGTGGTATCGGAGTACTAGCCGATACGCATTAGATGTATAACATCAGCTATGCTATAAATATGTATAATCTTTATCTTAAACTATTTTTAGACATAAGTGATTTATACTGTCTCGGTACGCTACTGATCTATCCCAATCACTTGGTTTAAAAGTATTTCAAGATTTAGATTATATATTATGAATATCTACATCCGATCGATTAGATTTAATTTCCCCTGGCCAATTCAGTGCATACGCATCAGCTTAACATCGAACTATACGTCATCGGCCACCAGCCGATCGGCTATCACTTACAGACTAACACTTGTTTTCTTTCTTTGTTTCTTGTTGGTTGCAGGATCAAACCAACTATCACGCCTACGAACCTCAAAAACAAGATTTGGACTTGCACTAGAGTAAAGCAAATCTCTTAGGCCAACGCGTGATTTTCCAAGTCAACACACTTTCGGCATGATTTGGGATCAACACGCTTTAAGCACGCCCAGTGGGACATGATTACAAGGCAGACACCATGGTGGATATGAAGACTTCCGACGTCGATCAGGAGAACATTATTCCTGTGACCATGGATAAGCTAACGCCAGAGCATAAGGCTGAACTTGAGGAGATCATGAATAAATTGCAAACACAATTCTTGCACTCCTTTGTCCAAACTCGGTCAGGAACAGTCATCCAGAGGTACAAGGTAAAATTGCCAAATGATGATGAGCCTGAGTCAAGTTCTGGCAAAAGTGGAAAACTTCAGGATGCCAAATAGGAGGAAGGCCCGGAGCTGAACAATCTGAATCAGCTGTGCCTGACAGAATTGACTATGTCGTGCACCACACTCTGATCAACCAATCGGGGATTTTGTTAACACCTTGAACAACATGATCGGTTCAGTGGTTGATGCTAAGATTGTCGAACATCAGGCCAAGGGGCCAATATTCGTTCCTGAGGGCAAATTTTCTTCGTATCGGACTCTGGCTACCGACGGGTTGCAACCTGTCTTAGGCATAGCCCCAGGACAGTTGATGGCATCAACATCGGCACCCAGAAAGCCGGTCACATCATCATCCGTGCCAAAACAGCTAGAGTTCAATCCTATGCTTCTGGTTAAGCAGCAATCTCAGCACAGGGGACACAACATCCATCAAGTTTCCCAAGAACAAGTTGCTGCCATGTTCAGAACAAGCCAGCCGATCGTCGAGCCAAATCAGAAGACACCAATTCAACAAGCTTTTAGCACTCAGCATCAGCTGATTGGCTCCTAGTTTGTTCCTGACCAACAGCCTCCCATGATGCATCAATCTCCTCAGCATCACGTGGGGGGCATTATCAATTCCCTCTATCAGCCTCATTCGCCTCAGGCGCAATATTGGCAAGGGGGACTGCCTCAGCCCCATTACCTGCCTCAACTTGATCAATTCGAGCCGATGCAGCAGCAGGTGGAGGGAGCACATAAGCAAAAACCTTGGGCCGACATGATTGCTGACGTAATGAGAGAACAATTTGGCCTCAAGCCCAAGGACACCGGCAATATGTATTGGTACCCATATCTGGAATACTTTGAGAGGGTGCCACTACCAAGCTGATACAAGGTGCCGGATTTTTCAAAATTCTCAGGGCAGGATAACGTGTCAACTTATGAACATGTTAGCTGATTTCTGGCTCAATGCGGGGAGGTATTGACTACTGACACTCTGAGGGTTAGGTTATTCCCTCTCTCCTTATTTTGATCAGCTTTCACTTGGTTTTCTTCTCTACCATATAATTTTGTGCAAAGCTGAGCCGATTTGCAGAAGCAGTTTCAAAGATACTTTTACAGTGATATTCATGAGATGAAACTGTCTCATCTAACAGCTATCAGGCAGAAGCATGACGAATCTGTTCAGGATTACATTCAAAGATTCAGGGACATGAGGAACAGATGCTATAGCCTGGTGTTGTCGGACTCCCAGTTAGATGATCTCGCTTTCCAGGGCTTGTTGATGCCCATCAGAGAAAGGTTTTCGGCTCAAGATTTTGAGAGCTTGGCTCACTTGGCCCAAAAGGTAAAAACCCACGAGCAAAGATTCCAAGAGGCCAAGAAAGACTTCAAAAAGGTTAGTCATGTTGCATACGCCTCTGAATCAGAAGAGGACAGTGACTCCGAAGTGGCAGCATCTAAATGGGCTAGGAGTAAGAAGGTTATTACGTGCCAATGGGTCAAAAATCGGCCAAGGAAGAAAAATATGATTTTGATATCACCAAGCCCGACAAGATTTTTGATTTGCTACTTCGGGAGAAGCAAATCCAACTTCCAGCTAGCCATGTCATCCCATCGGTGAGGAGTTGAAGAGAGGAAGTATTGCAAGTGACACAACACTGGATCTCGCAGCACCAACGATTGAAAAGTCTTTAGACAACAGATCCAATCGGCTATCGAGGTGGGCAAGATCAAATTTGAAGACTCGAAGAAGCGGATGAAAGTTGATGGCAATCCCTTTCCTGTCAACATGGTCCACACAAGTGGCAGACTAGCCGATAGAAGGGATTATCGGCCCACACAGCCCAAATCTGCCACTATCATTAATAAATATCAGAGAAAATATGATAGGAATGAAGAAGATGACATCTTTGATCCTCATTGGGGCTGTGAATTTTTCCGATTTTGCTAGAACGAAGGGATGAGGCTGCCATCGATAGAAGATTGTCCAGCATGCAGCAATTATGGTGGCAAATACGCCGGAGAGTCTAGCCAATCTCATCCTGAAGGAAATCGGCTGTAACAAAGAAAACTCCCTATTCACTAGAGGTTGGGTCCGATTCATCAAGATTTTTTGTAGGACTCTGATGAAGATGAAGACAAGACCATGAACCCACAATGGTGCCCTTCTGATACTTCCACGAAGAGTCAAAAAAGGAGGGTGCAGAGGATGAAGAGCAGGGGACGTTACCAAGAAGTCCAAGCCAAGATCGATCATCGGCTGAATAAGAAAAATCAAGAGCACTCAAGGAAAGAGTAGCGTGTTAAGAGCAAGGTACTCTCACCGATGAGGTCGAAGCCGACAAGTCAAAAAGATTGGCTAAGGGTAAGGCGGTTGTTTTTGCATCCGTTAATATGGTATTTGTGTTATCAGCCAAATATGAGGCCGACCAAGCCGATGCAGATCTCGTGAAAGAATCCCTGGCCAAGTTGGTTTTGTCCCCAGAGTAGGCCATTTTTGAAAAACCGGAGGGGACAGGGCATCGACACCTCAAGCCACTGTATGTTAAAGGGTTTGTCAATGGCAAGCCGATGTCCAAAATGTTGGTCGATGGAGGGGCTCCTGTGAATTTAATGTCATATTCTACTTTCAAGAAGTTGGGCAGAAGTTCCGACGATCTCATCAAGACCAGCATGGTCCTCAAGGACTTTGGTGGAAATTCATTGGAGACCAAAGGAGTTCTGAACGTAGAGCTGACAATCGGCAGCAAGATTGTTCCCACAACGTTTTTTGTCATCGATGGGAAAGGATCAGATAGCTTGTTGCTAGGAAGGGATTGGGTTCACACTAATTGTTGCATTCCTTTGACTATGCATCAGAGCTTAATCAATGGCAAGGCGACAAGGTGGAAATCGTGGCAGCCGACAGGTCAGTAAACATTGCCAATGCCGATTTAACCCTTTGGGAGATGGACGGAATTGATTGCTTGTTTGGCAAGATTTGGCAAGGAGATTTTCTAAAGGTGTCCGATTGTGACATACAGCCAGTTGGAGACGAAGAGCCCCAACTACTGCTTTGAGGGCGTTGTGGAGGGTTCAAGTTTCTACACCGAAGACACTATATATGATCTCGATGGCAAATTGGGACAAGGCTTCATGTCGACCGACAACTTAGAAGAAGTTGATAAGGTCCAGGAGATAGGCCTAGGCCGACATTTATTAGTAAAAATTTGTCTTCTCAATTTGGAACGAAGCTAATAGAACTTTTGAAAGAATATAAAGATTGTTTTGCTTGGGAGTATTTTGAGATGCCAAGACTTAGCCGATCGATTGTTGAACATCGGCTTCCTATCAAACCAGCATATCGGCCATTTAAGCAATCACGTAGAAGATTCAAGGCCGAGATGTATGACGCTATCAAGGCCGAAATTACTGGATTGTATGATGCTGGTTTCATTGGGCATGCCGATATGCTGAGTGGGTTTCCAACATAGTTCCAATGATAAAAAAAGGGCAACCTTAGGGTGTGTATTGATTTTCGAGATCTGAATAAAGCTACCCCTAAGGATGAATACCCAATGCCGATTGTCGATTTGTTGGTGGATGCTGCTTCAGGACACAAAATCATAAGCTTTATGGATGGCAACGCTAGATATAATCAAATTTTCATGGCAGAAGAAGACATCCATAAGACGACCTTTAGATGCCCTGGTGCAATCGGCTTATATGAGTGGGTTGTGATGACTTTCGGCACGATTTGGGATCAATATGCTTTTGACTTTTGGCTTAAAGAACGCTGGAGCTACGTATCAGAGGGACATGAACTACATATTCCATGATCTAATTGGCTTGTTGGTTGAGATCTACATTGATGATGTGGTCGTAAAATCAAAGGAAGTTGATGACCATATAGCCAATCTGAGAAAAGTGCTTGAAAGAACAAGGAAATATGGCCTGAAGATGAATCCCACGAAGTGTGCCTTTGCCGTATCGGCTGGACAGTTTTTAGGCTTTCTTGTTCATGAAAGGGGGATTGAAGTAACACAATGGAGTATCAATGCGATCAAGAACATTCAACCTCCACAAGACAAGAAGCAATTGCAGTCCCTGGTCGGCAAGGTGAATTTCATTAGGAGATTTATTGCTAATCTATCTGGGAAGATGGAGCCCTTTACACCTTTGCTAAGGTTGAAAGCCAATCAACAGTTTACTTGGGGGGCAGAGCAACAGAAAGCTTTGGATAATATCAAGGAATATTTGAGTTCCCCCCTAGTTCTGATTCCTCCATAGAAAGGGGTGCCTTTCAAGTTGTACATGTCAACCGATGAGAAGTCAATCGGCTCGGTCTTGATCCAGGAGTTCGAGGGTAAGGAAAGAGTAATATTTTATTTAAGTAGAAGGCTTCTGGATGCAGAGACTAGGTATTCTCCAGTGGAGAGGTTATGCTTATGCATGTATTTTTCTTGCACGAAGTTAAGGCACTATTTGTTATCCAATGAATGCACCATAGTCTGCAAAGCCAATGTTGTCAAGTATATGCTATCGGCTCCAGTGCTGAAAGGACAAGTTGGAAAATGGATCTATGCCTTAACAGAATTTGATCTCAGGTATGAGTCACCTAAAGCAGTCAAGGGACATGCCATAGCCGATTTCATTGTTGAGCATCGTGATGACTCAATCGGTTCGGTTGATATAGTGCCTTGGACTTTATTCTTTGATGGATCAGTTTGTACCCTTGGCTGTGGTATCGGCTTGGTCATCATATCACCTAGGTGGGCAAGTTTTGAGTTTGCCTATACTATTAAGCCATATGCTACCAATAACCAAGCAGTTCTCAAAGGATTGCAACTTTTGAAGGAAGTTAAAGCCGATGCCGTGGAGATCATGGGTGATTCTTTGTTGGTCTTCAATCAGCTAGTTAGAGAATATGAATGCAAGAACGATGCATTGATGATCTACTATGAAAAGTGCCAATAATTGATGGATTGTTTTCGGCTAGTGACTTTGATGCATATTCCTCGAGAGAAAAATGTTGAAGCTAATGATTTGGCTCAGGGGGCACCGGGATATAAGCCGATGATCAAAGACATCGAGGTAGAAATTGCTACAATCACGGCCGATGACTGGAGGTATGATGTTTTCAATTATTTGAAGAATCCTTTTCAATCGGCTTCGAGAAAATTACGTTACAAAGCTTTAAGATATGTTTTGCTCGATGATGACCTATATTATGAACGATTGATTGAGTATTGCTAAGATGTTTAAGTGCCGATCAAACCAAGGTGGTGATGGGCGAAGTGCATGAAGGCATATGTGGTACTCATCAATCGGCTCACAGGATGAAATGGCTGCTTCGACGAGTTGGGCTTTTTTGGCCAACGATGTTGGAAGATTGCTTCAGATATTATAAAGGTTGTCAAGATTGTCAGAAGTTTGGGGCAATTCAAAGAGCACCAGCGTCGGCTATGAATCCCATAATCAAGCCATGGCCATTCAGAGGTTGGGGAATTGACATGATCGACCAGATTAATCCACCCTTGAGCAAAGGACATAAGTTCATATTGGTGGCATCCGATTATTTCCCAAAGTGGGTGGAGGCAATTCCGTTGAAGAAGGTTGATTCTGGGGATGCAATTCAGTTCGTCAAAGAGCATATCATATACTGATTTTGTGTTCCTCAAACCATTACAACTGATCAGGGATCTATTTTTGTATCTGATGAGTTTGTTCAGTTTGCAAAAAGCATGGGGATTATGTTGCTGAATTCTTCACCGTACTATGCACAAGCCAATGGACAAGCAGAAGCATCCAACAAAAGTCTGATCAAGTTGATCAAGAGGAAGATCTCTGAGTTTCCGAAGTAGTGGCATAGCCGATTGGCTGAAGCTTTATGGTCCTATCGGATGGCTTGTCACGGATTGATCCAAGTTCCTCTCTACAAGTTAGTTTATGGACATGAAGCTGTGTTGCCATGGGAAAGTGTCACCAGCTCAAGAAGAATTGATTTGCAGGATGAGTTGACAGCCGATGACTATCACAATCTCATGGTAGATGAATCGGAAGAATTGGTTCAATCCATGATGCGTGCTTTGGAAAAGGTGACAAGGGATAAGGAGAGAATCGCTCGTCATTACAACAAGGTTGTCTCAAAATCTTTTTCAGAAGGCGAGTTGGTTTGGAAGTTGATCTTCCCGATTAGGACTCGAGATAATAAATTCGACAAGTGGTCACCAAATTGGAAGGGCCTTTTCAAATCTTCAAGTTCGTTTCTAAGGGAGCTTACATGTTGCAAGGGCTTGATGGCGAAGTTTTTGGAAGGCCTGTCAACGGAAAGTATTTTAAAAAATATTATTCAAGTGTTTGGATCAATTCATGATTCGACTGTGTTATGCCGATACATGGTAGCCTATGTGTTTACATCGCCTTTAGATGGCCGATATAAGTTATATTGACCTTAGTCTGTTCAAATTTATCATAATCGAATGTGCTCTGCCGATATGTGATGGCCGATATAAGTTATATCGCCCTTAGTCTTGTTATTCTTATCATAATCGGTTGTGCTTTGGCTGATGTATGATGGCCGATTTAGTGTGATATCGTCCTCAATCAGGTGATAATTATATCAATGATCGGTCGACATTGTAAATTAGGGGGGCATATATACATACAACAAGTGAACTCAAGTGGACTTCAAATTTTTGTGGACTTCGAAAATTTTCAATGCATGAGAAATTGCAAGAATCAGCAGAGATTATATTACAAGAAACATTGCAGGAGTTCACAAAAGTTTGTAAGGATCAACACAAGGGGCTATATTGCAGAAATTTACAAGACTCGACACAAAAGTTCATAAGTGTTCAAGCTCTAGCCCTATTACATGAATCGGCTTAGCAGGATATAAATTTGTTGATTGCCGATATCGCTCTTCACCGGATTTGATCAATGTCTTCAATGGTTTTGGTGTTGGCTGTATCATTCCCAGGGATCACCTTTAAGGCCTTCGTGAGATCTGACAAATTCCTCATTGAAGCCTTCAACTTGGATTTTTGCTCTGATATTGCCTTGGAGAGATCGGCGATCCTTTGCTCTTCGGATGCTATATCGGCATCACACTTGGCGAGCGCAGCTAGCAGCTCTTCTCTATGTTTGCGTAGCCGATCAAGGTTGGAGGTGGGCTCAGCAGTCATTTTATCAAGCTTGGCCTCGTCTTCAAGTATGGATTGCCGATTGGCTTCAATTGTGGCCTCAAGGGCCGTTCTTTCTTACCGATCGGCTATCCGTTGTTTGGCTCTCTCAAACTTATGCCAATACTGTTTGAGGTATGCAGCTTGAGAGATGGCATCAGCTATGTGATCTGGAAGCTGGTCTTGGATTTCTTCAAATCTGGCTCTAATTGGCCCACAGTTGGTAACAAGGAACTCCAGGGAGCTTTCTAGCCGACGGGCCAAGTCTTGCAGTAAAGCCTTCAAGTCATCGGCAGTAGCAGCTAGAGCTTTGTCAGTAGTGTCTTCCTCATCATACATGAACTCTTTGATGTCAAAAGGAAACATGTCGGATAGATCCTGAACAAGAGGACATTGAGATTGTTAAATGTTGATAAACTTGAAGTAGCTGATATGAAGTCAAGAAAAAGAACTTACAGGGATGATGGGAGCCGATGCTGCTTCTGCTTCGACGTTATGGCTGCCCCTAGCCGATGGAGTTCGTTCACTTGATGAATGGGGGACAGGCGCTGGAGAGCGAGGAGGCTGCACAAAAAATGAAGACAAGATTAGTTAAGCATCAGTTGGTTGAGAAGTTAAGAATACTTGAGTATAGAATTACCGATGGAGGTGGAGTTGTCTTCTTCCTTGTGGCCAATTTCTTTTTCTACAAACAAAAGGAGTATGGTTAGAATTGAAATGAAAAACATTTGAAAAGAAGCAAACTTCAAGAGACATGCGTATCGGCTGAGGACGAATCGTACGTCTAGGATGAGATGGTGTTTTTTGATCCTGATCATCGGCTGGCGGCGTCGGCATGGTTCTTCTTGGCTCACTTGTTTCAGCCGCAGTCTCATCAATGGCTTCCTCCATCTCTTCTTGATTCAAGACTTCCTCCACATCTGGATCTAAGGGCAGCAGATCTTTGGATGTAGTTGTCTTCTGTTTCTTCAAAGCTTTCTTTTATATAGCCGATGGATCGACAGCCGATGGTTTGGCTCATTTCTTTCTTTGGAGTGGCTCGCGAGTTTGGCCATGGAGCAGAAACACTACTTTAGGCACGTTGAAGCTGATCAAGGAAGGGGCGAGGCCACCACTGTTTGGGATGAGCCCTGCAACATATTGGATGGTGGCTCCAGTGTTGCTAACATGAGGAGGAGAGGAATCGGTAGTCTACAAACAAGAAAAGATATGATTGAATTTTAAACAACGTTAGTCGATAAATGGAGAATTTGATAAAGGAAAAGTGCTTACCTCTGGAACTAATTCCGGAAGGATGGTAGTCATATACATGGAAGCCGATTGATGAAAAAGATGTTTTTTCCACTCAATCCACCATCGGTCGTAGCTGGCACTCCTCATCATGGCCAATTCTATATTGTCTATGCTGCCGAGGGTACGGCCTTCAATATCCAATAGTTTCTGCATCATAAGGGCTGAGCCAATTTTCCCCCTTGTTTGGATTTTTTTGGTGAAGTACAGGCCGATCGGTAACTGTCTCATTCCCATCTGTCTGGCAGCAACCATGGGGTGGTAGAATTCATATGACAACAATACATTTCTGCCTTGGTGGATGCCGACTGGGAGATAGCAGCCGTAAAGACATCCCTTGATTTGTAATATCTCTCAGAGTTGATTTCATTGAACCTGAAGTCCTGGGGCAGCTCAAAGTTTGCATATGCAAACCAAATCCTTGTGTTCTTCAGGAATCCATCATAGAGGTTGCAAAACCAATCACTAAGGAGTTTAGCCGATAACTTGGATCCGGGATAAGAAGATGTAGCTTCTCCAAATGACATGCATCGGTGCATGGTGACTTCTTCGCCGTCTTCATCTATCGTCGGCTCTGGTCTTGGAAATTTAGCCTCCACTAGTTCAGGCCTCCCAGCAACTTTCTGAGTGTGCAAAATAAGCCAGAGCTATAGAAACCACCATGGGCCACTAGTGCTGATAGCCGAATCGGCTGCGATCCTGGTCGATGCATTGTTCAGAGTTTGATACAGATAGCCCAACAAATATTTGCCTAAGGGAATTTGTTTCTTCTCCACTAAGGCTTCGGCTATATGCTGCCAAATGGTTGTGGGGCCGGAGCTTGAGCCGCAAAACACAAACTTTTTTAACCACATCATAAGAAAAGTTGTGTGATCTCTAGGGCCTAATGAATCGGTTCCCATATTTTGGCTTATGAATCCATTCCAACCTCCAATGGCTCTAGTCTTGAAGGAATACTAACACTTGGTGTTCAGGCTGACAGGATTGATTGATGATGTAGTATCTAGGCCAGTAATCATGATCACATCAAGGAGAGTTGGAGTCATCGGTCCTTTCTGAAACATGAAGGCATTGAGAGTATTGGACCAGAAATAGCTGGCAGCCGACAGTAGGGGCTCGTCCTTAGGCATATCGGCTATTGTGAGGGCTAGGCATTGAGCTATTCCCAGTTCTTCCCAATGGGCTTGCTTGCTAGCCGATACCCTACTGTACCACTCCAGCCAGGACTTATCAGTGGATGGCCATGATTTGAAGGTGCCGGCCCAATGTGTCAAGCTAGGGTTTGCTAATCTATAGGAGATCCTGTTGGTGTCGGCATTAATAAAATCGGTTGGGTCCTCATTGCCGATTGGGCCTAGGAAGTACCGGTTGATGTGAATAAGACTGGGGATTTAAATAGGCACGGTAACGGCCGAAACGGAAATGCCCTAAATTTTCTCGGAGATAAGATCGTGCAAATATGTGACATTAACAATATAGCGGACTTGGGGGCATGTGTTAACGACCAAATTTGGTAAGCCAATTATCAGATTTGGAACTAAAGCCGAAGCAGATGTGGAAGAGAATGTGATCATTGGAAACGGAGTGCGCACCAAGTCAGGAGTTGAATCGGCTGGAGTGTTCATCGGCTGAGATCGAATCGGACAAGGATAGCCGTGAAGGGTTACGCGGAGGCTACGCTAGCTAAAAACAAAACTTTTCTACCGTGCAAACCAGGAACACTTGCAAGTAAGGGTCGATAGATCGTTACCGATTGGAGTAGAGTGCAGCGGATATAGCTAATCAGGAGCTATCCAATCCGGAACAGTACTAGCCGATCATAGCCGATTCGCTGACAGCCGATTCCCAACAGCCGATCCGACGTAGCCGATCCGATGTAGCCAATTCCTGATGTCGGAGCCAATCCCTTCTCAGCTGACTCACCGATTCGCCCGACCGCGCTTGCCTCACTCAGATGCGCCCGACCACAGCCGATTCGTAGCCGACGAATAGCACTGCAATGCAGCAGCGCCTCTACCGGTATCCACATGTCCGGGAATAGAACGCCTAACACCCGTGTGCTAGCACAAGATGCAAGGCTAGGGTTTTGCTCGGAAGTGGGGAGGGTTTCCGTGGAGATTGATCTCGCTGACTTCTGAAGCCGCGCGTGATCAAATTGATTCGGTTCCAATTCACATCCCGCAGCTCTCCACCCCTCCCCCTTATATATAGAGTTGGTCGACTAGGTCTAGTGGCCGATTGAGACTCTATTTTGAATCGGATCCCATCCGAATCTCATAGAGTTGGCCGCCCATACTTCGTAAGCCCAAGGACTCTATATTAAATCGATTCTTATCCGAATTGAGCCATATTCGAGTCCAACTCAAATGCCTGTTCTTATCCCCTTAAGCGTGCGACCCTGTAGGTTCAGTTATACTCGGTTTCGGCTCGACTCCAACTCAGCCAATTTGTCAACAGCGGTGCCTAGCAGCACATATTGACACCATAGCATACAAGAATATAATATTGGCTCTGAACCTGTAATGTATACATAAATCCCTTTGCCTCACTATACCAATTAAGCTATAGGAAAGATGTGTGCCATCCCTTCAATAGCTTAACCATTCACTCGAACCGTATTGGATTATCTAGCTGTTGATTGACTCCTCAATCAACTCGGCATGGCCATGCACTTCTATAATCCATTACCTCGAGGGGCCTAGAGATATCTGTTGACGAGAAATCTCTCTCACGCGCTGGCCTGGGAGATCTGCTTGACTCCAGTGCAGGTCCTTCTCAGCTGCCTACAGCGTGTAGAGCGTGCCAGTTGATTTGATCTGACAATCAACAAGAAAGAAAACAAGAGAGTATTCGTTAAGCGTTAGGCCAAGCCCCCGCGAGATCGGCCAAGGAAATCCATGAACGTATATATGTTATTCCAGACCATATTTGGGCCAAGCGACCAAAACGTATCGGCCATGCCGAGACGATTATCAGTCGTCTGATCCAAATATAACGAAGAATAATAAATATACAGATCAACGGACTAGCCGATGCTGGGAAACTAATCAAATCGGCTGGTACTCCAGAGAATTCCGTGTAGGCATAATATTCCTAGATCAAAGATATAATCAAGCAGGATCTAGACATAAGAGATAGCCCTGGTACAAATCTAATAACAATCACGTTAAAAGAAACTCCTTAGGATGAATAAGGTCAGCTGAAACCCCGACACTATCTCCAGATAATGTAACTCCAAAAGAATAGATCACTGATGGTTCTAAAGACGACTCAATAGTTCAACTTTGATGCAGCATTAAGTATCAAAAGAAACATCCAATCTATTACCCCCGACTTACACTCTATGAGATGGTAGATACTACATACGAACCAACCAACCCTTAAACCAAGCCTTGCTGACCACATACTCTCGACGAGATGAGCCAACTACAAGATAGATCTAAGCATCGAATTAATTCATGTGCACCATATGATATATGTCGCAGTAAAACTATTGAATCCAATGTATCATTGAGATGGAAGCATTAGAAACAAGTAATCTCACCACTAATGACAAACATGTACCTGAGTTTGGGGATCGAGACGATGCAGCCCAAAGCCAAACAGGGTGTTCGTCCAAAAGGAAAAGGATGGCGATGCGCCGAAGATTAGATTGATTGAATCGTCTCATACAGAGGGTCTCGGGTCCTATTTATACCCAAGATACAAATATTTGTAACAACTTTGGACTCTATGTAAACTACTGTTTAAACATCATGTCATCCCTAGCGAGATCCATGACGTATTACGACTAACAATTTAACAAATTTCTATATTACAGATACAATTGCCGTTACAGGACTCTATCCATAAGTGGCAATATCTTTAAACGCGCAATTAGCAACCGAATCTTCCACTTATCTTCAAGCTTCTGCGTCAAACACGGTTTCATCTTTTCTAAACTCAGAATCGACTGTCGGCTGTTCCCATTCAACCCATCTTCAGCCGACCAGCCCTGCAGTCGATCAATCTTTTAGCCGATACGACTCCTGCCTTCGGCCGATCCGATTCCACCTCCCCTTTTAAGACTTAGGAACCCATTGCCAAATTCCAGTGTCAACACATGCCCCCCAAGTCCGTAACGCGACGTGTTGCGGATTTGTTCACCTATTCAAACTCTTGCTCCCCTCTCGGCCCAAATCGTCTCGGCTTCTCCCCAAGGGCTTCTTTAAATATCCACTTTCCTCGGTCGAATCACCTACGCCCTCATCGTGTGCTCAGCTTTCTTCTCAAACAAACTTCCTGCCCTTCTCTCTCTCCTCCGGCGACTCCATCGACATTCGACACCTTTTCCACTCTCTTCGAAGCCCATCTTCGTCTTCGAACTTCCCGATGGCCTCCGCCGCTACTTCAAGCACCTCCAACTCGCCGGCCACCACCATCGCGCCAGCCGCAACCGCAACACCATCTGCCGCCACCGGAACTGCTCCAGCCGTCACTACGAACGAGTTCCCTCAGGTATTCTCCTTTGCTCTATAATTTTACTCTCAACTTGCTCCTCCAAATATCTTTATACCAATGACCCGTTCGGTAATTTTCGGTAGCATTTTATCCCATACCCTTACTAATTAATATTTTCCTCATTCCGAACTATAAAACACCATCATTCCTGATCAGTACTTTTCTCCCCTTCTTCAAACTGTAGCACCTGTCTCATCAAATACTCATCCCCAATCCGACACAAGAAGAAAAGAATTTCCTTGGGCCTATCGGCGACACGCACTCCAACCGATGTAATCGTGGCCGAAACCAACCGCATGCCTTTCAACACCGCCAAACCATCTCTTTCCCATTGGAACGGGAGATTCAAAGCTTGGCCGTCTACTGACGCAGCCTGGACCGAATGGTATAAGAGGATATAATCGGCCAAGTACACCCAATGGGAAGAAAGAAAACTCGCCCAATGCTTGGAATGGTCCATCGCCGGCATGGAAAAAGACGAGCCACTCCTATCGGCTGTGACCTACTTTTGGAACGACAGTTTCAATGCCTTCCTCTTTAGGCAAGGGCCGATGACCATCACACTAGCCGATGTATATATGACAACTGGGCTGGACATCGAATCATCGGCTAATCCTTGCGTTTTGAACCGAAAAGGCCAACATCTGTTCAAAACCAAAGCCATCGGTGGATGGAGCGGCTTCGTTGCCCAAAACATGAAAGATGGAACAGTCGGCCACCGGGAATACACCGCCTTTCTGATGATGTGGCTGGAAAAATTCGTATTCTGTGGATCGAGCTGTGGGCTGACCGCCAATTGGCAAATCATGGCCGAAATTTTAGCCGACGGAACGGAGTTTGCATTGGGAAAATACCTCCTCGGTTACACATATCAAATGCTACATCAAGC
Source organism: Oryza australiensis (assembly GCA_019925245.2). Classification (NCBI taxonomy): domain Eukaryota; kingdom Viridiplantae; phylum Streptophyta; class Magnoliopsida; order Poales; family Poaceae; genus Oryza; species Oryza australiensis. The sequence goes on along the minus strand of JAIFGZ020000473.1, from coordinate 2,947,655 downwards.
CACCACAAAAATAGCCGCCAACGCTCCGGTCAGCACCGGCGGCCCCTGGTGGTTTCTCAAAATTTGGCTGGTGTTGGCCGCCCAGAACGTAGCCGGTCGGCCCCCCCTGACAGACGCCGGATTCCCAAGGCTAGAGCCAATTGAAGATGAAGAAGGTGATCAGATTACCACCAGGCGATGCACGAACTATGGAGAAGCGCCGCCGCCCATGCGGGTTCAAGGCAATCGGCCGAGTTATTGGCCGATTGGTTCATAGCCTTTTACGTTGGGCTATCCCGCGACAACCGCACCGGTATTTCTACCCCGACCAAGGATCTTTTGAGCTGCCGATCGACTTCAAATGGGATGACCTCAACTCACCGACAACCCAAGGTGTAGAAAGTTGTGCTTCGCCTCTTTGTCTCCCTGCATTCTGCCGACCGGGGTTCACCAAGGCCGATCAACAGCCCGGAGTTATGAATTCTACTACCCGGTATCGGCGGCGAGACAGTTCGGTCTCGGGCAACTTCCCATCGGCTTCTTTTATGCCGATAAGATCGAAACCGAGGAGCATCGGCCAAGATTTGATGATGAATCGCTGCTGAACATAGCCGGTCCCCCTTCGGCGATGCCAACACAATCACCCCGTCAACGAGAAGAAGCGCGCTTACGACCGATGGTGGTCCGAATTTAAACGCCATATTTTTCACCAACGGCCGTCCTGCTACATCGATTTGCTTCTGCCGGATGAGATCCCCTCGGTATATCTCTACTTACAGCCGATGATTCCTTTCCTATGATTCGTTCATTGGCTGCATTCGCCGATTTAACATTCATGCTCGACTTTGCAGAAAGAAACGGAGCGGCCGACGGTAGCGACTCCGACGCCCCCATCGAATATAACCGGCGTTCGGACGTGGGGGCCTTGCTCCGTCGGTCATCGGGGGGGCGCCCAAACTTTCATCTTTGTTGCGAGGGCAGTGCGTCACCCGATCGTGCCAAAAGGAAAATGGCACCATCACCGCGTTCGTCGCTGCGCCGCCCCAAAAGGGTGAAAAAGATAGAACGATCGCTTCGGCCGACATCCTTCCCCCTTAGATCCGGCCATCGAGCAATTCCTTGATGCTGCTGTCGATGAGGAGGCGTCAACAGTTTCCAAGCGACGGTCGAAACCAGGGCTTCGAGTCCCGAGTCGGTAAATGCCCCAACCGACGCTCCGCCAGCCCTAAGTCCGCCGACAAAACGTCCTCCCGTAAGTTTTTACTTCGTTGGTCCTGGTTTCACGACGATCGCCCATACCTGATTCGTCTGTTCCTCACAGTTCAAGAAATTGGCCGGTCGCATTCCTCGCCCTGCTCTGTCGGTAATCGATTCTTACCCTTTTGTCTGTGATAATCAATCAGTTCGTCTGTTAATCCCCTTTTCCTCTTCGCAGCTCCCGCGATCTCCACCGGCTGCTCCCCAGGCGTCAGATGAATGTTCTGCGCCTGTTGGGGGTGGTGATGATAACACTGGCAAGGAAAGCCAGACAACCGTGGGGAATGATCCAGCCGAACCAACAGTCCCGATGACGGCGCCGACGGTAAGCTGACTGGCCCCGACCATTGGTTTTGTCATGCCCCTGATCCTTTCTCTCTTCTGCAACACGTGGCCGATCTCCTCAACTTTGACTTGTCGGAGTTCGAGGAACCCAGTGATGCCGGCGAGGAAACGATTGCGGCGTCGGCTGAGGACCTGAGGGCCACTTTGGCCGACATCGGCAACTGGCTGGAAGCCTCATTGGATGCGCTGGTGGTCGACTGCAGCTCGATACGCGCACGGTTCAGAGATATCCTAGACCAGCTGCCGGATGCTATAGCTGAAGCCATCGTGCCGGCAACCTTCATGGAAGCCTACCAGTTAAAATATGAACGAGCCCGGCAGCGAGTCATTGATCGCCGTGAGAGTCAGGCGCGGTCGGCTACCATCCAATCGACCAAAGAAGCCATTGAAGCCCGGAAGGCTGCCTTCGACCACCTAAAAACAGAGCCGGCAGCCAAGCTCGAGCAACTCCGTGCCCGCCGGGACCAACTGGTGGCCGACCTCGTTCAGATTACAAACGAAATCGACATCCATGAGGAGTATATGGCTGATCTGCCGGCCAGAGTTGAAGCCGAGCGCCAAAGCATTAGGGCGGCCATTGCGCATTTGCGGGGATTGGTGCAGAGCGCTCGACCGGTGGCGGGGTCCGAGGCCAATGACCTTAGGGCAATCGGCGAGGTCGACCAGGTTAGACGGACAGCTCTGTCGGCGATAGCCGATTTTCTAAAGAAATGAGATTGTAAAATGTCCGACCCTGCGAGATCGGCTTGTGTTTCTACAACGTGTGTTTTGTGATGTAATCGGATAGCCTGTATTAATCGTGCGTGTAGATACAATCGGCTATGTTTGTACGTAGGACTGCCCCTTAGCTGTGCGCGGCGTCTCGACTCGTTTAGTTCAAAATCACTCTGAAGTGACGCCCCAACCTTCAACGTCTATCTTTCGGTTATTCGACTCTCTAGCCATCGGCCGGCAATACCCGATTACGTCGTCGACCTGTCTTCGTAGGCCGACCCCCTCGAATCTGTACTCCGGGAACCCGTGAGTCCTGGGCGATAGGTATCCAGACTTGCGCAGTCGCTGGCTTTTCAATGATTCCCAACGCTGATAATGATGATCTCTTTGACTCTCGGGTTGGCAGCGACCTTTCACATCTAAGAGCCGTATCTTTTCTTTCTATAAATGGGTTCCCCCGGCTCTTCCGAATAACTCACGGCCGAGGGCGACGAACTTGCAATAGTAGAACACTTGGTCCTTTCAGTCTTGGGCTAGGCTTCTCATGGCGTCTTCGAGTTCGTCGGTGAACCAGGTGGTTTCTCAACTCCTCTGATCTCACCGTTTTCTTTCTTCGAATACTCAGGGACGGTTCTCCTTGCAGCCGCCTCACCCGCTTCGGGTGATCCTGGAAATCATGGAGACACCGTACGAGCTATCGGTCAGCCAGGACCGATGAGTGAGGGTGCACCTGAAGCGGTTCAGGGAGTTGGAGGCTCGTCACCCGGCGGCTAGGCCGCCTTTCCATCTTGGTGGCATTTCGGCTGCTGCCCCCATGGCGTCTTCGACGCTCGCGCGCCTCGACCGGCTGGAGGGTAGGCAAGCCCAACTTGCCAATGAGTTACTGACCACCACTACCGACATAAGGGTCACTCGGTTGGAGCACCTGATCCTGGATGCTCTAGAGATGGAGACTGCGGAGCCTATCGAATGAGCCCTGGCGACCATTAGGGAGTACCTGGCAAACATGTAATCCAAGACGGCTTCACGCCGATTCTGAATAAAGCTCGCTTTAATGTTCCTGGTTTCGTCTAACTTGAGGTTTCTTCAACTTCCCTGGCTTGATTAGTCAAAAATCGGCAATCGGCTTGACTTTTGGTCTTCTCGACTATTTGTTGTCCGACTGTCTCGCGCATGTGTATGCCCCCAAGTTTTGTTGATAGCTTTGATGTCGACAAAATTTGTGAGTCTGACACGATCATTCATTCTGATCTCTGCCGGGGGGTCCTGAGCCGATCATGGGGCGTGGGAGGGTGTATGCGAATCTCTAAAGGAGATGCCTTATGAGGCATCGGCTGTCGTGGGTCGGCCTATTGTGACGATAACCGACTCACGCGTTGATCCACACGCTCGGGTAGTATCTCTTTAGATATTTTCCATTGAGGGCCCTTCCGAATATCTCCCCATCCAGTCCTTTTAGCATGTAAGCTCCTTTGGAGACGCATTTGTGGATCTTGAAAGGCCCCTCCCAATTCGGTGACCATTTGCCGAATTTGTTATCTTTGGATCTGATTGGGAGTATAAGCTTCCAAACGAGTTCGCCTTCCTCAAATGATTTAGGGACGACCTTTTTATTATAATGTCTGGCTACCCGTTCCTTATCTTTTGTTACTTTTTCTAAAGCTCTCATTCTGGATAAAGCGAGATCCTCCGACTCGTCTATCATGAGGTTATAATAGTCGTCACTGTGAGTTGGTCTTGTAACCGAATGCGTCTTGAGCCGATTACACTTTCCCATGGAAGTACTGCCGTGTCCATAGACCAGTTCGTATGGGGGAACTTGGATGGACCCGTGACATGCCATCCGATACGCCCATAATGATTCGGCCAATCGGGTGTGCCATTGCTTAGGATGCTCAGATATCTTTCTTTTGATCAGCTTGATTAAGCTTTTGTTTGAAGCTTTGGCCTGACCGTTGGCTTGCGCGTAATACAGCGAAGAGTTAAGTAGCTTGATCCCCATGCCGTCGGCAAACTGAATGAACTCGTCCGAAACAAAGATGGACCCTTGGTCGGTCGTTATCATTTGCGGAATGCCGAATCGGTAGATGATGTGTTCTTTGACGAACTCGATTGCGTCTTTAGAATCCACTTTTCTGAGGGGGATCGCTTCCACCCATTTTGTGAAATAATCTGTGGCCACGAGGATAACTTGTGCCCCTTGCTTGAAGGTGGATTGATCTGGCCGATCATATCAATGTCCCACCCCCTGAAGGGCCACGGTTTAATGATTGGGTTCATGGCCGACGCCGGAGCTCGTTGTACCGTGCCGAACTTTTGGCAGTCTTGGCATCCTTTATAGTATTTAAAACAATCTTCTAGCATTGTCGGCCAGAAATACCCGGCTCGGCGAAGTAGCCATTTCATTTTGTGTGTCGACTGATGCGTGCCGCAGATTCCTTCGTGTACCTCCCCGATGGCCACTGTGGCTTGATCGGCGCCCAAACACTTGAGCAGTATGCCGTCGATTGTCTGATAGTATAAATCTTCGTCGAGCAATACGTACTGTAGTTCCTTGTATCGTAGTTTCCTTGTGGCCGACTGAGAAGGGTCTTTGAGGTAATTGTAGACGTCGAATCTCCGTCGTCGGTTGTGATGGTGGCGACGCCTATGTCGATGTCTCTCGGCATCGGGCGGTAGCCCGATGCCCTTTGAGCCAAATCATTGGCCTCCGTGTTCTGCTCCCTGGGAATATGCTTCAAAGTGACTAGCCGAAAGCCTTCCATTAACTCCCGGCACCGTCGGTGATAGATCATCAATGCGTCATTTTTGCACTCATATTCTCTTGATAATTGACCGATGACGAGCAGCGAGTCTCCCATTATCTCAACCGCGTCGGCTTCCATCTCCCTAAGCAGAGTTAGCCCCTTGAGAACGGCTTCATACTCGGCTTGGTTATTCGTAGCGTGGGGGTCGATGGCGAAAGCGAACTCGAAGCTTGCCCCCCTGGGTGAGATAAGAACTAAGCCGATACCACAGCCGTTGGTGCACAGTGAGCCATCAAAAGTCAAAGTCCAAGGCGTAATTTCCACGGAGCCGATCGAATCGTTTCTATGCTCCACAATGAGATCGGCTAAGGCCTGTCCTTTTACTGCTCTTGGGGCCTGATATCTCAGATCGAACTCGGTCAACGCGATGATCCATTTTCCGATCCTCCCTTTGAGCACTTGAGCCGATAGCATGTACTTGACTACATCGGCTTTGTAAGTTACAGTGCATTCATTGGACAACAGATAGTGCCTTAACTTTGTGCATGAGAAATAGAGGCACAAACATAACTTTTCGACGGGTGAATACCTGGTCTCTGCATCTAGTAGCCTCCGGCTGAGATAGAAAATGGCCCTTTCCTTGCCGTCGACTTCTTGGATCAGAACGGAGCCGATTGACTTGTCGTCGGCGGACAGGTACAGCTTGAATGGCATTCCTTTTTGTGGGGGCATTAGAACTGGAGGGGAGCTTAGATAATCTTTTATGTCGTCTAACGCCTTCTGTTGCTCTGCCCCCCATGTGAATGTCTGATCGGCCTTAAGCCGAAGCAATGGTGTGAACGGCTCCACCTTTTCTGAGAGGTTAGCTATGAACCGTCTAATGAAGTTTATCTTTCCGATTAATGACTGGAGTTGTCTTTTATCCTTACGGGGTTGAATTGTCTTAATGGCATTAATGCTCCTTGGTGTGACTTCAATTCCTCTTTCATGAACGAGGAACCCTAAGAATTGCCCGGCCGACACGCCGAGCGCACATTTAAGCGGATTCATCTTCAATCCATATTTCCTCGTCCGCTCAAGCACCTGCCTCAGATCTGCAATGTGGCTTTCTATCTCTCTTGACTTGACGACGATGTCATCAATGTATATCTCTACTAATGCGCCGATCATGTCGTGAAAGATGTAATTCATCGCTCTTTGATATGTTGCCCCGGCGTTCTTTAAGCCGAACGTCATCACCACCCACTCGTAGAGGCCGATCGCACCCGGGCATCGAAAAGCTGTCTTGTGGACATCCTCTTCGGCCATGAATATTTGGTTGTACCCTGCATTGCCATCCATGAAGCTGATGATTTTGTGGCCTGAGGCAGCGTCGACAAGCAGGTCGGCTATTGGCATTGGGTATTCGTCTTTTGGGGTCGCCTTGTTTAGGTCTCTGAAGTCGATGCATACCCGAAGTTTGCCGTTCTTCTTCAATACCGGGACGATATTAGAGACCCATTCGGCATATCGGCAAGGCCGAATGAATCCTGCATCGTATAGCCGAGTGATTTCAGCTTTAATTGTGTCGTACATGTCGGCTTTGAACCTCCTGGGAGGTTGTTTGAATGGCCGATATCCTGCCTTGATTGGCAGCTGATGGACCACTATCGATCGGCTGAGACCGGGCATCACGAAGTATTCCCAAGCAAAGCAATCTTTATATTCTTTTAATAATTCGATAAGTTGGGATCTACAAAGAGGAGATAAATTTTTAATAATGTACATCGGCCTTGGCTTATCGCTAGATCCGATGTCAATCTCTTCCAACTCGTCGGCCAACGTGAAGCCTTGTCCTAACTTGCCATCGTCTTCGTCCGCGGTGGCTATGCCGAGCACGCTGGAGCCCTCCACCATGTCTTGTTCAAAGCAGCAGCTGCGGCTCGTCGCTTCCGATGGGCTGTATTGTTGAATTGGACACGTTTAAAAAATTGGCTTGCCAGATTTTCCCAGATAAACATTCGATGCCTTCGATTTCCCAAAGTGGCAAATCGACACTGACGATACTAACTGACCTGTCGGCTGGTACGATCTCGATCTTGTTGCCGTCCCACTGAATGAGACTCTGGTGCATTGTAGAAGGGATGCAGCAGTTAGCGTGGATCCAGTCCCTTCCGAGCAGCAGGCTGTAAGACCCCTTCCCGTCGATGACAAAAAACGTTGTGGGCACGCTTTGTTGCCGATGGTCGCCGACATTGAGAACGCCTTTGGTCTCCGATGGGTTGCCGCCGAAGTCCTTGAGTACCATGTTGGTTTTTATCGGTCTTCGGCCCCTTTTACAAGCTTTCGAAAGTTGCGTAAGGCATGAGGTTGATGCCGCTCCCCATCGACCAGCAATTTGGAGATCGGCTTGCCGTTAACGAATCCTTTAACGTATAACGGTTTCAGATGCCGATTTTCGGTCCCTTCGGGCTTGTCGAAGATGGCCTGGTCTGGCGAGATTGTTAGTTTTGTCGGGTCATCTTCGATAGCATCCGCGTTGGCTTCGGGGGCGCTGAACTCGGCCGGCAATACGAAGACCATGTTAACCGATGCAGTAGCTTTGCTTTTCCCTTTGGCTGGCCTTCTGGCTCGGTCGGCTGGACTTTCCTCGGCTTGCTCTTCGGTGGCCATAGCGTTCTCCTGCTTGGGTACCCACCATCTCTTGATCTTGCCCAGCCGACGGCGTTGTTCGTATATCATTTGTCTCACCTCGTCCTCTCTTCCTTCACGCTTGAGCCGTTGAATTCTCCTCTTCTGGGTCTTCGTGAATAGATCGGACGGGCACCATTGGGGGTTGGCCGATCCCTCGTCGTCGGCTTCTTCGTCATCGCGATTGTCTCCATCCTGGTTGTCGTCGATGAAGAAGTCTTGATGGATCGGACCGAGCCGATCGTGGACAGGTCGCCGTCTTCGGCTTAGTTGGACGGCTCTGGGGATGAACCGGACTGGGGTTGCAGACGACGAACTCCCGCGTTCGTCATCGTTATGGTGATCGTTACAGGCTGGGCAATCTTCCAGTGTTGGTAGTCTCATGCCGGATTCCCAGCAATGCCTGAAGAAACTGCAATGCCAATATGGATCATCATGGCTCGCTATGTAACGTCGGCTCTGGACTCTTGGCTCGTGCCGGCGAGGTGCTTCGTCGTAAGTTTCTTCACGCCGAGACCGATATTGATGGTGATATCGGCTTCGTTCGTGGATCGGCTGTCGGCCAGCCGATCTGATGACTGGGCGCACCATGTTAATCTGTGCAGTGTGGTTTCCAGTCTGGTCCTCTCCATTTTCGGCCTCGATCAACGTATCGGCTAAGTTGTGCGCCATTCTGTCCTGTCGATCAGCTCGCCCGGGGCCGGCATGGACTGTGTTGACCGGGAACGGATTGACGTCTACTTTCATGGACCGACTTGAGTCAGCAAACTTTAACTTCCTGGCCTCGATGGCCGACTGGATTTGCTACCTAAAGACTTTGCAATCGTTTGTGGCGTGAGATGTGGAGTTGTGCCACTTGCAGTACTTCTTCTTTTTCAATTCTTCGGCCGACGGGATTACATGATTTTCGGGCAACTGAATCTGTTTCTCCTTGAGCAGTAAATCAAAGATCTTGTCGGCTTTAGTGATGTCAAAATCGTATTTTGCTTCTTTAGCCGTCTTCAGCAGCCATTGGCAGATGATGGCCTTCTTGTTCTTAGCCCATTCGGCTACCGCCACTTCCGTTTCATCATCGTCGGACCCGTAATCTGAATCGACGACGACTTGCGTTATGGTTTTGACGGCCTTCCTGGTTTCTTGGAAATGTTGCTCATGGGCTGTTACCTTCTGCGCCAGGTGGGCTAGACTATCGAAGTCCTGCGCAGAGAATCGTTCCCTGATCGGCGCGATCAAACCATGGAAGGCTAAATCGGCCACCGGGCGTCGATAGTACCAGCCGTAGCATCGGTTTCTCATTTCTCGAAGCGTTGGATGTAGTCCTGGACCGATTCATTGTGTTTCGCTCGACGCCGGTGAGGTCCGACAACTTCATTTCATGGTTGTCAGAATAAAAATAGCTGTGAAACTGTTTCTCAAGATCGGCCCAACTCTGAATTGAGTTGTAAGGCAACGAGGAGAACCAAGTGAAGGCCGATCCTGAAAGAGAAAGGGGAAATAGCCGAACTCTCAAGGGGTCAGTAGCCGATGCTTCACCACACTGTGCCAAGAATCGGCTGACATGCTCATAGGTAGAGACGTTGTCTTGTCCTGAGAATTTGGAGAAGTCCGGGATTTTGTATCGGTTGGGCAGCGGGACCCTTTCGAAATGTTCTGGATAGGGGTACCGATACATATTCCCTGAATCTTTTGGTTTGAGGCCGAACTGATCCCGCATAACGTCTGCGATTAGTTCGGCCCAAGCCTGTTATCTTGCTGTATCGGCTCGTATGGGTCATACGGCATGTGTGCTTGCCGATACATCTATGGCGGTGTCTGAGGTCAGTAATGGTGATCCTGACGGCCCCCTTGGTACTGGTAGCGATGATCAGCGGGCAACAGCCGAGGTTCCTATTGTGGCGTTGGCGGGTTTGGGAACAGCTGTCGGCCCCCGACATTCTGCCGTCTGCCGTGATCAATCGGCTCTGGCTGCCGAATATTATGGAACATGTTGTCGAGGTGACCTTGAGGCAACGGCTGTTGTCGGTTTAAAATAGTGACCGCTGGTCTTACGGCCGTCTCGCTTGGACTCAAATGGCCGACTCCTCCTGGTGGGTTGGGTTGCGCTATTAGTGGAAGCGGTCGATCTTGGGTGACCAGTGTCCTGTAACTAGGAAACTGGCCATCCGTGAAATATGTGGGGCCCCGTTGCATCTGCTCGGCCACCTTGGCATCAACCACGTGAGAAATCATATTATTGAGGGTGTTGACCAGGATGCTGCTCTGGTTGACCAGCGCGTGATGGACAGCCGAGTCGATCCGATCTTGCAAAGACTACACGGCTTGATCATCCTGCACTTGAGTCGGCTCTTCCACTTTCTGTTTGCCCTTCGCATCACTTGATGAGGATGCCTTGGTATCGTTGAGGCTGAACTTGTACTTCGGTGCACAGCCTGCACTCGTTTGGGTGAAGGATCAAAGATAATTATTCGGAGTTCCTCCACCATCTTCTTATACTCGGCTTGTCGTTCACCGATAGTTGATCCATCTTTACAGTACGACATTGTCTGTGTGATGTCGTGATCTTGGAATCGACCATCTTGCCGGCTGAGTCTATTCGTCCGAGTCGAGCTGACAAAGCCAGTCCCACTGGGCGTGCCAAGAAGCGTGTTGACGAGAAATCTCTCTCACGTGCTGGCCTGGGAGATCTGTTTGACTCCAGTGCAGGTCCTTCTCAGCTGCCTACAACATGTAGAGCGTGCCAGTTGATTTGATCTCACAATCAACAAGAAAGAAAACAAGGGAGTATTCGTTAAGCGTTAGGCCAAGCCCCCGCGAGATCGGCCAAGGAAATCAATGAACGTATATATGTTATTCCAGACCATATTTGGGCCAAGCGACCAAAACGTATCGGCCATGCCGAGACAATTATCAGTCGTCCGATCCAAATATAATGAAGAATAATAAATATACGAATCAACGGACTAGCCGATGCTGGGAAACTAATCAAATCGGCTGGTACTCCAGAGAATTCCGTGTAGGCATAATATTCCTAGATCAAAGATATAATCAAGCAGGATCTAGACATAAGAGATAGCCCTGGTACAAATCTAATAACAATCACGTTAAAAGAAACTCGTTAGGGTGAATAAGGTCGGCTGAAACCCCGACAGTATCTCCAGATAATGTAACTCCAAAAGAATAGATCACTGATGGTTCTAAAGACGACTCAATAGTTCAACTTTGATGCAGCATTAAGTATCAAAAGAAACATCCAATCTATTACCCCCGGCTTACACTCTATGAGATGGTAGATACTACATACGAACCAACCAACCCTTAAACCTAGCCTTGCTGACCACATACTGTCGACGAGATGAGCCAACTACAAGATAGATCTAAGCATCGAATTAATTCATGTGCACCATATGATATATGTCACAGTAAAACTATTGAATCCAATGTATCATTGCGATGGACATTAGAAACAAGTAATCTCACCACTAATGACAAACATGTACCTGAGTTTGGGGATCGAGACGATGCAGCCCAAAGCCAAACATGGTGTTCGTCCAAAAGGAAAAGGATGGCGATGCGCCGAAGATTAGATTGATTGAATCGTCTCATACAGAGAGTCTCGGGTCCTATTTATACCCAAGATACAAATATTTGTAACAACTTTGGACTCTATCTAAACTACTGTTTAAACATCATGTCATCCCTAGCGAGATCCATGACGTATTACGACTAACAATTTAACAAATTTCTATATTACAGATACAATTGCCGTTACAGGATTCTATCCATAAGTGGCAATATCTTTAAACGCGCAATTAGCAACCGAATCTTCCACTTATCTTCAAGCTTCTGCGTCAAACACGGTTTCATCTCTTCTAAACTCAGAATCGGCTGTCGGCTGTTCCTATTCAACCCATCTTCAGCCGACCAGCCCTGCAGCCGATCAATCTTTTAGCCGATACAACTCCTGCCTTCGGGCGATCCGATTCCACCTCCCCTTTTAAGACTTAGGAATCCATTGCCAAATTCCAGTGTCAACACCTCCGAAGGAGGGGCAAATTCCATCTTGATCATTCACATCCCACTACATTTTTCATAGTAAACCCGAAGACTACTTTTATAACTACCCAGTTACGGAATAGCGTTTGGTAGTCCCAAAGTAGGTTACTACACAGGTTGGAATCCATGCTGATCTCAGGTCAAAGGACTTTGTACCAACACTACCTGAGACCAACTAATGGCACATTAATTCCTGTAGTGTCTCATGGTGGGTGTATCCAACAATGTGTTCTCTAACACATGTCCACGTATATTGATTTGGTATCTCCATACCATGATCTATGAGACATGATCATCAATCAATAAACATGCCGATCTTAGAATCATATTTGTTCCAATAATATGACATGTTATCAGGGATCGTTTAGAAATAGATTCATACATAAAGAGTCTCATAAATAAGTCACGTACTTATTGATCAATACAAGATGTCTATTTCATGGAACTGAATAACACTTTATTCATTTGTACATAAACACTGACCATGATATCCAACATCTCCATGTTGCCTCTAGGGCATATCACTAACAGTCTCTCACTTGCACTAGAGTCAATCATGTAAGTATCTAATACCCATTGCTCTTGTGTGCGCCTCATGTTTCGGCTGAGGGAGAGGTTTTGTCAACGGGTCGGCTATGTTGAGATCTGTGTGCACTTTGCATATCTTGACATCACCTCTGTCCACAATCTCGCGGATGAGATGGTATCGCCGAAGTATGTGTTTGGACTTCTGATGTGACCGCGGCTCCTTGGCTTGCGCAATGGCTCCACTATTATCACAATAGAGAGACATTGGACCAGTTGCACTAGTCATCACACCCGGCTCACAAACAAATTTCTTGATCCAAACAACATCCTTTGCAGCTTCTGAAGCAGCGATGTACTCGGCCTCCTTTGTAGAATCAGCAACAGTATCCTGCTTGGAACTCTTCCAGCTGACTGCGCCTCCGTTCAGGCAGAACACGAACCCAGATTGTGATCTATAATCATCCTTGTTCGTTTGTAAGCTAGCATCGGTGTAACCACTTTACAACGAGCTCTTCTTCACCTTCATAGACTAGGAACATATCCTTAGTTCTTCTCAAGTACTTAAGGATATTTTTTACAGCAGTCCAGTGACCTTCACCTAGATCCGACTGGTACCTACTCATAGCACTTAAAGCGTACGAGACATCTGAACATGTACAAAGCATAGCATACATGATGGATCCAATTGCCGAAGCATATGGAACCATATTCATCTTACTCCGCTCATCAGGTGTCCTAGGACACTGATTCTTGATAAGATTAATGCCATGCGACATTGGCAAGAAACCTTTCTTGGAATCATGCATGTTGAACCTCTTCAGCACTTTGTCAATGTATGTACTTTGGCTCAATCCAATTAGCCTCTTAGATCTATCTGTATAGATCCTAATGCCCAATATGTATGCTGCCTCCCCTAAGTCTTTCATGGAGAAACTGTTCTTCAATGAAGACTTGACGAATTCTAGCATAGGGATATCATTTCCAATCAACAATATGTCATCCACAAATAAGATTAGAAACACAATTGCGCTCCCACTGACCTTTTTGTAAACACATGCCTCCTCTTCATTTTTGATGAAACCAAACCCTTTGATTACCTCATCAAAACAAATATTCCAACTCTGAGATGCTTCCTTCAATCCATAAATGGATTTCTGTAGCTTGCATATCTTTCCAGGCGATTGTGGATCGACAAAACCTTTAGGCTGTATCATATACACATCCTCACTTAGATTTCCATTTAGGAAAGCCGTCTTGACATCCATCTGTCATATCCCATAATCGAAATATGCAACAATCGCTAGGATAATCCGAATAGACTTTAGCATTGCGACGGGCGAGAAGGTTTCATCATAATCAACACCTTGAATATGTTTAAAACCTTTCGCCACCAATCGCGCCTTATAGATGTGAACATTTCCATCCATGTCTACTTTTTTCGTAAAAACTCATTTGCACTCAATGGTTTTGACACCATTAGGTGGATCAACCAAGTTCCAAACTTGATTATCATACATGGATTTTATTTCGGATTTCATGGCTCCAAGCCATCTGTTGGAATCTGGTCCAACAACCACTTTCGCATAGGTCTTAGGTTCATCTTTGTCTAACAACAATATATCACCTTGTTCCTCACCTGTGTACCTTTCAGGCGCACGACGTGATTTTTCGGACCTCCGTGGGGCTGGTGTATCTACAACAGGTGGCATAACACCTTGTTCCTCCTGTTATGGTCCTGTGGTAGCTGAAACGATTTCTGATGTTTCTTGAACTTCTTCAAGATACACCATGCTCCCACTAACCTTTCTAGAAAGAAATTCTTTCTCCAAGAAAACACCATGTCGGGCGACAAACACTTTGCCTTGTTCCCGATTATAAAAATAATATCCTTTTTTTCCTTAGGATACCCCACAAAGAAGCACTTGTTAGATTTGGGTGTAAGCTTGTCGGATTGTAAACGTTTTACATAAGCTTCACATCCCCAAATTTTAAGAAAAGACAATTTAGGGGCTGCCATGTCCATATCTCATATGGCATCTTTTCCACTGACTTAGATGGAACTCTATCTAGTGTGAACGCAGCTGTTTCAAGAGCATATCCCCAAAAGGATAATAGAAGATCACATTGACTCATCATGGATCACACCATGTCCAACAAGGTACGATTTCTCCGTTCGGACACCCTGTTCCATTGAGGAGTTCATGGCGGATTCAACTGTGGAACAATTCCACAATCTTTTAGATCATTACTAAATTCCTGGCTTAAGTATTCACCGCCATGATCTGAACACAGAAACTTTATTGTTTTCCCTAAATGATTCTATACTTCATTCTAGAATTCTTTGAACTTTTTAAAGGATTCGGACTTATGCCTCATTAAGTAAATATAACCATAACTACTAAAGTCATCGGTAAAGATAATGAAGTACTGAAAACCACCTCTGGCCATTGAGCTCATTGGTCCACATACATCAGTATGTACGAGTGCCAACAAGTCAAATGCTCTCTCACTGTGACCCATGAAAGGTGCCTTTGTCATCTTTCCAATTAAACAAGACTCACATGCCTCAAATGATTCAAAATCAAAAGAGTGAAGCAGACCATCTTTATGGAGCTTCTCCATGCGTTTCTCATTCATATGGCCTAGGCAATAATGCCAAATAAATGTGGGGTTTATATCATTTGGGAGTTGCCTATCTGCATTGATGTTATAGATGGGAGACGCTTCAAGGTCCAAAATGTATAATCCATTCACCAATGGAGTATAAAAATAGAACATATCTGTAAGATTAATTGAACAACCATTGTCCATTGATCTAAAATCATATCCTTTCGCTTGCAAACATGAAGCAAAATTTACGTTTTGACATAGAGTTGGAACACAATAACAATTATTTAATTCCAAAACTAATCCTGAAGGTAAATGAAGTGGCATAGTACCGACGGCAACTATAGCAACCCTTGCTCCATTGCGCAACGTGCAGGTTCACCTCGCCCCTTCTCAAGCTTCTACTTCTTCTCATTCCCTGCAACAACTTGCAAATATGAGCTATTGATCCGGTGTCAAATACCCAAGAGTCAGTAGATGAAGTAGCAAGATTGATTTCTATAACATTAATACCTGAAGTAGAATCGCACTTTGCTTCCTTTTGAGATCCTCCATGTACTTCTTGTAGTTCCTTTTCCAATGACCGGTCCCCGTGCAAAAGAAGCAAACGATATCTGATGCCGTCGACCCCTTCTTGCCTTTCTTTGCTTTGGAGGCACTCGCGATCTCATCAGGAGTTAACTTCTATTTGGTGCAAAGTTTCTTGACAGGAGATTTGTGCTTAGCTATGTGCATCATCATCACATGATGACCGTTTTTCTGGATACTCTCCTCAGCAGTCTTTAGCATCCCATGCAATTCTGCCAAGGTTTTATCCATGTTGTTCATGTGATAATTTAGTATGAATGGCTCAAAGCTCGGAGGGAGCGACTAGAGAATCACATTTGTAGCCAACTCTTGGCTAAGAGGAAAACCTAGTTTTTCAAGACTCTCAATGTAGCCAATCATCTTTATCACGTGGGGACTAACGGGATTCCCCTCTACAAGCCTGCACACAAACAAGGACTTTGAAGTATTAAAGAAGTATTAAACCTCTTGGCCCTAGCTTGGTTCTCAAACATGCCACGTAGACCCTCAATAATACTGTGAGCATCACTGCTCTCGTATTGCTTTTGAAGCTCCGAGGACATTGTGGCAAGCATGAGACAACTTATATCTAGGGAATCATTAGTGTGCTTCTCATAAGCCCTGTGTGCAGCCGCATTAGCATTGTCAGGCAAATCATCTGGATAAGGAACTTCAATAATGGTACTCCTTTCGCTCTTGCTTGAGAACAATTCTCAAGTTTCGATACTAATCCATAAAGTTTGTTCCATTCAACTTTTCTTTCTCAAGTATAGACCAGAAATTAAAAGAACTAGGTGCAGTATTAGCTGCCATAATCTACAACAGAAAATACATGCAAAGTTTAACACAATGTTTATGTGTTGTCTTTTATTAAACAATTTAACAAAAGACTCCCACTATATTTCTTAACCTTCCCTCTAGGTTACGTATTGGGTCAAGATCCACATGTTAATTAATTTCTAGTGAGCTTTGGCATCACTGCTAGAAGATTAGTAACATGGGTAAGCAACACCTTGTTAATCACATCCCTATGTGACTCTTGTTTGTTGGGTGGCATCACCATGCCTCGGTGCCAACCTATGCTCCAAGGCTCAAAACTGTTTTGATAACCTTGTTAAGTAAACCAAATACTCCTGCATGTATATGTCTGACATATACCCCATCGTGTTATGATAGACAATGACACTCTGCTTTGGCAGACCCACCAATTGATGATCACAACGGTGATAGGTGCAACATTTGGAAGGGCATCATTACTACTTAATTTTGTGAGAGACACTATCCTATCAAACGAACATATCATATATATAAAAGTAGACAGGATAGCAATTAATAATGAAATAGTGTGGCCCTTTCACATGGTGATCTCCATCTCCATGCAGGTGTAGAGGATATCCATCTTCATCACCATTCTTTCGAATGTCAGATGCTTGATTTCTTCAAACTAAGCTACTATTATAGAAGCTATAAATTGAAGATTACATCGACACGCAGGTCGTGAAAGAATATTACATGGATTGCACGCATGAAAGAATATTACACGCATCACATGCATCTCATACATATAATAGGGTCATACTATCTCAAGACATTCTCTACAAAAACAAGTTAGACGTAGAACGTTTTCTACCTATCGCTGAGATACGATACCGAGACGACATGTAAGGGGGTACGCACACGACAGTCCCGCGCCGCCGGTTAGCGGGCGTGGGGTCGAGGAGGAAGCCAATCCTAGATCCGATATCAGCATAATCACGTTATGTCGTCCCGATACACTATCAAGGGACATGGTTTGCATAGGCGCAAGGCGACAGTTATGGTCGGATTATTAGATAGCTTCGGCACAATCACAGTGTACTGATCCGAGACACTCCTAAGAAACGCCATCTCGAATTCGACTCATACTCATACCGAGTCCTATGGAATCATAGATCTGATCTATGAAATCGCTTATAGAAACCATATCGGCATAATCACATTATGCCCTCCCGATACACTATCAAGGGACATGGTTTGCATAGGCGCAAGGCGGCAGTTATGGTCGCATTACTAGATAGCTTCGGCAAATCACATTGTACCGGTCCGAGACACTCTCAAGGAACGCCATCCCGAATTCGACTCATACTCATACTGAGTCCTATGGAAATTGCTTCGACACAATCACATCATGTCGATCCGAGACAATCTCAAGGAACAAAGTTTCCATCAACTCTCCTCTACCGAACCCTAAAACCGATTGATCTAATCAACCCATGTGCTAAACTTGTTCCAGATCCAATCTAAAACCCAAACTACACAAGTCTAGCTCTGATACCACTGAAGGAAAACGCGGAGGCTACGATAGCATAAAACAAAATTTTCTACCGTGCAATCCAGGAAAGCTTGCAAGTAAGGGTCTATAGATTGTTACCAAGTGACGTGCAATGCAGCGGAAATACTACGTTGGAGTAGCTGACCCAACGTACGCACGTCGAGAAGTCTTGCCGACCTTGGACAGCACCTCTCCCGACCTCGCTCCAATCTCCCGATCAGTTCCCCAATCACGTCGCCGACCACGATCCGATCTCCTGACCAGCTCGCCGACCACGTCGTCGACCACGATCCCACCGAATCCATTCTGATTTGCTAACTTACACCGCAACATAGTGATGTCTCTACTGGTATCCACACATCCACGGAAAGAACGTCGAACACCCGTGTGCTAGCACGCAATGCATGGCTAGGGTTTTGGCTCAGACATGGACTAGGGTTTCCGTGGTGAAGTTGATCTGGCATAGAGGTTGCGCGCCCTGATCTCCACCCCTTGCCCTCCTTATATAGAGTTGATCAGGACTCTATATATGATCGGATCTCTATCTGAACTGAGCTGTATCCGAGTCAAACTCGAATATCTGTTGTATCCCATTAAGTGTGCGACCCTGTAGGATCAGGTATACATGGTTCTGACCCGAGAACACTTCTCGACCGATCCATCAATAGTGGCCCCTAACAGAACGTATTGACACCACAGTGTTAACACCAAAATTTGGTAAGCCCTGAAGCCCTGATCAGCTCAAGGTTCAAATCGGCTCAGAGCCAGTATCGGTTTAGAGTTTTGGTCAGCCAATGGGGATTTTCCCTTATCAGTATTTTTAGCAGTCGGATTATTATCAGATTCAATTTGGGAAGATCTTATCCAGAAGAGACCGAGTTCAAGGAGGATGCGACTTGTATCTATTAATTAGGAAGAATTTGATAGCTTTCTATTTTATCTTTAGGAAACTGTGCTTAGTGTCCGATAAGGACCCTATATGCTTCCTTTTATCTTTAGAAAAGTTTGAATCGTAATTTGTTAAGATTTTTATCAGCCTGCGGGTATAAATATCTAAGCCCGAGGTTCATGTAAACATATCTCTCGATCAATACAATTCGGCGTATCGCCACCCTCTTTATCTGTTCTACTTTATTATTCGGTGGAACTTGACACCTGACGCGGGGCAACATCGGCTTTGATCTCCAGTGAAGGGGTAAATCCAAGGTCCTGCCGGCTCAGGCAATCGTATTGGCTACGTCGGCGTCATCCAAGGCTGCATCAGTACATTCGACCTCTTGGATTGCATCGATTCGGTTAACATCTTTGCCTGATTATTTATCATATGTCTCTGTTGAATCTAGTCATAGTATCTCGATTTAGCTTTATCGGTTGTTTCTCGTTTTAGTGTTTCTGCCGGTATCGACTAAATTGTTTACTAGATTAGATTAGCATAGGCATCTACCACCCTGAAAATCAGTCAACGGCTTGATTGTCTAGATATTGCGTTTCTTTTCATATTTAGTGCTGCATCAGTTCAGTTTGACCTACTAACTCATGATTATAATCATAATCTCTAGCCTGCCTGTTGGCTACCAATAAGGGTTTCATCAGGGTTTCAGCCGATGAGTTATCTGGACGTTGCATCTGCTTATAAGGATTGCATATGAGTTGGTTTTTAGCCGATGACAATAGAGTGTTCATCGTTCAGATCAATGTCTATCTTATCATGTGATTGGTTTATGCTATATTACATTACTGTATAATCGTGTTATCATCGATCAATCGCCTTTATATAGATGTTTACTCAGCACACGGCCGATGGGTTAAAACCTTAATTGCATCGGCCAACATCGGCATCGGTAGAATCGCGTTTTCCGCTTATCAGCCGATCGACTGTTTTGGCTATCGGCCTATCGGCTGATATGCTTTATGTTTTGCTACTTTGTATGTCTTGTTAGTGGCAGGATCAAACTGACTGGCATGTCCACACTTCATCGATTTTAGGACCTGCACTGGAGCTAAGCAGTCTCCCAGGCCGTGCATGATTTTCCAAGTCGATGCACTTCCGGCATGATTTGGGATCAACACATTTTTGGCATGCCCAGTGGAACCGTGTTTTGGACATTATATCTTTTTACTCGGCTCGGCAGACCCATAATTGCAACAAAATGTCTGATAAAGAAGTCAGAGCCGAGGTGGAACGATCAATTGAGCCGATGGATGACAAGAAGCTTCAAGAGATGGTTGATAAAATTGTTCATCGTGCTATGTTTGATCAATCTGGAGGTTTGGTGAGTACATTGCATGGTTTGATTGAAGAGATTGTTCCTAAACTAGTTGATCAGAAAGTTCAGCCCGGGGAGCACATTGGTGAGCAATCTTGACACTATCGGCAACGACAAAATTGGCTCAGGGGGCAAGTTGATCAATATCGGTATGAAGAGCCACATCAGCAATATCGGCTAGAGGAAACTCAAAGGGATCTGTCCAAAGAGGATTGGTCCAATATAATTGCAAAGGTAATGGAGGAGCAGTTTGGAATTAAACGCAAAGATCAAATTTCTGTGTATCGACTGTCATATCCTGAGTGGTTTGATAGGGTTCCACTTCCAAGCCGGTACAAGGTTCCAGATTTCTCTATGTTTTCAAGGTAGGATGGTGTCTCTACAATGGAACATATTTGCCGATTCTTAGCTCAATGTGGGGAGGCATCGGCTGAAGAAGCTCTGAAAGTTAGACTTTTTCCGTTATCTTTAACTGGATCGGCTTTCACGTGGTTTTCGTCATTGCCACCAAATTCTATCGGAGGTTGGGCCGATCTTGAGAAGCAATTTCACTTATACTTCTTTGCTGGGGTTAGCGAGTTGACACTTGCGGATTTGATATCAGTTAAACAACAAAAAGGACAATCGACTAGGGAATACATTCAAAGTTTTCGTAATGTTTGCAACCGATGTTATAGTTTGAGTCTAAGTGATGAGCAGCTAGCAGATCTTGCATTCCAAGGGTTGTCGACAGTTATCAAAGATAGATTTTTCTTCCATGAGTTTGGCAGCCTGGCTCATCTATTACAAAATGTATCAGCTTATGAGAGCCAATGTCAAGGAGAAGAGAAGAATCAGTTTTGGGGCGATCAAGGCAAGGATAATTTTGAAGCATGACTTCTCATACTCCAAAACCAGGGGGCATGTGTTAACGCCAAAATTTGGTAAGCCCTAAAGCCCTCAACGGCTCAAGGTTCAAATCGGCACAGAGCCAGTATTGGTTTAGAGTTTTGGTCAGCCGATGGGGATTTCCCCTTATCAGTATCTCCAGCAGTCGGATTCTTATCAGATTCGGTTTGGGAAGATCTTATCCAGAAGAGACCGAGTTCGAGGAGGATGCGGCTTGTATCTATTAATTAGAAAGAATTTGATAGCTTTCTATTTTATCTTTAGGAAAGTGTGCTTAGTGTCCGATAAGGACTCTATATGTTTCCTTTTCTCTTTAGGAAAATTTGAATCGTAATCTGTTAAGATTTTTGTTAGCCTGCAGGTATAAATATGTAAGCCCGAGGTTCATGTAAACATATCTCTCGATCAATACAATTTGGCGCATCGTCACCCTTTTATCTATTCTACTTTATTATCCGACGGAACTTGGCACCTGACGCGGGGCTGCATCGGCTTCAATCTCCGGTGAAGGGGTAAGTCCAAGGTCCTGCCAGCTCAGGCAATCGTATTGGCTACGTCGGCGTCGTCCAAGGCTGCGTCAGTACATTCGACCACTTGGATTGCATAGATTAGATTAACATCTTTGCCTGATTATTTATCATATGTCTCTATTGAATCTAGTCCTAGTATCTCAATTTAGCTCTATCGGCTATTTCTCGTTTTAGGGTTTCTGCCGGTACCGGCTAAATTGTTTATTAGATTAGATTATCTTAGGCATCTACCACCCTGAAAATAAGTCAACAGCTTTATTGTCTAGATATTGTGTTTCTTTTCATACTTAGTGTTGCATCAGTTGAGTTTCACCTACTAAGTCGTGATTAGAATCGTAATCTCTAGCTTGCCTGTTGGCTGCCAATAAGGGTTTCATCGGGGTTTCAGCCAATGAGTTATCTGGACGTTGCATCAGCTTATGAGGATTGCATATGAGTTGGTTTTTAGCCGATGACAATAGAGTGTTCATCGTTCAGATCAATGTCTATCTTATCATGTGATTGGTTTATGCTATATTACATTACTATATCATCGTGTTATCGTCGGTCGATCGCCTTTATATAGATGTTTGCTCAGCACATGGTCGATGGGTTAAAACCATAATTGCATCGGCCGACATCGGCATTGGCTGGAATCGCGTTATCAGCTTATCAGCCAATCGGCTCTTTTGGCTATCGGCCTATCGACCAATATGCTTTATGTTTTGCTACTTTGTATGTCTTGTTAGTGGCAGGATCAAACTGACTGGCACGTCCACACTTCATTGATTTTAGGACCTGCACTGGAGCTAAGCAGATCTCCCAGGCCGCGCATGATTTTCCAAGTCGACGCACTCCGGCACGATTTGGGATCAACACATAGTATACGAGAAGATCATATCGGCTGAACCTGTTATGTGTGCACAAATCCCTTTGCCTAACGATATCAATTAAGCAATAGGTATGATTCGTGCCATCATATCTATAGCTTAATCATTCACTCGATCTCGTATTGGATTATCTATCTATTGAGTGACTCCTCGATCAACTCAGCATGGTCGTGCACTTTCATAATCCATTATATCGAGGGGCCCAGAGATATCTCTCCAAAAGGAGGGGCAAATTCCATCTTGGTCATTCACATCCCACTACATGTTTCATAGCAAACCCGAAGACTACTTTTATAACTATCTAGTTACGGAATAGCGTTTGGTAGTCCCTAAGTATGTTACTATACATGTTGAAATCCATCATGATCTCAGGTCTAAGGATTTTGCACCAACACTACTTGAGACCAACTAATGGCACATTAATTCCCTGTAGTGTCTCAAGGTGGGTGTATCCAACAATGTGTTCTCTAACACATGCTCACGTTTATTGATTTGGTATCTCCATACCATGATCTATGAGACATGATCATCGATCAATAAACATGCTTAACACTTTATTCATTGATACATAAACATTGACCATGATATCTAACATCTCCATATTGCCTCTAGGGCATATCACTAACATGAACTACACCACTCTGTGATCAACTCCGATGTGGTTGTACCTGGCTGATTCCTCGGTCTGCTACCCAGCGGGAATTGGCGAAGACATTTCAGTGAAAATCTGGGGTTGCTTCATTCCCATTGATTTTGTGGTGCTCGACATGGATGTCGATAAGAGAACGCTGCTCATTCTTGGGCGACCGTTCCTTATCACCGTGGATGCTCGCATCGATGTGGGAGCTGGAGAAATCCGACTCCACATCAATGGAATTGAGG
This sequence comes from Oryza australiensis, assembly GCA_019925245.2. Classification (NCBI taxonomy): domain Eukaryota; kingdom Viridiplantae; phylum Streptophyta; class Magnoliopsida; order Poales; family Poaceae; genus Oryza; species Oryza australiensis. Next base: position 2,924,441 of record JAIFGZ020000473.1, on the reverse strand, counting down.
AGAAGTTTGACTTCCAACCGAGAGTTGAACAGTGTTCAATGGTTAGAATCAAATATGGCCAAACACAAGGAATATCAAAGAGGTCAAAGTTAAACCCCCGAGAGAAGGATAGCTTGATACTGTTCATGTTGAAATTTCGGAAAAGGAGTTACCATCACACAAAAGGGAAATCAAAACGACAGTAAGGCAGGAGGTGTCATCTCAATCGCCACCTCCAAGGTTTAGAAAATCCTCGACCACACCAAGCAAACCAAGGAAGATCAAGAAGGTGTGGCGAATGAAACAAGTGCAGCCGTTTGCGTATACTTCTCTGAGACCAGGAGACACAACTTCAATATGACTGCACGGAGGAAGTCCCTGCTTGTCGGACTTTAAATAGGGAGGCCTTGTCGACAGGTAAATCAGTAGTTACCTCCACTACGCCGGCACCAGCTATCTCTAACGGGCATTAACCCTCATCTCTATCGGGTTGGCCCCCCGTCACTGTGAAAAGGTCACTGATGTGAGAAAATATCTCTAACGGGCACAAGGCCGTCACAGATGCACATTATCTCAATCGGGCCATAAAAAAATGCCCGTCACGGATGAGTTTGAAAGTCAAACCAATGGGGTTGAACGCCCGTCACGGATGACACATCTCAATCGGGCCTAGTTATAAGCCCGTCACAGATGACAACTCATCTCTAACGGGCCGTGGTTACCAGGCCATCACCGATAGGGTTGACCAAACACGAGGTCAAATAATGTCCCGGTTTTTTTCCCGTCACGGATGTCCTATCTATCTCTATCGGGCTTTTAGGTTGAGACCGTTACGGATGTCCTATCTCTATCGGGCTTTTCCAAAATGCCCGTCAAGGATGAGTTTATTATCCAAAAAAATAAAATTTGTTTTTTGGCTAGCCTCGGCCTTTGCTAGCCATGTCCGCCGCAAAAATGGACATATATCATCACATTAGCCCATTACCATTCATCACAACCACACCATGTTGATCCATTCACATATACATTCATCACAGCCACAGCCACAGCCATATCCATATCCATTCACATATATATTCATCACAGCCACAGCCATATCCATTCACATATATATTCATCACATATATATTCCACAGCCACAGCCACAGCAAAATAACGTGTACTAAACCCAAAAACAGAAAAAAAAGACAAGTATAGATGGCTATTTATTTTTTGCAAAAAAGAACATGTGTAAGAACCGAAAAAAGGAACAAGTGTACTGCTTAAAAAAAGACAAGTGTAGATTGTATGTTTTGTTCCAAAAAGGAACAAGTGTAGTTCCAAAAAAAAGAAGTGCAGTTCCAAAATGGTCTTTATTTTTTGCTCTCAGAACAACTAGACTATATATGTAATAGTACGAGGTGTTGTGGTAGCTTAGGTGGCTTCCAAAAGATATCCGTTGTGCCCTGTGACACAAGGTTTGATGTGATATCTTCGGAAGCCACCCAGACTACAAAACACCTAAATAATTTGAACCGTGTTTTGGATGTTGCAATTTGCAACATGTCTGAACGGCTCCAGTTCATCATCGAGCGAAATAATTTAGTTACAGATGCATCAGAACCTGCAAATGTATTATAAAGAAAAGCAAGTATATACAGAAACAACGTGCATAATTGTATTACAAAGACTATTTACAAAAATCAAATGTTTGTCGCACTGTCATTGCAAATGTTCTACCATTCAGAGTCGATCGAGCTACCTAGGACCTTACTCTAAACATTCCTTTCGGAGACAATATATCATCTAGTATGAATTGTGCTATCTCCTCTCTAATGATATCGAAGTTGTTATCCGGAATGTTTGATAGTTTAACCTGCATGTGAGGCTTAAGTTAGTCCACATACTTGGAAAGTTGTCGTCCTATGTATATTAACAATTGTAAACACACCTCAAGGTCGGGCAATGTCACCTTGTCTGCTAGGATTCGCATGTTATGGCAGACGTGGAACCCACACTGGTCACCCACTTGTTGTTTAATTGGGAAGTCTTTTTGTGACCGAGTTTGGGATGCCCATCCTTATGCCTCCCGCCTTTTGTCACGTACGGGTCCCATGCCTCATTCAAGACAGCTTCGATGCCGGACCAGTTGTATATTTTTGGCTTGATATTGGAGTTAAGGTAGTGTACTAAACTCCACTTCGGCGTTATTACCAGAATTCAATGACCCCTACGACATTATTAAATTGCAAGGTAAATACTAGAGCTATACGATTTGCGCATTTGATTCTAAGTAGGGTACACGCTTACTGTTGATTGTAGGCACACATAAGGAAGTCCTTGTCTTGACGGGCATACAAGCAGTCCTTGATATATTCCACCATGCCAACTCGATCGTTTTGCATATTTGTCTCGTTGACGATAGATGGATCGAGAAAGGCAACAAAGGGTGATTTTTTTGGACCTGCTTCCAGGTAAACATACAAGCAAGACCAGGGTCCGGGTTAGCGACATATATGGACAGTTATTATCATATCTCATACCCACAAATACTTACAAAGAGTAGCACTTAAGGAGGTTGGTGTCAACCGCTTGCACCCTGTAGAGGTCCCATAGATCTTGAAAGTCTACGGCGATAAAGCTAGCAGGGCCGAGGAATGGCTGACTATCGTGGTAGCCCAACATGGAGGTATCTCTATGCTTCCTCTTTGTGTTGGTCCTCTCCATGTAGTACCCATGCAACTCCTTGCATGCGGGCCCCATCCTTGATAAGGTGTCATCTCCGACCAATGGCATGCCTAATGTGAAAGTATTCGAGCCGATGACGCCTTGCCAAGATCAAGCTTTTCTTGGCCCCTTGCACCTTGCCTACTCCTCTCCCCTTCTGCCGATGTCGGGTGGAGAAGATCTCGCCTTCTTCAACTTTTTGGCGGGGGGGGTTGGTGCGGCTCTCGCTGTCCACCTCCATACCGTCGTCCCCGAATCTGTATCATATTGTAATTGGAGATCTTCTTCAACGGCGGGAGGGGCAACTACAAGTTCTCGGCTTGAGAGGCAACTACAAGTTCATGTTCTCGGCTCGAGGGCAACGCAATATCGTATGTGCATGCGACGGTCACGGACGAGAACTTGGTGCTGGCCTAGGAGTTACATTGATCTCGAATGTTCTCGCCTTGGGCCATTGGATAAAGGTCCCACGTGTAGCTCCAAGGGTCGAACCTCGTCGTTCGGTGGGGCTGGAGAGTGAAGCCCACCCAATCGGGCTTCACTAAGTCCACTTGGACTTTTGCATGTCGGCTAGCATGCGCCCTATGAACACGGGTTTCAGGGGTAGGCTTGAATGCAAGACCCTCTGCAGCTGAAATTGCAAATGATTGGGTCACCCTAACGACTAGGGTGCACGATGTGGGTTCGTGCAATAGAATCGTATGTGTCATTACTGCTAGGGTGTACTTTGGTGCTAATACAAAATATACATTTGTTGAATTTTGTTACCGTTATGTGGTCCACCGCGGCGGGGATTGGTGCTTGTTCTGCTCCCGCCTCAATTGATGCGCAGCTGCTACGCCTTTGCGTGGGGCTCACTTCTACTCTGGGAGCTGCAGCGGCCGGAGCTTCGGCGATCAACTTATCATATGTCTCCACCCGAGCCTCTACTCGTGCCAGTTTCTCATTGAATTCTTCGGCGAGTTCGACTCTAAGCTCCTCCCGAAGTTGCTCCTTAAGGCATGCTTGTTTCTCCGTCTTTGATAGCTTGTGCTTCCTGTACTGCCAAGCAAATTGGGGAAACCCATACTTCCATGGGGAAGCAGAGCCAATGCCCCTTGTCCGTCCACGGTGTTCTTCATTTCCTAAGGCTTTTGTGAGGATGTCATCCTCGCGCCTTTGTGAGCAGACCTCGGAGGAGGAATGTCTCTCAGCAGTCAGCTGGACCTGCCGTACAAATAGGATTAATTAAATGTAGAGGACGATACAACCTTTTTAAAGATGTTTTATGTGTTAAACTTACAAGTTTATCGTACACCGCTTGATCTTCGGGGTTTGGGAACGTCAGTATTCCATCAATATTCTTCTTCGCCCTTGCCCTTGCCCAGTTCCTTGCTCGGGTAGTCGGGATATCACCAAGAATTGGCGGGGTGTTAGATTCCGCGACAACTTGATCCTCCCTCTGCCATTCCTGCTGCTTCCTGGCATATCCTCCCGTGCCAAGCCGGTGCGGGTGAAGGTTCTTTTGCCTGCAATGCCCTATAGGCCTCGCTTTTTTCCCGAGACTCAGGGGTTGATTTGGCGGCATGGAACTCGTCCCACACGGCCTGGGTGATGAATGGGTACTTCCTAAATGGTTCTGGCTGGGATGGATTGAGGACATAGTCGGTGACGAGCGTGGTCTTGAAATTTTTCCACAAATTGCCCATCTTGCGCATAGCCCGCCGCTTCAGTCTTTCCTCGGCCTCTTCTGGGTACTCAAAGCTCTCCTTGAACTCTCTCCAGGCCTCATCTTTTTCTTCCTGTGGGACTCGATCGATGTGGTCTGCCAAAATTGTGAAGTTTCGCCTCCCTAGGATTCCGCAGATTGTTGCGAATTTTTTGACGGCTTTCTCTGGGGCCGTAGGAAATCCCTGTTCGTCCACCTCCGTTATTCTATACACTTCCTTAGGGATCTTATTCTGGGACCTTGGAGCCCGGCTCGTTGTGGTCCCACTTGTAGTCGCCGACATTTTCTATCGAAGAAAAATAACATTACTAAACTTTTACATATTACTAAACTATTGGAAGGTGAAAGTATTAGATGTGGCCTCAGTTTTGCTCAGAAATTGTGCATCAATTACAATCATTTGCAAGTGTAGATCCAAAAAAAAAGAACAAGTGTAGATCCAAAAAAAAAGAACAAGTGTAAATAGTCTGTTCTTATCAAAAAAAGAACAAGTGTAGTGCCATCCAAAAAAAGAACAAGTGTAGATCAAAAAAAGAACAAGTGTAGATAGTCTGTTCTTACCAAAAAAATAACAAGTGTAGTGCCATCCAAAAAAAAGAACAAGTGTAGATCAAAAAAAGAACAAGTGTAGATAGTCTGTTCTTATCAAAAAAAAGAACAAGTGTAGTGCCTCCCAAAAAAGAACAAGTGTATATGGTCTGTTCTTATAAAAAAACAAGTATAGTTCCCAAAAACAAAATAACAAGTGTAGAATATATATGTGAATGGATCAACTTGGCCTCTTTTTTTTGCAAAAAAAGAGGAAGTGTAGTGCCCCCCAAAAAAGAACAAGTGTCCATGGCTAGTTTTTTTCAAAAAAAACTAGTGTAGATCCAAAAAACAAATTAACAAGTGTAGATGTTCTGTTTTTATCAAAAAAACAAGTGTAGTTCCCGAAATCAAAATAACAAGTGTAGATGGTTGTATTTTTCTAAAAAGAACATTTGTAGAAACAAAAAAACAACAAAATAGGTGTAGTTCCCAACAACATAATAACAAGTGTAGTTGGTTTGTTCTTATCATAAAAAGAGAACTTGTAGTGCCCACAAAAAAAAGAACAAGTGTCGATGGTCCGTTCTTATGGTCTGTTCTTGAGCATTCATCATTGGCCAGGAAGAGGAGAGAAGAAATCCAGAGGAGTGAATAGAAGAAAGGTGAGGAAAGGAACAACACTTGAAAATTTAGACAACAAAGCGGCTGGCTCCATCCAGATATATATAAAAAAGGGACCTATCTGTATATATAAAAAACTGCATTTTCAAAGAAGATTGATGCATAGATAAAGACATCCATAGAATGTTTTGCGAATTCTAACCTCTTGTAATCTATACAGAGCACTAACTACTAAGCACAATATTTTAGCTACTGGTGCCAGTAGAGTAGAGTAGTTGAAGGATAATTTTGTCTATATTTTGTTGAGCCCATCAAGCAGATCATGTTGCATCTAAAAGGATCTTGCAGAAGCTTCTTGTGCTTTGCGGTTACCTTATTATTATTATTATACATTATAAGCTTAATCATCCAAAGCATAATGATAATGTGACAGTCTATCCCCACAATAATATTAGTGAAACATTTGTGCTCCCATTCAAATGGAAAAAGCTGTATGTCTATCTAAGTAGACATCAAAAATGGATGACAAAATATAAATTTAATAGGTAGACAATTTTAGGCTTTAAAAATTAATGCGAAATTACTTTTTAAAATTTTGTAGCAATACACGGGCAAATGAGCTATTTCATAACATGTGACTGTGTATTGTCAGTAGCATCCCTAGGAAGTAAAAGATACAAAAGTATAATAATATTTGATAGAATCAGATCAAGTTCAACGCCATCTGGATAGGTTACAATTACATCCATCTGATAAAAAAGCCATAATCCAATTCAAAAGAATTGCTATGCGAACATGACAAAGGAAGAGTCTCATTATTTAGCATGAGACTGATTTGTGGGGATGCATTCACACATCCTCTTCAACGAAATCAAAAGCAATCGAACCTTGAAATGGAAGGATCATACATGTGGTGGTAGAATAGACCAAAAGGCCCACGCAAATTAGGCTTGAAACACAAGGAGAAAATCTCAAAAACCATGTGTTCCAAGAAACCAAAACGTCTACCGCTGCAGAGCTAGGCATGCAAGTTTTGAGAGTGTATTACTGACACAAGTAATTAACAAATTATTAGACTTGACTTGCACATATGATGATTATTAGGTGAGGACCATGGGGTGAGTTTGTCTGGCTGGATTAGGTTTGACAGCTATTGTGACATGAAAGGTGTAAAAGGGCATAAAATTTCCATAATGTTAACAATCATCCAAGCATGATAAATCTAACCGTATCATCACAAGCATCAAGAATATATGTATGTAAATCATCTTGAGCATCCATAAGAGCAACAAAAGAGCAATGGAAGATCAACTAATCGGTGAGCGTGGAGGAAGGCGACGTGGAGGAGAGGAGGCGTGTGTACTAACCGGTGTGGAGGAGGAGGCATCCGGGCTTAGCGAGGAGGCGTCTGGGCTCGGCTCGGCAAGGAGGCGTCCGGGCTCGGCTCGGCGAGGAGGCGTCCCGGCGCGGCTCGGTGAGGAGGCGTCCGGGCTCGGGGTCGATGAGGAGGCAGCCGGCGTGGAGGGGAAGAGGAGAGGAGGAGGCGGCGTGGAGGAGAGGATGAGAGGACGCGCGGCGTGGAGGAGAGGATGAGAGGAGGCGGTGATGTGGAGGGGAGGAGGAGAGGAGGTGGCGGCGTGGAGGGGAGGAGGAGATGAGGTAGCAGCGATGGCGCGCGTCGATCTGAGAGGTGGCAGCGTGGAGGTGAGGAGACGGCCGGGCTCGGGGGAGGCGTGGAGGCGAGGAGAGCAGGCGGCGGCATTGATCTGAGAGGAGGCGTGAATGGATCTGGATCTACGGGATTGACTAAGTAACCCTAGTCAACGTCATCTTTGACGGGTGCACTACTAGGGCCCGATACGGATGAGTCATCTCTGACGGGCCCTTTTAGTATGCCCCATACGGATGACAATCATCCGCATCGGGCATTAAAACAATTCCCAATACGGATGACTGTCATCTGCATCGGGCGATGATAGTCGGCCCAATACGGATATGTGTCATCCACATCGAATACCTTATTAAATTAGGTTACAGTTGGGATTATATTTTTAAAAAATATTATAATTAACAGATAAATTATTAATATAGTGTACATTTAGCACTAAATTTTTTAAAAAAACCATGAAAAAATGAACTATGTCTTATTAAATTAGTTTACAATTACCATTATATTTTTAAAAAATACTATAATTAATAGATGAATTATTTATATAGTGTAAATTTGCCACTAAATTAAAAAACCCATATAAAATTAAAATATGCCTTATTAAATTAGTTTCTACTTGGGATTATATTTCTAAAAATATTATAATTAACGGATGAATTATTTAGATAGTGTACATTTAGCATTAAATTTTTAAAAAACCATGAAAAATTAAAATATGCCTTATTAAATTAGTTTACAATTGCCATTATATTTTAAAAAATTATTATAATTAACGATGAATTATTTAAATAGTGTAAATTTGCCATTAAATTTATAAAAACCCATAAGAAATTAAGGCATGAAAGATATGCAGATCATTCATTAAGGCACCGGTACAAAATACTTCGTCACATTCATCAATTTACAAATTATATTACTACAAAGACTCTATTTACAAGGATATGCCTTCCGAATGGTCTGAGCGAGCGTATGCCACTTCGTCTTCGGGATCATCGTCAAGTTCGATCTGAGGTCTCACATGAAGATTCTGGTTGTATTCTTCTTCATCGACGACGTTGTCAACCCCAACAATTCTTCGTTTGCCATCCCTAACAACGTGCAGCTTCTTGTTTGCGGGGTCTTCTATATATAAAATCTGCTCGACCTGCTTGGCTAGGACGAATGGTTCGTCCGTGTAACCAACCTTGGCCAGATCCACTAAAGTGAATCCTTCCTTGTTGACTTTAACTCCGGTTCGAATATTCACCCTGCTGCAACGAAACAAAGGGACTTTGAAGCTCTTGTAGTTCATCTCCCAAATCTGCTCTATGCGGCCATAATATGTGTTCGATCCAGCTTTATCCTGATATGCATCTATACGGACTCCACTATTCTGCACTCTGCTTTTGTTATCTTGTGTGACGGTGTAGAATGTGTATCCATTGATATCATACCCTTGCCATGTGTCAACATCCCAGCTTGGGCCCCTTGCCAACCTTCGTATTATCTCAGTTGGGTCATCGGTCGATCGTGTGATACGATTCTTGAACCATTCATTGAAGCGAGTAGTATGTTCTCTGTTGATCCACATGTCTGATCGACCCATGTAGTCCTGTCGGACTTTCGCTAGATGCTCCTCAAAATATGGAGTTACTTCAGCCATATGTTGTAGCACAGCGAAATGAGCCTGCGCATAGGTAGCTTGATCGGGAACAATTTTTTTCTGCCTATTGTGCCAAGGCCTGCTAACCTTTCCTTCGTGGCGAGACGCAGTAACTCTGATAGGATCAGTCTCAGCCATAAAGTCGATGCAGAACTCAAGAACCTCCTCCGTCGTGTACCCTTCAATGATGCTCCCCTCTGGTTTTGCTTTATTACGAATGTACGACTTAAGAACTCCCATATACCTCTCGAACGGGTACATCTCCCTTAGAAAAGCTGGGCCACATATTTTTGTTTGCTTCACTAGATGAACAGGGAGATGAACCAATCGTGATCAGCACGTGACAATCGTGAGACTTCAATCCAACCACTTTTAGATCCACCAATTTAACGTATTTACTTATCCTTGCTGAATAGCCCAAAGGAACCTTAATATCAGACAGGATGACAGCATTGCGATCTTTTCATTCTTCGACAATGTGTGGCAAGCTGGTGGGAGGTACACTCTTCCTGTCTTTTCATCCGTAACAGGCTGAAGCTCATTGCGAATGTTCAATTCCTGCAGATCTAGGCGAGCATTCAAGCGGTCCTTTGTCTTTCCAGGCATATTAAGCAGCAGCCCGAGCAAACTGTCGCAAACGTACTTCTCTATGTGCATTAGATCAATGCAATGCTGGACCTCAAGGTCTTTCCATTATGGTAGCCGCCAAAATATGGATTTCTTCTTCCACATAGCTTTATCATTTTCCTTGCCACGTTTTCTTTTCTTCCCAAACTCATTAGTTATGTCTTTGACCATGTCATGGACCTCTTCTCCAGACAGATCCTTGGGAGCAGTTCCAAGTTATCTCCTACCGTTGAAAATTTTCTTCTTTCTTCTAAAAGTGTGGCGTAGCGGGAGCCATCTCCTATGACCCATGTAAACCATCTTTCTGGATTTCTTCAGCCACCTGCTGCGTGTATGTTCCATACAGTCGGAGCATGCCTTCTTTCCTTTCACGGTTTGTCCAGAAAGATTGCCCAGTGCGGGATAGTCATTAATGGTGCAGAACAGTAGAACTCGTAGCTTAAAGTTCTCCTGACCATATGCATCCCAAGTGTCCATGCCTTCTTTCCAAACAATCTTAAGATCATCGATAACAGGCTCTAGGAATACATCGATATCATTGCCCGGTTGTTTTGGACCTTGGATTAACAAGCACAACATAATATATTTCCTTTTGAAGCACAACCATGGCGGGAGGTTATAGTTTGCAATAAGGACGGGCCAAGTGCTATGAAAACTGCTCATATCTCCAAAAGGATTCATGCCATCTGTACACAAACATATCCTCATGTTTCTGGGGTCGGCAGCAAAGTCTTTGTACATTCGATCAATATTCCTCCATTGAATCGAATCCGCTGGGTGCCTTAGCAAACCGTCGTTTGTTCTCTCTTTGGCATGCCACCGCACTAATTTTGCTTCCTTCGGGTTGGCAAATATTCTCTTGAAGCGATCAATGATGGGTTAATACCATACAACCTTCGCCGGACCACTCCGCTTTGACTTCTTTCCCTCCCCCACACTTTTCTTTCGCTTGTATCGAGAAGCCTTACACACAGGACAAGCTTCTAGGTCCGCATATTGCTTGTGGTACAATATGCAATCATTTGGACAAGCGTGAATTCTACGAACCTCTAACCCTAGGAGACACAGAACCTGCTTTGCTTCATATGTCGTTTCAGGCAATGTGTTCTCTTTAGAAAGCATGGCCTTCAATATTCTCAAAAGTTCTGTAAAACTTTTGTTTGTCCATCCACTACTTACCTTCAACTTCATTAGGAACAAGGTAGCTGATAATTTGGTGTGCTTTGCCTTGCATCCGGCGTATAGAGGTGTCTCAGAGTCACTGACCAAACGGCTGAAATTCAACGAATCTCTCTCGTTGTGAGCTTGCTCCTCAATATCACGTAACATCTCTTGCAACATATCAGGATCCACATCAACCATTTCACCGCCCAATGGAGATGGAATAAACATGTCACGCTCATCTTCATCTTCATGATTGTCGGCACCGATGCTGTCTGCAGTTGCACCATTATCCGATTCTGTCTCTCCATGCTTCACCCAACATGTGTAGTCCTTCATGAATCCTCGTTGTATCAAGTGAGAGTGTACCTCCTCTCCACTAAATAAAATCTCATTCTTGCAATCTCTACATGGACAACACATGTATTTGCTATTTCTTCTTCTCCTATCCTCCTCCGCGATGTTCATAAAACTTAAAACGCTATCTCTATACTCCTTGCAATGACGTTTTAAAGTTGTCGTATTCATCCAACTTCGATCCATCGCTACAAAATTTAACAAAACATTAGTTATCATACTACTAAATTGTAAAAAAGAATCAACCTTTATACTTACTTCTAATATATTCCTGTTTTTTTAAAAAAATAACAAAAATTCGCCCCCTCCAACCTCCCACCAAAAAAGTGAACAGTGGGATGAATTCAGACAGCGGTTGCTGGTGCATTTATAGTGTGTCCGAACTATATCTCAATCGGGCCAGTTAAACGACATCTGTAACGGGGCACAGACATCTCTAACGGGCGTCAATGAAAGCCCGACACCGATATGAGTCATCGGTGACGGGCTATAAAGTCATCTCAATCGGGCGTTATTTTTGAGTCCGTCATGGATGTCCTCATCTCTGACGGGCTCGGTATTATGGCCCGATTGAGATATCCTAGGTTATCTCAATTGGGCTTACAATTGGGCCTATCACAGATGTGTTTCATCGCTGACGGGCTATTTGCAACTGGGGTTGTACGAGTACATCTACAACGGTGCAAATGACGGCTCGATTGAGATGACTTCGTTCTGACGGCCCAAGTGCTCCAGGCATATTTGGGCCCGTTACAGATGGAAGGTTCTGTACTAGTGCTCATATTTACTTTTTCCAAATGAACGTTTAATTTCCTTGCAATTTTTGATTTCAAATTTTGCATACTAGCATGTTGTAGACCCCCGTTTTTGGAACGGGAATCATTCGTGTTCATAGTACCATTTTTCTGGATCGAGTAGTTTGGTACCCACGAATACAATACTGTATTATCAGGTGCAAAGTGCACGAATAGTCTTACAACCAAAGGTATATTAGCAATATCCAATACATGCAGGACCTACTGGTCCGGATACAACCAAAATCAAAAATTAGATAAGATGGCAGACGGAAGGCAGCGGCATGTCGATCGCCTACAGGCAACGACTGGGGACTAAGACCTATTGCGCTCCATCGTCTTCATTGCCCTCCTGGCAGTAGGCATAGGGGTTCTCCAGTTCTTCGTTCCCACCATCTGAAGGTTTGTGCGTATAGCAAGGATGACTACCCAACGTACTCAGCAAGCCAACACGGAATGATGCACATGATAGGGTCATTCAAAGGATGGCTTTGGTTTATTTGCACAAAGCCAATTTTCGCAAATCATTTCACAAACCTAACATCTAGCTAGTCAAGTTTTAGTTTCAGAGTATATTAAATCGGTGATGGTTCTGTCTGCCATCCATCGTGATACCAAGGATGGTTTACTGCCTCCGAGTCGTCATGGTTTTCTGGGGGTATCTCCTCCTCTCAGATAGAGAAGTTGGTTCCCCAGCACATAAATCATTATGCATAGCAACCATTATTTTAAAATTTATGAGTCTAGCCACGGGAGAAACTTGTCACGTCGCTCATTAACCGTGAGCACGGCTATTCGAATAGATTGATTTACTCACACTGCAGCGGATGTACACTTTACCCATACTCCGCGACTGTCCATTGAATGAGCCTACATCCCTCTATATGGGATGGTCACGGCAAAGCCTTTCGATAACCTTACTTTGGCAGTACTCCATGAGCTTTAACCCTCTTGCACTCTAGCCGTCCTTTCCTAGCAGTGAGAGGAGTTCTAGCGCTCCAGGGGTAAGGGGAAACTCACCAAATTCTCATTCATTACTCAACACGTAGGCCGCAACCTTATCTCAACAACCAGAACCACATCTCCACACAAGAACCACTATGCAGGGATACTGCCTCGGCTCGGCTATCTACTCCGCTAGGTCTATACCCATTTGAGAAGTACGGTTGTACTGGCTCGTTCTAAGTTGTAAGTCCTATGGCTCGGTCCTTAATTGACCAGGGATGGTACTACCCTTTGCCAGAATCCACCCAAATCCATCCATTCGCCCCAGTCTAAAACATTGGTTTTTCATTTTTGGTTTTCATAAAAACTCATTTCATCATGTGGCGCTCATGTCTCCACATGCCGTATTCCAACTACCTTCCCTAAGGTAGCTGCCCAAGCATATAGCTATTTATAAAAGTATGAGTATGCAAGATTCTAGCATAAGCATGGCTAAGCATTTTGCCGAAGCTATCCTCCGGTTATATAACATTGAGGGTTATAAAGATTATATCTAAAGGTAAGCAATATCAAGGCATGGTATATCAAGCATAGGTATTTTGTGTATATCATGCATGTTTGAAGTTTAAATCAACATCATTTCGTAAAATAGGATCAATATGTTCAAAGGGGAGTGTTGACTTGCCTTTCTCGCACACTTGTTGGACGGGGTCTTCCGCGTAGTCGACGCCTTTGTTTCCTTGGATGCTAACCGTACGTGTGAAAAGGAAGGATTGAATTCGTTTAGAATTCAATAAAATCCAATAAAAGCCAAATAAATTGCAAAAGCGGCTCCTAAGACGAATTTACAATGTTAAATGAATTTAGGAGTTTGGCTAGAATCCGAGTTAGTATGAGCGAGATATAATAATTTGAAGTTTTCGTTTTTCATTGTTTTAATTAATTATGAGGTGTTCTTTTATTTTGATTTTATTCATTTAAATTGTAAAGATATGATGGCCGATGATTTGAAAAGATATTACTGGAAAAAGAAATGGTTAATTCCCAAATTTTATCCTGATTTTCGTCGAGCCGACGAGTCCTAAAATTAAACCTTTTTATCTAAACCCCTAATAATTTACTCTAACGCGTGTCACTACTCAAAATAGTCTTGAAATTTAGTTTTCTAAATCCTAGGGGAAATTCATATGATAAAATCAATATTTATAAATAAATTAAGTTATAATTGATTCCTGTTAGGTTATGCGACAAATAAATTCTTATTATTATTTTGTGTTTAGTTTTTCCTAAAATTTTATCTCGGAAAGCTATATTTTTACCCAAAATTTTCCCAAACATTTTCTAAAATCTTTTTCCAATTTTTTCTTTTTCTTTCTTTTTTCTTTTTCTTTCTTTTTTCTTTTTCTTTTCTTTTTCTTTCTTTCCTTTTTTTTCTTTTCTCTCTCTCTTCTCTGTTCTTCTTCCTCAGGGCCGGCGCCGGGGAGATGGGGTCGTCGGCGGCGAGGGAGGGCTAGCTCTAGGGGCAAGGGGTTCTACACCATCTAGGAGCTATGGGGATTCCATTCCATGGCTTGGCCGGGCCAGAGACGGCGACGGCGAGGTGGCAGTGACGGCGGCGGCGCTCATCGCCGTGATATTCCGGCAGCGGCACAACCTAAATAAGGGGCTTGGGAGCATCTAAAAGGTGTGGGGAAGCTAGCTATGGCAAGTGTTTGGCCGGAGAAGCACGGTATTGGCCTGGCGACGTGTGCGCGCAACGACCGGACTGGGGAAGCATGGTGGTGCTCGCTGGCGGTGTGCCCCGGTGATGGTTTGGCTTGGGAAAACTAGGGGAAATGAAGCTATTGACATGAGGATTGTATCCGTACCTTCAATCGGAGAGGAAATCGGCCGAAGATGACGAATTTTGGAGAATCAGCCTCGGGCGGCTACAGCTAGGGTTCTTGATCAAATTGGAGCAGCTCAGTGCGTAATAGGTGGGGGAAATTTGGGGGAATTGGAGAGGAGTGATTCATGAAGAGATTTGGTATACAAAGTTCGATCTATCAGGGCCTTCTTATACGGGTTCTATGTCGGTATTGGTTCGGGCGAGGCCGGCGGCCATGGCGCGCGTGCATGGGGGGCACGGCGACGTGCGAAGAGCATCGGAGAGGGGGCCTGGGGTGAAGGGCGACGCATGGCAACACGCGGCGGGAGCGGCGCATGCTCGGGGGAGGGCCGGCGGCTAGGGCGACGCGTGGTGTGTGCACGGGGAGGGCTGGCGCGGCGCGGGACGCGCGGGCGGCGGCAGCGCGTTCGGCACGGCCAGCGGCGACACGGGCGGCGTGCGGGCGGCGCGTGGCAGCACGAGGGCGGCGACGGCCGGCGTGCGGCACGGGCACGGGCGACACGGGCAGCGTGCGTGGGTGGGCGCGCGGCGCGAGGCGCGCGGCGTGCGGGCGACACGCGCGCGGGCTGGTGGGCTGACGCCGCGTGTGTGCGGGACGGGTGGGCATGGCAGGCGCGCGCGCGGGGGGTCCGGTCCGGTCGAACACGTGGCCGACAATGAACAGTGTAGTTTTTCCTTTTTCCCAATTTTTCTCCTTAATTTTCTTCTTTTGTTCCTTTTCCATTAAATAAGAATTTAACCTTGCCCAAATAAATTTAATTAAATCTTTGCATTTTAATTTTGTTCAACTTTATTTATAGTTTTTATTCTTTCTTTATAATTTAGTCATTTATTATTTATTCATTTTTTCCAAAGATGAAATCTTGGCCCCTAGTTAATTTTTACTAAACCTTAGCCTTTTCTATTTATATATTTTTATAATTTTATTTCCAAACTTTATTTTGAAATTTCTTTCTCTTTCTTTTGTATTTTTGGATTTTGGAACTTCCTCGGCTTTTCTTTTCTTTAAATAAATTTTATTTTATTTATCCTACGCAACAAAACTTGCAATTAAGAGGCAATAACCACGACAAGATGCAAATATACCAAAAGTTTTTGTAAGTTCCAATTTTTAATTGTCGGTTTTAAATTCTTCGATTTTCAGGGTGTTACACATGTCATGTTTAATTTTAAAACATGCAAAGAAAAATACTTGATAATGGATTTTAATACGTAGTTGACAAAACTAAACCCAAGTCCACCATAGTGGTTCGGCCGAACCATGATGGTGCCCCTAGTGTTCAAACTTTTGTGTGTAGCATGTTTTGATTTGTGTGTTAGGGAATCCAAAGTTTAGAGGGAGAGGAGCACCCCTTGGTTCGGTCGAACCAAGGGTGGGCTTCCACTATAAAAGCCAAGGCATGGAGCTTGCTCTCCTTGCCCTAAATTGAGTTGCACTTGTTTGCTCTCAAGTTCTCTTCTCCTCTCTTGAGTTCTCAAAGTATTCTTGCTCTAAGTTCATAAAAAATATTCTCCAAAGTCTTCTTGCATCTTGAGTCTTCTTTACGTGTTATCACGCAAGTACAATTTGTAGTGGCAACCAAGCTCCACAAGAACGATTAACTCTTGGATGGCTAACTTGCTTCGAACTTACACTTAACCCATCCCTAGTGTTCTTGTGTTGTGTTGTTCTTGTTCCAGCTGTAGATATGAAGAAAGGTGTCAAGCGCTTGTTCGGCACTATGTGCAAAGCAACAGGGACAAGCTCGACCCATTCAAGCTCAGCTCTGTCCACCTGCAATGCACCTAGCCCAACGAGACAAGATTAATCTCAAAATGCTACGTCGAGGGGAGAAGCAAGCTTCAACGCTGTACCATTCCTCTCCGACACTGACCTCGATTTAAGGGATGATCGAGAGAGACAAGCCTACATCATCCTCAAGGACCGGGACTTTGCCCACACCCGATCATATGATCCGGCATTGCTCACCAAAATAGGTATGGATACAGACTTCCTTAATGTTTGGCATACCATGGGGTCGCATAAATTTGCACATGTGAGGGAAGAAGGTTCACGTCTTCTTATCATCCAATTTCTTTGCACATTTAAAAGTAGGAGATGGTATTACTTTTCGAATTTTCGGAAAGGAATACTATTACACATGGAAAGAATTTAGTCTCCTTCTTCGTTTTGCTCAACATTGTTCTGTGACCTGGGAGTCACCACTATCAAATTTTAATAAACATAGTTTTTGGCAAAGCATTTCAGGTGAAACTTTCTGTAGTAAGCCAAGAGCTAATGACATTCATAATCCTACCTTAAGGTTGATGCATAAATGGGTAGCATTTACTATCTTTCCTATAAAAGATGTTAGACCAATAAGAGTTGATGAATTAATTATCCTTTATTCCACGGTCAAGAAAATTAAAATGTCTCCTATAAAAGCAATGATAAAACAATGGTTAGAACAATTTAGGATGAAGGGACCCATTAAGTGCACTTCACTAATCACTCGTATTGCATTTTATGCCGAGGCCTTGGGAGATGTACAAGTCCTGTACATCACCAAACCTCACGAAATAATAGACGAGGATTATTTAATGCAAGTTCATACTTTAAAACACGGTCCTAAAGAATCCCTTGTATTTTTCTTCCCTGGATATGCAAATGAAATTCCGTTATCTAACCCGGAATATCATTTGTATAAGTACCAGGCGCTAACCATAACTCTCCAGCCAAGAGAGGTTGCTCGCAGGAGTAGTATTTATGGCAGGGTCACAAGGTGCAGGTCAAGAATGGCCACTATGGAAGAGCAATCTCAACAGCCGCCGCAATATACTCATCGGCCAGGGTGGGTTCCGATTGGATACACATTTGGTTGGGAACAACCCCCGCAACATTATGAGGCTGGATGTTCATCATGGTAATCAACTAGTAGTGAACAATGGGCACAAGGACCTAGCTGGTACCATGGATAGGCCACAGAGTCATCATGCTCCAGTGGTCCGCCTCCATCTTTTGGTGCTCAACGCTCATTCTCGGCATGAGGTTTTCGTGACCAAGGATTTGCGGAGATCACTCAAAGGATGGGTGAACTGGACATGATAACCACTGAGATTCAAGATGCACTCTATCAACATGTCCAAGAAACTCATCAGTGGCAGTACTAGACCAATGAGCAGCTCCAGGAAATCAGCTCTGCACTGCAAAAGGCCAGTCCGACCTGATGGCCTACTTCCATTTGCAGGGGTTCAGTACCTATCGCGGACCATGAGCAAGGAACAAGCTTGGGGGATTGCCCCGCGTGAGGTAACTCGTATCATTTACTTATTTATTTCTTGCATTGCATTATATATATATATAATTCCCTCACTTTGGAAATGATAAATAGTCGCTATGTTTTATTTTCCTTTCGTGCCTAGTTTACAACTTAGCATTCTCGAAGTTTTGAGTTTGTTGGTTTGGGCATAACCTTGAACTTGAAAACTTGTGGGTAGCAAGTGCATGGTCTAAGTCTATGTTGTTGTGGGATATGATATGGCAGAGTAGAGTAGCTATGATCTTATTCTAAGTGAACCTATAATTCGGAGATTTTATTTTCAAAAAGATAAAAATGATGAGTTCCTCAATGATTATAAATTCCTACAAAAGCCATATGTTGACCACATGAATAAACCTATACATATGCTACTTGTAGTTATTTTGAGTTCGTTAAAATAGTTAGGCCCTTGTTAGAATCTTTTTATGCTTTCATGAATCAAATCCTTGTGCATATCCACCATAAAAATTGCTCTCCCTCTACATTAGAAAAAAACCCATTTCCTACCATATGCATACTTCTACTCTAGAAGTTTGCATTCACCAAATAAAGACTCCAAATAATTATGATCTTCTATCCTTCTATCCATGCCAAATGAGACGTGAGCTAAAAGGATATAGAGAAAAATGATAGTAGAAAAATCATAATTCTTACAAGAGAAAAAACAATTCTTCCCGAGCATGATGATGAAAAAGTATTTATTCTTAAGCCATGTTCTCTAAATAAAAGATAGGGAGGAGGATCATATAAAAAGGAGCCACCAACCTGTTTCTTTCCTTTTCCTTCTTCCAATTCCTTCCACTCGTTTGTCGACCTATATATATATATATATATATATATATATATATATATATGCACAAGCTTGATCATGGTTGCATCACTTGTTTTCTTCTTGGATCTACTTTTTTGACCTTACAAAATATTTGATGCAAGTATGTCTCAAATTTTCCCTACCTTGAGCCCCACATAAGCCTTATTAAAAGTAGGAGAAATGAGGCAAAGCAAACCCTCGGTAAGGAATTAAACACATTGAGTGATCTGAGAGTATAATTTGAGGAACTCTGATTTCTTTTAAAAAATTATTGAAATCCTCCGGATGAAAGTGACACAAGGAATGAGAGAGTAGTATTCTAACGATCGCCATTCTATCCTTCAACCACCCAAGACAAGGAAAAACCAAAAGCCCCATGAGGAGTAAGGTAAAAAGGGTTAGATCACCATTGCCAACTTATTTAATTCAAGGTAGAATACTTTGTTGTAGGCATGGTACTTCAAAGAAATAAAAAATGGTAGCAACTCCTAATCCAACTGAGCATAAGTCTTGTCTTTACTCGAGGATGAGCAAAGGGTAAGCTTGGAGGAGTTTGTTGACGGTCGTTAAGTATCGATTCCGACCATCACAGACCTCGAGAATAAATGAGAATTAACTATTCTTACATGCATATAGGTTTAGAATTAATAAAGTTTCACATGTCCTAGGAGATTATATGAACGCAGGAACTTATATGAATAAATGAGGTCAAACAAGCTCGCGTGGGAAAGAAATACAACTTCGATCAATCGACGCTGGCCACATTAGCATTCCACAGATTGGAGGGCCCACAAGTTAGGTGAAACCGACTTAAAGTGGGGCCAAACACCTGGAAACCGACCAAGGGGCCCACCTGTCATCCTCTGGCCAAATTCGGTGGCCAGAGGTGGTGGCTCTGGTTTGGCCGAATCAACAATCCAAGGCGGTTCCAACCCATTCCTTCCACGTCGTGGCATCTCCACCATCAATAATGATGGTTATGAGCATTTTGCTGTTATAAACCGACTTATCCACCGTCATATGGAGGTTATAAAAGGGGAGCTTCACTTCACATTCAACACACACCACAAGAAGTAGTTTCTAAATTTCATACTTGTCTCTAGGCTAGTGAAGTTAGGACTTTAGTTTAGAGCTTATTCTCGGTTTCGAGTCGTCTTCGGAAAGTCGGGTATGCCTTTTGTATGTTTCTTCCTTTGTATGACTTTGATCAATATAATATATTTATCTTCTCATATACTTGAGTATGGTTCATGTTCTACTTGCTTAGATATATGTCGCATCTATAGTTTACATTGTAATTATAACATGGTTAGACGAGTAACTCTATTGCCACGACCATGGTCCAATGTGCATTTAGGATGTAGGTTTGCCCTTGCGTTAGTCATTGATGTCCTGGGAGGCAAGGGTATCTGTGGCAATATAAGAGCGGTGCTTAGATTGTTCCATAGATATTGGTTATGGTCATATCCCACAGGTTGTAGAGGTAGGCGGCAGGTGGTGACAACCCTATCTGTCCTTTGTAATCCTCCACGTTCGGGTATGGCTTAGGGCAGACGGTAAGAAATCGCATTTGGTGGCAGGCCGGGCCACTAGAGGCAGTACCCCCGTAGTCCTGGTTACATAGAATTGGGTAACTAACCATGAACTTAATTGTTTTTATAACATGTACAACTATAGTAGAAGAACATTAGGAACCTAGCTCTAACACTATACTCTCCACTTAGCATTAGTGCACCATTTGTTAGGACTCTTCTATGTTTGTCACACTACCAAATTATCCATATCTCTTACCCATGCTTAGACTTTGGCAATTCAACTATGACATAAGAATAATCATAGTAACTTAATATTCTCTTCTTGACCGCCGTCTTCCTTTGGGATAAAATAAATACAATACCCCGGAATACACTAGGGTGAAATGCTACAATGGTATACCCGTGCGCTTGCGTATTTTTTCTATAACGTAAGAAATACCAACACCAAGTCTATCATAAAAGACTGGCGAAGTTAAAGACCACAATCGAGTGTGCCACACACATAGCACAAGACACGCTTAATGGGAGCGAGATGTGGTTATGTGGGGTCATGGATGTGCAAACAAATTTGTTGAACTGCATAAGCCAAGTCGGGGCGAGTAAATGTGAGATATTGTAGAGCACCGACAAGCTCACGATAACTGGTAGCATCCTCAATAGGCGGACCATTCGTAGACAACTTGGCACTAGTATCAACCGGAGTAGCACACGGCTTGCAGTCGGACATACCAGCACGCTTGAGGATCTCAAGCATATAATGGCGCTGAGATAGAAACAGACCAGTAGCGGACCAAGTGACTCACATACCCAGAAAATGGTGCAAGCTGCCGAAATCCTTCATAGAGAATTCCAATGTCGATGTCACACCCTAAAAATCGCTTAAATATAAATCATTGTGAAAAGGAATTTCTACAAATTATTTAATAATTAAAGCAAGTGTTTAAATAAAATCTATGAAAATTTGAACATCAAATTGAGCATCAAAAGTATTTACAATAAATTACATTAATTTACAAGTTAAGTAAACATGGGAAATAAAATATACTAAATAAAAAATAGGTGGATTTAATTTTATTAAATTCCTCATGATTAATTATATTCTCTGAAATTTTCTCAGATTTTTCAGAGCTCAATTATTAATTTTAATGGTACAAAGAACAATTTAGTAATTATTTAAATAAATAAAGTAATCATTAAATGATCTGGTTATATTTTTATTTAATACTTTGAGTGTCCAACTATTTTTAAGATTTTTCTTGGAATTATTTGAGTATTGGAAGTATTTATGAAAATTCAAATATCATTCAATGATTAATTTAAATGAAAAAGTAATTAAAATCATCTCTTTAGGTTTTGGGCCGAATCATGAAAGTCTGTTTCTCTTCTCTCTGTTCAGTCTAGCCTGGCCTGCCTCTGTCTGAAATCTGGTTTTCTTCCCTGTTCAAATCAACCCAGAACTGTTTAGGAAGAAAATTCCGTTTTTCCTCCCTGTCGCTACAGTGTGTCTTCAACCTCCAACCAGCCTGCATTGTTCATCCGACGCCATAGCTTTTTTTTCCCTTTCCAAATTTGGCCGATTCCCTTGCCCAAATCCAAAATTGGTTGAGGGACAATCTTTCCCTTTATCTCCTCTTCCCTTCCCCCAAAAATCAACCGAAATCACAAGGAAATCTCTCCTAATTTTCCTTAGCAAATCAAACTTCTTTTTTTCTAAACCTAGCTTTCCTTTCCCGGTGAAATTCTGCCGTGTTGGACTTAGTTTCTCCCTCCCAAGCCTATAAATAGGACCCCCGAGCTCTCCTCTCTCGTTCCCCTCTTTTTTGCCGAGCTTGTCTCGTGCCCTAGCCACCTCTCCCCAAGCTCAATTTCTCTCCACCATCGGCTGCAACTCCTGCTACCGTTTCCCATTGCCTCGGCCATCCCCGTTCAGTCCCATCTCCTCCCTCAACATCGCAAGAGCACAAGGAAGCCCGACAACCATCTCCACTCTGCTAAAAGCCTCGGGAAGTACCTCGTCATCGTGAAGCCCGAGCTCACGCTCGTTGGCGAACTCGCGCCCATTGTTGAACTCGCGCCGGTTGTCATATTGGACACTTTTGATTTTAGTGCCAAACTGAGTTGCAATGTATGTGAAGAAACGGGATATGGTGGGAAACGTGTCAGACTTGAGCTGTAAGGGAAAAGTCCAAACAAAGTGTGAACCATCATCTAGAATGACAAGATAATATTTGAAGCCAGAGACACTAGCAACATGAGAGGTCCAAAGATCACAATGGATTAAATAAAAAATATTTATAGCACGACACATAGATGATGTAAAAGGAAGATGCACATGGCAACTAAGCTGACACATATGACACAAATGAGTTGAAGTGTGCTTATTAATGGACCAACCTATCGATGGAGCAAGCCAGCACAAGGATTCCTATCTTGGATGGCTGAGACAACGATGCCACAAATCTGCGGTGGAGACAATGAGGGTGTGCGGCTGAGGAGTAGGTGGCCGAATAGAGTAGAAGTCCTCAGAACTATTGCACCTGATGATGATGTTCTGCATTACCAGATCACAGACAAACCATAAGGATCAAACTTGATAGAACATTTATTATCAATAGTAAATTGCCAAACTGAAATGAGATTTTTGATAATATGTGGAGAAACGAGAACGTTATGCAAATGTAAGGGACCACAGGACGATGAAAACGATGTGTAACCAGTGTTAATAACTGGAAGGCAAGCAACCATTATCGACAATGATAGAACATGGAGTATATGGAGTAGGATGCATGAGAGATGAGAGGCTATTGGAGTTTGAAGCAAGATGCTGCGAAGCACCTGAATCCATGTACCATTCTGTTGTCAGTGGAGGTTGGAGCGTCATGGTCTGAAAGTTGTTGGTGAGCATATGTGGATCCCACGCCCACTGTGGCACACCGTAGGCAGCAGGGACGACAAGAGCACCATGACCATCGTAGCCGCCAGGGGACCCGGCGATAAACACACACGACGGGTGACTGTGGGTGGGGCAACATCCGTGGCGCAGGCACAGGGAGCCGCGGGTTAAACTCCCCAGGCTGTAGAGAAGGCCCCCAGGCTGCGTTGGGCCACATCATGAACATCTCGGTATACGGGTTGAAGAAGGTGGGCCCAGTCGGTGCACCGTCCTAGTGATTGCCGGACAGTCCGGTCAAGCTGTCGGACTGTCTGCCGTTGCCTTGACCACGCCCACACCTATGACCGTGATCATGACCGCGACTGTTGGAGTAGCCACCGCCTCGTGTTTGTGTAGGAGTCAGGTTACCAGTGGCGCCAGAGCCACTAGAATCGGCCCGTTTGGAGGAGGCCGAAGAGGATGTACCGACAACAAGGGCTTGCGGTGCAGACGCCTTGGCCACAAGGGAGACCTCCTCAACGAGGAGACCAGCATGGACTTCGAGGAAGGTCAGAAACAACCATTTCCATTTCATGACAGGCTCCATGAATGTGAACTTCTCTTCGAGGCCTTGAATAAGTTGGATGATGATGATACGATCGGGAACAGCCACGCCTAGATCAACGAGACCGTCTGCCATACACTTGAGTGATGATAATATTCAGAGATGGACAAATCACCTTGAGCAAATGTGCGAAACTTGGCATTAAGGAGGATAGCCCGAGTCTCCTTATTCCCAATGAACTATTGTTCGAGGCCAAGCCAGATGGCATGCAATGTTGAGGAAGGGTCGTCGGATGACTGCGTCATGACGATCTCCAGAAGATCCGGCGTCATGGTGGCGAATAACCATGATTGGACAGTGCAGTCCATCCGGAGCCAATGGGAGTCGTTGGAGAGGTCGGCGTCGAAAAGGACGAGATCTTCGAGATCGTACTTGGCGATAGTGTTGAGAAAAAGACTCCGCCAACATGTGTACTGTGTCGATGCATGATAGAGGACGATGGGAACCATCGTCTTGATGTTGGAGACGCTGACGGCTTAAGCGTGCAACTGGGCGCGCTCCTGCGCCTCGTTGAAGAAATCATGTTGGGCGTCATCCTGGGAGATTCGAGCTACGACGAGGGCGCGAAGGTGATCGACCTCTGCACGAAGCTGAGCGGCCTCTACCTCGGCGTTGCGGGCGGCCTCCTCGGTGGTACGTATAGTCGTTGCTTCTGCAAGGAAGGCAGCCTTAGTGGCAGCGGCCTCAACAGCGGCAGCCTCAACGTTGTTCTGATCGATGTCAGAACCAGCCATTGGGGAGGGGCAGGCACAGGAAAGCCGACGACGGACGATGGGTGACGTCGGGAAGGTAGGGGCACACGGCGGCGAGGGATGGAGCGGAAGCAAGAGAACGGAACCCTAATATGATACCATGAAGAAGATCAACAATCCCAACTCAATGAATAAAGTGCCGCTATTACAAATATATAGGCGCGTAGTCCTACGAAGCCAGTAAAACCTAATACAAGTCTACGAGGAGCCAAAGAAACCTAATACAAGTCTAATACAAAATAGGTAAGAATCTCTTTTACTTTTATTCTTTTTTGTTTCTATGAACAAAAAGCGACCCATGGGTCGCGCCGCCACCTCCCAGCTTTCATGCACACAGTTTCTTGGTGGACTCAAGGTAAGTTTCATTTTGAATTCAATGAAATAAAGCTTTTGACTCGCCGGCTTTCAAACCGGTGGAGTCCTTGTTGCTTTTACTCTTTTCTTATAAGTAATCCAAGTACAATAACAAGTGTGGGGGGATCTCGCATGCCTTCTGTCATGAACACAAATGAGATCACCCAACTTTATGTTGCACCATGACTCCGGGATCCACACGAGAAGGAGCAGCGCGACTAGAACTAGGGAAGGATCGGCCAAACCACCCCTAAACCTCATCGTCTTCCACTTCATATAGAGCATGGTTTGCGCATTCTTTCCTAACCTCCCTGAATTTTTAGTTTAATCAATTCTCACCATAGAAAATATTTGAAAAAAATTAAACTCAAAACTAAAATAAACTTGGTTATTGCAACTAGAGTATATGTTTTTCCTAAAAATGTCTTGCATACTCTTTATTTTCGCATGTTACTTGTTGCTTTTGAATACTCATTGGAACACATGTTATTTAATTAATTGATAAATGAAAGATAGCCTGAAAAAAGGTATGGATGTTGATTCTGCTACTGTGTGGCAAGCTATGGGCTGGAAAGGTTTTGTGCATGTAGATGATTATGGTCATGTTTTCTTACCATAAAATTTATCTATAGCCTACAATACGTGGGGGATGGTATTACATTCCGATTCTTTGGGATGGATACCATCTTACATAGAAGAATCTCAGTCTTTGTCTGGGATTCAACAGACGGTGTTCTATGGATTTGGAGCCAACTACTTCAGGTTTTAAGAGAAATGAGTTCTAGCATCACATTTCAGGTGAGATCGACCATGAGTAGTGGGCTGATTTTTCTTGAAATGAAGACCTACTAAATGCAACTTTGGAGTCATGTGAGGTGGTCCCCTGACCTTATCTTTTTGAAAATCAAAATTAGACCACTTGGGGATTTAAAGATGTCTGAATTGACATCTTTCGTGCACCCATTCATTTACTTTTTTTAGTGGAGGATGTCATTGTTTTAGACCTGAAAGGAAAGCACAATTGGGTCCTTAGGGGGGTCCACCGATCCCTGGTTCAGCCGAACCAGGGGCAGCTCCTCCCCTATAAAAGCCACCCCATGGCTTTGGCAAACAAACCAAACTGCACTTGTTTGCTCATGGATTCCTCTGTTTCTCCTAAGGTTTCTATTGTGTTCTTGTCTGAAGTTTGAACAAAAAAATATTTGCTTCTTTCTTCTCTTGTTTTTCAAGTTCACCTTAAGTGTTGAGTTACAAGAACTTGGTACGGTGGTACTACTACCCTGTAAGAATGATTGTTGTGGTGCTATCTCATCCACAAGAATGATTTTGTGTAGTGTTACTACCCAAAAGGATGATTGTTGTGGTCTCAACCAAGTTCCACAAGAATGACTAACTCTCAGGCAACTAACTCCTAACATAACCCCCTTTTTCTAGTTTTCTTGTGTGTTCTTTGCTCATGTGTGCAGGATGAAAAAAGAGCACCAGACGCTTCCTTAGCACGATGAAGAGGGCAATGAGTTCATGCTCAAGACACCATTCCCACAGGTCGAGTACGTGCCCATCCGATGAGTATGTGCCGAGTGAAGAGCAAGCGGAGTCCCATGGCCATGTGCCCATGGATGAGGACCAGGGTGAGGCAAACTTTCGTCCTAACATTGAGCTCGACTTGCAAAGTGCTCAGGAGAGGCAAACATATGCCATCCTCAAGGATTGATTGTTCTCTCAGACACGAGCATACGACTCAGATCTACTCTAAAAAACAGGTATGGATGTTGATTTTGCTACTGTGTGGCAAGCTATGGGCTGGGAAGGTTTTGTGCCTTTTAGATGATTATGGGTCACATTTTCTTACCATACAATTTCTCTGCGATACGTGGGGATGGTATTACGCTCTGATTCTCGGGGACAGAATACCATCTCACATGGAAGAATCTCAGTCTTTGTCTGGGATTCAATAGACGGTATTCCATGGACTTGGAGTCAGCGACTTCAAGGTTTAACAAAAAAAGTTTTGGCATCGCATTTCGGGTGAGGTTATATGTGGGAAACCACAAACCAATGACGTCCACAATCCCACCTTGCACTTGATACACAAATGGCTTGCTTTTACTCTCTTCCCTCGGGAGGATGTAAGGCCAATTTGCAATGATGAGTTAGAAATCCTTTCTGCCATGGTTAAAAAGATTAAATCTCTCCTATTCAAGCTATAGTAAAAACTTGTTGAATGCATATGTAATTACTCGTATAGCTGTCAAAGTTGGAGCATTGGAGGATGGTCTAATCATAGACATCCCCCAATCTCGCTGCATCATTGACGAGGATTATCTTGGGCAAGGGCATACTTTGGAACATGGCCCAAATGCCTATTTTGTATTTTTCTTGCCCTTATAAAAATAAAATTCTGTCACCTAACCCAGGATTTTATTTGTATAAGTGCTGGGCGCTAACCATCCCTCTCGTGCCATGACAAGTAGTTCGTAGGAGTAGTGTTTCTAGCAAGATGACTTGGAACATGTCGAGGAATGCAGCCA
Organism: Oryza australiensis; assembly: GCA_019925245.2. Lineage (NCBI taxonomy): Eukaryota > Viridiplantae > Streptophyta > Magnoliopsida > Poales > Poaceae > Oryza > Oryza australiensis. The sequence goes on along the minus strand of JAIFGZ020000473.1, from coordinate 2,897,034 downwards.
TGTTGCAACCACAGCAGCATATCGATGGCCCGTAGTTGGTGAACATCAGCGCCACCATGCAACAAAGTCAGGTCGACATGTTGGCCTTCTTCCAGTTGCAGGGATTTAATCCCCATCACGAGCCATGATCAAGAAGCTACCTTGGGGGAGGACCCTCACATAAGGTAAACCTGCCGCCTACCTCACTGTCCGTAGGGCATACCCACATCCAACAACTTTTAGCTAACCTAAGCACCATGCTTGTGTTACTAAATAATATCACTAATTTTCTTGAAACTCTCGCCCTTCGAATGGACAAGTTAAAACTAGTGCAATCCGTTAAGATCATTGGACAATTACCATAGCATAAATTGACTAGCCTAATCAGGTAAAGGAGATAATTGAAGTACAAATTATGCATAGAACACATGACTAGCAAAGTAGTATATGAACTGAGAACATAGTTAAATAAAGAAGATAATCTGTAACATCCCAAAAATTCACACTTTTTTAAAAAACTCAAATTGACGTAGAATTTTTTTGCGAATAAATTTATTATGTATTCTAATTTAAAACATTTAAAATCTTTTAAAATTTATTTGCATTCTTTATTTATTCTTCTTATTTTAATTTAAAAATCCTAAATTTATAAACTCTTGCCCTTACTTTTGAAAATCTCAATTTAATATTTAATTCAACAAAAATTCCAAAAAAATTGAGTTTAAATTAATTTTAAACCCTAAATTAAATTCTTTCTAAATTTTTGCAAATTCTAATTTAAAAATCAAAAAACAATTAAATCCTTATTTTCTATTTTTAAAAAACCCCAATTTGACTTTTAAATTTAGGAAAATTTCTAAAAGGTTGAGATTAATTGATTTTAATTTCTAAATCAAAATCTTCCTAAGTTTTTTTTAAAATTTTTCTCTTCTTCTGTTTTCCCTCTTATTTTCCTTTTCCTTTTCCCTTTTCTTTTTTTCTTTTCTTTTTCTTTTCTTTTCTTCCTTCTTTCCTTCCCTCCTTTCTTCTTCCTCCCCGGGTTCAGCTCAACCACGGCGCCACAAGCTTTTAAGCCAAGCCGTGGGCGCCGGCTCTTATCCACTGAAGCCATGAACCGACTTAGGCCATCCCAATCCTTGCGTATAAGTGGCCATCTATGATTGGACCAGCCACGTCAACATTTCAATCTCCGGCGAACCGCCATAGCTGCACCGCCATGGACACCCGAGCTCAAACCGACATTAACTTCTATAAATAGACCATGCCCGGCTAAGACTTACATACAAAAGTTCCTCCTTATCTATACCTCAACATTTACCCTATGGTTTCCCCAGTTATCATGTTTTGCATCACTGGAATTTCGAGGAAAATCAAGGAAGAACACCAAAGAACCCTAACAACCGCATCGAGCAATTCTTCAAAATTCATCGCGACAATTAATTTAAGCTCAAATTAAAGGTACCATCATGTTCTACATGTCTAAAGCTTTTATTCCCCTAACTTGGCCGAACCAAATAGTGGCCGGAAGTCACCACCGGCGAGGCCGCCGCAATCTCCTCTGCTCCGGCCGCCGCCATGCACATTGCCAGCCTAACCCGATGCATTCCCGGCCAAATCAATGTGTTAGCTAGCTTCACCATACACCGTAGAAGCTCCTACACCCATTGTTTTGGCCATACCGTTGCCAAGAGGCCAACCCGACGAGCGTCGTCGCAGCCACTGACACCTCACCGGCGCCAGCTCGTCTCACCATCTCCCGGGTCCAGCCGAGCCCTAAAATGGAACCCTCGTGGCTTGTAGATGGAGGAAAGTCCCTTAGCCCCCGAAGTCCGGCCGCCCTCGCCACCACGCGCCCACACTTTTCACCGCCGGCCGGCTGTGAGAAAGAAGCAGAGGAAGACGAAATAGTGAAAGGGAGAGAGAGAGAAAAAAAAGGGGAAAAGAAAAAAGAAAGAAAGAAAAGATAAGAGAATAAAGAGAGAAGGAGAAAAAGAGAAAGAAAATAAAGAAAAATAAGATTAGGAAATTTAGAAATAATTTTTAAAAAATTAGTTTATTCCCTGAGTTGACCAATAGATCCGTTTATTCCTTCCAAATTTTATTTTATAATTTCTCCTATTTCTTTCAAATCTATCTATGTTCGTTTTAAAAAAATTAATTTTTAACTTTTGATTTTTATAAATTATTTTAAAACAAGCCCAAATTTTAAACCTTAGAATTTAACATATAATCTTTCTATTTATTTTTCCTTCTTAAAATGTGTTAAATATTCCTTTTAACTTTTTATTTTAAATCAAGCGAAATTTTAAATTTTAGGATTTAACAAATGACCCTAGAAAAATAGTTTGACACTTTTGATCCCTTTCAAATTTTAATTTTATAACTTTAAATCCCTTCCATTTTTCTCAAACCTATTTATTTTATTTGAAATATTTCCTTCAACTCTATTTATTCTTATTCAAGCTCGAATTTCAAATTTTAAAATCTAGGAAATAATATCCATATTTAAAAATTTAAAGACTATCTATTTTCCCCTTTAAAATATTTTAAATACACTTTGTATTCTTTTTTATTTTTATTCAAACCTAAATTTTAAGTTTTAGGATTTAACAAATAACTTTCCCTTAAAACCTCAAAAATCACCTTTTAAACTCTTTTTGAAATTCTGTGCTTATTTGGTGTTTATTTGGAGTCATTCGTTTGATTTATTTCATCAAATATCGATAAATTGTGACCTCGAGTTCGTAAAGGAAACCGAGCTCAACCATATCGTCAACGCAAACTCCTTCGCTGCTGTTCAAAGAAAATAAGAATTTGAGACCATTGGTCCCAAAGGTAAGTCAAACTATCCTTGATCATTTATAGCATTTGAATAAATAAATTCCATGTTATAAACAGTATATTTAGTTAGATATATTTTGCGGGATAGGTTAGTTAAGTTAGATAATTATAATTTATCTTTTCATGTAGTTTTAAATATTTACTAGACTATGTATGTTAATATTCCATGAGAATATAAGGAATTTTCTAGCCCATTTAAGTTATTATTTTATGCATTAGAAACATCTTATTATTTCATGTATAGAAAAAGGAGAAGCTTATTAATTCATATGATTAGATATATTCTCCTTCTCCTTAGAAAAATACCTTGATGAGTTGGACTAGGTATAAAATTATCAACATGATAGGATAAGCATTATTACATGTGCTAGTATTTCATTCATGCCCATAAAAAGTTATTTCATGTGGTAAAATAGAAAATTGATGTATTATTTTATGTGATAGGTAAATATAAATCCTATCATTTCATGAGATATAAGAACGGTTTTGGTTGTATGCTAAAAAACATAAAAACTCTTGTGCCAGAATAAAAATATAGTTTCGCCCATCCGATGGACTGGTTATACCGGCATAACATTTATATATTTCTCAGGAGATTTATTGATGCACATAACAGCATTGGAGATTTGTAGTGTTGGTAAAGTCTCATTGGTGGACAACTATGTAAACAATGGGTAAAAGCACCAATACTAACCAGATTGGTACCGTCTGTTAAGATAGTCTTAGGTTTCACCAAGTCGGGGCAAGTGTGTGACGAACAACTATTAAATAGAAAATGGATCCACCAGTTACTGGTTAGAATTGGTGCTACTATTAAGATATGCCACAGGTCTCGTCCACACATCAGAAAAGGTTAGAACTATATAAATGCTATGTTATCCTTAGTCTAGCTAACTAAGGTTAATCCTCGGGTAAAGCTGGACAAATACTGTAGGGTTGATTGTATTCGAATACGTCGTACTCCCAGTTAATGGAGTTGTGTCTATGGGTGAATCTAGTTTAATGGCATAAACAACTTTTCTAAAATGCCATCCCTAAAATTTGATATCCATATATAAGTAATTATAAGAAAGGATAGAACCTAGGTCATGTTAAAGTTAGGCTTAGGTTATTTCCTTTTAGGACATAATGTATATCTATTTATGTATAGTATGGAATCACATTAAGATTATACTTATATCATATCATGCATATCTATATGGTATAAAATCATTTTAAGGCTAGGATTATATTATTCTTTTTAAGACATCTTGCATATCTTATAAGAAGGGGTAGAATATAGGATTAGGCTAAAGTTATGTTTATAATTCATGTTCTTAAATGTTTACATAGAATATTTTAAAAATAAGAATAGGATATACCTTCATGCTAAGGATAAATTTGTAATGTATAATTCTTTTAAAAATATCTTGCATAGTTATCCATGTGTTGTTCAGTTCAGTTTGGCTTGCTGAGTACCATTGGTGCTCATCCTTGCATATAATATTTTTAGAAACCATGAAGTAGATGAAGAACTCCCAAGTACCCTAGAGGACTGCGAATACGAGTACAATTTCTAGGTCGACTCTACACTCGGGCTATGTTTGTGAAAGTGTCGCATCTTTTTGTACTGTCTAATTTGTATTTGTACATTAATAGTTTGTAAATACATATGAAGTTCCTGTATCAGTACTATTTCACGCATAACTGGACTCTTGGGAGGTTATGTGGTATTGTGGGAGTTGACCTCTCCAGAGCAGACCCCATAGGAGTCGTATCAGAGCAGAGCTTGACTGTAGGTTGACCTAGGTAAGTTAGAGTGATTTTGAAATATTATTTTCAAAAACTAAAAATATGTGTAAAAATTTTCTATCTATCCTTATCTCAAATTCTTGGCCCTTCTTATCTATTTCTTTCTTCATACCTTCTCTCAGTTAAAAAGGACTTTGTTTTACTTCTTCTCTCAGCTACTTCAAAAAGTCGAGAAACGCTAGGGAATAGTAAGGTTGAATATCCAAATAGGAATTAGTGATAGCTAACCTTTTAGGATGGAGCCACCGAATAGTTGTCATCCAAAGTCAGTTAACGACTTATTCGTCGAAATAGAACGATGAGTCATGTAATGTATTTTCTTTGTGACTTCTAGTTGAAGCATGAGACTTTCGAGTTCCATAGCAATTAGTGTAGTTCCTCTTGTTTTAAAAAACAGTTTTGAAAAGAAAAATCTTAAACATAACTCTGTCTATCACCCATTTCTACTTCCTTGCTTCTTATTTTCATGCTGAGTTCGTATCTTATCCGTTCAATTATTATCCTTGAACACTATAATCAACGATTTTACACACCTATCCAAAGAATAATATAAGATGTAGGGAACAGAAGGACATGAAGCTGCAGAGCAGCAAACCATAGAGCAACAAGCTGGAGAGCAGCAAGCCACAAAGCAGCAAACTATGGATAGCAGACCACAGTTAACCAGGACAATGATGGAAACCATGGACCGGAATTACACCAGGTTGTTTGAATAGGTTATCAGTCGGATGCCACAACTTGGAGCGCCTGGTGTCGAAGGATCGTCTATAGGATCCAGATAGATCGATTTCCAGAGGACCAAGCCACCAAAGTTCGCCACTGCCCCTGGGCCTTTGGCAGCGGACAGTTGGTTGCTGGATGTTGAGAGAAAGCTAGACACGATCCAATAAAATGACCGTAAGAAAGTCATGTATGCCTTACATCAATTAAGTGGCCTGGCTGCGATTTGGTGGATAAATTATTACGCCACACATCTAGACAAGGGGTCCATAACTTGGAAGGAGTTTGTGGAGAAATTTAGAAATGCATATATCCCTAAAGGACTGATTGCCGCTAAGATGAAGGAGTTTAGGAATCATGTCCAGGAAGGGAAGTCTAGTTGCTTTAAATAATACCCATGTGATTCATGCCCCTGGATCTGATATGAGGTCTCAGTTTAAATGTCCAGAAGTGGAAATCCAGATTAAAGGGTCATGTTCACAGCGGACCTTATCCTCTTGGAAATGCAAGGGTTAGATAAAATTTTGGGAAGGTTGCATAACCATGAGGGGAGAATGGATTTATGAAAATAAGATTACCCGGCTAACAAGTATAGGAGGAAAAGAAGTGGAGTATCGAGTTAAGAAACCACTACTACTAGCATTACCAGAAACCTTGAATGTTGAGGTAATAGAAGGAGTGGAGAAAATACCAATCGTCGGAGAGAATTTCTGGATGTATTTCCAACAGACCTTCCTGGAATGCCACCGGAAAGAGACATTGAGTTTTCAATTAAGGTGAGACCCGGTACTAAACCAATAGCAAAGGTCATGTATATGATAGCTGCACCAGAGTTAGCAGAACTAAAAAGGCAAATAGATGAATTGGAGGAAAAATAATTTATAAGGTTAGGTGTTTCAGAGTGGGCAGCCCCAGTACTCTTCAACAAGAAGAGAGATGGAACATTAAGAATATGCATAGACTAAGTGTGGGCAAAATTAAGAATAAGTACCCATTGCCAAGGATTGATGATTTAATTTATCAGTTGAGAGGAGCTAACGTATTTTCAAAGATAGACCTGAGGTCAGGGTACCATCAATTAAGAGTTAAAAAGGAAGATATACCAAAAACAGTCTTTATTACCAGATGATGTCCTCATCTATCCCTCCAGTACAGAAGCACATAAAGAGCATTTGAGATTAGCTCTGGAAAAGTTAAGAAAAGAACAGTTGTGTCACATACCACCAATTTATGTATGTGATAGACCATGGGATTAAAGTGTAATATAAAAATGAATCAAAGTTTCCCCTAGAAAATATGGCTAGTTTGGTTGCTTGTGCATATAGGAAAAATCTTGCATATGCATATTAGGGGCATAATCATTTTTAAAAAAATTTTAACAAAAGGTTTTAAGAAAAACCTAGAAAACACCCAAGAAATTGAGAGGAATATTGAACAATCACTCAAAAGATTTAGAAACACATTATGAAGTTGGAAGTATTTGTTAAACCAAAGATCTAGACTTAACCCTCCAAAAATTTCCAAGTGTTGAAGCTGTCAACTGAGCTCTGGAGCCATCTTTGAGTTAATTCCAAAATTCAACCAGTGATCTCCAGGCGGTGAACTTTGGCAGTATTATAGTTCAAGTCATGCTTTACAACTTTGCCATTGGGCATAGCCCCATATTCGGCCTGGAAATATACTTAAATGGAGCCCAAAGTAGTAAATTCACCACAGAAAACCCAGACTTAGAAACTTTCCAGCCTCTCTTTCTTTTCTCTCATTTCCTTCACCGACATGTGGGCCATACTGCCCAGTAGGGCCAAGGTGTGAGCCGCACAGCAAATTTTCCAAGGGCCCGCTAGACAGAAGCACGCGCCACGCGCACGGGCACACGTCAGCCGTCGCGGCGGGCGCCTCTCCTCCCCTTCCTCGCCGGCGACCATACATAAGCCCGACCGGCTGACCGTCTCTGCCTTTCTCTCACTCTTGTCCCATTCCACGAAGAAGCCGAGACCGCCCACCTCGAGAACGACGGGAACAACTGAGAGTACCTCGCCGCCGGCAAGCAAAGGCCTCATCGCCATAGACGCTCGGTGAAGTTTGCTCCCGGTTGATGTGTGTTCCCTAATCCTTGTGCCATCCTCTCTCTAATGACATCGAGTTCATCGCCTTTGATGCAGCTGACAGGCGGGAACACGACCACGCCATAGCGAGACCTCGATGCACTCTGAGCCAACCGCCGCCTCGCCTCGCTCGTCGACAGCCCTCCATGATGAGCTATCAGTTAAACCCTCTCGCCAACGTGTTCTCCAGTGCCTAAAATGGTTGAACTCGAAGGAATCGCCGCGAAGTGCACTGTGGAGGAAATCCCCTTTCTTCTTTCCAAACTCTGGTCGTCGACGCCATTTCACCTTTCCTCCCTCACTGGTGAGTTTCAACCCGATTCCTTCCGTTGAGAGAATTCCTGGACATGACTAAACCAAGTCCAGCACCCCATGTGATCAGCTGAAGACCGAGGAACTCCGACAACGTTCGCCCATGGAAGCAACGTCGCCACTCCAAAGCCCCGCACGGTGCCACCGACGACCGGATCTCGACAGCGCCAACTCACCATTCAATAAGCATCCCAATAGCATCTAGAACCTTTACCATACGCATGCACACACGATGGTAGCGCTTAAATTAACATGCACCGGCCACCCGAACCTTAGCGTCGCCGCACCGTCGTCGGCGATGATTCCTGTGATGGCAACGGATGAGAAGACCACCGTTAGCTTCGCCTTAGGTCCCTCTAGTTTTCTCCTTTTGGTCCCGACCCAAGATCGGTCGCCGTTCGTCGCCGGCGCCGGTGAGAACTTCGCCGCGACACTGCCCGGTTTCTCCCTCTCATTGTGTCGTTGATGACTCGGACCCACTCGGTCAGGTGCTAACAAAACCTGTTTGAAAACAAACCGACACTGACAGATGGACCCCACGCGTGTTAATAGAAAAGGTTTAACCCATGAATATTTTTCTAATAGAAAAAGGGGCTCAACTTTGAAAATTCATATAAAATCAAAAAATGGCATATTTTGGACTGGAAAATTTTTTGTTAGACTCACAAGGTTATGAGCTTTAATACCATGTAACAAAATCACCTACTCACAGTGGGGAATTTATTTCTAAAAATTCATTTGTAGAACTACCTAACCTAGGTTAAGCTTTAACTTATAAAAATTATAGGAAAATCATCTCAATTTCAAATGAAGTGAACTGAAATCCTATGAAACCAGCAAAAAATGAACTTCATTTTAAAATTATAAAACTAAGCACCTTCTGTAACAAATAAATCACTTAGGAATTAAATGAGGAAAATAACCTTTACTTGTAGACCTCAACTTATAAAAATTGTAGAAACTCTATCCAAACTCCCAAAATTGCAAACTAAATTTTGTTAGAACCACATTATTATGCCTTGCTGAATAAAAATACTTAACATACCAGCAACATAGTAGATTAGCCCTGAATAATTTTTAAATGCACATAGTTCCATACTTGACATATAAACAATTTTATAAAATTTACCACTTTGATAAAAATTGATAAAATGGGGGCCTTACATAGAAATTCAACCTAAATATAAGCATCTTCAACTCATATCTTGCATTCATTTTAGAGAATGATAGTTTCTATGGATGGTTGTTATCTAAAATCTTGCATACATATGTTAGACGAACCGCCGACGTTTTCCGACGAACCTTTATATCTAGTCGAGCAAGAAGAAGGAGAACCAGGCAAGTTTTTCACCTCCCCCTTTGAACACATTGAACCTATACTTTGGAGGTTATTTTGAAAAGAATTGTGAAATATGCATGTTGATTTTACGTTACAAAACTAAAATTTTGAAATACCTATTAGATCAACTCCTCGTCTTGCATTCCCACGTAAACTCCACAAAACACCTTAACCATCATTCCTAGCACTAGAAACAACTCAGTTTTGCCATCATGAGTATGATGCTTGAGATTGGACATATATGAAAATGCTTAGTCTTGCTTGTAGTATATTTTCCTTACAATATGGGCAAAGTATATGAAAACTGATTTGATTTGTGAACCGAATTTGTGATGAACAAATGTGATATTTGCCAAATAAAATGTTGGAAAATTATGATTTTAGGTCTGGGCCTCATGTGGTACGCATATGGTGGTTAGTTGTGTACCGATATGGGGAGAGTGTGCCCAGACTGATTTTAAGGACTTCACTCAATGCCTATTCATTTCGAATACAGTACAACCACATGTGCTAGTATGGGATATCCCAAGCTTAGTAAAATCTTTATGGTTTAGCCTTACATTTTGGTAGGCTGGAGAGTATGAGTTCATATAACTCAGAGGAACTTCCTATTTACCCTGATGTGGTAGTTTAGGTGACTAAGTCTGTCCAATACAACGATATTGTGCCACGTGGGTGGGTTTCTGTCGTGTCTGCCACCACGGCGTTAAGTTTAAGGCATGGGCCTACCACTTAACGGTTCTATGTCATAATTCCAATATGACTAGGATGGAGGAAACACGTATCGTGCTGGTGTAAGGCTAAATCATGAATTTTGGAAGGGCTTTGTTGTGTGTAATAAATCGGATACTTATGTATCGCGTGACATGCTATGCATGATTATTATTTCACATTATGTGGGTACAGTGTACATACTCTGCAGAGTTAAAACTAATCGATTAGCCGTGCTCATGGTTAAGAGCGGCGTGTGAATATGTCAAGAGTATAGACTTGTGATTTTAAGTTTCCAAAATGCTGATTTTGAATGTTTAAATGTGATGAAAACTTGGTTTATCTCCTTGCTGCCATGGAGGGCAAATAGGTGCTAAGTTAAAGGCGTTATCATCTAAATCAATGCCCAAATTGCTAAGTATATGCTTGCTGAAATTTTTCCTTATGAAAAACCTGAGATTTGCAAGTGGGTTTTGCTAAATAATACTTGCTTTACGCTAAAAAAATACCTGATGTGAGCCTAACTTTGAGATTGCCATGCATGTAGCATGTAGGCTTGACTGTTGCTTGTCAGTACAATCCCTTGTACTGACACTTGCTTTGTGTGTATATATATATGTATATATATATATATATATATATATATTTTGTTGTATGTGTAGACTTGTCTGCAGGTGAGATTTTTCCGAGGAGGATGATTTCGCGGGGATATTTCTTTCTTCCGGGATGGTTCTTACTAGGGTCTATCCTAGTCGGTTGCATGAAAGATCTCTCGGTTAGAAGGTGCTTCCACGAACTTAAATATTCGGCCGATCGACCATATCTATCGAAGCACTTTGATGTATGTTCTATGTAATACTTAAAACATAGCACTTATTAAGTTCGAGATATCAAATGCTTGGATGAAAGTGCTTAGTGTGTTCCTTTTGTTAGGAACATCCTAATCATGAGTATGAGTTAAAAATAATTGAGACAATGTAGATCTTTAGTCATTTGTTGTCAAGTCTCCTGAATATGTAACACATCTGGTCGTCGCCTTCGTGTGGTTTGACGAGCAAATCTCAGGCTGAAGTTGACTGGCAGGCTAAAGGCCCAACAAGGTCTCAGTTATTTTTCTCTCGGAGCATCGGATGTCTTATTATATTGGTGGGAAGAATTGGTACATTCCATTCATTCCTCAAATATAATAAGGGGTTCGGATGGCGTCCCGACAGCATTGGTATCAGAGCCAGACCGACTGTAGAAACCCTTCTAAGAACTGGACGTTAGAATGTCTTCAAAAGGAAATATTTGGGGGGGGGCAAAGTCCTCACTAAAGTATTTTGGAAAATCCCCAATCTATTCTTACTCTTTATCCCTCTTTGGATAGATTTCTTTCCTATGGGATCAAGTTTTGATTTTAAAATCTCATCTTGATCTAAAGGACAGGAAAACTTATATGCTTAAGGAAAGAAGTGGTAACTTACACTAGGAAATAAAAGAAACAAAACCTAAATCAACATTAGAATGTTTTAAAATCCTCTGGTAAATAATGGCTATTTATCGTTCTCCTGAAATTGGATTCAAAAATTTAAGTTTTAACGATAAGCCTAGAGAAGGGGTAGAACGGGGCAGGATGGACTTGTTTTGTCTTTAGCCCTAGAGTGTTTGGCATTTAGAGGCCACCAGATGTTGTGAAGCCTTGGCATTAAACCCATATTATATCCTAACCTGGGTGCGAGATTTCTCAGGCATGCATCATGTCCTCAAAGATCGAAAAATTCCATATTGTGCAGATTCTAGAACCTGGAGCAGTCGTCCTTCATATTTTTGTACAGACCGGGGTACTGCGGCTAAATTTTTGAAAATTTACCAGTAGCTACATGACTTGGCTAGGATACCCCAGTATTGTTCCTAGAATTTTTTCATACCTGGGAAAATGGTTAAAAATTCGAACAGTACAGCCCACCCTGCAATTCCAGAACTGCATTACCTAGTTGAAAAATCATTTCAGCTAAGTGCATGTGTCTACAAAATTTAAAACCTATCCTATAATGTGGGGTATAACCAGGGCATCTTTAGGCATGTATTTACCCAAGAAATATGTGCATTCACATATTGAAATAAGATCAACTTGTAGCTTAGGAGAAAACCGGGCAGAACATAATACAATGACCATAACACCGTTACCAACTACCTAATGAGCTTCGATTGAAATTCTAATTGGTTCATACTTCCAAATTTTGTAGATGTCTACTGTGTGGCAACCATTAGGCTATTCCGAAGGGTATGAAGAAGGATTGCTACCTCACATTTTGTGGATTATGCTACAACATCTTGGCCATACCCATCGACCGGAGTACCATTTCTTTACCTTGGAACGGAGTTCATCTCTACGAGCTTATATGGCTAAACTATGTATACAAGGACTTCGAAACCATGATCCATCACTTATTTTCAAGCTTATGGTTGGGATGCACCCTCTGCAATGCATGAGGCCTCACTTCAAACGATTGTGTATTACCGACACCATAGGCCAGGAATGGATGGGTTATTTCACTATTTTCCAGCCCGTGCAAGCCAGACCACTGCAAATTACTATCTAGGTCTTGAGGGCCGCGTGGGAGAGATTGATTCCTCACAACTTCTCCTAGCTGGACTAGTCTGAGCCATGGATAGGTATCTTGCAAATGCTATGTCTGAGTTGAACAGGTTGTAAGCTAGGGTGGTCATGATTGATAGGCGGATAGAACCACTCGGGCATCAAGGATATTTTGATAATGCCACTATTTATGGAAATCAACAACTCCAACCACTTGCTGACTCCTTGCCTCCTCCCATGGGCATTTATCAAAACATAGACACTCGAGCTCGCATGAGAGTTGGTTTCCACCGGAATAGTCGAACCATGCCAGACCCTGCACTTGTTGGAGGTCCGGAGCTGCTGGGACCATTCCACATATTCGAGCGGAATGGAAGACGCTACCGCTTGACTATGGCTACTCTGTCAACTACGGTACCTCAACCTCCCATCGGATTCTCCCAGATTCCATAGAATGGAATGCTGAGGAAAAATGTAACGGGTGTAACTTTCATTTTCTTTTTCCAAAAGATTTATGAGATGACACCCTACCATGTAATCCTTGTCATGGTCAAATTTTGTAACACCTAGGCATGAACTTGGTGCCTTATGATCATTATCCATCTCTATGTAAGTGTGGTCGCTTGAATCATTTAAGAACCTTTGTACCGGAATGGAATTTATGTTCTTTTGGAAATGAGTTACTTGCTGTCCAGAAATTTGTTTTATGCAAATATGAATTGGATGACTTGTTACTTCAGATAAAAGGAATCATTCCTGTGTACCATATGTTCAGGGTGATGTATATGTCAAACCTTTGCGCAATCAGCTCACTTACTTTTGTACTCTGAGTGCAGGATGACAAATACTCGCTCTGGCTCACACTCTACCGGCTGTGCCGGAAGCAGTCGAAGTGCCGCCGCCACTAAGCAGCATGAAGACGAGCCGACACTCACTCAGCTCCTAGCCAACCCGAACCGGCTTTTTGAAAGGATGTTAGCTAACTCTGGGAACATGGGAGCTGCCATGGCACACCATGCAAATCAAGCACCATCTAAGCTGCAGATGTTCAGCGGACTCATCCACCGCATTTCTCCTCCGCGGCTGATCCTCTTGCCGCAGATGATTGGCTCCTGGGATATTGAGAATAAGTTAAATCTTTGCCGATGTGATCTCGTTGAAAAAGCTACCTTTGCTGCATATTATTTGCAAGCCGCAGCAGCCGCATGGTGGGAAACATACAAGACCCTTATTCCTCCTGATGAGCCCATTACTTGGACTGTGTTCTGAGAGGGGTTCAGATCCACTCACATGCCCGCTGGTCTCATGGAAATCAAGAAAAATGAGTTCCTCAATTTAAAACAAGGAAGCATGCCATTTATGGAATTCATGGAATGCTTCAATTATCTTGGTAGATATGCTGCTGCTGATATGAATACCGAAGCCGAGAAAGTCGAGTTATGCAAAGATAAACTTGCACCTGAACTCAAGCATGCTCTGGCTGCTCATGAAATCACCAGCATGAAATCACTGGTTGACAATGCCCTTCGAGTCGAATCTAGTGAAAGGGAAGTAGTTGAGGATCGTAAACGTAAGTGGGCTGCGAAGAAATTTGCCGGAAGCAGCAGTTCCACTCGTCCCTGACTTGCTCCACCACCAATGAACCCGCCCATGGTATCTCAGCCACCAAGACAAGTGTATGCACTTCCTCGACCACAAGTCCAGATGCATCATCAGACTCCATGCCCAATCCGAGCAGTTGATGATGCCTCCCGCACAGCTAATATCACATGTTACAACTGTGGCAAGAAGGGGCATTACTCGCCAAAGTGTCCATACCCGAAGACTGGGAAATCCGGGTCACACACTCAAGCTGCACCACAGCAACCGCGGGAACCAACCTCGGTACAAGCAGGATGACGAGGAGCTCCCGCTATTCCGAAGCCAGCTTCGACAATTAGTAAAGGGCGACTCAACCATGTTATAGTCGAAGAAACAACTGATCCATCTGGCGTCGTACTTGGTACTTTTCTTGTGCATTCCACTCCCTCTTGACGATAAAAATCAACACGCTGGCCTGGATGATCTGCTTAGCTCCAGTGCAGGTCCTAGAATCGATGAAACGCGGGCGTGCCAGTCAGTTTAATCCTGCCACTGACAAGATGTACAAAATAACATAGCATAAATCATATCAGCCGATAGGCCGATAATAAAACAACCGATTAGTTGACAACTGATTGTGTGATTCCAGCCGATGCCGATGTCCAGATAACTCATCGGTTGAAACCCCAACAAAACCCTTATCGGTAGCCATCAGGCAGGCTAGAGACTACGGTTCTAATCACGGCTTAGTAGGTCAAACTGAATTGATGCAGCACTAAGTATGAAAAGAAACGCAATATCTAGACAATCAAGCCTTTGACTAATTTTCAGGGAGGTAGATGCTAAGCTAATCTAATCTAATATAACGATTTAGCAAATAACGGCAGAAACCATAAAGCGAGAGACAGCCGATAAAGCCAAATCGAGATACTAGGACTAGATTAACAGAAACATATGATAAGACCAGCTAACCCTCCGGTGAAACATTAGTATGAACCTATCAGCTTAACAAGACTTAGATTATCGATAACAATCTAATAGGTCGGACCTAACCGATGCAGCATGAGATTGTATATGATAATCTAATACTTGCGGAGCCGATAGATCTGTCTAATGTGATGGATATAACAAATCTACCTCAAGCAACATTACATTTACAGAAACATCGACTTGATCAGAATATCGAACCTAACCGAGAAAGTCCTAACTAAGCCAATATATCCATGAATGGTAATGAAACTAAAGCTAGATACGATATACCTGGGACGGCGGGACCTTGGACTTACCCCTTCGCTGGAGATCGAAGCTGATGCAACCCCGCGTCGGGTGCCAAGTCGCGCCGGATGATGAACAAAGCAGAAAAGGTAAAAGGTGGTGATGTGCCAAATTGTATTGATCGAGAGATTGATTACATGAACCCCGGGCTTACATATTTATACCGATGGGCTAACAGAGATCCTAACAGATTACAAATCCAAACTTTCCTAAAGATAAAAGGAAACAAACTGAATCCTTATTGGATACTAACACACTTTCCTAAAGATAAAATAGGAAACTAACAAACTCTTCCTAATTAATAGATACAATTGCCTTTTAGGACTCTATCCTTATATGGAAATCCTCATGAAGCACATCATCTTGATCCGACGGTGTCTCCAATGTTGTCGTACCGGAATCGGCTACATCGGCTTGCCTTATCCGATTCAGTATCAGCCGATGGACACCTTAGCCGATTCGGGCTCCGGGGCTTACCAAATTGTGGCGTTAACACATGCCCCTTAGTTTTGGAGTATGAGAAGTCATGCTTCAAAATTATCCTGGCCTTGATCACCACAAAACTGGTTCTTTTCTTCTTCTTGACATCGGCTCTCATAAACCGATACATTCTTTAGTAGATGAGTCAGGCTATCGAACTCATGGAAGAAAAGTCTATCTTAGATAACTACCGACAACCCTTGGAATGCAAGATCTGCTAGCTGCTCATCACTTAGACTCAAACTATAACATCGGCTATGAACATTATGAAACCTTTGAATATATCCCCTAGCCGATTCCCCTTCTTGCTGTTTGATTGATATCAAGTCTGCAAGCTTCAACTCACCAACCTCAGCAAAGAAGTGCATGTGAAACTGTTCCTCAAGATCGGCCCAACCTCTAATAGAATTTGATGGTAATGACGAAAACCATGTGAAGGCCGATCCAGTTAAGGACAATGGAAAAA
This sequence comes from Oryza australiensis, assembly GCA_019925245.2. Classification (NCBI taxonomy): domain Eukaryota; kingdom Viridiplantae; phylum Streptophyta; class Magnoliopsida; order Poales; family Poaceae; genus Oryza; species Oryza australiensis. The sequence goes on along the minus strand of JAIFGZ020000473.1, from coordinate 2,880,853 downwards.
ATCTAACTCTTAGAGCTTTCTCAGCCAATGCCTTCCCACATTGATCTAAAAATCGGCTAACATGTTCTATTGTAGATACACAATCTTGCCCTGAAAACTTGGAAAAGTCTGGAACCTTGTATTGGCTTGGAAGTGGTACTCTATCAAACCACTCAGGATGTGGCGGCTGATACACAAAAGTTTGATGTTTGGGTTTAATTCCAAACTGCTCCTCCATTACCTTTGCAATAATACCGGCCCAATCTTCTTTAGACTAATACTGTTGCGTTTCCTCTAGCCGATAATGCTGTTGTGGCTCTTCATGTTGATATGCTTGCCCCCCGAGCCAATATTGTTGTTGCCGATGATGATGATATTGCCCATGCTGACTTCTTAATGCAATAACCCTGGGAACCATCTTCTTAATCAAACCATGTAATGTACTCACCAAAACTTCAGATGGACCGAACACAGTGCGATGAACAATTCCATCAACCATCTCTTGAAGTATCTCGTCATCCATCGGCACAGTAGATTGCTCCCTGTCTTCATTCATCAGCTTGGGAGATTGTTCTTCCTCAGTCTTGACTTCTTTATCACACATCTTGCGGGAATTATGGGTCCGCCGAGCCGTGTAAAAAGATATGCTGTCCAAAACACGATCCCACCGCGCGTGCCAAAAATGTATTGACAAGAAAAATCAACACGCCGGCCTGGGAGATCTGCTTAGCTCCAGTGCAGGTCCTAGAATCGATGAAGCGCGGGCGTGCTAGTCAGTTTGATCCTGCCACTGACAAGATATACAAAATAGCATAGCATAAATCATACCGGCCGATAGGCCGATAATCAAAACAGCTGATCTATTGACAGCTGATTATGTGATTCCAGCCTATGCCGATGTCCAAATAACTCGTCGGCTGAAACCCCAATGAAACCCTTATCGGTAGCCATCAGGCAGGCTAGAGACTACGGTTTTAATCACGACTTAGTTGGTCAAACTGAATTGATGCAGCACTAAGTATGAAAAGAAACACAATATCTAGACAATCAAGCCTTTGACTAATTTTTAGGGTGGTAGATGCCTAAGCTAATCTAATCTAATATAACGATTTAGCCGATATCGGCAGAAACCCTAAAGCGAGAGACAGCCGATAAAGCAAAATCGAGATACTAGGACTAGATTAACAGAAACATATGATAAGACCAGCTAACCCTCCGGTGAAACATTAGTACGAAACTATCAGCTTAACAAGACTTAGATTATCAATAACAATCTAGTAGGTCGGACCTAACTGATGCAACACGAGATTGTATATGATAATCTAATACTCGAGGAGCCGATAGATCTGTCTAATGTGATGGATATTACAAATCTACCTCAAGCAACATTACGTTTACAGAAACATTGACTTGATCAAAATATCGAATCTAAGTGAGAAAGTCCTAACTAAGCCGAGGTATCTATGAATGGTAATGAAACTAAAGGTAGATACGATATACCTGGGCTGACGGGACCTTCGACTTACTCCTTCGTCGGAGATCGAAGCCGATGCAGCCCCGCGTCGGGTGCTCAGTCTCGCCGGATGATGAACAAAGCAAAAAAGGTAAAAGGTTATGATGCGCTGAATTGTATTGATCGAGAGATTGATTACATGAACCCCGGGCTTACATATTTATACCCATGGGCTAACAGAGATCCTAACAGATTACAAATCCAAACTTCCCTAAAGATAAAAGTAAACAAACCGAATCCTTACTGGATACTAACACACTTTCCTAAAGATAAAATAGGAAACTAACAAACTCTTCCTAATTAATAGATACAATTGCCTTTTTAGGACTCTATCCTTTATGGCAATCCTCATGAAGCATATCATCTTGATCCGACGGTGTCTCCAATGTTGTCGTACCGAAATCGGCTACATGGGCTTGCCTTGTCCAATTCGGTATCAGCCGATGGACACCTTAGCCGATTCGGGCTGAGGGGCTTACCAAATTCTGGCGTTAACACTCCCATAATAGTTTTATTCGATTCAGGTGCAACTCATTCATTCATGTTGACATTGAAAGCAAAACAACTTAATCTGAGAACGGAATTCCTTAGTAATGCTATGCATATTCAATCACCTGGATCCACCATGGTCACTAAACTGTGGTGTAAAGACATAGAATTTCTGATGAAAGGGGTGAAGTTTATAGCTAATCTTATATTATTAGACACATTGGGATTAGATGTCATTCTTGGGATGGACTGGTTATCTATGCACAAGGGGACTATTGATTGTGCTGAGAGAACTGTGACACTTTGTACCACCGACGGTCAGGTGGTTCGGTTCACCTATGAGCAAACCTCTACCTCTAAGCAACCTTCCACACAATCTCTTACCGTACCGGAACTAAAAATGGTACCTGTTGTAAATGAGTATCCTAATGTGTTTCTATAAGAGTTACCAGGGATGCCTCCTGATCGGGACATTGAATTCGTAATAGATCTAGTCCCTGGGACAGCACCTATCTCCAAAAGACCGTATCGGATGACCTCTAAAAATGTAATGGAATTAACGAAGCAACTTAATGAATAATTAGCTAAGGGTTTCATCCGCCCTAGTTCATCTCCTTGGGGCTGTCTAGTGTTGTTTGCACCCAAGAAGGACGGTACCATGCGGATGAGCGTAGATTATCGACCCCGAAATGAAGTCACTATCAAGAATAAGTATCCTCTCCCTAGGATTGACGATTTGTTTGAGCAATTTACCGGAGCTCGTGTCTTTTCTAAGATTGATATGAGATTGGGATATTTTCAACTCAAGATCAGACCGGAAGACATTCCAAAGACTGCGTTCACTACACGCTATGGTCTATTTGAATACACCATAGTTTCTTTTGGTCTGACCAATGCTCTAGCCACATACATGAATATGATGAATAAAGTCCTCATGGATTCTCTAGACAAATTTGTGGTGGTGTTCATTGATGATATCCTTATCTACTCCAAAAATAAGGAGGAACATGTGCAACATCTGCGTATGGTACTCGATAAACTACGGGAGCATAAACTCTATGCCAAATTCTCAAAATGTGAATTTTGGTTAAAAGAAGTTGGATTCCTTGGCCATGTACTTTCTGAAGGTGGGTTTGCTGTAAATCCAAGTAATGTACAGAACGTACTAAATTGGAAGCAACCACAAAATGTCTCTGAAATTATAAGTTTTCTTGGCCTAGCCGCCTATTATCGCCGTTTCATCGAGAATTTCTCCAAAATCTCTCGACCTTTAACTCAGCTTCTCAAGAAAGAAAATAAGTTCATATGGTCTGAAGCATGTGAATCAAGTTTTCTTGTGCTCAAAAGAAGGCTTACCACAGCCCCAGTTCTAGTAATGTCTGATATTCATAAACCTTTTCATGTCTACTGCGATGCGTCACACCATAGCCTTGGTTGTGAGCTGATGCAGGAAGGAAAAGTCGTGGCGTATGCAGCTTGCCAATTATGACCACATGAAATCAATTATCCAACCCATGATCTAGAACTAGCAGTCGTAGTACATGCTCTGAAGATCTGGCGACATTATTTAATCAGTACCCGGTGTGAAATCTTCACGGATCATAAGAGTTTAAAATATTTCATCACTAAACCAGATCTGAATCTGAGACAAAGAAGGTGGTTATAGCTCATCAAAGATTATGATCTTGGTATTCATTATCATCCCGGCAAGGCAAATGTTGTACCAGACGCTTTGAGCCGAAAGCAATGTCACCCTGCTGACATTGAATCAATAAATCAACCCTCCTTGTCTTCTGAACTTCAGAAATTGAACTTAGGTCTGGTAGAAGATGATTATGTTGCTGCTTTGGCATTACAACCTACCCTCTATTCTCAAATTAAAGCTGGCCAATCCTATGACAAGGAAGTAGCTAAGATTATGAAGGAGATCAATTCCAAACCACAATCCCTATACACGATTAACTCAGATGGAGTGATTATGCATGGGAAGCAAATCTTTATTTCTGATAATCAATGTCTTAGGGAAACCATTCTTTCGGAAGCTCATCACACTCCTTTGGCTATCCAACCGGGGTGCACCAAAATGTACCAAAATATATGTACTCAATATTGGTGGCCTAGCATAAGGTGAGATAGAGCAGCCTATGTGGCAATTTGTGACACATGCCAACGTGTCAAAGTCAAGCATCAACAACCTGCTGGTCTACTCCAACCTTTACAGATACCTGATGCAAGTTTGATGAGGTTGGAATGGACTTTATCACTGGTCTTCCTAAAACACCCAACGGGCATGATTCTATATGTGTTATTATGGATCGAATGACTAAAGTGGCTCACTTCATACCAGTCCATGTAACTTACAGTGGAACCAAGCTAGCAGAATTGTATTTAACCCATATTGTAAGACTTCATGGCGTACAAAAAGTCATAGTGTCCGATCGCGGTAAACAATTCACATCCCGGTTTTAGGAAAATCTACATGAACTCCTTGGAACTAAATTATTCTTTAGCACTGCCTTTCACCGCAAACCGGAGGTCAAGTAGAAAGAACAAATCAGATTCTTGAAGACATGCTCCGAGCTTGTGTGCTTGAACACAATACCAACTGGGAGAAATGTCTACCATTTGCAGAGTTCTCTTATAACAATAGCTTCCAAACCAGTCTTCAGATGTCACCATTCGAAGCACTTTATGGAAGAAAATGCAGAACTCCTCTCTATTACTCTGAGGTAGGAGAACGATAATTCTTTGGACCTGTGGTTATTAATGAGGCTGAAAAGAATGTCACTCTTATTCGAGACCGACTAAAGGAAGCTCAAACTCGCCAAAAGAGCTACTCCGATGTGGGTGATCATGTCTATCTTAAAGTTTCTCCTATGCGAGGCACTAAGCAATTCCAAATTCATGGCAAGCTTTCTCCTCGCTATATTGGGCCATATCGAATCACCTCTAAACGTGGACAAGTGGCTTATCAATTGGAGTTGCCATCCCAGCTATCGAATGTACATGACGTATTCCACGTTTCACAACTTAAGAAATGTCTTCGAACTCCCAGCGAGCACACCACACTCGAAGATATTAGCCTCAAACCAAACCTTTCATATCAAGAGTATCCAATTCGTATCCTGGAAGAAAAATAATGGCAAACCCGCAGAAGATCCATCAAGATGCTTCGAGTACAATGGAGTAACCACACAGCAGACGAAACCATGTGGGAACGTGAATACCAACTTAGAGCCAAATTCCCAAATTTCTTCTAGAAAGACGAATCTCAGGGTCGAGATTCTTTTGTAAGGGGGGTTGAGCTGTCACATACCACCAATTCATGTATGTGATAGACCATGGGAGTAAAGTGTAAAATAAAAATGAACCAATGTTTCCCCTAGAAAATATGGCTACTTTGGTTGCTTGTGCATATAGGAAAAATCTTGCACATGCATATTAGGGGCATAATATTTTTTTAAAAAATTTCAACAAAAGGGTTTAAGAAAAACCTAGAAAACACCCAAGAAATTGAGAGGGATATTGAACAATCACTCAAAAGATTTAGAAACACATTATGAAGTTGGAAGTATTTGTTAAACCAAAGATCTAGACTTAACCCTCCAAAAATTTCTAAGTGTTGAAGCTGTCAACTGAGCTCTGGAGCCATCTTTGAGTTAATGCCAAAATTCAACCAGTGATCTCTAGGCGGTGGAATTTGGCAGTATTATAGTTCAAGCCATGCTTTACAACTTAGCCATTGGGCACAACCCTAAATTCGGCCTGAAAATATATTTAAATGGAGCGCAAAGTAGTAAAGTCACCACAAAACCCAGACAGAAAATTTCCAGCCTGTCTTCCTTCTCTCTCATTTCCTTCACCGACATGTGGGCCATACTGCCCGGTAGGGCCAAGGTGTCAGCCGCACAGAAAATTTTCCATGGGCCCGCTAGACAGAACGCACGCGCCACGCGCACGGGCACGCGTCGGCCGCCGTGGCGTGCGCCTCTCCTCCCGTTCGTCTCCGATGACCATACTTAAGCCCGACCGGTCGACCGTCTCAGCCTTTCTCTCACTGTTCTCCCATTCCACGGAGAAGCTGAGACCACCCACCTCGAGAACGACGGGAACAGCCGAGAGTACCTCGACACCGGCAAGCAAAGGCCTCATCGCCATTGACACTCAGTGAAGTTCGCTCCTGGTTGATGTGTGTTCCCTAATCCTTGCTCCATCCTCTCTCTAATGACACCGAGTTCATCGCCTTTGATGCAGCCGACAGGCGGGAACGCAGCCACGCCATAGCGAGACCTCGACGCGCTCTGAGCCGACCGCCACATTGCCTTGCTCGTCGACAGCCCTCCACGATGAGCTATCGGTTAAACCCTCTCGCCAACGTGTTCTCCAGTGCCTGACAATGGTTGAACTCGAAGGAATCGCCGCGAAGTGCACTATGGAAGAAATCCCCTTTCTTCTTCCCCAACTCCGGCCGCGATGCCATTTCACCTTTCCTCCCTCACTGGTGAGTTTCAACCTGATTCCTTTCGTTGAGAGCATTCCTAGACATGACTAAACCAAGTCCAGCACCCCCTGTGATCAGCCGAAGACCGAGGAACCCCGACGATGTTCGCCCGAGGAAGCAGCGCCGACACTCTGAAGCCCCGCACGGTGCCACCGATGACTGGATCTCGACAGCGCCAACTCACCATTCAGTAAGCATCCCAATAGCACCTAGAACCTTTACCATACGCATGCACACATGATGGTAGCCCCTAAATTAACATGCTCCGGGTACCCGTACCTTAGCGCCACCCGCACCGTCGCCCGTGATGATTCTGGTGATGACAACGGACGAGAAGACCACCGTTAGCTTCACCTTAGCTCCCTCTAGCTTTCTCCTTTTGGTCGCGACCCAAGATCGGCCGCCGTTCGCCGCCGGCGCCGACGAGAACTTCACCACGCGCCACTGCCCTGTTTCTCCTCTCACTGTGGCACTGACAACTAGGACCCACTCAGTCAGGCGCTAACAAAACCCGTTTGAAAACAAACCGACACTGACAGATGGACCCCACGCGTGTTAATAGAAAAGGTATAACCCGGGAATATTTTTCTAACATAAAAAGGGGCTCAACTTTGAAAATTCATATAAAATCGAAAATGGCATATTTTGGACTGGAAAAAATTTTATTAGACTCATAAGGTTATGAACTTTAATACCATGGAACAAAATCACCTACTCACAGTGGGGAATTTATTTCTAAAAATTCATTTGTAAAACTACCTAACCTAGGTTAAGCTTTAACTTATAAAAAATTATAGGAAAATCATCTCAACTCTAAATGAAGTGAACTGAAATCCTATGAAACCAGCAAAAGATGAACTTCATTTTAAAATTATAAAACTAAGCACCTTCTGTAACAAATAAATCACTTAGGAATTAAATGAGGAAAATAACCTTTACTTGTACACCTCAACTTCTAAAAATTGTAGAAATTCTATTCAAACTCCCAAAATTGCAAACTAAATTTTGTTAGAACCACATTATTATGCCTTACTGAATAAAAATACTTAACATACCAGCAACATAGTAGATTAGCCTTGAATAATTTTTAAATGCACATAGTTCCATACTTGACATATAAACAATTTTATAAAATTTACCACTTTGATAAAAATTGATAAAATGGGGGCCTTACATAGAAATTCAACCTGAATCTAAGTATCTTCAACTCATATTTTGCATTCATTTTAGAGCATGATAGTTTCTATGGATGGTTGTTATCTAAAATCTTGCATATATATGTTAGACGAACTGCCGACGTTTTCCCACGAACCTTTATATCTAGTCGAGGAAGAAGAAGGAGAACCAGGCAAGTTTTTCACCTCCCCCTTTGAACACATTGAACCTATACTTTGGAGGTTATTTTGAAAAGAATTGCGAAATATGCATGTTGATTTTACGTTACAACACTAAAATTTTGAAATACCTATTAGATCAACTCCTCTTCTTGCATTCCCACTTAAACTCCACAAAACACCTTAACCATCATTCCTAGCCCTAGAAACAACTCAGTTTTGCCATAATGAGTATGATGCTTGAGATAGAAAATATATGAAAATGCTTAGTCTTGCTTGTAGTATATTTTCCTTACAATATGGGCAAAGTATATGAAAACTGTTTGATTTGTGAACCGAATTTATGATGAAAAAATGTGATATTTGCCAAATAAAATATTGGAAAATTGTGGATTTGAGGTCTGGGCCTCATGTGGTACGCATATGGTGGTTAGTTGTGTACCAATAGGGGGAGAGTGTGCCTAGACTGATTTTAAGGACTCACTCAATGTCTGTTCATATCGAATACAATATAACCACATGTGCTAGTATGAGATAGCCCAAGATAAGTAAAATCTTTATGCTTTAGCCTTACATTTTGGTATGCCGGAGATTATGAGTTCGTATAACTCAGAGAAACTTCCTATTTACCCCATCGTGATAGTTTAGGTGACTCAGTCTGTCCAATACAATGATATTGTGCCACGTGGGTGGGTTCCTGTCGTGTCTGCTACCACGGCGTCAAGTTTAAAGCAGGGCCACACCACTTGATAGTTCTATGTCATATTCCAGTGTGACTAGGATGGATGGAACACGTATTATGCTAGTGTAAGTTAAATCATGAATTTTGGAAGGGCTTTGCTGTGTGTAATAAATCGGATACCTATGTATCACGTCACATGCTAGGCATGATTATTATTTCACATCATGTGGGTAAAGTGTACGTACTCTGCAGAGTTAAAACTAATCGATTAGCCGTGCTCACGGTTAAGAGCGGCAAGTGAATATGTCATGAGCATAGACTTGTGGTTTTAAATTCCCTAAATGCTGATTTATAAATGTTCAAAAGTGATGAAAACTTGTGTTTTATTCCCTTGCTGCCATTGAGGGCAAAGAGGTGCTATGTTACATGTGCTATCATCTGAATAAATGCCCAAATTACTAAGTATATGCTTGCTGAATTCATCCTTATAAAAAGCCTGAGATTTGCAAACGTTTTTTGCTAAACAAGACTTGCTTACACTAAAAAAACTTGATGTGGGCCTTACTTTGATATCGCCATGCATGTAGCGTGTAGGCTTGACTGTTGCTTGCCAGTACGATCCATTGTACTGACACTTGCTTTGTACATATATTTTTGTTGTATGCATAGACTTGTCTGCAGGTGAGATTCTTCCTGAGGAGGATGACTTCGCTGGGGATATTTCTTTCTTCCAGGATGGTTCTTACTAGGGTTTACCCTAGTCGGTTGCATGAAAGATCTCTCGGGTAGAAGATGCTTCCGCGAACTTATAAATATTTGGTCGAACGGCCGTATGTATCTAAAGTATTATGATGTATGAAGTATCTAGTACTTAGAACATAGAACATATAAACATGTTAGAGTTATCACTTGCTTGGATGAAAGTATTTAGTGTGTTCCTTTCACTAAGGACATATTAAACATGAGTATGAGTTAAAGATAATTGAGGCAATGTAGATCTTTAGCAATTTGGTGTCAAGTCTCCTCCATGTGTAACACATCTGGTCACCACCTTCATGTGGTTTGACGGGCACATCTCATGCTGAAGTTGACTAGCAGGCTAAAGGCCCATCAAGGTCTCACTTATCTTTTTCTCGGAGCGAGGAATGTATTATTATGTCTGTTCGAAGAATTGAGATAATCCATTTGTCCTTCATATATAATAAGAGGTTCCGAGGGCGCCCAACATTGCATATTTGCTTTTCAAATCGTGTTTGATTTTCCATCCCTTTCATTTTCAAAACCTTTTTGACAAAAAAATTTGAGATTTGACCATGAGTAGTGGGCTGATTTTTCTTGAAATGAAGACTCACTAAATGCAACTTTAGAGTCATGTGAGGTGGTCTCCTGACCTTATCTTTTTGAAAATCAAAATGGGACAACTTGGGGATTTAAAGAGGTCTGAATTTGCATCTTTCCAGCACCCATTCATTTATTTTTATTTAGTAGAGGATGTCATTGTTTCAGACCTGAAAGGAAAGCACAAGTGGGGCCTTAGTGGGTCGGCCGAACCATGTGTAGCTTCTCCCCTATAAAAGCCACCCTATGGTTCTTGCTCTCATGGCCACAAACCAAGCTGCACTTGTTTGCTCTTGGATTCCTCTCTTTCTCCTAAGGTTTCTCTTGTGTTCTTGTTTGATGTTTGAACAAGAATATTTGCTTCTTTCTTCTCTTGTATTTCGAGTTCACCTTAAGTGTTGATCTCCAAGAACGTGTTGTGGTGGTACTACTACCCTATAAGAACGATTGTTGTGGTGATGTCTCACCCACAAGAATAATTTTGTGGAGTATTACTACCCACAAGGACGATTGTTGTGGTGTCAACAAAGCTCCACAAGAACGACCAACTCTTGGATGACTAACTGCTAACGTAACCCATTTTTGAGTTTCCTTGTGTGTCCTTTGCTCGTGTGTGCACGATAACGAAGAGCACCAAACATTTCCTTAGTGCGATTAAGAGGGCAACGAGTTCGAGCTCAAGACACCATTCCCATAGCTCAAGCACGTGCCCATCTGATGAGTATGCGCCGAGTGAGGAGCAAGCGGAGTCCTATGGCCATGTGCCCATGGACGAGGACTGGGCGAGGCGAACTTTCGTCTTAACACTAAGCTCGACTTGCAAGTATGGACGTTGAATTTGCTACTATGTGCCAAGCTATGGGTTGGGAAGGCTTTGTGCTTGTACATGAGCAAGGTTCACGTTTTTTACATGTTGGTGTTAATGCCAAAATTATGTAAGATTCTTTAGTGGATTCGGTTAAGGAAGGAGGTCAAATAGCCAATAGAAATTTATCCAGGAGATACAGAGTTCAAGAAGAAATCTTGAAGACTATTGCATGGCGGCTTGAGTTTATCTATTAATTAGGCAAGTTTTGTATTTAGAAAAGTTTGTGTCATGTCTGATGAGGACTTTATGTTTTTCCTTTTATCTATAGGAAAGTTTGTGTCGTGTCCACTTAGGACTCTTATAGGCCTATGGGTATAAATATGTACACTCAGGGTCCCTATAAACTATACCTCCACAGATCAATATACATCTACTTTCGGCGCATCGCCACCCTCTTATGAGGTTTTATTTCGATGAGTTTTTTTTGCGCATGGGCTGCATCGATTGAGTTCCACCTTTGGCAAGAAATTAGTTCCGTCATCTTCGCTCGCGCTTGCGTGGCTAGGACTTCCTTGGTTGAGTCTGATATTCTAATCGGGCTGATGCAACTATTGCCTATCTGGTATATCATTTGTGTCTTTAGTTTCATTACTGTTTATAGTCATATCGGCTTATTTATGACTTTCTCGGTTATGCCTTATATTTTGATCAAGTTGATGTTTCTTTAAACATAATGTTGCTTTAGATAGATTTGTTATATCCATCATATCAGACAGTTTTATTGTCTCATTTAGTATTAGATTGTCATATACAATGTCGTGTTGTATCGGTTAGGTTCGACCTACTATATTGTTATCGATAATCTAAGTCTTGTTAAGCCGATAGGTTTATGCTAATGTTTCATCAGAGCTAATCATATCTAATGTGTTAAATTTTTCTTTGATGTTTTACTGTCTTGATTAAATTTAATACATGACCACTTTGATTAGTGTCATATCGGCTGGTTTGAATCTATTTGGCAATTGTGATGTTATGCTGCATCTGTTAGGTCCGACCTACGAGGTTGTGATTGTAAGCTAGATTTATTTAAGTCAGTAGACATCAATCATTGTTTCATTGGGTTATCTGGAAATTATTTAAGTGTTGCATCGGCTTATAAGGATTATATACAGGATTGCTTTTAGCTGATTGCAGCAAAGGTTTCATTGATTACTTAATCATTTGGATTTAGTAACATTGGACTTGCAGCCGATGTATATTTTAACCTTCGAGCCTACATCTAATATTTTATATCAATATTGGTCGATTGGTTTGTTGGATATTTGCTCATTATATCTATATCGGCTGAATGGTTCATTGGATATCTACTTTGTCATATTTATATCAGTCGATTGGTTCATTATCTTATTACATTATCATTACCCGATTGCCTTTATATCATTATTTATCCAAGCGTCGGAATCTACATTAGACATATAGCCGATTGTTCAAAACCCTATCAACATCAGCTAGTATCGCTACATCGGCTTATTGGCCGATCGACACTTTGGTGATCAATATATTTTTATCTTGTCAGTTGTAGGATCAAACTGACTGACACGCTCGTATCTCATAACCTGCAGTGGAGCTAAGCAGATCTCCTAGGCTATTGTGTTTTTCCATCAACAATTGACCTTCTTCCAGTCACAAGGATTTAATCCCCATCGCTGACCATGAGCAAGAAGCTACCTTGGGGAAGGACCCCAAAATAAGGTAACTTTTTTGTTTCATTGCATTGCATCTAAAAATAAAATTTATAAAATTAGCAAAATATAAAAATACCAAAAATATTTGCTTTCTATACGTGGTAAGAATGTTTAGATTCTCATGGTTGAAATGATGAATAGTTGCTCTGCTTTATTATTCTCTAGTGCCTAGTTTACAGCTTAGTCTTCACCTAAGTTTTTGAGTTTGTTGGTCAAAATCTTTGCCTTGAACTTGAAACTTGTGGGTTGCACGTGCATGATCCAAGTCTAGGCTGTTGTGAGATATGAGATAGTAAAATAGAGTTGCTATGATCTTACTTCGAAGTGATACCAGAACTTCGGAGTAGTTTTTGTTTTTCAAAAGAATGAAAATTTATAAGTTCCTTAATGATGACAAATTCCGATCAAAGCCATATGATGATTATATTGCAAAGCCTTTACACATATGCTACTTGTTGTTGCATTAAGCTTTTTCAAATTGTTGACCTTGTGAGATTCTTTTCATGCTTTCTTAATCAAGATCACACATGCGCACCCATCATATATTCTTGACCTCTACACCGGAGGTTAGCAAAAACATGTCATAGACCCATCATAGTTGCTTTACATTCTACACTGGGTGTTAGCAACATCCCATCCCTCAAATAAATACTCCATATGTCAATCAAATGTCTCTCCTAGTAGTTTTGCAAAAAAAAAGATGGCTATGAAAAAAAAGGAGAGAGAAGTTAAAATATTTTCAAGCATTATGAAAAAAATGAGAAAAAAGAGAAAACAAGTGTATGCTCACACTTGTTCTTGAGCATCATGAAAAAAATAGATAGAAGAATAATAGCTATGTCTCCAATTAGGAATAAAACAAAGTCTATGACAAGGAGTACCACCAAACACCTACCACTGTATACCACACACTTGCACACCTTGATCAGATTCCATGATTTGTTTTCTCCTTGGATCCACTTTTTGACTTTTAAATATATGTGATGCAAGTATTCCGTTATTCAATTTTTCCCACCTTGAGCTCCACATATAAACCTTTTAGAGGTAGGGTGAAAACGAGGCATCACAATGCCTTGGTGAGGAATTATACACATTGAGCGATCTACGAGCATTATTCGAGAAACTTTGGTTTATTTGCAAAATTATTGAAAACCTTCGGAAGAAAAATTGAACAAAGAGTAAGTGATTGGTAATCTATGATCTTTTGTCTCTCAACCACCCAAAATGAGGAGAAGCTAAATGGCCCATGGGAAGTAAGGTAAGAGAGGTAAAATTACTATTGCCAAATTCAATTCTAGGTAGAAGGATATGTTACTATTGTGAAATAGAATAGGGTAGCAACTCCTAATCAACAATCTAATTTTTATATTTACTCGAGGATGAGCAAAGGTTTAGATTGGGGGTGTTGTTGACGGTCTATAAGTACCGATTTCGACCATCAACTACCTCAATAAATAAAGGGAGAACTGACATTTCTTACACTTATATTAGTTATGAATAATTTCTTCCACTTATATTAGTTATGAATAATGTAGTTCCACTTGTCTTGTCGAGTTACTATGAATGTACAAATTATGCACTATAATGAAGAAGAAATGAGCCGGCACGCAAAGAAACATACCTCCGGTGAATCACATGCGAGCACACGCATTGATGGGCCCACAAGTTAGATCAAACTGAGCTAAAGTGGGGCCAAACCATCATGCACCACCATAGGGGCCCACATGTCAGCTCGTGAAGAAAGGCGATTGAGAGGGGTGGGGCCCAGGGTTCGGCTGAACCGACCTCACCTCCTCTCATTGTTGACGGTCCTTAACTACTAAAATCCGACCGTCAATTCCTGCATAAGATGAATAAACGATGAACATCAACTTAGTTGTAGGGTTATTTACCAATCCTTTCCGCATGTTTTGGTGATTATTTGTATGTATGCGAATAATACATCTAAATGAAGTGAAAACACGCTTTCGTGGCAGAGAAACACAACTCCAACCAATGACACTCGCCACGTCAGCATCCCACGGATTGGATGGCCCACAAGTCAGAGAAACCGACTTAAAGTGGATCCAAACACTTAGAAATGGACCAAGGGGCCCACCTGTCATCCTCTGGCCAAAGTCGGTGGCCAGAGGCGGTGGAGCTGGTTCGGCCGAACCAGAGATGGCGCCTCCAGCTGCCTCCTCGCACGTGGAAACTCCCCATTGGTCCCTAATGGCGGTTATGCTAGTATGGCGGTTACAAACCAACTCTACAACTTCCATTGGAGGCTATAAAAGGAGAAAGCTTCACTTCATTCAACACACAACACGAGAAGATCAAAGATCCATTCCAAAGGAGTAGCCCTAGTTCTCTAGTGCTTAGAAAAATAGGGTAGAGAGTGAGGGGTAGTCCAGAGGAGTGCCAGGTATTTCGGCAACGACCTCCGATCTTGTACCTCAATGAATGCTTATTCAATCAAGTAAGTGTTTGTGATTTACTATGGTTCCTTTCCTTTACTTAGAGTAATTATTTTACTGCATTTACCTACGGGATCATCGTCCATTCGTGGGTGCTCTAGTCTAAGACCCCTAATAAAGATGGGTGTTCTTGGCCGAGATTAGAGTAGTAATCATTAGCGTAGACATGGTGTCTAGGCTGAGGTTTACCTTTGTTTGCTGCATACTCCACGGGTTGTAAAGGTAGGTGGTAGGTGGTGATAGCCCTATCCGTCCTTTATAATCCTCCACGTTCGGGTATGTCATAGAGCTTGTAGGCCGGAGTCACTCGGCAAATCGAGAGCAAGCCGACACTCGAAGTAAGTACTTAGAGTAAGGCAATTACTATCTATCTAGAGCCACAACCATAAAAATCATCTCTATACCCTCGCCTGCCTATTCTTGGTGTCCTTGGATGAACCTGACCCTTATATAATTAACACACGTTCCCTATGAAATTCGATACCTTGAAATACTCCAGGGTGAAGTGCTACAATGGTATTCCATGCGCTTGTGGATTTATCTATGACTGTAAGAAATAGACGTGGACAGAGAAGTAGACGCGAACGACTGCATTTGTTTCACTCGCCACACCTTCTTGGTCTTCCTTGGCTTGCTTCGTGTGGTCGAGGAATTTCCAGACCTTGGAGGTGGCGGTTGAGATGACACCTCCTGCCTTACCGTCATTTTGATTTTCCTTTGGTGCAATGATAATTCCTTTTCCATGAATTTCATCATAAACATGATGAGGTTGTCCTTCTCTAGGGATTTAACTTCGACCTCTTTAATTCCTTGTGTTTGGCCCATATTTGATTCTTACCATTGAACACTGTTCCACTCTGGGTTGGAAATCAAACTTTTCCTCCTTTCCATTGATGTGGAGTTGGATTTCTCTAGCTCCCACATCGATGCGGGCATTCGCAGTGCTAAGGAATGGTCGCCCAAGAATGAGCGGCATTCTCTTATCGACATCCATGTCAAGCACCACGAAATCAACGGGAATGAAGCAACCCCGGATCTTCACCAGAATGTTTTCGACAATTCCCACCGGGTAGCGGACCAAGGAATCGGCTAGCTACAACTGCATCGGAGTTGATGATAGAGTGGTGTAGTTCAGTTGATCGAATACCTCCTTGGGCATAACATTGATCCTTGCTCCAAGGTCACATAGGGCATGGTCAAATTGTTGTGCCCCAATTGAATAGACAATTGTTGGGCACCCCGGATCTTTCTTCTTTTCAGGAAGCTGATTGAGTATAGCTACACTACACTCTTCTGTCAACTCGACTATCTCTGTGGTAGGAATCGGCCTTTTGTTGTTGAGGATATCCTTGAGATAGTGAGCATAAGTTGGGACTTGCATCGCATCCATCAAAGGGACATTGATGTGGATTTTCTGAATAACCTCAACAAAATGAGCAAATTACTTGTCCACGGTTGACTTCCTGTTGCGATGAGGGAACGACAACAGAGTTGTATCATGGAATTTTTGCGGAGCTGTATTTCCCTCATGTACTTGATCACTGTTGTTGGACGGTCTATCTTTCTTCTATTTTTGTGCTACCTTCCCTTCATGGTTAGGATTTGGCAGATCACGAGTGGTTTTACCCCCTCATGTGGTTGCCGCACTAACATTTTCTAGGGAAGGTTCGGGTTGCCCCAGAATCTTCCCCAATTCAGATGAAGGTATATCAACAGCCAGTTAAGCTAATTAGGTTTCTATCATTTTATTAAAACACAATTGGTTTTTGATTGCAGAAGAAAGGCCTTCCATTTTGGCATTGATACTTTCTAAAGTCTTATCATTGGCAGCTAATCTTTTAGAAATGGTTTCATTTATTTTAGCCAGACCTAAGACAAGATCTTTCAAGGAAGGTTGATTTGAAGTAAAAGCATGACAAGAGTTGTTACCTCCTTGATAGTAAGGGCGTTGTTGATTCCACCCTTGACCTCCTTGTGGACGATACCCATTATTGTTGTTCAGATAGCATGCATCTTCATGGTTCTCGAGGCAAGCATCAAAAGCTTTAACATTGTTTACCACTTCAGCCTTATCGTCCAATTTATTCAATAAGAGGTCCAGTTTAGCGGCAAGCATGTCCGTTTCCTTAATGGTATGCATGCCCCGCTTACGGGGTTGGAGACGATCGCCGCTCCACCCTTGATTGGATTCAATATTCTCAATTAATTCCATCGCGTTAGCAATAGTTAATGAGAAGAAGGATCCTTCTGCAGCATCAATATGATCACTGACAGCCTTATTTAACCCGTTGTAGAAATTCTGAATAATGAGCCAATCGTCCATCCCGTGGTGAGGGCAAGACAAGATATACTCTTGGAAGTGCTCCCACGCTTCTGGGATTGATTCATCTGACGCTTGCTGGAAACTCAAAATTCTTTCGCGAAGGACATTGGTTTTACCCATCGGAAAGAATTTTGCAAGGAACACATTGGAGCATCTATACCAGGAGTCCACAGCACTTCGATTCACGTAGAACCAATGTTTTCGCTCTCCCAATGAGAGAGAACGGGAATAGTAAGAGTCGGATGACATCTTAGGTGACTCCCTTGATAGTGGAAGTGTTTCAGATCTCTAGGAATGATTGGAGATTTGCACTAGCATCCTCATTGGCTTTCCCATAGAATGGGTTAGCCTACACCATGGTGTTGATGCCAAATTCGTACCGCCACAAGATGTGTTGACGTCGAATCACATGTTGGCCTGGGAGATCTGCTTAGCTCCAGTGCAGGTCCTAAAATTGATTAAGCGCAGGCATACCTCTCAGTTTGATCCTGCCACTAACAAGATATGCAAAACAGCAGAGTATAAATCATATCGGCCAATAGGCCGATAATCAAAACAACCGATCTGTTGACAGCCGATTGTGTGATTCCAGCCAATGCTGATGTCCAGATAACTCATCGGCTGAAACCCCAACGAAACCCTTATTGGTAGCCACCAGGCAGGCTAGAGACTATGGTTCTAATCACGACTTAGTAGGTCAAACTGAATTGATGCAGCACTAAGTATGAAAAGAAACGCAATCTCTAGACAATCAAGCCCTAGACTAATTTTCGGGGTGGTAGATGTCTAAACTAATCTGATCTAGTAAATAGTTTAGCCGGTATCGGCAGAGACCCTAAAGCGAGAGATAGTCGATAGAGCTAAATTGAGATACTAGGACTAGATTAACAGAGACATATGATAAGACCGGCTAACCCTCCGGTGAAACATTAGCATGAACCTATCAGCTTAACAAGACTTAGATTATCGATAACAATCTAGTAGGTCGGACCTAACCGATGCAACATGAGATTGCAAATGATAATCTAATACTTGAGGAGCCGATAGATCTGTCTAATGTGATGGATATAACAAATCTACCTAAAGCGACATTACGTTTACAGAAATATCGACTTGATCAGAATATCGGACCTAACCGAGAAATTTCTAACTAAGTCGACGTATCTATGAACAGTAATGAAACTAAAGATAAGATACGATATACCTGGGCCAATGGGACCTTGGACTTACCCCTTCGCCGGAGATCGAAGCCGATGCAGCCCCGCGTCGGGTGCCAAGTCTCGCCGGATGATGAACAAAGTGGAAAATGTAAAAGGTGGTGATGCGCCGAATTGTATTGATCGTGAGGATTGATTACATGATCCCTAGGATTACATATTTATACCCACGGGCTAACAGAGATCCTAACAGATTACAAATCCAAACTTTTCTAAAGATAAAAGGAAACAAACCGAGTCCTTATCGGATGCTAACATAGTTTCCAAAAGATAAAATAGAAAGCTAACAAACTTTTCCAAATTAATAGATACAAGCCGCATCCTTCCTGAATTCGGTCTCTTCTGTTAGTGATATGCCCTAGAGGCAACATGGAGATGTTGAATATCACATCAATGTTTATGTATTTATGAATAAAGTGTTATTCAGTTCCATGAAATAGACATCTTGTATTGATCAATAAGTACGTGACTTATTTATGAGACTCGATATGTCTGGATCTATTTCTAAATGATCCTTGATCATATATCATATTGTTGGAACTAATATGATTCTAAGATCGGCATGTCTATTGATTGATGATCATGTCTCATAGATCATGGGTATGGAGATACCAAATCAATAAACATGGACATATGTGTTAGAGAACACATTGTTGGATAGACCCACCATGAGACACAACAGGAATTAATGTGCCATTAGTTGGTCTCAGGTAGTGTTGGTACAAAGTCCTTAGACCTGAGATCACCATGGATTCCAACATGTGTAGTAGCCTACTTTGGAACTACCAAACGCTATTCCGTAACTGGATAGTTATAAAGGTAGTTTTCGGGTTTGCTATGAAACATGGAGTGGGATGTGAGTGATCAAGATGGAATTTGCCCCTCCTTTGGAGAGATATCTCTGGGCTCCTCGAGGTAAGGGATTATGGAAATGCATGGCCATGCTAAGTTGATTGAGGAGTCAATCAACAGACAGATAATCCAATACGGTTCGAGTGAATGGTTATGCTATTGAAGGGATGGCACACATCTTGCCTATAGCTTAATTGGTATCGTGAGGCAAAGGGATTTGTGTACACATTACGAGTTCGAGCCGATATTATATTCTTGTATACTATGGTGTCAATATGTGCTTGCTAGGCGCCGCGTGATGTGTCGGCTGAGTTGGACTCGAGCCGATGATTGGCTAAGTTGGACTATAGCCGAAATCGAGTATACCTGAACCTACAGTGTCGCACGCTTAAGGGGATAAGAACAGGCATTCGAGTTGGACTCGAATACGGCTCGATCGGATAGGGATCCGATCGGATAGAGTTCTATGGGCTTACGACGTATGGGCGGCCAACTCTGTGAGATTCGGATAGGGTCCGATTTAAAATAGAGTCCTGATCGGCCACTAGTCCCAGTCGGCCAACTCTATATAAAGGGACGAGGGGTGGAGAGTTGCAGTATCGCATCGCATTGAACCGAATCCGCAACAGAAGTCGCCGAGATCAATCTCCACGAAAACCCTCCCCACCTTCGAGCCAAACACTAGCCTTGCATCGCGTGCTAGCACACGGGTGTTCGGCGTTCTGTCCCCGGACGTGTGGATACAGGTAGAGGCACTACTACTTGCGCGCTGTTGATCGGCTGCGAATCGGCTGTGGTGGAATCGGCTGCGGTCGAGTGCATCGGAGCGAGACGCGAGAACGCGGTCAGAAGACTCGGTGAATCGGCTGCTTGGCAAATCGGCTGATTGGTAGATCGGCTGTCCCTAGGAATCGGCTGTCGGCTTGCAGGAATCGGCTGTCATCGGCCAGCACAGTTCCAGATCGGATAGTCCTGATTGGCTATTTCCGCTGCATACTCCAATCGATAACGATCTATCGGCCCTTACTTGCAAGTGTTCCTGGTTTGCGCGGTAGAAAAGTTTTGTTTTCGGCTAGCGTAGCTTTCGCGTAACCCTTCAGTGGTATCAGAGCTAATCTTGCTTAGTTCGGGTTTTAGATTGGATCTGGAACAAGTTTTGCACACGGGTTGATTAGATCAATCGGTTTTACGGGATTTGTTGAGGAAAGTTCATGGTAATTGCGTTCCTTGATATTGTATCAGAATGGTGTAATGTGATTACGTCGAAGCAATATACATAGAACTCGGTTTGAGTCGGCTTCGAGATAGCGTTCCTTGATAGTGTATCGGAACGGTATAATGTGTTATGCCGAAGCTATCTCGTAGTCTGATCTTGTTAGCTGCCTCGCACCTACGCAAACCATCTCCCTTGATAGTGTATCGGGACATCATAATATGATTATGCCGATATGGTTTCCGTAAGCGAATTCATAGATTGGATCTATGAATTTCCGCCGTGTGCGCCCCCCCTTATAGGTCGTCTCGATGTTGTTTCTCTGCGATAGGTAGAAAATGTTTCTATGCCTAACTTGTTTTTGCAGAGAATGCTTTGAGATGGTATGGCCCTATTGTATGTATGACATGCATGTGATGCATGTAATATTCTTTCATATGTGCAATCCCTGTAATATTCGTTCTTACGTGCAATGCTTGTAATATTCTTTCACGACTTGCGAGTCGATGTAATCTTCAATTAGAGCTTCTATAGTAGTAGCTTAGTTTGAAGAAATCAAGCATCATGCACATTGGAAGATGGTGCCGAAGATGGAGATCCTTAGCGCCGACATGGAGATGGAGATCACCATGTGAAGGGGGGCATACTATTTCATTATATACTATTCTACTTGCTTTCATATGTGATATGTTTGTTTGATAGGATAGCATCCTCGCAAAATTAAGTAGTAATGATGCCCTTCCAAATGCTCCATTGGTGAATGGATTATACGTTTTGAATCTTGAAGCGTCTCCCATCTATAACATTAATACGAAAAGGCAACTCTCTAATGATATAAACCCCACGTTTATCTGGCATTGTCGCTTAGGCCATATAAATAAGAAACGCATGGAGAAGCTTCATAAGGATGGATTGCTTCACCCTTTTGATTTTGAATCATTTGAGACATGTGAGTCTTGTTTACTTGGTAAGATGACAAAGGCACCTTTCACGGGACATAGTGAGAGAGCAAGTGACTTATTGGCACTCGTACATACTGATGTATGTGGACCAATGAGCTCAACGGCCAGAGGTGGTTATCAATACTTCATTACCTTTACCGATGACTTTAGTAGATATGGTTATATCTACTTAATGAGGCATAAGTCCGAATCCTTTGAAAAGTTCAAAGAATTCCGAATGAAGTACAAATCATTTAGGGAAAACAATCAAGTTTCTACGATCGGATCGTGGAGGGAATACTTGAGCCAAGAGTTTGGTAATCATCTGAAAGATTGTGGAATTGTTCCACAGTTGACTCCACCAGGAACTCCACAATGGAACGGAGTGTCCGAACGGAGAAATCGCACCTTGTTGGACATGGTGCGATCGATGATGAGCCAAAGTGATCTTCCGTTATCCTTCTGGGGATATGCTCTTGAAACAGCTGCGCTCACACTAAATAGAGTTCCATCTAAGTCAGTTGAAAAGACACCATATGAGATATGGACAGGGCAAACCCCTAGTTTGTCTTTTCTCAAAATTTGGGGATGTGAGGCTTATGTAAAATGTTTACAGTCTGACAAGCTCACATCCAAATCTGACAAGTGCTTCTTTGTGGGATATCCTAAGGAAACTAAGGGATATTACTTTTATAATCGGAAATAAGGCAAAGTGTTTGTCGCCCGACACGGTGTCTTCTTGGCGAAAGAGTTTCTTTCAAGAAGGGTTAGTGGGAGCAGGGTGCATCTTGAAGAAGTTCAAGAAACACCAAAAATGTTTCAACCACGAACCACAACGAAAGGAGCAAAGTGTTGCGCCACTGTTGTAGATACACCACCCACGAGAGTGCGAAAGATCACGTCGTGCACTGGCAGTACACAAAGTGCGGAACAACGTGATATATTGTTGTTGGACAACGATGAACCTAAGACCTATGAGGAAGCGATGGTGGGACCCGATTCCAACAAGTGGCTTGGAGCCATGAAATCCAAAATAGAATCCATGTACGACAATCAAGTTTGGAACTTGGTTGATCCACTTGATGGTGTCAAAACCATTGAGTGTAAATGGGTTTTTAAGAAAAAGGCCGATATGGATGGAAATGTTCACATCTATAAGGCGCGATTGGTGGCGAAAGGTTTTAAACAGATTCAAGGAGTTGATTATGATGAAACCTTCTCGTCCGTCGCAATGCTTAAATCTATTCGGATTATCCTAGCGATTGCTGCATATTTTGATTATGAGATATGGCAGATGGATGTCAAAACGGCTTTCCTAAATGGAAACCTAAGCGAGGATGTATACATGATACAACCTCAGGGTTTTGTCGATCCACAATCGCTGGAAAGATATGCAAGCTACGAAATCCATTTATGGATTGAAGCAAGCATCTCGGAGTTGGAATATTCGTTTTGATGAAGTAATCAAAGGGTTTGGTTTCATCAAAAATGAAGAGGAGGCCTGTGTTTACAAAAAGGTCGGTGGGAGCGCAATTGTATTTCTAATCTTAGATGTGGATGACATATTATTGATTGGAAATGATATCCCTATGCTAGAATCCGTCAAGTCTTCATTGAAAAATAGTTTTTCCATGAAAGACTTAGAGGAGGCAGATACATATTAGCATTCGGATCTATAGAGATAGATCCAAGAGGCTAATTGGATTAAGCCAAAGTACATACATTGACAAGGTGTTGAAAAGGTTCAACATGCATGATTCCAAGAAAGGTTTCTTGCCCATGTCACATGGCATTAATCTTAGCAAGAATCAGTGTCTTCAGACACATGATGAGCGGAATAAGATGGGTATGGTTCCATATTGTGGACCCCCGATTTTGAGTCGGGAATCTTTCGTGTTCATAGTACCATTCCCTGGATCAAGTAGTTGGTACCCACGAATGCAGTACTGGATAATCAAGTGCACATGCACGAATAGTCTTACAATACCATTATTACATAAATAGGCCCGAAGGCATTGTTCATCCCACAGGACCTTATGGTCCGAATACAACATAAAAACAGAGTTTAGATAAGGCAGCGGAAAGAGGCAGCGGCTTGTCCATTGCCACAGGCAACGACCGGGACTAAGGTCTAATATGCGCCGTCAGTTCCTTCGCCCTCCGCGTAGTACGCGTAGGGGTCTTCTGGCTCTTCATTACCATCAGCTGGAGGTTTGTGCGTATAGCAAGGGTGAGTACCAACCGTACTCAGCAAGTCAACACAGAATTGATGCATATGATAGAGATATTCAAAGAACACGGCTAGGGTTATTTTTGCGTAAAGCCAGTTTTTCAATTCTTTTCACAAGCCTACCGACTAGCCAAAATCAAGTTTTAATTTCATGGTTCATTAATCCGGCGACGGTTCGTCTACCATCCATCGTGATTCCAAGGATGGCTTCCCGTCTCCGGTTCGTCATGATTTTCGGGAGTCCACCCCTTCTCGCATTCTCGAGAAGTTGATCCACCAACAACAAAATCATCATGCAAACCCATCCCAGCGGTTTTAAGTTTAAAATCTAGCCAAGCGAAAGTCTTGTCACGATGCTCAATATCCGCGAGCACGGCTATTCGAATAGATTGATTCATTCACACTGCAGTGGATGTACACTTTACCCGTACTCCGCGACAGCCCAACAAATGAGCCTACGCCTCAACACATGAGACGGTCACGGCAAAGCCTTTCGATAACCTCACTTTGGCGTACCCGCTCCATGAACTTTAGCCCTCATGCACTCTAGCCGTCCTTTTCTAGCGGTGAGAGGAGTTCGGCGCACCGGGGTAAGGGAAGACATTTCCAATCTTTAAGTTTAATTAACGTAGTTTAATTTCACCATTTATAACAAAGGCCGCAGCCTCATTCTCATCCCATAACCACATCATAGAGAACCATCTATGCAAGGATACGCCTCCGCTCGGCTACCTAGTCGGCTAGGTCTATACCCATTCGAGAAGTACGGTTGTACGGCTCGTTTCCGCTATCTCATGGCTCGGTCCTTAATTGACTGTGGTCGGCACTTGCCTTTTCCGGAATCCACCCAAATCATCCGGCGCCCAGATCTAAAACATTTGTATAGTACTTTCAATTTTCATCAAACTTAGTTCATCGTGGCCATGTGGCGCTCATGTCTCCACATGCCGAAGCTCAACTACCTCCCCTAAGGTAGTTGCCCAAGCACAAAGCTTTTTCATAAAGTCATGAGTATGCATGGTCTAAGTTTAGCGGGGCTAAGCGGTTTACCGAGTTATGCTTCGGTTATTTGTATCACATCGCGAGTTACAAGGAGTAATTCTAAAGGTAATCAATAGCAAGGTATGGCATAACAAGTATAGGCAATCCGGTAAAGCATGCATGTTTAGAGTTTAAAATAACATCATTTCGCAAAGGGGATCAATATGTTCAAAGGGTGTGAAGACTTGCCTTGCTCGCACACTTGAGGGTGGGATCTTCGCGGTGTCGATGCCGGTTTCTTCGGACGCTACCCGTACGTGCGAGAGATCAATTGAATTCAGTTAGAATTCAACTAAACACCGAGAGATCGAAAAGAACCACAAAAGCCATGAAAACCACTTCAAAGAGTTTTGCCGAAAATTCTACTCGAGTTAGAACAAGGGTTGCGAGGAAAATCCGGGTTTTGGAATCGAGTTGATGACCTAGGGTTTTCGCAAAGTCGGCGATCGTAATAAATTTGGAAATTACGTTTGAAAATATCGCGAAGAAAATTCATGCTCGAAATTTGAGGGTTTGAGCACAAAAGCGAAACCTATTTCGATGGCGGGAAAGAATTAAACGGAATCCGGATTGAAAAACGATGCGAAATGAAATTCGAAAACGTCCGATTCCGATTTTTCAACTTTGCACCGAGAAAATATGTGAGAAAATAATTTATTTTTGCTCAAAATTTTACTCAAGACTTCCCAAAATATTTTTCCAAAATTTCCAAAATTTTTCCAAATTTTCCCCATTTTTCTTTTTTTTTTTTTCTTTTTTTTTTTTTTTTTTTTTTTTTTTTTTTTTTCCTTTTTCTCTAGCGCACTGTTCAATGCCCGAAAGGTGTTCGACCGGGGCTCGGCCAAAAACAGAGGCGGCGGCGCTAGCGCACAAGGGAAAAGGGGCGGCGGCGGGGCTTACGGCGATGGCGCTCGGGGAGGAGCAAGGGGCTCGGGGACCGGCTTGCGCGCGCGGCGACGGCTAAACGGCGGCGGCTTTTGGCGGTGGCGCTGGGAACGGCGAGATCACGGTGGCGGTGCGGTGGAATCGGCGCGGGCGCGGCCCTTTTATAGGCGCGGCGCGCGCGGCGCGAGGAGAGGGGGACGGCTCGGGCATGCGCGGCGCGGCGCGACACGCGGCGCAGCTCGGGGGCCGGTACGGCGGGCGAGACGCGGCGGCGAGGGCGCACGGCGGCGGGGTCCGGAGCGGCGTGCGCGCGCGAGGTAGGGGCCGGAGCGCGGCTTCGGCCGCGTGGCGCGCGCGGCGGCGCGCGGAGGCGGCCGACGGCGCGGCGCAGGCGGTGCGTGCGCGGGCGCGCGCGGCGCGCGGGGTCCGGCTCGGCGCGGTGCTCGCGCGGCGCGTGGCGCGCGGGGGTGGGGGCAAGGGGGCCGGTACGGCGCGCGGCGCGGCGCGGGCGCGGCGGGGTCCGGCGCGGGCGCGCGGCGGGCGCGCGGCGCGTGGCGCGCTGCGCGGCGCGGCGCGTACGGCCGGGCGCGCGGCGCGCGCTGCGGCCGGGCGGTACGGCGTCGAACACTTGGCGGCTAATGAACAGTGAACTTTCACTTTTTCCCGATTTTCCATTTTCTTTTCCCATTTTCTATTTTCTTTCCTTCTAAAAAATTCCAAAATAAATCCTAATATCCCAAAAATAATTTTTAGCATTATATTTTAAACTTTTTCTTGACTTTTATTTTCCATAATTATTTTTCATATTTATTTAAATTTCTTTTTCCAAATTTTCATAATTCACCCATTTTATTTTCAAAAATTTCCCAAATTTCGAGTACGCCTCCCGAGAATTTTATTATTTATTTTGTGTTTTAATTTATCTTCTCCCAACCAAAATTTTTATTTTATATTACTCGAAATGCGTTTTCACAAATCCACACTTTTCCCCGGATTCCTTTTTAAAATCGTGATGCGGCTTTCGCATCACCGTTTTGACAACTCCGAAAACTTCAAATATGCCAAAAAGGGAATTGACCACGACTAAATTTATGCAACTGAGCTTGGCAAATAAGAAGCAACAAAACCCGAGAAGAAGCAATAGGCCACGGTTTTTGAAAGTTCCGATTTTTACGTTCCGATTTTGATTCTCCGATTTTTAGGATGTCACACATATGCTTCGGCAATTGGATCCATCATGTATGCCATGCTTTGTACACGCCCAAATGTCTCGTACGCTTTAAGTGCTACGAGCAGATACCAGTCAGATCCAGGTGAAGGTCACTGGACTGCCGTAAAGAATATCCTTAAGTACTTGAGAAGAACTAAGGATATGTTCCTAGTCTATGGAGGTGAAGAAGAGCTCGTTGTAAGTGGTTACACCGATGCTAGCTTCCAAACGAACAAGGATGATTATAGATCGCAATCTGGGTTCGTCTTCTGCCTAAACGGAGGCGCAGTCAGCTGGAAGAGTTCCAAGCAGGATACTGTTGCTGATTCTACAACGGAGGCCGAGTACATTGCTGCTTTGGAAGCTGCAAAGGAGGCTGTTTGGATCAAGAAATTCATTTCTGAGCTTGGTGTGATGACTAGTACGACTGGTCCAATGTCTCTCTATTGTGACAATAGTGGATCCATTGCGCAAGCCAAGGAGCTGAGATCACATCAGAAGTCCAAACACATACTTCGGCGATATCATCTCATCCGCGAGATAGTGGACAGAGGTGATGTCAAGATATGCAAAGTGCACACGGATCTCAACATAGCCGATCCGCTGACAAAACCTCTCCCTCAGCCGAAGCATGAGGCGCACACAAGAGCAATGGGTATTAGATATTTACATGATTGGATATCACGTCAATGTTTATGTATTTATGAATAAAGTGTTATTCATTTCCATGAAATAGACATCTTGTATTGATCAATAAGTACGTGACTTATTTATGAGACTCGATATGTATGAATCTATTTCTAAATGATCCCTGATCATATATCATATTATTGGAACAAATATGATTCTAAGATTGGCATGTTTATTGATTGATGATCATGTCTCATAGATCATGGGTATGGAGATACCAAATCAATAAACATGGACATATGTGTTAGAGAACACATTGTTGGATAGACCCACCATGAGACACTACAGGAATCAATGTGCCATTAGTTGGTCTCAGGTAGTGTTGGTACAAAATCCTTAGACCTTAGATCACCATGGATTCCAACGTGTGTAGTAGCCTACTTTGGGACTACCAAACGCTATTCCGTAACTGGGTAGTTATAAAGGTAGTTTTCGGGTTTGTAATGAAACATGGAGTGGGATGTGAGTGATCAAGATGGAATTTGCCCCTCCTTTAGGAGAGATATCTCTGGGCCCCTCGAGGTAATGGATTATGGAAATGCATGGCCATGCTAAGTTGATTGAGGAGTCAATCAACAGACAGATAATCCAATACGGTTCGAGTGAATGGTTAAGCTATTGAAGGGATGCCACACATCTTGCCTATAGCTTAACTGGTATCGTGAGGCAAAGGGATTTATGTACACATTACAGGTTCAGAGCCGATATTATTCTTGTATACTATGGTGCCAATATATGCTGCTAGGCGCCGCGTTGACGGCGTACGAGTTGGACTCGAGCCGACGATCGGCTAAGTTAGACTATAGCCGAAACCGAGTATACCTGAACCTACAGGTCGCACGCTTAAGGGGATAGAATAGATATTTGAGTTGGACTCGGATACGGCTCGATCGGATAGGGATCCGATCGGATAGAGTCCTATGGGCTTACGACGTGTGCGCGGCCAACTCTATGAGATACGGATGAGATCCGATTCAAAATAGAGTCCCGATCGGCCACTAGTCCCTGCCGGCCAACTCTATATAAAGGGGCAAGGGGTGGAGAGTTTCGTATCGCGTTGAACCGAATCCGCAACAAAAGTCGCCGAGATCAATCTCCACAAAAACCCTCCCCACTTTCGAGCCAAACCCTAGCCTTGCATCGCGTGCTAGCACATGGGTGTACGGCGTTTTGTCCCCGGATGTGTGGATACCGGTAGAGGTGCTGCTACGTTGCGCGCCGTTGATCGCTTTGATCGGCGTGGTCGGGCGCATCGGAGCAAGGCGCAAGAACGTGACCGGACGACTCCGCGAATCGGCGATTGGCGAATCGGCTGTCCCCGGGAATCGGCCGTCGGCTTGCGGGAATCGGCTACACGCCCAGATCGATAGCCCGATTGGCTATTTCCGCTACATACTCCAATTGGTAACGATCTATCGGCCCTTACTTGCAAGTGTTCTGGTTTGCGCGGTAGAAAAATTTTGTTTTCGGCTAGCATAGCTTCCGCGTAACCCTTCATTACCACATATACCTTCATGCACCTCGCCCATCACAACCTTGGCTTGATCCACACTCAAACATCTCAGCAATACTCCATCAATCGTCCGATAATACAGCTCGTCATCCAGCAAAACATATCTCAAAGATTTGTAACACAATTTTCTCAGAGCCGATCGAGAATGATTCTTCAAATAAATAAAAACATCATACCTCCAATCATCGGCTTCGATTGTAGCGATTTCTACCTCAACATCTTTCATCATCGGCTTATATCCCGATGCCCCTTGAGCCAAATAATTAGCTTCAACATTTTGCTCTCGAGGAACATGCGTCAAAGTCACTAGCCGAAAATTATCCATCAACTCTCGGCACTTCTCATAGTAGATCATCAACGTATCATTCTTGCATTCATATTCTCCAGCTAATGATTGATGACCAACAAAGAATCACCCATGATTTTCACAGCATTGGCTTCAACTTCCTTCAAGAGTTGTAGTCCTTTGAGAACTGCCTCGTACTCAGCTTGGTTATTGGTGGCATAAGGCTTAATAGTATAGGAAAATTCAAAACTTGCCTCCTAGGTGATATTATGACTAAGCCGATACGACAACCATGAGTACAAACCAATCCATCAAGAAACAAAGTCCAAGGCACTATGTCAACCGAGCCGATTGAGTCATCACGATGCTTGATAATGAAATCGGCTATGGCTTGTCCCTTGACTACATTGGGTGCTTGATATCTGAGATCAAATTCCGTTAAAGCATATATCCACTTTCCAACTCTTCCTTTTAACACCGGAGCCAATAGCATGTAGTTGACAACATCACCTTGCAAACTATGCATTCATTGGATAACAAATAATGCCTCAACTTTGTGCAAGAGAAATACAGACATAAGCACAACTTTTCCACCGGAGAGTACCTTGTCTCTACATCCGAAGTCTTCGCTTAAATAAAAGATTGCTCTCTTTTTGCCCTCAAATTCGTGGATCAAGACCAAGCCAATTGACTTCTCATCGGCTAACAAAGACAAATTGAAAGGCACTCCCTTCTATGGAGGAATCGAACTAGAGAGGAACTCAAATATTCCTTAATGTTGTCTAAGGCCTTTTGTTGCTCGCCCTCAAGTAAACCGCTGATCGGCTTTCAATCTAAGCAAAGGTGTAAAGGGCTCCATCTTCCTAGACAAATTAGCAATAAACCTCCGATGAAATTCACCTTGCCGACCGAGAGATTGCAAGCGCTTCTTGTCTTGTGGAGGTTGAATATTCTTGATTGCATTGATACTCCTTTGTGTTACTTCAATCTCCCTTTCATGAACAAGAAAGCCCAAAAATTGTCCAGCGATACGCCAAAAGCACATTTTGTGGGACTCATTTTCAGGCCATATTTTCTTGTTCTCTCGAGCACTTTCCTCAAATCGGCTATATGGTCATCAATCTCCTTTGATTTCACTACTACATCATCAATATAGATTTCAACCAACAAGCCGATTAGATCATGAAATATGTAATTCATGGCTCTTTGATACGTAGCTCTAGCGTTCTTCAAGCCGAACGTCATCACAACCCACTCATACAAGCCAATTGCACCGGACATCTAAAAGCGAGTCTTATGGATGTTTTCTTCGCCATGAAATTTTGATTGTATCTAGCATTGCCATCCATAAAATTTATAATCTTTGCCCTGAAGCAGCATCAACCAATAAATTAGCAATCGACATTGGGTATTCATCCTTAGGGGTTACCTTGTTTAAATCTCGAAAATCAATACACACCCTAAGTTTCCCGTTTTCTTGATGACTGGAACTATATTGGAAACCTACTCAAGATATCGGCATTGCCGAATAAAACCAGATCATACAATTGAGTGATTTTGGCCTTGATAGCATCATATATATTGGCTTTGAATCTTCTAGGTGATTGTTTGTACGACCAATATGCCGGTTTGATAGGAAGCCGATGTTCTACATCGATCGGCTAAGTCTTGGCATCTCAAAATAATCCCAAGCAAAGCAATATTTATATTCTTTCAATAATTCTATTAGCTTAGTTCTAAAATGAGAAGACAATTTTTTGCTAATAAATGTCGGCCTAGGTCTATCTCCCGGACCTATATCCACTTCTTCCAAATCATCGGCCGACATGAAGCCTTGTCCCAACTTGCCATCGAGATTAGCTACGGTGTCCTTGGTGTAGAAACTTAAACCCTCCACGACACCCCCAAAGCAATAATCTTGGCTCTTCGTCTCCAATTGGCTATCGGCTGGCACGATTTCCACCTTGACACCTTGCCATTAGATTAGGCTCTGATGCATGGTCGAAGGAATAAAACAATTCGCATGAATCCAATCCCTTTCAAGCAACAGGCTATATGATCCCTTCCCATCAATGACAAAAAATGTGGTAGGAACAGTCTTGCTGTCGATTGTCAATTCTACGTTCAAAACTCCTTTGGTTTCCGATGGATTGCCACCAAAATCTTTCAAAATCATGTTGGTCTTGATGAGATCATCTGAACTCCTACCCAACTTCTTGAAAGTAGCAAATGGCATCAAGTTTATAGCAGCTCCACCATCAACCAGAATTTTGGACATCGACTTGCCATTGACAAACCCCTTGACACACAGTGGCTTGAGGTGTCGATGTCCTGTCCCCTCTGGTTTCTCAAAGATAGCATGTTCTGGGGACAAAACCAATTTGGCTAGGGATTCTTCCATAACATCTGCATCGGCTTGGGTGGCCTCATATTCTGATGGTAATACGAATACCATGTTAATCGATGCAGAAGCAACAACCTTTCCCTTAGCTGTCCTTTTTGCCTTGTCGGCTTTCCTCATCGGCTGAGAGCACCTTGCTCTTGACACGCCACTCTTTCTTTGAGTGCTCTTGCTCTTTCCTCTTCAACCGATGGTTGATTTCCTCTTGTACCTCTTGGAAACGTCCCCTGCTTTTCATCCTCTCAACCCTCCTCTTCTGACTCTTGGTAAAAGTACCAGAAGGGCACCATTGTGGGTTCATGGTGTCATCTTCATCTTCATCAAAATCCTCCTGCAGAAAATCCTGTTGAATTGGACCCAATCTCTTATGAACAGGGAGTTTCCTTTGTTGCAGCCGATTTCCACTAGGACCAGATCGGCTTGAATTTCCAGCATTATCCTTATCGTAGCTGCATGTTGGACATTCTTCTACCAACGGCAGTCTCATCCCTTCATTCCAGATAAATCTGAAGAATTTGTAGCTCCAACAGGGATCAAAACTGTCGTCCTTCTCATAGTACTCCTCTTCCTGCCTGTCATGCTTCCTCTGGTATTTGTTGATTATTCTAGCAGAATTGAGCTGTGTGGACTGATAATCCTTTTCTATTGGCTGCTCTCCCACTTGTGTGAACCATGTTAACAAGAAAAGGATTACCATCAACTTTCATCGGCTTCTTTGAATCTTCAAATTTAATCTTCCATGCTTCAATAGCCGATTGGATCTGCTGCCTGAAAACTTTACAATCATTGGTGCTGTGAGATCTAGTATTCTGCCATTTGCAATATTTCCTCTTTCTCAATTCCTCAGCCGATGGGATCACATGGCCAGTAGGAAGTTGAATTTGTTTCTCCCAAAGTAGCGGATCAAAAATCTTATCGGCCTTGGTAATGTCAAAGTCATATTTTTCCTCTTTTGCTGAATTTTTGACCCATTGACATGTAACAACTTTTTGTTTCTTGTCCATTCGTCTTGCTACTTGAGTCATCCTTATCTTCTTTGGATTTAGAGGCATATGCAACGTGGCTAAACTTTTTAAAGGCTTTCTTGGCTTCTTGAAACCTTTGCTCATGTGTTGTTACCTTTTGAGCCAAGTGAGCTAGGCTTTCAAAATCCTGAGCCGAAAATCTTTCCCCGTTTGGAGTCAACAAGCCTTGGAAAGCGAGATCGGCTAACGAGAATATGACAGAATAAGGTCAGTAGCACATGTTCCTCGTATCTCCGAACCTCTGGATGTAGTCTTGAACAGATTCATCATGCTTCTGCCTGATAGCTGTCAAATCAGACAGTTTCATCTCATGAATAACACTGTAGAAGTACCTATAAAACTGCTTTTCCAGATCGGCCCAACTTTGAACAGAATTATAGGGCAAAGATGAAGTATAGAATCATTTAGGGAAAACAATCAAGTTTCTACGATCAGATCGTGGAGGGGAATACTTGAGCCAAGAGTTTGGTAATCATCGAAAGATTGTGGAATTGTTCCACGCTTGACTCCGCCAGAACTTCACAATGGAACGAGTGTCCGAACGGAGAAATCACACCTTGTTGGACATGGTGCGGTTGATGATGAGCCAAAGTGATCTTCCGTTATCCTTCTGAGGATATGATCTTGAAACAGCTGCGCTCACACTAAATAGAGTTCCATCTAAGTCGGTTGAAAAGACACCATATGAGATATGGACAGGGCAACCCCTAGTTTGTCTTTTCTCAAAATTTGGGGATGCGAAGCTTATGTAAAACGTTTGTCGACAAGCTCACACCCAAATCGACAAGTGCTTCTTTGTGGGATATCCTAAGGAAACTAAGGGACATTACTTTTATAATCGGGAACAGGGCAAAGTGTTTGTCGCCCGACACGGTGTCTTCTTGGAGAAAGAGTTTCTTTCAAGAAGGGTTAGTGGGAGCAGGTGCATCTTGAAGAAGTTCAAGAAACACCGAGAAAATGTTTCAGCGACCACGAGAACCACAACAGAGAAGCAAAGTGTTGCGCCACCGGTTGTAGATACACCAGCCCCACGGAGGTTTAAAAGATCACGTCGTGTGCTTGATGTATACAAGTGCGGAACAACATGATATATTGTTGTTGGACAACGATGAGCCTAATACCTATGAGGAAGCGATGGTGGGACCCGATTCCAACAAGTGGCTTGGAGCCATGAAATCCGAAATAGAATCCATGTACGACAATCAAGTTTGGAACTTGGTTGATCCACTGATGGTGTCAAAACCATTGAGTGTAAATGGGTTTTTAAGAAAAAGGCCGACATGGATGGAAATGTTCACATCTATAAGGCGCGATTGGTGGCGAAAGGTTTTAAATAGATTCAAGGAGTTGATTATGATGAAACCTTCTCGCCCGTCGCAATGCTTAAATCTATTCGGATTATCCTAGCGATTGCTGCATATTTCGATTATGAGATATGGCAGATGGATGTCAAAACAGCTTTCCTAAATGGAAACCTAAGCGAGGATGTATACATGATACAACCTCAGGGTTTTGTCGATCCAGAATCGCCTGGAAAGATATGCAAGCTACAAAAATCCATTTATGGATTGAAGCAAGCATCTCGGAGTTGGAATATTCGTTTTGATGAAGTAATCAAAGGGTTTGGTTTCATCAAAAACGAAGAGGAGGCCTGTGTTTACAAAAAGGTCAGTGGGAGCGCAATTGTATTTCTAATCTTATATGTAGATGACATATTACTGATTGGAAATGATATCCCTATGCTAGAATCCGTCAAATCTTCATTGAAAAATAGTTTTTCCATGAAAGACTTAGGGGAGGCAGCATACATATTGGGTATTCAGATCTATAGAGATAGATCCAAGAGGCTAATTGGATTAAGCCAAAGTACATACATTGACAAGGTGTTGAAAAGGTTCAACATGCATGATTCCAAGAAAGGTTTCTTGCCCATGTCACATGGCATTAATCTTAGCAAGAATCAGTGTCCTCAGACACATGATGAGCGGAATAAGATAGGTATGGTTCCATATGCTTCAGCAATTGGATCCATCATGTATGCCATGCTTTGTACACATCCAGATGTCTCGTACGCTTTGAGTGCTACGAGCAGATACCAGTCAGATCCAGGTGAAGGTCACTGGACTACCGTAAAGAATATCCTTAAGTACTTGAGAAGAACTAAGGATATGTTCCTACTCTATGAGGTGAAGAAGAGCTCGTTGTAAGTGGTTACACCGATGCTAGCTTCCAAACAGACAAGGATGATTATAGATCATAATCTGGGTTCGTGTTCTGCCTGAACGGAGGCGCAGTTAGCTGAAAGAGTTCTAAGCAGGATACTGTTGCTGACTCTACAACGGAGGCCAAGTACATTGCTGCTTCAGAAGCTGCAAAGGAGGCTGTTTGGATCAAGAAATTCGTTTCTGAGCTTGGTGTAATGACTAGTACGACTGGTCCAATGTCTCTCTATTGTGATAATAGTGGAGCCATTGCACAAGCCAAGGAGCTGAGGTCACATCAGAAGTTCAAACACATACTTCCACGATATCATCTCATCCGCGAGATAGTGGACAGAGGTGATGTCAAGATATGCAAAGTGCACACGGATCTCAACATAGCCGATCCGTTGACAAAACCTCTCCCTCAGCCGAAGCATGAGGCGCACACAAGAGAAATGGGTATTAGATACTTACATGATTGACTCTAGTGCAAGTGGGAGATTGTTAGTGATATGCCCTAGAGGCAACATGGAGATGTTGGATATCACGTCAATGTTTATGTATTAATGAATAAAGTGTTATTCAGTTGCATGAAATAGACAACTTGAATTGATCAATAAGTACGTGACTTATTTATGAGACTCGATATGTATGAATCTATTTCTAAATGATCCCTGATCATATATCATATTATTGGAACTAATATGATTCTAAGATCGGCATGTCTATTGATTGATGATCATGTCTCATAGATCATGGGTATGGAGATACCAAATCAATAAACATGGACATATGTGTTAGAGAACACATTGTTGGATAGACCCACCATGAGACACTACAGAATTAATGTGCCATTAGTTGGTCTCGGGTAGTGTTGGTACAAAGTCCTTAGACCTGAGATCACCATGGATTCCAACATGTGTAGTAGCCTACTTTGGGACTATCAAACGCTATTCCGTAATCGGGTAGTTATAAAGGTAGTTTTCGGGTTTGCTATGAAACATGGAGTGGGATGTGAGTGATCAAGATGGAATTTGCCCCTCCTTTGGAGAGATATCTCTGGGCCCCTCAAGGTAATGGATTATGGAAATGCATGGTCATGCTAAGTTGATTGAGGAGTCAATCAACAGACAGATAATCCAATACGGTTCGAGTGAATGGTTAAGCTATTGAAGGGATGGCACACATCTTGCCTATAACTTAATTGGTATCGTGAGGCAATGGGATTTGTGTACACATTACAGGTTCAGAGCCGATATTATATTCTTGTATACTATGGTGTCAATATGTGCTGCTAGGCGTCGCTGTTGACAGGTCGGCTGAGTTGGACTCGAGCCGACGATCGGCTAAGTTGGACTATAGCCGAAACCGAGTATACCGGACCTACGGGTCGCACGCTTAAGGGGATAAGAACGGGCATTCGAGTTGGACTCGAATACGGCTCGACCGGATAGGGATCCGATCGGATAGAGTTCTATGGGCTTACGACGTATGGGCGGCCAACTCTGTGAGATTCGGATAGGATCCAATTTAAAATAGTGTCCTGATCGGCCACTAGTCCCAGTCGGCCAACTCTATATAAAGGGGTGAGGGTTGGAGAGTTGCAGTATCAAATCGCATTGAACCGAATCCGCAACAGATGTCGCCGAGATCAATCTCCACACAAACCCTCCCCACCTTCGAGCCAAACACTAGCCTTGCATCGCGTGCTAGCACACGGGTGTTCGGCGTTTTGTCCCCGGACGTGTGGATACCGGTAGAGGCGCTGCTACGTTGCGCGCTGTTGAGCGGCTACGAATCGGTTGTGGTGAAATCGGTTGCGGTCGAGTGCATCGGAGCGAGACGCGAGAACACGGTCAGAAGTCTCGGCGAATCGACTGCTTGGCAAATCGGCTGATTGGTAGATCGGCTGTCCCCAGGAATCGGCTGTCGGCTTGCGGGAATCGGCTGTCATCGGCCAGCACAGTTCCAGATCGAATAGTCCTGATTGGCTATTTCCGCTGCATACTCCAATCGGTAACGATCTATCGGCCCTTGCTTGCAAGTGTTCCTGGTTTGCGTGGTAGAAAAGTTTTGTTTTCGGCTAGCGTAGCTTCCGCATAACCCTTCATCTTCTGGATAAGATTTTCTCAAACCGAACCTTACAAGAATCCGACTGCTGAAGATGTTGACAAGAAAAAACCCTCATCGGCTGCTTGCAGAAATCCAAGCCGATACTAGCTTTGAGCCGATATGAACACCAACTGATGAGGACATCGGGGCTTACTAAATTTTGGTGTTAACACACGGTAATAAGACTCGTATTGATTTCAAAACTGGCTTCACCCGTGTTAACAGCTGGTTTGGTAAGGACATTGGCAGCCGAGGGTGCCAAGAAATCATGGAGGGTCTTCTGGGCAATTGAGTGTGGTGCTTTGATTGCCGGTTCAACTACTGAGAGGATCACTTGAGGAGGAACAACACGAGGTTGGGCTCTTCTCACAAGTGATTATGGATTTGGAATAATTTTTCGGCAAGTTGAAACAGGTCATACACTACCCTAGAGCAAAGATAAGTCAACTATGAACATATCAATAAACTAGTAATTAATATTTGTTCATAGACCAATGCCTTCCCCGGCAACGGCGCCAGAAATGCTTGTTGATATTTCTTACGTTCACAGATAAATCTGCAAGAACTCGGATAGACCGTTGCAACATTTCACCCTGGAGTATTCCAAGGTACCGTATTTATTTTATCCCAAGGGAAGACGGCTGTCAAGAAGAGAATATTAAGTTATTATGAATATTCACATGCTATAGTTGAGGTGCCATAGTTTAGGCAGGGGTAAGAGATATATGGATAAATTGGTACTATGACACACACAGAAGAGTCCTAACAAATAGTATACTAATGCTAAGTGGAGAGTATAGTATTAGAGCTAAGTTCCTAATATACTTCTAGTATAGTTGTATAGGTTACACAATAATTATATTCATGGTAAGTTACCCAGTTCTATGCTCCCAAGACTACGGGAGTACTGCCTACAGGCCTGGCCTGCCACCATAGGCGATTTTTTACCGTCCACCCTATGCCATACCGAACGTGGAGGATTACAAAGGATGGACAAGGTTGTCACCACCTACCGCCTACCTCTACAACTGCGTGATATGACCATTACCAATGTCTATGAAACAATCTAAGCACCGTGCTTATATTGTCATAGATACCCTTGCCTTCCAGGATGTCAATGACTAAGACAAGGACACACCAAGGTCCTAAATGCAAATTGGACCGTGACCGTGGCAATAGAGTTACTCGTCTAACCATGTTATAATTACCCTATAAACTTTAGATGGGGCATATATCTAAACAAGTAGAATATAAACCATACTCAAATATACAAGAAGATAAATACTTTATATTGATCAAAGTCGTACAAAGAAAGAAATATACAAGAGACATACCCGACTTTCAAAGATGACTCGAAACCAAGAAGATGCTCTAAACTAAACTCCTAACTCCACTAGCCAAGAGACTAAGTACGAAATGTAGGAACTACTTCTTGTGGTGTGTGTTGAATGTGAAGTGAAGCTCCCCTTTTATAACCTCTGTTTGACGGTTGTGAAGTCGGTTTCCAACCGTCATACCTGCATAACCGCCATGGTGGATGGCTGAGGAGATGCCACATGGTCGGTGGAGAAGAGAGGAGTCAGGGCTGGTTTTGCCGAACTAGAGCCACTGACTTTGGCTAGAGGATGACAGGTGAGCCCATTGGTTGGTTTCGAGGTGTTTAGTCCCACTTTAAGTCGGTTTCACCTGACTTGTGGGCCCTCCAATCCATGGGATGCTGACATGGCGATCGTCGAATGGTTGGAGTTGTGCTTCTTCACCACGCGAATGTGCTTTGACCTCATTTATTCATATATGTTTCTGCATTCATATAATCTCCAAGGACATGTGGAACTTTATTAATTCTAAACCTATATGCAGGTAAAAGATGCTAATCCCCTTTTATTCCCGAGGTCTGTGACGGTCTTAACGACCATCAACAATATCTTAGAAAATACTTCCTTCGTCGAAGAACATCGTGAACCTCCAACTGAAGAAATCAAGGCGAGCGACAAGGACTCATCACAAACTGAATCTGATCCTTTACCATATACATCTCAAGATCCGGCCGTTGAATCCTCGCCCGAACCACAAACATTGAAGGAAGAAGAAATTCAACCTTCGTAGTTTCATTTTATATTCGAGGATGATCTTTTTTAAGATTATGGAAACACCTTGAATTTCTTTTGCAAAAAGAGACCACTAGTTTGAGTTGCTCCTCCTCTGCATCTTGAGGATAAATTCCTTAGGGAGACCATGAAGGAGTTAACGTCCATTATGGGCCATGACTGGTTGAATGAGTGTGAGCTATCGTGCGAAGACACTCGAATTAACTCACCTTCGTTAACCATTCATTGCGACATATGGGAACTCTAGTTGAGGTCCTTTACAATCCCACGTCGGGGCGAATATCATATCTGATTCCTCTACACTCACACTTCTGGGTGACGAACCTTTGACCCCAACCAACAAAACTTTCCAAACCCCATCTAGAAATCTTTTAGAAAGTTATGGGATTTTGCAAAACATGACTGTGAGGCATAGAAACCTCGAGGCCATCCTAGATTTTCATGTGTTCGAAGCTTTAGACTTCGAGCTTTTCTTGGATGCACCGACACTAGGCAACCTCGACATCAAACTCGGAAGAGAGGCGTTTCCATTCCTATCTCTAGATCTATCAACACAATAGTTGAACCCTCTCCCGAGTATGACCTATCGAGGAAGTAATGGTGGTTTCCCCTTGTGAACCCCCAGAATCCGTCCTTGAGAAAGAGGCTCGTCTCTTTATCCAAGAAACAGAAGATTCTGTAGAGACTATCGAGCTCCCCAAGCCTGAACCACCATCACAACCTCCGATAGAGCTTAAACCCTTACCATCTGGCCTTCGACACACTTTTCTGCATGGAGATACGGAATCCCCTGTCATCATTAGTGACAACTTTTCTAAGGGGGAAACTTCGAAACTCATCTCTATCTTAGAAAAGCATCGATTTGTTCTAGGCTACTCACTCCAAGACCTCAAAGGGGTAAGTCCCGCTCTCTGCACCCATCGCATCCCTACAGACCCAACTCTTACACCATCTAGGGAACCTCAACAAAGGTTAAATAATGCCATGAGAGAAGTAGTGAAGAAAGAGGTCTTGAAACTCTTGCACATCGGGATAATTTATCTCGTTCCCTATAGTGAGTGGGTTAGCCCCATTCAAGTAGTGCCCAAGAAGGGGGTATGATGGTTGTTGCCAATGACAAAAACAACTAATGCCATAACGAACCATCACGGGATGGAGAAATGTGAATCGACTACCGGAATCTCAACAAGGCAACTAAGAAGGATCACTTTCCGCTTCCTTTCATCAATGAGATGTTAGAGCGACTTGCCAACCACTCTTTCTTCTGTTTTCTTGAAAGGTACTCTGACTATCACCAAATTCTCATCCATCCCGACGACCAAAGTAAGACCGCCTTTACATGCCCCTATGGAACTTATGCCTATCATAGAATGTCCTTCGGGTTGTGTAATGCACCTGCATTGTTCCAAAGGTGCATGATGTCTATCTTCTCGGACATGATTGAACATATCATGGAAGTTTTCATGGACAATTTTTCTAATTATGGAAAATCTTTTGATCATTGTCTTGAGAATTTAGACAAGGTCTTACAAAGGTGCAAAGAAAAGGACTTGTTGCTTAATTGGGAAAAGTGATATTTCATGGTCTGAGAGGAAATAGTCCTTGGACATCTTGTGTCCAAAAGAGGAATAGAGGTGGACAAAGCCAAAATAGAAGTCATACAAAAACTTCCACCTCCTCTCAATGTGATGGGAGTCCGAAGCTTTCTAGGTCATGAGGGGTTTTATAGACGGTACATTAAGGATTTTTCTTAGATCGCTAGACCCCTCACGAGCCTTTTAGCTAAGGATGCCACATTTGGCTTTGATGATGAGTGTTTGCACGCCTTTGATATTCTTAAAAAAGCACTCATCTCTGCTCCTATAATTCAACCACCTGACTGGTCGCTACCCTTTGAAATCATGTGTGATGCTAGCGACTATGTTGTAGGAGTAGTCCCTGGTCAAACCAGGATAAAAAACATAGTGACATAGCCTATGCTAGCAAAACTCTAATAGGAGCTCAACTTAACTATGCCACCACTGAAAAATAGCTCCTAGCTATTGTTTTCTCTATCAATAAGTTTATATCTTACTTAGTAGGAGCCAAGGTAATAATTTATACTGATCATGCTGCTTTGAAATACCTGCTCACTAAGAAAGATGCTAAACCTAGGCTATTAAGATGGATTCTTCTACTTTAAAAGGGTAGTCCTCGTTCTCCCATCCTAGCCACGAATCGATTGAGGGCTGCTATACATTCTATAAGTTTCTGGACTTCTTCGAGCCTTGTTGGCCGACTTCACGTTCTCGATGGCCTTGATTTTGTTCAGGTTTGCTTCAATACCTCGCACGGAGACAAGGAAGCCAAGCAATTTGCCGGATGGTACTCCGAACGGGCACTTCTGCAGGTTCAGCTTGAGCCCATGTCATCGAAGATTGTTCAATGTTTCCCGTAGGTCATTGATGAGGCGATCTCGCGTCTTTATTTTGACTACCAAGTCGTCGACGTAGGCCTCGACGTTGTTGCCGAGTTGAAATTGAAAAGCCCCCGAATCTCACGCTGGTTTGTGGACCTGGTGCTGATCAGGCCGAAGGGCATCTTGACGTAGCAGAATACACCAAAGGGCGTGATGAAGGTTGTCTTCTCCTTGTCTTCCTCGGACATGCTGATTTGACAGTACCCGGAATATGCGTTGAGAAAAATCAACAACTCACATCCGACGGTAGAATCTATCAGTTGGTCGATGCGTGGAGGGGGAAACTAGTCTTTCGGAAACATCTTATTGAGATCAGTGAAGTCTATGCACATCCTCCACTTGTCATTGGCTTTCAGCCATGACTAGATTTTCGAGCTACTCTAGATGAAGAACTTCTTTAATGAAACCGGCTTTGATAAGTTTGTTGAGTTCTTCTCGTATAGCCTTTTTGTGGTCTGGAGCAAAATGACGCAGTTTTTGCTTGACGAGTTTTGCTCGGGCCGAACCATCAGTTTGTGCTCAATCACCTCCCTAGGTACCCCGGGCATATCGGATGGTTGCGAAGTGAACACATCTGCATTGTCACGGAGGAAGGTGATGATCTCGAGATCCTATTTGTTGTCGAGCGTGGCCCCGATCTTAACCGTTTTGTCAAGGGTGCTACTGGACAGCGGGATTATCTTTATGGCCCCGTCTTGTTTGGGTGCCACATTGAGTTTGTTTAGTCACATTTCGAGGAGGCTCAGTTGCGGTGGGCATGGTGGGAGTTCGCTCGATCATATCGATGCTCTTCTTGTCACACTACACGGCCATCTTTGTGTTCCATGGTATCATGATTATCTTTTTGGGTCCTGGTATCTTGATCAGCTGATAGGTGTAATGCGAAGCTGCCATAAAGTTGGCGAGTGTTGTCCTTCCGAGATTTGCGTTGTAGGTGGTGTCGAACTTCGCTACGTCGAACAT
Source organism: Oryza australiensis (assembly GCA_019925245.2). NCBI lineage: Eukaryota > Viridiplantae > Streptophyta > Magnoliopsida > Poales > Poaceae > Oryza > Oryza australiensis. The sequence continues at coordinate 2,838,339 of JAIFGZ020000473.1, read as the reverse complement.
TATCTGCTCTGTTCGAAAGTTGTTAGCTCTACCAAAGGTTACCGACAACGTGATCTTTTCTAGAGGCCTTGACGATGATTTGGAGTAATGCCATGGAAGGCCTGCTCCAAAGGAATGAGCTTGCTTCTTGAGATCCCCATTGCATCGAGTGTGCTGGCGAAAAGGAGATTTATGGAGTTGATGGCGTCAATGAGAATTCGGGCAATTTTAACGTTTCGGATGACAGGTTCGACTACTATCGGATATCTCCCAGAGGCTGTCGTCAGAGTTGGGTGATCGGGGTCAGAGAACTTGATCCTTTGATCTGACTACTTTATTTTAGACATCGTCCCCGAGTTATGGAGCACATCTCGTGTTCCGCCTTCTTCTATTTTCTCTTCGAAGAATAAAACGTTGAGCCGCCGAAGATATGGACCACGTGTTGATCGAAGTCGGGAAATCTAGTTCGTCGTCAGTCGAAGGGTCATGATCGGCCTTCTTTACCATGCGAACCTTCTTTCTTTTGTCTTGGGCTATCTTACTAGCCATAGCCTTCTGGAATACATTACACTCTTCAAACATATGAACAACGTTGGTCTTGTGCACCGGACACTATTGTCGTACTAGACTGTCGTCTCGAGCATTTAACCATTTTATATTTTAAAATGGATGTGGTATATGATAACTTTAAATTGTATGCCTTATTAACGAGCCAGCTCGGTCGAGCAAGTTAATCTTTTAGGTCGTTAGCGATAAAGACTGGAGCTGGCAAAGACGACAGCCTCGTTTAGAGAAGAATTCAGACCGAGCCACGCTAAACTAATCATAGGTGTGAGATTTGTTCTTTTGGTGATATGGCTAGATATCCGTTTTATATGTTACATCGCGAAAAGTCATATTAGCTAATGCACACTGCGAAAAAATGCACCAATTTACAAGAATACACTTTAGCCATTACGGTAACATTTTTCGTGAGCTATAGAGAGAATTTTGTAAATAACACTAGTGTGCATTTCAATGTGAGCTTGGTTTTGCATCTCCCTTACATCATGAGCATGCTTACCAAATTATTAAATAATATATATCGAAGCTTCTTTAAAAAATCAAATAAAACAATTAATATTTAATTATGTGATATTGGTTTCTTTTGTTTTGCGTGCTGCATAAAATCTCACTCCAAACGCCAACCCGAACTCAGCCGTATTTCAGAATAAATTTGCCTTTTCCTTTTTTAGGAGTTTTATTTATTGGGAAGGGGATATTGGAGGAATACATACAACTACAACCGCGACAACCCTCCACTTCTCTTTTTATTAAGAGTTTTATTTCTTCGGTTCCATAAATAAAGAGTTGTATCAAGCTACGATCAACATATATATCTCCATACATCGTATGATCTCATAAATTCATCCAGGTAAGTAGAATTGGAAATACATGGAAATTTGGCAGATGCAACTGAAGCCGGCCACTTGGAGGTAAGAAAACTAGTCCATGGTCAGTGCTCACTGCTCAGCAAATATTAGTTAGGATTTGGTCGTCAGGAACATGGTAGACCTGTGACCAAAGACTTGAATCACCTATTAATTATTAGCTTTTTAGGCTGTGTTACTTATGTGTGGCTTGAAACTTTTTTCTATGGAAAAATGAAAAATGAGGTAACTCATTAGCCCATGTTTAATAAAACATTAGTTTTAAAAACATAAAAATAGATAATATTATATTTTTATAATAACTTTTTTATAGAATTTTTTTATAAAATGTACAGTTTAATATTTTGATAAGTGTGTGTAGAAAATGAGAAAGTAGAAGTTAGAAATGTTGAAGAAACAGAGACTTTCAACCCGGCCCGGATGCAGCACCATCCATCTTTGGATCTAAGTTTTGACTTGACAAAGGCCCTCTCACGCGCTACAACCACCATGCATGCGAATTAGGGAAGAATATATGCCGTTCTTTTTTGCTACCCTCTACTTCAGTCAGTTACCTGGGTTGCAGGACAGCTGATTCTTCAGAGTTTTAGACTCGAGAATCTGCAACAATGAAGCTTTGGAAAGCAAAAATTATCCTTGAAATTAATCTTTGTCCCATTTTCCATGTGAGGGAAATATCTTGGACCATCTCAAAATTGGGTCTCTTGAGACTTCAACGGAAGATACACGCACAGGTTGAAGTCTGATCGGGCACGGTTGGACCAAGTTATTCCCGTATTTTCCTTTAGAGCCGGAACCGGATATGGATGACGCCAGATATCCTATCATTTATCCTATATCCTAATATAGGATATACTTTATTTTTCGATATCAGATTTAGGAATAATGGCTCTCTAATCCACAGATATTAAACCTATTGATGCAGTTAGAGTGTTAAAAAATATTCAATGATCTATCAAGAAAAATAAAATATTATTTATGAGCTCATAAAATCATAATTAATAAATCCTATATTTTTTATAATTGAAGTAATAATAGTTTTTACATGATTAATGATACGGGACATAAAGGGTGATCACTAGTACAGAACCTCTCATCTCTAACGGCCTCTCATATGACTGGGTTTTGCGGGCCATCACAATGAAGTCATCGACAAAGATATACTCGCACAGACATGTTAGATGTGCATAAACTCGAGCCCGTTATGGATGATACATCTAAGTGACGGACTCACATCATGGTCTGATAAAGATAACTGATGATATCTTTGTCGGGCCTTAATAGAAGCCTGTCACCGATGTTCATCATCGATAACGGGATCCAACTTGAGACCCGATTGAGATAACCATTAGGTCCGTCACTGATGAATGTCATCAAGATAGCCGCCTACTTTGGCCCGACAAAGATAACTGAAATACCCGTCATCGTTGTTTGTTTGTTGGCCGTTACAAATATTTATTTCACACTATAAATACCCCAATCACCTAGTGTATTTGTTATCCTACTGTTCACTTTTTTGTGGGAGGATAGGAGGGCGATTTTTGTCTCTTTTTTCTAAGAAAATTAGAAAGTGCAAAAGTAATTGAAAATAGCAGTTAATTCTCATAAATCTAGTAAATACTTACCTGCAAAATGTTTATCTAATATTTTTCTAATTTTTTATAGCTCAGCGATAGATCGAAGTTGGATGTATGGAAAAACTATGCGACGTCATAGCAAAGAGTATAGAAATGGCGTATTAAATTTTATAAACTCCACGGAGGAGAAAAGGAAAGGAAAAAAGAGCGATTACATGTGTTGTCCATGTGCAGATTGCAAAAATAAGAATATGTTTGATAGCAGAGTGGACGTACATGCTCATCTGATACAACGAGGATTCATGTAGGGCTACACATGTTGGGTGAAGCATGGAGAGCAAGAATCAGGCAGTGGTGTAGCTGCAGACAGAAGTGGTTCACAAAATCAGAAAGATGAAGATGAGCATGACATGAAGATGAGCAGAAGTGGATCATAATATGCTTCAAGACATGTTACGTGACATTGAGGACCCAGCTTACAACGAGAGAGATTCCATGAAGTTTAGCAGGATGATCAGTGACTCAAAGAAGCCTCTATACGCCGGATGCAAGGCAAAACACACCAAAATTATCAGCTACCTTGGACCTAATGAAGCTAAAGGCAAGTAGTGGATGGACAAACAAGAGTTTCATAGATTTTTTGGGAATTTTGAAGGCCATGATTCCTTATGAGAACACATTGCCTGAGACGACATAAGAAGTAAAACAGATTTTGTGTCTCTTGGGGTTAGAGGTCCATAGAATTCACGCTTGTCCAAATGACTGCATATTGTACCACAAGCAATATGAGGACTTAGATACTTATTCTGTCTACAAGGATTCTCGATACAAGTGAAAGAAAAGTACTAACGAAGAAAAGATTTCAAAGCGGGGTGGTCCGGTGAAAGTTATGTTGTATCTACCTATCATTGATCATTTCAAGAGAATCTTTTCCAACCCCAAAGAAGCAGAGTTAGTATGTTGGCATGCCACAGAGAGAAATAACGATGGTATGCTAAGATACCCTGCAGATTCGATTAAATGGAGGAATATCGATCAAACACACCCAGAATTCACAGCCGACCCTAGAAACATGAGAATATGTTTGTGTACGGATGGCATGAATCCTTTCGGAAACATGAGCAGTTCTCATAGCACTTGGGCAGTTTTAATTGCAAACTATAACCTACCGCCATGGTTGTGCTTCAAGAGAAAATACATTATGCTATGCTTGTTAATCCAAGGACCAAAACAACCCGACAATGATATTGATGTGTTCTTGGAGCCTGTTATCGATGATCTTGAGATTATCTGGAAACAAGGTGTGAAAACTTGGGATGCGTATGGTCCACAGAACTTCAAACTACGCGTTCTATTTTTGTGCATCATTAATGACTATCCCGCACTTAGGATGCGTATTCAAGAAGTTAAAGTCGAGATGCGGGGTGATAGGGAGAAAGAATTTCAGAATTTTGAATGATGACATCAAGCAAGTGCCGGAAGCAAAGAAGAACACTGCTTGACTAAAGATTAAGAGGAGCTTCCAATATCCTGCAGCCGACAAGGACAGGTTCAAGCGGACGGCTTTCAAGACGATGGGACTTGCTTGGAAAAACTTTAAGTCCAAGCTGGTCGGCTAGTACGTCTTCAACCCGAGCACTCCGGAGCCATTTGGAAACTTCCTGTTCATCACGCCAGCCGTGTGGGAGTAGTTCTACGAGAAGAAATCAACCCCTGAATCCCAGGTCAGAAGCGAGGCTTATCGGGTACTCCAGGCTTGGAACTTGCACCTATACTGGCTTGGCACCGGAGAATATGCTGAGAAGCAAGCGCAATGGCAGAAGGAGAATCAAGCGGTAGAGGCATCGAGTACACCGCCGCCATTTGCCGATATTCCACACTCAACGGCAACGAACTTGGCAAGGGCAAGGGGTGTCAAGAACATTGATGGGACAATTACTTTGCCAAATGCCCAAGATCAACTAGTGTACAAAAATATTGTAAGTGTCTCATCTCAATATGTTTAATTTGTTTACATAGATCGTACTTTTGATTTAACCTGAACTCACTTGTACTGCAGAAGGAGTTGGTTGTCATGAGATAGTCCTCACAAGAGGCCTGCTCGCATAGACGCGAGGACAACATCCTCACTCAAGCGTTGGGCACCAACGAACACCATGGATGGACAAGGGGTCTTGGCTCCACCGTTCCCTGGAAATATGGTTTTCCAGAATACGCGGGGCAATACAAGAAGTGGACTCTCACAAAGACGAAGAAAGATGTACGCCTTGCTGAGAGGATCCGGGAGCAGGTTAGAGCTGAGATGAGCTCTGAATTTGACAAGAAGCTAGTGCAAGTGGAGGCACAGATTAGGCAACAGATCCAAGCTGAGCAGTAGACCGCCGAGCTCGCTGTCGCTCCGCACCGAGAAAGTCCCGCGCAAAGAAGCAGCAGTTGCGCATCAACTGAGGCTGCAAAAACTCCAGCACCGGTCCTTGCCGCCGTCGACCATATAACGGTAAAACTCTTGGCCACAATGCGTAACTGTCTTAACAAATCCATATATTATATAATATTCTAAAATTATGAATGAATGTATCACAGGAACCAACTAACTGTGTCCTAATAGTTAGGGTGATGCCCTCCTTCATGGTTCTGGCAGCCGAGGGACTTGCTTTTAAGCCAACCCCAGATACAATAGTGCATAGGGCGCAAGTGATGGCCGGCCATGCGAAAGTGCAAGTGGACACGGTGAAGACCGAATGGGCCCATTTGCCACTGCAGCATCCACCGTACGACGAGATCTTAACCCTAGTAGCTCCACATGGTACCTTTATCCAATGGCCCAAGGACCTCATTGAGATAAAGGTGATTGCGAGATCAACCACTGGATCGAGCGCTCGTCCGCCGCTAAAACCTCCTCCTGCTCCTTCAGCCCCTCCAGCCTCTACTCAAGATGAACAAGTTGACGACATGGAGCTACAATATGACACAAATTTTGGGGACGATCATATGGAGGCCGACAGCATGGCAATCACTAAGCCGCCACCAATGAAAAAGAGCAGGAAAGGCACATTCTTTCCTTTCGCAAATAACTAGCAAAAAACCTGCTGCAAGGGGGAGAGGAAGAGGAAAAGACAACGTGCAGGCATCGCTTCTAGCTCCAAAGAAGCTAGATATAGCCCCGCCAAGAGAAGAAGTACATTATGTGCGCTTATAATCAATAGTAAATGTGTACCCTAAATATATACAATTACATGACACATAGAGCTTTAGTATTTAACTTTCACTATATTAATGCCTCAGTGTCCATTGGATCCTTCTGGTCATAACTCCTAAGTGGAGTACATATCATTACATGAAGTCCAAAATCAATAAGGACTATGACTGGACCCCGATTCATGAAGAAATAGATGAAGCATGGGGCTCATATGTGGAGAAAGGAGGCATGCATAAGAAAGGACAAAACCGTCGCATCCACGAAAAAGACTTTACAATCAAACAACAACTCGGCAACCAGTGCAGATTCCACATATGCCACAACATGTAGATTCTATACAACGAAAAGGTAAAGACTTTAGTCGAATTTGAGGTTTGTGATCTCATTTCTAATATATACTAACTACTTCGAAGTATATATATATATAGATTGATCGACTAATTTCAAAGTATATACATGTAGGAATAAATATCTAAGTCTGTGCATACCAGCTTCTAGGAGATTAGAGAGGAGATAGCAGGCTTCATCGTCCATGACATACTGCATCCCAAAGGAATGTTTAAAACTACGGGGTTAAAGTTAAATGATGAATATTGTTGAACATTTCAAAATTAATGTCAAAAACATGTAATTATGTAACACTTATGTTTATACTATAATTACAATCTGGTCAAATATGTTTATGTTGCAATGCTAATTATAAATTTGTTCCAATTTATAACTCAGTTTTACAGGTTTTGATGCTTTGCACTTGAAGATGTTATTGTGAAATATGTGAATAATGGATGTGTATGTGAATGGATGTGTGAAATATGTAAATGTTATATGTGATGACAGAATTGAGTTTCTGTGAATAATTGTATATATGAATGGTGATGCTAGGAAAGGGAATATATATCTATGTTTCTCTCATTTTACAGCGGGCATGGCTAGCAATAGCTAAAAAACAAAAAAAAATTATTTGGGAAACACTCATTGATGACGGGGTTTAACTTAAGCCCGATGAAGATGACACCATCTGTGACGGACATTAAAATCCGATTGAGTTGTTAGTCATCCATGACAGACATTAATTGGGGTTTGTTTGAGATTATATCATCGGTGGCAGACCCTTATTGACTGATTTTCTGGGTCAAACTTATCGGTGACGGGTTTTAGTTTAGGCCCGACGAAAAGAAATGCATTGGTAATGGGTTTTTCTCGATAGAGATGACTTCTCATATAGTATATGACCTTTGCGTTGTGACAGGCGTCATACTCGATGCAGATGAGAGTTTCCACCCGATTGAGATGAGGGTGATCGTTATAATGGATACAACTTTTTCTATATTATATGCTATACTTTTATATTTTTAAAGCAGATTTAGATTCAAACATGGATGCATATACCTATTTTTCTCTTCCAAGCCTTGAGTCGGACAAGCTGGTAGGAAATATTCCTGTTTTCACCCGTACGTACACCCACTCATAATGGTCACTACGGAGATTTCAATTTAAATACATGTGTTACGCATATAAGGCACATGTTTATTCCTCCGTCATACATACTGTACCTCGAACAATAAGTTCATACATACATCGATCTGTGACCCTTTCGCGTTATGCTTGTCTTTGCCGTGCCACGTGGAAACCATCCTTTTTCATTTTATTGGCATATAACAAAATCATATATATCAGCTCCACCTCAATAATTTTTTTTTAAAAAATGCTCTCCATACAACAACCAATTCAGTTAGTAATCTAGATAAATTATGAGCTGAAATTTCACTGATAATATATTGTACAGCATATTGCATAGTCTGTAGTATTCAATCACTCAAACATGTATGGAACATCACAAAATATTCGTGCTATATCTCTGAATTGAAGCCAGCTGAAAAGGGGTAAATACTCAATTTGATCCTTGATTTTTTTTCTCCGGAATAGTCCTTAATGTTTAACATATCCAAACAAGATTGTAACATGGATTACTATAGTCTTTGACCTGCTGAAAATGCCACGTGAACATGCCACATCATCCGCCCATGAAAAACATTAAAAAATATCTATTTTACCCTTACATTTTCTTTAAAAAAACAAAGAAAAAATAGAAAGCGAACATAAAACAAAGAAAAATATCATATTCTATAACTACTAGTACAACAATTTTTTTTAAAAAAACAATGGCCAATTGTCGTTATTTTTTGGTTGTTTTTCTTTATTTCCTATCAAGAATGTAAATGTAAGGGTAGAATGGACATTTAATTGTTGAATTTACATACATGGATGATGTGGCATGTTCACGTGTGGCGTTTTTAGTGGTCGGACGATATTAAGCTATGCAACAAAATTTGGAGACTTATTTGGACATTATGAAATGTTAGGGACTAAATTGATCTTAAAGAGAAAGTTCAGGGATCACATTGGTTATTCACCAATTAAAAAAGGATAAATTTGCATACATTGTCCATTCCAAGAAGCGGGAGATAGGAATGCTAGAAAGCACGCACCCAAATCTCAATTGTTGAAATCAAGACTTTAATTAGAAAATGATCAGTTACTATATATATAGGAACAAATAAGACGCCAAACAGAGCGTATATCAATTTTTCTGTCCTATAAATATGTAAATCTAGCCAAAACGAAGGGGCCAGATCACAAGAAAACAAGCAACCCAAAACAAGAATTTGGTACAATTTCACCAACCATATATAACCAGTGTATGTTGTCCATCTAACCATATATGCATCTGATCGATATATGTTGCCCATTCAAATTTTTTTAGAAAAATCACAAATATGGACGTCATAGATTCCAAATTTTGGCAACTGGTTTGTTCTCTGATGTCCTGCTGATTAACATCGGCCACTAATTAATTCGTTGCATCACTGACACCGAAAGTGAATTAGCGGCTACCTAATGATGGTGTCTTCTTCAGCCTAGTGGTCAACGTTTAGCCCCTCAACTGCTCTCTCATCTCTACCATTCCCAACTTTTGAAGCTAAATTGCTCATCATGGGGAATGTGGATGCCCTACTTTTTCTATGCTTTTGCTTTACCTTTCTATTTATTTGTTCGGTATTGAAAAGAATGTTCTCCTTTGAAATATGCTTATTCGGTTATTCTTGGAACTTGGGTGACCTGCCCATCAAAACCTTGGCCCTAATTGGCAGCAAAATTAATAATGCATCTGAAAGCTGTAATGCACTCCGACTTAATAATTCAAGTCTACTATGACTTAGTAATCCAAGTCTACCATGAACATGACATCTATCTTTTTAATTTTGTTAGAGTGTGTTTGGATGGTGGTCGTAAAACATAGCCATACATCAATGTATTGGGAGAGGATTGGGAGAAAATGAACTGTGTTGATGTAGCGTCAGCAGGACGACGTGTCTTCAGTCGCTTGAGAAGCCGCTAGATGTAGCTTCCCTCACCGCCTGAGCCGCCAGAAGCTCCTCTCCTTCCCGGCTCACTCCTCTCATCACTGCCTTGTGCAACGCCGGACCCCGCCTCACTTGCGGCCCTCCACGTCGCCAGGGGTCGCCTGCCGCGCCGTCGGAGAAGGATAGGTAGGGTTGAGGAAGGTAGACCTGATGAGAAGAAGACAGAAGAGGAAAGGAAAGGAAGAGAAAAGAATGGGGAGGAGGTGAGTGTACGCACCTTTCCCTTCACTTGCACGTCACTCCATCCCGGGTAGGGATGGCAATTTCCCCGATGGGCCGGGTCCCCTGCGCGGACCAGCCCATATGGGGGCGAGGGTGGGTGAAGGTTCTGCCCCATGGGTGTCATTGTTGAGGGCCCACAATTGGGCGAGTAAGGGGACAAGGGATGCATTCCACACGCGGGGCCCCAAGGGTATATTACCCCTCAAAATACAGATCATTGCACGCATAAGAAGCCCAACTTGGTGAAATACTGGCAAATATAAGCAAAAACCTAACCTTAAAACATCTCCCACCGCCATATGCACTCCCTCTTCGGTTCTCCCTCCTCCTCCTCACAGTGACAACTGCAGCCACAAAGCACAACCGCACAAGTCCTCTCCGGCACTCTCGGTCTCTTGCCCTCTTCCCTCCCCTCTCACTCCGGTCACACGCGTCCCTCTCCCTCCGGTCTCCATGCGGCAATGTGCGAGGTGGCAAGCGGAGCAGCGAGCAGAGTGGTGCAGGCGAGTAGATGATTTGTGCACTAAGGAGGTATTTCTCGATATATATTTTCTGAATGTGTTCTTTTACATTCCAATGACTCAGAAGTATGGTAGTTTCAAGCATTGTGTAGATGATTCTCGGTCTATATTTGGTACTGCATGTATGGTAGTTTCACATTGTTTGGTACATTGTTTTATATGTAATATGACCGTGGCACTTTCTTTGCTAACAAATTCAGTTGATGTTGCTAGCAAAGGTCATAATATTTTTAGTTCTAATTATGTGAAAGTACCTTTTTTTTCTTAAACTACTAGTTGTGGTTATGCAGACCAGAATTTCTACACAAAAGTCAAAGCATTATAATCATGTGCTACGAAATAGCAATAAAATAGCAAATACCTTAAATATGTTTTTATACTGGAAATAATTATTTATTGTAGGAAGAAGTGTGTGCTCTGCATGGAAAAATATCTTTTATTCAACTCAATATTCTATTAAAAAATGTAACAAATGATGACAAAGTAGATTGATTCAACGAAGTATTCCAATATGTCGGATTCAATTAACTTCATAGCAAGCTTCTTGCTTGGTAACTATGGCAGTATTTTTCTTACTCTGACATAAATTTTAGGACCGATCTGATTTAGCATAGAAAATTTTACGTCCATACCATGCAAATAGGCTAGGAGTTCTCCCCTCGAATCCATGATAAGTGTGCTATTAGGATTATCCTTTTATTTTTCATATTTATGGTTCTATATTGTTCACCGTGACCTATGTTCTGCTTCCCCTTTCCCTCTTCTTTCATTGAGGTAAGTGCACCAGGCTAGTTGTTCGTGTTGATTTCATTATCACTAGGTGGCACCATGCTTCTTCTAGTGAACACTATTATGAATATTACGTAATTCTATTATCAACTAATTAGGCATACTTCTTGTACACGCACTAGTGATACTTGTGTGGAACTTTCGTCGCGTTCGGGTAGAATCATCGAGAGTTTCCATAATATTTGGTGCAAATGCGGTGTACCGTATTACCGTACTCTTGGGGTCATTTGCTCAATGAATCATAGTTGAAAATACCCATTCTTGCTTGATGAGGGGTAGAGGTGCACCATAGTCTTCTAAACCGCTTCTTCCGTGCAATCAAAACAGTGCCAACGTGCTCATCTATATTTCATACTCATTGATCATAGTAACTTGGAGGCCTCGACGAGAGATTGAAATGCTTGATCAATCTCGTTGAGTCAGTAAACAAAGAGCTTGGTTTAATGGTGTCGTGGAGCTTCTTGGTCCATTATAATTTTGACATTGAATACATATGTCAGAGATATTCTAGATTCAGCAAACTTCTAGTTCGTCGGAGGTCGACTTGGCCGGTGATGGCGGCTCCCCTTCGCCCCTACCATCCGATTCGACTTGGGGTGAATCTAGGGCGTTCGTGTGTGCGCCCACGTGGCCGCCATGTCGGCCGGTTCGACACCACGTGTGTGCCACGTGGTGCACCCGTCTGTGCCTCTGTGGACTCGGTCCATGGTAGGCCAAACCCCTTTGAGTCACCGACAGGTGGGGCCCGCTCGTCGGTGCCACCTCTTCCCCTTGGATGATGTCACAAATCATGTTAATTGCGTACTAAATCGAATTAATTTTTAAAAATTCATTTAAATGGCTCAAAACTTCTAAAATTCATAACTAATTCATACAAACTTCAAATTTAGCCATTCAACTTGCAAAATTATCTAAAATTGAGCTCTACATGTTTGTTTACTTTTCATGTACTGTGTATTTGGTTTTTATTAGGTTCCTTGTTTTGCGTGCCAGTGTGTAGATTCCGCCTTTTCCGAAGATCGTGGTCATAAGAAAAAGGCTTCAGAAGAGTTTTGAAGAAGCTCTTCCTTGAGCTATAAAAGGGAGGGCAACACGAATAGGCTGGGGGATCGCTTTTCTGAGAACTCTTCTCTGAACTCGAGTCTTTGGGAGCTAGATCCAATCCCTAGAGCCCCAAGAATTCTGTCCACTGTAATCCTTGTTCATACTCCACCCCAACAAAGAACACTAGACGTAGGCCTATTATCCTCCAAGAGAGCTGAACTAGTATAAACTGTATTGTCTCTTGGCTCGTTTTGTACTCGAGTCGACCATCGAATCCATCGGTGAGACGCCTGATCACTCTCTTTCACCTCCTTGGGTAACCCCCTCGGAAGACTGTTGGCGATCCCGTCGATAGTTGGAGCGCCAGGTAGGGGTACTTCTTCGCCGTTTCAAGCGATCCGATGGCTGTTTTCTTCTCCATCGACTTCATGACCCCCGCTAGACGACGTTCGTCTTCGGGAGCCTAGTCTGCTGCGCCGGCGACTCTAGCCGCCTCGCCCCCCTCCGGGAGACCTCCAGCGCATTGGAGATGCGCGATCGCACATCACAAGCTCATGTAGATTCTTCTCTTGAACAGCTACGTATTCTGCACTCAGCTCTTTTTATAAAGCAGCTTAGATGTCTCTCCATTTATCACTTTTTACTTTCCGTCCTGCCGCCAAGCAGCCTATGTATACTCAATAACTTTCATGCTACACTTATGGTCAGCCTTAAGCTATGCGGCCCCGACCCGCAATGGTCGGGGTTCCCCGGTAGGAAGTCTATTGAGTACGCCCAAGCTGCTTGGGGGCTCGATGGCTTCTCCCGACCATCGAGTAGCATTCGTATGCTTGATAACTTCCACGATGCGCTTATGATCTGCTCTGAGTTGTGCGGCCCGACCCGTTATGGTCGGGCTTCCCCGGAAGGAAGCCTATCGAGTGCGTCTGTGTTACTCGGGGGTTCGGCGGCTCTCCCGACTACCTAGTCGGCGTATCCTAGCCCAGTGCAGTGGCTCGGCCTGTTGCCCATCGGGCAAAGTATGGCATAGCCCTTCCCGGGGTTGGCTAGGGTCGGGTTCCGACGCAAGATAGCTAGGTGCAATGCCAAATTACTCGGGAGGCCTGGTCGCCAGCGACCTCTTTATCCACCTATTCACAAAGTAAATGACTACAGTGCCGAGGCTTGATCTAAAACCCGTCAGGGTCTGGTGAGAGCTTTCTCCCTGCCACTGTGGGCTAAGATCGCGACCCGACATGCGGTAGTCGGATGCAATGTGAATAGATGAACTTAAAACTTCATTACAGTCCAATAAACGGTTCTCTAAACCGGCAAACAGTTTGAACTTTGTTACATTAAAAAAGTTTGCAGACTCTAAACCTCAGTAACTCAATTTTTATTTACACTAGGGTTTTTACAGGGAATTCCTAGAGGACCAAGTGTCGACTAAGTTCTCGGCAGTCGACTCGACCTCTACGTAGATGCCATCCATGTCGCCCTCCGCCACGCCAACGGGCCAGCCCTCGGTGATCTCCATGACCTTGACGTGCGAGTAGAGCTTGCGCAGGACGCCGAGGGCATGCGTCACAACAAGCTTTGTCGTGTCCTGTACAAGCGCTTGGAGGCGTCGTGGCCTGTCCTACAGCCACGCGAAGAACGCCGCCTCGGTCTCCTCAGTTGGCGGGAACTCGTTGTTGGCTGCGTCCAAAAGCACCTGAGCCCCCTCTTGGTACCGGGTCGATCGAGGCTCGGCCGCCTCCAAGCAGGCCTTGAGGTCTTCGATCTGGTGGTGACAGACCGTCAGACGGCCTGCACGAAAGGGGGAGTTCAGTTAGCACAAGCAAAAAGAAGTAAAGACAAAGAGAAATCTCAGTACTAACACTTACTCTCGGAGGCATCCCTCGCCGACTCGGCTTCCTCCAGCTTGCCTTCCACCTTGACCCTTGTCACCTCCGAAGCCACAAGCTTCTCCTCCGTGGTGGCCCTGGCCGCTTTGGATTTTTGCCAACTTCTTTTCCGCGGCGGCCTCGGCTACCTCAGACCTCGCCAGCTTCTCCTCCACCTCGGCCTTCTTGCGGGCAGTGTCCAAGAGCTTGAGAAGCCACTGGACGCCGTCCCATTGCAGCTGGAACTTCGAGGCCATCAGGTTGACCTCCTTGATGACCTCCTTGAGCCTTTCGGCATAAGCAATGGCCTTGTCGGCTTATGCACTACAAAACAGATCAACTGATGACTTTGGGAGGGAGTTGAGGCAGGAGGGTAGCGGACTTACGGCGGGAAGCTTCGGCTAGCCTCGTCTCCAACTCCCGCACCACCTCGGCGGACCGTGACGAACAGGCAACATCCTGTGATTTCAAGGCATTAGAGAGGGAGCCAAGGGAAGAAAGAGGAGTCCGATCCTTACCAGGAACAGGTCGCGAACACGGCAAAGGGCGCGGTCGAGCTCTAACACGTCCTCCGCCTCGGCGTCGAAGGGTTCCTCGACCACTGGCGCGCTACTCGGGACCCGTTGTTACGCGACGTCGACAACGGCAGCCTCCTCGACCCGTGGGCCGAGCTGGTCCTCGGCACCCCCGACCATCTTAGCATCGACGCCCTCAGAGGGCGGGCCCTTGGTCCCCACTGTGGCCGACTCAGTCTCGGGGGCTCTACCGTCACTAACGTCTATGAGGGGGAGCAGGTCCCAGTTGATTTCTGGCAGCTCCAGAAGAGCCCTCTCCTCCTCGGTCGCCTGCTCGGGCCCGGCTTCCGAGGCCATCTTGGTCACTGCCTCGACCGCTCCAGGAGCTATCGCGTCAACCCTATCGTCGGCCTCTGCCACTGGTTGCTTCTCCACTTGGCTAGCCGCCGGAGCCGCAGCTTTCGAGTTAGCAGCAGCCGAGGGCTGGTCAGACCTCACCCCCTCGACTTGGGTGGCCGGCTCAGCCACCCTCGTCGGTTCCTCGGCATGGGGCTCAGCGTCCTCAATGACCCTACTTGAGGTAATTCTTCATCACAAAAAAAATGAAAGGAAATCAAGACAGATCACCCAGTTTATCACTTACTTGGCGAAGACCCTGAACGGGATCCCAATGCGCTCCGGCCTTGGCATCCTGCTCGAGCCGGATGACGGTGACGCAGGACGCGCGTCGACCTCCCCCGACCCATCCTCGTCGGAGGTAACCATGAGCTTCCGCTTCACACCAGGGATTTTGAAGCTCCCCAGCGCCGCCCTCTTCGCCTCTAGCTTTTGTAGAAGGAGATCGAGCTTCTTCCCCTTCCCCTCTGACCACAGCAGAGGCATGCGGATCCTCGGCATCTTGCCTTT
This sequence comes from Oryza australiensis, assembly GCA_019925245.2. Taxonomy (NCBI): domain Eukaryota; kingdom Viridiplantae; phylum Streptophyta; class Magnoliopsida; order Poales; family Poaceae; genus Oryza; species Oryza australiensis. The sequence continues at coordinate 2,822,867 of JAIFGZ020000473.1, read as the reverse complement.
GGCCGTTTTAGGGAGCGGTGCGAGCGACACGTATGCTTCCTGCCCCTGTCAACACCGAACCTAGCAGGTGAGATACCGAACAAAAAAAGAAGAAGCAAATAGAACAAATCAAGAAAGGGGAGGTCAAATTTAACTCGGGCCAAGGATGATGGAGGCTGTAGCTAAGCGGCCCCTGTCGCTAATGTCTGTCGAGCTTGAGAAGAAGCCCGACAGCCTTTGGCGCACTCGTTCAAGGGGGACCATCACCTCCCGAGCAGGATCCCAGCCTCCCGAGTACTCGTACGCCGGCTCACCCTCTCCTTGCAGGGTTGGAGGCCTCAGAGGGCGAAGTTGAGTGCCACTCGGGCACCGTCAGGCCTTGCTCCTTCATTCGATCCACCATGGCAACAAGCTCTTCGTCTTGGTCCTGGTCGCTGAGGGAGCAGGTGGCCGTCCAGGTGGTCGCCGAGGTCGGCTCCTGGTAGATCTCAGGGGAGATCGTCAGTTCGTGGTTCTCAATGTAGAACAACTCAGCATGCCAACCTTTGTTGGAGGTTGTCAGGTCAACGGGGATGTAGCGCTACGACATCCTCTCTTGGAATTGAATCTCGGCGCCGTCGACCGCGCTACCGACCATCCACCGGTGACAAAAATAGTGGCGGAAGAGGTTGACGTGCGAGTCTCATAGAAATGGATGAAGATAGAAATTTTAAGGATAGAAATTGGATTGAGGTTACAGAGGGCAATGTCGTAGTAGTGGAGCAGGCCCCGAACAAAGGGGTGGGTCGGCACTCCAAACCCGCAGGGAGGAAGGCAGCAAAAACAACCAACTCACCGGAGTAAGGGGTTGGAAACTACTCTCCCCGCGCCGGGCGCCACAGCGCGAGCTCCCGAGGGGGAAGGACGCCGACTTGCTGCAAGCCCACCATCATCTCTTCCCCGACGCAAGAGGGAATGAAGGCCAAGCCACACTCGGTCTCATCTCTGCCTTTCGACGAGGACTTTATCGCCTTCTTTGACGATCTCTTGGGCACCATCGGCTTCAACGGGAAAAGTCGGTGACCCTTGAGGTAGCAGACGACACACCGACAATGGGGGTGGTGGCTTTGAGTGCTGAGGCGGTGTGGAGCCAGGGAGGAGGTGTGAGAGCTTGGATGCGAAAGTTTTTGGGAATTTTTCCGCAAAGAGAAGGTGTGAAGAAGAAGGAAGGCAAAACGGCAGTGTTTAAAAGGGGGCAATGATGGGCTTGGCAGCACCATCTTCAGAAAGCGCGCGGCACCATTAACGGTGTACGCGGGGCATCCGAGGCGTCTTGGCCCATCTGCCTCCCTGGCGACCACGTCGTCCCGTTGATGGATCAGAGCCATCGGTTACCTGGAGTGGCTAACAACACCTGCATGGTCCCTGTTGCGTGCTCCGAAGAAACCACTACCGGACCGCCCCCCTCCGCCCACTTTGCCCGAGTGACGAATCTTGGCCGTCAAATCCGCGAGCTATTGGGGAAAAGTGGGAAACCCGAGGTTTGATCAGCCGTCGCAAAATCCGGGTCTTGACGGCCTTAATGAGACATGATTGGTTCTCTGTTCAAACTGTTAGGGGTCCATGTGCGAAATGCATGCCCCAGGGTTAGGTAACCATCCAACGACTTCCCTCTTGGGATCTTCCTTCGACCTCGCCGACCGCCATTAGCCTTTGGGCTAGGGCCTTACCGACTCAGTTATTAGCCTCCGGGCTATGACTAAGTCGACTTCGGAACTACCACGGGCCTCCCGGCAGTAGTCCCAACAAACTCAGCAGCCACCATCAGCCTTCGGGCAGTGGGCTTGCCGAGCTCGCTGACCGCCATCAGCCTTCGGGCTATGGCCTTGCTGACTCTGTCATTAGCCTCCAGACTATTACTAAGTTGACTTCGGGACTACCATGAGCCTCCGGGAAGTAGTCCCGATGAACTCGGCAACAACCATCAGCCTTCGGGCAATGGGCTTGTCGAGCTCGCTGACCGCCATCAGCCTCCAGGCTATGGCCTCGCTGACTCCATCATTAGCCTCCGGACTATAACTAAGTCGACTTCAGGACCACCATGAGCCTTTGGGCATTAGTCCCGATGAACTTGACAACCACCATCAGCCTTCGGGCGTGGGCTTGCTGAGTACACTGATCGCCATCAGCCTCTAGGCTATGGCCATGCTGACTTCGTCATCAGCCTCCGGGCTATGACTAAGTCAACTTCGGGACTACCATGAGCCTCCGGGAAGTAGTCCCAACAAATTCAGCAACCACCATCAACCTTCGGGCCGTGGGCTTGCTGAGCTTGTTGATTGCCATCAGCCTCTGCGCTATGGCCTTGTCAACTCTATCATCAGCCTTTGGGCTATGACTAAGTCCACTTCGGGACTACCATGAGCCTTCGGGTAGTAGTCCCGATGAACTCGGCAACCACCATCAGCCTTCGGACAGTGGGCTTGCCGAGCTCATTTACCGCCATCAGCCTCTGAGCTATGGCCTTGCCGACTCTGTCATCAGCCTCCGAGCTATGACTAAGTCGACTTCGAGACTACTGTGAGCCTCTGGGTAGTAGTCCCAAAAAATTTGGCATCCACCATCGGCCTTCGGGCAGTGGGCTTGCCGAGCTCACCAACAGCCATCAGCCTTTGGGCTATGGCCTTGCCGATTAAGCCACCTGCCTCCAAGTATGTTTGATCGACTTCGTCGACCACCATCGGTCTCGGGCGGTAGCTTAATCCAAAGATAAATGAAAAATAGTACTTCAGGCTTGACCCTAGGCCCAGATGTACCATCTGATCCCAGGCTCGGGGGCTACACCTGGTAGGTGCAAGCATGGTCAAGAGGCTTCGGGCACCCTCTGGAGTCTACGACCTGGAAGAATTCAGACCCTAAGGTCGAATGTCCCATTCGATCTTAGGCTCGGGGGCTACAACTAGCAGGTGCAGCTAGGCGGTGCACCTAGCAAAGCCCGATCGAAATGCTTTGGGAACCCGCTGAAGACGGGGACCAGGAAGAACTTGGACCGTAAGGATGGATGTCTCATTATCCTTAGGCTCGGGAGCTGTTGTGGGGGGTGTCACCCGGGGTTGCTCACAAAGCGGAGTTAAGGACAACTGAAGTCGGACCAGGAATCCTAGGGACTGGATCAGAGGCCCGACCTCCTCTTGGGGCCGGCCGCCCCGACCTCCCCCCAGGTCCGACCTTGGCGTTCCTTCTCAACCTCAACTCATCGGCCCGATGTCACACACTAAAAATTGCTTAAGTATAAATTGTTATAAAAAGGAATTTCTAGAAATTGTTTAATAAGTAAAGAAAGTGTTTGAATAAAATCTATGAAAATTCAAACATCAAATTGAGCTTCAAAATTATTTACAATAAATATTATTAATTTTTACACGTGAAGTCAATGTGGGAGGAAAAATTTATTAATTGGAACATGGGTGGATTTCATTTTTATTAAATTTTCCATGACTAAATGTACTCTCTAAAATTTTCTCGGATTTTCGAGCTTGATTATTAATTTTAATAATACAAAGAGCTTTTCAGTCATTATTTAAATAAGTATATTAATCATTAAATGATCTTATTATATTTTTATTAAATACTTTGAGTATCCAATTATTTTTAGGATTTTTCTTGGAATTATTTGAGCATTAGAAGTATTTATAAAAATTCAAAGAAATTCAGATAGAAAAGTGTGGATTGTCTCCCGCTACGGGGTCGTCCCTAACCTCCATGTTGTGCATTGCTCACCCGAAACTGTGTTCTTCGTTTCTCCTCCCAAATCCGGCCCAATCCTTTGCCTAAATCAAAAATTATTTGTGGGAACGGATTCCTCTCGATCTCCTCTACTTTTACCCCAATAAATCTCGTTCAATCCCATGCAAAATCTCTAGAATTTTGGCCTCGTTCTTATCCCGACGAACTCGGGATAAACCCCAAAAATCCGACTCCAAATCCTCTCGTCCCGGTGCTGGTCCCTCCTTCCTGAGCCTATAAATAGCACCCCCTTGGTCTCCTCTCCCTTTTCCACCTTTTACCCAAGCTTTTCCCGTGCCCTAGCCACCTTCCCCGTGAGTTTCCATCTCTGTGCCACCGACCGATCTCCAGCCGCACCTAGCCGCCGATCTCGTCACTGCCAGAGCTCGCTGAAGCCACCGTCGGCATTGTAGCAGTAGTCTGGAGCCCGTCCATCGCACCTCTTCCACTAAAGATCGCCGGAATTTGGACGTCATCGTCAAACCGAGGACCTTCGCCATTTGAAGCTCATCGCTGGACGTCTCTCATCGCTGCTCGTCATTGCGTAAGTGTTGGTAAGTGTCGCCTAGTCGTCCTCTCTCCATTAGTGTCCTCTGTTTCCGTCGTTGCATCGTCGTTCGCTATCGTAATCGCCGTCTAGTGTCGGCCAGCTGGTGATCCCATATGGATGCTTCATCGTCACGTTGTCTGCACCCGTCCTCCATGGCTGCTAGCTGTCGTCACGTGGCCTCTATCTAAAACCCTAGATCAGATAGTTTTGAGCCATCGGATCTAGGTCAAACCCCAGTCAAATTAATCTAAACCGTCTAAAATCTCGTAGATCATCTCAATGGACTCGATCTATTGTGGACCGTAGGGTTGACCTTTGGGTCCCACCCGTCAATGGCTCGATCTTCTTTTCCGAGTCGCTTACATCAATAATCTTCTTTATCAACATAAAAATAAATATAAATTATGTCATAATCTCTTTAATCCTTTTTAATAGGCTTAATTGGATTAAAACTTGTAAAATTCATAACTAATTCATATGAACTCGGAATGAGGTCGTTCAAGTCCCAAAATTCATCTAAAATTAAGCTATATCATTTTATGAACTAATTGTGTTGTTTACTTGGTTTTTATTAGTGTTTTTCCTTGTTTTGTGTTCTAGGCTTAGTTTTTGGTAGTTTCGGAGGATCATTCGTTCGTTCGTTAGAAAAATTCCTGAAGATGAATTGAAGACTAATTATTGCAAGGCAAGTCACATAGATCCTAAACAATTTGTTTGAGCATGTTTGTCCTTTTTTTAATTCTCTATTTTTTTTCAAATGTGCATTTATTTTTGAGTGCCATTGGGTGGTATGAATCCATTCCTTTGTTATGGCCAATTTGCATGATTATCCTATACCTTGATACCTTGGGTTATAATTTGACTAGTTAAACTTTATATAATGGTTTAACTAGAAATTATAAACAATTGCTTGCCATGCTTAGAAACTTTAGCGTCATTTCATGTGGGATAATTAATGATTTACTTATTTCCTTTTAATGGACAATTAATGATAGCTCATGACGGATGATCATGATTAATTAATGAATTAATGGTCAACTAAAGTTTGATTAATGGTGGGTTGTGAGCACCATTTTGATGATTTGGTTATGGTGGTCATGGCAGTTAAGGATCGGTTCTCAGAAAATCCTGGAAGAAATACCGTGCATAGTACAAGCCAGCATGGGTAATGGCTTGATCTGTAGTATAGCTATCTCTAGCTGACGTACCCTAGTGAGGGTGGGCGTGATGGAGTTGGGTCAGCCCCAGCTTTAAGGGTTGATCAGCTTCTGGATTCACCACGGCACGCGGGGGCGCTATCCATTTCCTTGCGAGGGGTGGGGCCGAAACCTTGGTGTTGTACGATTGGTTACGGAGAGTTATGCGAAAGGTCTTGTCACGATTTCACCCTTTGCAGTATCATGGTGGTACTTCGGGGCATGGTAACATGTGTGGAATCGTGTCCTATGGATAAATTTGCACACCTCTGATCAGAGTAAAACTATTCGAATAGCCATGCCCGCTGTTATGGGCAATCAACCAGATTCACCGTGATTAGTCTCACACTACTCATTAATGATGATAAATGGTGATGATAATTTGTTAGCTCCTGTAATGGAGTTTAGATCTGTACAACTAGGATTGATTGTTCAGAGTTGGTTGGGCCTGTGCAGCATTGGAATGTTGTTCAGTGTTGATTAATATTGATGACTAATTACTTTACTATTTTAGAAATTCTTTAAATTCTTGCTAAATGCTGCCTTTAGAAATAAAACCCTCTTATGGCTATCCTTTGTGTCCTTGTGCACTTGCATACTTGCTGTGTGGCTTGTTGAGTATTTCATGTACTCATTCTTGCATTAACTAATCAACCTCAGTTGAAGAAGGCTTTCGAAGGAGAAGACCTTTTGGCTTAGATCCCAGTTGAGCTGCCTGTGGGTGTGGAGTTGAAGCTTCACTATATTTTCTTTTCCGCTGCAGTTTTCTTTGTGGTGAGGACTAAGTACCTCTTTTGTAAGTATTTATTGCATTAGTTTATTTGATGAATCTGTATATTAAATTGTCGATTTGTGTACCTCGGCTGATTCCTAGACGAGGATTATGTGCACAAATTAGTTTGGAAATTACTAGTGAATTTCCGAGCGTGACAAGTTGGTATCATAACCATATTGACTGTAGGTCAAGCCAAACGGTTAAGCCCATAAGGACATGTCTTTGCTAAAAAAATCTATTTGCGAAAAATCTGTTTTTCTCCTTATCCCATTGCTTCTTGCAAAAGTTTTGCTCAACCTCTCTCTCCTCTCCGGTTTTCAACTTATTCTAGATGGGTCCCTATACGAAGAAGTTCAATAGGATGATGATTCGCTGTGATTTGCCCAAGAAGATCAAGAAGTTTAGTGAAAGTATGGCAGCACAAGAACGTAAGGCATTATTTGAAAAGGAGGCAGCAACATAGAAACTATGGCTTTACAAGTGAGCTCTGTCATATGGTGTATGATCTTGAATATGAGGTTCCACCGAAGTACACTAAGGTATCCCTTCATGTTGGAAATCAATCTCACTGCAAGGCAATTGTTACTATTGTCTCAGACAAGGAAGATTTTCCACGACTCTATTCAGTGGTGAAGCAGACTGTTTTGTTTATGCTCGTGAAGAAGTCACGTATGAAGCATTGTGTCGTCTCCGTCGTCATTTCAAGGATCATCTAGAGAACACTGTGTATCACTACCATCCGAAACATGGCGACGACTTTTGGATGAATGGTTGTGTGAATACTCGGGGTTAAGAGAATCAGACAATTGTGCATATGAGGACGATGTTGGATGCTCTTGATGATCTCTACACTTATTGCAAGACCCAAGCCATGATTTAGAAGAAGGATCTACAAGAGAAAAGATTGTCAGGTTACAGAAGATGGTTGAACGGATGAGAGACAAGTCTCAGCCGAAAGATAATGAGACCACCAAGATTCTGGGATGAACTGAAGCTCGTTTTGCAGAGTGTCGGAAGGACACCAACTGTAAGCTTGTACTTCGTTAGGAAAGTACTATGAGTTAGAAGATGAATTAACAAAGTTAAAAGGAGAAATTTCTTCGGATGAAGATGGAGATGTGAAGCCTACTCGAGTGGTCAAGCGTTTTTGGCACTAAAGTTCTTTCACTCAAGATCAGTCTCGGAGAAGAAGAGTCAGATAAGAAGTCTCCTAGCCCAAAGGGAGATTGAAGAAGTATCTGGAACTCATGGCAGAACCTAAGCTTTACCCTCAAGAGTAGTAGCCTGTTGGTTAGTTAGATCGTTGTGTTAGCTTGTTTGCTTAAGTTTTGTTTGTGCTTGTGTGGGTGTTAGCGTATGGAGTATATCAAGGGGTGGTGATATAACCATACTAGTTTAAGAGTTCAATTCATTATAAAAAACAACTTATTTCACATCAATAAAAGTTAAAGTTTAGTAAAGAAGCTTGCTCTATTATGAGTTTCCCCTGTCTCCTTTCTTTTCTCTTTCTGTTTCCCTCTTACCTTACCCCCAAGTTAATGAGTTCAAGGAAAGGAAGTTTTATGCTCAACAGTGTGGTGGTTTCAAAACAACAAGTTATTGGTCAGCATACTCACAACCAAGTTCTTTCTGCTAAGGATCAAGAAATCATAATGGTGTTGCAACTACCAATCTCAAGAGCCCTACCTTTTACTTCGAGTTCTGCCCAAGCAAGAAGTAATTGGGTGCCGCATACAAATCACCTTACTAGAGTTCTAAAATCCAGTTCCGTGTTTTGACCAATTGGTTACCATTCAGGTTAGCTTAAGAAGAAAGAGTGTTAGTGGAATGCAGCTCTCAACTTACAGCAGTATGATGTGATTTTAATTGACAAGTTAGAATTCAGCCCTTAAGTCAAAACCCAGTCAGTTTAAGGATACGGTCTACCATCCCTACTCAGAATCAAGTGGTAGTAAGCCAAGACAATTCATTATAGAATTATGAACAAATGTTATTTTGAGATCCAGGCATTTAGAAGCCAAGTGTCCTAAGCAGGGTTAAAGGTCAGAAGCTCAACGGACACCATTGTTGTGTTAAGAAAAATTATTCACTGTAGGTCTTACACATAGTTTGAGGATCAAAGTTTGCCTTGAGGTAGTGTCTTAAAGGAATGAGAAAGCTGAAAGTTTACTTTCGAGACATCAGGATGATCATAATTGCTACACTGAGGTTTATAAGGGATGAGTTTACAGGTGTCTGAAAGGATGATTTCTTTTGACACTATACGTGGATCAAGTTAATACTGTCAACAAGACCAGGATCTTCCACAACAAGGGATCTAAAGAGATGTCGTTTCTGTAAAAAGAAGAAAATTTTTAAGTCTTCAAATAGAAGAAGATGGAATGTGGAGGTTGCATTATTTTAGAGCAATGGGAACTTGATGTAATGGTACACATTTTCATTTTTTTCACTGGTTAAGAAATATCAAGGGAAGACTTTGTTCGTAAAGTGTTTGCTTTTGGTTAAAGGAATGGATCATGCAGTTAGCGGTTGCTAGCTCACTTCAGTAATGACCAAGGTCATAATGGACAAACGAAAATTCTAGCAGATTGCCTGACAGTCAAGGTGATGGTTGTAACCATTGCAACATTTCCATTAGTTGGGACAAACAAGTACTGCCGAAAGTGACCAAAGGAAGTATTGTGGACTAAGGCTCAAGTTTTGTCTCTATTTCGTATAAGCAAGAAGATTGCTAACTAAGAGGAACGCACCCCATGCCTGCTGGGGATTGGTATATGTGAATTGTTTTGAGTCAAGATGTTCTGACAGATCATGTGCCAGTTCTAGTTAAGACTGACCAGTTCCAGTAGTAAGACATGGAGAAGTTATGTGGTAATGTAAAAGAAGCTATGGACTAAGAAGTGGTTTTTAAAAATCCAAAAGTCACAAGATAAGCATATCAAGGAAGTGGTTTATTAGTCAAAGATATACGAGATGCAGGGTTTATTTCTGAAGAGTTTTTGCCCATTTAAAATCGTGGATTCAGTTGGACAGAACTATTGGTGGGTGGAATAGTTATGTAACCAAGCTAAGTGACACTATGGATACTATGATGCTATTTTGGAATCTTATAGTTGGACTTTAACGATCAACAGAGGTCAGTATAATACCCATGTTAGATAGATGTTTATGGTCACTCAAGAAAATAGGAATAAGAGAGGATATAGAAATTTGTGATGGGAATTTCCTATTTTAGTGGTTACATGGAAGCATTAAAGACAGTGTGTTACTCTAGTAATGTGGCACAAGGTCAATAATGGTTTGCTCGTTGACAAGTCATTGCGCAAGTCCTGATGAATCACTGCAAAGTTTATATGAGTTAGCAGAACAATTGTTCTACCAGTTACACGTACGATCTGGATACAAGAATGAGTGTGGACAATATTATTAGGTTGATCCAAAAAAGGGAGATTGACCATGAATGTCACTGCTACGTTAATCTGAAGTATGAGGAAGATAGGTCATTAAAGCTATAGGCAAATGGTTCTTATCAATTGGCCTTGAAATTTAAGAATTATTTGAAGTTGATCATTATTCATCAGGTCAGTTTGAGAAACAATAAGGATCAAGTCAAGTATGGAATTTTCTATCTCAAGATATCCTGAATCAGTAAAAGTTGTAATAAAGGGGATATGATTACTAAGAGGTAACTTATGAAATGGACCACTAATTTGATAGTCTGATTGACTGATGGTCAAACTGCACCTGGAGTTCAGGAGCCTGAATAGTTAAAAGTCATACCTATGAGAAACAACTTTAGAATGTCCGCTATACTGGCATGATATGCTACTTTCTATAAGAAATGAAGGTTAGATCAAGCAAAATGTTTTGGGTTCAAATATCAATTGGAAAACTACGAAGCAAGGCATGATAAAGTTTTAGTATCTGGTTAAGTTTAAATAAGGATGGTTATTGTTGTTTTTGTGACTTAAAAGAAACTCATCTACCATAGAAGGTGGGACTGGAAAGAATGTCAGATATTATTTCTTCTCACAAATTTGGTAACATGGGAAATAACTCGACCCTAGTGTTAAGTAAGACCTCTGTGGTTTTGTTTGAATCAAGGATCTACAAAGAATAAGCTAGAGCAGAGCTCATACCGGATACCACCGTAATTAGAAATCCCAAAACAAAATCTGATCAAGGTTGGAGTCAGGTCGATCTTAGAAAGTATCTAAAGGTGGATTAAGTTTGAGAAAAATTCTTTCTAGAAGAGAAACAGAGTAAGAGAATTGAATAGTCTGTCAGATAAATCAGTTAATTCTTAATCAATAAGTAAGAGAAAGATGCATCAGCTTAAATATAAATTGTTGTAAAAAAGGAATTTCTTGAGATTATTTAATAAGTAAAGAAAGTGTTTGAATAAAATCTATGAAAATTTGAACATCAAATTGAGCATCAAAATTATTTATAATAAATATTATTATTTTTTGCTTCTGAAGTCAATGTGGGAGCAAAAATTTATTAATTGGAACATTGGTGGATTTGATTTTTATTAAATTCTCCATGATTAAATATACTCTCTGAAATTTTCTCGGATTTTTCAAAGCTCGATTATTAATTTTAATATTACAAAGAGTATTTCAATGATTATTTAAATAAATATATTAATCATTAAATGATATAGTTATTTTTTATTAAGTACACTGAGTATCCAAGTATTTTCAGAATTTTTATTGGAATTATTTGAGCATTGGAAGTATTTGAGCATCGTGTCTTGGGTGTTTTGCTTGGGCCTATTTAACATGGTGTAGCATTGTTCAGTGAAGATTTAATCTTGCCTTAATTAATCAACTATTTTACCGTTTTAAACTATAAACGTTCGCAACTGTCTTTATGCAAATAGCCACGAACCTCCTTTTGTCTTCCCTTCTACGTGCATTATTGATGTGGCTTGCTAAGTACAGGATAATACTTAGCCTTGTTATTATCTTTCCTTTTTTAAAATGTAGTGCTTCTGAGTTGAAGACGAAGTTAGAGTATCAAGGTATAAGGCTTATACCCTAGTTGAGTTTTGCCTGTGAAGTGGAGCTGAAGCCTCACTAGGATTACCTTTTTCACTGTTGCTGCTTTTTTGTGTGAGGACTAAGTGTCTCTTCTGTAAGTATTTTTGTGTGGATCTTCAACTTGATTTTTGAAACAAGATTTATACACAAAATTGTCTGAAAAAATTATGTTGAATTTTTTGGTGTGACATTCTTCTTCTTCTTCTTCTTTTCTTCTTCCTCTCTCCTGCGTTGACTGTGCTGCCATGGCATGCGTGCGTTGTGCGCGCGCCTGGCTTGGGTCTGCGGTTGTGGGGTGGCCTCAGCATGGGCTGTGGAACGGTGCGGCCTCGCTGCCTTTGTGCGAGGTGCAGGCATGGCCTTTCCGCTGAGCAGTGCACAGGCATGGCCTTGCTGCCATGCAGCAACCGATGCGGTGTCCATGTGTGGCATGGCGCGGTGAGATGGCGCAGCCAGCTAGCATTTCCAGGAAATCCCTAATCGGCTTTTGCCGACGACTCCAAGTCGATGATAGCGGATTTCTCCGGGAAAAGCAAAAACGGAACGAGCATTGGGAGAGAAGTTCGTTTCCGCGATTAGATCAGTGAGATGCAAAATGGATTTACAAGTTCTTACCATTCTTTTTTCTTGTTCTTTGGAAGAATGTCATGGTTAGACTCTCTTCTTATTTATTCCTCTAGCACAAAGTGTACAATGTGAGCAGCCCCCTTCTCTTTATACCCTCTTATGTGGTTTTGTGCAATTAAAAGCTTAAAAGAGTGATTTTGAATAGCTAGTATCATATATTTACAAATCATCGATCATCAATTTATACTCTCTGTGACATCGTATTAATATTTAAAATCGTATTAATATTTAAAAATATGTTTAAAACTTTAAAAGAACTTTTAAAAATAATTCTAAAATTTATTAATAATAACACATTACGTACGTTGGATTTTTATATAATTATTGTCTGATTATTTATATATAAATATTATTTAAATGGTTTGATTTTTGTGGATTTTTCTTACAATTTTTGTGCATTTTATGTAAATGGATCGGTAATGGATGTACACCATGGACCGATGATTGATAGAGTTTATTCAAGGCATGTATTATTTTTTAAGTACGGCCAATGCCAACAAGCATAACGGCATTATACATTGTCCATACAAAAGTGCAAAAACCGAAAGGAGTATTCTACATCAAGAATTATTCATGCCTACTTGTTTAAGTCGGGATTGCAGACTGTGATTAATACGGTGGGTTTGAAGAGAATATAGCAGGCGAAGCGGACGGGGATGTTGAAGAAAATGAAAGTGTCGATGATCTTGGTCTGATGTTGCGCGACGTACAAAAATTGGACGGACCAGAAAATATCCTTGTACCCAGGTTGTGAACAGGGGCACAAAAAGTTGGGTATCACGCTGAAATTCAGTGACAAGGCATTTGGCAAGTTATGAAAACTCATGAATAATATTCTTGTAGAGGGAAATGAATTGTCGGAATCAACATACGAAACTAAAAAGTTAGTTTGCCATATAGGACTGGAGGTACAGAAGATACACGCATGTCCTAACGATTGTATCTGTTATCGCGGTGAGGAGTACGAGAACCTAGAAACATGTCTGGTTTGTAATACACTTTGATACAAGATTAGACAAGATGACCCAGGCGAAGTTGACGAGCAGCCTTCGAAGGAGAGAGTTCCTGCTAAGGTGATGTGGTATCTATAATACCACGGCTCAAGCGTCCCTTCAGGAACAAAGATATCACACCCTGAAAATCACTTAAATATAAATCATTGTGACAAAAGAATTTCTAAAAATTATTTAATAATTAAAGAAAGTGTCTAAAATAAAATCTATGAAAATTTGAACATCGAATTGAGAATCAAAAGTATTTATAATAAAAAATTTTAGTTTGCGGTGAAGTAAATGTGAGAAATAAAATTTCTTAATTGGAACATGGTTGGATTTAATTTTTATTAAATTCTCCATGATTAATTATACTCTCTGAAATTTTTTGAATTTTTCGAGATCAAATATTAATTTTAATAATAAAAAGAATTGTAGTGATTATTTAAATAAATAAATTAATCATTAAATGATATGGTTATATTTTTATTAAATACTTTGAGTGTCCATCTATTTTCAAGATTTTTTCTTGGAATTATTTGAGGATTAAAAGTATTTATAAAAATTCAAAGTTGTTAGGAGAGAGAAGTTTAGATTATCTACCTCCACAAAAGTGTCGTCCCTAACCTCCAGCCAACGTTTACTGTTCATCCCTAAACATAAGCTGTTTTTCCCATTCCAAATCCGGACTCTCCATTGTTGTTCTTCCCAAATTAGTTGCGAAAATGGATTCCTCTCGATCTCCTCTACGTTTCCCCCGAGAAATCTCATTCAATCCCGTGCAATTCATCGCGAATTTCAGCCTCGTTCTTATCCTGACGAACTCGGAATAAACCCCACAAATCCGATGCCAAATCCTCTTGTTCCGGTGCTGATCTCCCTTCCCGAGCCTATAAATAGAACCCCCTAGTCTCCTCTCTCGTTTCCCTCTTTTTTTCTCGAGTTTTCTCATGCCCTAGCCACCTCTCCACGAGTTCCTTCTCTCTCCAACGTCGGCCACAACTCTGGCCACCTTTTCCCGTCGTCTCGGCCGTTCCCAGTCAGTGCCATCACCACCTCCGACATCGCAGCAACAAGATGAAGTCTGGCAGCCATCTTCCCTCCGCCAAAAACCTTGGGAAGGACCTCGTCACTGTGAAGCCCATGCGTTGCCGCCTCTGTTCATCTCCGGCCGAGCCTCATCGCTGTTCCTGCTGCCGTATTCGATCGTCATCTTCACCACCAGCTGCACAAGGACCCTGGGAAGGCCCTATTCGTTCGTTCATCGGAGAAGTTCCTGAAGACGAATTGAAGACTATGTATTGCAAGGCAAGTCACACAGATCCTAAACATTCCTTTGAGCATGTTGATCCTATTTTTAAATTATCAATTTATTTAAACTGTGCATTTATTTTTGAGTGACATCAGGATGGTATAAATTTATTCCTTTGTTATGACCAATTTTCATTGATTACCGTATACCTTGATACCTAGGGTTACAATTTGACTAGTTAAACTTTGTATAATGGTTTAGCTAGAAATTAGGAATAATTGCTTAGCCATGCTTAGAAACTTTAGCGTCATTTCATGTGGGATAATTAATGATTCACTTTTATCCTCTTAATGGATAATTAGTGATAGCTCATGATGGATGATCGTGATTAATTAATGAATTAATGGTTAACTAAAATTTGATTAATGGTGGGTTGTGAGCTCATGGTTTGATGATTTTGTTATGGATTTCTTTTTCCGCTGCAGTTTTGTTCGTGGTGAGGACTAAGTACGTCTTTAGTAAGTATTTATCGCATTAGTTTATTTGATAAATCTATATATTAATTTGTAGATTTGTGTACATCGGCTGATTCATGGACGAGGATTGTTTGCACAAATTAGTTCATGAATTATTAGTGAATTTCCGGGACACCCCGTCGATGGGTGGCTATGGAGAAACATTAACAGAACATTTAAAGACTTCGAAGAGGATGCATGAAACATAAGGTTCGGTTTAAGTACGGATGGCATGAATCCTTTTGGAGAGATGAGTAGCGGTCACAACACTTGGCCTGTTACGATGTGTATCTATAACCTCCCCCTTGGCTATAAATGAAGCGGAAGTACATCATGATGCCGATTATTATTCAAGGTCCAAAGCAACCTGATAACGACATTGATGTGTACCTGAGACCATTGGTCGAAGATCTAAAACTGCTGTGGAAGAAAGAAGGTGTCCCCATGTGAGATGAGGACAAACAGGAGCAGTTTAACCTACGAGTGTTGCCGTTCGTTACCATCAACAATTGGCCTGCACTTGGCAACCTATCTAGACAGCCAAACAAGGGGTATAAGGCTTGCACTCATTGTATGGATGAAACCTAAAGTACGTACCTGAAACACTATAAGAAGGTTGTGTACATGGGTCATCGTCGCTTTCTTGTTGCAAGACACCTTGTCCAGAGAAAAGGCAAACATTTTGAATAGAACGCAGACCACCATACTAAGCCAAAAAATTGTAACGAAAAGGTCGTGTTTACCATAGTGAAAGACCTGAAAGTAGTATTTGGAGAGGAACCTGGCAGCCAACCTATAGCAAGTGAAGATGGTCATGCGACGATGTGGAAGAAGAAGTCTAATTTTTGGGAGTTATCCTATTGGAAAGTCTTGGATGTCCGCCATGCAATCGACGTGATGCACCTTACTAAGAACCTTAGCGTCAACCTACTGGGCTTCCTAGGTGTATATGGAAAGTCAAAAGATACACTTGAGGCATGTAATGATCTCAAGCATATGGCACAACGCGACGGCCTTCAACCGGAAACAAAGGAGAAAGGAAGCCACTACTTGAGTCCAGCCAGCTACACTCTGAGCAAGGCAGAGAAGGAAATCATGTTTGAATGCCTGGAGAGCATCAAGGTACCATCCGGATACTCCTTGAATATAAAGGGAATAATAAGCACGAAGGAGAAGAAGTTCATCAACCAAATGTCTCAAGACTGCCACCTGCTGATGACACCGCTGCTTCCCGTAATCCGGGGTATCCTTCCTGATAATGTCCGAGCAACAATAACAAAGCTATGTGTTTTCTTGAACACAATTTCGTAGAAGATCATCGATCTAGACAGACTAGAAGCCTTTCAAAATGATGTGGTGCAATGTCTTGTCAGCTTTGACATGATCTTTCCGCCTTCCTTTTTCAATATCATGATGCATCTTCTATGCCACCTTGTCAAAGAGATCGTATCCTCGGTCCTGTATTCCTACACAACATGTTTCCTTTAAAGAGGTACATGGGCATTCTAAAGAAGTACGTCCGTAACCGTTCTCGTCCGAAGGCCAACATCGCTAAGGGGCATGGAATAGAGGAGGTCATCGAGTTCTGCATAGACTTTATTGAAGACCTTCGTCCAATCGGGGTCCCCGAATCAAGACATAAAGGGAGACTAGGGGGAAGGGGACTCTTGGAAGGAAGGCAATAATGACCGTATACAATGAATTGTTTCGAAAAGCACATTGGACTATTTTACAACAATCTTCCTTGGTGGCTCCTTACATCGAGGAGCACTTGGCAATTGTTCGCTCCAAAAACATCGATAAGACCGATGTCTGGATTCCACATCATCACATTGATGCTTTCCCTGCTTGGCTGCGACAATATCTCATGGGCAACGGGACCATTAACCAACAACTAGCCTTCTTGGCGAGGGGACCATCTTGCTCGATCACCACATTTCAGGCATATGAAATCAATGGGTATACATTTTACACATGGGTCCAAGATAGAAAGAGCACAAATCAGAACAGCATTGTCCACATCGAAGCCGTGAGATACGATGATATGACTACACGTATTAAGTAGCATCGATGACATATGGAAACTTGACTATGGACCTCTGAAGGTCCCTCTGTTTCGGTGCTAGTGGGTTAGGCTGACTGGTGGAGGTGTAATGATTAATGCAAGCGGGATGACAACGGTCGACCTTAGCAAAGTTGGATACTCAGACGAGCCCTTCGTCATTGCCAATGATGTAAGGCAAGTTTTCTATGTGAATGACATGGCTAGCAAAGCAAGGAAGGGGAAAGGGTCCATCGAGCCAAAGCGCCACATGGTTCTCCCAGGTAAAAGGAAAATCATGGGTCCTTTCAAAAAAAGGAAAATCGTGGGAGTCGAGGATAGGACCGACGAATATTACGATCAGTTTGACGGGCGACCTCTGTTCGTGGTGACGGTTGACCTGAGCATCCTCCTCTCAAATGAGGACACCCCTTACTCACGCAACGATCATCACGAAGGAACATTAGAGAGGAGAAAGTACGTGAGGACAACCATCACACACTAAATTGTGTTAAATGTACTCGCCTAGCTAGGTTGTTGTATGGACAATGTAAATTATTTTGAATTTATTGAATCTATTGTAAAATTATTGTAAATTATTGAATTATTATAAATTATTGAATTTATTGAATTTGTTGAATTTATTGTAAATTATTTTGAATTTATTGAATTATTTCAAATTTATTAAATTTATGGACGATGTTAATCATATATGATTATTAGAAATTAAAATAATTTTCAATAGGGCAAATGTTAATTCTATATGATTATTAGAATTTAATAATATTCAGTAGGGCATATGTTAATTATATATGATTGTTAGAATTTAAAATATTTTTCAATAGGGCATATGTTAATTATGCATGATTGTTAGAATTTAAAATATTTTTAGTAGGGAATATGTTAATTATATATGATTATTAGAATTTAAAATATTTTTAATAGGGCATATGTTAATTATATATGATTATTAGAATTTAAAATATTTTTTAATAGGGTTTATGTTAATTATATATAATTATTAGAATTTAAAATATTTTTTAATAGGGAATATGTGACATCCTAAAAAATCCACACTTTTGAAAATGTGTAAAATGACGAAGAAAATTTTTATGAATAAATTTGTTTTTTACTTAATTTTAAAACATTTAAAATCTCCTAATATTTATTTGCATTTTCCTTATTTTTAAAAAATTCTAATTTTATTAATTTTTTGCCCTTATTTTTGAAAAGTCCCAAATTAACTTTTAATTCAATAAAATTCCCAAAAATTGAATTTAAATCAAGTTTAAACCCTAGAATAAATCCTTTCTAAATTTTTCCCAAATTTTCCCCTTTCCTTTTATTTTCCTTTTTCTCGTTTTTCCTTTTTCCTTTTTCCTTTTTCTTTTCTTGTTTTTCTTTTTCCTTCCTTTCTTCTTTCTTCCTTCTTCCTCCCCTCTTTGGCCGAACCATGGCCGCCGCAAGCCACGGCTGCTGCATTGTGGGCACCGGCCACTCCAACCGGAGCCACAAACCAACTCCACAACACCGCCTCATCCTTCCCCACGTGCCATCGCACAATTGGACCAACCACGTCATCATCATCATCCACGGCGAACCGACCTTGCTGAAACGCCATGACCGACGAGCTTGAACCGACCTAGGAACCCTATATATAGACCATGCTAGGCTAAGATGTATGTACCAAAATTTATCCTCATCTCTTGTTCTATATTTCCCCCAAGGTTCCCCTAGTTATTACACCTTGTATCGTTTGAATTTCGAGAGAAACCAAAAAGGAGCAGCGAAGAACCCTAACTAGCCGCCAGAAGCAAATCTCAAAATTTGTTGTCTTCGGTCGATTTCTCTCCAAATAGAAGGTATATTCATGCTTTTTGCACTTCAAGCATCCATTATCCTAAGTTTTTTGAGCCAATAGGCCACCGGAAACCGCCGCCGGCGAGCATCGTCAGACTTGTTCTGTTTCAGCCGCCGCGCGCATGGTGATAGGCCGTCTCAATGCATTTTCGGCCAAATAAATCCTTTAACTAGCATCCCCAAGCACCGTAGAAGCTCCCAAGCCCATTAGTTCGGTCGTGCCATCGCCGGAGAGCCCTCGCGACGAGCGCCCCCGCCGCCGCGGTTACGCCGCTGTCGCCGGCCCGTTCCAATGCCTCCCCGGCCCAGCCAAGCACCAAAATGGATTCCCTGTAGTCTCTAGATGGAGAAAAGTCTCATAGACTCTAAGTTCCAGCCGTTACCCGCTGCGCGCACCCGCTTCCCTACCAGCGCCGGCTCTGAAGAAGAAGAACAGAGAAAGAAGAGAGAGAAAAGAGAAGAAAAGAGGGAAAAGAAAGAAAAAGAAAGGAGAGAGAAAAAGAGAAAAGAAAGAGAAAAAAAGAAAAACTTAGGAAAAGCCCTAGAAAAATAGTTTGACCTCTTTTGATCTCTTTTCAACTTTTATTCCAAATTATTTCTATTTTTCCCAAATCCATTTATGTTCCTTTTAAAATATTTAGATGTTTCTTTCAAACTCTTTCTATTTATTTATGCTATTCAAGTTCAATTTGTAAAACTTTAGAATTTAATAAGTAATCTTCTCATTTAAAATCTAAAAAGTATCTTTTAAACCTTTTCCAAAATTTTTATATTTGTTTGGTATTTATTTGAATGGTTCATTTAATTTCTTTTATTTATTTTATTTATTGATAGATCGCGACGTCGAGTTCGCAGAGGAAACTGAACTCGAGAGAAATATTGATGTAAACGCCCTTGTTGCCCTTCAAGAAAACAAAGAATTTGAGACCGTTGACATTGAAGGCAAGTAAAACTATCCTTGATCATTTATAGAATTTAAAAATATTTAGTTACTATGTTTTAAGTAGAATATTTATTTAGAAATGTTTTGTGGGCTGGGTTAGTTGAATTAGATAGTTATAACTTATCATTTCATGTGATTTTAAACATTCTTTAGATCATATATGTTAATATTTCATGCACTAGAAGGATCTTATCATTTTATGTAACGAAAAATAGAAATACTATCATTGCATGTGATTAAGTATATACCTTTTTCTTCCTAGGCAATATTTTGATAAGTTTAGACCAAGCATGAAATTAGGATATAATAAAATGAATACTATTGCATGTAGTATCATTTTAAGCACAATCATAGGGAAGTTTATTATTATTTCATGTAATAAAATGAAAAAGAGTTTGTTATTTCATGTGATAGGTGAATAGAAGTCCTATCATTTTATGTGACAAGAATAGTTTTGGCTGGATGCCAGAAAATATAAAAATTCTTATGCCAGAATAAGGACATAATTTTGCCCATCCGTTGGATCGGTTTTTACCGGCTTAGCAGATATATTTCTTTATCCGATCTCCCTGGGGGCTTGCCTTATATGGCCCAAAGAAGTCTTATTGGTGGACAGCTATGTAAACAGCGGATAAAAAGCCAATACTAACTAGATTGGTACCGTCTGTTAAGATAGCACCACAGGTGTCATCAAGCCTGGGTAAGTGTGTGATGAACAACTATTAAATAGGGGATTGAGTGCCATTCACTGGTTAGGTTTGGTGCCTCTATTAAGATAGTCCACCGGTCTCATCACACATCAAGAAAAGTTAAAGCTATATAAATACTATGTTACACTGTTAACGACCAAATTTGCTAAATCATGCATCGGATTTGGAGTTAAGGCCGAAGCCAATTTGGAGGAAATCGGTATTCATAGAAACAGAGTGCACGCCAATTGCAAACCGAATCAGCAGAGTTCGTCGGCTGATAACCGAATCGGCTGAGGTGTTCGTCGACTGATACCAAATCGGACAAAATAAGCCGATGTACCCGATTCTGGTAAGGTAACATTGGAATCATCATCAGATTCATTTGAAGTGCTTCATGAGGATTGTCATACATGGATAGTCCAAAGAAGGCAATTGTATCTGTTAATTAGGTTATTTTAAATAGTTTCCTTATAGATTAAGTCGGTAAGAGTCTGCCTAAGGGACTTATCTGTAATTTGAATTGTAATAGAGATAGGAATCATGTCCGACAAGGACATATCTTGTATCTAGGTATAAATATGACCCAAGACCTTGTAAACGATAATAACAATCAGTTCAATACAACTTCGGTGCATCACCACCTTTTTCCTTTCAATTTCTTTGACGAGTTCTTGCTATTGAGCTGGGTTGCATCGGGTTCGATCTCCGACGAGAAGTAAAGCTTGTTATGGTGGCATGTGCTCTTGGGATTAGTGCTTCCATATTTATGACACTCTAATCCTATTTACGTAAATCATCAAGTTATCATATATGCTATATAATCTAGATCGATATTGTTGTCTAACCCTAATCGGCTAGCATCTATTACTAGACAACAGCCGATAGGGTTAGATGTCAACATCGACTTAGATTATATAGTATATCCACCATCTCGAAATGTTTTCTTTGACTTGTTTAGATCTTATGCTTCTATTTACGCTTAGTGCTGCATCAGTTGAGTCTGACCTACTAAGTGTTATCTAGAATCATAATATCTATCTTATCTTATGATTGCTAATAGAGATAGTATCGGGGTTTCAGTCGATCTTACCTTTTTTAGCTATCTTGTTTATTATATGTTCACTTGATATGCTAAATCTGCCCTTTATATTAAGATCTCACTATGATAAAATATGTTAAGCTCGTTATCGATCTGTTAGGGTATCCTAACACTTGATCGGTTCCTATTTAACGTATTTAATCTATATTGATATCTTAGTATAGAGTAGTATAGGAGTATTAGCCGATACATGTTAGGTTTATGACATCGCCTATGCTATAAATAAGTATAATCTTTATCTTAAAGTACTTTTAGACATAAGTGATTTATACTATCTCGGCACGCTGCCGATCTATCCCAATCACTTGGTTTAGACGTATTTCGAGACTTAGATTATATATTATGTTTATTTACAGCCAATCAATTAGATAATTTCACATTGCCGTTTCTATGCATACAACATCGGCTCAATATCAAACGATACGTCATCGGCCACTAGCCGATCGTCTATCATTTATGGACTAACTCTGTTTTCTTTCTTCGTTTCTTGTTGGTTGCAGGATCAAACCAACTGGCACGCCTACGAACCTCAAAAGCAAGATTTGGACCTGCACTAGAGTTAAGCAGATCTCTTAGGCCAGTGCGTGACATTTTTACCGTCAACATGCTTTTGGCACGCCTGGTGGGACCCGACAAGACGTCATGGTGGACATCAAGTTATCAGAAATCGACCCAGAGAACATCATTCCTGTCACCATGGACAAACTCATGCCAGAACAGAAGGCTGAGTTTGAAGAGATGATGAACAAGCTGCAGAACCAGTTTTTGCACTCAGCATTACAAGGTGGTTTTGCCAAACAACGATGAGCCCGAGTCAAGTTCTATCAAGGAAAGCAAACCTTAGGATATCAAGCAAGAAGAAGGCCCATAACTCAACAATCTACAAGATCAGATCGATTATGCCGTGTATCATGCGCTGATCAACAAATTGAGGATCCTTGTTAACACCCTAAACAACATGATCAATTCCGTGGTTGACAGTAGGATTGCCGAGCATCAAGCCAAGGGGCAGTGTTTCTTCCTGAGGGCAATTTTCCGCCATATTGGACTCTGGCTACCGACAAACTACAACATGTTACAGGCGTAGCCCCAGAATAGTCGATGGCATCAGCATCGGCTCCTGAAAGGTCGATTGTATCATCATCGGCACAGAGGTAGCCAGGGTTCAATCCTTTTCTTCTAACCAAATAGTAGCCTCAACACATTGGATACAACATCCCCCAGGTTTCCCAAGACCAAGTTGCGGCTATGTTCAGAACGAATCAATCGACTGTTGAGCCGATTCCACGGGTACCGATAGGGCAACACACGTCGATCCTACAGCAGCACCAGCCAATCGGCTTGCAGTTCGTTCATGATCAGCAAGCCCATGGGGTGCATCAGTCTCCTCAACATCACATGGGGGGCAATGTCAATTTCCAATATCAGCCTCATTCACCTCAGGTGTAGTATCGGCAGGGGACACCACCTCAACACCAGTACTTGCCTCAAGTCAATCAGTTTGAGCCGATACAGCAGTAAGGGGCACCTCAGCAGAAGCCGTGGGCTGATATGATTGCCGATGTAATGAGGGAACACTTTGGCCTCAAGCCTAAGGATACTGGCAATATGTATCGGTATCCATATCCGGAATACTTCGAGAGGGTGTCATTGCCGAGCCAATATAAGGTGCCAGATTTTTCAAAATTCTCAGGGCAGGACAATGTGTCGACTTATGAGCATGTCAGCCGATTTTTGGCCTAGTGTGGGGAAGCATCGGCTACTGACGCCCTGAGGGTTAGGTTATTCCCTCTGTCTTTATCTGGATCGGCTTTCACATGGTTTTCATCTTTGCCCTATAATTTTGTTCAAAGTTGGGCCGATCTGGAAAAGCAGTTTTATAGGTACTTCTACAGTGTTATTCATGAGATGAAACTGTCTGATTTGACAGCTATCAGGCAGAAGCATGATGAATCTGTTCAAGACTACATCCAGAGGTTCAGAGATACGAGGAACATGTGCTATAGCCTTATTCTGTCATATTCTCAGTTAGCCGATCTCGCTTTCCAAGGCTTGTTGACTCCAAACAGGGAAAGATTTTCGGCTCAGGATTTTGAAAGCCTAGCTCACTTGGCTCAAAAGGTAACAACACATGAGCAAAGATTTCAAGAAGCCAAGAAAGCCTTTAAAAAGTTTAGCCACGTTGCATATGCCTCTAAATCCAAAGAAGATAAGGATGACTCCGAAGTAGCAGCAGCCGAATGGACAAGAAACAAAAAAGTTGTTACATGTCAATGGGTCAAAAATTCAGCAAAAGAGGAAAAATATGACTTTGACATTACCAAGGCCGATAAGATTTTTGATCTGCTACTTTGGGAGAAACAAATTCAACTTCCTACTGGCCATGTGATCCCATCGGCTGAGGAATTGAGAAAGAGGAAATATTGCAAATGGCAGAATACTAGATCTCACAGCACCAATGATTGTAAAGTTTTCAGGCAGCAGATCCAATCGGCTATTGAAGCATGGAAGATTAAATTTGAAGATTCAAAGAAGCCGATGAAAGTTGATGGTAATCCTTTTCTTGTTAACATGGTTCACACAAGTGGGAGAGCAGCCAATAGAAAAGGATTATCAGTCCACACAGCTCAATTCTGCTAGAATAATCAACAAATACCAGAGGAAGCATGACAGGCAGGAAGAGGAGTACTATGAGAAGGACGACAGTTTTGATCCCTGTTGGAGCTACAAATTCTTCGATTTATCGGAATGAAGGGATGAGACTGCCGTTGGTAGAAGAATGTCCAACATGCAACGATAAGGATAATGTTTGGAAATTCAAGCCGATCTGGTCCTAGTGGAAATCGGCCAACAAAGGAAACTCCTGTTCATAAGAGATTGGGTCCAATTCAACGGGATTTTCGCGGGAGGATTTTGATGAAGATGAAGATGACACCATGAACCCACAATGGTGCCCTTCAGTACTTTTACCAAGAGTCAGAAGAGGAGGGTTGAGAGGATGAAAAGCAGGGGACGTTTCCAAGAGGTACAAGAGGAAATCAACCATCGGTTGAAGAGGAAAGAGCAAGAGCACTCAAAGAAAGAGTGGCGTGTCAAGAGCAAGGTGCTCTCACCGATGAGGAAAGCCGACAAGGCAAAAAGGACATAAGGGAAAGGTTGTTGCTTCGCATCGATTAACATGGTATTCGTATTACCATCGAATATGAGGCCACCCAAGCCGATGCAGATGTTATGGAAGAATCCCTAGCCAAATTGGTTTTGTCCCCGAACATGCTATCTTTGAGAAACCGAGGGGACGGGACATCGACACCTCAAGCCACTGTGTGTCAAGGGGTTTGTCAATGGCAAGTCGATGTCCAAAATTCTGGTTGATGGTGGAGCTGCTATAAACTTGATGCCATTTGCTACTTTCAAGAAGTTGGGTAGGAGTTCAGATGATCTCATCAAGACCAACATGATTTTGAAAGATTTTGGTGGCAATCCATCGGAAACCAAAGGAGTTTTGAACGTAGAATTGACAATCGACAGCAAGACTGTTCCTACCACATTTTTTGTCATTGATGGGAAGGGATCATATAGCCTGTTGCTTGAAAGGGATTGGATTCATGCGAATTGTTTTATTCCTTCGACCATGCATCAGAGCCTAATCTAATGGCAAGGTGTCAAGGTGGAAATCATGCCAGCCGATAGCCAATTGGAGACGAAGAGCCAAGATTATTGCTTTGGGGGTGTCGTGGAGGGTTTAAGTTTCTACACCAAGGACACTGTAGCTAATCTCGATGGCAAGTTGGGACAAGGCTTCATGTCGGCCGATGATTTGGAAGAAGTGGATATAGGTCCAGGAGATAGACCTAGGCCGACATTTATTAGCAAAAAATTGTCTTCTCATTTTAGAACTAAGCTAATAGAATTATTGAAAGAATATAAATATTGCTTTGCTTGGGATTATTTTGAGATGCCAAGACTTAGCCGATCGATGTAGAACATCGGCTTCCTATCAAACCGGCATATTGGTCGTACAAACAATCACCTAGAAGATTCAAAGCCAATATATATGATGCTATCAAGGCCAAAATCACTCAATTGTATGATGCTGGTTTTATTCGGCAATGCTGATATGCTGAGTAGGTTTCCAATATAGTTCCAGTCATCAAGAAAAACGGGAAACTTAGGGTGTGTATTGATTTTCGAGATTTAAACAAGGTAACCCCTAAGGATGAATACCCAATGTCGATTGCTAATTTATTGGTTGATGCTGCTTCAGGGCAAAGATTACAAATTTTATGGATGGCAATGCTAGATACAATCAAAATTTCATGGCAGAAGAAAACATCCATAAGACTGCTTTTAGATGTCCTGGTGCAATTGGCTTGTATGAGTGGGTTGTGATGACGTTCGGCTTGAAGAACGCTAGAGCTACGTATCAAAGAGCCATGAATTACATATTTCATGATCTAATCGGCTTGTTGGTTGAAATCTATATTGATGATGTAGTAGTGAAATCAAAGGAGATTGACGACCATATAGCCGATTTGAGGAAAGTGCTCGAGAGAACAAGAAAATATGGCCTGAAAATGAGTCCCACAAAATGTGCTTTTGGCGTATCGGCTGGACAATTTTTGGGCTTTCTTGTTCATGAAAGGGAGATTGAAGTAACACAAAGGAGTATCAATGCAATCAAGAATATTCAACCTCCACAAGACAAGAAGCAGTTGCAATCTCTGGTCGGCAAGGTGAATTTCATCAGGAGGTTTATTGCTAATTTGTCTAGGAAGATGGAGCCCTTTACACCTTTGCTTAGATTGAAAGCCGATCAGCAGTTTACTTGAGGGGCAGAGCAACAAAAGGCCTTAGACAACATTAAGGAATATTTGAGTTCCTCTCTAGTTCTGATTCCTCCATAGAAGGGAGTGCCTTTCAATTTGTCTTTGTTAGCCGATGAGAAGTCAATTGGCTTGGTCTTGATCCACGAATTTGAGGGCAAAAAGAGAGCAATCTTTTATTTAAGCAGAAGACTTCTGGATGTAGAGACAAGGTACTCTCCGGTGGAAAAGTTGTGCTTATGTCTGTATTTCTCTTGCACAAAGTTGAGGCATTATTTGTTATCCAATGAATGCATAGTTTGCAAGGCTGATGTTGTCAACTACATGCTATTGGCTCCGGTGTTAAAAGGAAGAGTTGGAAAGTGGATATATGCTTTAACGGAATTTGATCTCAGATATCAAGCACCCAATGTAGTCAAGGGACAAGCCATAGCCGATTTCATTATCAAGCATCGTGATGACTCAATCGGCTCGGTTGACATAGTGCCTTGGACTTTGTTTCTTGATGGATTGGTTTGTACTCATGGTTGTCGTATCGGCTTAGTCATAATATCACCTAGGAGGCAAGTTTTGAATTTTCCTATACTATTAAGCCTTATGCCACCAATAACCAAGCGAGTACGAGGCGGTTCTCAAAGGACTACAACTCTTGAAGGAAGTTGAAGCCAATGCTTTGTGAAAATCATGGGTGATTCTTTGTTGGTCATCAATCATTAGGGGAGAATATGAATGCAAGAATGATACGTTGATGATCTACTATGAGAAGTGCCGAGAGTTGATGGATAATTTTCGGCTAGTGACTTTGACGCATGTTCCTCGAGAGCAAAATGTTGAAGCTAATTATTTGGCTCAAGGGGCATCGGGATATAAGCCGATGATGAAAGATGTTGAGGTAGAAATCGCTACAATCGAAGCCGATGATTGGAGGTATGATGTTTTTATTTATTTGAAGAATCCTTCTCGATCGGCTCTGAGAAAATTGTGTTACAAATCTTTGAGATATGTTTTGCTGGATGACGAGCTGTATTATCGGACGATTGATGGAGTATTGCTGAGATGTTTGAGTGTGGATCAAGCCAAGGTTGTGATGGGCGAGGTGCATGAAGGTATATGTGGTACTGAAGGGTTACGCGGAAGCTATGCTAGCCGAAAACAAAATTTTTCTACCGCGCAAACCAGGAACACTTGCAAGTAAGGGCCGATAGATCGTTACCAATTGGAGTATGTAGCGGAAATAGCCAATCAGGGCTATCTGATCTGGAACTGTGTAGCCGATTCCCGCAAGCCGACAGCCGATTCCCGGGGACAGCCGATTCGCCAATCAGCCGATTCGCGGAGTCGTCCGGTCACGTTCTTGCGCCTTGCTCCGATGCGCCCGACCACAGCCGATCAAAGCTGATCAACAGCGCGCAACGTAGCAGCACCTCTACCGGTATCCACACATCCGGGGACAAAACGCCGTACACCCATGTGCTAGCACGCGATGCAAGGCTAGGGTTTGGCTCGAAAGTGGGGAGGGTTTTTGTGGAGATTGATCTCGGCGACTTTTGTTGCGGATTCGGTTCAACGCGATACAGAAACTCTCCACCCCTTGCCCCTTTATATAGAGTTGGCCGGCAGGGACTAGTGGCCGATCAGGACTCTATTTTGAATCGGATCTCATCCGTATCTCATAGAGTTGGCCGCGCACACGTCGTAAGCCCATAGGACTCTATCCGATCGGATCCCTATCTGATCGAGCCGTATCCGAGTCCAACTCAAATATCTATTCTATCCCCTTAAGCGTGCGACCCTGTAGGTTCAGGTATACTCGGTTTCGGCTATAGTCTAACTTAGCCGATCGTCGGCTCGAGTCCAACTCAGCCGACCCGTCAACAGCGGCGCCTAGCAGCATATATTGGCACCATAGTATACAAGAATAATATCGGCTCTGAACCTGTAATGTGTACATAAATCCCTTTGCCTCACGATACCAGTTAAGCTATAGGCAAGATGTGTGGCATCCCTTCAATAGCTTAACCATTCACTCGAACCGTATTGGATTATCTGTCTGTTGATTGACTCCTCAATCAACTTAGCATGGCCATGCATTTCCATAATCCATTACCTCGAGGGGCCCAGAGATATCTCTCCCAAAGGAGGGGCAAATTCCATCTTGATCACTCACATCCCACTCCATGTTTCATTACAAACCCGAAAACTACCTTTATAACTACCCAGTTACGGAATAGCGTTTGGTAGTCTCAAAGTAGGCTACTACACACGTTGGAATCCATGGTGATCTAAGGTCTAAGGACTTTGTACCAACACTACCTGAGACCAACTAATGGCACATTGATTCCTGTAGTGTCTCATGGTGGGTCTATCCAACAATGTGTTCTCTAACACATATGTCCATGTTTATTGATTTGGTATCTCCATACCCATGATCTATGAGACATGATCATCAATCAATAAACATGCCGATCTTAGATCATATTTGTTCCAATAATATGATATATGATCAGGGATCATTTAGAAATAGATTCATACATATCGAGTCTCATAAATAAGTCATGTACTTATTGATCAATACAAGATGTCTATTTCATGGAACTGAATAACACTCTATTCATAAATACATAAACATTGACGTGATATCCAACATCTCCATGTTGCCTCTAGGGCATATCACTAACTGGTACTCACCAATCGACTCACAAATAAAGTGATTGCTTCGACGAGCTGGATATTTTTGGTCGATAATGCTGGAGGATTGTTTTTGATATTATAAGGGTTGTCAAGATTGCTAGAAGTTTGGAGCAATTCAACGAGCACCAGCATTAGCTATGAACCCTATAATCAAGCGATGGCCGTTCAGAGGATGGAGAATCAACATGATCGGCCAGATTAATCCACCCTCAAGCAAAGGACACAAGTTTATATTGGTGGCAACCGATTATTTCACGAAGTGGGTGGAGGCAATACAATTGAAGAAGGTTGATTCTGGGGATGCAATTTAGTTCGTCAAAGAGCATATTATATACTGATTTGGTGTTCCTCAGACCATCACAACCGATCAAGGATCTATCTTTGTATCCGATGAGTTTGCCAAATTTGCAGAAAGCATGGGGATTAAGTTATTGAATTCTTCACCATATTATGCAGAAGCTAATGGACAGGCAGAAGCATCCAATAAATGTTTGATCAAGTTGATCAAGAGGAAGATCTCTGAGTTTCTAAAGCAGTGGCATAGTCGATTGGCTGAAGCATTATGGTCTTATCGCATGGCTTGTCATGGATCAATCCAAGTGCCTCCCTACAAGCTAGTTTATGGGCATGAAGCTGTATTACCGTGGGAAAGTGTCATCAGCTCAAGGAGGATTGATTTACAAGATGAGTTGACAGGCGATGATTATTATAATCTCATGGTGGATGAGTCGGAAGACTTGGTTCAGTTTAGGATGCGTGCTTTGGAAAAAGTGACAAGGGATAAGGAAAGAAACGCTTGTCATTATAATAAGAAAGTTGTGCCAAAATCTTTTTCAGAACGCGAGTTGGTTTGGAAATTGATTCTGCCGATTGGGACTCGAGATAATAAATTCGGCAAGTGGTCACCAAATTGGGAAGGGCCTTTCCGGATCTACAAATTTGTTTCTAAGGGAGCTTACATGTTGCAAGGGCTTGATGGAGAAGTTTTTGGAAGGGCTCTCAATGGGAAATATTTAAAAAAATATTATCCAAGTGTTTGGATCAATTCATGATTCGGCTCTGTTATGCCGATACATGGTAGCCGTTGTGTTAACATCGCCTTTAGATGACCGATATAAGTTATATTGCCCTTAGTCTCTTTAAACTTATCATAATCGGTTGAGTTCTACTGATGTGTGATGGCCGATATGAGTTATATCACCCTTAGTCTTTTTAACTTATCATAATCTGTTGAGTTCTGTCGATGTGTGATGGCCTATATGAGTTATATCGCTCTTAGTTTTTTAAGCTTATCATAATCGGTTATGTTTTGCCGATGTGTGATGGCCGATATTTTGTGATACCGTCCTGAGTCAAGCCATAATTTTATCAATGTTTGACATTGTAAAATTAGGGGGCATATATACATGCATGGAAAAATATGTGGACTTCAAAAAATTTCAATGCAAGATATATTACAAGAATCGGCGCAAGCAAGTTATGTTACAGGAATTCACAGAAATTCACAAGTATTACAAGAATTGGCATGAAAGTTCAAGTCTCAAGTGCTAAGCTCCTATTACATAAGATCGGCTCATCCAGCCAACAGCTTGTTGATAGCCGATATTGCCCTTGGCCTGATTTGTTCTATGTCTACGATAGCTTGGGGATCGGTAGCATCGGTTCCAGGGATTGCTTTTAGAGACTTCATAAGATCTGACAGGTGCCTGTTAGAAGTCTTCAATTTGGTTTTTTTGCTCTTCAATTGCCCTGGGGAGATCGGCAATTTTTTTCTCCTTCGATGCTATCTCGGTGTTGCACTTCTCAAGCTCGGCTAGTAGCTCCTCCTTGCGTTTTTGTAGCCGATCAATGTTGGTCTTAATTAAAGTTGGCCCTGCAGTCATCTCATCAAGCTTGGACTTCTCTGCGGTGATTGATTGCCGATTAGCTTCAATCATGGCTTCAAGAGCTTTTCTCTCTCGCCGATCGACAATCCTTTGTCGTGCTCTTGCCAACTTGTACTGATGGTTCTCAAGGTACACTGCTTGGAAGATGATGTCAGCTAGGTTGTCTGGGATTTGATCTTGTATTTCTTCGAACCTAACTCTGATCGGCCCACAATTGGCAACTAAGTAGTCCAAGGAGCTCTCCAGCCGACGAGCAATGTCCAATAGCTTGGCCTTCAAGTCATCGGCAATGGGAGCCAAAGCTTTGCTTGTGGTCTCTTCCTCCTCATCCATAAACTGTCTTATGTCAAAGGAGAACATATCGGCTAAGACCTGAAAAGGGAATGATGAAATTGTTAGGTGTTGAAAAAACTCAGAATAGCCGATATGGTGTATTGAAAATACTTATAGGGATGACAGGAGCGGCTTCTCCTTCTTCCTCGATGTGATGGCTGCCCCTAGCCGATGGAGTGCATTCACTTCATTCATGTGGGGCAGGTGCTGGAGAACAAGGAGGCTGTACAAAGAGAAGAGAGACAAGTTTGATTCAGAATCGGCTAATTGAAAATTGAGAAAGGTTTTGAGTTTAAAGTTACGATGGAGGTGTAGTGGATTTCTCTTGGTGGCCAATTTGTTTTTCTGCTAAGTGAAGGAGTTTAGTCAAAGTTGAAATGTGAAAATTCAAAGGAAATGAACTCCAGAAAAGTACATACTGGCTGAGGACGAGGTTGGCGTCTTGGAGGAGTTGGAGTTTTTTGAGGAGCTGGGTCATCGACAGGCGGCATCGGCATGGTTCTTCTTGGTTCACTTGTCTCAGTGGCAGCGTCGTCGATGACTTCCTCTATTTCCTCTTGATTCAAGAATTCCTCCACGTCTGGGTCTAGGGATGGCAGATCATCGGCTGCAGTTGTTTTTTGTTTCTTGGAAGTTTTCTTCTTTGCAGCCGATGGCTTGGTCCTTTTTCTTTTTCCAACTTCAGAGGGGATCGGCTGGCGTGTTTGACCATAAAGCAAAGATGTCGTCTTAGGGGCATCATAGCCGATCCTTGAAGGGGCCAGTCCACAACCATTGGGGAGAATGCCGATGGCATAACAGATAGTTGCCCCGGTGTTGCTGGTATGAGGAGGAGAGGAATCGATAGTCTGCAAACAAAGAGAAAGATGCAGTCAGATATTGAAAGATGTTAAGCCGATAATGAATAATCTGACAAAAGAAGGAAAAGTGCTTACTTGTGGAATCAATTCTGGGTACATGGTGGTCAGGTACATTGAAGTCGATTGGTGAAAAAGGTGTTTCTTCCATTCAATCCACCATCTGTTGAAGAGTGTATTTCTCATCACAGCCAACTCAATATTTGCAATACTGCTGAGGAGAGGCCCTTGGATATTGATAAATCTATCCATCATAAGGCCTGAAGTGATTTCACCCCTAGTCTGGATCTTGTCCACAAAGAATAAGTCGATCAGTAGCTGTCCCATGCCTAGCTGTCTGGCACCACTCATTGGATGGTAGAATTCATACGAGACTTGGACATTTCTGCCTTGGTGGATGCCGACTGGGAGGATATAAGGGGAGATGGCAACTGTGAATACTTCTCTGGATTTTTCAAACTTCTTAGAGTTAATATCTTCAAATCTGAAATCGGTTGGGAGCTCGAAGTCTTCAGAGTTCTGATATGCAAACCAAATTCTTGATTCTCTGAAAAGGTCAGCCGATAGCTTTGATCCAGCATAAGAAGATGATGCCTGACCAAAAGATATGCATCGGCGTGTTGTGACCTCATCACCATCCTCATCTATGATCAGCTGTGCTCTGGGGAAATCAGCCTCTAGTAGTGCTGGCCTCTTAGCAACCTTATGTGTGCGCAGATTGAGCCAAAGTTGGAGAAGCCACCATGGGTCACCGGTGCCGATAGCCGAATTTGTGGCAATTTTAGCCGATGCATTGTTCAGGGTCTGGTAGAGATACCCTAGCAAGTATTTGTCTAAAGGAATTTGTTTCTTCTCTACCAAGGCTTCGGCTACATGTTGCCAGTTAGTGGTGGGTCCACAACTTGAACCACAAAACAGAAACTTCTCCAACCACATCAGCAAGAAGGCTGCGTGTTCCCTGGGGTCTACTGGGCTAGTTCCCATATTCTGTGAGATAAATCCATTCCAGCCGCCGATAGCTTGGGTCTTGAAAGCAAATTGGCCTTAGGTGTTCAAGCTAACAGGGTTGGCCGATGATGTAATGTCCAGGCCGGTAATCATGGTTATGTCCAGTAGAGTTGGTGTCATCGGTCCTTGATTGAATAGGAAGGCATTCAGAGTGTTTGACCAAAAATATGTTGCAGCCGACAGCATGGGCTCATCTTTGGACATGTCGGCTATGGTCAGGGCTAGGCATTGCACTATCCCAAGTTCTTCCCAGTGACTTTGTTTGCTAGCTGATACCCTGTTATACCACTCTGGCCAGGTTTTATCGGTGGACAGCCAAGATTTGAAGGTTCCAGCCCAATGTGCCAAACTAGGGTTTGATAATCTCAATGAAACCCTATTGGTCTTGGGGTTTATGAACTCGGCGGGGTCTGTATTGCCGATTGGTCCTAAGATGAATCGGTTGGGATGAGCGAGATTGGGAATTGCAATATGGTTCGAGAGATGCTACAATGAAAAAAAGGGCGAATCACGAAAAATGAAAACAAATTCGCAGCAAGAGAAGGAGTTATAGCCGATGGGGCTTACCTCAGGGAACTCGGCCGATGGCGCACCTGAGGGAGTAGTTGAGGTCGACATCGCCGGGGATGAAGCTGTTGCCATGCGAGGATTGCTTGCGGGATCGCCGAGGGCTCCGAGGAGGTCGCCGGTGGAGTTTGGGGACGCTTGTGGCTAGAGCGGTGAGAGCGTAAGTGACGGCGTGAAAAAATTTGAGGTGGTGGTTATTATTTAAAGAGGCGTGATAACCGTCCGATAGAAAGCCCTATATTTTCTTGGAGATAAGATTCGGCAAATCCGCAATATTATCAATATAGCGGACTTGGGGGCATGTGTTAACGACCAAATTTGGTAAATCATGCATCGGATTTGGAGTTAAGGCCAAATCCAATTTGGAGGAAATTGGTATTCTCAGAAACAAAGTGCACACCAATTACAGACCAAATCAGCTAGAGAGTTCGTCGGCTGATAACCGAATCGGCTAAGGTGTTCGTCAGCCGATACCGAATCGGACAAGATAAGCCGATGTAGCCGATTCTGGTAAGGTAACATTGGAATCATCATCGGATTCTTTTGAAGTGGTTCATGAGGATTGCCATACATGGATAGAGTCCAAAGAAGGCAATTGTATATGTTAATTAGGTTATTTTAAATAGTTTCCTTATAGATTATGTCGGTAAGAGTCCGCCTAAGGGACTTATCTGTAATTTGAATTTTATAGAGATAGGAATCGTGTCCGACAAGGATATATCTTGTATCTAGGTATAAATATGACCCAAGACCTTGTAAGCGATAAAAACAATTAGTTTAATACAACTTCGGCGCATCGCCACCTTTTTCCTTTCAATTACTTCGACGAGTTCTTGCTTTCGAGTTGGGCTGCATCGGGTTCGATCTCTGACAAGAAGTAAAGTTTGTTATGGCGGCTTGCGCTCTCGGGATTAGTGCTTCCATCTTTATGACACTCTAATCCTGTTTACGTAAATCGTCGAGTTATCATATATGCTATATAATCTAGATCGATATTGTTGTCTAACCCTAATCGACTGGCTTCTGTTACTAGACAACAACCAATAGGGTTAGATGTTAGGTCGACTTAGATTATATAGTATATCTACCATCTCGAAATTTTTAGATCTGATGCTTCTATTTACGCTTAGTGCTGCATCGGTTGAGTCTGACCTACTAAGTATTATCTAGAATCATAACATCTATCATGTCTTATGATTGCTATTAGAGATAGTATCGGGGTTTCAGCTGATCTTACCTATTTTAGCTATCTTGTTTATTATATGTTCACTTGATATGCTAAATCTGCCCTTTATATTAAGATCTCACTGTCATAAAATATGTTAAGCTCGTTATCGATCTATTAGGGTATCCTAACACTTGATCAGTTCCTATTTAATGTATTTAATCTATATTGATATCCTAGTATAGAGAAGTATCGGAGTATTAGCCGATACATGTTAGGTTTATGACATCGGCTATGCTATAAATAAGTGTAATCTTTATCTTAAAGTACTTTTAGACATAAGTGATTTATACTATCTTGACACGTTGCCAATCTATCCCAGTCACTTGGTTTAAACGTATTTTGAGACTTAGATTATATATTAGGAATATTTACAGCCAATCAATTAGATCTAATTTCACATTGCCGATTCTATGCATACAACATCAGCTCAATATCAAACGATACGTCATCGGCCACTAGCCGATCGGCTATCGTTTACAAACTAACTCTGTTTTCTTTCTTTGTTTCTTGTTGGTTATAGGATCAAACCAACTGGCACGCCTACGAACCTCGAAAGCAAGATTTGGACCTGCACTAGAGTTAAGCAGATCTCTCAGAACAGTGCGTGACATTTTTACCGTCAACATACCCTTAGCCTTGCAACCTAAGGTTAATCCTCACGTAAAGCTGGGCAGACGCTGCAGAGTTGATTGTATTCGAATACGCCATACTCCCGGTTAATGGAGTTATGTCTATGGGTGAATCCAGTTGTACGGCATAAGCACTTTTGTAAATGATATCATAAAACTTGAACATTCATTTGTAAATACTTTTAGGAAGGGGTAGAATATGGAGAATTAGGCCAGAGATAAGTTTATTATTCATATTCCTGGACATTTTCATAAAATAATTTGAAAGAAAGATAGGATATATCATCATGCTGAGGATAGATTTATATTTCATATTTCTTTTTAAAGTTATCATGCATATTTATCCATATGAAGTTGAATTCAGTTTGTCTTGTTGAGTACCATTGGTGCTCACCCTTGCATATGACATATTCAGGAAACCCCGAAGCCGAAGAAGAAGTTCCTAGTAACCTAGTGGACTGGGAAGATGAGTACGATTTCTAGGTCGACTCTACACTTGGGCTATCCCTGTGAAAGTATCGCGGCCTTCTTGTATTGTATATTTTGTACTTAAACATTATTTGTTTGTAATAATACACGAAGTTCTTGTATCTGTACTATCTCACGCATAACCGGACTCCTGAGAGGTTATGTGGTATTGTGGGAGTTGACCTCTTCGGAGGAGACCCCACAGGAGTGGTATTAGAGCAGAGCTTGATTGTGGGTTGACCTAAGTAAGTTTGATTGAATTTGAAACATTTTTTTCAAAAGTTTAAAATATGTGCAAACAATTTTTCCCTCCATCCTTATCTTAAATTCTTGGCCTTTCTTCTCTATTTCTTTCCTTCGTACCTTTTCTCTGTTAAAAATGATTTTGTTTATTTCCCCTTCTCGACTCTTTCAAAATATCAAGAAATATTAGAGTATAGTAAAGTTGGATAGTTAAATAGGAGTTAGTATCAGCTAGCTTTTTAGGATAGGGTTGCCGATAAATTAAGTCGTCTAGAGTCAGCTGACGGCCTATCTGTCAAAATAGAACAAGGAGTCATGTCTTGAGTCTTTTTGTAAATATTAGTTGATTTATAGGACTTTAGAGTTCTGAAGCAACTAGCATAGTTCCTTGTAGTTTTAAAAGTTTTTGAAAAAGAAAAATTTTAAACATGACTCTGTCTATGATCCTATCCTATTTCCTTGCTTCTTATTTTCATGCTAAGTTCTTATCTTATTAGTTCAATTCTTATATTTGAACACTATAATTAACGATTTTATAAATAAATTGTTATGGACCTAGCCAAAGAATAAGATAAGATGTCGGGGACAGAAGGAGATGGAGCTATAGAGCAGCAGACCGCGGAGCAACAAACTGCACAACAACAAGTTCCAAAATAGCAAGCCATGGAACAACAAACCACGGCAACCAGGACAATGTTCTCAGGCTCATGGAAACTATGGATCGGAACTACACCAGGCTATTTGAACAAGTTATAAGTCGTATGGCACAACCTGGAGCACCTGGTGTAGAAGGATCAGTAATGGGATCCAGGTGGATCGACATCTAGAGGACCAAGCCACCAACGTTCGTCACTGCCCCGGAGCCTCTGGCAGCGGACGATTGGTTACTAGATGTCGAGAGGAGGCTAGACACGGTCCAATGCAATGACCGTGAGAAGGTTTTATATGCCTCACATCAGTTGAGTGGCCCAACTGCAATTTGGTGGATAAACTATCAGGCCACCTATCCAGATAAGGAGTCTATAACGTGGACAAAATTTGTGGAGAAGTTTAGAAGTGCTCATATCCCTGAAGGACTGAGTGCCGCTAAAATGAAGGAATTTAGGAATCATGTCCAAGGAGGAAAGTCTATAGCAGAATATCATGCTGAATTCCAACGTATGGCTCGATATTCACCGGATGATGTGAATACTAAGAAGAAGAAGATGGTGTGGTTCATTGAAGGATTAGACGAACCAGTCAGGTATAAGTTAGCAGGACTGGATTATTCAGATATGTCAACACTATTGGACAAAGTCCTGTTGATTGAATAACGGAGGAAGGAGCTTGAGGAGGGTCGAAAACGTAAAGCTCCATCGCAATCGAGGCCAACTTCAAGTTACCAGAGGCCAAGATTCATGCAGCAAGGAGGACCGCCTCATCGTTTTCCACCTCCGATGCAAAGGGCCCCAATGCCACCAAGGCCACAATTTGGAAATAATCAGTCTCTAAGGCAACCTGGGTGTTTCCATTGTGGACAAATGGGACATGTACGTCCAGCATGCCCACTGAAGGATTATCCAATAGACGTAGCATGGACCCGAGTAAAGATGCAGCAAACTCCACCGTGCGTTGTTCCACCAACTTAAGACGCGGTAGGACGTGGAGTAAGAACTCTAAACTATGGACCCACGGTGCCATGCCGTGGAGGACAAGTTGGAGGAGCAGTAGCAGGACATGGACGGCCTAACCCTGGAGTTGTTCAAGGAAGGGTGACTAATGTGACCACCCAGAGTGCTGAAGGAGCCACAGACATAATGATCGATATGTTCCCTATTAATTCAGAACCTGCTTTGGTTTTATTCGATCCGGGTGCTACGCATTCTTTTATTTCTTTGGTTTTGGTGAAGAAAAGAAAATTGAGCCTAGTTGATTTAAACAACACCCATGTGATTCATGCCCCTGGATGGCTGGATCTGATATGAAGTCTCAGTTTAAATGCCCAAAAGTGGAAATTCAGATTGAAGGGGTCATGTTCATAGCAGACCATATCCTCCTAGAAATGCAAGGGTTGGATGTGATTTTGGGTATGGATTGGTTGCATAAACATAAGGGGAGGATGGATTGTGGGAATGAGATTATTTGGTTAACAAGTATAGGAGGTAAAGAAGTGGAGTATAGAGCTAAGAAACCCCTATTACCAGCACTACCGGAAGCTTTGAATGTTGTGGTAGCAAAAGAAGTGGAGAAAATACTGATTGTCAGAGAATTTTTAGATGTATTCCCAACAGATCTCCCTAGAATGCCGCCGGAAAGAGATATTGAGTTTTCAATTAAGCTGAGACCCGGTACTAAACCAATAGCAAAGGCGATGTATACGATGGCTGCACCGGAGTTATAAGACCATGTGTCTCAGAGTGGGCAGCCCCAGTGCTCTTCGCAAAGAAGAAGGATGGAACATTGAGAATTTGTATAGACTATAGGGCCCTGAATGAAGTCACAATCAAGAATAAGTATCCATTATCAAGAATTGATGACCTATTTGATCAGTTGAGAGGAGCCAAGGAGTTCTCAAAGATAGACTTGAGGATCGGATACCATAAATTAAGAGTTAAAAAGGAAGATATACCAAAAACAGCCTTTATTACCAGATATGGGCTGTATGAGTTCACAGTAATGCCCTTTGGAGTAACTAATGCACCGGCTGTTTTCATGAATGTGATGGATAAAACATACATGGAATACCTGGATAAGTTTGTGGTGGTATTCATAGATGATGTTCTCATCTATTCCTCCAGTATGGAGAGCATGAGGAACATTTGAGATTAGCTCTGGAGAAGCTAAGAGAGCAACAACTCTATGCTAAGTTCTTGAAATGTGAGTTTTGGATGAAGGAAGTGCAATTTCCTGGACATATTATAACTGCAGAAGGAGTAAAAGTGGATCCAAAAAAGACGAAAGCAGTATATAAATGGGAACAACCCTCAACGGTAAGAGATATTAGGAGTTTTTTTTGGAATGTCAGGGTATTACCGGCGTTTTAGTGAAGGATTTTTCAAGATAGCTAGACCTCTTACCAACCTGTTGAAAAAGGATATACCTTTTGAATGGACAGATAAGTGTGAGAAAAGTTTTCATGAGCTCAAGAAAAGATTGACCACCGCACCGGTGTTGGCACTACGAGATAACAGGAAAGATTTTCAAGATTTTCAAGCAGCGGTGGTTCATGCATTAAAAATATGGAGATATTATTTGATTGGAAATAAATGTGAAATGTTTACAAACGATAAGAGTCTTAAGTATATTTTCACTCAACCCGACTTGAATCTGAGGCAATGAAGATGGCTAGAACTGATAAAGGATTATGATTTATTTAGTAACATCTGGGGAAAGCTAATGTTGTAGCTGATGCCCTAAGTCGGAAAGCTTACTACAGCAATAGCATGATTAAAGAATGCCCAGAGTCGCTACAGCCAGAAATCCAAAAATTAAGGTTAGAATTTGTGGGTAAATCAAATGTGGCTCAAATGAAGTGAGACCTACTTTGGAGGATGAGATAAAGAAAGCACAACAAAATGACCCACAAACTCAAAAAATTAAACAAGAATTGCAGAAAGGTAAAGCATCAGGCTTTGCAGAGGAAGCTAATGGAGTGCTTAAATTTCAGGGACGCATCTGTGTTCCAGATGTGAAAGAGTTAAAGGAAATAATTTTACAAGAAACTCATGACTCATTATTTTCTATTCACCCTGGAAGTACAAAAATGTATCAGGACCTTAAAAAGATATTTCGGTGGACTGATATGAAGAAGGAGATAGTGGAATATGTGAGTCTATGCGAAGTATGCCAAGGTGAAAGCAGATCATCAAAGACCTGCAGGGTTAATGCAGCCACTCCCTTCTCCTGAATGGAAATGGGATGAGATCAGGATGGACTTTATTACAGGTCTACCAAAAACAAGAGAGGGATATGATGCCATTTGGGTTATTGTGGATAGGCTAACAAAAGTAGCTTACTTTATCCCTATCAAGCAGACTTGTGGAGGGGATAAATTGGCTGAGATACATTTGACAAGGATAGTTGTACAACATGGAGTACCCCTGAGGATTGTATCAGATCGAGGATCACAATTTACCTCAAGATTTTGGAAGACATTTCAAGAACTCATGGGTACCAAGTTAGGATTCAGTTTAGCCTATAATCCACAGACTGCAGGCTAGACAAAAAGAGTAAACCAGATTCTTGAAGATATGCTGAGAGCTTGTGTGTTAGTATATGGATCGACATGGAATATATGTCTACCATTCGCATAGTTCTCATACAATAACAACTACCAATCCAGTCTAGGAATGGCACCTTTTGAGGCATTGTATGGCCAAAAGTGCAGAACTCCCCTCAATTGGACAGAAGTTGGGGAAAGACAGTTGATAGGACCACAATTGGCACTTGATGCAGAGGCCCACATCAGGATCAGAAGAGAGAAATTAAGAGCTGCCCAAGTAAGGCAGAAAAGCTATAGTGATAATCGGAGAAGAGACCTGAGTTTTAAAGTTGGAGACTTTGTCTACCTGAAGGTGACACTGTTTAAGGGTGTACATAGATTTCAGATGAAAGGGAAACTATCTCCAAGGTATATTGGACCATATCAGATTATGAAGAAAAGAGAAGTTTCCTATCACTTACATCTACCGCCAGAATTAAGTGAAGTGCATCTAGTATTTCATGTGTCACAACTTAAGAAGTGTTTGAGACAGCCAACTGAAGAGATACCACTGCAAAATATTAAGTTACACCCTGATTTAACCTATAGAGAAGAGCCTGAGAAGATATTAGAAGTGTCTCAATGAAAGTTAAGGAACCGTGGTATAAAGTTTTGTCCGGTTCAATGGAAAAATCATACAGAGCAAGAGGCAACTTGGGAAAGAGAATCAGAATTGGAGAAGAAGTTCCAACAATTATTTGAGACTCATCTAAATCTCAGGGGACAAGATTCTTTTAAGGACGGTAGGTCGTGACATCCTCAAAAATCCATACTTTTGAAAATGTGTAAAATGAAGAAGAAAATTTTTGCGAATAAATTTGTTGTGTACTCAATATTAAAACATTTAAAATCTCCTAATATTTATCTGCATTTTCCTTATTTTAATTTAGAGATTCTAATTTTATTAATTTTTGGCCGTTATTTTTGAAAAATCCCAAATTAACTTTTAATTCAATAAAATTCCCAAAAATTGAATTTAAATCAAGTTTAAACCCTAGAATAAATCCTTTCTAAGTTTTTCCCAAAATTTTCCCTTTCTTTTTATTTTCCTTTTTCTCATTTTTCCTTTTTCCGTTTTCTCCTTTTTCCTTTTTCTTTTTCATCTTTTTCCTTCCTTTCTTCTTTCTTCCTTCTTCCTCCCCTGTTTGGCCGAACCACGGCCATCGCAAGCCACGGCTGCCGCACTGTGGGCGCCGGCCACGCCCACCGGAGCCACAAACCGACTCCACAACACCGCCTCATCCTTCCCCACGTGCCATCGCACAATTGGACCAACCACGTCAACGTCATCATCCACGGCGAACTGACCTTGCCAAACCGCCATGACCGGCGAGCTTGAACCGACCTAGGAGCCCTATATATAGACCATGCCAGGCTAAGATGTATATACCAAAATTTATCCTCATCTCTTCCTCTATATTTCCCCCAAGATTCCCCTAGTTATTACACCTTGTTTCGTTTGAATTTTGAGAGAAACCAAAAAGGAGCACCGAAGAACCCTAACTAGCTGTCGGAAGCAAATATCAAAATTCGTTGTCTCCGGTCGATTGATCTCCAAATCGAAGGTATATTCATGCTCTATGCACTTCAAACTTCCATTCTCCAAAGTTTTTTGAGCCGATAGGCCACCGAAAACCACCGCCGGCGAACACCGCCGGACTTGCTCTGTTTCGGCCGTCGCGCGCACGGTGCTAGGCCGTCTCAATGCATTTCCGGCCAAATAAATTCCTTAGCTGGCATACCCAAGCACCGTAGAAGCTCCCAAGGCCTTTAGTTCGGTCGTGCCATCGCCGGAGAGCCCTCGCGACGAGCGCCGCCGCCGCCGCCGCCGCCGCCACGGTTAGGCCGCTTTCGCCGGCCCGTTCCAATGTCTCCCCGGCCCGGCCAAGCACCAAAATGGATTCCCTGTAGTCTCTAGATGGAGAAAAGTCCCATAGACTCCAAGTTCCGGCCATTCCCCGCTGCGCGCACCCGCTTCCCTACCAGCGCCGGCTCTGAAGAAGAAGAACAGAGAAAGAAGAGAGAGAAAAGA
Organism: Oryza australiensis; assembly: GCA_019925245.2. Lineage (NCBI taxonomy): Eukaryota > Viridiplantae > Streptophyta > Magnoliopsida > Poales > Poaceae > Oryza > Oryza australiensis. Next base: position 2,780,531 of record JAIFGZ020000473.1, on the reverse strand, counting down.
GAAGAAAGGAGGGAAAAGAAAGAAAAAGAAAGGAGACAGAGGGAAAGAGAAAAGAAAGAGAAAAAAACTTAGGAAGAGCCCTAGAAAAATAGTTTGACCTCTTTTGATCTCATTTCAAATTTTATTCCAAATTATTTCTATTTTTCCCAAATCCATTTATGTTCCTTTTAAAATATTTTAAACGTATCTTTCAAACTCTTTTTATTTATTTATGCTATTCAAGTTCAGTTTTTAAAACTTTAGAATTTAATAAGTAATCTTATCATTTAAAATCTCAAAAGTATATTTTAAACCTTTTTCAAAATTTTTATGTTTGTTTGGTATTTATTCGAATGGTTCATTCAATTTCGTTTATTTATTTTATTTATCGATAGATCGCGACATTGAGTTCATAGAGAAAACTGAACTCGAGCAAAATATTGATGTAAACGCCCTCGTTGCCCTTCAAGAAAACAAAGAATTTGAGACCGTTGACACTGAAGGCAAGTCAAACTATCTTTGATCATTTATAGAATTTAAAAATAGTTAGTTACTATGTTTTAAGTAGAATATTTATTAAGAAATGTTTTTTGGGCTAGGTTAGTTGAATTAGATAGTTATAACTTATCATTTTCTGTGATTTTAAACATTATTTAGATCATATATGTTAATATTTCATGCACTAGAAGGATCTTATAATTTTATGTAATGAAAAATAGAAATACTATCATTCCATGTGATTAAGTATATACCTTTTTCTTCCTAGACAATATTTTGATAAGTTTAGACCAAGCATGAAATTAGGATATAATAAAATGAATACTATTGCATGTAGTATCATTTTAAGCACAATCATAGGGAAATTTATTATTATTTCATGTAATAAAATGGAAAAGAGTTTGTTATTTCATGTGAGAGGTGAATAGAAGTCCTATCATTTTGTGTGACAAGAATATCTTTGGCTGGATGCCAGAAAATATAAAAACTCTTATGTCAGAATAAGGACATAATTTTGCACATTCGTTAGATTGGTTTTTACCGGCTTAGCAGATATATTTATCTATCTGATATTCCTGGGGGCTTGCCTTATATGGCCCAAAGAAGTCTTATTGGTGGATAGCTATGTAAACAGTGGATAAAAAGCCAATACTAACCAGATTGGTACCGTTCGTTACGATAGCACCACAGGTGTCACCAAGCCGGGGTAAGTGTGTGACGAACAACTATTAAATAGGGGATTGAGTGTCATTCACTAGTTAGGTTTGGTGCCCCCATTAAGATACTCCACCAGTCTCGTCACAAATCAAGACAAGTTAAAGCTATATAAATGCTATGTTACCCTTAGCCTTGCAACCTAAGGTTAATCCTCGGGTAAAGATGGGTAGATGATGTAGAGTTGATTGTATTTGAATACGTCGTACTCCCGGTTAATGGAGTTATGTCTATGGATGAATCCAGTTGTATGGCATAAGCACTTTTCTAAATGATATTATAAAACTTGAACATTCATATGTAAATACTTTTAGTAAGGGGTAGAATATGGAAAATTAGGCCAAAGATAAATTTATTATTCATATTCCTAGACATTTTCATAAAATAATCTAAAAGAAAGATAGGATATATCATCATGTTGAGGATAGATTTATATTTCATATTTCTTTTTAAAGTTATCATGCATATTTATCCATATGAAGTTGTACCATCGATGCTCACCCTTGCATATGACATATTCAGGAAACCCCGAAGCCAAAGAAGAAGTTCCTAGTACCCTAGTGGACTGGGAAGATGAGTACGATTTCTAGGTCGACTCTACACTCGGGCTATCCCTGTGGAAGTGTCGCGACCTTCTTATATTGTATAGTTTGTACTTAAACATTATTGGTTTGTAATAATACACGAAGTTCTTGTATCTGTACTATCTCATGCATAACCGGACTCCTCGGAAGTTATGTGGTATTGTGGGAGTTGACCTCTCCGGAGGAGACCCCACAACATATGTTAATTGTATATGATTATTAGAATTTATTTATTTTTCAATAGGTCATATGTTAATTATATATGACTATTAGAATTTAAAATATTTTCAATAGGGCATATGTTAATTATATATGATTACTAGAATTTAACACATCACTTGTTGTTGTTTTAAACCTATGTTTAATGAAATTAATTTTGGCCTGGTTTAATGGATTATGTGATGTTTACTTTCAGTTGTTACCACCAACCGGTACAAAAAAGATTTGGAAATAGCGGAAAAGCATCTTTAGCCCCGGTTTAAGCCAACAACAGGGACTAAAGATGCTCACCTACCAGGTATGGTGGGATCTTTAGTCTCGATTGTTGGCTCCCACTAGGACTAAAGATATCTTTAGTCCCGGGTGCTGCCAATAACCGGGGCCAAAGAATGTGTGATCTATATATAGCATAGGGCGCACCGCGATCCAAACACTTAGCCGTTTCTTCGTCTTCTTCATCTTCGTCTTGCGCCGAACCCTAAATCGCCGCTGCCGATGTCTTCTCGCGCCGCCGCAGTCATCTCCCGCCGTTGCGCCGCCATTGTCTTCTACCGTTGCGCCGCCGTCATCTCCCGTCGTCGCGCCACTGTCGTCTCCAGTCGTCGTCGCTGCATTACAAGGTAACTATCGCGATTCTTCTTTCTTGATCGATATACTCCATGTCGTTCCTTCTTCTCGCTATCATCGCCGCACGCCGCACGCCGCCGCCGCATGCCACCGCACGTCGTCACCGCACGCCACCGCCGTTGTACACTCGTCGTCGCCGTGGCCATCTTCGTTGTTGCCGCTTGACGCTGCGCCATCGTCGCTGCCGCACGCCGCCACCACCGTGCACTCGTTGTCTCTCGGCCGGCCAAAAAACATGCTCTGTTAATTTGAATAACCTTGCAATGTGAAGAACTGTGAAATATGAATTTTGTTATTTTGAATGTGAAGGACTGTGAAATATATGAATTTTGTTATATTGAATGTGAAGGACTATGAAATATATGAATTTTGTTATTTTGAATGTGAATCAAATTGGAAATATATGAATGACTATGAAGGATTATTATTTTGGTTGTTATTAAGACTCCAAATTATTAAACCTCATTTTTGTGATATATATATATGGGATATATTTTTGATATATTGGCCACTAAAAATTATTAACACTAATTTTTGTGATATATATATTTGGGATATATTTGAAGGGTTACGCGGAAGCTACGCTAGCCGAAAACAAAAACTTTTCTACCGCGCAAACAAGGAACACTTGCAAGTAAGGGCCAATAGATCGTTACGGATTGGAGTATGCAGCGGAAATAGCCAATCAGGACTATCCGATCCGGAACTTCCGCAAGCCGACGGCCGATTCCCGGGGACGGCCGATTCACCAATCGCCCGATTCGCCGATGCCGCAGCCGATCCGAGTCGCCGACCGCGTTCTCGTTGCCGATCACGCAGATCACCTTGCTCCGATTGCACCGATTCGTAGCCGATCAACGGCGCGCAACGTAGCGGCGCCTGCTGGTATCCACACGTCCGGGAACAGAACGCCGAACACCCATGTGCTAGCACGCGATGCAAGGCTAGGGTTTGGCTCGAAGGTGGGGAGGGTTTCCATGGAGATTGATCCCAGCGCAATGCAATTCAACGATGTATCACAGCTCTCCACCCCTCGCCCCTTTATATAGAGTTGGCCTACTAGGACTAGTGGCCAATCAGGACTCTATTTCGAATCGGATCTCATCCGAATCTCATAGAGTTGGCCGCCCATACGTCGTAAGACCATAGGACTCTATCCAATCGGATCCCTATCCGATCGAGCCGTATTCAAGTCCAACTTGAATGGTTGTTCTTATCCCCTTAAGCGTGCGACCCTGTAGGTTCAGGTATACTTGGTTTCGGCTATAGTCTAACTTGGCCGATCATCGGCTCGAGTCCAACTCAGCCGACCTGTCAATAGCGGTGCCTAGCAGCACATATTGACACCATAGTATACAAGAATATAATATCGGCTCTGAACCTATAATGTGTACACAAATCCCTTTGCCTCACGATACCAATTAAGCTATAGGCAAGATGTGTGCCATCCCTTCAATAGCTTAACCATTTACTCGAACCGTATTAGATTATCTGTCTGTTGATTGACTCCTCAATCAACTTAGCATGGCCATGCATTTCCATAATCCATTACCTCGAGGGGCCCAGAGATATCTCTCCAAAGGAGGGGCAAATTCCATCTTGATCACTCACATCCCACTCCATGTTTCATAGCAAACCTGAAGACTACTTTTATAATTACCCAGTTACGGAATAGCGTTTGGTAGTCCCAAAGTAGGCTACTACACATGTTGGAATCCATGGTGATCTCAGGTCTAAGGACTTTGTACCAACACTACCTGAGACCAACTAATGGCACATTAATTCCTGTAGTGTCTCATGGTGGGTCTATCCAACAATGTGTTCTCTAACACATATGTCTATGTTTATTGATTTGGTATCTCCATACCCATGATCTATGAGACATGATCATCAATCAATAAACATGCCGATCTTAGAAGCATATTAGTTCCAATAATATGATATATGATCATGGATCATTTAGAAATAGATTCATACATATATAGTCTCATAAATAAGTCACGTACTTATTGATCAATACAAGATGTCTATTTCATGGAACTGAATAACACTTTATTCATAAATACATAAACATTGACCATGATATTCAACATCTCCATGTTGCCTCTAGGGCATATCAGTAACAATATTTGTGATATATTGGCCACTACAAATTATTAACCCTAATTCTCGCGTCGCTGCCGTCGTATCTTTCCTTCTTCTTATCTTTGTTCCTTAGAGGAGGAAAAAACTTACAGAAAAAATAAACTTTACTCCTAAACGATACAACGATAACGATAGAATGGCTTTTACGACCGAATGAATCTTGTTTTCACTCTATGCATTGGGAATCAAAACAAAAACTTTGTTTTCACTCTTATGCATAGGATTGAAGACAAAATTTGTTTTGGAGTTGTTTTCACCCAATATACTAAGTCACTATCTCTCACATAACGACGTACCTACGCATTACCTAAATACCATACATAGGAACATCATACATGTATTAACTGAATAATTTTTTCCTTGTCAGAATTACTTGGTCCAGTCGTCCAAGCAAAAAAATCAAATGGCTGATCGCTCAGACGGATAGATCCTCTTCGACGAGATTACAGAGGGAAGCAACGAGTACTTTATTGAGGAGAGGAACGAGGATCCCAACCAGTACCTCAACGAGGAGGGGAACAAGGAGGGAACCCTAGCTGTTGGAGAGAAGAGGGCACGCGGACAACGTGGTGTCAGCAAAAAAATTGAGGGTCGGCATATCATAACCGAGGTGGCACAGAACGGTCGACCATGTGCCCTAGCCGACGCCGCAAGGAAGTTTGTGGCACACAGCGGATGGGTAGTGAGGGATCATGTGCCCATCAGCATAGTGAACTGGCGGCGAACAAGGACAGGAGGGGATGAGCAAAACTATCTCTCAGACACAGAGAAGGAGATGCTATGGTCCACAATGCTGGAGACCTTCATCGGATCATTCAGTGCTGTGGCCTGTCTGAACCTGCTATGGGATAGTCCACGGGTGACGAGGCTACCTAGAAAGCACTGTGGAGACTCCGGGTAATGCCTAAGATAAGTGTTCTGGTGGTGGGTGGTGAAAAATTTGCTACCCTGTGCTACTGAACTCTGCAGAAGCCATATGAAAGAAATAAGTAATTGTCCTCTCTATGGCACTGACATGAAACTTTGTTTCATGCATTAGTCGAGTGTGAGCATGCAAAATTGTTTTGGAGTGCGGCTCAGGATCTTTTTGATCTCAAGATGCCCATCAGCGTAGTGAACTGGCGGCGAACAAGGACAGGAGGGGATGAGCAAAGCTATCTCTCGGACATAGAGAAGGAGATGCTATGGTCAACAATGCTAGAGACCTTCACCGTCTCTAAGACAGAACAGGACAGGGTGAAGGAATGGACGCTTAAAAAGATGATCGAGCTGTTCATCCACCTGGCGATGAACAAAGTAGATGATGGGATCCCTCGTGGCGAAGAAGCCGGATGCGGGGAGCGGTGTCCTGTAGGGCGCTCGACCCGGATCCAAGTTGAGTCCGCCCTTGAGACTACCGGGCAGGCAGTCAAGGCATTGGGCCACCAAGCCTGGTCGAGCGATCCGCAGGGGTCGAGGCCGCCGGGCGCGAAGCCGCGTGCTTCAGCCTCCCCACCTCGCGCTGTCGCGTGGTCGCATGCTCCAACTCGCGTGAAACCACCTAGGAGAGGGTGAGGTGGCTGAAGTCGTCGGCATGGAAGACCAAGCTCCCGGAGGTGAACGTTGTCCAGGCGGGAGCCATGATGTCGGTGGAGAAGATGAAAGCCATCAGGTCACCAGGAACGAAGAAGAAACACTCCCCTACTTGGCGCACCAACTATCAATGGGTGGGTTGGCAGTCCTCTAAGGGGAATGCCCAAGGAGGTGAGTGAGTGTGGTCAGGAAGGCCCTTCCTCTCTGGATCTGATGGTTGACTCGAGTCACTAAGACGAGCCAAGAAAATGAGAAACATGAGATTTATACTGGTTCAGCCCTCCCGAAGGATAATAGGCCCACGTCCAGTGTTCTTTATTGGGGTGGATGATGAACAGAGAATACAAGTGCGAGTTTCTTGGGGCTTAGAACAAGCTGGCCAGGAAAAAGCTATGAACTGAGCAATGTCTGTCTGTGTGTGTCTCAGCCCGTCCTACCCTCCCTTTTATAGTACAAGGAGGGTAGTTACATGGGACTTGGGGGCCAATAAATCTAATACTAAAGATCTAAAAAGTAAGTACAAACAACATCTGAAAAGTTACATGGGATGCTCTCCGGGTCTTGCGTGCCGTGGGTGTCTTGTGCCTTATCTTGTCTTGGGATCCCTCCTCTGCAGATACCTCCTGTACTATGTTGTCGGGTTCTCCCCTCCTCGCCTCCTTGCAAACCAAGTCTTGTCCCGAGGAGGCCGGAGGTCGGGTCGAGGTGTCAAGGTCGAGAAAGGAGTGCCAAGGTCGGACCCGAGGGGAGGTCGGGCTCCCGACCACGTCCCGAGGACTCGCACTCTAACTTTAGCTTGACTTCAATTCTGGCCCAAGTGCTAAACCGGGGTGACACCCCCCACAAGTAGAGACATCGCTACGTTGCGGTATAAGTCGGCGACATCGGATGATCCCCGAGTTTCAACTACCGACCCCTTTATTTGGTAGTTGGAAGTCGGATTGGTCGGGCGAATCGGTACAACGTCGACGAGACTGGACGAATCGGGTCGAGGTCGACGCAGTCGGTGGAGTCGGTCTGAGGTTAGCGGCGTCGGGCGAATCAGACCCAAGGTCGGCGAGGTCGGCAAGGTGATGCCCGAGGTCAGCAAGGTGTTACTCGAGGTTCGCTAGACTTTGATTGGCTATTTCCACTGCACTGCGCATCTTTTGGTAACAATCTATAGACCCTTGCTTGCAAGCTTTCCTGGATTGTGCAGTAGAAAAATTTGTTTTATGCTATTATAGCCTACACATTGTCCTACACAGACATCGTCTGCTCCTTCAATGAAGCAGACGTCTGGTGGTCGATCAGCAGGGCCGATCACATCCGTTAAAGGCAGTGATTAGAGGAATCTAGATTACCACTCTCATGGGCATAGAAACGAATGACGAGGAGTAGTGGTCGATGATACTGACATTAACAATGGTGTCTTGCTTTGTGGGCAGGAGGTCGCATATAGGTGTGGGGATGTCAGTGCCAAAAGACGGCTGGTCGACCACAACCTTCCCGACACGCTCTACCACTATGTCCTTGGAGAGAACTGCAAGAAACAAAAGTGACAAGGTTATTAGCTGAAGATAGTTTTGGTTCTTTATATTAACAAAGGAACTATAAATAGTATACCCCGCTGTGTTAGCCGTGTTACGTCTTGTTCCCCCGAGTACAAGTACGCGGGGTAAGAAAGGGCTTGGAGAGGTTGGATCCGATGACGGACGAAGTCTTGAACGTCTTTGTATCCGGTCTGACCGCGTTCTCGAAAATCATGGACTTTCTCGACAAAGCTTACTAGAGCTATGGTCATTGAAGGTTTGGAGGTCCATGTCTTTATGCGTGTTGGTTTCTGATCGGGGGTGGCAAAGTTGGGGAAGTTGTCCTCGACCATGAAGGAGAAACCAACTTTTTCTCCGGTCTTTTCTTGAAGACGGGCAGTTAAAAAGAATATATTTGTCCTTCATCCCATCCTGAAGACAGAGACCATGGCATCTTGAAAGCCTAGAGACCTTCATCCATCTAACCTCATAGAAGTATGTAAACAAATCTAGAAAGGGTTGTACCCCAAGGTACGCCTTAGATGAGTAAAGATACTCAGGAAGGCAATGGAGTTGGGGTTGAGATGAAGAAGATGAATCCCATAAAAGTCAAGAAGCAAGGACATAAATTTTGAAGAAGGAACCAGAAAGCCGCATTGGATGAAACATTCAATAGTGATTATCTGACCAAGGTTAGTCACGGGATCAGAACCTCCTTCTGAGCATGCTACCACTTTCGCACTTAGCAAAGCGCCCTCTTGTTGCAGTTCCCTCATCTCGCTCAGGTCAACATTGGACTCTAGGAGATCCATGGAGATTGGCGAAGGGGATTGAGAGAAGTTGTGGGTTTGGGTTTTGGTGAGTGTAGAGGCGGAGGAGATTGCAGGTGCAAGATGGAAAGCTAGAGCTCTATTTGGGCGAATGAAACTCAAATGGATCTCAAAGATGGAATTTATAGGTCACATCCGGTGTTTCGAATTTTGAGGAATATGGTGAAATCATCGTCGGGATATTTTTAGATTTGTAGTGCTAGAGTTTTTTTACTTCAATCCAAATTAAAACCTATGTCAAGTTCTCGGATTTAGGATAACCTTGTCACCTGCTCTGGACGTTCTCGGATGCCCAAGAATGGTTTGATGAGTCCGATAACGGTTGTTTTCAGAAGTTTTGTTGGGAGACATTAAATAAATTATTTGCATTGAAAGCATACCTCCTATACACGGGTTAATGAAATACGACAATACCATATACCCGATGGTATACGAGAAGGTGTCCTTTAATTAAGGAGATACGACTAATCAAGAGGGAAATTATCTTCCAAGAATAGAAGGTGTTAGAATCCTAGTTGAGGAAGATAAGGTTTCCTTAGGCCCATATTCTATTCTATCTCTCCGTGTTCTATTTGGAGAGGAAGATAATCTTTGCTATATATACAAAGTCGTTGCATTCAGGGAGGGCATCGAGTTACAAGCCTGTTATCGGCAAAATTTGGCATATTCCGTTAAAAAGGGAGCAGTTGCGGAGCGGAATTGACGACGTGGTTCTACTTGCCAGAAATAGAATTATATCGGCAAAAAGCATATCGGCAGGAGGCATTGGCAAAGGGCATATCAGCTAGAGATTGCCAATAGGTAATAAGAGTTCGAGTCCTTGACGGATTCGATTGAGAAATCAAGGTTATCACTAGAAGGGGATTGGATTCGGGAAATAAGCGACATGAAGATTTAATTATTAATTAGGAAGATTTAATTATTTTCCTTTTTATAATTTTAGGAAAGCATAAGTTGAGTCTAGTTTGTATTTTTAATTTTACCTCTAGAAAGTCTATGTCGTATCCGATATGGAGTTGTTATGCTTATGGGTATAAATATGTATACCCAGGGTCATGTAAAAAACAACAACAATTCAATACACACTATCTTGCGGATTTATCTGTGACCGTAACAAATAGCAACACTCTCTACCATGCAAAGATATCCACCAAGAAGTTCTAGGCCAACATCTCTAGACAGTTGCGAGGACTTGCAGGAAGTTTCGGGCCTAGTGCCTGGAAGTTTCGGCTGGAGGGTCTATACTATGATTCATATGTGATCGCTAAGAACCATAATGGTAAGGTGGTTACATACTTCAAAGGTGGTCATAGTGATGAGTACAAATCTTGTGTGTGGGTGCCCAAGGCTCTTGTAACTAGCATTAAAGGACCCAAACTTCAATAAGTTTGGGTACCTAAATCCTAAGCTTGATTTCTTTTTTAGTGATACTCCTTCAGTGGATCAAGTTGGGTGATGGACAGTGGTTGCACCAACCATATGACACATGAGAGGAATATGTTTACAACTTTTTGACGAGAAAGGAGGCAATCATGAATATCGATCTTTAGAGATGTTGGAAAAGGAAAGGTAATGGGCCTACGTAAAATTGCTATCTCCAATGACCAATCTATCTCTAATGTCCTCCTTGTCAAGTCTTTGAGCTACAATCTTTTATCCATTTCTCAATTGTGTAAGATGGGTTACAATTGCTTGTTTACCAACGAGAATGTGATCATTTTGATGAGGTAGCACTCATCCGTGGCATTCAAGGGAAAGTTGAAGGGTAACCTCTATCTTGTTGATTTCGACATTGATAGAGTGAATCCGAAGGCTTGCTTGATTGTCAAATCCTCCATGGATTGGTGTCATGCCTAGAAATTTAGCCAAATTTCCATATTTATTTGTGTATAAATCCTTGTCCAGGAATCAACCAGGGTACACAAAATGACAAATTGATATACATATCCAGACATAAATAAAGAGTAAATACTTACAGCCGAGGCACTTAGTCCTCACACCGAAAAGAAAGTGGCAGCAGAAAAAGACAATCCTAGTGGGGCTTCAGCTCCATTCCACAGGCAAAACTCAACTGGGTATAAGCCTTTGTCTTCTAACTCGGTCTTCAACTCAGAAGCACTACAGTTTTGGAAAGGGGGAAAAGATAGCAAAGCTGAGTACAACCACTGTACTCAACAAGCCACGCCAATGATACAAATGTGCAAGGGGAGACAAAGAGGGGCTTATGGCTATTTGCATAAAGACGGTTGTAAATATTTATAGTTTAAAATAGGAAAACTGTTGATTGATTAAGTGAAGGTTAATTCTTCACTGAACAACGTTACACCACAGGCCCAACCATCCCACTTGAACTAAACCAGTTTATTAAGCCAATTTAATTAATAACGTGGGACTAATCACGGTGAATCGGGTCGATAGCCCATAACCACAGGCATGACTATTTGAATAGTTTTACTCTGATCAGGAGTGTACACCTGTACCCACAAGACACGATTCCACGAATGTTGCCATGCCCCGATGTACCACCATGATACTACACAGGGGGGAATCGTTACAAGACCCTTCGTGTATCCCTACCTGACCAAGCAATACCACACTGCAGGTTTCGCCCCTATCCCTAAATCCAGGGTAGGTAGCCCACCTTCCAAACTCATTTGCTCGCAAGCGCGAACTTCCAAAATGGCCAAATCAACATGCTAGCATGCAAAACAAGGAAAAACCCTAAAACCAAATAAACATTGCATAAAAAGTAAACAAACATGTAGAGCTCAATTTTAGATGAATTTTGCAAGTTGAATGGACCAATTTGGAGTTTGTATGAATTAGATATGAATTTTAGAAGTTTTGAGCCATTTAAATAGATTTCTGGAATTTAAACCGAATTATTGCGATGTTATTAATTATTTTCTCAATGGAAAAGGGGATTTATTGTGTCAGTGATGGGAACCGGTGCCGACACGTGGGCCCCCATGTGTCAGCGAGTCAAAGGGGGCGGTCCACGGTGGACCGAGTCCACGGATGGCCGGACCACACGTCCACCACCACTACTAGAAAACCCCCTATAGCTATGCCAGATTTAGAGTTAGACACGCCTTATTACGTGTCTATGTCAATGTAGACATGCTTTCATAAAGTGTGTTAGAAAGAAAGAGAAATTTCATAAACACGTTATTTGCATATCTAAAAATATAGATACAATTTTGCAAACACATGTATAAAACATCTCTAGTGGTGTAGTTACGTAGTAAGTAATGCTTCATTGTGTGTTAAGAAACATAGACACAATATATATATATATACAAAACATGCCTACTAATATAGACGCGTTTTGTAACGATGCCTTATAACGCAACAATTATGTTAGAGACGATTTAGCAGAGCGTGATAGATGACATGGCACGTTACATGACGGATGATATGGCACATGACATGGCACATGACGTGGCGAAGGATGTAGCGGGTGATGTGGCACGTGACATGGCGGATGATGTGTCAGGTGATATGGCGGGTGACACGTTTCATAGTAACACCAAAATGCGTGTTAACAAATGTAGAAACAATATCGTACATATATTTTTATTACGCGTCTACCGATATAGACATGTTTTATAGTTACACCATATTGTGTATTAAGAATTGTAGAGACGATTTATAGATACATCTATTTTCATGTGTACTGATATATAATGATTCTTTTGTTTGCATTTATAATTATAATATATCTTTATATTCTCTAATTGGCTAATAGTTTATAAATAAATGATCCATGACATTGCATTGACAATCAATTCTTTGCTTCACCAAAAATTAACTGAGTACTCTGAACCAACAAATGTAGTACTTAAGGTACTATGGACAAGACAATTGTCTTGATGAAGAAACACAAAAAGTATAGTATCAAACAAAAACATATCATTGTCCCATCTTTCAATGTGTAAAGGAGCTAATGATGCTTTTTCTGCTATCTATCCAAGGTACTTACCAAGAATGAAGGCTGACCTTCATTAGGGACAACATTTTTATCAGTCCCTACAATTACCTTTCCTCCTTGTAACTCCACTAGATTTGAAACTCTGAAATCCCCTAAAACTTGTCTCACCTCTCCATTTGACCCTACATGTAGGAAATAGATTGATTTGACACTGCATTTTGATATGCAAGAAAAAACATGAACTTACATATTATCTTAATGGGGGTTCGTGTCTGTTGGCTTGGGAGGCGGGGTAATAAGCCATCAACATCAGGAGGACCCTGTAGGTCATCATCCACTCATTCTCTGGTAAGTTGTTCTGCCCATTCTCATTCTCTGATATGTTCTCCTGGCCATTCTTAGTAGGTTCTGCATCATGTTCTTCTCGAAGTTTCAAGTTCCTTAATCGTCGAAGTGGTCTTACCATGATTTCTTCTGCATACACTGTGGGAGGTGTCACCCCGAGGTGCCTCAAAAACCCAGATTGAACCCCCATAGAAGTTAAACCAAGTGTCCTCGGGATGTGACCAGGAGCCCGACCCCCCCACGGGGTCGGGCATTCCGGCCTTCCCCCGAGTCCAATCTTGGTCCCTTCTCTCGACCCCGGCTCGTTGCCCGACCTCGAGCATCCTCGGGAAGAAACTTGACAGGCACGGAGGAAGAAGGATTCTAGAGCCAAAGATCGTAGTTCTCGAACGAGCACTCAAAAAGATTCTGGAGGATCCCTGGCAGCACAGAAGCAGGGTCCCAGGGCTGACAGGAGTACAAGATACCCACGGTGTACAGGACCTAGCAGACAAACATGTACTTTATTAGATATTCTTTGTACCCCACCTTTTGTCTCTCTTAGTCTTAGCTTTCCCTGCCCCAAGCTCATCTGTACCTGCACCCCTTGATGTATAAAAGGGAGGACAGGGTGATGGGGCCAAGGGATTTCAAAAAAGAGGAGAACTCTAGCACACTCCTTTGTAACACTTGTTCATCATACACCTAAGGAAGTACAACGCACATTGGACGTAGACCTATTATCCTTTGGTAGGGCTGAACCAGTATAACTCTTTGTGTCTTGTTTCTTGGCTCATCGCTAGATTCGAGTCGACCATCGGATCCATCGAAGGGCAGCTTCTCCACTACCCTCTCTCTTTCACCTCCTCGGGGAACCCCCTTGGAGGACTGTCGACCCATCCGTTGGCAGTTGGAGCGCCAGGTTGGGGGCGCTGTTCTTCGCCTGGAGCAATCCGATGGTTGTTTCCTTCGCAACCGACTTCGTGGCTCCCACCGGGACAACCTTTGTCTTCGGCACTCTGGTGTTCCGCGCGGACGACTTCCATAGCCTCACTTTCTCCCAGACGGCCTCCGGCGAGCTGGGGCGTGCGGTCGCGCCCCCCCGCGTGGTGACGATGCCAAGGCGCGTGGTCTCACGCCCTGAGGCCTCAGCCCCCAAGCCCCACGCGACCATCAAGGTTTGGTAGCCCAAACCCCCGACTGCTCGTGTGGCAGTCCTGAGGGCATATGGTTCTTGGACCCGGATTGAGCGTCCAGCTCGACTCCGTGCCATGTGTTCTGCTTCACCGTGCCAAGGGTCGTCTTCATCGCCTTTGCGTGTTGCTAGGGGTGTTCCTGCCTCTTGGTGCAGAGGACCCTAGTAGGACCATCCGCCATGCCTCCCCCCACACGGCGTCGAGTGGGCGGCTCCGTGGACCAGTGTTCATCCCTGGTAACCGCTGGCCCGACAACTTCATCATGATGGTGGAGGCGGTGTCCGACGACGAGATCACGGGCTCTCAGGAGTCCGATGCTCACCGCAACGCATGCCGTTCCCGTAATGCGAGGAGAGTTGCACGGCGTGAACAGGCTCGTCAGCCTCACATTCAGCCTCAGCGCCTAGAGTCTGACTTCACGATGGAGTTTGAGGGACACCAGGTTTACCGGACACCGGCGGCCAACTTGGTCGCCATTGAGCGTGCCCTCAACGGTCTTCCCGACTCCCCGGAGATCCGAAAGGCCATGGCCATGATCCAGGCTGCCGCAGCACAGCTCAATGTCCTGGCCCTGTCCGAGCGCCCCCCTAGGAGGGCTCGACGCTTGAGGTCGTGACAACAGCAGAGTGCCGGTCATTCGGCCTCCCATGTCCTGCGGCGGGCGCAGCCACGAGGACCGTGGTTCCTCCCACAGGCATGGCTCGACGCTGCCGAAGTGCTCGCACGACTGAGCATCAAGGGAGCTCCCACACGGGTGATCTGCGCGAGGTGATCGCGTAGAGGATGGATGCCTGCAACACCATCGAGCGGCGTGCCGCCGATAAGAGGCGCCAGGAGATACGGCGACGGGACGAGTACGACTTGTTGCATGGACCTCCTTACGGCATGCCCGATCCCGCCCTCCGCCATGATGGCTTTGTGGCTTTCACCACCAAGCTCTGGCAGCTCATGTGGCCTAAGGGTTTTCGCCCGAAGGGGGTAGAACCATACGATGGCAAGACCGTTCCCACCTTGTGGCTCCAGTTGTATTGCACGGCTCTTTGAGCTGCAAATTGTGACGATTGCGTCATGGCCAACTACCTACCGGTCATGCTGGCGCCAACGACCATCAACTGGCTTGCCGGTCTGCCCGAGGACTCCATCGACTCGTGGGATGAGCTTTGCGATGCCTTTGTCGCCAACTACCATGGCACGTGGTGATGTCCGGCCACCTGCTACGACGTCGGGCGAGTCCGGCAAGGCCCCACCGAGTCTATTCGAGATTACATCCGGTGTTTCTCGGAGTGCCGCAACTCCATTACGAGCATTTCCGACAGCGACGTCATGCGAATCTTCTCTGAGGGCCTTAGAAGACCCTCCGAGCTGTTTCGCTTTCTCACTCGGACGAAGCCAACCACCCCGGCCCAAGTGTTTACCATCGCCGAGGGCTTCGCCGATGCTGAGGACGCCGAGAACCATCTCATGGTGCCCGTTGGTTCCCATCTCCCGAGGGAGTCAAAGGGAAAGGAGAGGGCCGACCCCGAGCGCCGCTCGTCGAGGAGGTCGGATCGTCGCTCACGTCAGCGGGATCGGCGAGTTGATGCGAAACGCCAGCCGACCACGGATGTTGCGGCCCTCGAGGGACCGAGCTCGAGGGGGAAACCCTCAGGGTAGACATTCTAGGAAGCGCTCGACAAGCCATGCTTCCTCCATCCAGACGAAAACCGCACCATCCGGTAGTGCTACTCCCTCCAAGACCAAATGGTTTGGGAGGCACAAAACCGCCGACCTCCAAGGCTGCGGAAGGCGAGGAGCGTAGACCCAAAACGCCGGAAAGGGGACCAGCAATGGGAGGACGGTTTCCAGGAGCCGACCCACACTGTCAACATGATCCTCGGCGGCGAGGCCCCCTTGGAGAGTCGACGCCAGCAAAAGCTCCTTTCTCGTCGCGTGAACACCATCTCGATTGACTTGCCTGAGTGCCTTCGATGGTCAGAGGTTCTGATCTCTTTCTCTCAAGCAGACCAATGGACCGACGTCCCGAAGCCGTGTCGGTTACCATTAGTGGTGGACCCAGTGGTGCTCAAGGTGCGCCTCAAGCGTGTTCTAGTCGACGGAGGGAGCGGCATCAACGTCCTCTTCAGAGGAACCCTTCGTGAGCTCGGAGTCTCCCTCTCCACCCTTGAGCCTACGGACTCGCCATTTTACGGCATCATCCCGGGTCGAGGAAGCCTGCCCTTCGGTATGATTTCCCTTCCCATGACGCTCGGAACGTGGGAGAACTTCCGCATCGAGTTTGTTAGGTTCTACGTGGCTGACTTCGAGACGGCCTACCATGTGGTACTCGGCCGTTTGGCCCTCGCCAAGTTCATGGCGATTCCCCACTACACATACCTGGTTCTCAAGGTGCCATGTCCCTGGGGGGAATTCTCCATGCAAGGTGATGTCACCACGTCCCACGCTTGTGAATCCGAGAGCGTCGCCCTCGGCGAGGCCGTCAACCCATTGGTCCGGGTGGGCGGATTTCCTCCCTCGCGTGCCGACCCAAAAGGGAAGGCACCAATGGTCGAGGATGACCCGAGTCTAGCACCACCAGCGTCGAGGCCCTCTGTTGGCTCCGTTGAGTACAAGGCCATCTCCCTCTCCGACACCGATCCCTCCAAGACGGAGCTCATCGGCTCACACCTCGGGGAGAAATAGGAAAGCGCGCTCGTCGACTTCCTACGTGCGAACATTGATATGTTTGCTTGGAAACCGGCAGACATGCCGAGAGTACCCAAGGAGTTGGTCGAGCATGAGCTTCATGTTCCCCCCAATGCCAAGCCGGTCAGGCAAAGACTGCGACGGTTCTCCCAGGAGTGCAAGGACGAGATCCGAAAGGAGTTGACTCGACTTCTAGATGCGGGTTTCATTCGGGAAGTGCACCACCCGGATTGGTTAGCCAATCCGGTCCTTGTATGGAAGAAAAACAGGAAATGGAGAATGTGTGTTGACTACACTGATCTTAACAGGCATTGTCCTAAAGACCCGTTTACTCTTCCCCGCATCGATCAAGTCGTCGACTCTACGTGGGTTGTTCCCTCCTGTGTTTCTTGGATTTCTACTCAAGCTATCATCAGATAGACCTCAAAGCATCTGACCATGAGAAGACATCTTTCATTACGCCATTTGGGGCCTTCTGTTACACCGCAATGGCTTTCGGTCTAAAGAACACCATCTCGACCTATCAGCGAGTTGTTCAGCGTTGTTTAGCCAGCCAGATTGGTTGTAATGTGTAAGCTTATGTGGATGATGTAGTGATCAAGACGCGAATCCCCGACGATCTCTTGCCCGACATAGCAAAGACCTTCGCGAACCTGCACAAGTACCGATGGAAACTTAATCCTGAGAAGTGTGTCTTCGGCGTGACTTCCGGGAAGCTTCTCGGTTTTGTCATCTCCGAGCGAGGAATCGAGCCCAATCCCGAGAAGATCTCTGCAATCCTAAACATGCGGAAGCCGTCCTGCGTCAAGAAGCTTATGGGTAGCATGACATCTCTCGGGAGATTCATCTCCCGACTTGGCGAACGCGGAGCACCATTTTTCAAGCTGGTTGGGAAGGGCAACGATTTCCAGTGGTCGGAAGATGCCAACAAGGCATTTACCGACTTCAAGCACCTTTTGACTATGCTGCCAATCCTCACTGCTCCGAACCACGAGGAACAACTACTTTTGTATGTCGCCGCAACCAGCACTGTTGTCAGCACAGTGCTGGTTGTTGAGCGCGCAGAGGAATGTCACGCCTACCCGATCCAGAGGCTCGTTTATTATGTATCTGAGGTCCTCGCGCTATCGAAGACACGCTATCCCTAAGTGCATAAGCTGTTGTACGCCGTCCTCATCACCACTCGGAAGCTGCGACATTATTTCCAAGCCCACAAAGTGGTGGTGGTGACTGGGTTCCCTCTTGGGGTCATCATTCGGAATCGCAAGGCTACTGGGCGGATAGTCAAGTGGGCCTTGGAAATGGGCGAATTCCCCATCGATGACAAGCCGTGCAACACCATCAAGTCGTAGGTCCTAGCCGACTTCGTGGCCAAATGGACAGAGATCCCGCACCAGCTGACTTTCGAGTCACGCCCGACCTGGACCATGTATTTCGATGGCTCCCTTAGCATTGACGGAGCTGGGGCTGGCATGCTCTTGGTCTCCCCAAAGGGTGAGCACCTCAAGTACGTCCTCCGGTTACTGTTCAAGGCATGCAATAATGTCGCTGAATACGAGGCTCTCCTCCATGGTCTCCGGATCACCAAATCCATTGGCATTGAGAGCCTTAGGGTTTATGGGGATTCAAAGCTAGTCATTAGCCAGGTCAACAAGGACTGGTCCTGTTCGAGCGAGAAGATGGATGCCTATTGCGTTGAGGACCGTAACCTCGAAGGCAGGTTCACCGGCCTTGAGATCCACCATGTCCTCCGGGACGCCAACTCGAGGACTGACCAGCTGGCCAAGTTCGGGTCTTCCCGAGTAACGGCGCCGCAAGGGATCTCCATCCACGAGCTACACAAGCCGTCGATGAAGGACCCGGATCACCTGGAACCAACCCCAGCGCAACAAGCTAAGTCAGTACTCGCTATTACCGACACCCCTAACAACTGGCGTCAAGAACTCATAGAGTACATCACCTCCAAGGCGCTCCCACCCGACAAGACGAAAGCTGAGTGTGTCGCATGACGCAACAAGCAGTACGTCATAGTGGGCCGTGAGCTGTTCAAGCGTGCGGCATCCACCCGAGTACTCTTGCTGTGTGTCCCTCAGGATCGAAGAGCCCAGATCCTTGATGAGATTCATTCGGGCATCTACGGTAACCACGGGGGCGCAAGGACGCTAGTCGGTAAAGCCTTTCGGGTATTGGCTGACTGCCAATGAAGACACCAAGGAACTAGTCCGGCTTTGTCAGGGATGTCAGTTCTTCGCCACAGCACCATCTCCCGGCACAAGCCCTTCAAACAATCCCGTCATCGTGGCCCTTTGCATGCTGGGGGCTCGACATGGTCGGCCGGTTTCCTAAGGCACCAGGGGGCTACACTCACCTTTTTGTTGCAATAAAAAAATTCACGAAGTGAATCGAAGTGCAGCCGCTGAGAGCTTGCACTGCCTAGAAGGTGGCCGAGTTCATCGAAAGCATCACCTTCCGCTTGGGCGTCCCAAGGAAGATCATAACCGACCTCGGGACATAGTTCACCGGGATGTTTTTTGGGATTTCTGTGAAGAGAGGTGCATCGACGTCAAATATGCCTCGGTGGCGCACCCCCGAGCAAACGGGCAGTGCGAGCGTGCAAATGGCATGATCCTGCAACGCCTAAAGGCTCGGGTCTTTGACCCGCTTCGAAAGCATGAAGGCTGCTGGTTGCGTGAGCTCCCAGCTGTGCTCTGGGGACTCCGCACTCAGCCGAGCCGAGCCACAGGATGGTCCCCGTTCTTCCTGGTCTACGGCTCAGAGGCAGTTCTCTCGGTCAACATGCTTCATGAATCTCCAAGGTTTCGACTGTACGATGATGGGATGGCCGAGCAAACACAGGCCGAGGACATTGACAGCATCGAAGAAGAGTGTATGGCCGCCACAATTCAGATGGATCGGTACCAACAGGCGCTTCGCTGATACCACGATCACAATGTTCAGGGAAGATCCTTCAAGGTTGACGACCTGGTTCTTCGAAGAGTGAAGTCCACCGCCGGCATGAAGAAGCTCTCACCCCTGTGGGAAGGCCCCTTCATCGTCTCCGTCGTTACCCGTCCGGGCTCGTATAGGCTGATTCGCGAAGATGGACAGGAAGTGCTGAATTCTTGGACCATTGAGCACCTATGCCGATTCTACGCTTGAACAGCTAAGTACCCAGCCCCGGCCCCTTCAATTCCATAAATTTTGGTAATCTGTTAACCCTACTTGCAGATCATATACCCGACCACTGAAAAGGCTCGGGGGCTCGGAAGCCCTCCCGAGCAGTATCGCCAGCTGCGTTGATCCCTTCTCACGCAGTTATCCTCATGGCAAAGCTTGAGCGGTGTGGCCCTTAGTTAAGGGTTTCAGAGAAGCTGTGCCGCCTACTGTGCCTGAGCTGCTCGGGGGCTCATTCATTACACGCTTCGACTGAACGTGGTCGGCTTGGCCCCGAGTCCCTCGGGTAGTGACTTGATTCCTATCCGGGGCTGGCTGGGGTTGGGCTGATTGTGTTTCGGTAAAGTGTCGGCAAGTGAGCTCGGGGCTAAAAAAATGACAGAATCCTGTGTATATGACTAAGACGCTAGGAGCTCGACTGGGGCCACCCGGACAATGTATATTGATGGCCCGACTCGCTCTACTTCGAGGGTTAGACACATAGAGATCGGTCGGACGTCGATGACCTCGCGTTCATCCGATGCGTACACAACTAAGTGACTTTGCTTGACCGAATGTTGCACCCTTGAAATGGCCATCGGGCATAGTTAGGATCCGTCCCGCCAGCTTCCATCGCTTAGTCATGAGTGTTATACACATATCGAGTGATCGCCAATCCTCCCCCACCCTTCTATTCACCCTACACTCGGCTGAGTCGATCCGAGTAGACTGAGGAAGCCTTCGGATCCGTCCGTTAAGGTCCGAAGAACACTCGGCTTCGGAGGCCAGTCGGGAGACGAATAGAAGGTTCTCTCCTCACGCTCCGACCCGCTATGAAGGAGAAGGATCTGCTTGGAGTTTGATTGGTAGCCCTCCGGACTTGGTCCATTGACGGCCGAGATCGCTCGGCAGGATCTACTCCCCTCGTAGATGTCCTAGAGTTTGATCGGAAGCCTTCCGGCCATTGGATCGTAGACGGCTTTGGTCACTCGATGTAAGCTATTCTAAGGTGATAGCCCTTCCTGAGTTTTGACCATTTCGCCCTCCAAACTCGGACTGTTGAAGGATGAGGTCGCTCGGACGATTTGTCGCATAGTGGTGTGTTGGATGTCCAAAAAAAGAAGGTACTTTGGACATATTGCGAGTCGAAGACAGCATACAAGGAAGACTAACAAACATTTTCTTCATTTCTCACGGGGTGATGATCATACATAGGGCCCGAGGTCCCCCTAACATGCAGCAGCATCGACGCGGCAGTCTCCTTTACTATCGGTCCCACAGACCGGGCCGAGGGTGTGCACATGCTAGAATGATTGGAACAAGAAGGCCTAAGGTTTTTCTAACCTATAGGACCATTTTGCTAACAATCTTATCCGCCGCCGACTCTACAAAAGCATAGATATTGTCGACGTCGCCCGACTCGATGCCGGCAGGCCACCCCTCAGCGATCGCGTCGATGTTCGCCTAGGGGTACAGTTTCTCTACAACACTAAGGACGTGTGTCGCCACCGTCTTGGCCAACCCCTGAGCATAGAGCCGGAGAAGTTCCCGGCCACTCAATAGACATGCCTGAAGCATGTTGTCGTTCGGGATGAGCGCCGACGTGTCCGGATCGATTTCGGCAAGGAGTGTCTGGGCCGCCCCCGAACAGATCTCCCATCGCCCCTCGATCGTCTTCAGGCTGTCCCCGAGTCGACGAAGCTGTCGACCGGCTCCCGCTAGTTGGCTTGGTCACGAAACAGGTCGGTTAAGACACGCTCCTACCTCGACAACAAAGGAATTGATGTGGACAATGATTACGGACAGCCTCCACCCACGCGGCTTGGTCCTCGGCCATCTTGGCCAAGGCTTTGTCCCTGGCCACCTCGGCGGCGACCAACTTCTCTAGCTCGGCCACCACCGCCTTCGACGCCGACGCCTTTGCTTTCGCATCGTTGAGCGCCCTGGTCAAGTCCTAGATGAGGGCTTGGTTCTGCTGTGAAGATACGGCATCTCCGCCAGCAAATGATGACCTGACAACACGAGGGTTGGCTCCCGATGGCTTCCTGTCAGCAATGCCAGTTAGCGATGGTAGTGCCAATAAAACGCAACCATGGCGCTCACCTGGTGGACGCTGTGAACTTCACAGCACCCCGGCGTGCAATCTTGGAGGCAGGTCCTGACGCTTGCCCGCCCACCTCCCCGTGGACGCTCGGCCCCGCCTCTATGGAAGCAGTTAGCTTCCGCTTCCCTTTCGGCTTGGTCATTGTAACGGGAAGGCGTATCTCCGCAATCTCCAGCATCAAAATAACACCAAAGTCCTACCACAGCATCAACACCTGGCAGGTGAAGCTCTAGAGGAATGGAAGAAACATTCAGGCAAAGGAGAGGGGTTAAGCCTACCTGCCGCTGCCGATTCTCAGGGCTCCCAATCGAACTCCAACCTTTACTGGAACTCGACGACGAGGCAATAAGCCTAAGACCGCTTAGAGGAAGAAGAAGATTGGAGAATGAAGGTGGGAGAACTGAGAAACTTTCTCTTCCTCAAAGTGGAGAAGCAAGATGGCGTAAGGAGAAGAGCCTGCTGCAATGGGGTTTAAATAGGGAGATGGCGATGGGCTCGCTGGCATAGTTTTTGGAAAACGTGCAGCGTCATTTATGACCAACGCGGAACATCCGAAGCGCCTCTCACCCATCCAACTTCTTAGCTTGACACGTCGACTTTGGGTAAAATCTGGGCCGTCGGATCTTCGAAAGGGCAAGCGACGTTTACACAACTTCCGTCACCCACTTTGATGAACCCGCTGTAAGGTCAAACCACCTTTCCCATCTAACCTGTCAACGCGCGCCACCTGACACTTGGGAAAGGGTGGGATGCCAAAAGTTCGATGTGATGCAGCGACGCCCTCAATCCTTGCGCCATAAACAAAAAGTAGCAGAGAATGTCAGAAGACTTCACTTTGACATTGGCAAAAACCCACTGGCCTTTGGGTCGGGTTCCTCTCGACTCGGAGCAGGCTTCCGAGCTAGCCCCTGGTCGAGGTCGGGACTACCATGTGCCCTCGGGCAGTAGTCTCAACCATGACCATGTTCTTCGCCGCCCCAGGACGGTGACCTTGGTGACTCGAATGTGGGCTTTCGAGCTAGTCCACAAGTGAGGTCGGGGCTACCTCGAGCCCCAGGGCCTGTAGCCCTAGGCACCTCACCCATCCTCACTGCTCTCGGCCAGTGGACTTTCCGACTCAGGGGCTGAAGGCCAAATTGCCTGCCCCTCGATCGAAGCAGGGACTGCCAAACGTCTCGGCTAACCCCTTTTGCTGGACCTCAAGCATCGCTCGGATCATCGGGAGATTGGCAAAACGATCTTGGTGATTTGACCCTAGGCTCGGATGTGCCATCCGACCCTAGGCTCAGGGGCTACACCTGCCAGGTGCACCTAGGCGGTGCACCTGCAAAATATCGATTCACAAAAACTGCTAGGGATCGACGCCTCAAAAGAAAGCTTGACCCTAAGACCGAATGTTCCATCTGCCCTTAGGCTCGGGGGTTACACCTGGCAGGTGCACCGCGGTGCACCTGCCAAAACCTTGGCTCAAAGCTCTGGGGATCCATAGAAGACAACACTTTGGAAGAACTCTGACCCTAAGGATGGATGCTTCATCCCTCCTTAGGCTCGGGGGCTGCTGTGGGAGGTGTCACACCGGGGTGCCTAAAAAACCCGGATTGAATCCCGACAGAAGTCAAACCGAGTGTCCTCGGGATGTGACCGAGAGCCTGACCCCCCGGGGTCAGGCATTCTGGCCTTCCCCCGAGTCCGACCTCGGCCCCTTCTCTCGACCCCAGCTCGTCATCCGACCTCGAGCATCCTCGGGAAGAAACTTGGCAGGCACGGAGGAAGTGGAGGAGACGACCACAGGCTGCGGCATCGACACCACCTAGCGGCACGAAGCGGGGTCCCGGGCGACCGGAGTACAAGATACCCACGCCGTATAGGACCTAGCAGACCAACATATACTTTATCAGATATTCTTTGTACCCCACCTTTTTGTCTCTCTTAGTCTTAGCTTTCTTGGCCCCCAAGCTCATCTGTACCTACCCCCCTTGATGTATAAAAGGGAGGGCAGGACGACGGGGCCAAGGGATTTCAAAAAAGAGGAGAACTCTAGTACACTCCTTTGTAACTCTTGTTCATCATCCACCCCAAGGAAGAACACTACACACTGGACGTAGGCTTATTATCCTTTGGGAGGGCTGAACCAGTATAACTCTCTGTGTCTTGTTTCTTGGCTCACCGCTAGATTCGAGTCGACCATCGGATCTGTCAGAGGGCAGCTTCTCCACCACCATCTCTCTTTCACCTCATCGGGGATCCCCCTTGGAGGACTGTCGACCCATCCATCGACATACATATGCAAAAATAGAAACCTTAGCTTACTGTCCAAATGTTCAATGAGGCACCATGTGTGATTGAAGTACATATATAGCTTGTTTTGATTGAGCAACTAAATATGTAGAGAATGCAGAAGTTTTTGATAATCAGATAATGACAAATAAATGAAATAGAATCTGAAAACAAATCTCTCAATGTATAGTTGGAATAATTGTACAATTCTGAAAATGCAACGAAGCTGATTTTCAGAGTCTGAAAATGGCAATGACACTAAGTTCTAAATATCTCCATTTGAGATTGTAATATTATTTATTTTATTGTTTTTTCTAGACTAGATTTCATATAATGTTTCCCTGTGTATGATTTAAGTCACTTATGACTAAAGGCTACTAAATGTATGTGACTGGGTAGTTAAAGTAGGGATATAGTTAACCACAAAAAAGCATGATATAGTTGCATGTATTTTACAAAATAATCCTTTGATTCTGTTGTCGTTATCATTATTTTTCAGTTTAGACAAGCACAGATAGCAGCTGTAGAATCAGCAATACATATAGCCTATCTTTCTGTACATGATAAAGTTGAGTTGGATATAAAATACAGCGATGAATTAGGTAAATCATTAACAATTTTAATAGTATCAATGCTTCAATTTTATCTTTTCGATGAACAATTTGCTAACAAATCCAGGAAATCGATCTTGATCTCTATCAGTCGTCCTTCTTGCAGCAACAGCAGAAGCACTCGGGGCAGAACTCGCAGGTTTCATAGCAGCACAAGCAGTAGCACAACAGGAACAAGCTACAAAAAACAAATTAATAATAACTAATTAATTATCATGAATGCATTCTCTATTTTTTACCTAAAAACTGGGAGGAGATCCCCACGATTCGAGCCATTTTATAGAAAGGAAGGGAAAGAGTTTAAAGGATTAGAGTACAACCTTGGAGGGAGAGAAATACAAGCCTGGGGGAAACAGGCTCCACGAAGCATGCGAAACAAAGCAAATCTAACTAAAGGCGTCTAGCCACGCACAAAAGGTTGATTTAAGCTCTTCTTTTAGACGAAGGATCTACATGGTACACTAGTTTCTGAAATTAGTCTTCCAAAGTGAAAGGCTTGGAATTGCGCGATGGAATACCTTGTCATTTCTCATCTTCCAGATTTCCCAACCCTAAATTAAAACCAGTTCAGCCATGAAAGGCAGAGGACTTGTGGAGATTAGCTTAACCAATCTGTCCTTATGGTCCAGCTCGCTATCCCACTGGATTTGCAATGAGGACCAGCACTGGCTGGCGAAAGGGCACCAAAAAAGAAGGTGATCAATTGTCTCTTTTTCATCCATATCACACATGACACAGAGGTTGTTGTCTTGGATATTTATGCATCATCTCTACAACATTGATTTTGTATTCAGTCTCGATCAGGAGCAACCAGGCAAAGAATTTTATGTGTGGCAGACAGGTAGATTTCCAAAGATACTTGTAACTTGGATGGTCATCCATTGTGCTGAAAATGTGATTGTAGAAGCGCTTGGAGGTATACCTGTTCCCCCCGATTGGGGTCCATATATCCAAGGATTCTTCGTCATAAGCCAGGTCATGCAATAGAGTTTGCATTGTTTCCAGTTCCTGAAAAGCTTGCTCAGAAAGTGGTAGGTGGAATATAGTATCTAAGTCTTCGGCTTGCATGGTCTCTGCCACCGAAGCATTCCTCCTCTTTGCAAAAGATACCAGATGCGGATAATTGACAGTGATTATTGTATCGTTCCAGTTATCTTCCCAAAAACTAACAATGTGTCCATTCCCTATCTGGCAGGTGGACACCATTCTGAACAAATAATTTAGTCGAGGTATATCCTTCCACCAAAAGGACCCTATCTCTCTGCTCAAATGGGGCACTTTAGTTTAGTAGTATCTAAACCAGATTAATTTAACCCATGGTACATCCTCCTAGTTGTAGAACTTTGAAAGTTGCTTAATGAGGAGGGCGTCATTCTGCAGCCGTAGGTTTAGAACTCCCAGTCCTGCTTTTAACCTTGGACGCGTTACCATAGACCAGGCAGCCAAATTTCCCCCTTTCTTCTCTGGGTCATTTCCTCTCCAAAGGCATTGTTTACGGGCTCTATCAATGGCCGTGATAACCCCTTTTGGTATTTTGATAGTGCACATCGCATAGGTCGTTATTGGCGTGATAGCAGAATTAACCATCTCCAATCGTCCTGAGTAAGAGAGCCAAGTTGCACATGACGACAATCTTTTTCCTATCCTATCTATCATTGGCATTAAATCATCCATTTTTGGTTTTGTAGTGCCCATTGGTAGACCCAGATAAGTGAAAGGCATCTCCCCAACGTCACATCAAAAGGTATTGGCCAGGAGACTTAGCTTGTAAGGAGGAATATTAATTGGGTACATGCTCAACTTCTTAAAATTGACTTTCAAACCAGTGGCAATCTAAAAGGTGTTCAACAGGCTCTTGAGGAAGAAAAGTTGTTGCGAGTCTGCTTGAAGGATCAGAATTGTGTCATCAGCATATTGAACCACTAGGAAATCCTCTGTGGGTTGGGGGATTGGCAGGTGAAGAAGGCCACTTTGTCTAGCTCTATTAATCAGGATCTGCAGCAATTTTGCTGCTAGAGCAAAGAGGAGTGGCGAGAGGGGATCCCCTTGTCTCACACCCCGTTTGCATTTAAAAGTCTTCCCCAGTACCCCATTCAGCAGTACCGCTGAGGAACATGAACAGAGAATTGCCTTGATCCAGCCAATCCACCTTTCCCGGAAACCCGAGACTTTGCATCACCTGGATAATGGAAGCATGCTCAATAGTAGCAAAAGCTTTTTCAAAGTCCAATTTAAGGATAACAGCTGCTCTTCGGGATCGCTAACATTGGTGAAAATATTCATACGCCCATGCTAGGCAATCCTGGATTGATCTTGAGCAGACAAAACCATATTGGTTTTGATGAATAACCTTGCGGATAACATATTGCAGCCTGTCCGCCAAAACTTTAGTTATCACCTTTAGGGAGGAGTTCAAAAGGGAGATTGGCCTAAAGTCATTCACCGTCTCCGAGCTGTCATTCATTGGTACCAGGGTAATGTAACAAGTGTTGATGGGCTCTAGGCTTATTACCCTTCCTTAAAAGAGTCGCATAGACGATGGAAGTCATCTTTAATGAGCTGCTAGCACTATTTCATGAAGAAACCATGAAACCATCCGGCCCTGGTGCCTTATCATTTGGCATGCGTTTGATAACCAGATCAATCTCATCATGAGTGATTGGCATCGCTAAGGATTCCAAATCATCCACTGGTGTGATCTAGCTTGGTAGATCAAAAACCATGATCGGGTCCGAGGTGGTACCCATTCTGTTTTTAAAAGCCATCCATTGAACCCCTGCCTTCCCTACATGTTCCTAGACTCAAACCCCACTGTCATTCCTGATTTGTGGAACAACTTTATGCATTCATCACCAAGTTTTATCATGTTGACCGTGTATCTATTTCCAATAGATGTTATTGTACTGGAGCCAAGTCTGAAGTTGCTTCTTAACTATCCTTCTTAAATTAGCTTATGGGAAGTAAAGCTGTAAACCCCCGCTTTTGAGGACGGGAATCATTCGTGTTCATAGTACCATTTCCCTGGATCGAGTAGTTTGGTACCCACGAATACAGTACTGAATTATCAGGTGCAAAGTGCACGAATAGTCTTACATGAAAAGAATTACAATAATAGGCCCGAAGGCAGTAACATTACATGCAGGACCTATAGGTCCGGATACAACCAAAAGCAGAAATCAGATAAGATAGTAGTCGGAAGGCAGCGGCATGTCGATTGCCACAGGCAACGACCAGGTCTCCTTCTTCGTCCACCTGGCAGTAAGCAAAGGGGTCCTCGAGTTCTTCGTTTCCACCATCTGAAGGTTTGTGCGTATAGCAAGGGTGAGTACCCAACGTACTTAGCAGGCCAACATGGAATGATGCACATGATAGGGTCATTCAAAGGATGGCTATGGTTTCATTGCACAAAGCCAATTTTCACAAATCATTTCACAAACCTAACATCTAGCCAGGTCAAGTTTTAGTTCCATAGTATACTAAGTCGGCGACGGTTCTGTCTACCATCCATCGTGATTCCAAGGATGGCTTCCCGCCTCCGGATCGTCATGGTTTTCTGGGGAGTCCACCCCTTCCCGCAGTTCGAGAAGTTGAGTCCACCAGCACACAAAATCATTATGCATTCCCACCCATCATTTTAAAATTTATGAGTCTAGCCACGGGAGAAACTTGTCACGTCGCTCATTACCCGCGAGCATGGGTATTCGAATAGATTGATTTACTCACACTGCAGTGGATGTACACTTTACCCGTACTCCGCAACTGCTCGTTGAATGAGCTTTCATCCCTTCATATGGGATGGTCACGGCAAAGCCTTTTGATAACTTCGCTTTGGCAGTACCCGCTCCATGAACTTAAATCCTCTTGCACTCTAGCCATCCTTTCCTAGCAGTGAGAGGAGTTCTGGTGCTCCCGGGGTAAAGGAAAAACTTTCACAACATTCTCATTCATTACTCAACACTTAGGCCGTAGCCTTATCTCAATAACCAGAACCACCTCTTCACTCAAAAACCACTATGCGGGGATACTGCCTCCGCTCGGCTATCTACTCCGCTAGGTCTATACCCATTCGAGAAGTACGGTCGTACTGGCTCGTTCCCGGTTATAAGTCTCATGGCTCGATCCTTAATTGACCAGGGACGGTTCTTTCCTTTACCGGAATCCACCCAAATCCATCCATCCGCCCTAGTCCAAAACATTGGTTTTGTACTTTTTTGTTTTTCCACCAAAACTATTTCAATCATGATCAAGGCAATGTGGCGCTCATGTCTCCACATGCCGTATTCCAACTACCTTCCCAAAGATAGTTGCCCAAGCATGAAGCTTCTTTGTAAAATCATGAGTATGCACGAATCTAATATAAGTAGGGCTAAGCATTTTACCGAAGTTATCCTCTGGTTATATCACATCAAAGGTTACAAAGAATAATTCTAATGGTAATCAACATCAAGGCGGGGTATATCAAGCATAGGTATTCATTTGTGTATAGCATGCAAATTTGTAATTTAAATCAACATCATTTCACAAAGTAGGATCAATATGTTCAAAGGAAGTGTTGACTTGTCTTGCTCGCACACTTGTTGACCGGGGTCTTCAACGTAGTCAGTGCCTACTTCCTCGGTTGCTATCCGTACGTGCGAAAAAGCAATTGAATTCGATCAGAATTCAATAAAATATCAGGATATCGAAAAGAACCATAAAAACGACTCCAAATGTTTAGCCTAAAATTCTACCCGAGCTCGGACGAGAGTTTTTGGGATAAAATCTGATCTAAAAAGCGAGTTTGGGATTTTAGGGTTTTCGCAAAATGTCGATCAAATTTGATTAAGGGAATAAATTTTTGAAAAGTGCTTGATCAAAAGTATTAGTGATCGAGGTTTTGGAGGTCCGAGCACCAAAAGATTATTTTTTAATGGCGGAAAGAAAATAGATAAACTCCGGATTAAAACTACGCGAAAACGAAATCTCCGAAAATCCGATTTTGATTTCCGAATTTGCACAGGGAAAATACACAAGAAAACAATATATTTTTGCCCAAATATTTTCCCAAATATTTTCTAAATATTTTTCCTAATTTTCCTGAATTTTTTCCATATTTTTCCCTATTTTTCCTTTTTCTTTTTCTCTTTTCTTTTTTTCTTTTCTTTCTTTTCCCTTTTTTTCTCTCCTATTCCTTTCCTTCCTCTCTGTTCGACCACGCGCTCCCTCCTTGTTTCGGCGGCGGCGCGCAAACGCAAGATCGGCGGCCCGGGACTTACCGGCGGCGGCGGCGGCGAGAGAGGCGGCGGAGCACGGCGCACGGCAGCGCGGCGGCTCACGGCGGCTTGCGGCGCACGGCGGGCGATGGCTTGCGGCGAGGAGAGAACGGCGAGGAGAGGGGGAAACGAGGCGGCGAGGTGGGGAAAACGGAGGGCTTGGCCCTTTTTATAGCCACGACGAGAGAGGGGAGAAAGAGGGGAAGGGGACGGCGTAGCGGCGGTACGACGGAAGGCACGCGGCGGCGCGGAATGGCGGGGCCGAGTGCGGAGTCGGCGCGGGCGCGGCACGGCGGCGGGATCGGGCGCGGGCGCGCGCGTGGCGTGCGTGGGCGCGGGGCCGTACGGGCGGGCGACACGCGGCGGAGTGGCGCACGGTGCGGGCGGGTTGCATCGGGCGGGCGACGCGCGGCGCGGCAGGACGCGTGCGGGCGGGCGCGGTACGGCGTCGAGCACGTGGCGCATGATGAATAGTGCGCTTTCCTAATTTTCCCGATTTTTAGCTTTATTTTCCTAAATCTTTTTCCTTTTTCACTCTAAAAATTTAAAATAAAATCTAATATTCCCAAAATTAGTTTAAAAATATATTTTCAAACTTTTCCCCCACTTTTTTTATTCAAAATATATTTTTTTTCTAATTTATTTTTTCTTTTAAATTCAAGAAAGTAAGACCTTTGGTTAAAATTAATTTTCTAACTTCATATTTTCTTTTCAAAAATATTTTTATCACCCATATTTAAATAATATTTACTTTTCCATCATTAAATTAGAGTTTATACCAAGAGTATATACTTTTCAAAGTGACTTTTATAAATTCCCAAATCTCAATTATTTGTTCCCTCCAATCTATATTTTGAACCTTTCCCCCATCCGGGATTTCAAAACACTTGGTTTTTCTCCAACCTCAAATTAAATCATTTCCAAAAATAAATTTTATGCAACCAAGTTGGCAAATAAGAAGCAATAAACACGATCGAGAAGCAACAAGCAAAAAGTTTTTGTGAGTTCCGATTTTTAATTCCCGGTTTTAAATTCTCCGATTTTCACGGCGTTACAAACCTACTCCCCTAACAATAAATCTCATCCCCGAGATTTCTTACCGTTCGCGGAATAGGTTCAGGTACTCGGTCTTCAAAAAGTCTTCTTTTTCCCATGTGGCTTCATCTTCATCTTCAGTGTGGTTGCTCCATTGTACCTTGTACATTCGCCACATCTTGATCCTAGTCTTTTTCTTGGCTTCGTCCAAAATCTTTACGGGGTGTTCGGGTATGTGAGGTCTTCACTGATAAGGACGTCTTTCAAGGGGATTTGTTCTTCCGGTACTCGCAAACATTTTTTCAGTTGTGACACGTGAAAGACAGGGTGTACATCGGAAAGATTTTCCGGCAGGTCCAGTTGATAGGCCACTTCGCCTCTTATGGCGCTTATCGGGAAAGATCCAACATATCTTGGCATCAGTTTTCCTTTGACCTTGAACCTCTTGGTTCCTCTTAGTGGCGAAACTTTCAGGTACACAAAGTCGCCTATTTTGAATTCCAACTCTCTGCGGCGAGTGTCCACATAGCTCTTTTGCCGAGACTGGGCTACCTTAAGCCGATCTCTTATCAGACGAACTTTCTCTTCGGCTTCTCTAATGATGTCTGATCCAAATACGGCTCGCTCACCGGTCTCTGACCACATCAACGGGGTTTGGCATCTCTGTCCAAATAAAGCCTCGTTCGGCGACATCTTCAGACTAGCCTGGTAGCTGCTGTTATAGGAGAACTCTGCATAGGGCAGGCATTTCTCCCAGTCCTTAGTAAAATCCAATGCACAGACTCTTAGCATGTCCTCAAGGACTTGGTTCGTCCTCTCGGTCTGTCCATCAGTCTGAGGGTGATAAGCAGTACTGAAGGCGAGGTGAGTTCCCAGCGCCTCGTGAAACTTATCCCACGATCTGACACAATCCTTGTGGGTACTCCATGTAGGCACACAATTCTGGACATGTATAGCTCTGCCAATTTAGCGCTGCTATACCGAGTCTTGACCAGGATAAATTGGGCAGTCTTGGTCAGTTTATCCACGATCACCCAAATGGAATCGTATCCGATAGCAGTTTTGGGTAGTCCCACTATAAAGTCCATGCCTATTTCATCCCATTTCCACTCAGGGATCTTGAGTGGTTGTAGCAATCCTGCCGGTCACTGATGCTCAGCCTTAACTCGTTGGCATACATCACATATGGCCACATATTCCGCTACGTCTCTTTTCATGTTGGGCCACCAGTATTCCGTTTTCAAATCCTGGTACATTTTGGTGCTGCCCGGGTGTAGCGAGTATGCTGACTCATGGGCTTCTTTTAAGATTAGCCTTCTCAATCCGCCTTTCTCCGGTACGTAAATCTTTTTACGATACCATAGGGCTCCATCGTCGTCGGCCGTGAATTCCTTGGCTAGACCTTTGCCCATGCGCTCCTTGATTAGTCGGATTTCCTCACAATCCTTCTGGGCTTCCTTAATCTGACTTCATAGGAGGGGTTGTATCTCCAGCGAACTCAGTTGTCCTTGAGGAATCAACTGTAGGTTAAGCCGAGCCATTTCTTCTTGAAGCTCGTTGGCCATATATTCCATCCTTAGTTGGTTGCACTGGACTTTGCGGCTCAAAGCGTCAGCTACAACATTGGCCTTACCAGGGTGGTAGTGGATTCCTAGGTCATAGTCCTTGATTAGTTCCAGCCACCTTCTCTGGCGCAGGTTAAGGTCTGTCTGGGTAAAGAAATATTTCAAGCTCTTGTGGTCCGTGTATATATCACAGTGGTTTGCGATCAGGTAGTGCCTCCAAATCTTCAAGGCATGCACCACTGCAGCCAATTCTAAGTAATGGGTGGGATAATTCTCCTCATGAGGTCGCAGTTGTCTTGAGGCATAAGCCACAACCTTTCCATCTTGAATTAACATGCCTCCTAAGCCTTGTCGAGATGCATCACAGTATATAATGAAGTCTTTCCGGTTGTCCGGTAGGACTAAGATCGGGGCAGTGGTTAACTTTTCTTTGAGCTTGTCAAATGCCTGTTGACACTGCTCAGTCCATGCATACTTCTTTTCCTTCTTCAATAGTTGGGTCAGGGGTCGAGCTATCTTAGAAAATCCTTCTAGAAACCTTCGGTAATATCCAGCCAATCCCAAGAAACTTCTAATCTCTGTTACCGACTGGGGTGCTTTCCATTTGGTAACAGCTTCGACCTTGGCGGGGTTTACTGCTACACCTCCTGCCAAGATTACATGTCTGAGGAAAGCTACTTCCTTAAGCCAGAATTCACACTTGCTGAATTTGGCATATAGCTGGTGCTCTCGCAGCTTCTCTAGTACCAGGCGCAAATGTTCTGCGTGTTCTTTGTCATCCTTGGAATAGATGAGGATATCATCAATGAACACTACCACGAACTTGTCCAGATATTCCATAAATACTTTGTTCATGAGGTTCATGAAGTAGGTCGGGGCATTGGTTAGTCTGAAAGACATTACTGTGAACTCGTACAAGCCGTAGCGTGTAGAGAATGCAGTCTTGGGTATATCCTTAGTCCTAATTTTAAGCTGATGGTATCCAGATCGAAGATCGATCTTTGAGAACACTCGGGCTCCCTTGAGCTCATCGAACAGGTCGTCGATTCGAGGTAACGGGTACTTGTTCTTAATGGTAACCTCATTCAATGACCGATAGTCTATGCACATTCTCATGCTTCCGTCCTTTTTCTTAACGAACAGTACTGGGGCTCCCCACGGTGAAGAACTAGGGCGTACGAAGCCTTTCTCTTGCAGTTCCCTTATCTGTTTCTTATGTTCTTCCAATTCGTTCACCGACATCCGGTAGGGTCTCTTAGCTCTGGGGGCGGTGCCAGGCATAAGGTCAATGATGAACTCTATGTCTCGGTCTAGGGGCATTCCCGGTAGTTCCTCAGGAAATACATCCGGATTACTGGCATTCCAACTATGGGTAACATGGTGAATATTCCCGTAGCTTGGTCACAGAGCATAAGGTCTTGATCCATGGCTACTGTCATCGGTGATCCCCATGGGGTAGATAGGGTAACTTCTCTTCGTCCACAGTCTAGTACCCCTTGGTTCTTGGTTAACCAATCCATTCCTAATATGACGTCCAGGGTTTGGGGTGGCAAAACCATAAGGTTGGACAGGAATACCACGTCCTTGATCCGAATGGGCACATTAATGCACGCATGGGGTATAGTTATATCTCCCCCGGGTGAATGTACTACCATTGGTCTCTTAAGGTCTACTCGGTGCAAATTGTGCTCTTTGCCTATTCTTGACAATATAAATGAATGCGAAGCTCCAGAATCAAACAAAACTTTAACTGGTGCAGAATGGATAGAAAACATACCCATTAGCACGCTTTGGTCCTCCTGAGCTTCCTCAGCATGCACATGGTTAACCTGACCATGGCGGAATCCAGTTGCAGCTTCCTTTGGTTGGGGCGTTCTGAACAAACTGCGTCCAGGTGCCAGAGCAGGGGTTCCTCGTACTGCGATGGCATTGGCTCCTGTGCGGTTGGGGGTGTTGCGTGGCTTAGGGCTGTTGTTGGCGTAATTCCCAAACTCTCCGCAGTTGAAGCAGTTGACATTCCTAGTTCCTGGGGCTGCCAAGTAGGTGTCGGAGTGCGAGATGGTGTTGCAGGTGGCCTACTGATGTTGCCGGGTGCGGCAGGGCGATTAGTTGCCACTATGGTTGGCTTCCAAACTGACGGGGTTGCTCCTTTGAGTCGCTGGGGTGTTCCTTGAATTGGACGGGCCATTGCAAGCCTTCTCTTTCGGTTGTTTTCAACCGTCCTTTGGTCATGCTCAAGCCTCACGACCTTGTTGATGACGCTCTGGAAGCTGGCGTGGTCTTGACCGATCATCGGTCCTCTCAACTCGTCGTTCAGTCCTTCGATAAACTTATCCATCTTCTCTTCTTCGTCTGCCAGGTCGCTTGTGGCGTAACGTGCAAGCTGTGTGAACTTGTTAAGGTACTCTTGTACCGTGGTATTGCCTTGGCACAGCCTACGGAACTCATTCTTCTTCATCCTCATGACTGCAGCAGGTATGAAGTTTTCACGGAAGGCAGCCGTGAATTCTTCCCAAGTGGGTTCACCGGCATCTTTAGCCCGGTTTACTTGTAGGTGTCCCACCAGTCACTTGCGGGTCCTTCCAGCTGATTGGTGGCGAAGACGACTCTGTCAGTTTCTCGTACTCGGACGAGAGTCAACTTCTCGACTACCCTTAGCCAATCTTCGGTATCCATGGGTTCATCTGCCGAGAAGAAGGTAGGCGGCTTGGCTCGCATAAACTCGCCGAGGTTTGATCCTCCGCATTGTCCTTGGTTGTTGGCGATAGCTTGAAGCAGTTGGGTCTGTAAAGCCATGACTTTCGCTAAGGTGGAGGGGTTAGGCTCTGGCGGGTTCTCAGTAGCTGCTGGGGCTCTGCGACGATGCGCCATCTAAACAACGGGGATGAGGTAAGGGACTTGATTTGCTAACGTCACGATACAAAGGAATTTTTCTTTGAGTTGTTTGAGGTGATCTTTCAAAGCAAGCTTGGTGGAATAAACTCATTTATGACATAACATGGAACTTTATATCAGTTCATAGATGTTACATCAGGGGATACATTGGACATGTGTAGTCCATACAACACAATACAACAACACTAACATCGTTCTAGGGTCTCATACATAAAAGGGGTAGGGGCATGGTCATTGCTGTCTTAACTCCATCCAATGCAAGATCAGAGCTACTGCTGGTATCCAAACTAGTCATCCAGCCATCCGCATGATCCAAGTGCTGGCAGAGGGTGATCCTTGGCCGAAGCAAATCAAAGTCCCCATGGCTCAGAGGTAGTGGCCTCAGAGTCATGTCCGATCTTCCTGCTTGGTGGCCTGGTGCTCTTCCGGGCAGTCCTAAGGGTGATAGGACCTCCTGTGAGTGTCATGCGGTGGGTTGGAGCTTCCTCCTCTGATGGATCTGTGTCACTGAGCTCCCACTTGATCCCATAGGTTCTGTCTCGGATTCGGAGTCAGTGTTGATCTGGATGGGGTTATCCTCTCGCGAACCAGGCTAGGATGGTGCAGCCGTGGAAATCGGGGTGGGCTCTGATGAGGTAGCAGCAGTAGGGTCGATCAGGTATGGTCCTGACTCAGTGCTCAGCATGAAGGCTTGCTCCATCATGGCTTGAAAGGTGGTCAAGCATGCTGGAGTCATGAAGTAGTAGTGGTCGAGCACAGGAGCAGGGGGTGTTGGTGTAGCTGAAGTAGAAGTACCAGTGGCGGGGATAGGGTTGAAGCGAAGTTTTTCTTCCAGTTGGCCAACCTGTTGCTGGCTCTTCCTAAGCTGTTCCTCCAACTCAACCAAAGCTTCTCCACGAGCCACATAACGATCAGAGAGCTGCTCGTATTGGGCGCCATTAGCTTGCAGCTGGGTCTTCAGCGAGTCGATCTGGTCTCCACAGTTTTGATGTTCCTCCTCCAGATCATTCAGGCGTCGCTGCTGCTCGTCTATCTCGAGTAATGCCTCTTCATAGCAATCATCAGTTGTTTCTGCCCAGCGGGACAAATGGGTAACCATGGGATTATAGCAGCAAGGGGTGGCCTCCACGGTGCAGATTGGGTTGCCTTCCTCCCAGTAGGGATGGTGTACGAACTCGGTTACTATAAGCTCAGCACGGTGGATGGCATTGAGGTGTAGGAATGCCTCGCGGGCTGCGTCCCGAAGGGCTGCCTCTATCAAATCTCTGTGGTAACGTGTGTGGAAGCAATAGGGTGTCTCACTCCCAATACGGGCCGTGACTGAAACCGCAGCTTCCCATACTGGGTGTCCCTCAGTGCCATGTCTTCTGACCCGATAGGTGGGTGCGTCCGAGTATCTTAGGCACCATAGCAACAGCTGGAGTTATGACACGAATCCTTCCTCGTGGTCTGACATGGTCTGACATCTCCCAAACTCCAACATGGTCTGACATCTGTTTTTGAAGGTAGCTTAGGGATAATATCAAACAGTTTTAGTAGAGGAATGGGGATAAGAGTATGAGGGAAAACATATTTGTTTTTGTGAAAATAGTTTGGTACTTTCAAAATAGTGCTATGTAGGGATATCTCCCTTTAACCAACTATTCAGGGGTAGGGCGCCAATTGGTCTTATCCTACAGTCGCACTGCTCTGATACCAGCTCTATCGACCCTCGTTTTTGAGGACGGGAATCATTCGTATTCATAGTACCATATCCCTAGATCGAGTAGTTTGGTACCCACGAATACAGTTCTGAATTACCTGGTGCAAAG
The DNA here is from genome assembly GCA_019925245.2 of Oryza australiensis. NCBI lineage: Eukaryota > Viridiplantae > Streptophyta > Magnoliopsida > Poales > Poaceae > Oryza > Oryza australiensis. The sequence goes on along the minus strand of JAIFGZ020000473.1, from coordinate 2,743,016 downwards.
TGCACGAATAGTCTTACATCGAAATTATTACAATAATAGGCTCGAAGGCAATATCCAATACATATAGGACCTCGTCCGGATACAACCAAAAGCGAATTTAGATAAGATAGCAGTCGGAAGGCAGCGGCATGTCGATTGCCACAGGCAACGACCGGGGACTAAGACCTAGTAGACGCCTTCTCCTCCATCGCCCACCTGGCAGTAAGCATAGGGGTCCTCCAGTTCTTCGTTTCCTCCATCTGAAGGTTTGTGCGTATAGCAAGGGTGAGTACCCAACGTACTCAGCAAGCCGACACGGAATGATGCACATGATAGGGTCATTCAAAGGATGGCTATGGTTCATTTGCACAAAGCCAATTTTCACAAATCATTTCTCAAACCTAGTATCTATCCAAGTCAAGTTTTAGTTTCAGAGTATGTTAAAACAGCGACGATTCTGTCTACCATCCATCGTGATTTCCAAGGATGGCTTCCCGCCTCCGGTTCATCATGGTTTTCTAGGGAGTCCACCCCTTCTCGCATTTCGAGAAGTTGAGTCCACTAGCACACAAAATCATTATGCAATCTCATCCCATCATTTAAAAATTTATGAGTCTAGCCACGGGAGAAACTTGTCACGTTGCTCATTAACCGCGAGCACGGCTATTCGAATAGATTGGTTAACTCACACTGCAGTGGATGTACACTTTACCCATACTCCGCAACTACTCATTGAATGAGCTTTCATCCCTTCATATGGGATGGTCACGGGAAAGCCTTTTGATAACTTCGCTTTGGCAGTACCCGCTCCATGAACTTAAATCCTCTTGCACTCTAGCCGTCCTTTCCTAGCAGTGAGAGGAGTTCTGGCGCTCCCGGGGTAAGGGAAAAACTTTCACAACATTCTCATTCATTACTCAACACTTAGGCCGCAGCCTTATCTCAATAACCAGAACCACCTCTTCACTCAAGAACCACTGTGCAGGGATACTGCCTCCGCACGGCTATCTACTTCGGTAGGTCTATACCCATTCGAGAAGTGCGGTTGTACTGGCTCGTTCCAGGTTATAAGTCTCATGGCTCGGTCCTTAATTGACCAGGGACGGTTCTTGCCTTTACCAGAATCCACCCAAATCCATCCATCCGCCCCAGTCCAAAACATTGGTTTTGTACTTTTTTGTTTTTCCACCAAAACTATTTTCATCATGATCAAGGCAATGTGGCGCTCATGTCTCCACATTCCGTATTCCAACTACCTTCCCAAAGATAGTTGCCCAACCACGAAGCTTCTTTGTAAAATCATGAGTATGCACGAATCTAATATAACCAGGGCTAAGCATTTTACCGAAGTTATCCTCCGGTTATATCACATCAAAGGTTACAAAGAATAATTCTAATGGTAATCAACATCAAGGCAGGGTATATCAAGCATACATATTCATTTGTGTATAGCATGAAATTTTGTAATTTATATGTTCAAAGGAAGTGTTGACTTGCCTTGCTCGCACACTTGTTGGCCGGGGTCTTCAACGTAGTGAGTGCCTCCGTCCTCGGTTGCTATCCGTACGTGCGAAAAAGCAATTGAATTCGATCAGAATTCAATAAAATGCCAGGAGATCGAAAAGAACCATAAAAACGACTCCAAATGTTTAGCCTAAAATTCTACTCGAGCTCGGACGAGAGTTTTTGGGATAAAATCCGATTTAAAAAGCGAGTTTGGGATTTTAGGGTTTTCGCAAAATGTCGATCCAATTTGATTAAAGGAATACATTTTTGAAAAGCGCTTGATCAAAAGAATTAGTGCTCGAGGTTTTGGAGGTCCGAGCACCAAAAGATTATATTTTTAATGGTGGAAAGAAAATAGATAAACTCCGGATTAAAACGACGCGAAAACAAAATCTCCGAAAATCTGATTTTGATTTCCGAATTTACCTGAGAAAATACACGAGAAAACAATATATTTTTGCCCAAATATTTTCCCAAATATTTTCTAAATATTTTTCCTAATTTTCCTAAATTTTTCCATATTTTTTCCTTTTTCTTTTTCTCTTTTCTTTTTTTCTTTTCTTTCTTTTCCCTTTTTTTCTCTCCTATTCCTTTCCTTCCTCTCGTTCGACCACGTGCTCCCTTCCTTGTTTCGGCCGGTGGCCGCGCAAACGCAAGGCGGCGGCCCGAGGACTTACCGGCGGCGACGCGACGGCGAGGAGGCGGCGGAGCACCGGCGCACGGCGCGGCGGCGGCTCGCGGCGGCTTGTGGTGCACGGCGGGCGATGCCTTGCGGCGAGGAGAGAACGGCGACGGAGAGAGGGAAACGAGGCGGCGAGGGGGAAAATGGGGAAGGCTTGGCCCTTTTGTAGCCACGGTGAGAGAGGGGGAGAAAGAGGGGAAGGGGGCGACGCGGCGCGTACGGTGGAAGTCACTTGGCGGCGCGGAATGGCGGGGCTGGGCGCGGAGTCGAGGTGCGGGCGCGCGCGGCGCGGGGGGCCGGCCCGAGCACGGCGCGTGGCGTGCGCGGGCGCGGGGCGTGCGGGCGGGCGGCGCGCGCGCGAGTGGCGCACGGCGCGGGCGGGGTCGGTACGGGCGGGCGACGCGCGGCGCGGCGATGGTGCGCACGGGTGGTGCGCGGTACGGCGTCGAGCACGTGGCGCATGATGAACAGTGTGCTTTCCTAATTTTCCCGATTTTCTGCTTTATTTTCCTAAATCTTTTTCCTTTCACTCTATAAATTCAAAATAAAATCTAATATTCCCAAAATTAGTTTAAAAATATTTTTCAAACTCTCCACTTTTTATTATTCAAAATATATTTTTCTTTTCTAATTTATTTTTCTTTTAAATTCAAGAAAGTAAGACCTTTGGTTAAAATTAATTTTCTAACTTCATATTTTCTTTTCAAAAATATTTTTATCACCCATATTTAAATAATATTTACTTTTTCATCATTAAATTAGAGTTTAAACCAAGAGTATATACTTTTCAAAGTGACTTTTATAAATTCCCAAATCTTAATTATTTGTTCCCTCCAATCTATTTTTGAACCTTTCCCCCATCCGGGATTTCAAAACACTTGGTTTTTCTCAAATCTCAAATTAAATCATTTCCAAAAATGAATTTTATGCTACCAAGTTGGCAAATAAGAAGCAATAAACACGATCGAGAAGCAACAAGCAAAAAGTTTTTGTGAGTTCCGATTTTTAATTCCCGGTTTTAAATTCTCCGATTTTCAGGGCGTTACAGCATCCCCCTGCACTGAGGTTGAAAGCCAACAATCTGCCGCAATGTCCATGAAATCGTGCCGCTCGGCCCAAAAGTTATCAAACCTCAAGTTGTTTGCCTTGGGAATGTTCGTACCGATTGCAATCTTGCAGGGGACATGATCTGAAGTTATCCTAGCCAGGGGCGTCACCGTGGTGCTGGGGAAATCAATTTTCCAATTAGTGGAGGAGAAAAACCAATCCAACTGTTCAAGCAATGGGTCGGCCTGCATGTTGCTCCAAGTGAAAGACCTTCATTTGATAGGCAATTTGATCAACCCTAGGTGACCGATCGCCTCATTAAAGGTCAGAGTGTCGAGGAGGTTCCCCCCAGGCTTATTTCTGTTGCTTAACGATCTATAGAAGTTGAAATCTCCCAGAAAAATCCAATTGTTGTTTTCACCAATATTGTGATTCCTGAACCAAGAGATGAAGTCAGACCACAGAGGCTCTTCGCAAGGGCCATAGACCGCAGTCATCTCCCAAGCCAGAGGTGCCTGCAGAGAGTTAAACCGAATGGAGATGCCAAAACTCTGTTTGTCGAAGGCCACCCCTGTGAAAACACTGCTTTTCTAGATCACAAGCATACCACCAGAAGCACCCACTGAGGGGATGAAGTCAAAGCAGTCAAAACGTTTAGGAGTGATCTTTCTAATATAATTTCTGTCAAAATGTACCCTCTTGGTTTCTTGAATACAGACCACAGAACAAGTACTCTCCTCTATTTTGTTGCTTACTGCCTCCCATTTCTCAGGGGAATTAATTCCCCTGATGTTCCAGCAAAGAATGATCCAATCCCGATTAATCATAAGGGAATAAAGATTGGGAGTACACAGACTCCTAAGATGCACAGCAAAACAGGCAGATCGAGAGACCATCCTAGTCAAACATGAACAGAACAGGACAGACCAACCAATAAAAGGGAGAGCAAACCATATAGGATTCAACTGAGATTAGAGTGTATGTACAATGGCTCAGAAAGCCGTAAAGATTCCAAAAGTCACCATAGATAGTCTGAGCAAAAGGAATGACAGAGTTAGAATGAAAGATGGATAGGAGGAGACATCTAGGGAGATTAGATTGGGCCAGCCGCCTAGGTGTTCTGTGTGTCCGGCTCATCATTTACATCGGGCCTTTGCATCAGGATATCTTTAGTGATCTCCCTAGGAGGCACTCCACAGTCGATTCCCCATCCCTGCAACACCGAGAGCTGCACGAGTCCTTCTCTCCCAGTGTTCTCATCGATTTGCACTACGGCAATCTTCCTCTTCTTGAACGGGTTAGCATCCAACTTCACTGTGGGATAGAAAAAAGCACTTGCATTAACATGCTTTCGTGAGCTACATCTCACACTATTTTGGACCAAAGGTATGAGATTATTGTTAACTGAGACTTTGGAAGGCAAAGCAAGAGATTTTTACCCGGCTGGAGCTTGTTCTTCTGTCCTAGCTGGGAGGAGGAGCAGACATTGCCCTGAGGTTGAATGGGAGGGTTTTTGCTAGTTCCTGGGGCAGTGACCTCCGTGCTCAAGCAGGCCGCCCTAAGAGCACCATCCACCAAGGGCCAGAGTTGCAGCTGTTAACGACCACATTTGGCGAGCCAATTCCCAGGTTTGAAGCTAAAATAGAAGCGGAATTGGAGGACCGCATGATTCTCGGAGACAAAGTGCTTATCGGCTGAATCCGAATCGGCTAAGATGTCAATCGGCTGAGACCGAATAAGACAAGGATATCTAACATAGCTGATTCTGATAGGGGTGATATATATGACCGATCCCGGTGAGAAAGCATTAAAACTAGTATTGGATTCGGTTTCAAGTGCTTCATGGATGTTGCCATACACGGATAAAGTCCTGAAAAGACAATTGTATCTATTAATTAGGATATTTTGTATGGTTTCCTTGTAAATTACGTCAGCAAGAGTCTGTTTTAGGCAATTGTCGTAATTTAAATAGTATTAGGGATAAGAGTCATGTCCGACAAGGACTATGTTTTGTAATTGGGTATACATATGACCCGAGACCCTGTAATTATAATCGACAATCAGATCAATACAACTTTTGGCACATCGCCACCTTTTCCTTTTAGTTTAATTTTGACAAGTTCTTGCTTTGCGTTAGGCTACATCGAGTTTCGATCTCCAACAAGAGGTAAATCTTGTTTCAAGCAGCTTGCACTCTCGGGATTAGTGCTTCCATCATCATGATACTCTAATCTTGTCTTTGTAATCTGCTGAGTTATCATATGCATTATATAACCTAGACCAATATCGCCATCTAATTTCAGTCAGCTTGCATCTATTGCTAGATAACAGCCGGTGAAATTAGACGTCAAGGTTGGCTTAGATTATATAATGTATCTACCATCTCGAAAGGCTTTTATCGGCATGTTTAGATCTCATATTTCTCTTTAGGCTTAATGTTGTATCGGTTGGGTCCGATCTATTAAGTAATATTTAGAGCTATAAAGATCTATCTTGCTACAATTGCTATTAGAGATAGTATCGGGGTTTCGGCCGATCTTCTCTGATTAAACCTATCTTGCTTGTTTTATTCTCACTTGATATGTTAAATCTGCCCTCTATATCTAGATCTCATCATACTAAATATGTTAAGCTTGTTATCAATCTGTTAAGAAACTTTAACATTTGATTGCTGCTTGTTTAATGTATTTAGTTTATTATGATATCTGAGTATATAGCAGTTCGGAGTACTAGCCGATACATGTTAGATTTATTTCTTCGGCTATGCTGTAAACAAGTATAATCCTTGTATTATAGTATTTTTAGATCTAAGTGATTTATACTGTCTTGGTACACTACCGATCTATCCCAGTCACTTGGTTTAAATGTGCTTTAAGACTTGGATTGCATTCTGTTAACATCTACAGCAGATCGGACGAATCTAGTTGATGTCGATTCAATGCATATTGCATCAACACAATATCAAACAATACGTCATCGGCCACCAGCCGATCGGCTATCGATCTAACATTGTTTTCTCTTTTTAGTTTCTTGTTGGTTGCAGGATCAAACCAACTGGCACGCCTACGAACCTCAAGTAACAGATTTGGACTTGCACTAGAGTAAAGCAAATCCCTCAGGCCAGTGTGTGGAAAATTTTCTTATCAATAGTAGCCCAATGGCGTCGGCGACAGGGCTCCATGGCACCAGTTGAAGCCCATGCTCTTGCCCTGCCGACTGTTCTTCCTTGCTCTGTAGTAGGCTTGGGTTTAGGAGAACCGAGGCATTTGAGGACTCACCAACCTCAAACTGGCTATTGGGGATGTCCCTTCGCCCATAAAAAAACTAGGTTGGTGCATCTGGCCCGGGCTGCCTCAAAGCACGCCTACTCCTCATTCATGGCCAAGGAGGTGATCTCATTTGACGAGGAGCTGTCCTGTTCGTCATTCAGTGCTTTTATGTGATCCTCCAAAGGGATGTCTGGTCGTTGAGCTCTGAGGTAGCGCATTGAAGACATCAAATGATCAATGTCCATGTAGTGTTGGGGGAAATGGGGGTGTTCTGGGATCTGGGAGTCCCATGCTGGCCAATCCTCACCAGCCACATCAACATTCATGTCATTGATGTCCTGCGGCTGAGGTTGTTGCTGCTCATTCTGTTGATGGAGCCACTGGTGCTGGTGGTGTTGTTCCTCTCTTTGGTGGGGATCCCTGCCCAAGAATCCTAGATGATCCCCTCCCCCTTGCTGCTCTTGCTGCCACTCCGGGACTGGCGGAGCGAGGTCCAGCAGAACAGGGTCAGGCTGAAAATGTGGTTGCCCGTCCTAGGGAACTTGATCTTCGTCAGCCAGAAATTGGTCCGGGAACTGGCCGTTGAGGATGAAGACAGGCACCGTCCAGGATCTCCCCGTGCCGTCAAACAAAGAACCTGCCGAGAGCACGATACTGCGTGGGACTCTATCGGTGCTCAGAATAAGCATGCAGACGAGGATCCTTGACCTATTGGCATCCCAGTGCCAATCCAACATGTGTCCAAAAGAGGCCACTGCCGCTTGGATGTACAAATCATTCTGAAAGTCTAGAGGAAAGGCTAGCAGCATAATCCAATAGAGCCTAGTGTAACTGCAGGATCTGGTATTGATGCCCTCATCATGTTTTACCACCCTGAAAATATGATCTTGCCCCGGGTGGAAGGGAGAGTTATGCACCAATCTATCTCGTTGCACCACCGATCGAAGCATGATCAAACCCAGCCCTAGGGGAGAGAGGTGAGCGTCCACAATGTGGACATGCTGATCTTCCTCCAAGAAGTTGCAAACATTAGTGAGAGCTTGACGAAGGTGGTTTTCATCTTGTGACATCGGCTCGAGAGACACGATAGCGTATTCTTCATGAGCTCTTGGGGGTTCCCCTCCCAACGCCACTCTAGCCCTCGCCGGTCGAGCCCATCCATGTTCAACATGGAGGTCACCAATGAGGAATGGTGTCGGGTTCACCGGAAAGGTTGCCATTGAAGGAGTATGGCGAGGTAGATTGGAGCAAAAGAGGAACTAACAGGAGGTTTGGAAGAGGAAGATGAAATTTGGGGGCGATGAGGCGGAGGGGCAGATTGATTCAGCGGATGGGAAGTATGGAGCAGTTGTTGCTCTTGCTCGTGGGAGAGGTGGGTGCGAAAATCGAAGGCGGCGTCCGATGGTTTCCAAGAACCAAATCTTGGACTCTAGGATAAGCTGGGGTTGACACAGGTCAGGCCCCCAAGAGCACCGTTTCGAACCCGAGCAGTAGTGATTTTTGGACGCCACATGAGGTGAGGGATAGGGCGCAGGCGTGTCATGAAACGCTTAGAAGTGTGGCCAAAATTTTTGCACCGCCTACAACGGATTCTCCCCGGGCAGTTAATGTTGACATGACCCGGACTGAGACAGGAGTACAAAGCCTTGAAATCAGGGATACGGTGGTGGGAGAATGTGCAGGCATAGATTTTGAAACCACCGGATTGGTGCTCAGGCCAACCTCATGAATGAGAGTACTATGCTGAAGAACATCTGACCGTTTCAAGCAAGAACGGAGAACAAACCCAGCTTTCTCTTGAACTGGGAGGGAACAAACAATCTTACCAGGGAATAAGCAAGAGGAAGCATCAATAGGAACCTTGAAAGAGCCAAAGGAAATTGAACTCCTTCAAGTAGATATCTTAGCAGGAGAAGAGATAAGGTTTTTAACAAAGGAGACTCTTCCCCTTCTTACAGGCAAGCATTTTTGATCTCTTAGAAACAACTTTGGTCCATTCTTTCTCCTGCTCAATTTCCCACAGCCTCTTCTCCCACTCCTAGTTGGGAGTACCATTGCTCCAAAGATGGAAATAGCAATCAAAACAGTCCATGATAACACGACAAAGTTTGTAAATGTGATAACCAACTTGCTTGGAGAACACGGAGAAGCGAAAATGGTTGTTGCTCTAGAAGAGAACATGGAACTCACTTGCTTTACCCCCCAGACAAGCTTGGAGGGCGAGAGCAACGATTCCACGGACAGGCCAAATAGGTGATGCCGAAAAGTTACAAGGAGAAAGAAAGAGCCCGAGGCAGAGGGAAAAGGGTGATGGACTGGGGACCTAAAAAGATGATGAACTTCTTCTTCGAAGGAAAGACCTCGATCAAACTCCATCTTCCTGGCCAGCTCTGAGGAAGATCCCATGGTCAGCTGCTTGGTGAACGACAGTCAACCTTGAAGATCATCGCGAAGGACGGCGGACGGGGTCGGAAGTTGGTGGTGGCTAGGTGGGGAAGGAGCCTCATCCACCCATGTTGGTAACTTGTAATGGTTTGAATGCATTCTGTGTTGATCTATGCATGTGGGATTGTGCTTGCAGTGCCAGATTGTTGTAGATGCGATCGATACGAGTTCATGCATTCGAAATTCGAGTTCGAGCTAGCACTTGTGCGGGCGAACAGCTAACTTGCAACAAGAACAAGAAGTGTTGTGTTCTGTACAAACCAGGCATAGAGGAAGCCCTTCTCCTCATGGCGCTTCTTGACATGATCCATGGCCGACAGCTTCTGGTCACTGCTTTGTGATGGTTCATCCATCATCGTCGTCAATCAATGCTTAACTCTTCTCGGCGAAGAGCAAGGAGAATCACAAACTAATATTATAGATTAAAGAGGGGAGATGAGCAATGATGTGGGGCTGTGTGGCCAGGAGCGTGGTGTTCCTGCCACCGTCGTCGTCGCCGGCCGCGGATGAATTCTTGGCCGCGTTCGCGGCGCTGCCGACACGGGCAGCGGATCTTGTCCCTGCACATGCGCTGAGCTAATAAAAATATTTCGGTGTGTAGTGCGATTTGTGTAGATGGTTTGCATGGTCTTGGTTTGGTTGATAATGATTATGATTCGAGTAGGAAAAATAACAAGATTTCTATCTTTTCTTGTGTCCTCGCCTGAATTGGAGATTGTGAATTATGCAATCCAAATGACAAATTCTGCGGAAGGTTGAGAAGATGAGAAAAGATTGGGTACCTCAGCTATGACGGCGGTGAGGTTGGCCATGACCTTGCTGTTAACCAGCTCGTTCTCCGCCGTGCGCTATTGTCGGGAGGAGATGAGGAACAGGAGGAGAGGAGGAGGAGATGGGGAAGTCGGTACTGCGGAAGGTTTCGCAAGATCTGCGGGAGGTTGAGAATTTTTGGCAGACTTTTGGGAGAGGTCACGAATTGTGCAAAAAAATTTCGGCGCACAACCTCCCACTAGGGCCAAAAATTTTCATGGACTGTAACACGAGACGAACATAAATAAGTTGTCATGTTTACAATCGGGAGCGTAGAATAGTGGTAGGATTTCCCAAACTATAAGATATCAACCTAAGCTCGAATCTTGGGGTTTCATTTTTTCCCCTGTCTTTACTATGTTTTTAGCCCTGCCTTCATGTTTTTTTCCTATTTTTAATATGATTTTAGCATACAATACAAATTAAAATTGAGTATTTTATCTTAGCAAACATTACACAACTTTAGTTTGAAATATTAACATGTATTTTTTTACATTTCCAACACATTGTTTTATCATCCTTTGCATTTTTTAAATTAGTACCTTCATATTTTATGAAATTTTATCACCATTGTGAGATAAAACTATATACCCCTCCTCTCTCCCATACGTGCGTACCTCTCCCCGTCCCTTCTCTCCCTACCCTGGCGGCGGCGGGAACGGAGGGCAGGAGGCGGCGGTGGCGAGTTGGCTGCACGCTAGCGCGGGCGGCGGTGGCAAGGCGACGTGGGTGTTTGTGGAGCATACGAAATGATCTGAAGGTGTTTGTGGGCAAGCCAATGCCGCTAAGCACTAAGCATAGGGAAAACGAGTGCTTAACGATTTGCATGGCTCATAGGTTTAGATTTGAGCCAATCCATAATTTTAGATAATCAATAAGTTCATGACTTTCAGCTGATCCATTTTACTGACTTAGAAAAATGAAAAGATTCACAATCAACCTTGCTGCTCCCGTGGATGGATTCTGCTTGTAGCTGATCAGTTCATGACTTTCAGCTGATCCATTTTTACTATGTTTTTAGCCTTGCCTCCATTTTTTCCAATTTTTAATATGATTTTAGCATGTAATACAAATTAAAACCGAGTATTTTATCTTAGCAAACATTACACAAATTTAGTTCGTAATATTACTATGTATTTTATTCATCCTTGTTAATGATTAAAAAATTATTTACAATTCAAATATATTATTTATTCATCCTTGTGAGTGATTAAATAATGTATATGTTATATGGTAGTTGTATCCTTTTACCAATTCAAATATATTGTTTCTTCATCCTTCTCAATGATTACAAGAATTAGATTCTCTTGTTCCAAATAAGTGTCATTTCCTTTTCAAATAAAAATTCATATTTATGTGTCTATTGATGGTTATTTGATACACTTTACGACGTATCTACATGCTATTCACGGATCAAAGCATGTCAAACTTTATATCAATTCGATACGTTTTTCTAATCAAGTCAGAAAGCATCTATACCTGGCTATAAATAATTGTTTGATATGCTTTACAATGTGTCTATGGGATAATGACGCTTCAAAGCGTGTCTAACTTTGTGTCATTTTCTATTGATGGTTAGTTGATACGTTTTACGAGGTATATACATGCTATTCATGGTTGAAAGCATATCAAAAATTCGATACATTTTTCTAATCAAGTCATAAAGCATCTATACCTGGCTATAGGCAATTGTTTGATACGCTTTACAACAAGTATATGGGATAAGACGCTTCAAAGTGTGTCTACCTCCGTGTCATTTTGAGACGACTTCAATATCGTGTTAAAAAATATCTTTATATGACTAGTAACACTATAAGCGTGTCTAATATCGTAACAGTCTGACACATTTTCAAAATCGTGTCAAAAAGCATTTTTACGTGTCAAAGTAGAGACGCTTTTAGATTGCGTTACTACTACAACATATCTTAAGGGGGGGTTCTAGTAGTGCACTTGGCGCGGTAGCCACAGAGGACGGGCGTGCCGACGTAGCGCCGATGCGGCAATGCCATTGGGAGTCACGACGGGCACCACGCAGACAACCCAGATCACCCCAAAGGGCATCGGGCTGCCACGGCATATCAACCGCTAGGATCGGCCCGAGACCGATCCGACGACCAAGGGTGAGGCAGGGTGGCTCATCGATCGGGCTGAGTAGAGGGCGACGCGGCGATGGCACACATGGCCCGTTGGTCGCTGGCAGCAGCCACCGGCGCGGCGGCACGCACTGGGAAGTGGCAGAAGAGGACAGGGAGAAAAAGGGAGATCACCGAGCACACAACTGTGACGCGCAGCGACGCGGAAGGGAGGACGGTAATGGAGAGTGTGGTGGTGCATCCTCAGGAAGGCGGCACGGACGGCGGTCCAGAAGCTTTCGATGAAGGTGGAGGGGTTGCCAGGGATGATCTCGGCGCGGCGAAGCCAGTGGCAGTGGTTGCGCATTGTAGTGGTGGCTCTAGCAGCGGCGGCGCACAGCCGGAGTACAATGGTGAGCGGCGGAGAGAGAGGACGATGAGGAGAGCACGATGGAGGGTGCAGCAAGCTCGGGAAAATTGGGGAAATGGTAGAGGGAAGCTCGGGTGAGGGTTTATGTAGCTTCGGGGGCAAAAGGGAGGCTGAGGAAAGGCCGGAAGAGGCGAGCAGTGTGGGATGACGACGTGGGGGGATGCGGCTCCACTCGTCGCTGACTTTCACGCCGAGAGGGGAAAACATGGAGGAGGTGGAGCCGACCCGCGCCTACATGGTTGGAGGTGAGGGCAGGAGCTGGAAGCGCACGGGAGAGGCGGTGACGTGGGCAGGATCGATGGCCGGTTCTCCCGAACGGATGTGGGAGATGGAGCTGATAGGTGGGTCCCACCTGTCGACGGTACAGGAGGAAGGAGGGACGCGAAATAGACTTCACGAAAGGGAAGGAAGCAAATGGGCTGGCGGCCCAGTAAGGAGGAAGGAGAGAAGGGATGTGAAGTAGACTTCACGAAAGGAGGGGCCGAGCAGGCCGAGCGACGAACTGGGCCGGGGAGAGAGGATAGAGGAGGAAGGCGAAGTAGACTTCTGAGGGGGATGGCCGAAAACGGCCCAGGAATAGGGAATGGATTTTTATTTTGTTTTTCATTTTATTTAATTGATTAAATAAACTTTGTATTATTAAAATTACTTCTTGAGATTCAAAAAATTCACACAAAATTTCAAAGAGTACTTTAGGGCATGGAGAATATTACTGTTGATGGTCATTAAGTACCAAATCCGATCATCACAGACCTCAAAAATAAAAGGGAATTAGCATCCTTTACCGGCATTATAGGTTTAGAATTAATAAAGTTCCACGTGTCCTTGGGGTTTAGTAGAATGAAGTGAAGACGAGCTCGCGTGGCGAAGAAACATAACTCCAACAAATCGGCGATCGCCACATTAGCTTCCCCACAAGTTAGGTGAAACCGCCTTAAAGTGGGGCCAAACACCCGGGAACCGCCTTAAGGGCTCACTTGGAAGTGACTGAAGAGGGTCGGTGGAGAGGGGAGTCGACCAGGGTTCAGCCGAACCCTGGCTGTGCCCATCTCCACCTTCCACGTGGCAACATCTCAGCCACTCCCAATGGCGGTTAGGGGGTTATGGCGGTTTCAACCGCCATTACAACCGCCTTATGGTGCTATTTAAGGAGGGTAGCTCACCTCATTTCAACACATACCACAAGAAGTAGTCCCTACATTTCTATCTTATTCTCTAGGCTAGTAGAGTTTAGGAATAGTTTAGAGTTTATACTCGGTTCTCGAGTCGCCTTTGGAAGTCGGGTATGTCTTTTGTATATTTCTTCCTTTGCACACCTTTGAGCTATTTAATATATCAATCTTCTAGTTTATCTGAGTGTGGTTCGTCTTCTACTTTTGTAGATAGGTGTTCCATTTATAGTTTATATAATAGTTATGTTGTGGTTAGACGAGTAACTCTATTGGCACGGACACGGTCCAATGTGCAATTAGGATGTAGGTATGCCTTTGCCTTAGTCATTGACGTCCTGGGAGGTAAAGGTATCTATAGCAATTTAAGCGCGGTGTAGATTGTTTCATAGACATTAGTTATAGTCATATCCCACGGGTTGTAGAGGTAGGCGACAGGTGGTGACAACCCTGTCCGTCCATTGTAATCCTCCAAGTTCGGGTATGGTGTAGGGCGAATGGTAAGAGATCATTTAATGGTGGCAGGCCGAGCCACTGGGAGGTGGTACCCCCGTAGTCCTAGGAGCATAGAACTGGGTAACTAGCCATGACTATACTAGTTATATAAATTATGTACTCATACTAGAAGAACCATAAGAACCTAACTCTAAGTACTATTCTCCACTTAGTTTCTGTGTACTATTAAATAGGACTCTTCTGTATGTGTCAAACTTCCTATACCCATGTAACTCTTACCCCTACCTAGACATAGGCATATCAATTATAACTTATGAATATCCATAGTACCTTATTATTCTCTTCCAGACTACAGTCTTCATTTGGGATAAAACAAATAATGATACCCTTGGAATACTCCCTGGATTAAATGCTACAATAGTATATTCACGCGCTTGTAGATTTATCTGTAAACATAAGAAATACCAACAATTACAAAAATATTTCCGCCATGGTTTTTTAAAGGAAATTTCAATTTCCTCATTAGTTTCACTTGATAATTTTTTTTATCATTTAATATCTAGAAATGTATTATTAAATTATTTTTATTCTCGAACGATGATTGGGGCGTGACAAACCTATCCCCCTTACAGGAATCTAGTCCCGAGATTTGAGGATGGCTAGAAAGAAAGCTGGGTGTGGGTGGTGTTGGATTGGTGTTCTGACTTCTATGATTTCTTTCTGATTCACACTGGTGCATCAATCGACCAAACTTGGATAGATGAACCTACTGGCATCGAGCTTGGTGTTTTATTGCTTTCCAAAAAACTACACTGGTTGGTTCTGTTTGCTCTGACCCTGATCTGGTTGCAGGGGTTCAAAAGTTCTCCTTTCCTTAGGCTGCACAATTAACATTAGTGTCTTTTGTAACGTGAGAATTTGCCCTGTTGACTAGTAATTTGATGGGGCTTTCTTGAACCTTTTTAATTGACTTTAGTAAATCTGTAGACTTTTAGCTTGCTCTGAACTGCTTTTGGTCCGAATGACAAGTATTCCAAGAGACTGCTTGATCTGCCTTTTAACTGGACTACGACTATTTATAGTTGTTGCTTCTTTAGGCTGAACCATTGACCCAATAGTTCAGGTGTACCTTAGGATTTAACCTGTTGACTTGAGGTTGGTGTGACCCTGCTAATACCTGGCAGTTGTCTTCTTGGGGTCCTACCCAATCGCCTTACTTGGCTGAACCTCCAAGCAAAACGGTGACAAAGTAAACCAAATTTAACTTCAAGCTTACTATACCACGTAGTTGAGCTTTCTCTTGACTGTGAGCGATGAAACTACTATCCTTTAGAATGACCAACTTCTCTGATTTCCATGGAACCCTGATTGGTATACTTGATTCTTGGTCGATCAATTGAAATAAAGTATTGACGGTGCACTTTCATTCCGAGAAGGCTTAGAATACAATACCAGTAGGCGATGGGAAGTTTCACGTAAAAGTGACTCTAGTTCACCTTGACATTCTGGCTCTCTACTAACTTTCCCATCAGATCTAACTGCTGGCATGACTGTTCGGCTTCTGGCCTAACTATGGTGACCTATCTTCTAAACGGGTTGCTTAATGGCTAACCTACGAAACAAGCATTGGCCACTTACCAGATCATGCTCAAAAGGGTGCTTTAACAACTTCTCATTTCGTTTGATCTTGTATCATTTGCTAGCTCTTGTGGGTTGACGGGACACACGCTTCAATATCACTTTCCCCCAAATACCAAAACTTGTTCCACTACAGGAAACTGGCTTTAATGCTACCATTGGTTTCTGTTCCTTGACCATAACAACTTCACTTTCCATCCTGAAGTAGAAGTGATTTACCACGGAGGATCCTCTGTCACTCACTCTATTGGCTATGTTTTTTGGCCTAACATCTGCATCCATTTGCTTAATACAGAAGCAACATATTAATTCCCTGATCACCTTCTAAGACACACTGAGATCGTTTTTGGAAACTACAATGGTTGCACTTACTATTCTCCGGGGGAACCTCCAAGTTGAGAGTGCAGATATTTCTTCCATGATGTTACTGCCAAATATTTCATCATTCTTCCCATCCCCTTGAGGTGCCACTTATACTGTCCTTCAGGGAGATCGCCTCATGTCGAATATTACTATTATTACTATTGTCTGACCAAACTTTAATGAGCTGAAAGATGAAACTCTAGGTTTCTTGTGCTGCCAATAGGTGCACACCTCACTCCACGTTTGGATAGTCAAGATGAATTTTGAGAGAAGGTAGAATCATCTGACTCATACTTTATTCAATATTCCCTTTTTATTACATAACTACCATAACACTTCTATGTACCAGAAAGAACACTTGGACACCCAAGGCTTGTGGATTGCGGGGACCCTTGCCGACGGAATTTCTCACTAGTACAACATCTACCATGTGTGATTCCAACATGGTTGACTTGTTCTTTCATTGCTTGTTGGCTGGAGTTCCAACAAGGACAACGCTTCGACTACTGACATTCCTTGGGGAGATAACAATTTCCTTGGTAGCTGCAGCAGATAGAACCTTCTTACTTAAGGTGTTGTCAATTTGCAATTGGCTGTTCGGCATCCGATTGGAGCAACGCGAGGTGCAATGTTGGTGCTGATGACAGTCTTATGAACTAATGCTCAAGACATTGACCGCGGGTGCTGCTAGAGGAGCGAGCAGTCTCTTGCAGTTGGAGTATATTACTTGTTATCCAGTCACTCCTTACCCTGCTGGTGCTAATCCTACAACTTTGGTACGGTTGCTGGTGGAACAATAGAGACTTTGCTAGTGCTCTCAATGACCATTTGTTGTGATGATTGCTTTGGGTTAAGATGATGATCGGTGTCTCCTGTCTTTCTGGTATGCTTTGGCTCGATCTGACCACTCTGCACTGCAATTTATGTGACTTGGGGAACTGGGGTGCTACAAACAAAGCCACTGACTTGATGATGATGATGCTTTGGTATTGAGCATTCTTTGGAAACATGCCTTGGCTTCCCAAAGTTGGAACAATGGTGGCCTCTTCTTCGTATAGGAGTGGACATTTACTAATGAGGTGTCTTGTCTCGCGACAATTGGAACCAATCAGGCTCGGTTGGTTATATAGTGCACTCTTCTAGAAATGCATGCTCACAACTGGAAATGGAGCGAGTAGGGACTAAGAGCCTTGTTGATGGTGTTTCTGCTACCACTATTGGTTTCCATTGGAGTTGGAGTTGGTTGAAGATCAGAAGTGGTACTGCCACTTCTATTGGCAACCGCCATGCGTTGACAGACAGGTTGGAGAGGTGTATTTTGATCTTTCTTGGCCTTAGCTAGGACCAAATTCAGTTGGCAGTCCTTGGGCACGTGATCTGTTCCCTCACCCAGGAAACGTGTGACCCTTTTCATGGGACATTTATCTAGCATATGGATGTCTCCACCATAAAGGCAGGTGTGGATGCATTTGCTAGCAGCGTCCAGTTTCTTCGCAACGAGTACATACTTTGAGCTTCATTTCTTTTTAACTAAGGCTTTCAAAGATCGCTTCATCATCATCATCAGAGAACACCTCTTCTGATTCATTATCTCCTGGTTTTGGTGAACCACACAGCTGAAGATGCCGAGTTAGCTGACGTGCACCACAAAAGGTATTTCCTCTTCTTAGTGTTGGACCGCGAGGTGCAATAATTCTTATTGGCAAGTTATTGACTGAGCATTTATTTTCCCTTAGGCACTGCACATTATTGATGGTCAGTGTCCTTGCACACCACTTCCAAAGACGGTTGGACACCTAACAAGAAACTACCCTTGTACCCCATAACCGTTGTAGGTAACGCTTGTTGCTTCTAGGATTGATGATGAATTATGTGCAACTGCCTTTTAGGATCTTGGTGGCACACTAGTCTAACTTGCGGTGCTTGAACTAGGGCATGTTGGCTTTGACTCTGATTCTAATTCTGGTCTTGCATCCGAGATGCATGCTGCTATTGATACTGCCATTGCATCTGACAATGTCGCTTCATCTAAATTTGTATCTACTGCTCCAACATATCCTTAGTCTGCTTGTAGGTGATCTGGATTGAAGAAGAGTGGGGTTCTCGGGCATAGGTTGCAGATTGTTGCGTTTAACTGACCCACTAGTTTGCGACCTTAACACACTGTTGCCGCTACTATTGATGTTGATTCCCTTGGTGTTGACCATCTACTGTCGGGTCAGAAGGGAGATAGAAAAGAGGGGTTGCACTAAAGGTAAGGCCTTAACCCACTTGACTACTGATCTGATGTGAGTAGACTTTTATTGTTCAAGTTGATTAGGGAAACACCCTAGTATGGTCACATCTTGTTAACGCCAGAATTTGGTAAGCCCCGGGTCCCCATCGGTTCAAGATTCACATCGGCTCAAAGCTGGTATCGGCTTAGAGCTCTGCATCGGCTGTTCGGGGTTTTCTGTTATCAACATTCCCAGCAGTCGGATTCTTGTTAGATTCAATTTGGGAAGGTCATATCCAGAAGAAACCGAGTTCAGGAAGGATGCGGCTTGTATCTATTAATTAGGAAGAATTTGTTATTTTCCTTTTTATCTTTAGGAAAGTGTGTTAGTGTCCAATAAGTTCTCAGTTTGTTTCCTTTTATCTTTAGGAAAGTTTGGATTGTAATCTATTAGGATCTTTGTTAGCCTGTGGGTATAAATATGTAAGCCCAAGGTTCATGTAAAAGATATCTCACGATCAATACAATTCGGCGCATCGCCACCTTTTTACTTTAGTTTGTTTTGACGAGTTCTTGTTTTCGAGCATGGGCTGCATCGATTGAGTTCTACCTCTGGTAAGAAGTGAGTTCTGTCATCTTCGCTTGCGCTGGCGTGGCTAGGACTTTCTCGGTTGAGTCCTATATTCTAATCGGGCCGATGCAAGTGTTGCCTATGTGGTATATCATCTCTATCTTTAGTTCCATTATTGTTTATAGTCACATCGGCTTAGTTAGGACTTTCTCGGTTAGGTCCAATATTCTGATCAAGTTGATGTTTCTTTAAACATAATGTCGTTTTAGATAGATTTGTTATATCCATCACATTAGACAAATCTATCGGCTTATTGAGTATTAGATTATCATATACAATCTCGTGCTGCATCGGTTATGTCCGACCTACTAAATTGTTATTGATAATCTAAGTCTTGTTAAGCCAATAGGTTTATGCTAATATTTCATCGGAGGGTTAGCCGGTCTTATCTGATGTGTTAAATTTCCTTTTGATGGTTTTGCCATCTTGATTAAATTTAACACATGACCACTTTGATCGGTGTTATATTGGCTTGTTTAAATCTATCAGGCGTATCAACCTTATGCTACATCGGTTAGGTCCGACCTATGAGGTTGCGGTTGCAAGTTAGATTTATTTACGTCAGTAGGCATCAACCATTGTTTCATCGGGGTATCAGCCGATGAGTTATCTAGACGTTGCATCGGCTTACAAGGATTATATACAAAGTTAATTTTAGCCGATTGCAGCAAAGGTTTCTAATCATTTGGGTTTAAAGCCATCGGACCTCCAGCCGATGTGTGCTTTAATCTTCGGATCAATGTCTACTGTATCACATGATTGGTTTATGCTATATTACATTACTATATCATCGTGTCATCGTTGGACGATCGCCTTTATCAATGCCGATGTTTGCTCAGCACAGGGTCGATGGACTAAAACCCTAATTGTATCGTGCCATCGGCTTATTGGCCGATCGGCTGTGTTGGCTATCGGCCTATCGGCCGATATGCTTTATGTTTTTCTGTTTTGTATATCTTGTCAGTGGCAGGATCAAACTGATTGGCACGCCCACACTTCATCGATTTTAGGACCTGCACTGGAGCTAAGCAGATCTCCCAGGCCAGCGTGTGTTTTTCATGTCAACACATTCCCACCACTGATGCAAACCATACCCCTACATGCAGCACACAACACACGACCTAATAGCTAACGATATGGCACGCCCAGAAATTTAGCCAAATTTCAAGACTATTTTGTGTATAAAACCATGTCTAGGAATCAACCAGGGTACACAATATGACAAATCAATAAACATACCCAAACATAAATAATGTGTAAAATACTTACTGCAGAGGCACTTAGTCCTCACACCAAAAGAAAGCAGCAGCGGAATAGAAAGATGATCCTAGCAGGGCTTCAGCTCCACTCCATAGGCAAAACTCGACTAGGGTAAGAGCCTTGGTCTTCTAACTCCATCTTTAACTCAGAAGCACTACACTTATGGAGAGGGGGGAAATAGCAAGGCTGAGTGCAAGGGAGAGAAAGAGAGGCTTGTGGGTTTTTGCATAAATACGATTGCAAACCTTTCTAGTCTAAAACAGGAAAATGTTGATTAATTAATTCAATGTTAATTCTCCACTGAACAACGCTAAACCACGGTTATAGGCTCAACCATTCCATCGAACTAAACTAGTTTCATTAGGTTAAATTATTAAAGGTGGGACTAATCATGGTAAATCTGGTCGATCGCCCATAACCGCGGGCACGACTATTCGAATAGTTCTACTCTGATTAGAAGTATACAACTGTACCCACAAGACAAAATCCACCATATTTCACCGTGCCCGACCAGACACGTCACCATTTTTAGAAGTTTTGTGCCATTTAAATGAATTTCTGTAAATTAAATTGATTTATTGCACAATTATTAATTATTTTCTCAAAGGAAAAGGCAAGTTATTGCGTCAGCGATGGGAATCGGTGCCGACAGGCAGGCCCCATGTGTTAGCACCTTCAAGAGGCTGGTCCATCGTGGACCAAGCCCATGGTGGCATGGGCGAGTGCGCCACGTAGCATTGACGGGGCACCGACGTGGCGGCCACATGGGCTGCCACACGGACGGCCCCAATCTACCCGACGGCAGATCGGACGGCTCCGGGAGAATGGACGGGCAGCGACGGGAGAAGGGACGGACGGTGGCGTGGACCCGAAAGCGGCGTAGAAGGCCGTAGGGGCGAGGAGAGGGTTCATCGAGCGCACACGGAAGATAAAGGCGACGCAGGACGACCAGTGGCGAGGGGAGATAACGACGCTCGGGCGGCGACGCGGGCGGCGGGCTTCGGCTGCTCCCTGCGACAGCGGAGGGAAGACCGGGGCTCGGCTCAGTGCCGTGAAGCCGGCGGAGGAGACGACAGGGCGAAGCTGGCGGCGGCCATGGCACGCGGCGGCAGCGGCTAGAGCGGCGGTGGCGTGTGGCCGGAGTGTGGCGATGAGCGGCGAAGAGAGAGATCGTGGGGAGAGCGAGGAGAAGTGGTTTAGGTACAGGAGAATGGGCGAAATGGGAGAGGGGCGCATAGGGAGCATTTGTATAGCTCGGGGAGGCGGCGAGGAGGCCGGGGGTGGCTAGAAAAGGCGGTGGAGTGGAGTACGGACATGGCGCCGGTGGCGGTGATTCGACGCTGGGTTTCGCGGGGGATGTGGGGGAAAAACGGTGCGCGGGAGAGGGCGGTCGACGCGCGCACGTGCGGGGAGGCAAGGAGGCCAGGGATGGCGGGATGTGGGTGCGGGCATGGCGGTCGGGTTTGCCGGAGGTGAGGGATGACAGGTTGGGCCGCCGGTCCCACCTGTCAGAGAGAGGGAGAGAGAGGAAACCGGGAGGAGGCAAAGCAGACTTTTGCAAGGGGCGTGAGGCAAATAGGCCAATGAGCTAGGCCGAGCCAAGGGGAGGAGAGAGAGAAGGCGGCGCCGGCGGGCTGGCTGCAAGGGAGGCACAACAGACTTTTGAGGAGATGGGCCAAAAGCTCCCCAAGCACAGTGAAGGGAATTTTAATTTGTTTTTAACTTATTTAATTGCATAAATAAACTTTGTATTATTAAAATTATTTCTAGAGCTCCAAAATTTCATAGAAAATTTTAGAGAATACTATAGGGCACGGAGAATATTATAAAAATATTTTCAGTCATGATTTTTAAAGGAAGTTTCAATTTCCTCCTCAATTTCACTTGGTAATTTTCTTTAAATTTTTAATATAATTTCTAGAAATGCATTATTTAGTCATTTTTAATCCCGAACAAAAATCAAGGCGTGACTAAACCTACCTCCTGACATGAATCTCATCTCGAGATTCGGGGATGGCTAGAAAGAAAGTTGGGTGTGGGTGGTATTGGATCGGTCTGCTAACTTCTGCATTTTTTCTGACTCACACTGGCTGATTTCGTTTGCTCTAACCCTGATCTGGTTGCAGGAGTTCAAAAATTGTTCTTTCCTTAGGCTGCACTATCAACATGGGCACCTTCGGTAACCTAAGAATTCACCCTATTGGCTGGAAATTTGATGGGGCTCCCTTGAAATCTTTTAACCGACTTTAGTAAATCCATAGGTTTTGGGTCCTCTCGAAACTGCTCTTAGTCCGAACGGCATGAATTCCAAGAAACTGCTTGGTCTACCTTTTATCTTGCCTGCGACCGTTTCCAGTTGCTGCTTCTTTTGGCTGAATTGTTGACGCAGCAGGTCAGGTGTACTTAAATTAACCTGTTGGCTTGAGGTTGGTGTGACCCTTCTGATACCTGGCAAGTGTATTTTTGGGGTCCTACCCAATTGCTTTACTTGGCTGAACCTCCAAGCGGAACCTCTTTGAGGTAGACCAAAGTGAACTTCGAGCTCACTTTACCAAGGTAGTGGAGCTTTCGCTTGACTGTGACTGATGAGGCTACTACCCTTGGGAATAATCAACTTCTCTAATTTCTTTGGAACTCTGATATGTAGACTTGGTTCTTAGTCAGTTCATCGAAATGAAATACTGACGGTGTGCATTAATCCGGGAAGGCTTAGAACACAACATCCAGTTGACGATGGAAAGTTCCACGTAAAAAGTGCTTCTAGTTCACCTTGACATTATGGCTCTCTGTGACTTGCCCATCGGATCGGCGGTGACATGAGCTTCCGGCCTGACTGTGAATGATCTAACTTCTGAATGGGATGCTTAGTAGATGGCCTCTGAACAAGCACGAGCCACTCACTAGATCATGCCCCAAAGGTTAATCACTCGATATGACCTTCCACTTCTTCACTTATCCTTTGTTGGATCTTCTAGGTTGATAAACTATGAGTTATGTGGTTGCTTACCCACAAATGCTGGAACTGGTGAATAGTTGGGAACTACCTTTGAAGCAACCAAGAGTTCCTGCTTCTTGATCACACAAGTTTGCTTTCAATCCTTTAGTAGGGATGGTTCACCGAGACGGATTCTCCGTAGCGTACTCGGCTGGCTGGGTTCGCTAGCCTGACGTCTAGATCCATTTGCTTCTAAGCGAGATGGTGGAGGAATTTACAATGTCGTTTTCCATGAAACATCGAGGTGGTTTCCGGGAACTGTAACGATTGCCTTGGGCTAAGGATAATTGTTCCTGACCCATATTCACCACTAGGGTGCAGTTGGCCTTACCATTTTGTGGAGAAAGTCCAAGATTAAGAGTGCAGATATTTATTCCATGATGTTAATGCCAAACTTTCATCATTCTTCTCATCCTCTTGAGGTGTCACTTATTCTGTCCTCCAAAGAGATCGCATCATGTCGAATGTTTCTGCAGTCTGATCATTTTCATTCCCTAGGCTAAACATTTCCTTTTCTTGGCTAGCAATGTTAGTGATATGCCCTAGAGGCAACATGGAGATGTTGGATATCACGTCAATGTTTATGTATTTATAAATAAAGTGTTATTCAGTTCCATGAAATAGACATCTTGTATTGATCAATAAGTACGTGACTTATTTATGAGACTCTTTATGTATGAATCTATTTCTAAACGATCCACGATCATATGTCATATTGTTGGAACAATATGATTCTAAGATCGGCATGTTTATTGATTGATGATCATGTCTCATAGATCATGGGTATGAAGATACCAAATCAATAAACATGGACATATGTGTTGGAGAACACATTGTTGGATAGACCCACCATGAGACACTACGGGAATTAATGTGCCATTAGTTGGTCTCGGGTAGTGTTGGTACAAAGTCCTTAGACGAGATCACCATGGATTCCAACATGTGTAGTAGCCTACTTTGGGACTACCAAACGCTATTCGTATCGGGTAGTTATAAAGGTAGTTTTCGGGTTTGCTATGAAACATGGAGTGGGATGTGAGTGATCAAGATGGAATTTGCCCCTCCTTTGGAGAGATATCTCTGGGCCCCTCGAGGTAATGGATTATGGAAATGCATGGCCATGCTAAGTTGATTGAGGAGTCAATCAACAGACAGATAATCCAATACGGTTCGAGTGAATGGTTAAGCTATTGAAGGGATGGCACACATCTTGCCTATAGCTTAAGCGTTATCGTGAGGCAAAGGGATTTGTGTACACATTACGGGTTGAGCCGATATATATTCTTGTATACTATGGTGTCAATATGTCTTGCTAGGCGCCGCGTGACGTCGGTGAGTTGGACTCGGCCGACGGTCGGCTAAGTTAGACTATAGCCGAAACCAAGTATACCTGAACCTACGGGTCGCACGCTTAAGGGGATAAGAACGGGCATTCGAGTTGGACTCGGATACGGCTCGATCGGATAGGGATCCGATCGGATAGAGTCCTATGGGCTTACGACGTATGGGCGGCCAACTCTATGAGATTCGGATGAGATCCGATTCAAAATAGAGTCCTGATCGGCCACTAGTCCCAGTCGGCCAACTCTATATAAAGGAGGGAGGGGTGGAGAGGCTGCGGCACGTCAATTGCATCGCGTGCAACGAAGTCGCCGAGATCAATCTCCACGGAAACCGTCCCCACTTTCGAGCCAAACCCTAGCCTTGCATCGCGTGCTAGCACACGGGTGTACGGCGTTCTGTCCCCGGACGTGTGGATACCGGTAGAGGCGCTGCTACGTTGCGCGCTGTTGATCGGCTTCGGATCGGCTGCGGTCGGGCGCATCGGAGCGAGGCGCGAGAACACGGTCGGACGACTCGGATCGGCTACGGCATCTACGAATCGGGCGATTGGCGAATCGGCTGTCCCGGCTTGCGAGAATCGGCTACACTGTTCCGGATCGGATAGCCACGATTGGCTATTTCATGCACACTCCAATCGGTAACGATCTATCGGCCCTTACTTGCAAGTGTTCTGGTTCGCGCGGTAGAAAATTTTGTTTTCGGCTAGCGTAGCTTCCGCGTAACCCTACGGTGGTATCGAGCTAATCTTGCTTAGTTCGGGTTTTAGATTGGATCGGAACAAGTTTTGCGCACGGGTTGATTGGATCAATCGGTTTTACGGGATCTGTTGAGGAGAGTTAATGGTAATTGCGTTCCTTGATAGTGTATCGGAACGGTGTAATGTGATTACGTCGAAGCAATTTCCATATAACTCGGTTTGAGTTGGAGTTCGAGATAGCGTTCCTTGATAGTGTATCGGAACGGTATAATGTGATTATGCCGAAGCTATCTCGTAGTCCGATCTTGTTAGCGCCTCGCGCCTACGCAAACCATCTCCCTTGATAGTGTATCGGGACGGTATAATATGATTATGCCAACATGGTTTCGTAAGCGAATTCATAGATTGGATCTATGAATTTCGTGTGGTGTTCGGCGCTGCCCGGAAGCCCGCGAGGGCGGCTTCCCCTCGACCCCCGCCCGCTAACCGGCTAGCGGGACCGCCGTGTGCGTACCCCTTATAGGTCGTCTCGATGCTTGTAGCTCGCGATAAGTAGAAAACGTTTCTACGCCTAACTTGTTTTTGCGAGAGAATGCTTTGAGATGGTATGGCCCTATTGTATGTATGAGATGTATGAGATGCATGTGATGCATGTAATATTCTTTCATATGTGCAATCCTGTAATATTCTTTCATACGTGCAATGCTTGTAATATTCTTTCACGACCTGCGAGTCGATGTAATCTTCAATTAGAGCTTCTATAGTAGTAGCTTAGTTTGAAGAAATCAAGCATTCGGCACTCGAAAGAACGGTGATGAAGATGGAGATCCTGTACACCGGCATGGAGATGGAGATCACCATGTGAAGGGGGCCATACTATTTCATTATATGCTATTCTTCTTGCTTTCATATGTGATATGTTTGTTTGATAGGATAGCATCCCTCGCAAAATTAAGTAGTAATGATGCCCTTCCAAATGTTGCACCCGTCACCGTTATGCTCGTCAATGGTGGGTCTAACAAAGCGAGTGCCATTCTCTATCATAACACGAGGGGTATATGTCGACATATACATGCGGGAGCATTTGGTTTACTTAACAAGGCTATCAAAACAGTTTTGGGCCTTGGGGCATAGGTTGGCGCCGGGGCATGGAGATGCCACACCAACAACAAGAGTCACATAGAGATGTGATTAGCAAGGTGTTGCTTACCGATGTTACTAATTTTCTAGCAGTGATGCCAAAGCTCACTAGAAAATTAATTAACATGTGGATCTTGACCCAATACGTAACCTAGAGGGAAGGTGGAAAATACGTAATGGGAGTCTAATGTTAAATTGTTTAACAATAGACATAGCATAAACATTGTGCTAAACTTTGCTTTTTCATTGTAGAATAAATGGCGGCTAATACTACACCCAGTACCTTTAATTTGCGATCTATTCTCGAAAAGGAAAAATTAAATGAAACAAACTTTATGGATTGGTATCGCAACTTGAGAATTGTTCTCAAGCAAGAGCGCAAGGAGTAGGTTCTTGAAGTACCCTATCCCGAGGATTTGCCAAATAATGCCACTTGCAAGCGCACGGAGGGCTTATGAGAAGCACACTAATGATGCCCTAGATATAAGCTGTCTCATGCTTGCTACAATGTCCCCGAGCTTCGAAGCAATATGAGAGCAGCGATGCTCACACAATTATTCGGGGCTGCGTGGCATGTTTGAGAACCAAGCTCGGGCCGAGAGGTTCAACACCTCAAAGTCCTTGTTTGCGTGCGAGCTTGTTGAGGGGAATCCCGTCGATCCGCATGTGATAAAGATGATTGGCTACATTGAGAGTCCGGAAAAGCTGGTTTCCCCTTAGCCAAGAGTTGGCTGCGATGTGATTCTCCGTCGCTCCTCCGAGCTTCGAGCCATTCATATTAAATTATCACATGAACAATATGGATAGGACCTTGGCTGAATTGCATGGGATGCTAAAGACAGTGAGGAGAGTATCCAGAAAACGGTCATCATGTGATGATGATGCGAAGGCTAAGCGCAAACCACTGTCAAGAAGCTTTGCACCAACAGGGAAGTTAACTCCCGATGAGATCGCGAGTGCCTCCAATGCAAAGAAGGGCAAGAAGGGGTCGGCGGCATCGGATGCCGTTTGCTTCTATTGCAAGGAGACAGAGCCACTGGAAGAGGAACGCAAGAAGTACATGGAGGATCTCAAAAAGAAGCAAAGTACGACTTACGCTTCGGTATTAATGTTATAGACATTAATCTTGCTACTTCACCTACTGACTCTTGGGTATTTGATACCGAATCGGTAGCTCATATTTGCAAATCGTTGCGGGAATGAGAAGAAGTAGAGGCTTGAGAAGGGGATAGGTGAACTGCGCGTCGCAATGGAGCAAGCGTTGCTACGTTGCTTTCGGCACGTACCACTTCATCTACCTTCGAGGATTAGTTTTGGAATTAAATAATTGTTATTGTGTTCCAACACTATGTCAAAACGTTATTTCCGCTTCATGTTTGCAAGCGGAAGGATATGATTTTAGATCAATGAACAATGGTTGTTCAATATATCTCGAGATATGTTCTATTTTCATGCTCCATTGGTGAATGGATTATACGTTTTGAATCTTGAAGCATCTCCCATCTATAACATTAATACGAAAGGCAACTCTCTAATGATATAAACCCCACGTTTATCCGACATTGTCGCTTAGGCCATATAAATAAGAAACGCATGGAGAAGCTCCATAAGGATGGTACGCTTCACTCTTTTGATTTTGAATCATTTGAGACATGTGAGTCTTGTTTACTTGGTAAGATGACAAAGGCACCTTTCACGGGACATAGTGAGAGAGCAAGTGACTTATTGGCACTCGTACATACGATGTATGTGGACCAATGAGCTCAACGGCCGAGGTGGTTATCGGTACTTCATTACCTTTACGATGACTTTAGTAGATATGGTTATATCTACTTAATGAGGCATAAGTCCAAATCCTTTGAAAAGTTCAAAGAATTCCAGAATGAAGTACTGAGAATCATTTAGGGAAAACAATCAAGTTTCTACGATCGATCGTGGAGGGAATACTTGAGCCAAGAGTTTGGTAATCATCGAAAGATTGTGGAATTGTTCCACGATTGACTCCGCCAGAACTCCACAGTGGAATGGGGTGTCCGAACGGAGAAATCGCACCTTGTTGGACATGGTGCGGTCGATGATGAGCCAAAGTGATCTTTCGTTATCCTTCGGGGATATGCTCTTGAAACATTGCGCTCACACTAAATAGAGTTCCATCTAAGTCGGTTGAAAAGACACCATATGAGATATGGACAGGGCAACCCCTAGTTTGTCTTTTCTCAAAATTTGGGGATGTGAGGCTTATGTAAAACGTTTACGATCGACAAGCTCACACCCAAATCGACAAGTGCTTCTTTGTGGGCTATCCTAAGGAAACTAAGGGATATTACTTTTATAATCGGGAACAAGGCAAAGTGTTTGTCGCCCGACACGGTGTCTTCTTGGAGAAAGAGTTTCTTTCAAGAAGGGTTAGTGGGAGCGGGGTGCATCTTGAAGAAGTTCAAGAAACACCGAAAACGTTTCGGCGACCACGGAACCACAACGGAGGAACAAAGTGTTGCGCCACCGGTTGTAGATACACCACCCACGGAGTCGAAAGATCACGTCGTGCGCTGACAGTACAGTGCGGAACAACGTGATATATTGTTGTTGGACAACGATGAACCTAAGACCTATGAGGAAGCG